>OZ010655.1:62626590-64062921 GCA_963932375.1 Phania funesta
AATTTGTGGGAGAAACAACGTGCCAACAAGACGCACTATTTATCGTGTAGTGAATGATTTCGAAGAAATAGGGACTGTAGTTGATATGCCCTAGCATGGACCATAATGTAGTGCAAGATCGGCTGAAAACATTACTACTGTTCATGAATGTGTTCAAAACAATCCCTCAACCTTAATGAAATGTGGGAGAATGTAATGAAAAATGTGTTCAAAAGGGATCGCTTTTGTGAGGCTAACAGAGGCGGACATTTATCTGATATTCAATTCCATACACAATTGCCGACATTAAATAAGACATTTATCACCCTGTCCCAGCGGACATCATATACTTATAATATAACTTTTAAAATTTGTAGTTTTCTTTTTTATTTTACAATAAAAAATATTTTTAAGCACTAATTTGCTTTATATGTTTTGTTTTATTGGCAACATTGTTTTTGTAATGTAGCCAACAAAAATAAAAATTAGATTAATTTGACTACAACGACAAATGCAGCATAGACAACAACCTGCAACCAGCGTTGCCTCTTTGTTGTCCTCAAAATAATCGTTCTTATATGAACTATTGTATTTTCATTTTAACATATTGTAGGCGGTAGCCTGCTGTGTTCCATGTGTTTAAGGCATCATTTAAAATTCGTTGTGGAGTTATGTAAATTGATCTAAGCCACTTTCAAAATAAATAGTTTGGTATAATTACTGACTTATCTAAATTTTGTCTAACGTATTTGGCTGAAATCATGTTTTGTGATTTAATAAAATTGGTAACTAGTCTTTTTCCGGGCTTAAAGCTTGTTCGATAATTAATGAGCATGTCGCGTAATAAAATGATTATAATTACACTTAATGTATTAATTATCCACGTAAGTTACAAACTGATTTATTTGTTCACTGATCACAGCTTTTTAAAAATTAAAATAATTCAAAACAATACATTACACGCACTTGCCTTATTTTTAGTAAAACATTAATTCTATATCTTTTCCAATAAGCCCAGCAATTGATTTCATTAGCGACTTATACCACTTACAAAAGTATAAAAATTCCATTACTTTTCAACATATTCGTAGAATTGTAATTAAAGTTCTTATTAACTTGGGCTTTTCTTTGAAAAAGTGACTTAATCCACCTTTAAAATAACCTGGTCACATATATGTACATATCTTCCGAGGTGATTTAGTAAGATGCAGGTGTGTTCTTTCTAATAAAACAATCGCAAGATATCTCAATTGTTATTTTCACTATTAGCAAAATCGACCTTTGGTATTCGTGTCTATCCAATGCAAAAGTTTACAGTATTTTTGCTTACTACATCTTTAATTAGTTCCTTTCTTCAACGTAATATTAACAAGTTTTTGCTTTGGCTGAAAAATTTGAAATTTTGTATTTATACATTTTTGTTGCACACGTACGAAAATCAAAAAAAAATTTCTCTCTGTGTAAATAATTATAATAAAATTTACATTCTACCACCTGAAAGAGTGATTTGTGCGACAAACTTTTACGAATTACAATGAAAAGCCACCAAAATCGCATTTTATGTCTTATATGCTACAGTTTTAGCGAAACCTATTCGCAATTCAAACATGATATCGCCAAACCGTTTTAAGAAAAGAGGTGATTGAATATAATGATTAAGGGACGAAGGTTCTAAGTCGCAGGAGTTTCCTGCACTTTAATCAAATATGTTTCCTTGCAATTGTAATAGCTGATTCCATCATGCGATGGCTGTGACATTTTTATGTGCGACCATCAATCAATATAACCCAAGCCGTAGGGAAAAGTGTTCTTTCCCATTCTAGAGTGACTGTAAAAAATATTGTGAGGCTTTTTATCACTTGTTTCGAAGACAACAAGTCGTTTTTGTTTTCTAACTATTGCCACAGCAAGTAGGTAGCTGACGTTTTCTAAGGCGCACAGTTCAAAAAAATTGAATAAATTGCAAATGTAACTACACAGTGTACCAGCATCGAACTAGGACTGTGTTAATGCATTGTGAGCACACGCTTCGGAAGTTAGCCTTTTATTTTTTATCTTCCTTCGCCCGCTGCCCTTTTTGGACACTTTGTATATCATTTTTTCTTTTTTTTGGTTTATTAATATCGTTACGTTTAGGAATGGAAAATGAAAGCCAGCAAACGGCTTAGCTTTAGCGGTTGTCCACCGCTTATTACTTAATCGGCTTTCCATTCTCGTAACGGTCAGTTAGTGAAAAAACTAAACCAATTTTTGCTTGTATAATTTTCAACACAACTGTTATGTTACCATTTGCGAACCAAAAAGGTTAAAACATTTTTGTTTTTCTTTTACAAAATATGTGCGTTATGGTCATGCAAGCTATTTATTTATTTTTTTCCAAATTTTTTTTCAAAAATATTTTCAAGCATAAAAATGTGCAAACATTTGTGTGTGTGTGTGTGTTTGGGAGAGTAAGTGCGTACTTGTGTTACATGTCCATGTGTATTGCTCACTGTGGCCTTTGCCCTGTTTTCTGTTTGCCACTTTTTGTTGTTATACGAACGAACACAACTCTCTTGTTGCAATAGCGGTTAGTCGTTGACGATTTTATTTGTACACAAAACATTCTTTTTTTTTCTTTCTAACCGATTTTTTCCGTTCTTTTGCTGTTGTTGTAAGCTTCTTCTCTTATTGTGCCTTTTTCTGTGTTTTGATACATTTGGGCCTGGGCGCAGAGGCAATTAGTGACAAATGTTTCCATATTTTTGTATTGAACATCACATACATACATATAGATATCTATGTATTTGTGTAATTGTGTGTGTGTGTGTCACACATTAATATGTGTTTGCTTGTAAATATGCATACTTTGGTCATTTGCCGTACTATTGTTGTCAAACATTTGAAAGGACACATAAATTTTGTCATTGTTGTTATTGTTTCGTTGTGTTCTCTTCTCTGCTAGTTTGCCTTGCCTAGTTTATGTTGCTTCTACATCTACACACAAATAGCTCTATCTTTGCGTACCCAACCAATGTTCAATCAATGGTCTTATTAGTATGTCTGTAGTATCTCTTTGTATATTGTTTAGTTCTATGAATACATGCAAGTACAAGTATTAGTGTTTGGGTTGTTGTTGTTGGTGTCGTTCGATTTTACTGGTTCATTTGGTTAAGTGTCAAATGTTCAGCAGTCATCATTCGTTGTCGAGTATGCGGTTAATTAGGAAAAAAAGCTGCATATAAGAACCAAAGAAGAGAAAATGAGTTAGGAAAATTTATTTTGCTTTGTTTTTTATTTATTTGGACACTATTTGTTTAGAACTTTTGATTTAAAATCAGATATGATCTAATTATACTTTTTTTGCATACTGACTAGTTTTCAAATGCTGGAGATATTTAAACGATTTGTTTTTTTAATATTAAAATAAGTTCAATTTATACATATTTCTAAGAGAGCACAATGTATTTCATATACAGAACTTGTCAAAGTTACCAATGTAATCCAGCTGTCAAAATATTCAGCCGTTTAATCATACATTACTTCACACCTTCTAAACGGGTGGTAATGATTGAAGTTATTCTTATCCTTTGTATACTCGTTTGGATCATAAGGCACCAACTAGACAGATAATAGTACCAAGTGAAGAGAACATAACCGCCTTAGCGGTAATTATTTTACAGGGCCAGCTAATTGGGCCGAGTCAAACTGGATTATTTTGCGTTCGGATTTCTTCCAGCATCCGTATGATATTGTTCTGATGCAAAAATCGCTGCCAGACGACCGTAAGTTTGCTAATTGAGCATTGTAAATAATTACCAGATAACTCGTCTTCTGGCTCAAAAGCAACATGAAGAATCAAAATTACCGTTATTAAAGCGAACAAAATCCACAATTGTTCGACAGAACATCACCAAGGACAGACTATTCAGTGAGGTTTATGGCATGGCGGCATCATGAGACCTTATTTCTTTCGAAATGGCAAATGAGACACTAATACTACACTAACGTTTAATATATACATATGTATTTTTTGAAGCATATTGAAAATATTTTCTTAGTTTTGAGAGGCATACCTTCAGGTTTGTTTTAGACTATTGTTCTGAAAGAGAGGCTTTATACACTACAAAAGCTAGGTACACTACATATGCATGTGTCAACCTAAGCTAGAATTGAACCATCAAACAAACTGGATTATAGCTGTTTTGATTCATAAATAGAGTATAACAGAAACACCTTTAGTTTTTCCAAACCAAACAAGCCATTAGTAGAGATACTACATGTCTGTCATCCTTAAATGACATCAAACTCATAATGTACATACACTCCATGGTATAGAGACTAGTGCTATTTCTGTCCGAAAAATCTAAATTGCCTTGCAAATTTCCCTGAAACTACCGATGCTGTTTTCGGTGCGTTGTCCCTTCTACAAGTTGAGCAGACTATTTGATCCCAGCGGTACCGAATTCAGCCAAACAAAAAAGTTCACTGGGTAATAAAATTTTATTGCATTGCTGTTCAGTTAATCTATGTGTTCTATACAAAATCGTGTAAAAAATCTCTAAAATATAAAAGCACTAAACAGATTGCAGCTGCAACTGAATGTTTTATATTAAAATATAAATATTTTTAAATAATCTTCAAACGAGAAGAATAACAAAAAAAAACTTATGGATTTTAGAATATTCCTCTTTTTGAAAAATATTAATCAAAAACCCGTTTTTAATTAAATAGTTTTACAAGGTAATAAACAATAGCTTTAAAAGGATTGCAGAAATTGTTGTTCAAAAGTTTGATATTTTAGAAGAAAATTTATTTGAAAAAACTCGCCTTAAAAACATTTGCTTAATTTAAGTTCCCATCAATATAAATCTTTTTGCTAAATATATGAACACACACACACAAAGCTCATACAAATATAAGTGTTCTGCTTATTGTTAGAGCAAAAACAACTTAAAAATTATTTAATTGAAAATGTCAAGTCATTAAATATTTAACACTTGGAAACTTAAAAGATTAACATTTTGTAATAGCAATAAAAATGACAACAACAACAAGAACAACAACCAACACATTAGCAATGAAATCAACCCTGGTTGATTTCCCAAAAATTTTATACAACAATAAGCCACTAACAAATGTAAATATCCGCAAATGAATTCACCACTAATAAAATTCAATAACATTTGCGACAACAATAGAATGGAAAAGTGTATCCGGTTTTAATTAGTATTTACTAGAACGTATAAAGCAGTAATGATGCGACATAATGTGGCATCATTTAGTATTATAACTCTATGGCTGGCTGTCGCTGTATATGTGTGCGAATGTGTGTGCGTGCATAAAATATGGCAAGTTTTATGAAGCGAAGAGTGTGAGGCAAGGATAAGTAATGACGCGTCGGGTATAATTTGAAAAAAAGAAATATTTGATCATGTGGTCATTTAAATTATTGTTTTTTTATATGACTTTAAGTTGGAGGGAGGAACGCATACACTCACTCCTCCCTTAACAATGACAATACATGCAAAAGCCGTTGTATGAGCTATACAGTGATGGGTAAGTGTGTGTTAAGAAAATTTTTTGATTTTTTCAATACAATCTACAACCAGCGAAAGCAAATAAAACAAATTTTCTTTAGTTATTTTACAGCAGCTTCAAAGGTGTCCGGCCCTTCTTAAATTTCGCAGATTCAAAGGTTGAACTTTAAGGCGAGTAAAAATAACTTGTCAAAATTTTAAAACTTGTGTATGCAAAATCATTTATTTTTAATCCCTCGCCACCTTTTGCTACTCTTTCCCAACTATGAAATAGTTTTGTGTGTAACATGTTTGTTAGACACTGTATCGTTTTTTTTTTGTTTGCAATAAGTCACCAGTACCAAAAGATCGAAAGAAAAACTAATAAAAGTATTTAAATTGATTTTCGTTGTTGTTTGCTTTTACGCTCGTATATATCTGTCACTTGTTCCGTTGAGCATTTTAGTTTTATTACCTTCTATTTTTATTGTTATTAATTTTTTTGTTTTTTTTCGCTCATGATGTATTTATTATTCGCATAGCATTTAATATATTTTGTATTCGTCGCCGTTGCAGTTGATGTGTGTCTGTGTTTCAGAGTATTTAAAATACTAAATTGATTTTATAGTGGGCATTATAGATGATGGCAAATTATTTATGCCATATGTTCGAAATATGCTGTTAAACTTTAAATACTCACATACACACAAACATGGCTAGAAAAAGGCTTTTAAATACTAATCAGACACATACATACGTGTGTAAACAAGTGTGTAATGTGCCTTCTGCTATTGGTTGTGAAATATAAAATTTTCAATACAATTTTTCATAGTGTCTTTTTTTGCGCCAGTAATGCCATGAAAACACCATCATTAAATTGGAAAATCCTTTAAACAAATGGCCTCTCGGAACTTTTATTACTAGATATTTTATGATTGTTTACAAAATAATTTCAAACGCACGTAATTAAATTGCTTTTAGGAGGCATATTTCCAGAAGCAAGCATTAAAAAAAATTGAAATAAATCCACTTATGCTCGTGTTCGGATACTTGCTATCGCAAGTCATGTATGAATTTTGTATGCGGAAGAATTTAATGTTGAGTCATTGCCTTTGGTTTATACAAGAATAAACTCTAAAATATAAACTTTTTGAAACGGAATTTTTATGTCAAATATTAAATTTGTAACAATATTTCATATTTATAATGCTTAACTTTCCAAGCAAATCTGTTACTTTGTTTATAAATAATATTAAAAATATTTATTGTGAAACTGAAAATATTGGGCGAGTGCAATAAGAGGCCTTTCTTATCTATCAATATTTTTATCCACTTCCCAAAAATGAAAGGGGTGTGAAGATGCTTCCTACTATGTTTGTAATTGCTACAATATTCATTTCCGACCCACAAAATATATAATCTGGATCCTTAGGGCAGTTCAAAGAACGACGTCCATATATCCGATCTGAATAAACTAGACAACCTATGATCTTGAAGCAGTGACCTAAGACCTTAAAGCATTGACCTTGAAATTAGCAATTTAGAAAATTCACCAAAATTTAACAATTCTTTACAAAACTAAACCAAATTCTACAGATTTGAATTCACCAAAATTTTTCGAAAAAGCAAAGTTTCAAGGAAATGAAATTGCAGCAAAAAAATTACGAAAAATCCAAATTTTTTTAATTTTTCTGAAGTTTTAATATCTACTGCATTATAGAATAGTGCCACCGGCTAACTACTTGTTTGCTATTGTGAAGTGTGTTGGTCAAGCATTAAGTCAATAATATCCTTTTGTTTTATTGTAGAGTGTTACACTTCCTGATTCGCCAAAAAATTTGTTGTCGTGTATTTGGGAAGCCAAATTAGAGAACTTGTTTTGTTGGCACAAATGAACACTTCCGACATTGTTCCAGAAGCAAGATCGTTTCCTTTACAACATAGAATTTATATTTTCGCAGCGTCTACACCATTGTTGATTTATAGGAAAGGAGGTGCTCTGGTGAAGCAGGTATGTTTCACTATAAGTATGCAGCACTAATTACCGCGGAAACATACGGCGTTGTCTATTTTTGCAGTATGATGTCAAAGTTTGAAATTGAAATGTACACCTTCATATTTCTTGAATATCGGTGATATTCTCGGCTAAACTGGCTTAGCTTTGACTTACAGTTATTGATTGATTTTATACAGTAGTCTCCACTTCGGCCACTAAATGTGGGCCGTTTGAATTCGCCAGGTAAACGCATTTGCCATAAAATAGAAGTGTTTGTTGCAATAACAAACTCATTTTAATAACGCAGTCTGACCGATTGGATATTACCCTTAATAATGCCAAAAGGCATAAAGATCAAATAGTAAGCGTATGTGAAGCATGCACTATTCAACAGGACAACATTTTATTTAAGAAGAAATGAAAACGCTATTAGATTGAGCAAAACCATTTATTAAAAAAAAATACAGATGGAAATTTGAAAGTCGTATCGCTCCCAATATTTTTTTCAAATTTTCTAAAAGCCCTCAATTTGCCATTTTGTTACGGTTACATTTTGACAGAAGTACGGCAGTGAAGGCAAACATTATATTAAGAATGTTTTACTTTTGATTCCCTTGGCTGCCAGAACATTTGTCAATAGATTGATGGGCTACTCGCTAAAATAGCTCGGATCCTTCCTGAAAACACCCACAAGCTTCTAAAGAGCTATATGACTGTAGAAGGTTTATCGTCTATACAGCGGATATGCCGACAAGCCCACATACATATACGTCAACGTTTGCAGACCACACTTCAATAAAGACGAATCCATCTAAATGCGCTCATATAACGTTTTGCCTAAGAAGGCAAAATTACCCACCAATAAGAATAACAAGCACCACGGTTCCAGCGGAAAAGCACGTCTAACTTGGCCCCGTCACATTTAAGCAAAAATAACGTCCAAGCTTCCTACAAATCAACTACATTGGCTTATAAGTCCTAACTCATCCATGGCTTTGGAATACAATGTCCTTTTATACAAATCCGTTATAAAGCCAATATGGGCATATGACATTCAGCTGTGGGTTAGTGCTTTTGCACCAAACATACAGAAGTTACAAAGAAGGCAGTCTAGGATTTTACGTCTTATCATATGAGCCCCCTGGTATATAAAAATGAAAACATCCATAGGGATCTAAAAGTTCCCACTATCCAGGACAAAGTTAAAACATAAAAAAACTGTCGAAACGGGTAACCCAACCAAATAATAGATATTATATTAAGATTTGAATACGAAAATTTATTTATTACTTTGGTAATGACTAGTAAATAATAATTTCTAGTATTAGAAAGATTCAATAAATAAAACTTAGGTAAAAAAAATGGATATTAGTGTAAATCGTACAGTTTGCTGTGATGAATTGGCATCAATGATTGAGTAATACATGACAGAGTTGCTAGAGCCGCGGCAGTCAAAACAACACACACGCTACAGAGTATCAAAATCGTCTCATTCGTATTGAAAACTCTTTAAATTAATAAATATTTGACAGATAGTCATTGTTCTCTGAAATACTTCTACTAAATCATTTGCATTAATAATTGCAAATCTTTGGCTTAGCAATGCAAAATATTGGATGTTTATTATTGAATACAATACCAAATGTTCGAACCACATACTGGGGTAGGATTATGGTTAAACTGCAAGAGATTATTTTTGTATTAAATATTAGAATGACTATTATTCTCAATCATTTTGTGAACATTCATCAGCCTTTTTTTATTATTAATTATCGACCTAAACTAACACATAATACGCTTATGATAAACAGTTTGTCAAGTTTAATATCCATGGCATGTGTTAGATACAAAAGTACAAGTATCTAGATGCACAACAGACGAAGAAAACAACGCCAACATATAAAAGACACTGACATTTTATTTTAGCGCACGACATGACAATAATGTGACATCAATAATTATAATGACAAGGATGGTGATAATGATGGTGACGATTATAATGGATAAAAACTGCCATGATATGGAATTCAAGCAATTGTATACAGATTAAATACAATATTGAGCAAAACTATTTGCGAGATTAGAGAATTGGCCAAACTTTTTATTCCGAACGAAAAGTTTTAGCTATAACTGGGGGTTTTTTTGTGTAAGGGAGATATCGAAGCAGACCGCCAATTATATGGATCCTTTTTCGACCGCCTCCTTTCCTCAAATTGATTTCAGGCCCCTGAATTTGATTTCACGGTTTCTTCAGTCTCACTCAAGTCTCGAGCTACCAGTAGCCCTCATTATCGACTATAGTGATTTCAGACTGAAGACTGGTGACTGTCGACCTTCTTCCTCATCACGAAGTCTCTTTTAATTGTTCGCATTTGTCTAAGGCTGAGGTCCACCATGGCATTTACTCTTAACAAGTGTCTGCCCGTGGTCCTAATTCTTATACTAGCCAGTGCTGGACATTCACACAAAATATGTGCTACCGTCCTATCCTCTTCTTCACTAATATATTTCAAAGCTGTGCCGTGCACCCTTTGGGAGGTTTTCTTGTCCAACTCTTCAGAATTCCTCCATTGGCCAATAAGCACCGAAATTTCTACAGTTCTCTCCACCTCGTGCGAGGCTTCGTTGCCCATCCCTGTCGGAATCTCATGGCCTAACGCCTTAGAAGTACCTTTCAAGATTGGCCTGTTCACCCCTTGTAAGGCATTATTATCCATCTTTTCCAGATTCCTCCTTTGGCCAATTAAAACCGTAGTTTCAGCAGAGTTTAACCTTTCCGGCTCCTGCGAGGCTTCCTAAATCGTCCCTCGGAAAAAATTATGTCCACCCACACAGAGCTCAATATGCACGGGTAATTGTGAATTAAGACTGGATATCGACTGATATCCAGAGTTCTCTTCGCTCGACTCATTTAGCGAGACTCCTTGCAGAGACAGGAGCCTATTACCGGCCGACACCACGTGGAGGTATAACTCAGAACTTCTGTTACTGCAAGTAATATCTTTGTGTCTGCCCGCTGACAGCTTTAATTAATTTTCTTCTTGTTGGTTGGAGCAAGAAATTTCTTTGAAGTAGGTTTCAAATTATTGTCGGTACCGTTTTCAGGTTTATTAATTTCTAATGATTGAATTTTAAGGCAATAATTAAAACAAAGTCGGTTAATACAGCGATCATTGCTACTTTGCTGTAAAGTATTTTGAAATATTTTAATTATAGACAGACATTTCGTAGTCAACTTGAATTTTCTGCCAGTGTGTAAATCGACATTTGCAACGATCTATAGAAACAAGTGAAATTTTGAACTACAACTACATTGACATTAACATTATTTTGTTACATGAACATTGTCTAGCAAAATACATAATTTTCTTTTGTTGGGAGGGGAGGGTTATGAACTTTAGTCTCTTGCTACTCTTTCGAGCCGCTTATGTATGCGTGCATTTTGATGTGTATGTTTATGTGTATGGGGGTGCATGTGTGTCTGTGTTAGTTCTAATAGCTTAGTTTATTTGATAGAAATTTCTTTTTTTCGGTTGAGTGTATAAATTTTATAAATGAGTCAGTCTGTGTAAATATCTGTCTGTCTGCTAGTTGGTGTCTTCTCATGCATATATCTGTCTCCCCGTCTCTGGCATAGCTTATTGTGGCTGTGACATTAAAGCCAATAATGTCATGGTTGCTGTTACAAATATTACTTGCTAACTTTTAATTCATATATACAGTGATACCAGAAAACACTTAGGCCTTTGATAACACTGCTACACAAAGAAACAATTATAACTTGGTTTTGAATTAAAATGGGTCACATACTTGTCTTCTAATACGTATTCACAAGATTCCTAAAATTAAAAAAAATGCCCTGGTTTGTGTGCATTTCATTAGCCTCTTTCTACTACTACTGCTACTTTCAGTCAAATGCTGGCGGTGAATTAGAGGTTTGATATCTGCTTAAGATGTATTCTTTTTTTTGGAGATGAAGAACTTTGATTCGGCAATAGTGACGGCAATAATTCAACAGTTCTGGGCTTTTTGGGATTATTTCAGTTTAGAGTTTTATTCCTGAAATTTACAAGGTTTATTTGAAGTAACGCAACGAGCATTCCGTGCCACTTTTATTTAAACGATAGCACGCATCTCGCAACACTTCGTACAATTCGCACACATCAACCGAAATGTTTCCTTTTCATTGGTTTTTTACTGGAGAGTGCGTAACAATCTACCAACTGGATTAAGTGCATGTCTACGGATATCCTTCAATTTTTGTTTATTGAAATTGTAGCAACTGTTTCCGAGTTATGGTGAAATCGGCAAGTGTAACAACCAATTTAAGGGGGCGTATTAACCACGCCCATTAAAATATCTGTGCATGATGGAAAACTGAAAAACTGGTTCTATTCAGGGCTTTCAATACCAACAATTTATCCTATTTAAAGATAGGAGAAAACTTTTTTGTAGGGCAGTGTAACCTCACCTAAGCCGATTGTATTGAGATTCTATAAAAACTTGAAGTTACCCGCTTCGAAAAGTGAATGAATTGCAGCGGCTGTGAATCTGACTCAGTCGATTGAAGTGGTTCAACCTTCAACCACTTAGGCTGCTTTTTTCTTTACGTAACATCTCCGGTTCGATTAGAGACTGGTCTGAAACGCGTTTTGCATTGGGAGCTTTAAGATTTATCCGAACTAGCTCTAGCATTTCATTTGCGTGGCAAGAAACAGATGCTAATCAACTTTGCCAAAGAAACAACATATTCTTTATCACGAGTCACATGTGTAAATTATACTAATTTTCAGTCTACACTATATCTACATATATAACACATATATCTATGTATGGGTGTATTTATGTGCAATTTGGTGCAAGTGTTAACAACATCAAATATGATGTGTTCGTTTTACTTGTTTTATGTTTCTCAACATGTTTTTTATATTTTCTTTTCTCTTCAAACCAATGTGTTTGGTAATAGAACAATATGGTGGTAATGACTTTTTATACTCATTTTCGTCTGCAATATTATACACTGTTTACACAGCCATAGCAGTATTAAAGGTATGTAAGTGTATGCGTGCGAGTCTCTGTACATCTCTTAATAGTGCAATTGCGACAACGTTTAATTTAATTTTTTTTCATGCCAAATTGTAATTTTTTCCCACAATTTTCACAACTTAAACGTTCAAAGTCAATTCTATGTGGCGGCATGAGTTGTCGTTCATTATCGTTATTGTTAAATGACAACGAACTACGCCTAAACCATTTACACTGGTTCACATGCTTCTGCGAGTATGAGGGTTCTCCTCTTTTCCATGATAATTTCCTTTAACACATTCTGCTCATTTAATGCGGTGACACTTACACCAAAATTGTGTTCCACTGAAATTGGATACTTGCATATATTTATATATATTCACACACAGGCACACAGATATACACACACACACGCACACACACTCCACACTCGAGTTTAAATGTTTTTTTAAGAGCAAGTTTAGTTTATGATGTAATAGTTTTGGTTTATTTGTAGTAGCACAAGGAGATGCTTGTGGCAGAGGTGGAGAAGAGGGCGAGATGGGCGTTCACAGCTTTAACTTGGCATAACTTTAAATGTTTGTTTGGAAATATTATTTTCGATAAAAGGAAGTGATTTTATAAGTAACAAGAAGTTTCTAGAAAAAATTTAATTTTTTTTACATAAAAAGTGATATTTAATTTCACATCTCTCTTCAATTTAAAATAGATTTTGGTGAAGAACTACTCAAACAGAAATCGAATTTATTCATAATTTTTTTGACGCATTCGATTTTTTTTCGGAAGATAGAAATATCTCATTGCTTATTGAAAGCAAAAAATGCTTCTATTAGCATGGTTTTTTTGTTTCCAAATCATGGTTTAAAAAAATAATTTAATATTTTTCTGGAGATCAGGTGCTGCATAAGTTTCATTAAATTGTATTGTTATCGAATTTGCGATGATTTATCTTAAGGCATACAATTAAGGTAGCTTCACTTTTGAAGTGGGTTGTTTTGGGTCGTAAGCCACAGGACTCACGCTTTGGTATCTTTACAATTAAACGACTTTTGAACTTGTGACAACATGAAAGATGTTTTCTAGTACGGAAAGAAAAAGTATATTTATATTTTTTCACTTGTCTTTAAAAAAGATGAAGTAAGTAGCAAAATCCACAAGATGCCCAAATCTTCAGTCCAGAGGAATAGATTTATTTACACTTTCTGGTGCTTAAATAATAATCGATTTATCGAATTCTATTTAAATTGTATACAAATATCTAAATATCTTACGACAACTTGGCTACGATAACTTATATGTTTGGATTAATATCTGCAATTGTATGTTATGATAACTAGTTCGCGCAATCACAAATGTTCGTGTGTTCTGGATCGATTAATCGAATCGTATTAGGGATCGAAGCTGCATAATTTCGCTTGTTTAGGCATAAAATATCTTACTCTTATAATATTGTTATTTTATCTTAGACCACAGAATATTCAGCCAAAGCCGCTGAGCCAACATTCAACCGAAGTCGCTGTGACAACAGTCAGATGAAGCCGCTGTGGAAGACATTAGATGTAGTGTATGAACCGCTTCTATTGCCACTCAAATTTTGTTACTTATGCCCATTTTAACATAAAACAACTGGAATTGTATCACACAATAATACGTATGCGACAAACAGACACACAAATATTAGTAATAGGTAGGTCACATATTATAGCTTCACACACACTGATAGTACTTTGTAGCCAGCATACTAAGAAGTACAAGATACACGCTATCGATACGTTATAATTCTCATTTAGTTTATACTATATATTAGATGTAGTGAAGAGGTTTGGTCATGTTGGAAGCAGGCCACTAGAACCGTCCATCACAGAACCGTACAGCGCAGCTTTTCCGGGTATTTTCTTTTATACAAGGTTTTCCGAAATTACCTCGTATCATGCGCAGTTTAGTTGTATGACGAATATAAAGTCTCCCGAAATTATATTACATTATATTATATTACATTATATTTTTTCCTAATATATAAGGACCCATGATATTATCTTGTATTTGCCGAATATACATTCATCGTTTTGGTTTCTTTAACAAAATAGCAGTATCGTCTGCGTATTGAAGGAAGAGGACCTTTAGTAAAAATCTGAACCGAACCCCAGCTGGAAAATAAAACTGCGTTACAATGCTTACAGTACGTGCACACATAACGTGAAAATAATATATATTACTGATATTTTTGTCTTGAAGGCGGTTCGTGAAGGGCTTATATTTGACTCGCCGAAGTGCAACATTTCCCTTAAGGGTATTAAACACTTCTCTGTGTAAGAGTGCAAAACTTTGTTACCTACTGACTTTACAATTTCCTCTATGATAAAAAAATGCTCTCAGTTTATTAGCTCGGCAAACTCACACCAGTTTAACCTGTAAATATAACTATGTTAACAAGGAATTCGAACCAAGAGCGAATTTAGGGAATGACAACAAAAATAAAAGTTTGGAGAAATTCGAGACTATTTATTCATTTATTAACAAATAAAATTTATTTATTAAAATGTATTTATTGTAAATACAATATAAGTACAATAGTCGAAAAAGGAGCCATGACAGCATTGCCCTCAAGTTCCTGAGACTATTTAAATTAATGGCGATAATGAGAATATTATATGGAGTCATGTTATTACTGCCTAAATTCCTTTATTTACACTTGCCAATGCACGTATATATATTTAAAGGATAAACATTTTGACATTTAATGAATGTATTTTTAAATTCTTATAAAATAATTGTAATTTATATAGCAGCATGTGTAAAGCATGTAGAGCCACTTATGCTGTGGCTTTTGTTGTTGCTGAATATTACTTTGTAATTTGCATATTTGGCCACAAAAAGGATCATTAACTTTCATTCTTATTGGCAATTGTTACAGAAATTACAATTGTTCTTGTTACCGCCTCTACAACAGCAACAAGAATATCTCTGCCATATCAGTACGTTTGTGCTTAATGTTGTTGTTGTTCTTTCGTTTTGTTCTGATATAATACGAGTTAGTGGTAGTTGTTGCTGCTACTTTTTTTTCTACTCGAACACTGATAATATCACACATATTATACAACATATGCTACGACAAGATACAAGTAACAATAAAATGCTAGCAACACACATACATACAAACATTAAAATAAAAAGCAGAAAAAATATTGTATTGAAAATATTACACATTCTATGTATCCACTTATGTAATGTCATGTATTTTAATACACATTGATATGGTTACATATACTCTACACACGTAGGCACTGAGCTCAATTACCAACACACACACAAACACACACCCACATGGATATACTTTACATGGCTACAGTTTCCCATTACGTAAGCAATGTATTGCTTGAACTTACATATGTGTAACCATTTTGTGTGTAATGATTGTATTTTGATTGCATACATATATGTATGTAGTTGTAATATATGTTAGTTACTTTGAGGTTTAATATTGGTTTTATTATCACATTTGATATTAGATTTATGAATTATTTAAGTCATAAAAACTAACACCATCTTTGGCACTCAATTATTTATCACTGTAGCTTAAGATTTGTGGGGTTGCAATGAGCTTAAAGGAAAACTATAGTAAATGCTACGAAAAAAATTAAACACTTGATGAAAATCTATATTCCTTTAAGATATCAAAACGTGAATCCTGAGCTTGAATACTCGTTTGAATTTCCTTCCGGCGTTTTTTGGAGGCGAAGAATTTTTAATTTGTACCACGGCACAGTAGACGGGATGGCCCATCTAGCTAAACAAAATTCAATATCTCGGTAAATACTCTTAAAAAACAAATTGGTACAGTAGGTTGCTATACAAACGGACGAGTTTGCTAAAAATATATGCGAAATCAGCCAACTGCCTCCTCGCCCACCTGCCAAAAATATCCTGGTCATATGACACAATAATTTTTTTTTGTCAAATTGAAAAATATTGGCAGATGGTTTTATGAGGAACCGAATTGGTAGAAATTTAGCGGTTGGAAAGAAAAGGGAACAAAAAAGTAAATAACTTTTTTAGGTTTGGGACGCACTTTACAACCGGCAAGTATATTTTATTCTATGTTTTCATAGTAGCAGATGACTGAACGAGGCATTCGGAGTCACGGCACACGTAGAATAGTAAGCTGTATCGATATGAGAGTACAGGTAGCACCAACAGCAGGAAAATTGGAGTTAACTAGCAAAATGCACATGTATACAATATCAAAAAACAGGATACGGCATCAACCGTAAAAACAGCGAACATCATATGTTAGCAAAATAAAGGACAACACAGATTAATGACCGCTACCGGCTTACACGAAGCTAATTTCAGTAGGTACAAACCTATTATTTAGCCGTTAAAAGTACTGAGATCAAAATAAGGTCCCAGTTCTTGATATGTATATGATTTCTTAGCAACATGCTGGTTCGGTAATATTTTTCCCATAATTCTCTACCATGTTAGAAAGTTACAAAAATAATGTCAATCTATAAAAGTGAGATGGTGTCTGCGTACTTTAAACGGCCGTCATTTTTTTATAGAAACTTGGCCTTATTTTTTTATTTATGTTTTTGTGCAGATCGGGATACTTATTTCTAATTTGTATTTTATAAACTGTAACCCAGGAGTAACCTGAGGTTTGAACACCAATTGGCGTGTAAAGCGTTATGAACAAACAGAAGAAGTTATATTTTATGAAATTCTATATTTGTTTTCTTTTTATTTCATAAAGAGAATTTCAGAATTTAAATACTTAAGAAAAATGTTTCAGTTTGCAAAAATAAACTTTTTTTCGCAAAAAAAACGGCTACATTAGAAATTAGATAAACAATTTTTAATAATTTTTGTTTCTACTTTTTCGTCAGTCAAAACATCAAATTCAAAGCACCATTATGTTGGTATAAAGACCTTTCTGATATTTGCTTAGTCTTTTTAATGCAACTCAAAGTTGAAAAAATCAGCTTTTGTCCAACTCTATTAACCAAATCCTACACTGTGCACTGTTGTCTGTGACAGCTGATTTGTAAGATTTCAAGAACATGGCTCAACTCGATAAGTTCATGGAAGAAAATTCTGTTCACTGATCCCTGCATTATATTGTATTTAAAATATTTTGATTTCACAAAAGCCTAAAGGGCAAAGAAACACTTCATATATTGTGGTTTTTACTCGGTTATTCAACAAAATGCTTTGACCAATCTTGTCTCATCAAGTCAGCTGATTTATAGTTATTTTACACCTAAGAGAAAATGGGATTTATTTGACAGTTATCAAACTTGACAACATTTATGGGGGCATTTAGCGGTTATATTATAGAAAAAGTTATCGTGATACCTAAAATTTGGTTATTAATATTAACATTTTCCAACAACTTAACGGATAATATGGCAAAAGTTTAAGTTTTCTATTAAAAATAAATTATGCTATAAATGGTTCATAACTGAAATATTTGGCCCCTATATATAACTCTGTGCGCACTTGAAAAAATTGTATAGCCTCTATCCAAAAAGCCAAACAATTTTTAAAATTGTCCCGTACGTAACATTACGTACAAAAATAAATATGATTGCTGTGATCTCTTTAGCGAGGTTCTAACAACGCTCTGAAGAAACAACCTACAGCCCAGTTGCTCTGAAATAAGAATGCAATTGAAATTGCTATGTCACCACAGATGAGCTTGCAGCTAAAGAAACTGGGCTTAATTCTGATTTGGACTCTTTTGACTAAAACAAGAAACGTGGATTACTGGGGATTATGAGGAAACGCATTATGCTAACGAAAGTGTATTTAAAGTGTCAGCAACGGTGACAACAATTGTACCCAAATATTTCGAGTGGCCACTGGCGTTTGACTGTGTTTGATATGTACAAAATTTAAGTTGCTAGAATATTATTGCCACTTGTCTCCAAATCATTAAGAGCGACTAACAATTTGTTTTAAAATTCTGGTATTCAGCCTTACAGAAAATTATAAAAATATTTCGTATAAAAAAAGCTTATCAATTATGCAGGTGGGCTTACAAACCCTTAACATGTCTCTAATATACCCGTGGCGATCGCCAAAGTCCTTGTTAACCAATAATTTGTGTCTTTCTTTTATTTCCAAATATAATATTAGAAAATATGTATAATAAACCAATAGCATCAAATACTTTATCTTTTTTATTTAAGAAAGAAAAATATTTGCTATTCGCTTATCGCTGGTTGTTTAAATTTTTAAAAAAAACTTCTGCCTCCTTTTCAAATAACAAAATATTCTTGTACATTTTTTATTTTATTTGCTGCTTCCGAAAGCGTATAATTGGAAAAAAATAGAGATGATTTATTTTTAAGAGAACTAAGAAATTCTTAATTTCAACTACCTATTTCACGTTACCGCACAACATTAACTTTACCTTTAATTAACGTTATTGGCAACTACTTAGGTTGAGGATATTCAATATTGTACAATTCTTGAATTAAATTCACATGCATTCGGTAAACATACATATCACACATTGCTCTTCATGCTCTTCTAATGAATTCTTTGAAAACTAAGATGCGAACAAGAGCAAATAAATTTCATTAGGAAGTACTGCAGCATAACGTCGTATGCATGTTTCATATGCTGGGAGAAATGCATAAAATTAAAAAAACTTCGTCTCAGAGTTCTTTTTTTAAGTGGTATGCATTTCTTACAGGAATAGGGTGGATATTATTTGTTCAATACATTTCTACGTTTTAAATGCTTTTGGCGAAAAAAGGGCTGGCAATAAAAGTTGCTTAAGTGTATTTAAAAATGCGTTTTCGGGCTCCGCCGGTAGTCTAGTTAGTAGTATGCTTGCCTATCACTCTGAGGGCAGTGGGTGAGGTTCCCACGGAAGACTCTGGTCTGTTTCACTACAAAGAGCGAAAGCTTATGTTAATATATCTTAGACTATAATTTGTTATTGTATTGCACCATTTAATAAATAAATAAATCAAAAAATAAAAAAGTTCTTCCCGATCTGCATCACCCAAAAATTAAAAGTGCCTTCTGTGTCCTTAGACGAGGAATCCTCAGTGTGCCATGTGCTCACGTAACGACATATGTTAACGGTTTTCTAATACGGGCCAATTGATGCTGTAATGGAATAAAACGAAATCCAGTATTCAATAAGTCTTCCGCTTACATCCACGGGAATTTGGGCAGTGTTTTGGGTTATGTTGAATTTAGCGGCATCTGACATTTATGGCTTCTTTGCGTCGTCTAGTCAGGTCAAATGGAACAATTTTATATTAACATATTCTCAAATCGTTTGTAGTGCTACACAAACGCAATATTGGAACCACATACCGCCTACGTCAATAAGTTTTAATTCGGAAAAGAAGGATTTTATTAATCTACAGCACTCACCTTCGACGATGTTTATCTAACCAAAAAGTACATATCAATTGTGCCGGCAGCACAAACAAGTCGATGTTTGGGAAAATTCTGCTTCTATCAACTACTTTTACGGACAACGGCGATAATTGTGGCCGATCTGGCATTGCATGGCCTCCAGTCATATGAACGTAACGTTTGTTTCAATGGAAATTTATTTTGTTAAAAACATTTTATCACTTATACGTTAAGCTCAAGCGTATAACCTGCCAAAGTACCTTGGCGTAAGTAGCTTAATATTACACATGAGATTAAGCAGACTTCGCCAAAACAAAATGAGCGCAAACAGACTTTCAATACCAGCCCACTGTTATTGGAAGATCCTTCTGTATTTACGTCACTCTGTTATATCTCAGTGTTTTAGCAAGGAAAAAAGATAACGCAGCACACACACACATCCACACACGCACACATATATGTATTCGTATGTATGTATTTATACGTTAAGGTGTGAATAATGAAAAGTAATGGTGTAAACTTTTATAAGAAAATAGCGCTCACAAATATGTGATTGAATTTATTTCATATACACTGATGTAATTGCATAAATTTACAAAACGAAAAATAAACACTTCCAATTGCATGAAAAATAAAATATTATTAACAACAAGGGAGGCGTGTATCTCTCGATTTGAATGTGAGTTATGTGTAACAAATATTTCCTAAAATGATTTCATTAATAGAAAATAAAGATGAAAAGTAAATCAAGTTTAATCAATCATATTAGCAATTGAAACTTAGTCGTCCTTTTGCTTCAAATAAATATTGGCCTTCTTCGCTCACAATTTCAAAGCTGATTCTTTAGATATCCGTTATAAATTTTATTTGCTTAATTACCAGCATTCTAATCGTCAGCGCCATCATCATCGGAAATTTTTTTGAATCACATTAAAGAGTAATCATCTGTGACAACATTTACATTTACACTTTGTTTTGTAAGTGTATGAGTGTTAAATTGTTTGTATTTTCATACTTTCTTATTTACACTAATTTCATGTTGGAGCCAGAAACTTTCAAGATTGAACCCCAAACGAGTAATAGAGAAGATGCTAAAAACCTCTAACCCTGTAATACGTGAAATGTAAAACTAATTGCATTTTCAGACATATTTTTCTGTTTGTATTTTTGTGAACTTTTACTCGCATTATGAAAAAAGTGTCATAATACCCATAATGCTACACATAAATTTGATGGTTTATTCAGCTTTAGCACTGTGGGCTGAGAAAGTTAATTTTCGTATTTTTTCGTTATTTCGTTATTTTTATGTAGTAAACAATTAACATCTTTTATTCGTACTTTCTGAACATAGATTTGTTACACTTAAACAGTTCTATCATAGTAAATTTATTAAAAGTAGCTGTTCTTAAGAAGAAGGATGTTGTGATTATTTACAATATGTCGTGTATGGATTATTTGGAAAGAATTTTTGTTGTCCCATGTCAAGTTTGATTTCGCGGAATCTCGGTTTCGGCTATGTTCCATCTTCGTTATCTCCACAGAACGAGAAATGGCACTGATGATGGCAAGTGATCCAAGTTTGTCAAGGGATGACGGAAATTCGTTCCAAATATCTATATCAAATTACCCTGTCGGAAAATGTTTCATTGTTTCCCGCGCTTTGTTCTGGTCATCGCACTTATATCAGTTAGACCAACAAATTAAGAATAATTTTAGAAACATAAAATTATTATAATAAAAATCAAGAGACAATTCTTGTTATCAAGCTCAACTAGAAATATATTCTTCATACACACCAGCCCGGCGACGGGCTTTTTTAAAAGCCTGAAAAACATATATATTGCCCACAGTGCATCGAATGTATTGCATGCTGTCACTTAAACACTGTGCTCACGTACACATGAATGGCATGACACCAGAAGTACAGAAGAAACACAGACAAGAGGAATAGAATGGAAACAAAAACAAGAGCAAGAAACTATGATATCATTACAGTCAAATGAACGTGGTCGCAATTAAAGTGGCTGCAATATCTGCATATTAAATTGTTTTAACTCATTTTCTTTCATCCGAAATCTGAAACAATTTATTAGAGTGACAAATTAGTTAGTCGTCATTATTACAATGATTACCACACAATATGTATGTATAAAACATCTTTAAGTTATAAAAATTTCTGTAATATTTAACATTAATGCTCCTGTTGCATGGAATTTATTTAATATTTTTTGATTTAAAAGCTCATTGAATTGTATTAAAAGTAATTTTGTTAGCCTTAAAGATAATTTAATTTTAATGAAATCAGAGCAAAAAGTTGTTCATTACTGCCCTCAAAGCTGATATTGTCGCTTGAATTTATTGTTTTATTTTATCCAACCATTGTCTGTTGCAAATTGTACACTTCCTAGTTACAAAAACCCCATAAGAAAAAGTTCGCGGGAGTTACGTCCTTTAGCATGCTCAAGTAACGGCCTCAAGTAACCGTACCGATGCGTCTGTTTTATTCAAAAAGTGTGGCCCAAAATACAGCATGAAGAAACTGCACACCATTCTGTATGCCACAATTCTGTTTATTTACTTTGCCGTGCAGATCGAAATGAGCGTTTTCTGAGAAAATTCCAAGCGAATTTGCAAGTCTGCTGCTTTAAGTTTATTAGCCATTTAAATTTTGTAGGGGAATAAGTTTAAATCCCTATGAATTATTGTCTGCAAAATCGACTCATACCCCATACTCTCGTTCCGTCCTTCACAATATCAACAAAGACACAAATCCCCGATACCCTTTTTCAAACGCCTTGTATGCGGACTAAATAGCTAATGATTAATTTCAATTTAATCCAGCCTTCAATTTTAAATGGTGATTTAAGATTTCAGAAAAAATTGCGATGTGTCTTTATTCTTATTTTATTTTAACACACTTTTTAAAACTCCCTCCAACTTAAGCTAACTAAAATAAAATTCGGAATCTAAAACAACATTGCAGAAAATTTGCTTCTACCAAAATAAAATACAGAAGACACTCCACATTAAAATTAGTTTTTGTTTGCCAACAAATTTCGTAAATATTTTACATCCATCGGGGGAAGCAAAACGTGAAAATATTAAGGTGAATTTAAAATTAAACATTCATATCTAATCAAAATTATTCACCTTTAAAACGAAAAATATTAAGTTAAAAATTCACCCACATTTTAAAACAAGACGAACAGGGGGTGGGTCAGGTCCTGCGATACAGAGTGAGGGAGAGCCAGTTGGCGAAAAGCACTCATAATGTTTGGCGAATAACAACCAACCGTTTTATTAAAACAACTTTGCCAACAAGTGATTTCATATTTTATCTGGTTAAATTTAGGGATTCACTTTTTCATACTTCCCCTTTCTGTTCGCTTTGAATGGATTTTGATTAATTTTGTGCCTTCGCTTTTAATTTAAACGCAAAATATTTCGTATTTAAATTAAATTCAACCCTTTTGTGTTCTTCTCCCTTTTAAATGTTTTCTGGCTTCTGTTTAATGTGTTCGTTATTTCTTAACAGGGTTTTTAAGCATTCAGGTTAAAGTTTTGTTCAAGGTGTCTTATTTAGTTGATGATGTGCCAAAAATAAAGTGACAAGCAATTAAATTTTAATAACCCTTAAGTTGGGACAACAGCTCTGTACGACGGTTGGTTGTGCGTTGTGGTGCTTTGTGCAAATACTGGCATGAAGAAATATGTTTTTGTGAGCATGATGGGCTGGCTGGCTGGCTGGCTGATGATTTCATGACGACTGATATTGCTTGACCTAAATAATATTACAAACTCAAATGTGTTCGTTTATACTTTTCGAAATGGCAAAGTAATAAATGAAATTTATGTTTAAACAATTTTATTAAAACATCTAAAATATTCCCATGGATGTACAATAAGTTGAATGATGAAAGAGGTATGGGCGAGGCGAACGATAATATTATTTGCGCGATTCCTGGTGGACAAACTTGAAAGAATATTATGAGAAGAATTTTAAGAAGTTATGAAATGAAATTATCTGAACAAATTTTATTTCATTTCAAGTAAGAGCGTTGAATTCGACTGTGCCGAATCTTATATACCTCTTCACCTAAGTAGGCACTACTAAAAATGTTGCCCTTCGCTTTTACTTGTCTCTCTTTACATTTAAATTCTTCTTTCTTTTTAAGATGTTTTTTTTAGTTTGTTTATGTTTTACCGTTTCTCTGAATGAATATAAATTTTTAGACAAATTCACGATCTGTTGGTAAATTACGGATAAAAGAAAAGTTCGAAATATTTGGTGAAATTTTAAGTTGGCTGTGAAATTTCGGCAAATTTTGGCTTTTGGATAATATTTCAAATAATTTTGAAATTTTATTAAGTGACTTTTTTGTGTGATATTTTTCTGAAATTTCTGATTCTTTGGTGAATTATCCATTTAGATTGATACTACAATTTGTTGTTGATTTTTTTTTTTTTTTTTTTTTTTTGAGAAATTTCGGCTGTTTTGGTGAAGTTCTATATTGCTTGGCGAATTGTCTATTTGCAGCGAAAATAAATTGTTGTTGATTTTTTGGTGAAATTGATCGGTTAATAAAAAAAATTACATGCAATTTGCTTTTGGTTACTTTTTGTTGTGCAATTTTGGTTTTTGTTTAAATTTACGTCTTTTCGAACCCAAAAATATTTTGTGGATTTTCGGATGTTTTGATGGACTTTCAGGTTCCAAATTTTTGTGTAATTTTGTTTTTTAATGATGTTTGGATTTCGGGTAAATGTTTAATTTTTTATGATTTTCAAATTGTTTGCCTTGCATTTCTGTTGAACTTCCGAATCTCAGAAAGTTAATTATAATTTTATTATTATTTTTACAATTATTTAACTTTAATTATTATTTAATTTTTGATAGTTTGTAAATTTTTGGCAAAAATTTCGACAGGCTTAAACTTGAAATTTTTGATTCGATTCCTAAATTTGCTGAATTTTTTTAAGAGTAATTTTTTGTAGAAATTGTTACTTTTATTTTGGACCTTTGATAATTAACACTTGTTGGTGATTTATTTTAGTATAAATTTGTGATTTAACGTTGTTATAGTTTTTTGTTGCATTTCAGATTTTATGGCAAATTTTAAATTTTAGATAACATTTTCCGTAAAGTATCTATTGATTGAGTTGAGATAAAATTTTTAGCTTTGAAAATTTTGCGATTTTTTTATTAAATTTCATACTTTTTGTTGATATTTTTAGTGAAATTTTAAAGTTAAGTGAAGCTCGACTTTAAGTTTTTTTTGGAAAATTTTGTTTTTTCGGTCATTTGAAATTTGTTTTACCAATTTTTTGGTTTTGTGTGAATTCAAAAATGTTTAGAAATTAGAATTTTTTGGTTCAATTCCATTTTATCGTAATAGATATATAGTTTTTATTAGTTTAACATTTTCGTATGAATTTTTTTTTGTTATTGGTGTATTTTTGGTAAAATAGTAATATTCGATAGAATTAACCAGAAGTAGTCTTCAAGGTCGCATGGTACAAAGTATTATTATTTAAAATCGCCTTTGTCCATGGTGGATGAGCATGCAGCAAAGGATCTCAGAAGTTTTGGCGGTAGTGTGCAAAGTCTAAATACAAATCAACTTTTAACACTGACTCACAAGAGTAAAACGATGGCAGTTCACCTTTCTTTTACTGGACTAAAGCGAAGCAATCAACACGATAACCAAAATCGCACAAGACGGGGAATGAGATTAAAGAGAAAAATTCAACCATCGGAACGAAGAATCCCCGGGTATAAAGGCCAAGAGTGCTGCTATGTGGTGTTACTTTGTATCACACTAAAGACACGGAATGCTTGTATTTAATAATCCGGAAAGGGTGATTTTATAAAGACTGGGTATAATTTACAAAGCAAAAATACACGACTTATTTAAGAATTATTATTATTTTTTTTTTTTGAAATCTGGAAGTCAAGAAAGCCCATGTAGTCGTGATTGCTGAAGGTCGTCAAAAACATTTCCATCTATTATAGAATACTCGGAAAATATAAGTTATTTTTCCTTGCGCACAGTTGAAGCGCATGTTGACAAAATCTCGTTTAGCACTAAAAGCAAATAATTATCAATTACTTAAAATATCTAGAGTCAGCCAAAAGCGAAAAATAAAAAATTTGTAATAAAGAAAATTGAATTTTCATCATGTGGTCATTTATAACGAGAGATGAGATAAAAAAGTTAACACTTTGTATTTATTTCATTATTCGGATGTGCATTATGAAAATCCTTAGTACCGTGAGTTGTACGAGTTCGTCGTTGAGTGCATACAGTCCTGCATGAACAATACAATAACGTAAGACAAATTGTATGGCAGTTTTTACTCTCTCGCTCTCCCACAATGAAAATCTCTCCTTTCGTGTCCGAGCTGTGTTAATACATGTTACTATTGTGTTCGTTGTAGTTGTATCTAAGAGTAACTCTATTACTCAGTGTAAATGCAACTACATTTACAAACAATATTCTGACATTTATCTTTTACTCCATCTAATGTGGTTGAAAATTACCCACGATAAAAATTGGATTAGTTTTTCAGTAACAAACGGTATGAACAGCAAAAAAATAATAAAAAAAAATCATCTGAAATAACAGTACTCAACTGCTAAACAAAGTGTTGTTGCATGTTTTGTAAGGACGTTCAGGACTGGCAAAAATATAGTCTTTTGAAAATACATTTGCAACAAGAACTAGTATAAAAGCATCTTTCATTATGTTAAAGCTGGTGCTATGAACTGTCCCCGTTTGTGGCACAAGATAAATGAGTTGTGATAGATGACAGCAAATCAACGTAAGTGCATTATTATGGCGGTTTTTGCTTAAACGAAAGCTGTTCGCTATAGCCACATACAAAAAGTATTTGTGTTAGTGTGTATTTATATACAATTATGTACAAAAATAGACATGTATACGTGGCATAATTTAATTATTCTAACAAAAGCTTCTTGCCATCAAATTTTTTTTTTGAAAATGTAAAATTTCAAATATTATTTTCTGGCAAATGATTTGTAATAATTTTTATAAAAAGAGTATTAGACGTATTTCTAAAATTAGAGTAATTTACATAATTACTTCTTAAAGCTTATTTTCGCAGCAAGACCACAAAGTTGGTGTTAATGCTTTCAACTTAAAACTGAAATAAATGTCTACACTTTCAAACAGCAGAAAACTTGACAATGACGTTTTAAGAAATTAAATGCCTTTAACGCGGGAAAAATAGAACATAATATTTTTGTTAACATAACATTTATATTTAAATACCGACATTAAAATTATCTTTGTTTTGAGTACAAAACAACGAAATTAAAAACAAAACACACATATGTCGCTTCGTTTTAGATAGTAACTTTTTGTCATTAATTTTTCTAAAATTGTACAGTTGGTTAGTACAGCTCGTTAATGCAAAACAAATGCGTAAAACAATCACCATCCAGCTAACCAGTTCAAGCCTCTGCATACTGCCGCATCCAATCTAGCAAGACGAAAATCCATTGTTGGTGATCTTTGCCTCAAACTTAGAGTGCAAGCTTTAATTATCACTGATACGAATGATCGTATTACTGGAGCTATGGCAAGTCACTTACCTATTTCTGTTCTCCGAGTTATGCTGTTCACATTTAATATCAAGTTACGAATTGGTTTCTTCCCTTCCACTTGGGAAATATCTGAGATTTTAATGATTCCAAAACCAGGAAAAGATTTTAGTCAAATTGCATCTTAGCGTCCAATTAGCTTACTCCCAATTTTGTCGAAAAGAAAATGTTCCTACTGAGTATAACTTCTAACTTTAACGAGCGGCTCATTATCTTGGAGCATCGGTACCATCGAGGTAGTTAATAGAATTGTTGCACTTATTAGATGGGCTTTATTCAAAAATATTTCCCAGGCAGTTGATAGAGTTTTGCACGAAGGTGTACTGGTCAAAAGCTCTCGACTTCTTACTGAACTATTTAAATGTCACTAGACAATTAGAAAATTTAAAAAATATCAGAGGATCTATTTGTATAAAAAAGTGGAAGCTAAATGCGAAATGCGTTCGCATAACTTACACATTCAGAATGCACAATTGCTCACCAATAGGAATTATTGATGGAACTGGTACAGCGGCAAAAATAACTGACATTGAATTCAAAACTGCTCAGGTGACTTACAAGCCCCAATTCAATTCTTGCCCTGAAGTATAAAGTTTTCCTGTATAAATTTCTATAAAACCTATATGGACATAGATCATCTAGCTATAGGGTACTGCACAAGCAGATATTCAGAAGCTACAAAGAAGACAGTCTAATTATTACCACTAATCGTCTATGCTCTGTGATACAAACTAAATGAGAATATTCACCGGGATTTAAAAAATCCCTCAGTCCTGGATTTGCAGCAGATTAGTGGACACCAGCGTCTAGGAACAGAGAACGGAACTCTTAACCCATTATAAGCTAGTCTAATATTTGAACACAACAATTTAGTTACTACATTGGTAATAATAAATAAATATAGTAATTATTAGGAAAGATTTGAAAACTTATTGCAATTTTCTTTAGGAAAGATTTGATAGTAATAATTAATAAAATAATAATTATTATTTTTATTGATTTTCGAATTACGCATATTAACCCTGAAAATTGAATTTATTTGGGTCTTCTCCGTCCTCCTTTTAAATATAAATGATATTTTATATTTGCCTTCAATGGCAGAAGTCAAAATAAACGTTTATCTGCACGATATGATAAAATAATATTCAGATAATTTACAAGTTAGAAATAATTTGTGATATTTTAAGTAAAAATGGGTTTAATTATTCCCATGGAATTGATTTGTAATATGTGCGTTTTGTAAAAGTAATGTAAATTTTTATGTTTTCGAAAAGATAAATTCTCATTTGTGAAAGATGAATTACGTAGTATTGCGCTTATTGCTTAAAGCATTGTTATAAGTTAATTTGTTACACAAAGCAATTTTCATTAAAATGCAAATAAGTACTTTAATTTTGAATTAAATTTATTTGACCTCTTTTTGAAATTTTTGTTTGCGAGCGAAATAATTTTTCATGGATTTACTTTAAAACCTAAATTCTCACCAGACCCCAATAACACTTTTATTAGATCTTACTCATACGCCACATAACAAGACCCAAAAGTATGCAATAAATTTGTTATGCAAAAACGTTAAGCTGTTTCTGCGTATGATTAATGTTCAGTATTGGCTAATTTTTATACATGAAAAAAAACAGCGTAGCGTATGAGTGTTTGCAGACATTCAAGATACAGGTGAAATTTGCTCGTCTTGCAAAAAAATAAAGTTAACGAAATATACACATTCAGCGTTTAAAATAGAAAGTATTTTGAATACACTTACTTTATTTCTTAGCTCAATAAAATTCCCCTTTAGTAATAAAATTTTACAATACAGCACAAACGTTTAAACCAAGGACTATCGGAACCAACTGTTTTGGAAACTGTCCAGTACTGAACTTTTTGATAATGGCCGAGATGAAAACACAATATTAGAACAAACTTCTAGCGATACGGCAAATAGTATTTTATCAGAAATAAGAGATACCAAAAAGGTGCTCTGGTAGTAGAGTAGAAGATTATATATGTTTAGAGATTACGAAAAACTGATAACTTTGATATTCTTTGTCATTTGGATATTTTTTACCTTCACTTTTTCCAATTTCTCAGATCAGAGAGAGAGAGAGAGAGAGACAGATTCCAAAAGACTATATTAAATAGGCTTATTACTACAATAACTAGTAAACGTAGAATTGCGATAATTCACCTGAAGCGGACAAGACAGAAAAATTGTCCACCCGAAATTCCTTAGTAATTGGCATAACTATACTTCTAGTAGGTATGAATATGTATACCAAATATTTTCCAATAAACATGGTCGTGTTATAGGGTGCTAAAATTTTGCCGTTTTTCTTTATTTTCTGTTTTTTTAATATTTTTTCCAACTAGAAAACAATAAAGGAAAAAATTAAGATAAATAATTAATATAGAAAATTCTTTATTCTTAAAAAAATTAAATGAGAAACCATTTTTTTCGTTGGAAAAATCGGGAATGTCCGTTGCAATTTAAATCTTTTCTAACTTCGACACCATTTTTTTTTTATTATTTTTTAACCGAAATTCCGCTAGCGTGCCTTTATTATGCAGTAAGTGTTTTAAATTAAGATCTTCATTAGTTTTAAAGATACGCATTATTATTATTAATGCCATCTAAGCAGACCGCTTAATTTATGGGTGGGTCCCTTTGCAACCTCCTGCATTCGTGCAACTGATTTTAAAAAGATACGTCAATTATTGTGCATGCATATCGTTAAAGTTTGTATTGCATTTTGTTAAAGTAATTGGGGTATGCTGAACACAAAAGCAATAACATTTTTTTGTTAATTTGATGTATGCTTCTTATATAGCGACATACAAGATCATCTGGTGATTGTATTTAAATAGTTTGTATCCTGTTTTAAAGGCTATTAAATTACCAGTTGAATGATGGCTAACTTGCCTCAATCAGATAAAAATCAAGGAGTTACTAACAGTGATCCAAGTGAAATTTAATAAATATCGAAACACAATATATAATAACAGAATCAATAGCTTTATGATTAATAAATTTCTCATGGGTTTTATTTAAAAATTTTATATTTTTACCCACTTATATTAATTAATGTTAAAAATTTGTCTATTTCTTGTCGTTTAGAAACAAACACGAATCAAGGGTCTTAATTATTTATTGCTAAAATAATATTTGATTCATTTTATTTTAGAAACCAATTTATTTATACAAAGGTTTCTTTTATGAAATTTCTATTAAACGTTTCTTTTGCTTTAGTGGTCAATAATTCGTCTGTCTGATTTTCTTCAATAACAATTTGAATTATAACTGAATACGTACTTAGGTATGTGTGTGTGTGTGTGAACTTACTTATAGCTAATATACGTGAGTTTGTTTTAATTTATAATCAGCCGTAATCCCTCAAATTAGCAGCACTTTGTATTCGGTGAAATTATTTTGTGTATGTTAATTAATGGTTTTGACAAACCACAAAATGTACATTCCCAAGTCTTGTATATCAATTATTGTTCAATTCATCGTGCTTAAGAACAAGTTTGTATCAAGTATCTCAAGTCTTTACAGTGGCTTAATAAATGGCAGAGTAGGCAGGATATTTTTAATATTTTGGAATTCATGAAAACAAATTTAAAACTTTGGAATACCGGTGGTGATTATTTAGTTAATTTCAGTCTAATACCAGATCACATGACAAGCTCTAAGGAGTGTTAAGCCCAGCATTAAAACTTGGTATGTAAAATATCTCTTCACTTGTGTGGACTTTCGAATATTTTGAAGAGTTCAATCTCTGCAAACAGGCAGTATGGCCGTTGCGTATTTTTTCTTTTTTTTTTTGTAATTATGAAAAAAGTTTCTTATGCACAGTTCTCTTTACCCGCAATTTAATTTAATTCAAATGCATGTATTCTTTTTCCCTGTCATTTGCAGACAACCAATCGTGTACAAAATATCCCCAAAAGAAAAAACCTAAATTAGTCTTTATCTTTTCATAACCGTCTGCGAAACGAAAAGAAATTATTTTCAAAATTATGTTTCCCCAATACAGAAATAAACTGCTGGCAGAAAAAAAACTGAACATTTATTTCAATAAACGAAAAGAAAACAAATACATATTTATGAAATTAGAAAACAAACATGAAGCAGGAAGGGGGGCGAGTTTCAGAAAAAATACACACAAAATTACAATATCGCCAAAAGGCCATTTTTAATGAGAAAATACAACATTTAAGACAACATAAAAAAAACATAAACAAAATATTTATGTGGCATATTTTTTAATGAATACTAACACGTCCAAGCGTGCAACATAAAAGTGCAAATTGTTTTCATTGTTTGTATGATGAACATAAAAAGTAAGGCAAGAGTAGCCCAATACAGTTCTGCATAAATATTAATCCTTTAGGAAAAACATGAACTGTGCAAATTTATTTATACACATACACTTTCTTAAAAAAACCATCATTGAAGCAACTACTTTTGACTTACTCGTTGTCTTATTATTTTGTGTAAAGATACAGCGGAGATAAAAATATATATTCCGTTTTAGATCTCTGGTTTGAATAGTGTCTTTATTTGAATATGGCAGAGAATTAGATTATTAAAATAACTTGTGTTTATACCAGAGTGTTGGATACAAAGTAGTATTGCATAGACCCTGTTTAATTGCTCTTAGGAATCGGCTGAGACTGATAACACAAGTATACAAGAATTGAACTGGAGCGATTAAAAGTTGTTTTTTATAGAATTTGGGGTGCTAGGTTCAAATATTCAATAATTTTTTTTTAATGTTTCTTGTTTCCGGCATATTTCATTATTCCCAATATGAAGTATTTGGCATGACAACTTAATGACGGTTCGTTCTCATCGATTCGTTAAGAAATCTAAAAGTCTCTATAAAAAATACCTTCAAGTTAAATCCGCTAAGTAATTTCAAAGATATCGAAAAGGTTGTGGTGAAAAAAAATTGTGACCATTAAATAAAAAACATAAAAAATATAAAAACACAGAAATCCCAGATTTTTCTGTAGGTATATAATCGTAGCATTTTAAGTTTTAAGCAAAAGGAGCCATATTAAAACCAATTTGGTACACAAATTTTGATTATATTTATATTTTTTAAAACTTAATAAAGTTACCAGATGAATACAACAGTTCAACACTTCCACATTTGTAAAAAATCATTTTAATCTTGTGGGCTTGCGGCAACGTTTACCAACATAAATGATCAATTAGGAGAATATCTAAGATTCGATTTGATTGACCTGAAAGCTTCGGCGATCTCTTTTACATTTTTATTCATTTTTTGAAAAATAGTTTATTTTAAAAAACTTCTTTCCAACATTTGTTTTGTTTAGCGAAGTTTGTTTTCCAACTTTACAAATTATATTCATTATACGAGTGAATTAAAACAACATAAATCTATAAACATGATCCAGCTAAAAAGTTACTGTTCTTGCAACCCTGGATTAACGCCACAGACACTGTATGATAAAGTTGTATAAGAACGTAAGTAAGATTTTGTGTAAAACCATTTAATAGTACTGCATAAATTAAAGAAAAAAAAAAGAATCTTAAGATGTTTACCCCCACAAAAAAAAAAAAAATGAACAAAAACGAAAATAACAGAAAACTTCAACAATTTATAGAACGTCTTAGATTTTCATTCTTCCTTTATAAACTTTTTTAATATTCATATTTACTTGCTCTTAAATGTTGTATTGCTTAACTTTTCTTTTCATCTCATGAGTATTTTTATATTTTACAAATGCACAGGAATTGTTTGGAGAAGAAGCGAAATGAAAACTTGTAGATTATTTATTATTAATAATAATACTCGTATATTTACGCATTTACCTGAGATGTGTTAACAAATTACTGGTGTTTTAAAGAAGTTTGAAAATATTCAAACATAAAAATATGGCATTATCTGAAATTGAAAAATTAAGAGAAATGCACTTTAAAATAAAAAGCAATAGACTCGCAGAAAATCTAAAAGGCCGACCGAATGCAAAAAATAATAATTTATAAAAATTGAAAATTAGTCAAGAAATATTTAAAGGATGATAAACATTTAAGAGGAAAACATGTGCAAAATAGTACTTAATACATTTTTACTGGGCACCACGATCGTCCATTAACTTTAATGAAATAAAATATATTCTACTTAAATAAAGGTGTATATTAGTTGATTTTATATTCATTGTGTTAAGAAAATTGATACATAAAAATTGTATTTAAATAATGAGCCCTTTTATTTGATTTGGTGAGCATTACTAAAACAATTTTTACACAAATCGAGATTAGTACGGAACAGATAATTGGGCAATATCGAATCTTCTGGAAATATATGCTTACGTACTTTTTATTTAATTTTTATTTTTCCGTTTTCCGTTTTCCAAACGGAAGTTCGTGCGATTACGAAGTATCTGATTCAACTAATAGGCCAGTAGAGGTTAGAATTTTTATGGACAGCTAAACAACGGGATGATTCAGGAATGCAAAAAAGTGACTGTGTGGCCTGTGTGTCATTTGAGTGCCAAGTCACTATGAAATAGTCAGGAATAAAGTAGCAAACGATCGAGCAATTACAGCCAGAAGGGTAAAAGTTTGTGCAAAAAGAGCTCATGCAGCACTGTGGAATGAAAACACAATGAGGCAAATAACAAAGACCCAAGTAGAGATAAAATGAGGAGCTTGCTTGGACTAAATACAACTGAAGACTGCTTACACGTAATAACTGCTCACACGGTCATTGTGGTAACATCTACGTCCTATAGGACATAAGCATAGTGATGAGTGCAGGACATGCAGGAAGGACGTCGATACGATGGAACACTTCATATGTCGCTGCCTGACTTTCTCAGAACTATGAGGGTGGAGAATTTTCAAAATGAAGTGCGCACAACAGGCCAAAATATTTGGCAAGGGACAAATATTTTCTCCGCTCAACCTAACCCAACCTATATAAATATTATTGTTTCATTATTTAATAAAGTTTATATATCTTTTAAAAAACTTTGAAAGTCTGCAGGAAAAATAATTTAATTGAAGAGTGTTTACTGTTTGTGCTCACTATTCAACACTTTCAAGCTACTTAAGAAAATTTCTTCACATCAAATTTATTTATTTCGCTATGAAATTAATCCTCCTATGCATTAATTAATAAAAGGGCTTTAGGAACGCTTATAACGAGCCTGTAATATAAGGAAATAAGTCTTGAAACGAAGTTATTAGAGTTTGGAAAACTTATTTTCGGGCTATTCGCCATTAGATTATTTGCTCTTCCGCCTCTTCCAGAAACATATGAAAAACAAGGGTTTCTTCTATGATAGTCACCATTTTCTGCAAAATAATTATATCATAACTTTAAGTTCATGCGGACTTTTCATTTTCATTAATTTTGCTCATACAAATTTCTGTAACTTGTTAATTGCTTTCTAATTTCTATTAGCACAGACAGAATTGTGCATAAGGTATATTGCAAGGCAATGTCATACTGCGCGTGTTTGTGCTCGCTTAAATATACACGTACATACCTTAACAATGTGTGAATTCATAATAGCTGTGCTCATCTAATGACGTCATGATAACTGATTCTTTTTAAACTTTCAAAGTTTTTAAAATGTAATTTCATTGTCGAAGTGTAGATTCCAGATGCGAAATCGCCTTCAATCATTCATTATACACACACAATACACAATTAGTAAAAGACATCTACTCGCAGTTCAAGAACCGTAAATATTTTTTCTGCTATCGGGATGAAGCACAAATCAACATAAAAATAAATACTAGCGATGTAAGCAAAAAATTTTTTATTGTTTTTAAAATTACAAACAGGATCTTTAGTTTGTATATAATTTTTGATTAAATGAAAGGGAATGGATCGTATATTGATAAATGTTTTATTTAAAGTCGGCAATTATGTATGTAATACAATATCAGATAAATGTCCGCCTCTACATTCCCACACATTTCACGCGGTATTTCACTGATTTCATCACGAATATTTTGTTTGAGTTGCTGCACCGTTTCTGGTTTGTTTGAATAAGACTTGCTTTTCAGATATCTCTACAAAAAGAAGTCCGGAGCAGTCAAATCAGGCGACCGTGGAGGCCAATCAACATAACCATTCCTTGAAATAACTTGTTGTGGAAAGAGGTCTCGCAGTAGTTCCATTGTAATCCTGGCTGTATGCGATGTGACAGCGTTTTGTTGAAACCACATGTTAGTCAAGCGCAAAGCGTTAAAAAGTTTTCAGTCATATTGCACTACAGACTGTCACTTTTAATGGATGCAAAGGTGACTGATGAATAATTTTAGAATTTTCCATTCCCCAGAACTGATTATTCAGTTTATTCACATATACATTAAAATGAAAATGTGTGTCGTCACTCCTCATGAATTTGTCATTAAAATCGGGGTAGTCATGGGCGAGCTATGAATCTTTAATGGAAACAAATGCAAATTTTTGTGCAAAATTGTGGCCAAAGTTGTTCTTTGAAGACCAAACTCCTGAGCACAGTGTCGAATTAAGGTTGATGGATTGGTTTAAACACTTTCTTGAACAGCAATAATGTTTTCACCTGATCCTGCAGTACGTTGTAGTCCATGCTTGGGCCTATCAGCTACAGTCCTTCTTTCTTCGAAATCAAACACTACACGATAAATAGTGTGACTTGTTGGCACGTCGTTTCATCCAAAAATTTCACGTAACTTTCTCATCGTCACAATAATCGATGATTGATATTGATAAAATGTTTTAACAATTAAAACACGTTGGTTTACCGAATATTTTTCCATAATAAATTTGCTACGTCTCTACTTCACGACTGCCAAATATGAACTGTCAAGACTAATGTTTACCACAATGGCGGCAAAACAAAGTAGTATACCTTTCCGGCGGACACCCTGTATTTAACATTTATATTTTGCTCAATTTCAATTCATTGTGTTTGTATAAGGCAAACCACATAACTGAGATTCTACTTTTCAATATGAAAGTTAATATTTTTGTGAAAATTTAGTATAAACAATTTAAACATGCTGTTAAACAACCCATTACTTTACAACTCTGCTAATTGAGTAAGTAGTATGCTAAACGAAGTTGATGATTGTTTTTAAAAATGTAAATACGTTAACAAGTTGAAATACGCGAGTAAAAGCAGGAATAAATGTGTGCGCGCTCACATATCTTTACGTATAACATTTACCTTTGTTTACTTTCTTTACACATTCAAGTATCTATAAGAGGGTACGATTATGTATGTTATTGCATCGATATTACTGCATATATATCCCTCCCTGTGCTTCATGTGTATGTGTATTTGTGAATAAAAACAGGGTTTCCATTTTTTATTTGCTTGGCTTTTTTATGTTTTAAATTAAAAAGTATGAGAGGTACATGTATCCCCTGAGGTTACAACGGTGTTGAAATTTCTAAGTAAAATAAAAATATATATCTTAATCTTTTTTGTTCATTTTTTATAAAAAATAAATGAATTGGAGTTTGTAAAAAAATATTAAATACAAAAATCAAGTAAGAACAATGTATTACTTAAAATTTTAAAGCTCATACTCTTCTTAAAAGTGATTTTATTAAACTTACTAGACTAAAATAGGACCTGGCTTGCTTTTACATAAGGATATTGTTTAAAAAAGCCTACATTTAATAGCGATTGTCATAAAACTTTAAGCGTAGGTCACATATTAAATGATTGCTTCACGAAAAATGACTTAATTACAAACTAAATAGAATCAAAAAAGTTTCTTACTGCCAATAATATATATAATTCTATTTAAGCCTTGTTTCCTTGAAATACATTCTTATGTCTTTCAACAAAACTTAGTCTAATTAAAAACAATTTATGAGTCAAGTACGTTATGTTGTATTAACGGCCGGTATAACTTTAACATTATAAGGGGCCTTCGAAAACCACAATAAATAAATAAATTCAAATTAAATCAAGTAAAACAAAACTCCCCAAGATCGGCATTAGTCATTTTCCTAACTATAAAAGTATTTGCCAAATAAAACTAAGTAAATTATGAAACAGGCTATGACTGCAACTTCAACCCCTAAACGCTGCGTAAGAGAGAAGGTCCATAATAAAAGCTTTAACCGTAAACACAAGTGCTGCCATTTTATTTTAAAACCGGTCCCGACGTTACAATCTTGCATAGTTCAAAACCTTGCAGAGAAACCGTTGCGTGTAGTTTAGAAAAATGCGCCATTTTAAATCCGACGCGAAGACGGTACATAGATGCCTTTGCACTGTGCGAACAAGTCGGCGCATGTTGCGGTAGCATCGTTTTCTGATACATTTCATTCCTCAGTTTCAATTCGTCAGGCGACAATGGCTGACCTTTAGCAATGTTCTCAGGAGTTTCTCACAGAATTTAGTGCGTTATATGAAGGTTTCCCATACATTTGGCCTGTAAAATCCAAGGAATATATTTACAATAGTAAAAAGGGAAAGGATTGTGAGAGTTAAATCAAAAAATTCAAATAAATTTATGCAACCACAAACAGGGAAACAGTTGTAAAAAATTCATTGAGAAGTGTTAACCATAAAGAATAAGACGAAACCTACAAGCATATTGATTTGTTACTTTTTTAAATGTAAAACCTAATGGCGTTTTCGTTTCTGAAATAAACTTTTGCCCTGCGAAAGAGTACATGTTTAGAACAGCCTTCATACTTGAGGTTTTATACGAATCATAATGGGTAAATAATTTGAGCATTATTAATGGTTAAAGCTAAAAAACATCACCTTTTGTGGGCGTAGGCAAATTTCGAGTATAACAAAAGGACAATAAAAATTTACAGTTTCTCTAGAAACGAAGACACCATAGCACAAAACTAAGAGTGAAAACATGATATAGCAAAAATAATTACGCGCTCTTCAAAGCTCTTCCTTATCTTAATTCTTAATATACACAGATATATAGTCTCAGTTACCTTTTCGTTAGGCTGTCAGCTGGCAGGTACAAAGAAATGGCTTGCCGTAACAGAAGTTCTGAATATACCTCCTCGTGGTGGCGGCCGATCTAGCAAGCAGTCTGGCAAAAAAGTCGAGCGGAGAGAAGTTAACGCTCTTTTCTTTTATAAAACCTCTACTCCACCGTGCATATGTTGCTCTGGGTGGATGGACATCGCTTTCCGGAAGAGGTTAAACTCTATACAAAATCCGTTTTTCTTTTGGCCAAGGGAGTAATCTGCAAGAGACGGACAACAATCCCTCGCGAAGGTGAGAGGGTCATTCCCCAAAGATAATCTTGAGGAACGGACTGAGACGGTAGAGCACATTGTATGTGAATATCCAGCACTAACTACCCTGCTTAGGACCAGGGGCAGACACTTGTTTATTGTGAATTTCATGGGGAACCTAAGCTTTAGACATTTACTAGCAATTACAAGGGACTGCGTGATGAGGAAGAAGGTCGGTGGTCTGATATAACCACAGTCAAGAATAAACGCTACTGATAGTATGAGACCCGAATGAGAGTAAGGTAGTCGTAAATTTTGAAATCAGTTACTTAAAATCAAAACGAGAAAAGATGGATATTGAAGAGGGACCTATAAACTTCAATATATCCCCTAAATTAATAATAAATACCTCCTCGTTTAAAAGTTGTATTGTAGCACTTACTCCTGTTATATATTAAATAAAACTTTGCTATATACGCGAAGTTGCTGGTACAAAATATTAGATGATTTTGAAGATTTTAGTACATAAAATATTAAATATATATAAATTAAACTCAATACAAGAGACTTTGGAATGGGGTAAAAATTTCCATTATCGTCTAAGTGTTGCACAAAATTAATTAAATATCAATAATTACAACTCCTTGAGATAAATACCAAATTATCTATTTCGAAGTAATTAAATTCAACGACGGAACATTTTCTTCCTCTTACCATCAAAAATATTTCCAGTGCCTAGTTGAAGATTCCTTACAATAGAATATGTTACAAAAACGAAACAACTCACAACGATTTGTATCTTAATCTGCCAAATGGCAACAAAATGTCAACGACAAGTTGTCAGTGCAATAGTAGAAGAAACAAATTACAACTGCTGCTGCTACAAGGTCTAGTAATAAAGACAAATACATGGACAAACACGACTGCGCTAAATTATATACATGTGTACAAGTATTTAGATAAAGATACTTTACAGCAACGAATGAGTAATAATAGTGCCACATACTTTTGCCATTCATGCCACAGCACAAGCAAATACTTGGTGTTGGGGTTTTCGTCTTTCTTCTCTAAATTACACAGTTTGGTTGTGGCATTTAACTTCCCTGCTGCCCACTTTTAGTATCTCTTCTAATAGTGACAATGTCGGCGGTGACAGTGATGCAAAGACATCATCATCATGATCATGTAGACAGCAATAGGAAGTACAATAAAAGAAAAACAAACTAGCAACATGAGGACAACTACTACAAACAATATTTAATAGAGACTGTATCTTCTTAAGTACTTTGGTACATAGCAGTACTTACTATAATGCATTTTTGTTGTTGTCTTTTTTTTTCTTCGGCGTTCGCTAAATAAAATTGGAGTTCGGTTTAGTAATTTTTTTGTTCCTATGAGGAGAATTTCAGATAGACAAATAAGGTCGTCTTAGTTTTTAGCTGCATTTTAGCATATCTAGAACTGTCTTCACACTATTAGTTGCTTGAAGTAAATACTCCTAATGACGTGATATTCTTTCAAAAATGCCAAATACTGCAAAAGTGGGTATGAATCCAATGGCTAGAAATGTTAAAAGATTTCATTAGGATCCTTCAGAAAAATATTTACCCTATTCTTTCTCAAGCACGTACTTCTCATTTGGATTTGCAACCGAAAACTATTTTTTCTAATCCAAGGCTTCCTTGCTGTATGAGAAAGTAGACGTTTTAAATGGTAAATATTGCAGATCTGTATTTGACACTTCCTTGTGCATCTATTTGAAATAAAGTGGTGTAACAGTTAATTATTTCTCCTTCTATTCATTTTACGTAAATCCTCGCGTAACCTTTAGCCTGACTCTAAAAAAGTAGAGGAAGAAAAAATCCTTTGTCAACAGGAAATAAACAAATCGTTGTTTATTTCCAGGATAGGAAAATGGGAAATGAACATAAAGCTGCAACAATAATGGAGTCAAAGCAATTTTCAATGTTACTCAGAATAGCAAAACTACCAAGATACCAGCCAGCAGTCTAATGTTACTCTCTAACATCATTCATTCTCATCAACGTGTTTAAATTTATCGTAAGACTGCGTTACGTATTTTTTCAGTAGCATTTTATGAAACTCTGGAAAAAACACAAGCACTTTCTTTTATAGACGTGCTTCTCCTCTTCGTTATTTATACGTACGGAATTTTGTGTCATCATGCTCTCGTCCCTTTGCCTGTGCAAGAGTGTTTTGCCATTTTGGTTACGTTACGCTCTGCGTGTAAGTTTTTTTTTTTTGCTTAAACAATTTCACCACCCACTTCCGTTTGGTATTAAGCATTTGACAGTTTTTACAAAACACTTGACAACAAAAACAACAACGAGAGCATCACGTGCATGAAGATACGCAACATTGAGATGCATCTATGTTATCAAAGATTTGTATCTTCCTTACAGCAGAACTAATGGGAAATTAATTGCTGTAATGTTTTCAACTAAAGCTAACAATAAAACTTTGCCGTCGTCGTTTGAAATAAGTTTTTTGTTTCTTTGAAAATGCTGTGATTTAAAATCAAATACTCAGAGAAAAATTTAAGAATAAAATAAATTTAAAAAAATAGAAACGTTTTTTTAGGATTCATATGTGAATTGCGTAGGTGGTAATCGTTGAAGTAAAGAAGACATATTCCTTCAACGCCTGCTTCCTGTGCAGATTTTTTGTACAAACAAACTTTTATTCCCTCCAGTGTCGTCTGAAAAATTTGTAGCAGTGTGTTGCTGTTTGAAGAAAACCTTAATTGTTGATAAATAGAGGAGCTTAATTGTTTAGAAGATCGTTATTGTTGTCTGATATAATTTGGACTTATCGCCTCTTAACTACTTCAGAAACTCTCCAGGAGTATTCCATAGATATCCAAGATAAGAACCACAAATTTACACAGTGGTGCCAGAAATATTCGTATCTTAGTTCCTCAAAAAAATCGTAAACTGTTTTTTATTCTTACGATTTTCTCGAACTGAAAAATTTAGTAGTTAATATGAATAATTTAGTCAGGCTTAAGTTCGTTTATTATTCTTTCATTTAAAAAAGAAAATTGGAATACTTGTATTTTCTGTCAAAGTATTCGCTACCGAATGACGTGATACAAAACATTCGATACCACTGACAGAATCGCAAAATGAAAAATTGGGCACATGCGAGCAAAATTTCTCTTGCTATTGACTGGCAGCATTAGTCAGCTGGTTATTTAGAGAATCCACTAACAATTATCGAGCTTTGGATTTAGTTTTCGAAAAAAACCATTTCTATTAGATTCAGTATTGAATTATAATGCGAAAGAAAGATAATGATGAGTCTCGTTCATTATATCCACTACTTTTTTTAAAGGAAAGTAACACTCAGGCAAGTAATTGGATTAATTCTGTTAATTTCTTTTCAATGAAGTATACTAGAGAGTGCTGATGCAGAGGGTTAGAAAACAACAGTGTTGCATAGCTTCTGGTCTTATGTCGGCGTATAACTTCAGCTAGTAAAACCATTTGATTAATTATTTTCTTCGCCAACGATTTAGGGCTATAGAACGATACCCGCGGAGGGAGGGTATCAGTATGATTGGTATCGGCTGAGAACGAACCCAGGCGACTATTGCAAAATACACCACAAGAAATAAAGAATATTTCCGAAACCAGTTTCCTTAGAAGTTAAAAATGAATTTGTTGCTAGAAGGACTGTGAAGATGCGAGCTCATTTGCTTTGGACAAAACAGCTGTGGATTGTTCTGATTCCCTCACTTAAAACAACAAATGTTGTTTACATCTAAAAAGAGAAAGTGAATATTTTATTGTGTGGGGGACCTGAAATTGGACTGATGCAAAAACAACCTTGAGACACTTTCTCTGATCAGCCAAATATAATTTCTAAGCCATTTCTAGTATATTCGCCCACTAGAGTGGTATTGTACACCTGTTTGATCAATAGTTTAATTTCTTAATTTCTACTTCTTTTGATTGACCATAGAATTAAATAAAAACTAATGAAAAATATTTAAGGTTCCTGCAGTTGAAAATGTTTTAAACATTCATAATGACCATGTTTGAAGAAGTCACACTGTGAATATTTATGCGAATTGAATCTATATAATACTGTGTTTTTTAATCATTTTAAAGTAAAACGTTAAACAAGTTTTACTATCATTTTCTTTGAGTGTACTAGTGTTGTAAAAGCGTTGTGTGCATTAGACTATTCATGCCTTAAATCGATTATTTATTTATTGTTAAACGAGGTTTCCGTTCTCAACAGTAGTTGTTTTGCAACCAACTTCTGATATTTTGATTACTAAATATTTCTGTATGCAAAACTCACACAAATTCGAAGACAGTGTAGGAGAAATACTTTTTTTTGTTAGTCATATGTGATAATAAAAAGAGGAAATGTGTTAACTCCGATTACATATCCTTGATAGCGCTAACAGCTCACTATTCGCTAACACGGCTGTCAGTAACGAAAGGGTTTATTTTTAATGTGTAAGTGAAATAAAAGGTTTTCTTGTGAGTCAAATTAAGCGTATTGGACGGTAATTAAACCTGCCACTTGACAAATTAAATTCACGCATTACGACTGATATTCGATCCTAAATGCTAATTTTGATTTTTCTGCAATTAATAAGTTCATTTTTGTTTTCTAGGTACTAAAAACAAAACACTCTTTACTTGTGCTAGTTGTATGTTACTGCAGTATACGAAAACGGCAGTAAAAATAAATATATCGAATCCCTAAGTATCTCTAATGAAATATTTCTTTTACATCCATAATTTATTGTTACTGATTTTCAAAGTATACTGCCGAGTTTCGGTAGGATACAGGCAAATTTATAAGCGCAGTCGCTATTTAAGTGCACAATTGGATACGATGGCAGGAGCAGTATTAAGCGATTTCTTCAAATAATCACAAAAAACTGGGGAAATATTATTTTATATTTTATCAGAGTACCTTCTAGTCTTGATAATTCAACCATTACCATGGTAATTTAAGTATTAAAGTATAAAAAGAAGATCTTACTATTTAAACTCTTTATATTATTTTCTTACTGGTTTTTAAAAGCAGCTTTTAAAAATTATTTCATGTTGTTCCCAAAACACCGTAGCCGTAATCTTGCCTTTCTTTAAACAATATTCTGCTTCTTGGATTCACTTTTGTGATTTGTTTTTGATTTCCTTTTACGACTTCAAATTTATACACCCTGTGAAACATTTTCTGCCTTGGGATGGCTTTGCCATAACGTCACGGTTTTCGTGCTAGTATGAGCACTTTGTGCTTACGTTTGCAAGAACATGAACTTGAATATTATTTTTAGTCTCGCTTAACTGAAGAGGGCCATTAACAAGTAAATACTCTTCACCATTTCTAGCATGAAATCCTTAATTAATCCACTACTTTGAGGTTTGTTTCATAGCTTAAACGATCTGTCGTAACACAATAATATATAGTAGTAACAGAACGAGCAGTCTAGAGAAAAATCATTTCAGCCTTTGTGCTGGTGGAACCTTCGTAAACTTTAACTTAAGTTGAATACAGTTGCAAATTTCCTAAAACTTATTTTCCACATTCCCTCGTATAGTAAACAGATGTGAAGAAACAACAAGCAGCACTATCATTAATATTGTCATTGGGAAAATTATTTCATCTAGTAAATGCCTGCGTTAGATACAGCATGCATTTAACAATCGTAGAGCCCAATAGGATCTGCCACTACAACCACTGCCGACTAAGAGTTTACATTTTCCATGCAATGCAAGTTATCGGGGATTAGTGACCAGAACACTACAATCTATTTAATTTTTCTTGTTTTCTATGGCGATACAATATAGTTCGGACATATTTTCAAGCAGAACCGATAATATATCAAGACCTAACGTACCCCAAATTTTACAGAATTTTCTTAACATGTGTTTTCAATTTAATCAGAATTTTGTAATAAAAATTTTATTGTAGCCTCTAATTGATCTTTTGCAATTTGTAGATAAGTTTTACGTTAATTCCCCGTATAAAACACTTTTTTGTAAGTTACGTTAATTTTGTCGTCTACATTTCTAATAGGTAAGACTGAAATGTGACCGCGAAAATAACGTAACCAGCACAGAATTCACAGGAGAACTTTTTTCCGGAATTTTTTAATAAAAATATAACTGTAGCCTACAAATGATCTCATGCATCTAAATATTACCCAAATCAATTATAATTTGAAGTTCTTAATTGCAATAGCACTGCGGACCACATTTGAATTTACACGTTTAACCAACCGTGGAATTTATAACGAACAAAGAATAGAAAATAAGATCAAAGTGGCGATGAGCGCCGGTTATATGATGTGCGCGAATCATGCATGATGGCGCGTGATCTTATTTGATTATGAGTGATTTTTCCCTCCAACCACGCTATCGGGCATCCATGTGAGTATGAAAATCTGCATATCTGAGCGTCTTTCGATAGAATTTTTGCACGTATTTTTTTGTGATTAAGAGTAAAAATATAGAAATGATTTTATTATTTTTATTTTTATTCGTGAGTATATCGTGACCACAGACCTGTTCCAGCTCTCGATCCAAATAACTGAATAACAACTCTTCATATGTGAATATATTGACCATCATTAGTTCATTGGTTTATTGCGATAACTTTTCGACGACTCTCACACTTGTCATGACAGTTACGTTATTTTTACGGTCGCACAATAGGTAGATTTTGTTTACGTTAAAACTAGAAAGAATGGAATTTCAGTTGTTATTATTTTCGATTAAATATTTTACCAACTGACTTGCTGTAGAAAATTTCTGCATCAAAAAGTCAGTTACGTTTTTTTCGTAGTTAGGGCTGGACTTTCGTAAAACAAAATAGTTAAATTGTTGCAAAATATAATCGGCAGTCGTTTAATTATAGCTCTTTGTGCTATGTATTGTTGAGGTTGTACATGTGAGTTCCAATTTTAATTAGATTGTTTATTAGCGCTTCAAATTAAGCTAAGCTCTGTGTTGTAATTTTTTTTCTAATGTGAGAAGTGAGTCAATGCGTGTCAACATGCGCAAAACAAAGAAGTTTCTAGTGTCATTCCCTATGAATAGCTATTTTCCAGCAAAACTACATACTAGTCTAGGGTTGTCGTAAGCTACTCTAGAGTTTTGAGTGACAGTATGACCTAATTAGCAATGTTCTCATATTTGATCTGGTAAGCTTCCACATGACAATGTTCGTAATAAAGCAATAATAATAAAATAATTATTATTAATTTTTTCTGGTCCCAAATTAAAAAGCTATACTTCGTTATCTAAGCGGTACCAATATAGCATATAACGCGGAAGACAAATAGCCAAACTATTTGTAGGGCTATGTAAGTTCACAAAAAGGAACCTGGTGAGCTGACTCTTATATGCATTCAGTCAACTTACAAGTCACTCGTTAGTGGAGATTAAGCAGAGTAAATAGATATCTTTAAAAATAAGACAGTACGTGCTATAAGGTTGATACAAGCCCCAGTTCACAAAGAACTGCTTCACGCAAGCCTTCTTTACCCTGTTCGGAACACTACTATAGGAGGCGTTAACTATACGCTTTTTATGCGGCCATATAACCCTTTAGTCCTACTGGTACTTCGAGTTACCTTCTTTGTCAATCAAATCGCTGATAACATTTTAAATACTGGAAACAGGCCGATACCCTCCAGAAATAGAGGATTAGTTCTCATCCTAACGGAAGGTAAATTTCGTAATTCAAATTTTAAAACCCTTTGCTTAACAAATCACCCTACACTTTCTAATACTGCCGATAAAGAAAAAACAATAAATCTGGTTAAAAGTGAGTAGATTGTTATAAAAGCCTTAGCAGCTTTTTAATATTTTTCTGGAAGTTTTTCTTACTGCCTCTGCGAGTTGTTCAACCTTCACCGCTTTGAATAAACTTTAGTTACATTCAACGACTTTAATATCAAGATAATTGACGACAAACAAAAACAGGCAGTATAATTGTTGAATGCATAAATGTTGAAAGGCGATAAATTAAGCCCTTTTTAAAGCCTGGAGGCCAAGCCAAATCCCCAAAAACAAACTACACAAACGTTTCTTAAATAAAAATTTTGATACCAATGCCTAATCAATGAATTCAATTGTTAGATTTTTTCATTAAATACTAAGATACAAACACACCTTAGGAACTTGTCATTTGAAAATAATTGATAGACTCCCAGGTATAATTGTCAAATTTATGCTCTCATAGTCGTATGCTCCATCATATCCAGCCTTGTCTCCAATGCACACATCAATTAAATGAGTGTTTTCTAGCAAACAAATAAACAATAGTTTCGTTTTATAATCTCCAGTAGTGAAAAATAAAAATATTCACACACATTTGTACAATTATATGCATGTGTGTATGTGTGCCTATATGTGTTGTTAACGCATTCCTACAACTATCGGTATAAATGGTGGAAAAAATTCAATTAGAAACTCATGTTGTTGATGCTTTTTTTCACCCAAAAAGAAACCAACATATAAAAAACAATATTCTTTTTTCATATCCCATTGCAGTTTTTTGCCCTTTCCGATTGGCTGCTGTATCAAGTGTAATATAGTGAAAAAATCCAAAATGTTTTCTAACATTCCCCATTGAATTTTTTTCAGATTTTTTTTTAGAAAATATAGACCTACAAATGTTTAAAATCGTGTTTTTATTTTTGTTTTTTTCTTGGTTCATTTTTCGTCTTGTTATTTCTTCTACATGCACTATACGAGTATGTCTATCACCTGAGTGAACAACTAACAACGTCATTTATAATTGTCAGTTTTGTTATTGTCAGAGACGTTGTGAATGTTGTTATGACAAGCATTTTGTTAGAATAATAATAAAAAAATCTGGCAAATTGGAATCTGAAATTTCTCTTAAGAGTTAGAAAGTCCTTTTATTAAATTGCTAAAGTTACTCCTTTGGGAGATAAGAGTTAAGAAATATACACGAATTGTTTTATTTTTTGGAACTAGATAAAGTTTTCTTACTTGATAATAAGTGCAGCAATTATAGAGCTATTGGGACATTCTTTGACACAAAATATGCTTAACTATAAATTAAGTTTAAGTTTGTCAATTAGAGATTTTAAAAAAGATGCTGTTTTTTTTGCTATTAATATTATTAATTTCAGTTATTTACAAATCTTTACGTCCAATATATGAGACAAAAAAGCTGTTTTGTTTTAGTATTTCTTTAGCTTAATTATAAATATACAAAAGTGTGAAAGAGAATATCGAATTTTCCAAGTAAAATAAAATGCCAACTATTACATTATGGGGCTTTCCATTCTTTTCCATCTTAAAATATGTTTTTAGGTTGTCGCGATACAAGTAAATATTGAGTAATTTAATTTTTAGGCATAAGTTCGTTTTATTTATTATCTCTAATCAAAAAGAGAATTTATTTGATATGATAACTTTGAATACAGTAAAAGTTAAAATTTTATTAGACAATTAGCAGAATGGAATGCTTTCTCTATGCCGCTACATACGTGATCAACATTCTTCGTGTGTTTTTCACTAAGTGTGTGTCAACTGTAAACATCATCTATTTAACACAACACTAAAGACAAATAGAACACGATTCATTCATTTCATGTTCTTTCTTCTTTTTTTGGGTGAGAACAAAGTTTACAACACTAAAACTTTTTGTGTTACAGATGCAATTTGCTTCTAGCCGACCATTGGTTGGCAATGAGAGCCTTGTATGTATTTCTGTTTCATCGCGGCTGACTCTAAATTAGTTTCAAATCGATTGTGATGTAGTAACCATATGTATGCACTCGCATTTTTCGCCGTGCCCAGCGATTATTAAATTTCTTGCATGACGTAACTTATGCCTAAAAATTCAATTACTTAATAGTATTTGTAGTCCGGTATATGCCTATAACAAGTTTCTCGAACTGCGTCTTTGCATATGCGTTTAGGCGCCTCCGAATAGCATTCTCCATTGGTGGTGGGTAAAATATTGTAAAAGCATCTTTGATGTCCTCGATACGCGCTATTCCATATTCTGTTCTAACTGGAAGCAAACTGATGACATGATCGTTCTGTAATCTTCCAGCACGACCTTCAGCTGGTGGGGTTATCGATACAACACCGTATTTTTAGATAAACAATGGATCGATCGATACACCATTTTATATTCGCATAAGCCTCCCATTGCGTCGAATTCTTCAATTTGTTCCATTGCATATGATTTTCAATAAAAAAAAATCTAATAAAATGTATTAATCAATATTAATAAACTTTCCTAACGTTTTTACCTGCAGATGAGGCAAATTGCAAATGTTAGAGGTGCCGCTTACTCTTGGCGGAATATCAAAATATATAGACGAAAATAATGTTGTTGCTAGTGCAAAACACATAGAAATTTTTTATGTGGGGAAAACCAAACAAGGATACGCAACGTCATATTTTAAATATCTCAGTTTAAACAAATATTTCGGAATCAATTAATTCGTTTTCTGGGCAGAGGCAGCAAATGTCAAGAAATTTCATGAGCACCAACAAACTTTGTTTATGGAAAATGTGACACAAAGATTCGTTTTGTGTGGTTTGCTGCACAAGTGAGAGATGAAGGTTAATGGCTTGAAAACGGTTTAAATTTTGTTTTTAGTGTTTTTCAATCGGACGTCAAATTTTTAATACGACCTCTGATATATCGGATGTTTTCCTCCTCCCCCATTAATAAATATGTTTCTGCAAACGATCAGGAAGCTTTTTTAGAACTATGTAATCCTGGCCTCTAAGATATTAATTTTTTGATCACTCCCCTAAATACAGCTGTTTTGTATCTGATCGCAAAGTATAACATATTGTTATTTGTTGCTTTAAAACGGCTGCTATTTTGTCCTTAGTGATTCTAGATACGATCTTTGATATCTTGAATCTTTCCCCTGTGGCATCCAAGTTTCTGCAAAATATTGAATAGCCGTCTTAAAGTTATGTAATCCTGGTTATTTAAAAAGTTATTTGTTGCACTCTCAAATGCCAACCCTTTTGTTTTTTTTCATAAAATTCTTGATATTACTTCCGACAAGAAGCTTCTTATAAGTCTACATAAATTAAGCTTCTAATATTTTAAGTTTTCATTCTAGTAGTTGTAAATGTGCATTGTGATTTACGAAGAACTATAAACGGTCCACTTGTGAGTAAAATTTGAATTGGAAAAATGTTATGAAGGGTGTTTGGGATCTTAATCTTTTGTATTAAAAAATAAAATAAATTATTTTTGGCTTATTTTTTAATCCCAACTCATTTAATTATTAAATAATTCAATTTATAGTTCAAGGTTGGTGAGCATTTTAGAAAAATTTAAACGTCTTATGGCCTCAATCGTTTAGACCAAATGAGAAATCCAAAGAAAAACAAGACAAAGACCTTAAAGTTTTTACAAAGAGCCCCTTAATAAAAAACTGTTAGTTTTACGGACACAATATTGACTATAAAAATTAGTTCTTCAATGGTTGGTATTGGGTACTTTTTTCCTTCAGAATCATGAATGTAATTGATTGCTGCCTTTTAAAATACGCGCTGAATTAAAGGTAGAGATTTACTGTAGAACGATAAATTTCGGTCTAGTTTTAGAAACTTAAAAATGTTGTTCCCGATTTTGACAAAGTTTTTTTTTTGGGATAACTTTCGGTTCAATTTTATTAAATTTTATTAAATTTTACTTCAGTGGTCCCAATCGCCGTCAATGCAGGAATGTTGTGGTTATTTCTATTCTCTGCATTTATTTATGCAATCGTCACTTTTTATTTTATTTTACTTAATTTGTTTTACAGGCAATTACAGCCGACCCTAAATATCCTAGACATCATAGTGAACCCACACGCATGATATTAAAACTGACCAGCTTCTTGCTTCTTATTAAAAACTTGTTTTCTTCCGTCGCCATTAAAATACAACGAAAATGAACAGCTTCATGTCGAAGATTTTTTTTTTCGCCGAAAACGAAAAAGATAAAACAGGACCAACTGCTTTTAAAAGCGTTCTCTTGCGAAAATACTTTCATTAACGGTTAAATAGCTTCATTACATAACCAAAAACTCTTTTTATATTTAATTACTTCATTCTATGTTAAGCAAATGTAACAAATAAAGAAATTTATAAAAAGATTTTCAAGAACCTTTTGTCACCAAGTTACTCATTCCTATTATGTTTAACTCTACTTTTTACATCGGTAAGTTTCTAGTTGCCGAAATTTTCTAAAACTCTCCCCCATTTTCATTTTCATAACCAGTTGTCATAGTTGCATATCGGCACGTTTTAATCTAAATCCTTTTCACTAACAATTACGTACAACTTCTTTAATATGAAGTTCATTAAAATGTTACATTATTTGTCGTACAACTGTAGAAACCTGATAAATGACATTTTAATAGAAAATTTCTAAGGTAACCTCAATTTCAGTTAGATAAAATATCTTAATCTTTTGGTTGTCGTTGAAAACTCTAAAAACAAATTGATATGAATTTTGTTGTTGTTGTTGTTTGTTTGTCTTGTTTTTATTGTTCTTTTACTTGTACTTGTACATATTTTCCATCAGACACGTGTTCAGGCTTAAGTGACAATTTTACGCACTCTTAATCCTTGTGAGAACGCATACGCAAAGAGGATTTTTTACGAAAGTATAAATATATGAAATACTTTCGCTTACTATTTTGCAGGCAGTCACAGAAAACTAGATTCTTTGAAAGTGCGTTAAGTGTGTTGTAAATAAACAAAAACAATATGCTGCACGATAGCATTCCATTCTTTTGAGGGTTGAAATGAAATGGCTGTAGTGAGTTTCTCATGTTAATTTAAGGAATTAATAATAGTTTCCTTCTTAAATGATATCGTGGTGATTCCACAAGGCTGGGCGAGGTAAAAATACAACTCCGCAAATGATAACCACAGCCTAAAATTGTTAATGATCGCCATACAGCACGTATATCTGTGAAGCCTCACCATCTTTGGTTTGCTGTCGACTAAAATTCCACAACCAGTAAATTTTTGTAGACCTAATAAACATTTTCAGCTTCTTATTCCTATTTAAAGAGCATTAATTTAAAAAAAGGGGAAATACGTTGCTCGAAAAAATATATTTTTATCTGAAATTAGACAAATAATTCTAGGAGTTTTATTTTTTGAACTCCAAGCATAAATTAGGTTTGAATTCAGTTTCCAATCCAATTTGTGTTGGATATCGTGATCAGGCTGATTTTGTTTTTTCTTAGAATGCTTTAACAGGTTTTTACACTCTTCACTTTAAAGAATAATTTTTGATTTGTTTACAGGCAAATAACTCTATTGATTATGGTTATCTTAAGTATACTTTTGCTTTGCGTGTGTATGCTTTAGTAAGTTATTACTGGCAAGACCATCACCAATTACGACTAATGATGGACAGCAATATTTTAATTAATACGGGCATTCAAATCTGTCAATGGATTTTTATTGGTTTAAAGTGAAATAATTTTTTTTTTTTCGAACCTTGGCAATAAAAAATAAGTGCTTAAGTCGACTTAAGCTGAAAAGGAGTTAATAGCTCCATTGTGATTTCCAAATTTAAATCTATCCTCATCAATTTTAATTGTTTACCTCAAATTTTTGGGAAGTGATACAGTAACTTAATTTAACTCACATTTTAAACAAACGTCCACATGTTTAAAACACTGATGTGACAACAAATGATTTTGTTTTTACCACGGATTATTCTTAAGTTGTCCTTGACTTCGGAGGTGAGGGCATTTGTCCTTGATTTTTCTATTTCTTGTTCTTAATTTTACAGCGGGTCATTCATAATTTGACACCGTATTGTATTTTTGGCCTTTTCTTTCTCGATTTTACATCGGATTGTTCTTAAATTGGCCACGCTGGTTATCAGTTATATTATCGTTACATCGTTGAAGAATCGACACCAGTACTGAACAATTTTAGACCGCCCTTTTTCCCTCTGTGTACGGAACGACTCTATAGCACAATTTGTTTAATTGAAGTTCAAAAACATTTAGCGAGGCAGCCACAACTTTGAAATTGATCACAATACGTTCTTCTTTTTTATAAGTGTAAGGAGTAAATTAGTGGAGGAAAACAAAATAACCTAAGTAGCAAAACCAAGAATTCGTTCGAGTTATATTAATTATTTTTAATTAATTTCCGTTTATTCACATTGAAATTCAGGATTGATATATTACCAAACCAAATCGATCTTAGAGGCTTTGAGTTGAAAATCTTGATTAACTTTACTCAGAGCACCAAGCTCGTGTAGTTCTCAAAGGCATTTTTAAGAGGAAGTCCACTAAAATGCTTAGTATTGGATGATGTATATTTCCATTTATACGATAGTAAGGAATTGCCTTCTATGATCCATGCCGCCTAATCTATAACTGGACACAAACACATAACATTTGTAATATTTGAAACATTTTCCATAAATAAAGCCTTAACGACTTCATTTGATAGTCACCCTTTCTTAACTATTGGAATGTTTTAGATTTACAACATATTTCTGGTCGTTATGCTTCCTTTTTTTAACAACAACCCCGGTTGTTTTAATATTCGTTTTAATGTCTCATCACAATATTTTATTATGTGGACTGTTTACAATTGTTGCTGAAGCTTTTTTTCATATTTATTGCGTTTATTGCCTATGAGAAGTTTTTGTTATCTTAATGCTTAACATGCACTAGACCCATCGCCCTGACTGTTATGAGTCCCTCAATGAGACTGGATGGCAATAAAATGAAAATAACAACAAGAAAAAATGTTACATAAAAATCTATTGAAACCCTTCGTTTAAAAGGCAGAACAGGCTGACGGTAGCGCAAGGTATACGTATGTTGAACAATAAACGAAAGAAAGGAAAGAACATTTATCGTAGTCTCTTATGCCTGTTTACGGATTTTTATGATTTTGCTGTGGTTTTTAAGGAGTTTTTTTAGATGTATTTTTTATATACTCCCCTACATCAAAAATGTAGTAATAAGTAGAATTGAAAATTGAATTACTTACGGACAAACATAATTGCAGTAAAAGCATTCTACCAATTTATGTAACTTTCCAATTTTGTTTTTTAATCAAACTGTTTACCAGTTTTTGGAAATATAAACCCATCAACGATATAGGATTTAAAAAATTCGGATTAACAGCAAATTCTTTTTTTAAAGTATGTGTGTACTACTTTTGTTACTGCAATACCTAACGGGTACTTAAAATTAAGTACCCTATAAAATATGAAAACACTCATAAACGAATAGCCACCACATAAGCAACAAGCATCACAGCAAATGGAACAACAGCAGCAGCATTTGACAATCTGCTTAACGAAGTCGTTGACAGGGTAATTTTTTACTTTAAATGTTTGATAAATAAGTGGGGTGGGTTTACATTATTTTAAAACAAGAGTGTGTCATGATTCCTGACAGTGCTTCGAATGCATTTCAAAACGATTCTAAAGTAAAATTAGTGAAATTTTCTCACATAGAACTCATATCAAGGACCTTAGGACTAAAATTTTCGAATGTTCTGTTCGGTAAACCGTTTACTTTTGATTCTTTAATCGTATTCTATATTTTTCCCCCTTGATTCAAACTGGTTTTTTGGGCTGATTTGGAATTTAGTCCTTATCATACAGTAAATCACAGAAGAACTCAATAGTTGCAATCACGGTATATGATTCAGTGGATACTTTGATCTTACATACGGCCAATTTATTATACGCAATGTTCAGATAGAGCCTTGCGGAATTCTCGGGCTTTATTACGACAAAGTTTCGCAGAAGAACTCTAATGATTAATAGATTTCGATTTTCTTCTTCAACGGTAAGAAAATATGTTGCACATGCTGAATAATACTTTAGAATTTTAGTAGCATTGAACAAAACATTTTCTGACTCACTTTCAAATCGCATGAGAATACACTTGATTTCTATAAACCTACTCTTATAATCCAATTAAATTTAAAAAAAACAAGATAAAGAAAAATTAAGTACCTGCAAACTCATCGCATTTAATCTGACAACAGATGCATTTTTGTTGGGCTTCCAATCAACGACCAAATCTTGAATATTTTTTTCAAGATAAGAATTGAAAATCTCGTAACATAAAATATACTGCTGCTGCCATGACGTAGGTACTCAAGTAAATATTTTTTAAATATTAATTATAACGTTGTATATTATTTAAATAACAACATCAAACGCAACGAATTACGCTTTTGAAAAATACGCAAAACATTGGCTGTTAAATGTGGAATAAAAAATATCAATAAGAATATGTTTAATCTTACGTCACGTGTTATACAATTTGAAAAAAAAACACTCCAACCAAGTATAAATTTAAAAGTTATCAGTTAGCTACCACCCGACTACTTATACATAATTTGGGAATGAAAATAATAAAAGATTCGATTTTCTGCTGTAAAATTTTATTTTTATTAGAATCAATAAAATGTTTGACTGATTTTAACAGCACAACACCATGACATACTCACACGTATACGTGTCTTGATCTAAGTATGTATGAAAGGATTTTGATTACTTGTGTGGCACATGTGGTCTTGCCCTTTACACTCATTGATATGTAGTATATGTATACAAATTGGAAAAATTCTGTGCATTATTATTGTATCTACCAAACAAGACAAGATGCCCCACTACTTAATATGTGTTTGTAGGTGATTTCATTTTTATAGCCTTCACAAAAATGTAAAGGGTATACAAGCTTGTCATTTTAATTTCTACAATACTCATTTTCGAACCTACAATATATATTCTGGGTCCTTATGTCTAGGGAAGTTAAATTACCGACGTCCGTCTGTCCGGTGTGCAAAATTAGCTTTTTAACGGCACTAGTCAGCCTTGGATCTTGAAACTGAGACCATTTGATCAGCGCGTTCGACGAATTTTCGGTATTTCAAATTCGCCATAATGATACATAAGTTCCTGAGATAAAAACAAGTTCCTGAGTTAAAAAAAACATCTTCCCGGGTTATTTTTTTGTACTTTCACTCTTACGGGAAAACGTTTATACACATTTGCATATTCTGACTACTTATCAAAATTGCTATAAAGTCTCCCTACAAGAATGCTCAACCTTAGGTCCCAGAGAGCTTACAAACATAAATGACGGACCGAAGTAAAAAATTAAAAAAAAAATATTTTAAAAAATCCAACAAAAACGAATGTCAAAATTTTTTTTTTTAATTCCAAATTTTTCCAAATTTTTTTATTCACCACGAATTGGAGATTCACCATAATCTCGTGACATTGGAATAAAAAATAATATTGCAAAAAAAAAAGAATTTAGTAAGAAAGAAAAATTTTACCAAAAACTCAAATTCGCCAAAATTTTAAAATTTCAGCACAAAAAGTTAAATTTCACGAAAATTATTTAATTTTACAAAAAAAAAAAAAAACAGAAAAATCACAAAAATTCAATATATCCTTTAAAAGCTTCGAAATCTTAACAGAATCTATGTTAAACAAATTCATAAAAAAATTTATTTCTCCAGAAATGGGGAATTCACAAAAAAATTTTGAAATTCACCAAAAAAGCCACATTTTACCATAATTTGGGAATACACCAAAAATCGAAAGCTCACCATAATACCAAATTATTGCCCAAACATTTTAGATTACAAAAATAACAACATTTTCCTGAAAACCGCAATTTATAAAAAACTAAATTATAAAAAATTTTTAAAAATTAAAAATTGCCCAAAAATTACAAAAAAATACCGTAAATTGAAAAACTTAAATATAAATATCTAATTACTAGAAAATTAATACTTCATAAGAAATCGAAATATTACCCAAAACCACAATTCATCAAATGTTCGAATTTCGGCAAAATTTTCCGGTCACTAAAAAGGCGAAAATTAAATTAACAAAAAAAAATATTTTATGAAAACGTTAAAATATATGTGACACAATTATATAAAAATATCTTATTTCGCCGCAAATCGGGAATTCAGCAAAAAATTTATAAATTCCCCAAAAATTTAAAAATCCTTGGTGGAGTTTTAAAATCATAAAAATTTACAAAACGAAACTATAGTCTAAAAACTTAAGACTGCCAAAGTAACGAAATTTTCCGAAAAAGCAAAGTTAACAGAAAACCTAAATTGCGCCAAAAAAAAAAAAAAAATAAAGAAAATCACAAAACTTTGCAAAGTTCAAATATATAACAAAAACCCATTTTCAACAAATTTTAAATTTTCAAAAGTAAGGTTTAATTTTACCAAAATTTGGCAGTTGCGGCAAACTATTAGCAAAAAAATATTTTATGAAAAACGTCACAACCTAATTTTCACAAACAAGTGACCAAAAACAAACTTCGCCCTATTTTGAAATTTAACGACAAAATTTACCCAAAGGATGAAATTACACAGAACCCTAAAAATTTTATGAAATATTAAACATATTAGTAGAAATGCAATTCTACATTAAATTAAAGGGAGAGCTTAAATATAAAATAAGACGACAAAAGCAAGAGGCTATAATGAAATATCGTAAAGATTTCTGTATCACATTTTTAGAAGTTAATACTTTTGTGAAGGGTATATAAGATTCGAATATAGCTCTCTGAATTGTTTTTTTTTGTGGTAAATTTTTAGTTGTTGTTGAATTTCCAATTTCGAATGCATTTTTTTCTAATTTTTGATTCAATATTGATTGGAAAACTTTATATTTTTAATCATTCGTACTTATTTTTGGATTTTCAATATTTTTTGCTGGATTTTAAATTTTTTTGGCAAATTTCCGAATTTTTTTGTGAATTTCCAATTCTTATTTTTTTATTATTTTTTGGTAACATATCTAATAAAATAAAAATAATAAAAATAAAATATATAGTTTATAATAAAATTTTGGTTTTTTGGTCGTAAAATTTAATTTTGTGTCCGAAATATCAAAATGTGTTTTATTGGATATGTTGATGAAATTATGCTTTTTTAATTACCATTTTTGATGAGGTTAACATTTTTTTTTTTAATTATTGAACATTTAATAGATTTTCAACGTTTAGTGAACTTAAAAATTTAGATTTTTGGTAATTTCCGTTAAATTGATTGGTTTCTTATTCTTAGAAAAATTCAATACGATTTCAAATATTTGTTTTTCAATATCTATTTGCAATCAGTAAACATGATCGGGGTTCTTATTTTCAAATGGCAAAAAAATCCGCTCAGAAAAAGTCCTTTCTAATAAACTTTAATTCAAATCTACCAGTAAAGAATTGACTCTATTTTGTGTGGTTTTCACGTTATTTTTGCTTGACTGCGATTCGATATCGTAATATATTCATTTAATTCATAAACTTAAACTTTGTTTAAGTAAAATCCTGTTCATAAGTGTGATATATAAAAAAAATATCCAATATTGTTTTTATATAAAAAATAAAAAAAAAATTAATTTAAATTATATTCCGCTCACCAAAAACTCGATATTTAATTAGGGTCTTGCCTCCATTATGCTTTGCTTTTATTTTAGTACAAGTAAATTTACATACTACGAGTATTATAAAATAGCTGCAAATGTGTTCAGGAGGAGGCGTCAACAAGATCTCATGCATCGGACGCTAGGTATGCTCGCTACGCCACTGGTGGTTATTTCGGTTTACTTGTTTCTTGTACAAATAAGCAACAGTCGGAGATGATTTCGTTTAACTCCAAAAATACGATTTATATGCAAACGGTTTCTTGTTAAAAAGCATTTAAAGTTTTCATTCAAATACACCGCGTTTTCAATATTATCAAAAATGTCGCTTATATAATGCACTATCGATGTGAAGAGTCTGATTGACAACTTGCTAAGCAAGTTCAGCGACTTGCGAAATGTAAATTATTACCAAGAAAAATGTCTCCTAGTTTGATTCCGAACTAATAATTTATTTTTATGAGAAAGTCGTGTTGTCGTGATTTCCTAGTCACTGATGCAACAAGTTAGCCATAACTTTTTGTAGTCAATAAAGTTAAAAAAGTAATAAAGAAAGCCTGAGTATTTCTCCCTAAATGATTAAGTGAATATCAGAGCTGTAAAGTTAACCAGTAAAATCGAATTTAAAGCTGCTGGTAACGGCTACTTTATGCAAATGTTGCTAAGTAGCGATTTTAAGTTTGTACCAAGCTTGCAGCAACTACTCAAACATGATCAAATGAATCATAAAAGAAACAATTGGTATGATTTAGAAATTCATTTCGAGAATCCGCTACGATCCTATATTCGAATATGATACAATATCCTATACCGCTAGGTGTTGCCAACGTCATGATACATTTCATATACTTCTCTGTTGTAGGGGTTGATGAAAATATAAAAAAGCTACTGAATGGGTAATTGTCCATATTAAACCGAATTTTTTTAAATAAATCCGCTACCAGACACAGACACGGAACTAATTTCCGGAATAAAAGCGGAATATTAAAACTTAATTGAAAAAATAAAACCCTTTCAATAAATATTTAACGCCAATGACAATAAAAATGGTGATAAGAAAAATAGGCGAAGGCATGAATCACTTTTCAAATGCAAATAAAATAAACAATTAAATATTTTACAAAGTTGTAAAATGGTTTTATTTCTTCATTTAATGCTGCATTAAATTCTTAGTCACTGTTTCAACAAACAACATATTTGATGAAGTTTGCCTTGTGTATTTCAAAGCGTTTTGTATCTCAATTATTCTGAGGGTTTCTTTATCTTATCAGATATTTAGACCGGTTGTGTGTGTGCAACAAAAAACTGTAAACAATTAGAGTTATCTACGAAACAAAACATCTTAATATTTTAGCCGCAATGCTGTAAATTTAGAGACATTCACAATCGGGATAATTTATATGTTTGTAAAACAACAGAGTTTCATTTGATTCTATTACTGAAGAAGCGATAGAAGTGTTGCCAGAGACTATATTAAGAGTATCGCAAGGGGAACGCGCTATTTCAATTTTGTACAGGGTTACCCATTGTCGGTTTGAAAAAAAATTTAAATAAAACTCACCTAATGCTATGAATTCGATGAAACTTTTTTTCATTATAATGCCTGGACCTTGCCGATACGTACAAAATGCAATGCAGTTTAAATTATCGCCTGTAGATCTGTTGCAGCAGTCGATCCGTTGGAGGTAGTTTTCGACCAATTTTCCTTTTTTGAAAATTTGGAAAGGTATCTCGGCGATAACTTGACGAATGGGTATCATTAAATGCTCCAACGTTTCCAGATTTGTCGTAGCCCCAAAAAAGAGTCTAATGGCGTCAAATCATATGATCTTGGTGACCAATTGACGTCAACAAATCGTGAATTTAGGAGTTCTGAAAACTTCCCATGCAATAAAGCCAAAATCGGCCATTTTGTATGACTTTTCATTTGCAGGCAAAAAATTTCGACTGTCATACGGCCATAGCGCTCAGCGTCATTTAAAAATAAAAAAACGGCTAAATGACACCTCTAGGCCACAATATACACCAAATTGTCACTTTTCCTTATGCAATGGCTTTTGTCTAACCACTTCTGGGATCTCTGAACTTATGCGACAACTTTTCTTGTCGACGTAATCAACGAATGAGAAATAAGCTTCACCGTCGAAAAAAATTTTGTTCGAAAAATCAGAATTGAAAGCCTATTGCCCACTCAGACCATCTACAGCGTTGCAAATGGTCAGTCGGATGAAGGTGCAACTGCTAATTCAAAATACCACATAATGAGCCTAATATAGCATCAATTACAGATAACGCCGTGGAACCGATAAATTCTGATTACCCGGTACACTTTTTTTAACAGAAGGTAATGCGTACATTGCGATGATTCACAGGCCTGACTACATCTGTAACGCGTTCCGTCTCCTAAAAAGTTCTTTATAATCTTGCCAATTCCTTGCACAATAGGCCGATTATGATGACCATAATCACATTGTAATGCTCGAAAAGTTACCATGTATGAATACCTACTACTTTTGTAGTAAGTTTTAACTATTTTTAGGCGTTCTTCGGTTGTTAAATAGCAAACCTTTCACTAAATAAATGGTACTTCAGGTGACAGATCGTTGACAGCCGACGACCTTGACAAACCATCGTTTTAAAACCACTACCACCTGAATGGCTTAATGAAAATCCGCACGTGATTAATGAGAAATAAGTTGCAAGAGGCGGGAATCTGAACGACCTGTTGTTTGAATGAATTCAGCGCCACCTGTCACACTACGCATGAAACAATCGATTTGTTGCAACAACGATTCTCAGCCCAAATAATCTCACCAATTTCTGATGTCAACAGGCAACCAAGATTATGGGATTCATGACCTTGTGAATAATTCTTTTGGGTTTTGTGAAATCTTGGATCTATGTGGATTTTCACTCTGATGCAACCACATCTTTTTCAATTGTTTTTGAAGTTCACAACATTTTCAACACAATTCACTGCGGTTGCTCATTGCCACTTTTTCTTTAATGTTTAAAGTTGAAGAAAAACAATATGGTAACACCGCTTGTTGATCATTGAACTTATTTGAATTATGTATCATTTTGCTAATTTCCAGATAAGTAGAGATAATGCTCTTGATATTTAGTTGCACAGGAATCATGATAAGAATTTTTGCATAAAAAGCGGAAATCACTGCAAAAACAATATAGTAACGATTTACTATTCGAATCCAAACGATGACAACGAATACAATATTCAAGACATTTTTCTTGTTTGCGGTAATTAAGAGTTTCCAAATATTTTTGAATCAAAAAAGAGATTATTCTCAGTGTTTTAATCGAACTAAGAAAAATATAAAAACCAAATGCTTCACTACCATTGGATTTATCTTGTGTGTAAAGAACTAAATTTAAAAAAAAAATATATATATTGGCCAAGAATATAGTGCATACTACCTAAGTAATATTTACGTTTCTATATCAGCTTATATTGGCTTTTATATTTTAAAATTGTTTCCTTTAATATATAAATAATTTTAATGGCGGCCTATATTTATACGAACGTGTTAAAAAACTGTCTATGCAAATATATGTTTGAATCTATAACAATAAAAAGATCTCGGGATTATTGTTCATATGGCTATTGTCAAAATCATTCAACACAAATGCTATTCTATATGCAAGTTATTATTTTTTAATTAAATGATTTGTGAAAAAACAATTTCGAAACCTAATGACAAATACATACATACATATGTGACAACACCAAATCTTTTCAAAATATAATTTCAGCTTTCAACGCTTGCCAGTAGTCAAGAATTTCTAGAACCATCTCCGTCGACCAGCTCGGGCCTAGGGGTAATAAATTGTAATGGCAAAATTGCAGTATGCGTTGGTCCGCTTATGTACAAAGACTGTGTGAGCGATGGTAGGGGCGCAATGCTTGCAAGTGGAAGTGCAAAACTGTGCCCCACCTACTCGCGTTGTGTAAATGACGGTGTTGAAATCTGTGTGCCTCTTAAAACCTCAACATATGTGCCAGTAACAGAACCTCTTTCAAGAACACCTAATTCACACCTTATCGAAACGCCCTCTACAGAGTCTCCATTATCAACAGCAGCATATTTTGTACCTCCAGCAACTGATGGAGTTGGTAACACAATAAAAACAACAAGTTCTCCACTTGAAACCACTATGCGCGCAGACAAAACATCCGATCCTCCAGTAGAAACAACAAATGCTCCAGCTGAAACCACTAGGCACGTGGAGCAAACTACTGATGGACCATTGGAAACTACCATTACTCCAACGGATGCACCAGCCTTTTCAGAAAATGCAATTAAAACTACACGTAATCCTAAGTTGCCGTTAATCACTACTGCTTTACCTTCTGATTCAACCGATAGTGTAGATGCAACTCAACCTAATTATAGCACTGAATCAGCTGCTGACTTAACAACTGTTCCTATTGAGGCAACTATCCAACCAATAGATCCTACTGCATCCCTTCCAAACGGTCCTGATTTTGTAACATCCAACCCTAGTATAACGATGGAGCCCATTGCTCCAATTGACAAAAACATGCCACAGGAAACTACTTTAACGCCAACTGATCCTCATGCTTTAAATGAAGCCAGTGCCACAGTCGACACAAATTTGCCAGTTGCACCTAACGCACCAATAGAGACACCAGTCTTTTCAGAAAACCCAACTATAACTACACTTAAACCTAAGTTGCCGTTAATAACTACTGCTTTGCCTTCTGATCCAACCGATAGTGTAGATGCAACTGAACCTAATTATACCACTGAATCAGCTGCTGACTTAACAACTGTTCCTATTGAGGCAACTATCCAACCAATAGATCCTACTGCATCCCTTGCAAACGGTCCTACTTTTGAAACATCTAACCCTAGTATAAAACCCATTGCTCCAATTGACAAAAACATGCCACAGGAAACTACTTTAGAGCCAACTGATCCTCACGCTATAAATGAAGCCAATGCCTCAGTCGACACAAATTTGCCAGTTGCACCTAACGCACCATTAGAATCATCTTTACCTACTGATTCAACTACTGTTACTTCTGTTGCAGTTGATCCCAGTATTTCTTCTAATAATGCCGTTTCACCGGATCTTAATGCACCACAAGCAGCAGCTAGTTCCAATACACCAGGCGCACATGCTTATCCAAATATATCTATTGAACCAAATGGCTTAGTTGATCCCATTACCCCGGATGCTACCAATGCGCCCATCCGTCCTAACTTACCCGGTAATTTAAATGCTAATCCCAGCGAATTAGAAAATCCAAATGTTTCAGCCAATCCCAGTACACCATTATATCCAAATATTGAAGTAGGTGCCAGTGGGTCGACCCAACTAAGCACTTTAGCTGATCCCAATGCTTCATATGTACCGCCTAAACCAACTGCTTCTGTTGATCCAAGTGTGCAAGCTAGTTCAAATACTTCAGTGGAACCCAATGCATCAATTAATTCAAGTGCCTCCATGCAGCCAAATTCTTTACCTGATTCAAGTATCCCGGTTAATCCAAATATTGCGTTAGGTAACAGCGAATCCGGCAATACAAATGCTTCAGCTGATCGTGACACATCAAATGTACAGTCTAAGCCAAATGCTTCTGTTGACCCAAATGTGGAAGTACCTCCAATTACTTTGGTTGATCCTAATGCACCAATTAAAGCAAATGCGCCCATTCGTCCCAATGCTTCATCTGATCCCGATTTACCAGTTAATTTGAATGCGACTGTAAATCATACCGAATTGGCCAATGCAAATGGTTCAGTAGGTTCAAGTGCAACAGGAAATGCAAACAGTGTCGTAAATCCCAATGCGACCATCGATCTAAACGCGGAAAGTGTCCAAAATGCGTTAGCTGGTCCTAATGTGCCTATTGCTCCGACTGTGCCAAATGAAAATACACCCATCGGCCCAAATGCTTTGTCGGATCCCAGTATACCAGTTAATCCAAATATTGCATTAAGTCCCAGCGAATTGACCAATCCAAATTCTTCAGCTGAACCCAACACTTCAAACGCTCCAGCGAATCCAAATGCTTCAATTGCTCCAATTAATCCGAATGCACTTAGCCTTCCAAATGTCATGTCTGATCCCAATTTACCAGTTAATTTAAACGTGACAGTTAATCCTAGCGAAATGGCCAATCCTAACACTTCAACTGTACCCAGTGCAGCAGCAAATGAAAATAATGCAGAGAATCCTAATGAATCAACCGACGTAAACGCTTTAGCTAATCCCAATGCAGCAAGTGTATCAAATGCCCCAAATCCGTTACCTAGTTCTAACGCGCCTAGTTTCTCGGCTGAGCCAAATGCGAATACACCCGTCGATCCCCATGCTTTGCCTGTTCCCAGTATACATCTTAACCCTAATATTGCATTAAGTCCCACTGAGCCGGCTAATCCAAATGTATCACTAAGTTCAAATTCATTAGTAGATCCCATTGCACCAGGTAATCCAAATTCTACTATTAATGCAAATGCTTCCACTGCTCCTAATTTACCAGTTAATTTAAATGCGACAGTAAATCCTACCGAAATGGATAATCCAAATGCTGCAGCCGATCCAAGTACAACAGCAAATGCAAACAATGTAGAGAATCCTAATGAATTAACCGATGTAAACGCTTTAGCTGATCCCAACGCAGCAAATGGACCAAATTCATTAGATGGTCCCAATGCAACGAGTGCCCCGGCTAAGCCAACTACAAATATACCTGTCGATTCAATTGGGGCATCTGATCCCACTGCACCAGTTAATCCTAATATTTCATTAAGGCCCAGCGAATCGGCCAATTCAATTGCTTCAGCTGAACCCAACATATCAAATGCATCGGCTAATCCAGATCCTTCAATCGATCCTAATACATCAGTTAATCCCATTACACCAATTAATTCAAATACGCCCATTACTCCTAACGCTTCATCTGATTCCAATTTACCAGTTAATTTAAATGTGACAATAAATCCAAGTACAACAGCTAATGCAAACAATGCAGTAAATCCTAATGTGTCCACCGACGTAACCACGTTAGATGGTCCCAATGCGCCAAGTGCCCCGACTGAGCCAAATACACCGATCGATCCGAATGCTCTGCCAGATCCCGGTGTACCAGTTAATCCAAATATTGCATTACGTCCAAGTGGACCGGCCAACTCAAACTCTTTAGCTGAACCCAACACATCAAATGCTCCAGTTAATCCATCAGTTGATTCCACTTCACTACCTAATCCGAATGCACTTAGTCATCCAAATGCTACGTCTAATCCCAATTTACCAGTTTATTTAAATGCGACAGTAAGTCCTAGCGAATTGGCCAAGCCTAATCCTTCAGCCGATCCCACTGCAACAGCAAACGAAAACAATGCAGAGAATCCCAATGCAGCAAGTGTATCAAATGGCCCAAATCCGTTACCTGGTCCTAAGGCGCCTAGTTCCTCGGCGGAGTCAAATGCAAATACAGACATTAATCCGAATGCTTTGACTGATCCCAGTATACATGTTAGCCCTAATATTGCATTGGGTCACACTGAATCGGCCAACCCAAATGGTTCAGCTGATCCCAACACATCAAATGCTTCCATTGCTCCAAATACATCAGTAAATCCAAATACATCAATTGATCCCATTGCACCCAGCCTTCCAAATGCTTCATACCATCCCAATCTACCACTCAAACCAAGTGTTGCAGCAAATTCCAGCGAATCAATTAACCAAAATGTGTCAGCCGAACCCAACATGGCAGTTAATCCAAATGCAGCAAGTAATCCCGGCGAACCGGCTCGACCGATAACTGCAGGCAATTTCAATAGGCCACTTAGCTCAAATGCTCAAGTTATACCGAACTTACCAGCTAATCCGGTAACGACACTGCAGCCCAGTCTTATAGTTGAACCAAATTCAGCCTTGTCTCCAAATGCTTTAGACAATCCCAATGCTCCTATTTATACCAGTGTATCAGCAAATCCTAGCCCATTAGCCGAAACAAATACGTTAGCCAACCCTAATACAAATGCTTTAGTTCACATCAATGAATCAACTACTCCCGGTTTGCCGGTTAGACCAAATGTATCCACCGGTGAACCTATTGCTCTAGAAGATCCAAATGTTCCGATTGATTTTAACAAACCAGTTATTCCTAGTGCGTCGGCCGGAGTTTATTTTGCTCCAGTAAATTCCAATGCCCCAGTTACTCCTAGCCACTACTTACCTTATCCACCTGCTATATCTGAGCATCCTCTCGATCCAAAGGAGTCTGAAGCATTAGACAATGCAGAAAGTGAATCCACTGAGTCAAAAGAATCTGTTAGAGAAAAACCTGACTCCAGCGAAGACAATTCTATGGAAGACAAATCTTCGGAGAAAAATAAGGAGAAGAGGAAGGAAAAAAAGAAAAGGAGAGAAGAAGAAAAGAAAAGTAAGAAAGAAGAAAAACAGAAGGAGAATGATAGAAAAAATAAGAAAAAGAGGGAACGTAAAAACAAAAAGGAGGAAGAGGATGAAAAGAAAATTAACGACAGTAACGAAACAAATGAAAACAGTAACGAACAGGAATCAAAAGAGCAAATAGACGAAGACATTATTAAAGTGATTACCAAAAAAATCAGGAATGGAAAGTGCGATGAAGATGATATTCTTCCCGATGTGAGAAACTGTAGAAGGTTCTATCGTTGCGTTGACAAAATGAAATTTGTTCACCTGCATTGTGATGGAGACAAACACTTTGACTTTGAGGACAAGAAATGTGTCAAAAGTCACAAGGCACTGTGCTTACTTAAGGAAGACTAAAGTAACACAAATAAGGCAAGGAATTCTGGAAAATGACTTCGTAATTTATCACTTCATTTTTGATCGGTGTAATTAAAACTTAACTGAAAATACTTATTAAAAACTTTAGTTCTAAAACGAAATTAGTTTTTGACTTTTAAAATAAATTCAATAAAATTTAAATATTCTGCAAATATTTGCAACAAGCAAAATAAGATGGGACTGTGTTGTGTTTTATTCAATATTCAAAGAAATTAAATAAAAAACTTAGTTTCTCTGATTGGTTTCAGAAGAAAGTAAATAACGCTTTCAAGGATTAATTCGTTTGAACATTTTCGGTTTAATTTTTAATATTTCTCCACAATTTTCTTTGGATCTTGCAACCACTTGCAAAATATTTTCTTTCTGCTGCTTTAATGTATTTGCGACCATGAGCAAAAGGTAAATTTTCTACTAAATTGAATTCCTCCATAGTTGTTATAGGAATTGTTATTTGTTCTTGCTTTGATTTGAATGATGAAAAATCACTTTGAAAATAAGTTTAGTGGAAAATTGTCTTGAGCCCTTTGTAGTGATTATCATTCATGCCTCAGTAAATATATGCGTTTTTGTTATTTAATACGGTTGAAGGCTTTTTTGTTTGGTATTTTAGGATTTCTTTCACTGCTTAGCAGACCTGCGATAAGTTTTTATTCTCAATATTATATTTCGATATCCCAGCTAGTCGTTCATTCCACAGAAATAACAACTAAGAAAAAAAAAATATTGGTACAAAATCTGCGAGCTGAAAACGCCAATGTGATAAAGTTTGTTTCTCATTTAAAAAATTCTTATTTTAAAAGAATAAAGAAAGCAATATTCATAGGTAAAGAGAGACAAATGAGTAGACAAAATCAAGGCCCTTTAAATACACAAATTTATCGCAATTTGCTTCAACATCAGTAAAACTAATTTTACGATGAAAGATGTGAATTGCAGAAAAGTAAAATCAAGGGTGTTTACACGTTCATTCATTTGCAGATACATGAAATGTCGATAGCAATTTTAGTCGCCCTTGTTTGGCGTTTCAACTGCAAACACAAATTTATCTTTTTTTTTCTCAGACCTAATCGAAATTTTTAAGAAACAAACATTACTTGAAGCATTTACAGGTTTTGGCGCGAAAGTGCGTTCGAAAACAAAGAATTCTTTAAATTTTGTGAACCTTTTGTATTCGAAAATGTTAGGTTTAATGACTTGGAAGGAGGAAATTCCTCTTTTCCACCTGTTAAGTTCTCGCCCCACTGTGCAAATGGAATGTCGTCTTTTCGCGATCAGCGTGTACGTCAATGGATGGTTGAGGTCAAATGGTTCCATGATTCCCATAGAAACCATTATACGTTTACTACTACTATTAGAATGTGAAAATTTTCCAGAAGTTGAAGTTTCGGATTCCCATCCAATTTTTTTATTTAAGGTTCCGGGGGCAGATTCTTTTTCAGCCTTCAGAGACATCGACGCTTTTCGTCAATTTATTTTATGTTGAATCCAAAAGGTATTTGTAAGAAAGACTCGATAACGTAATACGTAGTTACCCGATAAGAGTCAGTAGATTTTCAACAATTGCGTTAAATCTTGCAACGCCGAATTGTTAGTAGAGTAACGTAAAAAAATTGCCACGCGGTTGTAAATTTGAATAACCTTACTTTCGGAATTAATCCCATCCTCGCATTCACAATATAATTCAAAAAGTTTTATTTCCAAAAAATAGAGTTGGCAATTAACTCTACATTAGAAAGAAATCTTAATTTTAGTTTAAGAATAATGAGTGTGTCTGCTGATAGCTACAACATAACTGAACTTTCTTACTTTTGAATTATGCATGTACATGATTAGTTTCATTTAATATTAAGATCCTACGTAAGTATATATGCCTGTATATAGGAATATAACAAATATAAGAGAATGAAAAGACGGCCTTCCATTTGCACAGTGGGGCGAGTACTTAACACTACCGCTTCCCCATTCTCCAGGATTCATGTCTGGGTTTAAAAAAAGAGCATTGAGAATAAAAACTATTAAATAAATTTTGCCCGTATTTGATTATAATTAAAAAAAAGCAAACATGTCGAGCCTTAACCGCGAAAATAACGTAACCGGCATATTTATCGAAATTGACTTTTTAATACAGAATCATTCAACAGGCTTCAACATATTGGTTGGTAAAATATTAAATTGAAAATAATAATCGTAATTGAAATACAAGCCTCTTAATTTTATTGTTAACAACATCCACCTCTTTCTGTGATTGCAAAAATACTCATAACGTAACTGATCAAAAACTTGGGAGAGTCAACGAAGAATGAAACAAATGAATTAATAATAGAGAGCAATCAATATTTACATATGAAACAGTTTTTAATCGATCTAGAGAAGAAACCGTGTATAAATTTATAGTTACGATCATGCGTGGCTACAATAATTCTTGATTTTATTTTCCGGCAGGGTGATTTTATGTAGATTTTTGGAAAAATTTTCCGGCATGCGTTGTCAAGCCTGTTCACGTGAATATAGTGAAAGAAAATCATAAATAGAAAACCTCATGACCACTAGATGTCACGGGAAAAGCTCAAATTGACAAAATCATTTTACTACCAGCACTTATCCATATATTTTACACAAATTTGCTGCCTAATAACTTCATATTTTTCTAATTGTGTTTTTCATTGAAAATCACACATTCACGCATTCGGATTTGTTATACTCATCTTCATGGGCGATAGCGTTATTGGAGAAAAATTCACTCACGATCAAACGCGATTAATTCACGTATTAAATGTGTTTACTTTGGCGTGCGTTACTTTCGCGATCAGATTTCATTTTAATCTAAACTGTTACAAATGTGAACGACGAAATTTACGTAGCTGGCAAACAAATTTTCTATACTTAATGTAAAACTATATAACTTGCATAAGATCATCGGTAGGCTTCATTTAAATTTCTTATTAAACAATTCTAAACAAATAGGAAAAAGAGTTACGTTTAGCGGTTAGGGCTTGACATGGCAGTTACATATTTCTAAACTTGCATTAAAAGGGTCTGGTGTAAATCGTGTTAACTTCTGCCAAAAAAAAAAATATATAAAAATTAGCAACACTTCAGTCTCTTTATTTTTTGTTCTCAGATTTATGCCTGCACATGATACCAAATATACGAATCACGCACACAGATACACACTCAATGTTTGTTTCAAATCCTGCCGCTTTCTGTTGAATTGTTGGTTTATTTTCCTTTAATGTCCACCCGTTTTTAAAAACTCCAATGAAGGGATGTTTCTTTCTTCTGGTGAGCTTTAAAGCGTGCTATAACAACCAACAACCAATACAGTCAACAGCTTACAGGATTTTTTGCCTCTCTAGCAGTTATAAACAATTATTTTACCTCGTACTTGCACACAAGCACTCATGCAAGTAGTTATTGTGTGAAAGGAGAAGGGGATACTCGAGTCATCACATCATTTATTATTTGAATTTTCTACGCTAATGAAGGCAAAGAAAGCGTAATAGTACCATGGCAACATATTTCATAGGTATTTTTAAGGCCGTATGAAGAAACAAGGGGCTCCGTTATAATCAAAGAAAGTAACGTTATAGTTGGGAAGGATTTAAGGACCAGTTGCTAGTAATATTTTTTTAAGGACCTGCTTTTATTGTTAAAAGATCAATATAAAAAATGGTCATAAATAAATTAAATTTATATTTCACAAATGTTCTGAATTATTTCTTATCTCGTTTTAACTTATTTTGAAATAACCAATTTTTTAAAAAAGACAAAAAAACCCCAGAAAAAAATTATTTGTAAATTTTTATCATGAGTCGATCTTCAGATCGATTCGAAAGTATTTTGACAAAATATTTTAAGCTAATTTCGCAAGTAATAAAAAAGTTAAAACTCAACATTCAAAAAGTTCTAAAAATTCATAATAACCGAATGTCTTATTTTATAAGTAGCCAGTGGCTGACAAAAGTGTACGTACCTCGCCCAGAATTGGAACTTAATGATCTTGAAACTATAATAAACAAAGTCAACGAGGCATTGCTGTTCCAAAAGTCTTTCTATTAATAACGTGGCATGGAAGAACGAAAGATATTATAAATGGTCTGAACACTAACATCAAAAACGTGCAAATATTAGAAATGAGTAATATTTAGTAAAACGATTTCCGCGTATTTTTAAGAGGTGTATGGTCATATTTATAAAAAAAAAAATATTTTAGGTTTAAAGTGCACATTAGTTAACAAACTCTTTTAAGTTATTGAATTTTTATACTGGCATGAACATTTTATTTTATGGTAGGTGTCTTCCTACTGAAAGCCTACAATAATACTTTTCAATAAAAATCGTTTTTGAACACAGTTGCTTATTAACATGGTTCAGTTCATCGCGAATTTCACAAGGAAATGTTGTTCACCGGAATTTTCGAAAAACTATTACGACAAGAGAAAGTCACTGTTTGTTTTGCTTAATTGTCTAGTCGAATCATTGTTGCATATTTTTTCAAAAACGATGTTGTTCACAACGTTACAGTTAATGCTGACTGCTGCACGGCCTTGATCGCTGTCACGTTGATGAAGTCATGTTCATTAAACCTGAAAGTTGGCCTGTAAGATCATGCGATTTAATATTACTGGGCTATTGAGCTGGTTTCCACAGTTCGCGTGGGTTATAGAAGAGCAGCCAAACTTTAGCAAATTGGGCCGTGTGCTGAGGAACGTTATCTTGTTAAATAATTTAACTCACATTTTGCATTTATTTGCTTGTTCCCATAGAATATAGATTGCCGCCTCACTCTTAAGGGGGTTTATCTATTTGACCTCAATTATTGGCGCTCCAGTAAATGGTCTTCTTGGGTGTTCTCACGATTACAGAATGCCGACGGCACATGGCCCGTGAATGAATGCATCTTTGTCGCCTGCATTACTCCCTGTTCCTTGTCTTGTTTTCGGGGAAGACATCCATATTCATGGGGAATCCACCTGAGTCGAAACCTGACGGACACGCCCATTAAAAAATTGGCAACTCCCGTGCTTATAAAATAAGCCCCTAAGTTTTTCAGATGCATTGCTGTAATTGTTTTTCGCCATATTTTAGCTGTCCCGTATTAGTGCTAAAGTTGCACTAACCAAAAGGCATATTTATCAGCTTTCTCAGTAATATGTTGAGGGACCTTTTGAGTAGTAAAAAGAGTTTCTAAAATTAAATTTTACCGTTATTTGTTGCAATTTGTTTTGTGATTCCCATTCTTGCAGATGGTCGGCACGAAGGTAAGCAGAGTGAATTATTACCAGAAATATCAAACAATATTAACTTACATTTAGTGTGTGTTATTTGAGTGTTCTTTACAGATTTTTATTTAATACATTTGAGTGTGTGTGTGTATATATGTGTTGTATGTGTGATTTTTCAAAATAATTAGTTGGCAAAATTGCAACAATATTTAATGGTTGTGCGATACTGCGTGTTTTTGTTTTGTTTTCAATTTGTAAGTTGTTGTAGTTGTTTATTTACAACAAATAGTTTTTCGTACGAATACGTGCACGCACAGGCACAGGCACAGGCACATTTATGCATTCTAACAACCACAGATATATCCCAGAGAACAATTATTGCCGAATTCCATGCATCTTCGCAGAAAACGTTTCGCTTACGATGCCGTTCCTATAACTTGAACAAAATTTCGGAACTGGACCTTGAGGCTGAGGAAGCCAATGGGACTGATCGAAAAACAACATAAAAATTTACACCCTTTTACATTCCTTTTGTACAAAATATAAATCTAATGGTAAAAACATCAAGTGATATTATTTCTGCCGCTTAATTTTTTTATAAGTCTTTGCGGAAAGATCAAATTCCATTAATGATAAATTTTATAGAATTATATAGGAAAGTAATTAAGTATTTAGAAGCATTGAAACTTAATTTTCATACTTATCAATTTAAACAGGAAAGATCGTATAAAGTCATTATAAAAGGTCCCGCTGCTGTTACGGAAAATATTATAGCTAAACTGTTCGATCTAGGTCATTCACCTAGATCTATAACAATTGTTAAGAGTCGTGTTTCAAAGGAACCTCTCCCAATGGTCTTTATGGACTTAGACCCAACCCCACCAATAAATCCATATATGAAACAAAATAAATAAATCATGCCTCCGTCAAAATGAAGCCACCTCTTAGAAAAAATAATTTAGTACGATGTCACCGTTGTCAACAGTTTGGACATACAAACGCATATTGTACGAAACCATCTAGATGTGTTAAGTGCAGTTTAGATCATGCCACCATAGAATGCAAAAAAAGCCATTGGTACTTCACCACGTTGTGCTCACTGCATATTGAACCACACAACCAATTACAAAGGATGTAGAGTCTATAAAAACTTTGTTAGTAACAGGATTAACAAGTAAGGTCCAATGATTCCTCCTGACCAAATTACACACCAGACTGTCACTTTTAAGAGTTGCAAAGGTGACTGATAAATAATTTGAGTGTTTATTCACATATCCATTAAAATGAAAACGTGCCTCGTCACTCATTATGATTTTTTCATGAAAATTGGGGTTGTCATGGGCGAGCTGTAGCATCCTATTGGCATATGTACGATGGCATAAATGGTGTTCTGGAAGAAGCTCTTGTGTCAACTGAATCTTAAATGGAAACAAATGCAAATCCTTGTTCAAAATTGTGGCCAAAGTTGTTCTTTGAAGACCAAACTCCTGAGCACGGTGTCGAATTGAGGTTTTGAACACTTTCTTGAACAGCAGTAATTTTTTCAGGCGATCTTGCAGTACGGTGTGGTCCATGCTTGAGCCTATGAGCTACAGTACCTCTTTCTTCGAAATCTTTCACTACACGATAAATAGTGCGTCTTGTTGGCACGTTGTTTCTCTCAGAAATTTCACGTAACTTTCTCATCGTCACAGTAATCGATGATTGATTTCGATAAAATGTTTTAACGAATAAAACACGTTGGTTTACCGAATATTTTCCCATAATAAATTTTCCACGTCTCTACTTCACGACTGTCAAATATGAACTGTCAACACTAATGTTTACCAAAATGGCGGCAAAAAAGATGTATACCTTCCTCCCGGACACCCTGTATTACTTGGTTCATATTTTAACTTCCATATCGAGCTATATCAATATGGAAGAACAAATTTAGATAACAGAGTTGATTGCCTAAAAAAGTTTCATATCATTTATGACATCAGACATAACGATACAAAATGTGCGCTGGGACGTTTTCAATGAAACACTTTGTGTGTGTGTGTGGTGCGTGTGTATGTAATCGTGTAAATGATTGTTCATAAATTTGTTGTAGTGAAAGAAAATAAATTCATTAGTCTGTTGGACGTACAAAGTGGAATAATATTTTTGGTAGCCTAAATGAAGTTTTCCATCAGTATTTGGTTAGAGATTTGATGCATTTGGTTGAAAGAATTTAATTTAATTAACTTTGAAAGCCCGTACACTAAAAGGAAAGTATTTTGTTACGTTGCGTTGCACTAAATCTATAATATTGTGTTAATTTGTGTTGTGATCGTTTTATATATCATTGTTCTGCAGCAGCATAAATACAGCGTGACAGGTATAACTTGATACTTTTCTTAGTTTAAATTGGTTTAATTGGTAGTTAAATTTTTTGTTAAGGAAATATTCATACTTTTTAGGGCTGAATATTTAAAGTAAAATTACCTGATAAGGACAGTAAATTGGAAAACAATTAATTATTTTTAAAATCTCAAGATTAGTCTTTAAATTCTACCAAAATTGAGAGGATTTAAGTTTTTTGTAAGTTCTGCAATACAAAGTTGCCAACCTCTAAAAACTGAAGCTTTCAAGTTGGTAAGACTGGGAATACTATTCGTTTAGGGTGAATAGTGGAAATGGAATAATTAGAGATGCTAAGCATTACTGGTTTTTTTAACAGAACATTTTTCAAATACCAATATCCATGCAGTGGAAGCGGTGAAAGCCCAAAAACATTAGATCGGAGTCGTGGGCAGGAATGAAAAAATTCATTGAATTATAAAAAAAGTTTCTTCCCCGCATTTGCTACGTTCAATTGATATAACAACTGCAGACTCGTGACTATACACAGCGACGCCAGTGTGGTGAACGAATTATTTAACTCCAGCAAGTGAAGCCGTTCAATGAAAATCATTCTAAGTAACGAAGAAAATTTTCCTTGAGATTTTCACGTTTTGTAATCAGAGGACCCTTACATGATTTACTGGCTAATGTGCCTCGTACAGCTTTCGGCCTGTAAAAGTCATTAGAACATATATCTTTGATGCTAGTAAAGCATTTTCGCTTACTGGTGCCCGATATTGGCTGCACCATGTCCTTTATGAAAGATATTGAATAGTTCAATTACCATGTACACATATTCTAATTGCGCATTCTTTTCTTGCGGTGTTTGGTCTCTTAATCATATAAGCAGATGGCGATATACGATTTGATACAAACCTTTTCATTTCACTAATAGCAGGTTGTATATGCTACCACTTTTAAATCTTACTTAAATTTTGGAACACCCTTTACGAAAGTATATAACAGATTAAAGCATAGATCGTTAACACACCATTAACTAACACAAACCCCATTCTGTAGTAAAAGAAAAATCAAGAGAGAAAATCCATATACAAACTAAGATCATAAGAAAAACATTTGGTTAGACTTAATTCTAAAGTATTAAAGAGAACGAATTATCGTCATCGCAAACTTTGGTTTGGAAACAAACCGGCTTCGGTTATTTGACACCTTCAGTATCATTTTTCGTTCTGAGAAGTTTGCATCAATTCAAGAATTTATCAAAGGGAAACTCCAGCTAATGTTTTAAGGTATTCACCAACAAGAAAGGAGAGCCTGCATTCATAACTTTGAAAAGCATTGACGGCAATTACCAGTGAAGAAACTCCATTCAATAGATGTCTGTCTTTATATAATAGAAAAAACTTGTCCTTCTATGAAAATATCAGTGCTAAATGCTGTCGTGATACACACAAATATAAAGGGTCTTCCAATAAGGTCATATCTGTTGTTAACTACTCTGTCCCAGTTGCCAAATTATCATGGCACGTTACTCATTTTTAGTAACGAGGCGCATTTTTCAGTGATTGTTACTGCGAATTTGCAGTATATGGGACGACGCTAACGGATTTCAGGGTCAAGTTTGAACGAAACGTACTACTACGGAAACAGCAATCAGTTGCAAGTATTTTGGACGACGTGTCGTTATAGCAGAAGGACGCTACATTTCACACAGTAAACGCCCAAATGGATATTCTGCAAAATCGATTTGAGGTTATATTTATGAGGTGACGTGAATAACCCACGCAGACTTGCGCGAATTTCTGAAGCTGCAGCTCCTTGCCAAGAAGCAGGTGGTCTAAAAATCATGTACCGATTAAATTCGGCTGGATATATTTGAACCATTTGAGTTGCTGACATCTTGCTCAGCCGCGTTGTACATTCAAGCGATATCATATACTGTGCTTAATAAAATACATGGGCCTTTCGTATGAAGAGTAATTTTGTTCACCGCTCACACACAGATAATTATATTATATTTCAGTATCGATCCGTCCTTATTGGTAACTCCTTCATAATAGTTTTCTTAGTATCTTTTTGGTCGGTTGTAACATTTTTTTAGATACAATTTTAGTTTCATGCTTTTTTCTTCATTCTATTGCCAGACAAACTGTTATGTAAAGTATTTTGTTGGACAAATTTAAAAATACGTTTAATATTCCGTTGTTATAACTTTATGTAAATATAAAAAAGAGAACAAGATTTTGAACATTGTGCAGATGATATCTGAATAATAGCATCGTTTTCATATCATAACTTTTCATAATAAAAAAAAACCATAAGAAATCCAGAACGCTAATAAAAAAAATGTGAGCACTTTGCATTTAGTATCTCAATCAACGAGCCGTCATCTGGCAGGCTCAAGGATATGGGTTGCCGTAACTGAGAAATCAAAAGTTCTGGCTTATACTTTCACATGGTGGTTGCTCCAGTTTCTGCTGGAAGTCTGGCTAAATAAGTCGAGCGGGGAGAAGTTAACACACTATTATAGAAATCCCTAATCTAAGGTGGAATAGCATAAGCCAGGAATGAGTGGTTAAGAGGGTGCTTGGTAGCAAGTATGCAAACTCTGGATACCAGTGAATCTTCAGTTTTAATACAGACTTACCGTGCATATAAAGCTCTGTGTGCATGGACATATTTTTTCCATTATAGGAGTAAATCAGAAAGCTTCGCTAGAGGCGGTGAGGTTAATCTCTGCAGAAACTACGGTTTTTATTCGCCAAAGGAGTTATACGGAAAAGATGGACAAGAATGCCTCGCGAGCGATGAACGGGTCAATCGTGAAAGTTACTTCTAAGGCGTTAGACCGTGAGATTCCGACAGGGATGGGCAATGAAGCCTCTCATGTGGCTTGTAGAAACTCTGGTGTTTATTATCCAATAGAGGATTTCTAAAGAGTTGAACAATAAACCCTCATAAGGGGTGGTTGGATTATCTATCGATTATCATAATTCGTCAGCTGCTACTTTTTCATCCTCAACTGCTATTAAAACAGCCAAAGGTTAAAAACATTTTATACTAAAGATTCTACTCTATAAAATGCAAACAAGAATTTTCTCTTGCACTCGTTAGAAAATATAAACAGTTGGTCCTATTATTATTTTTGTTGTTGTATTCAAAATGTTGCTGTTGGGGGCCTTTTGCCGTGTATGTGTTGACAACTTCTTGGTAACAAAACTCTCGCTTATTTATGTATTCAGGTCACGTTGACGTTTTATCACATTTTAAGTAAATCCTTTGAATGCCAGGACGAAAATCTCCACTAATGTCTTTTTAAAAACTCATTGAAGTTGTTTCTTGTCTCTAATATTTTTGGCTTATTTTTACAAGACGAGAGCAAGAACAATGAAAATAATCGTTAAGTTATTTATGTACTCGAGAGTTAATGCCTTTTTGTCTTAATTTGTTTCTCTTTCTGCGTAAAAGGCTCTGCATAAATAAATACCAAATCACTTTTACTCTTTTTGCTGATGACAAGGCTAAAGACGGCGATGGTATTGAAAATTTAAATTATGAAAAATTGCTATTGAACACAAGGGTTTCAAATGCAGCAAATATTTTACTGTTCACAAGTATGGAGTGCCTGATATGTTACATTGGATTAAACTTATATATTGCTTTACTGTCGCTTAACGAAGCTATTTATTTAATGTTTAAGTGACTATTGGATTTTATTTTTGAAAATAGTAATTGTTTTTCTATAATTTGTAATATGTCTACTTTCGGTAGCTGAACACAAGCTCTGAAATAAATTGATCTTTCTTTCAGTTTCAATAATAACATTCCTTTAATAAATAAATTACTGATGCGTTGATCAGCTAAGGTAGTTAATTGCCGACAGCGGTGGACGAAGTCGAGGACGAAGTGTAGGAACTCTGGTGTTTATTGGCCAATGGAGGAATTCTAAAGAGTTGGACAAAAAACTCGCTCAAGAGGAGGACGGGACAACTTCGAAAGATACTCCTGAGGAAGAGGCTGAGACGGTAGTACACATTTTGTGTGAATGTTTAGCATTGGGTAGCATAAGACTTAGTATCACGGGAAGACCTAAGCCTTAAACAAATGTAAGCAATTAAAAGAGACTCCGTGTTGGCGAAGAAGGTCGACAGTCACCAGTCGACAGCCTGAAATCACTATAGTCGATAGTAAAGACTAGTGGATAGTAGGGACTTGATTGAGGTAAGGTTAATTACAAATCGGTTGCCTCAAATCAATTCGTGGAAAGAAGAGAGTCGAAAAGGGATCCATAAAGTAAGCGGTTAGTGATTCGATATTAAAAAAAAATACATTTTTGTGGTGAAATTCCTAAATACGATGAATTTCAGGTTTATTATAAAATTTCGGTTTTTTATTATATTTTGATTTTTTGACAATTAACGTCTTTTAGTCCAGTTTATTGATTTTATGCTACATCTTTGCATTTGTGATGAATATAAATTTGGCGAAATTCTGAATTTTTCGTAAATTTTTGATACAATATTTGCCTTTTTAAAACTTTAATTTGTAGAAATTTTGATTTTCTAAAAATTTCGATATTTAGCTAATTTAAAAATTTCTAACTATAAGTTGGTTTTGTAGTTAATTATAAAATTGTAGTGAACTTTCGTTTTTTTATATATTAATATTATATTTTTTTGGTAGAATTTTTAATTTTTTCTGTATACCCGATCTGTAGCGTAATTTGTTTTTTTTATATATTTATGTTGCATAAATTTTGTGAAAAGTTTTCTTTTAATTAAAGTTATTGGGAACTTGTGCACTAAACTTTCCCAGCTATTAGGGTTTATGAAAACTAAAAACTTCTCTGAAGACAGCCGATATCATTTACATCGAATGTAAAACTTCCTTGTCAACAAAATTATTATATGTAGTAATCTTTTTTAGAATTCTTTCTCTCTTTATAAGTCAGATAAATATACCAGCTATTTCTTAATCACCCTCATATATCTTATGCAAATCGTTCAAGTAGTAAAGTATTCAATTTAATCGCACTACAGGAAACAGTAAACATCAACAACGCGTGAAAATGGCAGCAGCAATCACAACAGGAAAAATTACACAAACAACAATAAAAGCGGCCACCACGAAAAACATTTACTCAGACGGTAACTTATTGTTTTTATGACATTTTAAAAGGCAGATTAAAGGAAATCGTTCTAAGTTTTAAACGGCATCTAACAATAATTCAAAACTTCCGCCTTTCACTCACACCAATACCAATCCCAATACGAATCTACCATAAAACACCAGCCAAACACTAGTCGATATATGTTAGTGAGTCTTCGAGGGTTCTTTGTGTTTTGGCATGAGCGCAGGAGTTTATAATATTTTTTGACATACTAACTGTAAATGTAAATAGAAATACTGAAAATTTAAATATGGAAACACGTGAACGCGCAATTCTAACGCCCTCTATTTTTACTTGTTGTCGTCGACATCTGTTAGTGACAGTTGCTACTTGTATTGAAAATACTTGTATATGTATGTGCTTGTTTAAATGTCTATGCATTTTGAAAGGCAAATTTTAAAGTTGAAATAAACTTTTCATTGGCTTTTCACATGTTTTGTAAGAAAATTTTTAGAAATGAAAACAAACGACTTTTTACTTTCATTTTAAATTGCTGTTGTTTTGTTTATTTGCTAGAGCCAGCAGGAGTGTGATTTTATATTTGAATATGAATTTTTTGCTAAAAGACAAATAAGCGGATTTTTCAATTGCAATTTAAAAACAATATAACCAATTTAGACGATGAACAAGCAATGGAGAACTAAAACGAATTGTGTTGCTTATGGTTTTTTTTATAAATTTTTAAGGGGAAGTTTAACAATTGAAATAACTTGAGACATGGTTTTCTAAAAAGATCTACAGCGATAAGCAAGTGCTCAGACATTATTGGCTGTGGTGACCGTAATCTATCTTATAGCAACAGAATTAAATGGTTATATATTAATTATTCTGAAATATTTAAAAACAGTTAAATTGGTTCATCATAAACATAAGTTGTTGCAGTGAACATAATAAAGTTGTTATGATAATAAAAAAAAACCTAATTATCGTAAAATCTTAAGCGCCTACCGTTTTTTAGTTTGATTTCGGATTTTCTGTTAAATTTCCAAATATTGCAGAACCACGAAAATGAACCATAAAACGATGAACTGGAACAAAAAAAATTAATTGCTAAAAAATCCGTATTTAATAAAAACCGGAACTTTAATAAAAAAAAAGTACCACAAAAACTAAAATCTATCAAATTTTGGAATTTCGCCACAAAAACTTCAATTTAATTTAAATTTTACAATTTAAACAAAAAATCGAAACTAAAACAAGTAACGCCATAATAGAATATTTCTTACATAATTATATAAGAATCATTTAATTTCACCGCAAAGACGGAATGAAACAAAAAATTTAAAAATCATAAAATTCTAATATTTTACAAAAAATCTAGATTAATTTAAAAATAAAAAAATCTAAATTTCATTGTGATTTAATTCACCAAAACCTAAATTTCTTTATAAAACTATAAACTATAAATCCGAAATTGCACCTAAATATCGTTAAACTTTCTATTCACCGAAAGTTCGAAAATTCACCACAAAATCTAGAAACTGTAATAAAATAAAACAATTAAAAATTATCACAAAAACCAAAACTCAAAAAATTTTAAAATGCAAAACTAAATTTTTAATTTCACCAACATTTTTCAGAAAAAAAATCGCTATTTTAACATAACCAATGTACTTAAGTTGCAAAGGACCTACACCTTACAAAAAACCTAGTTTTTGCGAACCAAAAAATATAACGAAAAACAAGCTTCACCATATTTTGTCATTTAACGACAGATATGATTAGATTTGCGTGAGCACCTGCCAACGTTGGCTTAATCTCACGGTGCTACAACCACGGGCGTGACATTATGCGGCCAAACCAAGGCCCTATGCGATCGCATAAGCACCATCGGAATAGCACTCATGCACATCCCATAGGTAACAAATTAGGAAGAAGGCTGTCAGGCCCCCGGTCCTACCCCCTTGCTGAGGGGTTCGCAGCCATCTAATCTCCTGCCGTCAATGAATGACATTGACAGCTTGCGTTGCAATGCAACGCCACATCGGTCCTGCAGTGAACGTCCCCGCTTTGGGTATAAACTACAGCCAGCACGTGCTCAGCCACCACGTGCACCGCCTCAACAACAACCAGTGTGGAACCGAAGTGCCAGGGGCTACTGGTTCCCGTGGTACCAGTTTACACTCTCGCTACAGGTCGAACAAAGAAGACATTCTTCCAGTTTCAGGCTCCTGACCAGCCCCAGCAACTGGTGCCCCTGTTTTCCCCCAGTGGCAATCCATCAAGGTAGCAGGGTTCACCAAGATGATATATGCCCCCGGGCAGAACGTTAATTGACATTTCTTAAAAAGCTAAAAAATTAGAAACTATACCAAATACCCAATTCCGCTATTATCTGAAATTCACCAATAGAAGTTAAATAAAATGACTGAAACCGGATGTCAGAATTAAAGATCGCAAATAAACTTTGTACCAGGAAAAATCTGTAGTACATTTTGGTCGTTCACTCTTGTGAGGGGTACAAAAGATTCGGAATGGGGACTTCGGGTGAAAACTTTTATATACGGGTACATCATAGCAAATTTTATAAGGATTCATAAATTTAATGAGTTCAGGTGGGAGTGAAAATACAAAAGAATACCTTAGGAACTTGTGAAAAGATTTTAAATAGCAAAACGTTCGACGAACGCGCTGATTCAACGGTTACATTTTCAAAATGCTAAGTCAGATTCCTTGTCAGAAGGTTTATTACAACACCATATATATATATATATATGTATATATATAGGTAGGATGTGAATATTAAAGAAACAACAAACGGAATAACAAAGTTATATGTACCATTTTCACTTGCATTTGAAGCAAATTTTAACTACTTTCAACAAGAACCAAAATAATATTCCAGAAATCAGAAAGACACAATCAGTAGCGTGTAATACTTTTAGCTATTTGAAAAGTTCACTGTTAAATTGATTTAATTGTTTTTACACACCTTCCAACTAGGAACAGCCGCTATACTTCTCGTCTACTTTATGCTCACCGAACTTTTTTCAAAATGTTTTGTTATAAAGTGGTGGTTATGAATGTTTCGTATAAATAATAGTTGCTAGAGGAATTTTGCCTTTAGCTTTGTTCTAAATGTATTTATTATTGTTGTAGTTGTTGTTTTTTAATGATTTTCATATAAATGAAATTTCGCAGAATATAAATAACAATTATTAAAGAAAGACAAGGTGTGTGTCAGTGACATTGAGAGGCGTGCTTAAATATTTTTCTGAATGATTTCCTAAAACGAAAACATCACTAAAAGGATGGCAATTAAATGCAGATAAAGCGTGTTTTGAGCTTTGATTTTACAAGGATAAGGCATTTGAAATAAAACAAAGGTACCGCCTGAAATAAATTTTGTAAAAATTGCCAGCTGTAGATTTAATTTGTGTACAATCTCAACAGAATCTTACTTTGGTTCTCCAACTACTTTCTTGTAAAATGGTATTGTTTTGTTAGATATGATAGGAGTTTTTAATAACATTTTTTAAATAAGATTTTGGCATAATCAAATCTCCGCAACTAGGGCAATAAAAATATTACGAGCGCAATGTCAGACACTACTAAATAGAAAGGAACAGAGAATGCTGGTGCTGTGCGTAGCGGCATAGAAAACGTATGTATTCCCTTCCTTTGGGCGTATAATAACTTAATGTGTTCAGTATTCTATAAAATTTCGTATAAGTAAAAATAAAAATTTTAAAATTGTTTACGTTTGAAGATCTTTTATAAAAAAATCCTTTATTTTTGTCAATATTTCGCTACCAGCTTATGTTGCACCATCAGGAAGTAAAATAGTTTTTATAACAACTAAAATAATAAATTAATTAATAATTAATAATTTTATACAAGGTCAGGAAAAATCCATAATTTCAATTAATAAAAATATTTCTTTCTTTCTTATTTGCAAGAATGAAAAATGCACTCTAACCTGACAAACAATAAAACACTAACGAATTGATTCAAACTTCTCAAAACGAAAAATGACACTGAAGATGGCACAAGGGATGACGGAAATTCGTTATAAAAATCTACATCAAGACACCCTGTCGGAATATCAAATCAAGAGTAAAATTAACTTTAGTTAACAAATTTTAATAAACCAATCATTAGTGTTAAATTCTTGCAGTTCTCTGAACTTATCGGTTATACCTCTGCCTGAGTTGTTATAGTTTTTGTACCCTGCACAAAAATGAAAAGGGATCGTCGTTCCGTTTGTAATTTCTACAATATTTATTTCCGACCCAATAAAGTATATATATTGTGGTTCCTAATATGTAGGGAAGTTCTACTAACGATGTTTCGACAAAATAGAATCTTAAAACCTGCACCATTTAATCACAGCAGCCGACGAATTTTAATTTTCGCTACTAGAAATAGGCCATATTGCATTACTGTACCCGAGATATGGGTATTTTTCTTGCGGGCAAACGCTTCTACACAAGTCCATAAAATCCACATATTCTAAACGCTCATCAAATTTGGTATAAAGTCTGTGATTCTGAAGCTCCCAGATAACTAAGGGATCTAAATGTGGGACCATATTAAAAAATTAAAAAACAACATAATAATTCTCTTAAATGTTTAATTACAAATGAAAAACTTTAACATAAAATCGAAAAAATTTAATTTTTTTAACAAAAAAACAAAATTTAATAAAAAAAAAATTGAAAAATTTAGCAAAAACAAAATTCACCAAATTTTGAATATTCACCAAAAAAATTTATACTTCACCAAAAATCCGTAAAATTACAATAAATCAATATCTCATGAAAACCTTTGAAATTTTAACAAAATTGAAAATAAAAAATTAAAAAAAAAATCCAATTACACAACAAATGATGAATTCACATAAAAATAAGGATTCACCAAAAAAATTGCCAAAATTGTTTTCCCTCTAGAATTATTTAAAATAAGTAGTTTTTACTCTTTTCGCCAAGAAACAAAATTTCGTTTGATATGATAACTTTGACAACATTTTCTAAGTCGCAACGCACGTTATCAACATTCTTTGTGTCTTTCTACTATATGTTTTTGCCCTGCCTTGCGACTTGTAAATTTATTGTTAGAACGTGCTTAGCGGCATAGAAAATGGATTCTATGGATCCTATTCAAATATATAATATCAAACAAATTATTCTTTTTTAACAGAGAGTGTAAAAAAAATATCTTATGCTTTACAATTAAATTAGTTAAATCACAAAAATCTTGAAAAAATCATAAAATTTAAAACTCTTTTTGAAAAATCTCATTTAGTCTGAAAAAAAACAAATTTTTCTTTAATTTGAGAATTCAAGCAAATTTTAAAATTCACCATAAAACTATAGTTAAAAAATTTTAAATTAAAAAAATACCATAGATTCCAAAAAATCGAAAATCAAAAAAAAGAGGCTCGATTATCGAATGCAACTCAACTTCAATTGCGTTGTCAGCAAGCAACGCAACTGACAACAAACATATTATTATGTAAGGCAACCTTGTTCAGTTGCCTAAAGTTATCTTTTTTTACACATCTCTAATTCAAAAACGTAAACCAACAATTTTTTTGAAAAGAAATTTAATAAATTTGTAAAAAAGTGATTTCATTCCATTAGAACTACCATCTACCCTGTAAGTTAATTTGCATATTAAAGTAGATTTAAAGATTAATGTATTTTTTAAGTTTTAAAGCATATTTTCGGCTTCCTAAAAAAGCAGTCATTTATTAAGTGGAAGAATTAAAGGACGACTTCAAACAAAGTCATCGAGTTACAGCAATACTTCCTATCTTGAAAGTATTTGCTGCCTTGCGTTTTTTTGCGGATGGGAGCTTTCAAAAGTCGCATGAAAACGACTTCAACATTGGAATAGCTCAATCCACAATGTCTGTAATTTTGACAAAGGTTGTAAATCTTATAGAGAAGATCATGTGCAAAAAGTGGATTATTTCAAAAATGTCGGAGGATGAAAAGTCGCGAAATAAAAAATTGTTTTTATTCTAAAACAAAATTCCCTGGCGTTGTTGGGTGTATTGATGATACACACGTACATATAATGGCACCTATAGAAGATGATCGCCACTTATATATGAACAGGGAAGACTATTATAGTTTAAATATTTTACTCGTAAGTCCCACTGAAACTCATTGATTAATAATTTTCTTAACAAAAACTTCCTATTATGCAGATGTGTGATTACCAAATGCAAATAAGATATGTTGACGCCACACATCCTGGGTCCACTCACAATGCCTTTATTTGGAACAACAGCTCATTAAAACAATATATAACGGCGGATTTCGGACAAAATACATCGATACTAGGTTACTCCATAAATCCAAATACAATTGTATTAATATTTGTTTTTTAATTTCATGAAAAACATATGTAGGTGATGCAGGATTTCCGTTGGAAACACACCTTCTAACACCATTTCGCTCGGCTGAACCGATGTCGCCTGAAGGGAAGTATAATACAATTCACTGTAAGACCTGTAACGTAATAGAGAGAACAAACACGGTTTTGAAGGCAGTGTTTAGATGTCTTTCTTCTGAACGTAGTCTGCACTATAAGCCCGAAAAGGCCATATCCATTGTAAATTCTTGCTCTGCCTTATATAATATTGGCAGACATTATAACGCAGACTGGGAGCAATATTCAAGAATTTCGAATGAAACGGAAGTGCTGACCATAACTGAAAACGAAGACGATACTTTGGCAATAGATATAATACAACGGGTAATGGAATGTTTAAAAGAATAAAATAAAATAAAATAATGAACAAACAAGAAAATTTTGTTCTTTTCACACAAAATTTTCTCAACTACCTTGTTTAAGTTTTAGTAAAGAAGGCCTTAAGTTTCATAATTTAATATTTGTATTTAATAAGGAACAGGAATTTAAAAAATAATTCAAATTCTTTAAACTATTATTGCTTTTTGATTTAATAACAACTTAAAAAACAAAATCACATTCTTGGCTGTTAATATAATATAAATAAAATGAAATATTAGAAATATATTTAAATTAATCTGAAATATTAAAGAAATTAAAGTTAAGGAAAACCGAAATTGCACCAAAGAATTACGAAAAATACAAAATTTTATATTCACCAAAAATTCGAAAAAACACAAAATCAAAAAACTGAAATAATATAATTCCAAAAATACTAAAAATTCGTCAGATATTGGAAAACTCAATTTCTAATTTTACAAAAATTTTTTGATTTACGAAAATGTGCACAAAAATCAATTATTTACAAAAAGTGACGCATTTTTTAAACAAATTGCAAAAGACAATAAGCCGAATATTCAGAATCAAGTGTCCAAAAACAAACGTCGCCATATTTTGAAATTTAACGACAGCATTTACTCAAAGGCTTAAATTACACCGAAAAGTTTAAACTTTATCAAATATTAGAAAGTTCACTAAAAATCAAATCAAATTCAATAGAATTTCCCAAAGAGATATAAGCATTCAGAGAAAAGAAAAACAAATTAACACAGCCGTAAAAAACGCCTTAACCAATAGAAAATTCTTCACATCAACTCTGAAAAATAAGACGACTAAAAGGGGAGGACAAAATTAATAATCGCAAGCAATCTTTGGAACCAAGACAAATATGTAGTACATTGTTAGTGGTTCAGCCGAATATAGCTCTCTTATTTCTATTTTTTTTTCGTTAAGTTACCGCACTTGTCCGTAATTGATTTAAATACTCGTACAACACAATTTCAGAAATATTGCATAAAACATTATGCTTGAATTATACTTTTTAACTCAGGAAAATACGTCCATTTAAATACAAATAATTGTAATGAAAACAATATGATATTTTATTAACTCTTTCGTTAGCGAAAGTTAAACAGGATATTCGTCTACACGATCTGTGTGCCGCATATAAACTTGAATTCAACAGCTACAGAAGTACTTTTTATGCAGTATAGGAATTTTCCAGCAACAATAAAAACAAAATAAACGTACAAAAATACAATATTTTTTAATTTGTGTTTTGTATCGGAGCCACAGGTTATACATAAAACATTCCCAAAAGATTAAATGCATTTAACCAAATCAAATATTTATTAAAATAACTTCCGGTATAAACAAGAAAATAAGTGGTCCATCTACAAACTCCAGAAAACCAACCGCCCATTTCGACATACTTTTGTTTCTGTAGCAGCCACATGCGGTTATAGAAATTTGTTTATTAAATCTCTCCAACTACCAGCTACTGCAGTTAAACGAAATCACCAAACCAAATTTCCAGCATAAAAAAGAATTAGGATTTGAATTATTAATGATAATAAAATAACAATAAAATTTTCATCCACTTACATTTCTACATGTATAAAAACACACACACACAAGCAAAAAGAATGAAATAAAAGTGAACATTCGCATAAACAATACATTTATTATTTATTTTTATTTATTAATAGTATATAGGATTTACAAATTAATATATAAGTTACAGGGACTGGCTGTAGCGGCCTCCGTCCCTACCAATATTTTTTTTTTTAATATTTAGAAAACCGGGGTTTCTGAAACCCAAGAAATCAAGCTATTGATTTGGGAATATTCTTGGCATTGTCAAAACAAATTTAAATATTTTTAAATTGAAATCATGCATCATCCAGAACACAATAGTTTTGTACTGCGGCCAATGTCTGATGCAATACTATCAATTTTCCCGACGTCGTTCAAACATATTGATAATTCCTTCCGGATTTCGCACGAAATTTCTTACAGAATTCGTAAAAAATTCTGTCCAACGAATATGAAATTTGCTGTATAATACCCATGTTGCTCTCGGTGTTTTGTCTGAGTGACAACGGCTACGAAATTGGCGTGTTGTGCAGGCTGTCGGTAAAATAAGTAAGTCAAAGTTCGGCAAACAGAGTACACTGAGTACGTTCGTTTCTATGTGAGAGTGACTGAGCGTGGAGTATTTGGTATATATTTATATGTGAAAGATTTAACCGATCGTGGAAAGAGGCATAAGGAAATATTGTATTCTGGTTTTCAGAAACTTTGGTGTATTTATAAGTAATAAAGCTGTAGCTTCATCTGAAGTGAAAATATTAACGTTATTTTTTAAAGTTTTAGTGAATGTGTGTTACAAATATTCCACTGCGAGTTTTAATTTTTTGCTTCCATGGTTAACGATCTCAAAACGATCTCAAAAGCAAAAATTCCTCAAGTGAAATTGTGTTGTATGTCTTTTACGGGTAAAAAGTGGCTTAATACACCCATTCGTATATCCATTTTTCTTATTCAGCGTTACACTAAAAAGTCCAACAGTATTAAGCAACCACAATTTTGTCGGGCAGCTAAGCGGCGGAAAGTTTGGCCAGTTGGCCCAACACGAATAGGAAATCGATGTAAAAATTCACGCTGCGTTAACACCACCGACCTATGATTGGTAAAAAAAACACAATTGCGTAGCATTGCTTGTCTGTTTGTATACTGCAGCTGTTTAGCTCATAAATGTCAAATATGATTGACGTCCGACGCCATTTGAAAAAATAAAATTACCTACCGATAGGGCGATTAATTTTGTACCACCCTGTATTATTGAGCAATTCAATAGAATTGTCATCCGTATTAGATCGACATTTCAAAATAAGTAAAAGTGTTCAGCTTTATTTATTGACATTTCCCAGGCGTTAAAATAACGCGAGTTCTACTAAAAACTCCCACAAGCTGTAAAGAGCTATTTGACAGATAGAATGGATAAGTCAAAGGATCATTTTCTTAAAAATGGCAAAATCTCTACAAAAGGCCAGTTAAGAAGTCCTTGATTTCCGTATTTGTTCTTGTTCATAATTTATGTCAGTTGAACAGGATATGTTTCTAATACAATATTTATTGTTATTTTTCACAAGTGAAGTGACTAAATAAAAATATTTTATACATTTTTCGTAGTGAATGGAAAGTTGTATTTTTAACAAATCAATTGAACTAAAATTGAATAAATAAAATATGAGCTCAAACGATTTGTAAATTGTATCAATTTACGTATTTCTATGTCCAACAAATACAAAATTTGTAATCATGTGCAGAGTAAGTCTTGCAGGAATACTACTTAAAAAAAATACATTTGAACAATAATTTTGAAAAATAATACCAAACAAATTATTTGCAGTTTTAATTATTGTGGGTATATAAAATATTTATGATAAATTGTATTTGCAAAATGAAAAATGCATAGTTCAATTAAGTGCACACAAACACACACATATATATTGCCGTAAAATAGGCAAACACCAAACTTACGTTCATCAACAAATACACACTGCTATTAACATCCGTTTCCGGTTTTAATATTACTACAGAAATACTAAGCAGTTTAAATGTTTCATTTTGTATTTTAAACTTTTTTTATACACAAATATCTGTGTGCAAAAATTAATTAAGAATGCATGAATTTTTTTAAAAATTACGGAAATTAGAAATTGATTTTAAGTCGTATTAATTTGTATTTTTGTTCCAGTTTTTATCTTTATGTGTGGCAAATACACCCCTGTTCAATTCGTAATTCTCACAATGAGGATTAAAGAATATTGTATGAAAGCTCTGGCATTCCAGAATATTTGGCCTCGGTCCGAAAATGCCATTCTACTTTAATCTTTTATATTATTATTCGAAATAGAAGAATTTATAGCAACAAATTAAGGTGGTTCATAAAGGATACTCTTTAGTCTCTTCAATCAAAGTTTAACTTTGGATTTTTTTTCGTTTTTCAAAACTGAAAGAGGAAAATTCAAATTCAATTTTTTTCTTTGTATAAAAGCTGGCATTTTGTTTTTTAATTAGAATATTTTTATATTTTATTCATTTTTGTATTTTCTAAACTTTCTAAGCGAAGTAGGCTATGTAATTTAATTATAAAACTTTGCATTTGTTATTATATATTACACAAAACAAACTCAAAATTGACAACAATTTGTCCAAAAATCCATAAAAACTTAAACTTGATCTACTGTAACTCCTCCATATCTTATGCAATCAGAGCAGATTAGCCATCATTCCACCTTTATGTGACTGCAGATCGCGCTCTAAATAGAAATTTACATCGAAAAACACAAACGTAACGTTAAATTGGCCAATGGACAAAATGAACAAAATATTTTATTTTCTTTATGTTCCGCGCACCACAATTACCTTAAAAAAATGCAATGCAAACTTTCAACATTTTCAGCCTAAGCAGCGTAATAGCCAGTCTACGTTAACAGGCACCTTACAACATACCCATAATGCACTACATAACGAATATCGTTTTTAAAACGTCATACCGTATAACGAGGACCTGTTAGCTAAATTTCGGTTTAAAAATACTTTAGAAAAAATGTGTCATAGATAGAAAAATTTTAATCTGAAATAACAATTTCCAGTCGTGCAAACGAAAAAATTTATTTTTGGAATGTATCTTTTTTGGAGCTAACAAAAAATTTCTAATAATATTCTCTCTTTAAATTTTTTCTACTTCTAAACAATAATTAAAAAATGAAAATTTAAAAACCGCAATAATTCGACAAATAAAAATCATACAAAAATATATTTTGTTTACGCATTCACGTCTTTTAGAAGACCCATTATACCAAATATGATGAATTTCGGGGGGACAATATATTGGGTTGTCTGATTTGCGTGTAATTCGTCACATATTCTTAAGCTCAGTGGTACATCCTGTCTCAACGGTCACGGTTACGTAATTTTAAGTTCTATGGTACTAAAAACCCGCATTTATTTAAAAAAGAAATAACATTATATTGGCAAATCGATGGCTCCATACGGAAATCAGATATACATACATATATCGACCTATTTCGTTAATGTTTTTTTATTACTGTAGGGGGATATCGATGAAAGCTCGCTTACTTTATTAGGCCCTTCAGAATGGAGGGGGTTTCTATTTAAGTACCTTTCAAGATTGACCCGTTCACCAATCGCGGGGCATTCTTGTCTATCTTTTCCGGATCCCCCCTTGACCAGTTAAAACCTTAGTTTCTTCAGAGATTAACCTCTCCGCGATTTGCAAAGCTTGCTGATTTATCTCTGTAATAGAGAAAAAGATCTCCACCAACACTGGGCTCCATATGCACGGATAAGTCTGTATTAAATATGGAGTTCGGCTGGTACCCAGAGTTCGCATACTAGAGACCAAACACACTCTTGGAACTTAAATAAGTCATTTAGTTTTAGAGGAAATTCCTGAGCAATATGTTATTAGTCTTGATATCAAGTATCTTAAGTGTCTTGTATAAGGAACGCTTTAAGCAATAACATTTGCTGTTCTGCTTTTCAATAGTGAATTTTTCGATCAAGTGATAATAGTTTGAACATAGTTTGTATAAATAAGTAACGAATCAAGTTTTACTTCATTATTCAATTGTTACTTAAATTATTATAATAATTAAAGTTGTTTCAACTTTGTTATCTTAAAAACTAAATAATAAATTATTCAACTTCGCATAATCATATGCAGGGTTCTGGTACTTTGAACAAGTCAATACTTAAGTCGTTTGCGTTACACGCCATGTGACAATAAGCGATTATCGCAACGAAAAATAATAATAAAATAAAAACTGCACCAGACTGGAACACTCCAAAATATATGAATACGGTTAATATATTTTACTTTTATTGTTTCGTGAATTTCATCACATTATATTTCTTTTTAAGTTTGACAAACAAATGAAAATTGATCACTCAGGCAGCTAAAGCCAGTCAATAAATTTCGAGTCTGTTAAAGAATTCGCTTAAAGCAGGTTTTCAGGTGTTGTCATGAAATCCTCTCTAAATAAATTTGGTAATGAGAATCATGTAGGAAACGAATAGGCCCATACTTTAGCAATAATAAAGCAGAGAGCATTGCGTCTTTATATTATCAGAACCTTTCTTTGGTATAAATATAAGCAATACTATTGGGAAAACTGCTTCTAGTGTTATGTCGGTATTTGCTCGGATTGTCCGACTCAAGCATCCAAAGCGGATCAGCACGCTATCTCAGGCAATTTTCCAAAAGAGTTCTAATGCAATAAAAGATAATCAGTTCAGGATAATAACAGGATAGTTTACCGGATACTGTGGTCTAAGCTACCACCACCAATTTAAGACAGGACACTCAGTGCCCATCAAATGAAGATTCTAGTAGAATAAAAGCATTGGTCACGTCCTCATTAACTTGAAGAAGTGTGTAAGATCTCTCACTGACCAATGCAATTTATTTGTAACATAAAGAAATAAAGGTCGAACAAAAGTTAGAATGGGTCGCGGTGTATAGGGTCTCAGTAATAATAATAACTATAAAGCAAATTTTATGAATGAACGTACATGGGTTTGACAACATTTCGAAAAATATAGACAAATTTAGGTTTATTTCTCATCACAAACGAAGTGCGTATATCGACAAGAATTTTGTTTAAATACAAACATAAACGATGGAACTAAAACAGTCGTAGATCATGTTAAAAGAAAGTCAATGTACTACTAACACATAGCGGCAGCCTCAAAAACAATTTAATTATAACTCTTTTCGAGTGATTCGTGTGTGTCCACATTATTGTAATAAGTGGCAACATGATGGCTACAAAATTGTTGAATTGGTTAAAAAGGTTGCACTGAAAATATACATCCTGCTTGACATGCAAATAACTTACAAGTAACATATACGTTTATGGCACAAATTGATGAACACATGCAAAATTAATTTGAATTCAAATGGGAAGGTGATTTAAAAAATTAATAATGCTCATTATAGAGCAACATATACAAATACACTTTTTATATTTTACTTTTCTCAAACACTCATACAGACATACTCACGATGGTGTTTACACAAACATGTCTTAATACGAAAGACCGCTTATCCATGTGACATACGCTATAAACAAACACACACAGATGTTGCAAAACATTGCTGCACGTTACTCATGCAGCTTCACAGATAAAGAAATTTATACGCTAACTACATGCATCGTCAGTTCTTAAAGTTAAGTAGGATATTATAGTATCAAATATTAAATACGAATGGAAAAACAATGCAAGATGAATTCATTTTGCCGTATTTTATCTGCCTTCCGCCCGAAAATACTGTCCGTCCTGACGACTGTGGGCTTGTGTATTTATGGTTACACGTTCGTTTATTTGCCATTTTATTTTTCATTGAATTAAACGGTTTTTTTTTAGTTTTCTGAAAACTTTTTTTTTTGGGAAGAAATTTTTTTCAACGCGTTTGATTACGTTTTTCTTTTTGCTGGCTACATTAATAAGCATTGCGTGCAACATTGTATGTTTTCTTGTGTGTATTGAGGGAATGTGGCTGCTCATTTATATTTTAACGTCTCGTTGACCATTAAATGAAATATAAAAAATAAAAAAGAACTATGTAATTTTTTAAAGACCGTTAAATATGCTTCCTGATATGCTTTATTTCATAAAAATTACAGTGACAAGTAAAACTGTAAACAATAAATAAGGCGTATTTTTCAAAACGTATACTTTGAGTTCGAAAGATACGAATAAGCAACAGCTTAAAACTGTAGTAGAATTGAGAGTTGCCGCCGCATATCAAGGTCATAGCAATTCTATGAGTTCTTAGTCCGAACTCCTGATCAAATATTTGTTTTCAGCATTTTTTTTTACTTTTCACCAAAGTGCTTAAACAGGAAAAGTGTGCATCTCTGTCGCTACAAAAACTGCGTTCAATAATTTTTTTTTTTGCTATAGTGTAAGAATGAGCTTTAAGCTGCGTTGGAAAAATATAAAATTTTTTGATTCTCAATCAACTTTGTCTGACTCCATTTAACTCTCTTTTTCTGTTTCTTTATCTTTCAAGTACATTTTACAGCACATTTTACAAAAAACGAAATACCTTTATATGACGGGTATTGACATAACCAAATTTATTCAACGACATCGCATTAATATAGATAAAGCAAAGCCTTTGGAAGCTAGTAGGATGGATTTAAAAATCTGACCAAAGGAGACCCATATCGTACTTTGGAACATTGAAACGTTGGGAAAGCTTACTGGAATCTTACTGGAAAGTTAACAAAGAGGCAGTTAGTAAGATCTGAATAATCTAATGCGGCAATCAAGCTTACAAGCATATCTGCTTCAAATAGGAAGAGCAGAGAAAAAACGTAGGCGGGTCCTTCAGTGAGGATATCGAATAGAATCGATAATTTTGTCTGCCCCTACCAACCTTTAAGACAAATAAGAAACCAGTGTCAGTTAATCAGATATAACTAAATTCAGATACATCGACATGGGAATTATGAGAAAATTAGGCCGGAGAACCGCGTTCCTACGATATGGAAGTGTGTACGAGCGTAAGATCAAGAAGGGCTGCTCTTCTTATATTAACCTAACCTAAGGTAAGTTTTTGTTATCCTTTTGCGTCAAGTGATTTCTGCAGCTAGTTACAGTGTGAGACATTTTCAATTTAAAGGCTAATCCACACATGTTATGCCGAGCATAAGTTTTTAGAATTTATACATTTTTTGGCTTAAAACTGAAATATCGTCAGAGTAAAATTAAAACAAAATCCTTATTAAGGAAATTTGCCGTGAGATTTTATTAGGTTAGGTTAGGTGGGCAGCTGGCATACAGCGAATTCAATCGGAGGTCATTAGGCCCATTGTGATATCCTGGCGGCCATCTATCTACCCGCAGAGTCCTCTATAAGCCTCCAGGACCTGCAGTCCGTAAGACTTGCCAGTGTAGCATCCCAAAGGCAATCCAGGTCCTGAAAGAGTATTTGGCCCCAATATGTGCCTGCATTCTTGCAAAGCCGGACACTCCTCATCCAGACACTTTCTGCAGCTCTCACCACGAGAGATTCCTATACGTTCAGAAAATTCTTCCAGTCATACAGTGCATACAGACACATTGAGCCTGGCAAGGCGGCTCTCTCTACACAATAGAAGATAGATTTTTAAATTTGAATACAAAAAATTAGTTATTACGTTGGTACTAACTAGTAAATAATAATTTAGAAATAAGATTTGAATACTTATTGTGAATTTCTTTTAATAGAAAGATTCAATAAAATAAAATACAGTATAAAAAAAAAAATACAGTGCTAAGTTATGATGCTATAGCGAATTTTTCCCGATTACCAGTAATGCCCTTCGTCCTTTCCTTATCGATTGAGGGCAAAAGAATTTTCGACAATCTTCAAGTGGTTATCGTAGACCAACTGCGTGCGAGCCGTTTTTGTAATGACCTTTACCGTAAGGTGTTCGAAAGTTGGCCTTTGAGGGTATTGATGACTCCCTGTGTATTTGCCACGTCCCATTGGCTTAATAACTCACAATCATTATATACCTAGAACTTTTTGAGCAGAAACTATACACCTCGTTGTCTCTGAAGGAAGTAATGGAAAAAAATATTAAAACAAAAAATGACACACACATTTTACTTTTCAGACGTAGACATGGTCGAGTAAGTTTCCGGCCATACGATTCCGTGCGATTAATTATTTACACATAAACAAACAAACACCTACAAACGTGAATGCATTTAAATTATTTCTGCTTTTAATCAGCTGCTTTCATTGTAAATTTTGTGCAAAATTAAAAATTTGTGTCTCCTACAGAGAAATGATTTGCAAAACAGTTTTATTGCAGACTTTGTTACACAATTTCAAAAAATATATATATTTTATGAAAGTTTTAAATAACAAATTCATTACGTTTGTAAACATATTTTGCGAACGGTTTATAAACTAAAAGTATTTTCTATGAGTAAGTCCCTAATTGCTCATGTTCCATTTTTCTTTTTATATAAAAGTAGAGTCTCAAATATTCGTTTCAACTCTTTGGTGTATTGAAAACAATATGTTACACGTTGCATGCAACTAAAAATTTGTACATTAATGTGTTAATAATTTCACTTTAAGTTTAATGCAAATAGATAGTTCTACTAGAATTGCAATAAATTTAAATATAAAGATATTTAAACGAATATTTTTTTTTGCTGTAACTTAAACTTAGAGAAGCAAACTAAAATTATCCGCATAATAATTGAAAATTTCAGTGCAACAAGCTGGATCAAATAATACATATATATATATATATATATATATATATATATATAAATATATATATATATATATATATATATATATATATATATATATATATAGATATTACTAATTGAAGGTCAGATAAATTTGCCAAAAAAAAATATGTATAAAATATATGTGATGGAGGGGGGCGAGTTAGGGAGAATTAGGAGTGTGTGAAGGTGAAATTTCTTTATGTTTGCCTCCTAGGTTTGAAACCATACATTTTAACAAAAATTGCGCTTGTAAACTATCCTTCGGGCTATTTTTTTAAGCAGGACTAAATATTTTAAAACCAGAAAGCCAAAAACGTATTTTAAAGCCAAAGGCGTATTTTTCGACCAATTTTAGAACAACTTTTAGCCTTGATTTACCGCATGCCCTTTGTTTGTTTTCTATCATATATATATTATTCCAGTGGGTATTTAAAATTTGCTTTGGTAGGGGAGTAACTATTCATATATAGTTTTATGTGCAACCGCAACATATAGACGCTCCAAGTTGCTCATAAGCCGTTCCAAACATCATCGATGCCGCCCATTTGCTATCTAATAGGCAAGCAGATCCCATGCGGCCATTATCGAATCCAGTATATTGTAGGAGAGCTCAAGACTGGTTTCAGTTGTCTGTCCCTCCATTCAAACCATACATAAGTCTGCACAGACCAGGTTGTTCGTGTTTAAACACGAACAAAACCGAACACAAACACATAAGCGATCTTTGTGTTCATTGTGTTTGCCGTAGCTGCATGGATTCGCTCCTAGCACGCAAAACAGAAAAAAATTATACACACGTTTATAAGCAAATGGTCTGTACAGACCTGGTTAAACCTTGTAGGGTAAAATTCATAGCACAACACAAAATTAAATTTAATAAAAAACAAAAAAATCATAGTATCACGTTACCGACTAAAGGTGGTAGTTAGAAAATTGAAAAAGTTGAGATTTTTATAAACTAACTAAACGTAGGTGTCTAAAGAGCGTTTTTATTTTAGAGTTTTTCTAACTTAAAAATCGTTGGTCTTACGTAAAAATTATTAATAATAAAATTTTGCAGGAAATTGGTTCAGCTTTCGGAAAGTTATATGTTTATATTCAATAAAAACTACAAAGTGAGACCCACTCCCTGACTCCCACAGCATCAGTACTCTTTAATTTCGTTGAATATATATATATATATATATATACTTTCAAAACTCCGTGAATGATTTCCTTCGATTGGTATTTGTATATTGTATATCATTAGGCTATTGATCAAATTGTAGTACATGTTTAAATTTTTTGCTTCCCCTTACAGTTCACAAGTTATTACCTAACTGTTTGCCAGAAATTTCGGCAGCTACAAAAAGGCCATAAATTAATGCCACTGAAACTTGGGGTGCACTCGTAAATATCTGTAATATGAAAAAATATTGAATAGAAGTATTAGTTTTTGTGCAAATTAAATATATAAAGAGAGATTTTTTTTAACTTTTTAATTTATTTTTATATTAGTTGTAGTTAAAAACTGAACCACTCATCAAATAAATATCATTAATTAATACAGTTGAACTTCTCTATAACGAATTTCTATACAATGAAGTTTTCGATGTTCTCAAATAATTTCAAGAAAACATAGCATTCGTTCCAATTTTAGTGTATTTTGTTCTCCGTGTAATAAATTTCTATTCAGTGAATTTTCCTTTACAATGAATAAATTTTGCAGATTTAAGTTTGACTCTCTCGCGTTTCTATATCCGTATAATTATTTAATTTAACGAAAAAATTTTACTAGATGCACTAACAGCAAGATTTTGTAAGAAGAAAATGAAATATTGTTAGAGGATCTCCCCAAGTGAAAAATGAGAACAAAAACAAAATACCGGAAAAGCTCCATCAAAAATAACAACTTAAAGTAACGGCTTGCTTTATCAATTGACGTACTGCGAACCTTTTTAGATATATGAGGTGTATTATTATTAATGTATGGGGGGATATCGAAGCAGACCACTTACATTCTGGGTCCCTTTTCGACCCCCATTTCGCTCCTCAAATTGATTTAAGGGAACCGATCCGTAATCACAGCCACCTTACTTTTAATTGAGTCTAATTTCTCTCTTGACTAAAGTGATTTCAGACTGTCGACTGGTAACTCCCGACACTCTTCCTCATCACGGAGTCTTTTGTAATTGCTAGCATTTGTCTAAGGCTTAGTTCCCCCATGCCATTCACATCTAACAAGTATCTGCCCGTGGTCTTAAGCGTTATGCTAGCCAGTGCTGGACATTCACACACAATGTGCGCTACCGTCTCAGCCTCTTCCAGGCATAGTCTGCAAGTATCATCTTCTACGACTTTCATATTTGCCAGATGGTACTTGAAGTTTTCATGTCCTGTCACTAACGCAGTGCCGAGGGGCTCTTTGAGCACCATTCGAGTTGTCTACATGTGGTATTCTCCCTCCACCTATTCAGGTGTAATGAGTTTACCCATTAAAGAACTTTAGCTCGCACTAGTCCATTCCCCAGGGCAACCCTGGGTTCTGGTCCACAGAAATCCACATCAGATCCCCTTTTTGCTAGTTCATCTGCTGCTTCATTCCCAGCTGTGCCTATGTGTCCCTTAACCCACTTCAGCGTTACCTCATTCAACGAGGCACATCTGTTCAGTTTCAGAACACATTTCAGCACCAGTTTGGAATATACGTTCACTTGCCTCATGCGTTTTATAACTGACTGATTGTCAAGCGCAATGACTCGGCATGTAGCAGTCCAAGCAGTTCTGCCTGGTAAACTGACACGTACCTCCCAAGACGCATACTACAGGACAAGTTCAGCTCAACTGAGAATACACCTGCTCCTGCCCTGCCACTCATAAGAGAATCATCAGTAAAAATGCTGATGTCGTTCTCCATACACTCATTGTGTATAATGCCTTCCGCAATGAGTGTCCGATGCAGCCTCTCGACTACCTTTCTTCTACTCATGCGTTCCATCGGCATGTGAGCAACCCTAACCTCTTTCCCAACGAGGTCCAGGATACTTTTATGCCTGATGTTCGGCCCAAAGCTATGCCAAACCGCATCGCTCCTCATTCGCAAAGCTGACAATGCGGCCGTTGACCTAATGAATAATGGCAGCATTGCACCACTTATATCCATGCAGGCAACCCTCTGAATCCCATCCATCTTACGCATAATTGTGCCCTATGAGGCCTTCGGCCACCACGCCACGGATGCGTAAGTTATAATGGGTCGCACCATCATTGTGTAAATCCAGAATGCAGCCTTTGGCCAGATTCCCTACCTACGGCCACACACTTGTTTACTTTGATGCATAATCCTTTTTGCTTTCCGGACCTTTGATTCGATGTGTTCATTCCAGCGTAAAATATGAGGTGTAACGTGCTGGCTAAATTATTTGTACCTCTAAGTGTATTAGCACATCTAGATAAGAAAGAATAATGAAGGGTTATGATTCAACTAAAATACCTGATTATTTTAACTTATTTTCGATGACAATACATCTTAATTCAAAAAAATAATACAAAACATAATTGGTAAGAAAATTGTTTAAAATTTTAAGTTATCGAATATTGCTAAGGACTAAGATTAACACGTTTCAAGTTAATCTGATATTTTTATATTGAAATAATTCAAGGAAGCAGCGAAATTGACTTTTTAACAGGTGACGTTGATACCTTATTAAAAAATCAACCTTACATTGGGGGTAGAGCTGTGAAGAAAAAAGGAAAGTATTACAAAATTATAAAAATTTCGGTTGTCAACTAGCAGGCTTATCGCCAATAAGTGTACTAACAAAAGTACTGTCTTTGAATGGAGTCCAGCTATATAACTACAGCAGATAGAAGTTAACATATAAAAAAATCTCTAATCAGCAGTGGAACAATATACCCCAAGGATTCGTGTCCAAGAGGTTGCTGGGTCTCTATTATGCAAACTCTGGATACCAGCCGATCTCCATTTTTAATACAGACTCACGGGAGCAATGAAGCTCTGTGTGGATGAACATCATTTCTCCATTACAGCGATGAAACAGGAAACCTCGCTAAATGCGTAGAGGTTAATCTCTGAATTAACTCCGGTTTGAGTTAGCGGGTAAGTGGGTAAGACGAGTAAGTCTCCTGACGAAGAGGCTGAGACGGTAGAAAACATTGTGTGTAAATGTCGAGCACTGGCTAGCATAAGGCTTCTACCCAATGGCAGATACTTGTTAAATGTGAATGCCGTGGTCGAGCTAAGCCTTAGAAAAATGTTGACGATTACAAGAGACTCCATGATGAGGAAGAAGGTAGACAGCCACCAGTCGGCAGTGTGAAACCACTACACACCAGACTAAAGGATTGTTGTAGCAAGAGGCTCCAGTGAAATTATATTAAAATATTCAGTTAGTATTAATCCTTTGAGGCCAAAGTTTAACTACCTAATAATGTATAACTCTACATCAATAGCAAAGAGATTTATAAAACATCATAAAATAAAACAAAAACTGTATTACGTCCATATGATAGTGATATTGACAAGTTACTGTAGTACGATCATTTTCTGCCTTAAAACTGATATTAATTGATTTAAGGTCAATATTATTGTCAGTTCTTGATTTGATATTCCGACATCGTGTTTTGATGAAGATTTTTGGAACGAATTTACGTCACCCCTTTTCAAGTTTGATTTGGAGACAAAGCGGTTTCGGCTATGTGCCATCTTCAGTGTAATTTTTCATCGAGAACCAAACATATTTCGAGTAGGTGATCTCTTATTGATAGTTTTTGTATTAATACATAAAAATAAATATGAACAAATACTTACTTGTTTAACTATAGTTTATGTTTGAATTATTAATCATTTTTGCTTTTATAATTTTGGTATTTTATATGTAACATAGCTTAAAAACTAAAACTGGGTGCCCCGGTAGACTAGTTGGTAGTGTGCTAGTCTATCAGTTGGGGGTTGTGGGTTCGATTCCCACCTAAGACTCTGGGTGTTTTCACTACAACGAGTGAAGGTCTTTGTTACTATGCTCGGTAATTTAAGTTGCAATATAATTTGTAATTGTGTTGTAACATTTAAATAAATAAATAAAAATAAAATAACTAAAACTGCAAAACAGTTTTATGGTTTTCTTAATTTTTTTCTTATTTGAAAATGTTTAATCTTGTTATAAATTTTGTATGCAGTTAACAATTTTACATGTTGTTATTTTTTGTAAAAATACGCGTTTTTCTAGGACTTTGCGAAGTTGAAATTAACAGTTGAGAATGCAGGCGAATGGAGCTCGACATTAAATATTAATCATACGCCAGCCATGGTTACCTTTATTCACAATTTCAACCCCGTAAAATATGCTTTAGAAAAATACAAACTTAATCAAACTTATAAAAACAAAAGAAAAACACTCATACTACAATACAAATCCAAATGTTAAGAAATTTTTTACTTTCAACTAAAAACTAAATATTTAATTTTATAAATTAAAGAAAAAATAAAATATTTATTAAATTGTATCGGACTTAATAACTTCCTGATTTTCCGTTAACGATAAATTACCAAAACGAAATAACATTTTGTATGTTTTTTGATATTTTGCTGTTGAGGAAATAACAACTTGCTTTAACAAACTCATATTTCGTTGGACAGGAAAAAATAATCTCCTGGCTTTTAGTAGTTGACATCAGAAATAAAAGAGATTTTGTGTGTTTTTCGCCCCAAAAAATGTTCGAAGCAACTAAAATATGCAACATGAGATCCAATTAAAAACGCCACAAGAGTATAATTAGCATAACAACGTTCAACTACAGCAGAAACAAAATAACACCAAATCAACAGCAACGATTGCAACAATAACAACAGTATAAACAACAGTTCTGAATATCCATAAGTTGAAGAGACATTTTTGGCTTCAAAAGCCACGTTGACGAAATAAAGTTTTTTTGTCTTCTCTACGAACATTGTCAACGAAAAGTCAGTTTTTTCTGCCTTCACTTCTCAAACAAATAAGAATTTTCAACAAGACCTTCAAAAACATGTTGCAAATTCCCCAAGGATACAAAAAGATTTCCTTTAGTTAAAATACCGGAAATTGCGGCCAGCAAAGAAACAGGAGCATTACAAAATAAAACGAAACAAAATGATAAAGCAAAAGTATGCGTATGTACGAGTTGTTTTAAAACCTGACGTTGTTTTTTTTTTGTTTGTTTCTTTAACGATTTTATTCCAACCGCAAAAGAATATTGTTATGACGTTATCAAGCAGCATTCACATTACTTGAGTATAGGAATATAAAGGATGTGACAAAATGTACGACAGAATGTAGTTTGGCGGTAGTTGTGAAGTGACTTACAAAAGGCAAAGTATTTAAAAGCCAATAGCTTAGTTTGGACTTCAAAAAAATAAGGAAAATCTTTTTGAGGAGTCTCGTCCTAAGTGAAGTCTCCGCCAATTATCGAAATTGCCGAATTTTGCATGACTGTATAATTCACTGTTGGTTACCGATGTGGGCTGCTGCGTAAAGAATTTAGATAACTGTACTACCAAGCCCACATCCAGTATTAAATATTCAATTATGCATCACAGAAATTCTATCACATTTCTTCATTACGGCTATTAAAATTTCGAAAAAAAAGTGCGTAATGGCAGTCATTTTGAATAACCTGTATACGCTTTGGTTATTTGAAGTCTGCCTTAGATAAATAATTTAACCCAAACAATTCAAAATCATTTTGCATTTAAATATTTATTCAACATGTGTAAATATTTTAAGACAAAACCTTTTTTTATTTAAATAGTTTTCTATTTCGCTTCGAACTAGGATGTTCTATGAAACATTACGACCGATTTTTTGGGGTTGTAGCAGTCGAGTTTTTGCAAAACGTGGATTTTTAGAATTTTGAATAACCCGGATTCTTGTTCTAAAAATCTGGTATTCGTTTTTTATATTTTTTTTTTTACTTGATAAAAATTTGTATTATAAGTTATATTCCTCTGCTCTCCCACTAAAGAATTTTCATATTACACATTCAGTACTCAAGCGAATATTATATGTCAGAGTCAGCTAAAAGTTCACAGCACCACCCCTGATGTATGGTTATGTGTAGGCTAATGGTAATGGCGAACTCGTAGTTGTATAAAACCTAGCGCACAGAAACGTATATTTAAATATTTTAAATAAATTATGTCTGCTAGTGTACGTACCTGCTGTAGGTCTCTGATCATTAAACATATAACAGATATTGTTCACTAAATGATCTACACTATTTATCCCACACATCCACAACTCCTTCTTAATACCCAGATCTTATTATAATTAACAATACAAAGTTATTAGTTTTGACTAAACGAAGTTATAATGGAAGTATAAGCAGAAGTTGAGTCGACAATATCATAGAAATCATTACATTAAGACAGGACCGATTAAGACAGGTTCTTTTGTCTTAAAATACGAATGTAAAGAATTTTTTGTTTTCGGCTGCATTAGATATTTTTACTGAGTTATATATTTCAATGTTCACAGATTTTAAAAACTCTTTTCATAGCATCCCTGATGTTCAGGGCACAAAGTAACCAGAGATGTAAGCTTTGACGCAAGAAAATTGCTAGAATCAGCTTTTTTTGCCGCGGGCAGTTCCTCAAGAAAGAGACAAATATAACTTTTCAAAATAGTGCGAAAAATAATCAAAACAGAAGCAAAAACTAGAAAAATAATTTGTAATTGTGATAATTTCGTATATTTTAGTTTGTAATTTATTCTGTGCTTTATATTATATAAATATAAATGTGATATAAATCACATACCACATTTATTAAATATCAAAAATTAAGAGATTTTGATGTAGTGCTAAATAATACAGAAATTAATAAAAGTGGTAAAAAAAGATGGTGTTTGTGTATGCAGCAACGCAAAGGCATCAATGGATCACCACAAGGAACAAATAATCAGCAAAAAGCAAAAGGATATTGCTAAGCAACCTAATCTATATTCGCAATACCTATTTTTAAGGTATTAAATTATTTTAAATTAAATAAACTTCGGTCAACAAGCGATCATAAGCTGCATTGCAATATCCCTGTCTTCATGACCAACCCAAATAAAGAAATGGCTTGGAATAATAATAAATAAATAAATGTTGATGGATTTACTCCCTTTCATTTATCCATTTTTAACGATAACAATTATGATATTGTTACAAAACTATTAAAATATGATGCAGCCGCAGTAACAACTCCAAGTAGTATGCTTTACATATGGCCGTACAACAACAAAATCTGAAATTGGTAAATTTAATGTTGGAATATGGCCAGTTGATAGCATGGGCATTATATGCAACTAATAGGGCTGGCTATACGCCTTTATATTTGACGAAACAATTCGTAACAAATGATGAACAGGTAAAACAAATCTTAAACGTACTGATTACATTCAATAACAAATCTAAATCTAATAGAACGCAAAAGATGGACGCAAACTCTTGTGGCGACAATGAAGATGAAGTACATACAATTCTTATAAAAGGAGAAAATTTAGGTTCATCTACCGAAGAGGATGAGTAGCGATGTTGAGTATGTTTCTAAACTGTGTCTAAAATTATATGGAAAATATTTTTTTTTTTTACATACACATAAACATGTTGAAATAATAACTTTTCTTTTATATGTTTTAAACAAGCAGCTTAAATCATAAGCGATATTAGTAGATAAAAAAGGCAAAACTTTTATACAAAACCTATTTTGTGTTTACCTTTGTTAAAGTTATTTAAATGTTTAAATTTGTAATAAATTCATTCATAACATCTGTTGAAATATAAATTCTATTTTTCAACCTCTTAATTATGTACAGTACCTAATATCAAGCAGTAAATAATAAACATCTATGTATATTTAAACATTTTAAAGCTTTTACTTTATTGTTATTTTTTGAAACTTAAATTACAATTACGAATTAAATTACAATGAGGGAATTACTTTGGGATTTCCTCATTGTTGCTGAAAAATTATACTCCGCGTCTTTTGTTTAAAGTTATTTCCTGTAATTTAAGCAAAAAGTAAAAATTATGGATTATTAATAATTGATTAATACTAACCTTTGTAAATCGATTTCGTACGGGAATAGCTCATGCTTTGGCGGTAATAATCCATGTTATGTTAGATTTTTTTCCGACCTTTTCTGGTCTAGATCCATCATGTTTTGTTAATAACAGCACCACCTCATGTAGGATGTGGCTCTTCGCCACGCATGGTGGTCTTGGGCAAGGAGAAGCTTTTATCTCGCTACACTTGCCCCTGGATTATCGCAGACAATATAAATATATTTAATTTTGTCTCACAATTTATAATCCTAGGTGCCAAAACTTTAAGGTCGCAACTATGACCTGTCGATTAAAATAAAAATGATTTCATAAATAATAATAAAAATAAATTATGTATTTCATACAATAAAAAGTATGTCATTTATATCTATTAAGTCTTTTAGCAAGGTAACATCCGAACTACACCCGGGCTCTTCCCTTGAATCAAAAACAATTTCTGAATTTACCAACTCGAAACATTTATTGTTAGGAACAGCAAACTGGTGAACTCGTTTCCCAAAAATGTTTCCAGTAGAGAAGTGGCGGCTGCAAGCATATATGCGTTTGCATTGAGTTTGAACCCCTAATAACTTCAGCCATTGCGCACGTCTAAGAAGTTAAAAAATAATTTTATTTTACTAACATGACTACGCATTACATGATTTTTAAATATTTCAACTAAAAATTATGCTGAAATAGAAAACATGAATGTTTATACACCACCATAATCTTTGTTAAAAAATTTAGTTATTAAAATTAATTGTTAAATGAAACCGAAAGAGCTTTTAATTTCTAATTAAAAAAACTTAAAAAGTAAATGAGCGACATTATCTGTATCCGCTTTGTAATTAATTCTTTGAGACATTGGTGTTTTACAAATTTGTAATATTTCCAATATGTAACGTCAGTGCTAAATATTGAGAAAAATTATAAGAAACGTTACACATCGGAAATGTTACAAAGTTACACAGTAAATTTTTTCTACCAAATAATTTTTATTTTCTAATTAAAAATAAAACTCAAATAGAATGTTAAAATTCACAGGCCTTTAGCTCGTCTAGAAATATATATTTTATTTCTACGACATACTCAGTAGGGATCCCAACAAGCCGCCATTAACAACAAGTTCAACAAATAAATCCGTAGCAGCTAATGAAACAAATGTAAATGAATATAAGTTTAAATGAGAGAAAAATCTATTGAAGAAGTTTGTCTATTTATAAATACACCTTAAAAATAATAAAAAGTGCAAAACACATAAGTTTATCTTAACCAAGATTTTATAAAATTAATTACATTAAAATTAAGCAAGCCTACAAGTCCTGAAACCCGATTTACATTTGCAGGTCTGTAGGTAATGCTTCCGTAAAGCAACGTATGGAGCGAAATTATAATCAGTACGGAAAAATGTTTAACACTTGAAAACACTTACCTCTCTGGATCCCTTGGGAAGATGTGAAGTTGTTCGCCTGGAGGACATCCTTTAATACATCTTTTCCTGAAAATATAAAAGAAATTTTTGAACAAATTTGTTTTCTGTTATCTATGTAAATCCATACTTACACATTTTTAGATGAATACATTTTGGCTCTGCAAAAATGAAAAAACTATTAGTCAATATACAAAGGAAATAAGTGTGTGTTTTTATATAATAGAAATGTACTTATCTTTTAAAATTTACATCATAAGTTATCCTCTAAATTGTGCCCTTGCTCTTCCTGTAAATAAAAGAAAGTAAATTAATTTAAATTTAAATAAATATAAATTTTCAACCCTTATTTTTACCTTTTTCATTAATGCGCCAGAAAAATTATTCAAAATAAAGAAGAAAATATAACAAAAGGGAATATAAGAGCGGTCATTCATTTAAGAAAGGGACAGATAGAGAAAGAGATCACTATACTAGTGACGCCTCTGTGTTACTTTGTGGTTCAGGGTTTTTGAAAAAATATATTCTAATTAAATAAAACGACTAATTTTTTAAAATGAAGTAAATATATGTATTTTTTACAACTAATCAAAAATTTATCCTGATATTTATAAACAATTTTAAGTCTGCTCTTTTTTCATGTATAACCTTTTATTTTTTCTTTAATGCCTTCTCAAACAGATTTTAAATTTTCTCATCCCTAATGTTAGTCACTATCAACTTGAAACCTGCTGCTATACAATCACGCGGCCTTCCTGCTAGCGCAAAAGCTATTTAATCCACTACACCGTACGCTATGCTCTTTAACCGTTAGTATTTTTTTTTCATTTATTGTCCAGTTCACCTGAATTTGATTCATATGAAAAAGCTAGACAATTTTTTAAATAAAAATTAAATTATTAAATTTTAAATTAATTATTTATTTTACACTAAATAAAAAACTTATTCGATTGAAATTTTTGTTTTGGTTTTGGTTTTAATGTAGTACAATCCATAAGAAAATGCATAGAAATCCTCTGCTTTTTACCTTTAGTTATTAGTATTTTTTTTTTAACACTTCAACCGAAACTGTTTTTTTTTAAATTTTTATTATTTAAACTATTCGAAAACCGGTTTTTGGATAATGTCGAATTATCGAAAACCCTATTCAGAATAGGTTTATATTAAATACTTGCATTGTAGATTATTTCAAATTTATAAAAGCCGCAGGGAGTTAAATTTAACATTAAAAAATTTATTATAAAACTGATATCTATTGAGTGGGTGTGTTTGATAAATTTTATTTTAAATATTATTAAACCACTTCTGTTAATTTGTATTTAACACACACACGCAGGTAGATAGACAAAGTGACAGACGTATAGCAAGGTGAACAGACTGGTAAGAAGACATGTTCATATAAACCACAATACAGCTTCAGTTAATTCTTTCATTGCCACATCAATTCGCATACTATTATCAACGTCATCGCTATGATCAACCTCTCATGGCTACGAGTATAACATTATAATACTTAATCCCATTGTGGATTGTATGAATTAACAAATAAACCACATTTACCTACACTAACACATACAAGTAAAAATAAATATTTGTAGGCTCTGCGGGTAAAAGGCCTTTACTTTGCAGGCTATCAGCACGTGGTTCAAAGATCCGCTATTGTATTAGGCTCGACTACAGAAGGAATAGGGCTTTCAATAAATCCACTTAAGAATTTTCAAAAGCCCATTAAATAGAAAAGATAATAGAATATCTTGATCGTAAATATGCACTCGTAATAAAAGCTTTTACACGGTATGCTAAAGGCCTTTCTGCACATTTCCCTTGCTACTGACTATAAATGGTGGTTGGCATATGACTGCTTTTGCGCTTGTGATAAATGAATGGATAAAATACGTGAATTATAAATTGTAATTACTGATGTGAAATTGGTTGATTATGTTTGCGTTTGTAAAAAAAATTAAATTTCACTTATTTACATATACGTAGGCAGTAACGAAGAGAATATTTATCTATAGTGAAGGTATGAGGGGCTTACAATTTTGTAATTTATACTGAGGCCAAAGAAGCATTCAGTACTATCTACCATATGCATGCAACAGTTCCCTCTACACCTGTCTTCCATTACGTGAAGACAGGTTTCATATCTTACAAGTTCGTTCACATAACATATTCACGAATGCATCAGGTTGTCTGGCGCTCAGACTAGCTGCAGAAATGCACCGTCTTCATTTCTTAATAGAAGATGGCCAGATATGAGTAGGTCCTCTTTATGTTTTATATCTCCCATCGTAGACAATATCCCAAAGAGAAAAAACTATTTTCGAAAAAGTTGTTGATTTATTAAATCACAAATTGGTTACATGAACTTTTCTTGCTTCCGCCGCATAGTGAACGGTCCCCATAGTAAAACTGGAAAAAAATCTAAGGAGTTATGGTAGCTTAATGAAATTTTTAGCACGTATCTCTCTTGGCCCACTCCTTTCAAAAATGAATTAACATTTTTAGCAATCCTTTTATTTTTCAGTGCGGGGACAATTAAAATACCCAAAATTCCCCCCATTTCAGTAATTATTATTTTTTTGAATTTTAATCTATCATTTCACATGCAAAATGATAAAGCGTGATAGTTTTTTTATAAAATGTAACCAATCTCTAATTATTTAGGGTTGCCGTATACCTTTTTTGAATGTAACATTATTTTAAACTTTTTAGTATTCGAAATCATAAAAATATTGTTTAATATATTGGGATTTTCTTATCAAATAAAAGCATCATCGGTCTACAGAAACTTGTTGATGATGGCTTTGGGTTTATCCATTACTCTTTTCCATTTTCAACGTTTACAACCCTTGATTAAGAAACATTGCAACAAATGCAACTACAAAGAGATTTTCATCTGTTTAATCCGCATTTTTGATAGACTGCTTGTCTAAGTTATGCCCCCCACTTTCATCCATGCCTCATTTTAATACCAAGCTAGCCTCTTTTACACCGCCACTAATATCAATCATCTTCAACAAATTTGTGGCAGTTTTGTTTAAAAGAATGTTAAGAGGATCTTTTGCTATGGTATCTGTTACTTCAATTGGACCAAGCAATATCATTTTGCGCTCAAGCTGATCGGCATGTAAGCTTGGGTAATAGTTTGTTTCTGGGCTATAAAATTTTCCTAAAACTTTGTATTTATTATTTGACAGATTTAGGTCTTCCATTAAAACTAAACGTTTTATTGTACTAATGCGACTTTTTTTAATTTGTTGTACACCTGAAGCACCTAACTGTTTTCTTTTAATTTCCAGAGCGTATTCTAGCGCTTCAATTGTATAATTATCAACAAGATCTTTGATTTTATTTTTCATTGAATTTTTCCCCATGTCATTAAACGATTTTTTCTGTCTGCCTTCATGTCGCAAAAGAAGCTTTCAAATGCCTCGGCGTTTTAAAGCGGTGCAAGAGATACTTCATCCCATCTGATCTTCTCAACATTTATATTACTAACATCCGACCGAAAATGGAATACAACTCTCATGTATGGGCCGGGGCTCCAAAGTCTATTTTGGAGTTACTCGACCGCGTACAGGAGAGGGCGAAGAGGGTTATCGGCGACAGTAGGATAACTCTATTGATTCGTTCGAGCATCGACGTCACGTGGGGTGTGCTTCACTGTTCTATCGATATTACAATGGGAGATGCTCCAATGAGATCAGGGAACTTGTTCCCGAAACCCGCACCATTCGTTTTTTTTCAAATTTGTGCATATTTAATTACATAATTGTTGCATGTTCTAATATTATTAAGTCCTCAGGGATGTAATGTCACATAAAATTTGCATAAAAAATTAACTTAACAAATGAAAAATTGACAGACTTAAAATTGGTGTTTTGTTACTGAAAAATAAATGCGAATAGGTTTCTACCCTTGAGGATACAAGTGAAAAATTTTTTGTAAAAAAAACTAATGGTTTTTCTGGTTTTAAAGCTATAATCGGATCGCTAAAGAATTCATTTAACATTAAATTTCCTAGAATTTGTTTCACATAATAAATTTAATTCATATAATAAATTTAATTGAATTCAGGTGAAGTTTGAATGTAATAAAATGCCCAAGAAAAACTACTGCTTCGAATGTCGAGTTGGCAAATAAACACTCTTACGTATTATACGTTTTCTTCGCGATGCCCCACTTCTTTGTACATTACCTTACAGTAGTTCAGTCAAGGATGCCCGACCGTAAGCCAATTTGCAAACATATTAGTTTACTTCTGCGGTGATAAAAATATATACGTTCATATATAAGAAAATTTACATATTCTGTTGCACAGTATTGCATTTTTTAAGGCAAAATAAGAGAGCTTATTATAAGGCGCGTTTGTCGGCCAGAAGAACAGTCCACTACTCATAAAATTTTATAGTAGAATAGAATACATTTCTTCAATATTCTGCAGGGCTTCCAAATATTTAATTCCATCGATTTGCTCTTATTTCATTTCGTTTTTATTTTTTTAAGTCGGAGCGAAGTTTTAAGCCACTTCAAGTTATTGTCGTGTCCTTTAACTTTAACCATATTGTGCGTAAGCAGTAAAACTTATGTTTCGGACACATTCGTGAAACCAAAAATTTCCAAAATCCGTCTTGCACCAAACGTCCTGCCTACTTAAGATTAAAAACGAAAAAATTTTAATTTTATTTAAATTCTTGTTTCTAAAACAAATTAAAAGCTTAATAAGCAACTTATACTTATCATATAAACAGGTTATTTAAAGTTAGTTCTGATGCTAGTCTACTATACCAGACTTGTGATAAACGAACCTATACTGGATTCTTCACGTGTCTTCAGTAATCTGTCACACAGTGTCTAAAAGATATCAATTTTCCCTGATACGATTGGCTTCTTTCATGCAAACAACTTGAACCGGTCCCTATATTCAAAGAACCACTCACGTGACAATTCCTGTATCAGTTCCGTTCGCTAGAGGAGAGTAATAACATATTATGTATTTCTATCTCTTTTTATTTTCAAAAAACAAGATAAAACAAGATAAGACACTTTAACTCTTGCTCACTTACGTTGTTTATTTGCTTTTTATTTTTATTTTTATTTTTAAATTTCACGAAATATATTTTTTTATTTAAAATTTACAAAACGTAAACAAAAAACCCTGATTAACTTATATCGTTTACTAAGGAAGCATCTGTTTATAAGGGTTTTATATAGTAAATCGGCCCAAGGCTTTTATAAAAAAATCTTCAGCTCTGCTAATAAATATCTCTTTTAATGAACCTGAAATAAGTGTTTTTGTTGTTACCTCCTTCTCAAGGAGTTTTCACATTTGAGTGGCTCTATATAGAGCACCATCTAGTCCATAATGTCTGTAAGATATCAGCCATTGTAATTTTTATTCCTATTTCTGAGCGCTTTTCCGTTTTACCTTTTCCTGAAATTAATTTAACTTTTCCTATATCTGTCTAATACCAATTATACGTTTGGGTGAAGTAAAAATATATTCACGATTAAAACGATCACATGCGTGAAAACCAAAGTATAGCTTAGCTTCTTTTAATATCCCCACGTTCTTCCATTACTTTGTCCCGTAATGGCTGCCACCTAGGTGAACGAATGTCAAGAATATTGATTGATGTCATTTATTTTGCACAACATTTTAATATAAGCAAATTATAATAATCTGAGAAACTCTTTAAATTGTTCACAATTTTTATTTTTCCTCTAACCAATTTAATAACCCACGTTCTGAGTCAAATATTTGTGTAATAATATAATATATTATAAGCGTTAGAACCTTATTAATACCAGCATATGTGTGTGTGTGTGTGTGTATTTTTCTTTAATATAAATATATGTGCATATACATACACACTTACATACATGTGTTTTGTACATTGGGGTTTCCCATATGATGGCTGCAGCAATTTTTCCGCTCCTATTTAATGGATTCACTTTGTTGTTTTTGTAATTTAAAATTCTCTTTGTAATACTCACACACACGAAATGTCACAAATAGCTGTTTTTATGTGAATATATAAACACGTTACTAAAGGGTATTTTAAAAATAGATGTTACTTGTTTTTAGTTTAAAACAATTATAAAATAAATTAAGTGTGATTCAGCACTTGTTAGTGAAATAATTAACGTTTTAATCAAAAACTACACGGTATGATGTCCTTTTTGGAAAGATTTAAAATCCCGTTGGCTGTTATGGAGGTTCTATTGTGATAGTGATTTTAGAGGATGGTCATATTTGTAATTAATATTTATATTGGATAATGTCCCTAATAGCCAGGTCCATCGATCGACTTAAAATGTAGGAATTTGTAATAATATAAGTTTTCATTATCATTTTAAATTTCATAGGCAACTCCAATTGCAAGAACTTAAAGTTACTTTTAGTTATGTATTTTGTCATTATACCCGAAGTAATAAATCAAATTATTTTTGGAATAGGTTCATCGTTACCAGAATGGCGAGAAGCGAAAATAAATAACAGGAACTTGTAAATTTATCGCCGGTTATGCAACAAGTAGTGTCAATATATATCAAATCCAGGAATATGAATCACAAGAAAACAAACTAAATATTTTCTTCAAAATACAGCACGTGGAGGAGGCAAGAGCTTAAAACACAAAAAGGAAGATTTCATTTCTTATTTCAAGCAATTTCCACGTGTGTTCGAATCAACTTAGATAAGGGTCTAAAGAGGGATAAGGGTTTGCTTTGGATTACCGCAGAAACCAGGATTGTACAGGATGCCTGGTGACAATGGCCATAATGTCCAGTCGGGCTTTTGGTAAAAACCAATTTGGTGGACTTAATTGGTCAACGCGTACATCACCCTTCAGAAGTAAGAGACTGTTGATTAAAAAGAAGACACCTCTCATCAAACAAATTGCTGGAATTAAATAGACAAGAAAATATTGTTTACTAATTACGTGAAACGTTTCTAAAATAGGAAAAATGTTGCTTTGTAAATGAACGGCGGATTTATGAGCCAAAGAAAATGTTGCGTTGTAACGGAATAAAACATTTCGCTGTCATAAAATATCGGTTCAGAGTAACTCTATTTTATCTACAAGCAGATTACTTTAAGGTTTTTCCTTTACTTGGAAGTGCAACTGGAAATGAATTAATTATCTCTATTGCAAGGCCAAGCTGTAATTATACTCGGTAGGCCTGGACAATGATAAGTCCGAAGATTCATAGTTTGAAGATCGTGGTGCGTTTCTCGCTTCTGCGTTAAGAAAAAATTCCGCAATACGAGCAGAGACATGCCCAGCTTATATTATATTTTATTGTAACCTCCTTATTCACCGAATAAGGCTTTTGATTGTTGCTTCATCGACTTCTTTGGCAATACTTGAAAATGGGAGTTATTTTTTGCCGAGGAAATGTAAAAGTCAAAGTCACAATATTATTCATTTTCCAACTTAAGCGGAGAAAAAAATTACTAGTTTAAGTAACTGATAATTACTACTAATGTATGGGGGGATATCGAAGCAGAGTACTTACTTTCTGGGTCCCTTTTCGACCCCCATTTCGCTCCTCAAATTGATTTCAGGGAACCGATCCGTAATCACAACCACCTTACTTTCAATTGAGTTTCGTGCTAGCCCTAGGCTTTATTCTTGACTAAAGTGAGTTCAGACTGTCGACTGGTAACTGTCGACACTCTTCCTCATCACGGAGTCTTTTGTAATTGCTTAGTTCCCCCATGGCATTCACATCTAACAAGTGTCTGCCCGTGGTCTGAAGCATTATGCTAGCAAGTGCTGGACATTCACACACAATGTGCGCTACCGTCTCCTCCTCTTCCAGGCATAGTCTGCAAGTATCATCTTCTACGACTTTCATCTTAGCCAGATGGTACTTGAATGTCCTGTCACTAACGCAGTGATCCAGCTTAAAGTAGCCCTATTATATCCGAGCACCTTGCTAGCCTTCCTGCCGAGGGGCTCTTTAAGCACCATTCGAGCCTGTCTACATGTGGTATTCTCGCTCCACCTATTAAGGGGTAATGAGCTTACCCATTGAAGAACTTTAGCTCGCACTAGGCCATTCCACAGGGCAACCTGGTCCACAGAAATCCACATCAGATCCCCTTTTTGCTAGTTCGTCTGCTGCATCATTCCCAGCTGTGCCTATGTGTCCCTTAGCCCACATCAACGTTACCTAAGTAACTGAGAAAAGAAATTAATTAGTGGTCGAATAGCAAACACTTTCGATTTTTAGTTGGACTGTGCAAAGGCACCTTCATATTGATCTCTCCATTTCGAAGATATTCTAAAACTTGAAATATAGCTATCTGTCAAAAAAACTATACCTAAATCACTAGAATTCCAGCTTATATTTCTTCGTACTTTGAGCCACAAACTTTCATTGAACAAATACATTTAAAACACCCTTTAATACTCGTAGCCTTTTTACAATTTCTATAAGTTTTACCAAGCATATGAAAGCTTTCACAATATTGTGGTTAAAACCGAGGCCTTTTTTCATATTGTCCGCTGCAACAAAAAGGCCGACTAATAGACGGACAGACACACAATTCGGTATCTCTATGAAATTTGTGGTAGCCGTTTGTCTAGACAGCTTTGATACTTACGGGAAAAATAACATATGAATATGTTGTTGGTGTTGTTATTAAACAACGAAATAAAACAACAAACACAAAGAGAATTAATTGTAATTTTTCCAACTTCGCTTTTAAAGGAGAAATATTAAGTTTAATAACAATCACTGAACTGCAGAATAAAATGGTAGGCAGACTTGAAGCTGAAAATTTACATTGTTTTTGCTATAAATTCTTCTTACTCACAAGACATTTGGGAAAATAATGACACACATAATTTTCATTCTCTTCGGTTGGTTTTAACTGCAACAACATGCATATCTTTTGAGAAAGTATTTACTCGCAGTACACTCGTAGCCATTCGTTTACTGAATTGTTCTTACTGCAACGGAACAGTCGAACACTCATTGGCCTGTGTCATGCGATTAAAAAAAAATATTTGATTCCTCGACCATCGTTACATCTTAAATGCATTTGTATGCGTCTCTGGTGTATCATTCCTCGGATTTTATATCATGATGCTACTGCATTCTGTTCTGTTGTTGTGTTGTGTTGTGTCCTGTATTACGCATTCATGCGAATCAGTTTGTATCCGCTTACGGGGGTATCAGTTATAAAGGCGCCAAAGGATGTTTGTTTACAAATTGCAATAATCGCATTCACAGGTGAATACACCTTAACCCAAACTTTTTGTATAAAGTTCATGTTTTAGTCCATACAAATGAACATTGCTATACATGAAGCCATACGTTTTTTCTTTATTCTTTTGCTCTCATTGGATTTTATTAAACTTTTTTCACAATTGTTTAATTTTTACAGTGTGTAACAATTTAATATTAATTAATTTTTTTTTCTGTGTGTTGCTAAAAAAATATTTTCGGCGCTTTTGTATCTCCATTCGTATAAAGTCCAACTAACGCAACAATTAAAACGCCGTAAAGATTCCGATTGTTTGCTAGAGCAACAGCCTTTTAATGCTGATTTTTCGAAGAAAGTTTTCTCACTTGGTGGTTACATAAACAAGCAAACTTCACGAATATGATTCTCGAAGAACTTTGAGATGGTTGTGTGAAATCCATTGCATTCGGAAATATTGACTGTGGTGCCGTTTCAACAAAACAGTGCTACAAACAACACAACCGATTTTGGCTTTATTGCATGTGAAGCTTCCAGATCGCATAATTTCACGTTTTGGCGACGTGAATTGGCCAAGATCATGCGATTTGACATAATTAGACTTCTAGTTATGGTGCTATATAAAAACCGTATCTACGCGGATAATCCCAAAAAGCAATTGAAAACGAACTATCGTCAAGTTCGCGTGAATATCGCCCAAAATTCGCGAAAAAAATGGTTCGACTGCAGCAACCAATCTAGAGACGATCACATAAGTGACATTGCATTTCGTACGTAATGGCAAGGTCCAGGCATGTAAAGAAAATAAAAGTTTTATCACAATCATAGCGTTATGTGTATTTTATTTACGTTTGTTTTTGAAACGAAAAAAATTAATAACCCTGTATTTATCGTCTACTCCTACAAAGCGCATAAGGTCGGCCGTATATCACGTTTATCAGTAATTATTCTTGTTGTGCTATCGAGAAAAAATTTACAAACTGAAATGAGGTTATGCGACGTACCCACTTACATTGCGACCGAGTTGTACAACTAGCAAAAAATCAACACTTTTTGATGTTTCGTACAATCAAGACACAACCAGTGAAAATATTGTATAAAAAGAGAAAATACCAACCAAAAAACTAAGTTGAACAAATAACAACTCGAATACCTTTACATGATAAGAGTTTAGAAATTTAATTTGCAATGAAACACTGATAAACGATGCGAATTGTTACGAATTTCGCTTTATTCGAAATATAATCGTTTGACTTTACTTGAGTCTGATATTCGGTATACAGCCACGTCAGCTGGCTCGGAGAATATCCCACTTGAAAGTTACATTTGCGATCACCTTTTGCAACAAAGGAGACCTTGTCAAAGATAGCAATGACGTATATGTTTGGAACGATTTTCCGTCATCCCTTGTTAATTTTGGTTTTGGACACTGAAGTGTCAATGACACTGAAGACGGCAACTAGCCGAAACCGGTTTGGCTCCAAAGCAAAATTGACAAGGGATGACGGAAAATCGTTCCAAACATATATATCAGAGCACCCTGTCGGAAAAACAAATCAACAAGCAATAGCAATGACGATTATTGCTTTCCAAGGCGTCAGTCTTGGTATATCAGTGATTATGGCCCTGTAGCCGGTCATTCACTATATCGTTCTGGCCGGCATCGAATATCGAGCCAATGATTCCACAGCCCATAGGGCAAAACAAACAGTTATTTTTTCTGGATGTTATGGTGTTTCGATAATGATTTGTGAATAACCTTTACTTTACGCAGCTATGATTGCTGATAAGTCCGTTCAGCCACAAATGAGCTTCATCGCCAAATAAAACTCCAACGAGATTTTCGAACTTAAAAATGTTTGTCGTAAAAAATATGCAGAACTAGCAGCCATTGTTCAGGTATCAGCTATTCAATATTAAATTCAAATTAAACACGAAACAAGTAAAAACCATAAAACTACGTACCTCTCAAGCAGTATTGGCAATCTAAAGTTATATAATGCTGAAAAAATGCCTGATATTATTGGTAAGAAAAACCGAAATAATGGATATGTCGTGAAAATATATTTAATTTTATAACTCTGTGGCATTCTTTTTTTACTTGTATTTTATTTAAAGTCACCAAGCCAAGTCATTCCTTCCCTTCAATTTCTGTCTCTCTCTCTCACTCTTCTATAAACATTGAGTTGCAGCTACAAGTCTTGCATTATGTAAGCAAGAACTTATATGGCAAGCACATTAAGCAATTTATTTGCACAAGTATTTTGCGCAATTATTGTGTTTGTACTTGGCAGAGGTTAAAAGAAAAAAATTTCTCATATTTGGGTACAAACTTGATTGTACTCGGCAACTCTGGAAAAAAGACATGCGTCACTAAATTGCCTAACATGAAATCTCTCTTACAAAAATGATGCAATAAGGAAATATGGCAACGTATGGTATAATTTTGGCGAGGGTGGAAGACAAAGCGCCCTCTGAACAAAACTAATTCTATCTCACGATTTGGTTGTTCAAATGTCCGATAACCCGAGTGGGTTATCCTTTGCAATTCAATCACCTGTCATATGTTGCCAAAATTGTACCCTTAATTGTAGTTGGTAATTGTGCCATTCGATTTTGAAAATTAAATATAAATTGACCATTTGAGGAAAATGGAAATTTTCCCACTTCCACTCCATTTATTTAGTCACATAATTGTCCTCTACTATAATACAATTTTAACAACCTCCAGCACACATTAATAGAACGTCCATGTGTTGGTATTTAACAATTACCGTTTTAACGACATCAATGTGTTGATTAAATGGTACGTAAAATTAAATGCGCATAAAGCTTTTAAATCATAGTTGCGAAAGGTTTTTTGATTTTTTCACAGTATAATAAAAATTAAATGTAATTTAATCTCTTTATTATTAACAAATATTTGAGAACACCTTTTTCTTAATTTCTTTTATTTCAGTCGTATTCACTAGTATTCTTATATTTTTAGTGAAATTTCAAAAAGAATAATATACACAACTTTTATTAAGGACTTAAAGTAAAAACTATTTAGTTCACTTGTTGTAGCAGCCACTTTGTACTAAAGAACATTTTGTGAAACTGAAATCGTAGTCAAAGACCAATGAATCGAAACCCCATTATTTATCCCTATTCGAAGTATGACATAAATATATAAATAATAACACAAAGTAAAGTGCATAAACAGCATCTTTTGATGTCATGTTGAACGTTCGGTTGAATTTATTAGGAGGAGGTCGGAATTTGCGAAAATCTCAGAACACTCAACTTGAAGCCTCGCTAGCTTAAACTCAAAAAATTATAGCCGTTAAAACTTTTTTAGCATATTTACTAAGGCAAATACTGTGGCGCGACCTAGAGAATCAAGAGCTTAGTTTCCAAACGCCAAACATTAGTTGAGAAAATTCAAAAGCAGCTGTTAAAGTTGTGTAGAGACTAAAGAAGTAATACCTTCAGAAATCACCAGAGGTTCATGCGTGAACTAATCTTCCTAGGTGGTATTTCGGAAACTCCTGTTCAATGAATATTATTTAATAACTTCGTTATTAATAATAAAGGTGGCAATAAAAAACTAACTCTTTATATATTGTACTGCCGTATTTAAGTAATGAAATAAAATTTTTCAATTAAATAGTGCCGTGTTCTCAAATAATGGAACAATTCGCATCCCCTATTGGCCAAATAGAATGAATTACCAAATTTATTTCCCTTCGCCAATCGTTTATTTTAGTGCACTATCATGTAATAATGGAAGCTCTTCTGTAAATTCCTCTAATAAAACTTACCTTATTAGAGAATAGAATGGTAAAAATCAGCAATGTAATGCAGTTTGATTTTCTAGCTGGGTTAAAGTTCAGTCTTCACAGGATTTCACGAAACGTCTGCTTCCTTTAATACAGCTATTTTGTTAACAAAACTATCACAATGAATGTATATTCGTCTACCAGGTTATAGGGGAAATACGATTCAATATGAAGAATATAATTTCTGGAGGCCTTGTATCCGCTAAAATACAAATTAATACGAATTATGTGATACCTTCGGGAGACCTACCCTCGGGAAACTACGATTAATACAAGATAATTACGTGGAGACCTTGGTATTCTGCAAAAAACGACTTAATAGGAAGAAAACAAGATAATTTTGGGAGAACTTGTATACGGAAAAACTAAGGTCTGCGCTTTTACCACGGGCAAAAGAAGAATCAGTAAAGCTTTCGGACTACAGATCTCGTGGTCTGCTTACTATAGCTCGTACGGTAGCGATAACTACTCGTCTTTTCATAGACAGACCTCGATACTATATCTCATATTTATTATAAACGAAATGGGAGTTATAACATATAAACAACGTGTATTTTGTATTATTGTGTAGGCTACCTCGTGTTAATGAAGGTGTATCGGTATGCATGTTGGTTTATGTTTATAAAATTATATCGTAGTTGTTTTGCCCCAGCCATAGCCTCCTCTAAATGGTTACTTTTAAACCTTTGTCAATGATTTTTATTGTTAGTTTCTTATTTTCCATAAGGTTTTAATTATAACAGATAGCTTTGTAGTGAAGTATAACATTGTTTAATATACGGAAAATTATATTATTCCACGAAAGCAAAGGTGTCAGTCAACAACAATTTTCTGTTAAAAAAAATCACTGGGAACTTCACACATTTCCATAAAGTAAATTTGCCCTCACAAAAGCCCCTATTTTTTATAATTTATTTCGATCAGAGGGAAGCTTGTAGCAAATCAACATATGCAGACAAGTAAAATTGCGTATGTTTTTTGCAGTATACACGACTCTATGCCGTCGTACACAAAAACAGACTTATACAAAAAAGTGCTTTATTAATGAGGAGTGTCTGTCGCCAAATAAAACAGATGAGTGAAAATAATTAGAGCATAATTATGTTTTTCTTTCCAAGAAATATTTTCACATTATGCTGGCAGTTTCATAAAGCAGGAAGTTCTTAGGAAATGAATGAACGAAAAATTCAACTAAAACTTTTCGAATAAAAGTTTTGTCATTCCGTTAAATTATACTGTGAAGGAGTGCGTGAATTATGATGATGTTTTCTCTGGTATTGTGCAATGTTGTTTGTCGATAGTTGAGCATAAATATATTTGTACATACATCTTTATGCTGAGAAAACTATTAATTTCATTTCATCAAATGCATAAATTTTAAGCTCGCGGTACAAAATAACAACAAATAACAAAAGCTTTAAATAAACAAACACATTTATTTTTATGCAAATCTCGGGGTTCTTTTTTCCTTTTTTAATAATTTAAAAAAATAAATAAATTTTGTTGTTTTGTTTGCCAACAACAAGAACAAGAAAAGCTCCATCGTCATCATCAATTGCTGCTGTTGCAGCAAGTGTGGCAGCATCAACAACACATTGAGTAAAATACATTTAGTTTTTGAAAGTAATTTAAACCAGAAACAACATAAACAAATATTTATATGCACGTGTGCAATATAGACAATTTGCATACTTGCAGCTTAATACGAGGGTTGTTGATTAAGGCGACAGAAATATAAAAAGCATAAAGTAATGAGGCGAAGTTACCTACAGCGACAATAAAAATGTAAATTCGTTGAAAAATAATCTATTCATTTTTATGTCATTGGAAAAAAATTGATCATCAAATACCTCAGAAAGCAGCCGGGAAAGTTATGAACATTATTGTGGACAGAAAGGCAACGCTAACTTAAAATATGGGTTTTAATTGGATTTGTTTCTACCTTTTTTTCTAAAAAAAAGAAACAATATTTAATTTATTAAAATTGTTCAAGCTTGAAGGTCTTTCCAAAAAAAAAACCATATTATTTAGTTTTCACTGCACCATCGCAAATCGCAATCATCACAAATCAAAAAGCCCTAAGTGTTCTTTAGTTGGCGAGGTAAGCGACGCAAGTAAAATAAAATAATGCATAACGGTTACTGTTTTCGTTTTAGTGAGCGATATGTTACATCCCTAATAAGTCCTCCGTCAACAGCAGTTGTATCAGCAACGAGTGTAGGGTTCGACAAAAAGCGCCTTGAGGTATTACCTGTCCGTCGATGACCCAGTTTCTCGTTGTACAGCTTCTACTTGGACGTTAATGTACTGTTTTCTTAACTCGATGCTTTTTAAAGTCTTATTATAACCCACATGTAATATGTTTTCGATAAATTTAATTCGAGGGTGTCATGATGAAACTCACAATTTTGATAATCAATCGCATTGAAATATTTTCCAAAATGTTCTTTTCAAAAGATGTGGTTTAACAAATATTACGTGCAGCTGCTGATGTGGTATTTGTAACTATTTGATCCATTTTGTCATTTACTATTGTGAATATCAAATTGTGTTAAACATTACAATGCCTACCGCATATTGTAACATTTGTAAAAACTACAATATCGTTATAGAACTGAAAGATAGTATCTGGGTGACGATGGAGCTTTATTTCGCCAGAGTTCATCTTTAGTGATTGATAGCAATATCAGATTTTTGTCGCTTACATGAGCTGACAAACTCTGACTGTATTCAACATGTACAGAAGAGTTATCGCAACCCAACTAAGGTGTAAGATGTTGCAACTTACATACAATACAATTACCACAATATAAGTATGTTATAAAGCCTATAAATATGCAACAGATTTTGGTCGTAAACATTCGTTGCAATTTTCATGGTTTCTGGCTGTTTGTTCAACGATCGATAAAAGTCGGTGAATTTTTTTGTTTAAAACGAAAGAAGATACTCTAACCTTCAAAAATGGCAAAGATCGCATTTTAGGGAGTAATTTTCATTTATTGAACCTTAGTGGTTATCCAAATAGTTTTTACTTCAATAAAAATATCCTTAATAACTTATTAACAAAATTGTCTCACTTATACATACAGGTTGCAAAGTTTCATTTAAATATTTCAAGCTGTTTGCTGCCAAATCTTTTACTGGCTTCACCAAGCTTTTTCTATCATAAAATTCTTCTTACTAAAATGTTACTCTAGCAAGCCGAGACGTTAGTTTTTAGAAATATTATGGTCGAAAAATGTTTTTTTGCAAACAAAATCCAACAGTGCGACGAGCTAACTTCCTTCCAGAGGCAAATAATCCCACTACCGTTCTCATGAGTTAAAATAGATTATATGTTAGCTCGCTTACTTCCAATACTTATTTGTGAAGACAGACTTTTTCTATTTTAAATTTATGTATAGAGGGATACAGTACGTCAATTATTTTATTCATTTACTACTCTTGCTTCTACCTGATTTGTGCTCTTAATGCCAAGAATAAAAAATTATACCATGATCACAAAATTGATATTCAAAGTCAATGGAATTATCATTTTCTAATTTCGAACTTCCAGAAAATGTTTTATAATCATTATTCCTAAATTATACCCTCGTATATAACGAGCTTAAAAATAAATTTTATTATTCTTTCACAAATTGCACAATAATCAAATTTATGACTCTGCAAAATAAAAAGGATTTAGTTTAAATAAGTAACAATATTGTTTTAAAACTCCATCTGTGAAAATTTGTGTTGTTACAATATCGTTTGATAAAAATAGAATCTTTATGTGCCAAATAAGTGTAAATGGTATCCAAGTAAAATTTTAATATGCAAAAACACTTTGTGTGAACAATTTTATTTAATTTTATTCATACACTATTGATATTAATTAAAACAATATTTTCTCTTTATATTTGCTAACAAAAAGGAGTTTTAAATTTTCGTAGCTATTGGTACAACAATTATTATTGAAATAATCAAATACTTTAATAAATTTTATATACATTTTTGTAAGTGGTCATATGGGTATAACGAGTATAATGTTGTTTGAGGCCAGCAAATATCCTGTTGCATTCTATATGACTATATGACTTGAAAATTTGAAATTTTTTCCTTTCTACATTCAAAAAGTACAAAATTATTTACACTACAATTTTTATATCCCATTAGAAGTATAAAATGCTAGAAAATAGAAAAAAAAAAGATAAAGGTTTAAATTTTTCCCTCAAGTTTGTTTCTCCAATTATATGTGGAGCATCGTTATTAACAAGATTTTATGAATTTGGCAACTAATGTGATATATTGTATCGGTCGCTAGGTATGCGATTAAGAAAGACTAACTAAAGATATAATATAGGGCGGTCTACCATAATGCACCATGTTAATTGTGAGTCACACTAGCGAGATGATATGGACCTGGACGATATGTGGTTCCAACAGAATGGTGCCACTTGCCACACAGTCATCGATAAAATGGCTCTTTTGCACGAGAAAATTAATGGCCGTGTTATCTTTCGTCGTGGCGATGTTAATTGACCGTCACGATGATGTAATTTAACACCATGGGACTTCTATTTCTGGGGATATTTAGAAGAAAAAGTGTACGTCAATAAGTCAAGAACAATTAAAGAGCTAAAGTATTAACGACATTGAACTTAAATTATGTCACTGTGTCATTGAAAATATGGACCATCGGATAGAGTTGTAAGAAAACTTGTTGGTTTATTCACAACTAAAATCGTTCGTTTTGTTTGGACCACCCTATATTTTGTGTTCCACGTGCATGTCGTTCAATTCTGACGAAATTAAATTTAACCGCTCTCTTTGCTGCATAAGATGATGGGCTCACCTTCGTTGTTTCCGAAAAAATACCGATAAAACAGCTGTTCGATCCAACCTTACGGGAAAGACTTTATTGGTATTTATTTGTTCAATTCGTTTTGTGTTGTTGCATCGACTGTGCGTTTACATTATAGTACAATATCTTTGAGGTATATTGTCATATAAAAATACGATATTGGAATACAATATCATTGCATATGTTTTTGATATGTTGTACTGATACAGTATATGGGACTATGCTATTTGTTATATTACTTTGCGTTTAAATAAGTTCAACTTTTTTAATTTTTATGTTGATATGTAAAACTTCAAATGTCTGAAGGAATATCTCTTGAAATATAAATAATAGTTTATTACAAGCTTTTTTGCTAACGACATTTTGTTACACTTACGTTAAATTGATAGAAATTTAAAGTTCCCATGCGAGATTAAATTTCATGGTATTAAACGACCTGTATAAATGTTGACATAATCATCACAATAATCCCACAGTAACTGTTAAAAAACAAATAAACCAAAGACTTATTTTAAATATGTAAAATTGCGAATCATCGTATGATGATTCACTGGTAGGCAAATTGTTGATAAGTTATTGATTGCGATCAAAAATAATCTTAAAATAATTACGATTGCTTGAGAAAGTGCATTGGAATTATTAAATAACATTAAAAAATGTTTTCCTAGAGCTTAAATATTTAAATATTCTCGTTCAGATGGTATGAATTACTTAAATTGTAATTGTTTGTGTTGTTATTGCAACGTGAAGCATATTTTTAGAAAAACCAAAATTGCATATAAAATTTTTTAATTTCATATTTTTTTTAATATGTTTCACGTTTAAAATTTGTTCATATTAGCTGTATTCATTCTTTGGAGCAAATGTTTTTACAAAAGTGCAAATGCAAAATATCGTAGAATTTGTATAAAATCACTCAACAAATCCCTTACAAATTTGCATCAAACACTGAGTATGACTTTAAAAAAAATTAATTAATAGTAAATTCAATACACTTTGAAAATAATCAAAAAGAATCTCAAAAGTAATTTTTTGAAGTAGTCCTAATTTTTATTAATTATTTTATAATAATCTCAAGTAATACTAATTAGTTTTAGATTACTTGTAATTGAAATATATTAGCAATCATACAAAACTGGAAGCAATGGTAATCTAATCAATTACTTTACCTTTTATATGAAGGTAATCTAATCAGCAATCATTACGATTATTAATCATAACTTAACAGCCACGCTCCTTTCTGTTTTGTTATTTTTTATATATTTCAAAAAATTTCCTTCACAAACTGAAAATGCCCGTTCTCCTACACTTATAGTTGTTAGTGTGTATTTAACTTCGCTAACAATACGATGCTGAAATTATATTTATAGTTATAAACATGGAAACATGGTGGTGTCTTTACACTGTTGCTACGTGTGATCTCTAAGGTACATGGGTAAATATCTTAAGAACTTAGAAAAGTGTAAGCGAAAAACAATAGTTATACTGCGGACACATAATGCAATAAGCAAACAAGTTCTTCTTCATCCTCATCTTTAACGTTCAAGAACGTTTTGCGATCACGTCTGGTTACAAACCAGTCCATCGCCGTCGGCAACGAAATATATATTTTTTTTGTATAAAACACTATTTTTATGAAGAAATAAGTATAAACAAGCTTTTCTTTACTTCTGGGGTTTATATGTAGATATGGCCAAGGTTGCGGTTATGGCATTATGCTATGGTACGCCTTATTGAACCTTTAGCGTCCTATATACGGTAATTTAGTTTGCTGTGATTAGCATTTCACGGAAAAATGCGTCTCGTCACTAAAGATCATTTTTCAACTAAAAATCGTCATTATTTAAAAACTTTTACTAAAAGAATTGTTGGGATTTTCTTCTTTAAGCTTAAAAAAGAATAAAGCTAGCTAATTCTAACCTGACTAATTAAATCTCATGGCCGAAATTATTCAGATCAAATGAGAAATACAAAGAACTTCAAAACAAAACATTAAAAAATGGAGCTTTTTGTGATGATCTCATGTTGATACCGCCACAGTGATTTGATTTAAACACCAAATGCACACATAAGAATTTAAAAACTCTTTTCTGTTATAGAATACAAGATATACAGTATAAATTTTTAAACAATGATTACTATGTTCGTTGGTCGTCATTTACTATAATTAAACTCAAGTAAAATGAAATAGTTGCACAGCCACAGTCAAATATATCGTACTTAAACAACTGTATACTCGCACATTAACTCATGAAGAAGGAATTAAGAAGATTACAAATGCAAACGGTTACAATGATGTTACTTACACTCATACACACAGAGATAAAAACAACAAACACATACTAAGCACTGTGTACACACATAATTACCCAGCTGACATGCGGGCTTGACTTCGAATTGACAATGATTTCAAAATAATGCCTTTCTCAAACGATTATTGTTCGAAAGTGATTTAAAAAAGCGGAACTTTTCTTTCATTGTGAAACTTTAAATTATTCTTAAATATTGTTTTCAAATGTTTTTAAAATGTGTTTGAAAATACTATTTCCTAATTTTAAATTCACGTATTTTTAGTCATGATTTCAATTTTTATAACGAGTTCAAAAACCACCGATCTGGCTAGGATATCAGCTGTTAAATATCTGTCATCTGAAGTGACACTAATTTGGTGAAAAGTTTGATATTTCCAATACGGATCGCTTGACAATCGAAGAACGCGTAAAATAGTTAAAACTTCCTACACACGATTCTAATATTTCCACTTTTCAAGCATATCGGGGTAATTATGGTCGTCATAACGATCCTACTGTGCAAGAAATTGGCAAATTTATAAAACTTCGCAATCTGCGCACTGCTGGATATATTGCTTCTGTTAGTGAAAATGTCGCCGATAATCAGTATATGTCGATTCCACGGCGTTCACAGCAAGTGGGCCAATCACACGGCTCATTATGGCGTATTTTGAATTAGCAGTTGCACCTTCGTCCGTATAAAGCCGAACTGACGCAACAAGTTAAGCCGGCTGACTATTTACAACGCCGTAGTAATGCTGATTGGGTGCTTTTGATGCTGATTTTTCACTCGGTGGTTACGTCAAAAGCAAAATAGTCGCATATGGGGATCTGATAACCATTAAATGTTTGTGAAAAAGCCATTGCATATGGAAAAAGTGACGGTTTGTTGCGCGTTGTGGTCTAGAGATGTGATTGGGCCGTACTTTTTCCAAAATAACGTAGGAAGTGTTAGTACAGTCAATTCAGATCAATATGGCTGTACGATAACCATCTTTTTTGACCTGCAATTGAAGATTATGAACTGGACGATATGTAGTTTCAACAAGACGGTGCCACGAGCCACACAATACGACAGATATTTAGTTTTTTGTATGGGAACGCGCACCAAAATCATGCAATTTGAGGCCATTAAACTTTTTGGTGAAGCTACGTCAGGGGGGTTACTTAAGTGATAATGGCAAGACCCAAGCAAGTTGAAGAAATAACATTTTTATCGAAATCTCAGTTTTGTGTGTGTTTTATTTAACTTTACTGTTGGAACGGAAAAATAGATAACCCTGATTATTCACTTATTCTGGCATTTTATTGTTTTAAATATTTTAATTATTTTAACTTCTTTTATGTTTGAGAAACCCGATATTTTTGAAACATTTGAAAATTATTTCAAAATTATATTTACATTCGGGAGGTATTTGAAAAACATAAATAATACAAGAAAATTAATTTGTCAGAGTTCCAACTGAATATTTGAATTGTTTTTCAATATTAAACTGAAACCTCTGCCTTCAACAGAGATTGAGGAATTTAGTTTAATATCATATAATAAAACCGTCAGATGTTTGAAACATTATACTTCATGTTTGCTGGGTAATAAAGAACAGCTGTCATTTTTAAAACTTTGTTAAATGCAATACGCAAACAAACTCACGCATAAGCTTCGCTAAACCCTGCATAAGTACTCACTCACACATGCATGTTAAAAAAACACATGTGCTGTCGAATAATTTGTGAGTCACAAGTCGTGCCATTTGCGGTTGAATATTATTACCGCTTTGAGGGATTTTCGTGTGTAAATATTAATTTGTTGTTTGCCATGATAGTTGGTCTAAGTGTGCTGGTATTCTCATTTTTCTAGTACTGCAACAGTCACTATGCGTGTACGTATGTGTGTATATACACTTAATTACTTATATTTACTCATTTATTTGCGTTTAAAAATACTTTTATATAAGAAAATTTTATTAATAAAATAAAAATAAAAAAAACCAAAGTTGTTGCTTAAGTACGTGCAGCAGTGTGTTGTTTTTGAGCAGGGCTTATATTTGCACAGATACTTATGCTCATTTGATATTAATAAATAAATAGAAAGTTTGTTACTTGATTTTAGAAATTTTTATATGTGATAATACGACGGCATGAGCAAAATTTGTTGAAAACAAAGATTCCCATGGATTTCTATGAATTTTTGTGAAACATAAAATTTATCTCAGTATAAAAGCTTCGCTTATATTTTTGATTTATAATTGCATGTTTTGAAATTGGTTTATTTTGAAAATGGAACTTAATCTTTAAAATTTTTTATAAAAGTTTAATTTTCAGGAAACGATTCAGTTTAAACACTTGCATTTGCTTAGTCTCTGTATCTATCTTATCTAGAAGTTTGATATAGAAATCAACAACAACCAAAAAAGTTTTTCATATAAGTGTCGTGAATGATTCGCACGCTTGTATCATAAAAACAGGTTATTATATTTCATTCTGGAGACAACTTGTTCTGCTTTAAAAACGTATGAGTTTTATCCACATTTGAAAATAAAATGATTATCAATAAAATGATTTCTTTAAAAAACAGCGTGGATTTCATTAAATAAATAACTCGATTTCAACTGATCATAAAACTTTTAGTATTAAATAAAATTTATTTGAATATATTATAAAATGTCAATTAAAAATTAATTCCATTTAAAAATTAATTTAAATTTGTCGAAAATGTAAATTTAAAAATTAATTCCAAATTTGAAAACTTAAAATTAAAAAACTTTATGAATTTATTAAAAATTTAATTGGAAACTTTTGATAATTTTAATTAAAAATTTAATTGAATAATTGAAAAAAATCTTTAAAAACCAAAGACTTTAATTTCAGAATTAACTCTTTGTTAGAATTGGTAAAATACTCGTAGAAATTTAAGCAGTGGCATGTCTTGACTTCAGCAATTTCGTCAAGAAATTATATAAAGAGAACAAATATATTACAAACGGTATCTAAATATATAATTTCACAATATGTAAAACTAGAAAAGTAGAAAACTCCTAATTGAATTTTTTAAAGCTTTATTTTAAAATCCAAGATTGGTTCTTGGCCATCTTTAGAAATATTGGGCAGCTTTGTGTTAACGTAAGAATTGTGAATATTACTTTAACTACGATTTCGCATATAACATGTTCTCATACCTCCTATACCTCTTGCCAGATTCATTAAGGAATTTCGTTCTTCCACACCAATTTCTGATAGTTAAGTCTACAGCGTCCTGCTACCAGTTCAGTGTATCATTTCTGCTTAGTTTTCAGCACAGCCATCGTTCTATCCATTTTATCAGATAGAGCGAGACATGAAGAGTTCCTTAAGATGAGTTTATATGTGATTAAATTGATTAAATTTTATTCTGAAACCCATTTGGATGTAAATATTTTTTATTCACTTTTTTTTGGACACTTCCTTATATGCCAATGTTCTATCCATAAAAAAAAGTTAACATTTTGATCTATAGAGGTAAATTGTTTATAATTTAGATTTCATCACAACTCGCCATTATTATTTGCGATTTTGTTCCACAAAGTATTACAAAAGCTGAATACAAATTTTTTCTAATGCAACCCCGTCACAAATTAACAGCTCTTTCGAAATTAGCTACTCTTGTTTAATTGTGGACGCATCCAAAATGTTTCATCAAAACTACTAAATTAAAAAATAAATTTAACTTTTTAAAATATAATTAAACCTGAAGTGTATTTTATTTAAGCTTTACAGGAAAATCGGATACATTTTTGAACAAGTATTAAATCATTTATATATATTGTTCCCCGAAATAAAAATAAACGCAAACAAGGGTTCCAAAAGCAGTAATCTTTCTAGCATAAGCTTAAAAATTTTGTTTTTTATTGGTCCCAACTTTCTTTAGGTTATTAAATCTTGCACCTTTTTTATCAGTTGTGTTCAGTTTAGTATGCCTTTTTATAACCAGGCGGTATTGTGCCAATTTATTTCGATTATTGTGGTTCAGTTCGGGAAGACAACCCAATTTTGTATCCCATTACTCTGTTCAGTGCTAAGGCTGCACTTTTGGCTGCACTAAGATCTCGTTATGCAAAATTTCCACATGTAGCAGGTGAAATATCAATAGGTAGAAAGAAAAACGAACTCATGCCTAAAGAATTAGAATTACTTGATAATTAATAATATTTGTAGTTCGGAATAAAACAATAAAAACTTAATAGGTAGAATAATTAACTAAACAAATAAAAAAGAAGAGATGTTGTGCCAGGCTTAGCAACGCCAAAAACCATTCATAAAACTACCTTATAAATATCTCATTCTTAAACATTGGCACTCAAATATCATAAAATCATATGAATCGTTAATGATTCTAAAATGGTTTAACTTTTATTTCAATTAGGTAGCAGATCTTCGGTCACTAAAATTTATGGATCACTATTTGCAATATTTACGACCAGAAGGACTCCAGATAAATTAAAACACATTTCTAAACTGTTATCGTTTCAGTATGAACAGAAATATTAAGCTATAAACATAAGAGTTATAACTTCCGTTGGTACTTTTATACAAATGTGGAATATCTAAATAGTTATGAAAATTATATTTCATTACTTCGCCATTTACCACCAAACAAATACAGTCAACGTGACATCTTATTAGAAACCAAAAAAAAAAGGGGGAAAACAAAAATTCACCAACAAAAATAAATGTCTTTATTAAATATGCGATAATTTCCACAAGACATCAACAACGACTCATCTTAGACGTAGTAAGATTTGTAAAAGCTGGTAGTACAACCATAAAACAGGTACCACAATTCTGCTTCAAACAAACGCATACAAGCAGATGTTGTTCATAAATAAAACTTTCAAATAAATAATTAAAATCCCCAAAAACTTTTCTAATTACGGCATGAATGTGTATTTTACTTATTTAAAAAACAATAATTAAATATAAAAGCTTAAGCATTAATACGAGTACTAAATAGAGCAAAGGGAGAATGTTATAAATTTTACTAGCAAGCTACAACTTTAAGACTCCTGGTTGCGTAGCCTCCTTAACTACGTATAAAGTTAAAAAAAAATTAAAACAATACATTAAAGTTTTTGTGAAAAATGCACAAATTTTACTTTACGATTCCTCAACCAGTTGGTTGCATTGTAGCCCTGCCATTTGCAATCGTATATTCATTTCTACATGCAGCATGCTGTGAATGGTTGCAATGTCAGCGTAATATTCAACAAAATACCACATTTCAATTTGTGCACATTTGCTGCGTATTTAAAATTTGGTGACACTTGTGTTATTCTCCCTATATTTTCTTTCCCCTTTTAACTGGCTGCATAAATGTTAGCCTGACATCCTCGAAACGACAATTTAATCTTTAGTTTTTTTTTTGCAGTTTTCATATGTCGTAACTGCTTGCCTGCCAGTCAATTGCACGAAATTTTAAATCATTAGTCGGTTACTCAATATATTTTATGCAACATGAAAATTTGTCGTTGCACAATTTACTTTTCCCAATTGTTTGCCGACACACATGTTTTAATGTCAGCTGTTTGCATACGCAGTGTAGAAGTTTTGCTCGAATTGTCAAACACCTGCTGCATGTCGAGCATAAGCATTGGAAAAATATTATAATTGGCAGTGACGCATGTCGTAAATGTGTATTTTGGGCAGCTTAATTGTGGCAAAGAAAATTAATTTAATTTGTGGTGACATCCATTTGAGAGGGGAAAATAAGAACAAAAATTACCTGCTAATGGTAGTAAAATCACTATTATTCTGATGGACATTTTTTCGTTGTTAAGCGACGTAAGTTTCCGTGTTAAGGATTACAGCTCTGCTAATATGTGTGAGCTCAGCTACTAATATGTGAGCCTTTAACAAGCGAAGTGGACCCAGCCGATGTTACATTTTCAATACAAATTATTTCCTTATTTGCGAATTACTTTCTTTAGCACTAAATTGTTTGCTATCACAGCAAAAAATCTAATATTTTCAGTTACATCCAGATTTTATTTGAAGTATTTTTTTTTACAAAAAAGTTAAACTTCTTTATTATTTATGAAATATGTGTTGGGGGGTCTTAGCAAAATTTGGGCGCTCTTAAGTTGATATTTGTTGGTTCCTTTGTTTGCCATTACGTCTGAAATTAAAAATTTATCAAAAAGTTCTTCATGCAAAAGTTAAAGCTGACAAAATTTCCTGCAAAAATTCTTCTAATTATTCGAAAAGTTGTCCACAACGATTACGATTTCTTGTTGAATTTATTTAATAGAGTATTTAATTTAAGGGGAGAAACTTACTCTTGTCACCCGTTATTTATTGTAGTGACCACAATTTTGTTTGCAAAATGTTGCAGTGGACTACGGTTTTTCGAGGTATGAGCAAAATCTATTTTTCTGGTTATTTTTAGCTAAGGCATTCATACTCAGCGAAACGTTTATCCGAAAGGCCATGCAATACAAATATTTATTTAAGCCTAAGGGAGTATAAACCTATACAGACTAGTGAAATGTAAATACATTAGTATAATACTGAAAAATTTCAATTTCAAATTTAAATTAATTCAAATTTTGTAGGAGAACATTTGTAAAATACGAAAATTTAAACTTATCTTGTTAGGCAATACATTGAAGAAATAATGGATCTAATCATTGGACTATTTAATACGTAATGTATTTGATGCAGAGCGACAAAATAATTTTCTGTGGCTAATTGACAGCCTTGAATTCATGTAAAATTAAAAGTTTTCTAAAAATTCTGAGCAATCAATATTTCCATTGATTAAGTCAAATATAAAAAGCATTGACGGTACTTCAAGTCTTTTTTCAAACACGTCATATTGAAATGTAGGCACGTAGCTTTATACGATCCAAGCGGGCTTATAAAATCAGAATCGCTTAATGCATAGCGAATAATTCTTTGCTGTACTTTCTCAATAGGAGAAATGAGGGCTCCAAAATCGAAACTTAGACCTAACGTATGCTGAATAGAGAAGTTTAATAGTGCCAGAAAAATTGATACCATTTATTTTGATTTACGCAAGCATAGAGTAGGCTTTGGATATTAGCTTATCGAAATGAGACTTAAAGATCAAGTTGGAATCACATAAAATACCCAAATCCCTAAATTCAGTTACTATTGCTAAGATATCATTATGCTAGTGATAAGAAAAAGCTAATGGGAATCTGGCTCTTAAAAAAAAACTTGATTAAATTTCAAATTGCTATTGTTACACGAGATACTCAGAGAGTCAAAGTCAGTTTGCAATTCTAAAACATCATTCAATATTGTAACATAAGACAAAAATGTCAGTATATAATCAAAAAATTTTAAAACTTAAAACATTGTCATACGTCATTGAATGAATTTAAGAACCAAAGGACCCAGAATGCTTTCTTGTAGAACAGCTGAAAATTTATGATATTGAGACGATTGATGTACGCGAATAAGAAGACTTCCAGATATAAAACGAAGAAGGAATGCGAAAACCATACAATGTTTTCAATAAAATTTTACGTAAAGTTTTATCAAACTTTTTTGAAAATCAGTATAAATGATATCGACTTGAAAACCTGGTGCCAGTTGCAAAAAATAAAATTCTGTATAAACAATAAGATTTTGTAGTTGTGGATTAATTCTTTCAAAAGACATGTTGTTGAGAAATTTGAAAAGATTTCATATTAAAATATACAATATCGCAGATAACGTGCTCAAAAATGTTTAATATTGCTGACAATTTAGAAAAAGATCTATAATTACAAACGTCATTACGATTATTCCAACGATCAGAAAAGACTCCTTTAGAAAAGGTTTTATGAAAGATTTCCAGAATTGGGTACTCTATTGAGTGAAATAATTTCTTCACCAAAAAAACTGCTAGAGCCATCTGTTTTGCAAGAATTTTTTTTCACAAGTAATGCCATTCGAAATATTCTCATTTATTATTCCTAAATTACAATAAGAATAAATTTGTTCCCCAATGTGCGCATTCGAAAGGCAAAAAAGTTCACAATTTTTTTAGGACTTTCGAAAGAATCTTCTTTAAAACACGGAAGATGGAATATCTGTGCAGGCTTTTTTGGAGCAAACTAAAAGTTTTTGGATTATTTTTTGTATTATTTTCAGTTCCAAGCAAATAAATTCTCTAGTGATTGATGATAAGTTGCCTTTAAGCAACTTATTTCTTGCTATTTTCAAAATATTAAGCATTTGGCATACCAACGATGAGTGAAAGAAAAATTAACTTTTAATTAATTTATTTAAAATATCATACGACACATAGTATCTTAATTTTTAAACAAATTATCCAACCCAGGAATCCAATTTCAAGAAATAATTAAAAATTTATACCAAAAGTTTTATACAAAAATCTCTATAAAGTCAACATTTTATCAAAAATCAACATTTTATATTACACTATTCGACTGTCAACAAAAAAATCATTAAAAAATTAAATTTTAGTGAAATTTTTAATAAAAATTTTTATACTCAAAAGTCATTTTGAATCACCTAATGTATTTTTTTTAACGACAAATCCTTAAATAAGCTCCTTAAATAACCTCCTTTAAGGCGTATTCGTTTAAATTTTTAAAATGTTTCTTTCCGGCAAGATCCCATATATTTAAATATTTTTTAGTAAAACCATTCCGTAAATTATTATTATGGTCGTCTTAAATTTCCCCTATTTGGTGATAATCTTTAGGGCAACATATTTTCATATCATATGAAACATATAAATTAAAAATAACTAAAAAGTAAATGCAGCAAAATGGCACATGTTAAATTGTGAAGGCAACATCATTCGCATGAAATGTGCACGAAACGAAGAAATCAAGGCGCACAAGAGATGTAAATGTGCGTAAAAAAACATGCAAAAAAGCATTTAATTGCCACAAAACAATCAACGCATAATTAGTGCGTAATAATGACACTTGAAAACAACAATAACAACAACTTCAACAACATCACAATGTAAAAACACAAATTAAAAAAAAAAATACAATTTGCAAATAATTTAGCTGCAACAACATCAGCCAAAGTAACAACAACAAGCATTTGTGTGTCACTTGTAGTCATACCCATGAATTTTGTTACATTCGAATGCACCCCGCATCAGTAACAGAGGCAACAATTTAAATTTACTTTTTTGTTTTTTTTTTGTTGTTGCTATTAGTTTAAGTTTTTGTTTTTATAACTACCATCGTTGGGAAGAATGAAATATATAATATTTTGTGGAATTTATATATATATTTTTTTATTAAAGTTTAATATTGTTTTGGATAATAAGTATTAAAGCCAATAGTTTAGCGGCAGCCAGATAAATATCAACCTGCCCCATTGTCACATCACTTGTCACAATCATGATGACAGTTTGGACACAACCAACAAATTGTCAACAACAAACAACCATCAACCCGAATGGTCGGTCAGCAGTCACTAGTAACAATCTGAAAAAGTAAACTCCAATAACAACAACAATAATATAAATCGAAAATTCCGTTAAAAGCATTGAAGCGAAAAAAAATGGAAATTAAAACCCCAAAATATGTTTTAATAACGAAGCAGTAAGCCAAAGGGAAAAATTATTTCAGAAAATAATGGCATCATAACCAGTATCATCACCGCCACCACCAATATGATGCATCATCTACAGACCAAACCGCAACTAGAGCGCGCAGACACATTATCGCCATTATTTGTTGTAGTCATCTTCTCAGCCATCAACGCCGTCATAATCATACTCGTCCTCATCAGCACCATCACGAGTCAGTAGCGTTTAGTTCGGTAAAGTACCCTTTTGTAGTTGTCACTTGAACATTAGTTTTTGAATGATGTTTTAAATATGGCACAGTGGGCTCCTTAATTATAATATTCCTTAAACATCAGTTTATTTACAAACGTTTATGTAAAAAATCAAATGCAATTGTTTCAGTTTGAAATTTTATAAGAATCCACTTAACAACTACCTTATTTACTTTATTTACAAAATTTTTTGTCTAAGTCATTATCTTTGTACGAATTTACTTCTCAGGATGATAGTGAAGAGTAAAAAAATATCAGACACTATAAAAAATACGACCTGCTAAATAAAAATTGTCGGATTTTCATACACGATCAGAGAATTGTCACCAAAGCAATTCCGTAGTACAAATACATTTTCATGGGGACTGTCTGCGTAAATGTTCAAGAAAAAAACAAATTCTTGGACTCAACTCCCTGTATAAGTTTTCCAAATAAATAATTCAGATTTTTCATTAGAGAATTTAATACCGAAATGTTAATATTATTATTATCTACATATAGACATGGCATTAAGGTTTGCTTTAATACCAATACAATGAAATTTAGAGATATAAAGCATTCCGACCTAAATAATTATAATGAGCACTTCATCTATGGCCTTTTGAATAAGGATTTGAGTATTTATCAACCCCCATCTTTTAATTTTTTCCCCTAAGGACCATCTACTAATTTGCTACGATCAGTATCTATAGTTTGCGAGATAAAACCGTCTGAACTAATAATCACGTTTTAATATTCATATCGATTGTATTAGGCAAAAGTCGAATTTATATCTTCAACTTAATTCCTTTCTTCCTCCCTCCTAAATTGAAATATAGAATTTTTTGTTACCTCAATGTCGACGTATAGCTACAAAATATAAAGTTCCTTATTTAAAAATTCTTTACTTATTAATAATATTTTTTTATGTTGAAAATAATGTCGCGAATGGTGCAGGATTTTATTGAAAATTTAAATATAAAAGAGCGAAAGAAACACCTCATGCTCTTTTAACGATTATGATAACAAAACCAATTATGATGATAATTTCAAAAATATTTTAGTAAGAATTTTTATTTAAAACTTCACAATTCACCTGCTAGTTTTGTAATTGCTTTCTACAGGAATATTTTTTTGCACATAAAAGGCCAAAAATTTGTAGGAGTCTATAGGTTACGTGTTGTTAGCTCTAGTGAACAAAGAGCTTACTTCAGGCAAAAACTCCAGTAGAGGGAGGTGGTGCCAATAAATTATATCGCTATTGGTTATTTAATAGTTTAAATGAATTTTTCTTTTATATAAAAATATAAAATATAAAATACGAAATTTATATACTACTGTACTGTTTGAAGTCTAAAATATTGGGAAAAGCCTCTACTAACAAAAAAAGAAGAATTGGGAAAACATAAAATTTTTAGTTTTCAGAACGTTCAGCCAACGTTTGAAATGTTAACCGGCTAAGCGTAGAATGATGTTATCATTTCAACGTTGGCATAGGACTTTAATAGAAGAATGTCTGACCATAAGAAATGCTTTGCCAACGTTGGGCCAATTGTGTTTTTCTGCCTGGGTATGTGCGAAATGTTCAGAATATGAAATAGATTGTTTTTATTTGTATATCTAAAGTAAGCCGTAGACGATGCAATTGTTGATATAAGTTGAGAAGGTCGTGTACAACATTGCAACGCTTGTGGATTTGTTGTGTCTGTCGGTTGTACGAAAAATGCAAAAAATTTGTTCTATTATTAATGCGCGTGTTGTACAATCTCATTCTATTTTGTGCATATTATCGTAGTGATCTTATAGAACTAAAATAAAAATATTTTTCCATATGAAAGAGATAACTTGTTTCATCTGTATAGAATGGCTTTCTTACAAATTTTGTAATCATCATAGCTTTACTCCGGAGCAACAGAACTACCCAGTTGGTAGGTGACATTTTCGTCGATTAAATCTTCCGGAATTTGTCGTCTATTAATTAATATCAATAAGTCCGTATGCTGGTGTTCAGTTAAAAGAAATATATTTAGAGTATCACGTTGGTACAAAATTAGGAGATGATATACTAAACGTATAGACCAACAGCGGTTTGTTGTTCGAACAATTATCCGAGAGAAATATTGAAAAATCAATTAGAAAAAATTAACAAAAGTCGTACAGATATCGGATGGATTCCACCAACTATCGCTATTCAAAAGCACTTCCAATATATTAAGGCCAATTTAACCAAAATCATAAAATTAAAAATACAGTGCCTTTTTCCCAACCTAGTTTATTGTGGACTCAAACACCCAGTGAGCATTATCCCGTTTTTACAATATTTTACCAATGAAATAAAAGAGTTACGTGTCACCGGAATTTCGATCAAAATATTATTATTCCTGTCATTGTCAAAACATATATTTGCAACTATTTATTCATTCATGAACTTTTTGAAGGCAACACTGTGCATGGTGCTGTCACTGTTAGCTGTGACTGATATTGTCTTGCACAATTTAAGTGCCCCTTGTCCGAAAAAGTCGCTAAGAATTGTCTTGAAGTGTCTTCAGTGTGTCGTCTAGAATTACTTAAATGCGTTACACTCATCTTAGAGAATGTCTTGAAGACAAGGCCAACGATGTACATCTGTATATAAAAATGTCCCTACAATTTCTTACTATGCCAAATTTCTCTCGCTGTTGTCACTGTTCTTCGTGTTTGTATTGAATTTTCCAGTATATTCGTTCGTTCGCATTCCAAAAAAAAATTTTTTTGTCTAATGCACTTCAACACTTTAGCGCATCATTTATCAAAATTTATATTTTTAATCCCACAAAAAAATTTTAATTTGTTCTTAAGTTTTTTTTCGGTACGAAAAAACCGCCCACAAGAGCATAAAAATAGTTTTATCTCTTGTATTTTACATTAACAATGACTTTATGCGGAGAAAAAAGTTCCATTAAAGTCACGTTGCAGTTTTTAAAACACTTTAAAAATATTTCACTGGTGCTTGCTCATACATGGTTTTAATACATTTCGCACTTGTTCGTATGTATGTTTGGTAAAGCTCTCGTACCCTAAAGACATCTGGTTTGACATACACCACCCTCGTCATCGTCACCATGGTCTCGGGAATGGCCTGCCATCAACAAATCCAGTAAGCCATAATATTTCAAGTGCATTTTTTTTTTTGCTTCACTTTTTTGTTTTCTTGTTTTTTTGGAGTAGTTGTTGTTGATGCTGTTGTCGGTTGTCGGCCGTTGCGAACTTATTTGTCACGCATAAATTTGTTAAAAATCACTCAATGTTGCCAGCATGTTGAAGTAGCAAATTATTTTGTTGACAGTTTTTTTGTTGTGTGTATTTTGTTTTTGCTTTCGTAAAGAAGATTTAAGGATTTGAAAACAACATTTTTAAATTTTTATCTCTACTGAATTTTCATTTAAAAACTCCAGTTGTGGGACAGACTTTCTCTGGTTTTGTTCAACATTTATTGTGACATGTCGAAATAACCTCAATAAAATCGAAGTGCGAATAAATCACAGGTTTCTGCACACTGTGAAGTAGCAAGAAGATTTACCGCACACCTTTCTATTGTTTTGCCAAAATAGCATTACCGATCATACTTTACACATGCCACGTCACCGACCTAATTAACATTGTGGCTTTAAATTATGTTGTACTTATGTTGGATTCAGCGTAAAACTAATTAGAAAGGTAGGGAAGTATTGGTAGTATTACATTTTGTTTGCAATGAATTAAAGTTTTTTAAGGTTTTGAATGCAGAAATAATAAATCTTAAACGGGAAAAAATAATTTGAGACAGTTCAAATAATAAAAAGTTTAAATAAAAGTTTAGTATCAGTATCAGTATCAGTATCAGTATCAGTATCAGTATCAGTATCAGTATCAGTATCAGTATCAATATCAGTATCAGTATCAGTATCAGTATCAGTATCAGTATCAGTATCAGTATCAGTATACAGATGACTTTGTAACTTCATTGACTTATTTTTTACTAAACAAGACTGACATCGAGATACGATTTCTTGGTTATATCGCCTACTTCGGTGGACTGACAATGCGATAGAGAAAATTGCACCTTGGTGATTATGTCGGTAAATAACAAAGTTGGAGTCCCTGTCCAGTAATTCGCGAGTAACCTAACTCGAACCGAAATCATGGTGGAAGGGTCCAAGCACTCGCTATGATGTTACACTTTAGATCACGGCGTCTATAGTACGGTCAGACATAATAAAGACACAGAAATTTAAAAGTATTTTTATATTTCAAGGGTACTTTATTGTAGCCTGGCTAAACGCAAAAAAAACATGATCGCTGCATGGTCACAAGAACCATATTATGTTCTCTACATCAATATATTATTGTGACAAACAAATAATTGTTATTTGAAAACATTTTAAATATTACTTCAGTAGCGATAAATAAGTTTTCGCTTACACGTAACCTTGGTTAAGTTGAACAACAAAGTTTTTGTTAAAATTTTAATCACAACCACAACCGTACAAAAATAATATAATAACTCTAACCATAAAATGTTCTTAAAAGATGCAACATGTAAAATTATTTTGGTGCTTAAACAAGGCATAAGGTTGATGTAGCTAAAGTGGTAAGCACATTGACTTTTGAGCAAGCGATGGTTTGAGTCTCCTGTGTTCGTATCTCAACTGCAGCCAATTAGTAACATAAATTGTTTAATCATAATACGTTAGTCTTAGATTTTGATTACTAAGGAAGAAAAATACCTGTTCAATTTTCCAATTTATACACGGGCTTTGCAAATCATAGGATTTGTTGGACTTTGCGGTCTGAGGAACACGTTGATCTCCTCTGGATACATTAGTGTGGGAATCTACTATTTAACGTGCCGGTGAGTCAAAATAGCGATAAAAAATAATTTTTCTGGAATCTGGTTGGCCTAAAATTTGATCCTACTTTCTATCTTCCCACGTCGCTCATATTTAAATTCATCAATGATTTAAAAATGGCTCTACAAACAATAGAGATTCTAATTCTTTATTCTTCAAAATAGTCTTGATAGACCAATATGAAAATCGTCTTCAAGTCGTTCTTTATATTTTCCTTTATCCACTGAAGACGTAGTGACAACAGATACAGAACAAATCAAATCAGGTTAAACCTTAGCTTGCGAAATGACGCGATCAATGATCTCAGTCAACTGGTCACGTAAATAAATAAATGTCCTGACCTCTTCCAAGAAACACTTCCTTTGTTATGCTTATCTTAAAAGTAATATTTCTGCCTGGTTAGTGGTATCAAGTCCACAGAGAGTGAAAACGGTCAACAAAATCATGATTTGGATTCGACTATGTAATAGTAATGCGTTCGAAGACATTTGAGTCCAAAGCAAACATTTCTTCAACAACATGGCAACTATTTTATCACTCTCTAAGTCGTAATGAAACTATCCGAACAAGTTCTCTCTTGCGCTATCGCTGTTTGCGCGCTCTCTCTCTCTTTCTATAAATTTCATATTTTCAAAAGTTTTGGACACCATTTTGCCATAAAGTTTTGTGTTCAGGCAACTTTTTTGCCCACCAGCAATGGGCTGTTGGAAAAGCTGTCGCGCACAGGCCCCTTTGCATTGGCGCTCAAATACGTTATAATTCCTAGAGAAAAAACGATTTTTAATACATCTCACGTTTGTTTTGATTGAATGAAAATAGTCATGCACTTTGATTCTTATTAATTCTACAATAAGCATGTGCATGTACATCATTTGTAAAAAAAAGACAGATTAAATTATTAAAGGATGCTAACGCATAATACCGCAGAGTTGGTAACATTTTTGAATGGTTCCTGATGCATTTGCAATACTACGTGTTTCTTGAATGATATATTATAATTTTATATTAAATAATTGTGCTGAAAGGAGCTCTCATACAAGCATATATATTGTACGGGTTATGATAAAAATCCTAAACATCCATGCTGTGACTGTTATGAATTTCCTAAATTTTTATTGCACCCCTACTACACTGCTATAGTAACTTAACTCGTTAGTAAGTTGGTCAACTAAATTTATAACGAATATTGCTGATGTTAAAATGAAAACTTCATTTAACCAAAAACAATTTGAATTTATAGCTGAAAATGTCATAAAGTGAATCTTTGTCTACAAAACATTCATGTTTATTTGGTTTCTTTAAGCAAAAATATCAAATGATATGATAAACCACATTCCCCTATCAATGTAACATAAAGTGGCCAAAACAACAGTTTTTTCCTGGTCTCTACTTTTTCAATGGGAAAAAGGAAAACTACACAAAATATTGTCATGTTTCCTTTAAAAGCGACAAGCAAAAACATAAAATTATATCGCTTAAACTCGGTTTAATGTATCAGCTCTTGATGTTGTTTTTGTTGTTATTATTATTTGAAATCCCAGACAATCAGACAAAACTCATCAGTAAAAAATAAAATAATAATGCAATAGTTTTTCTTTTTTTTTTGCATATTCGCTTTCATACACCCCCATTTTATACGAAAACAAAATACAGAAAATGTCAAAATATGAACAACAGAAGATAAAACCACAAACGACAAAAAATTGTATTTGAAAACCTCAAAAGATAATAATGTGAGGACAAAGAATAAAAATTTAAAACTATAAAACAAATACTTTGGTTGGTGCGATTGAAATTTAAGTGGATTTAATTGAAATAATTAAAGTTTTTAATAAAGACAACAAATGTTTAGTTATAAGTATTTTTTTGCTTCTTCAAAGGTTTTGGGACTATAAAGTGATTAAAATCTAATATTTAATAGAAAATCCTAGAAAATAGTGAAAATTTATACTCATAGTATGAATCGAAAAACGTTCCTATTAAAACTCTGCATTTCTTATTGCTATACCGGCTTTGCTGGCAATATCGGGGAATGAGCCAATATTTTAAGAAATTATTGAAAGTTTTTGGCTATTCAGCATGTAAAACGATTATGGTAGCAGCAGAAAACACGTTTTGTAGGTTGTTGTTACATGTGCCATTTGTCCATCTTGCACTCTAGCCAATTATTGTGGTTGCTTTATAGCCAATAAATTTGTTCTTGTCCTCTACAAATTAGAAAAAAATTTAGATTTTGTGTTTCTAATCAAATGTGTATTTGGAAGCATTGAAACCGTGGAAAAGTATATGATGACCTGTATATCCTGATGATGGTAAAGAATACATTGAAGGCGTCAGAGATATAGCCCCCGGAATAAGGTTTGCATTGGGCTCGATGCTGAACTCCACCCACTTTCAAATATATCATTTTCTATGTGACCATTTTGTCGAAAATCTCTTTGGGCTTTGTCTTATTACTAAAATCTAAGTAAAAATCTAAGGGTTGCCAGACGTCTGACACAATTAGTGACAATTAAAACGAGGTGAAGAAAACGATGTCATAATCGACAATTATATGTATATTATATGCATGGGGATGTATTTTGTTCGCAATGGAGACTACAATGAAGGGAATGCTATAGAACAAATGCATAAAAGTAACGTCTTTGGTTTTAATCAAAATGTAGTGCGCAAAAAATTATTTATATAGTCGATGGCTTAAATATATATTATATATATATTAAGGTAGGGGTATATCGAAGCAGACCACTAACTATATGGATCCCTTTTCGACCCCCTTCTCTCCGTGAACTGATTTGAGGCAGCCGATATACAATTACCTTACTATCATTCGAGTCTCGTGCTACTAATAGCCTTTACTTTACTCTTAATTGTAGTGATTTCAGACTGTCGGTTATCCTATTCATCTTCGTCTTTTATAATTGCTAGCAAGTCTAACACTTAGCTCAACCACGGCAGTCACATTTAACATCCTGGTCCTTAACCTTAATGCTTCTTCCTACTCCATAATGAAGAGGCATAGTGCTTATTATTGGCCAATGAAGAACTTCAAATAACTCGAATTCCTTCATTGGTCAAAAACATCAGAGTTGAAACACAGATTTCGCAATTGAGAGACTTTATTGTCCGTCCCTATCCAAATCGACTTAGAAGTACCTGCAAATATAGCCCCGTCCACACCTAGCGAGGCATTCTTGTCCATTTCTTTCGTGTTTCTCCCTTGGCCAACTAAAGGTCTCCCACTCTTGCGGGGCTTCATGTGTTATCTCTGTGATGAAGAAAAAGTATCCGACCACATAAGCACTCTCTTGGCTACGCATCTCTGGTGAATATAGATTAGGAATTTTTATAAGAGAGTGTTAATTTCTATCCGCTCGACTTATTCAGCCAGACTCCTAGTAGAGACGAAAACTTGTTACCGGCTGCCAAAACGACGTCAAAACTTCTGACAGTGCACTCAGTTACAGCAAACCATACGCTTGAGCCTTCCAGCTGGCAGCCTAGAACATGACATAATAGTCTACTGAAACCTACATGGAGAAATACAAATCGTTGAGGTAACCATAATCTAAGAGCAACATATTATGGTTAAGTTACATGGTTGTAACCAAATGAGAATATTATTGAAGACAAAAATAATCTGCTTCGCTTAGAACGATAGAAAAAATTCATATTATTAACTGGTAGCGGCTGAGGTACGAACACAGGCGACTAAAGCCATCGAAGTCGTAACAGCCAACACCCTAACTACTTAAGCCGCAGCATACCTACACAGCAATTTAACTTTCTATATCTATTAAGAACATTTTATGGTTAAAATTGTTATACTTTTTTTGAATAGTAAAAATACCCTTTTCTGGGATTAAAATTTAATAAAAATTGTATTTTTCAACTCAATCATGTTTAAATATTTTTAGATGAAAATGATTAACTGTTAACAATAACTTGTTTAGCGCAAGTCAAGTGTTTTCAAATAACCATTATATGTTTGCCACAACAGAGAGCAGAGAGCATAATATCATTGTCGTGAAGAGAGCATAACAACCTAATTAATCACAGCGCTGGCACTTTCTGTACCCATTCAATTCATGCATCTAAGAATATTTGTGCACACTTATCTTTGTAATACGAGTATAAAAAAAATGAAACATAACACACAATAGATTTAAAACTCCCTTTCTTTTCAATTGCATTTTTCAAGCTACAAACTTCTAGAACCCTGGTGTTTAATTAGCAAAGTGGAGAAACAACACAAAGTGTATTTATTTTCAGCTTATTACGCAACTCCATCATAAATCATCAAATGTCAAAAATTTACATTGATGTCTTACACTTGTGTAACGAGTACCAGAATTATAAATTGAAGTTTATGGTCTTAGGTTTTTTCAATTAAAAACAACAATAAGATCAAAAAATATAAATATAAAGCCCCCACAGAAAAAATATTAAAAAAGCAACACGCCAAGTTTTGCTGCATAGCAGCACTGTCATTCCAACTTAAGGAAAACATTTCTTATTCGATGGCAATTAGTTTATTAGTTTTTATTTTTAATTCCTCTTTCGGTTCATCATTTTGCGCAGAATGTGTTTCTTTATTCGAAATACAAAGAATTAATCCCCTTTTTAAAAAATAGCAAATGTTGCTTTAGTTTTAAGCAAAAATATCTTTTTTTTAGTGTTTTTAGTAGGAAACATACGAAGGAGTGAGGAAATAAATGAATAAACGAATGAGTGAATGAAAGTGTGTGCAGCATTTTCTGTTTAGTGAAAGTGTTATTTATGTATATTGCCACATTATGACAACGAGTTGTTTCGAGAGGGTGTGCCATTCTCTCCTTTATTCATTCATTAAAAATATTTATTAAATTTTTTTGCACCTTGTATTCCACCAGTCATTCTGGAATGATGAAGGAGCACTCTGTGTTAAACTGTTTATGATTTATGAGTGTCATAATAAAAGGTGGGTTTACTCGTTATTCCTGCTGCTTTAGTGTTTTATTTATGTTCTCTATAAACGCATTCAAAGTCTAGGAAAATGAATTACAAAACGAAAGCGGAATGTAAACATTTGATTTGAATTAATTTTAATTGACCAATACTTCCGTTATATTCTTATGGTTAATTGAAATTTATTATAAAGTTTATTAATGTTTATTAGCTTCGACCAATACGTTCGCGTTTTATACTTTTGTTAATTAATTGCAACATTACAAACAGTAAATTCAAAGGTTTAAAAATACCTTCAATATATACAAAAGAAATGGTGTCCATCATTTTGGTTATTATCTGTTTCATTGATTTTAAATGGGGCTCTTTAACTTTTAGAATACAAATATACTTTAAATATCAATAATGAAAAATGTAGCGATGTCCTACTACTAACGGCGTACAGTGATATCTTGGGGTTAGTTTTGCAAAATAACGTTAATATGAGGTTACACGTGAACATTTATAATCTACTCACACACAGAAATGGTTGACGTTATCTAATTGGTTTGTAATTGGTTGAAATCCAATAAAAGTAAAAATTTTAAATTTATTATAAAAATTCAGATCAACTTTTGTATTCGTCGACGAAAATTACAATTTTCACATGTTTGACGGTCTATTATTTCATGTATAACGTTTACAAAACTTTTAACTCTAGCAGGTAGACTCTCGGACGAATCGAAAGCATTTCTGGCTTCATTGTGGGTGTTAAAAAATTATATGAAATTCGAGCGCCATCAGCTGCGCTGGTGAGTTTACCTGTTTTATTTTAATCTGCCTTGGTCTGTAAAGTATCATATATTTTACGTATGCACATCACAAGATTGCCTTTATATAACTACAGACATATAATCGGATATTGTTTTATGCTGTGTATTGGAGTTTCCAAATGGAATTGACTAAATAAAATCCTTTTGAAATTCATGTTTTTGATGGCTTGGTTCGTTGAAAGCAGTCTTGATGATATGTGATCATTTGCGCGGATTACTAACTCATTTCCTTTTCATCCGATTATATTTGTTTGATATTATATTATATATTTGTCAAATTAACACAAAACTGATGTTTCGTTTAAGGTTTACTCTGTGGTTGCATTGTCTGTATCAAAACATTAAACTGGTTTCTGAACATGTTTCCTCTTATGTTCCTTCTTGTGTACCCGGCATAAAGGAGTGAATATCCATGAAAACCGATTTTATGGGCATCTCAATATTTTGTTTTTTTACATTCAAATATTGCTATTAAGTAAAAAAGTAAGTAAAAAATTTAAAATTAGACAACAACATTGGATTCATATTGTTTCTAAATATGTTCAGTAGTTACAGAGATACCGAAAAACTTATCACAAAAAAAAAACAAAAATTATCATTGCAATCGCATTGTGGTAAGTGCTAAACATACACACGGAGCGTCAAATCATGTCTAGTTTTAAGACCTTAAAATAGTTTTATTGCGTTCTCTGAAACTCTTATCTACAAGTTGAAGAATCATAAATTCTTATAATTTTAGACTTGGCGGTGGTAACGCGCTTTTATATCAGTCTACACATTTACATGTACACATGTATGGGCATATCGAAGCTGATCGATAAATTTATGGGTCTCTTTTCTAATCCACTTTATTAGCGTATTGATTTCAGGCAACCAAATTGTTATTTCCTCACTACTTTACTTTCTTTCGAGTCCAGTGCTAACTAGCATGGTGTCTCTTGTAATTGCTAACATTTGTCTAAGTTTAGGTCCACCATATCATTAAGATTTAACAAGAATCTACTTATGCTAGCCAGTGCTGGACTTTCACTTACAATGTGCGCTTTCGTCTCAGCCTCGTCCTCGTCCCCGTTGTAATCTCACAGTCCTGCGCTTTAGAAAAAACTTTAAACACCCATCCGTCCACTCCTCGCCAGACATTCTTGCCCATCGCTTTTGGATTCCTCCCAAGCCAATTAAAACTCTCCCCTTATTGCTAGGCTTCTTTATTCATCCCTGCAATGAAGAAAAAGATGTCTACGCACACAGAGATTCATATGCACGGGTAAGTCTGTATTAAAAGCGGAAATCGACTGGTATCCAGAGTTTGCATACTTGAGACCAAGTACCCTCTTGGACACGCATCCCTTTTCACCGCTCGACATCTTGCAGACGCAGGAAACTGTTTTTGGCTGCCAGCACGATAAGGCATAATTCAGAGCTTCTGGCTGTTCACTCAGTTACGGAAAGCCATATCTTTGTGCCAGCCAGCTGACGGCTTACTACTTCTTCCTTAGACTACAATTTTATTTTTAATAGCGAGTAAATCATAACAGCCAGTTAAACCAAACACTTATGTATCTTAATCGAAATACAGATTGGGAATTTTCGATGGGTTATAGAAACGTTAGCACTATTTTTTCAAAAGTGCGGTTTTATTATGAAGATTAAATCTTCATATTCTTCAAAATCATGTTTTCAGGTGAATTTTATTTTTATATCGGGTGCTACGTCCATACGCAAAATTATCCCATTTGGAGTTAAACAAATTGAAAAGGCATCATGGAGAAGCCAGTACAGCTGAAACCACTGACTATTTGGTGCGGATTTTGGCACGCTGGCGTCATAGGCCCACTTTTCTTTGAAATCAGTAAAATTTCTAATGTCAAGTGTCCGGCTCGGAACTGTTATTTAAGACGTTACGGTTTAATATTATGCTGCCCATCCAAATAATACGAAACCGAATATGTCAATTAAGAAATTTACGACCGCACAATCGAAAACATACTTAAAAATTGGGTTGAGGCCGTAGTGTAGAGCTAGCCATTTATACCTGTGATCTGTAGTAAAACCATACTTCTAAAGAAAATTATAAGTATTTGTGATTGGAGTAACATTTTTATTATTTGATGGTTTAAATACATGATGTTTACAATGAACACTATTTAGCAGAAGGACAAAGAGAATGTTCATGGCGAGGACATTATCGTGCACTCCACGCTGCTAGTGTCTAACAACTTCATTTTTTTCATTATTCTCAAAATTAGCACGTTGAAAAAATTAAATTATCTCTCTTAATTAAAGGAATAAAACAACTTATCCTGAATAAATTATTCGCTAATTTGTTAAGAATTTCTGTTTGATAAATTTGTCTAAAGAAATAATTTAGAAATATTAATCTTTATTTCAAAATTCAATTTATGCAGACATTTGTTTTGAAATAGTTTCACATAATTGTTTGAAATAAATATTTGACAATAATGTCTGACCCAATCATTTATATTGCAGCACATACGTACACTGCTATATACGAAACTTAAACTACATTAATAGTTGTCCGGGAAAAGATTCACTCTCATCATATAACAAACAAATGCACAAACTATTATTTCACATAAGTTTATGTGGCACTTTCCCTCTGCCTATAAACGTATGAAAAAAAACCAACACATATTCAAATACATTTTTGTATGAATATTGTACGTTTTGTGGCCTTAGTAAATGATGACATTGTTGAAGGATTGCCCCTTGAAATGTCAACTGCCTGCAGGTTTGGTTAGTTGGAATAAACATAAATATATTTCTATGAGATATTATACTTAACAACTGCTATCGTCGTTATTATTTCCAACAAATGTCATCTTTTTATATACAACAAACTACAGCAACAACACACACCATCATCATCATCATGGTCGCTGTGATGGAAATTATTGTTGTCAGCAATCTCTTTCTTGTCCCAGCATACAGCACCACAGTCATTATCAACAACGCAAAAAGCGAACGTATTTTGACATCAGTATGATATGAGTACGATAACAGAAATAACACCCTATAAGAACTTTGATTTGAAACTTTTAAATTTCTTTTTAAATAAGGTTGGCAACAAACAAGAGAAGCATGGACTGAGTAGAGAGATATTTAAATGCATTGACATAATATTCTGTTAACGTTTTGATTACTGCGACATTAAGGCTGCGATAGCATCACATAAAATGAAGTCCCACAATATACAAAAGACTCGAGTCTTATCTATCGAAGTGCAAAAATAGGAAAAATTCTATTTAGTAGCAGATAAATACGAAGAGAAAGTTTTTATTATCCTCTTCCCAATTCTTTACAGATTAAACAGTTATAATCTAGCCTTGTTATGATTAACATTTACAGGTCTTTAGTTTTGTCTTCGTTAATGAGATGCTCTCTCTAGGCTCTCACTGGTACCAATATTTATCTCTTGGATGACTAGAAACTATTTTAGACGTATTCAATTAATTTCGTAATACAAGTAGATAAATGAACTGAGAAATATACAAATGCCGCTTGCAGGGGAAAATAGACGTCCTGCTACACATTATTACGTAACATTTCATTAGACAAACCTTAGCATTCAGCTAGCAATCCATAATTTAAAAGAAAAGAAACAATTTCTTTAATTTCTTGCATGGAAAAACATTTATTTATTTTAGCTGTGAGGGAGAAATATATTCTAGCTCAGAAATAGCAATAGTACTCAAAAGTACTATTCTGTGCTATAACTTGTACAAGTTCTTATTAAAATGATTTTGCTGAAAATTATAGCAATAATAAAAATTAGAAGTATTTGCTGCCAAAAACCAGCACTTCTTCCTCGTTAATTTATTTAACCGTGCTTTGCACTAATAGGGAATTCTTTAAATACTCATAACTTGATCTATTAATTTTTAAGTATTAGCATTCCCATTGCAGTTTTGATGGTTTAGTTTTCTATTCCAAGTATTCAAGAAGGGAACAAATCAACCCTTAACTTATGAGAATTTACGTGAGGACAAAATGAGCCAATAGCAACCACAAAAAACGGTCGGCAGCTGGCACGTACAAAGGTACGGCTTGCCATAACTGAGTGCACTGCCTCTGCTAGGAGTCTGACTAAATAAGTCGAGTGGAGAGAAGTTAACACTCTTTTACAGAAATCTCTAATCCACGCTGGAATTCGGTGGATGCTTGGACTCTAGTGTGCGTATCGATTTCCTGTTTTACGACAGACTTATCCATGCATATTGAGCACTGTGGGTGCGCATATTTTATGAAGTCTCTGAAAGAACTCCAATTTTAATTGGCCAAGAAAAGAAAGAATAAATGTGGGTGCCTAAGCCTTAGACAAATGCTAGCAATTACATGAGACTCCGTGATGAGGAAGAAGACCGACAGTTACCAGTCAAGAGTAAAGACTAGTGTTATCACGAGACTCAATGAAAGTAAGGTCATAAATTACAAATCCGTTGCCTGAGCCCATAAATTAAGGGGTCTGCTTCGATATCCACCCTACATTACTGTATTAAGACCAAGAAATATGACAGCATATATTTGCTATTGGTGTGCAGTTTTCCTTTTCACCAGCAAAAGCAATATACTTAATATGTATTTTGTTTTTTAGCTTTTAGGGCGCTGATTAAAAATGATTGCAGCATGAAATAGCGCATTGTTGGGTGTCGTATTTAAGCTGCTGCTATTGCTGTTAAATTTTGAATACAAGCTTTATAGCAACAGTAACAGCAATTTTAATCTAGCATTTTTTAAACCCTGTGTGCATATGGCCTACAGAGGTAAAAGAAACTCCACTTCGAAGTTTAACGAAAACCAAGGTTTAATATTCAATGAAGTCAAGGGCTTTCTTTTATAATGCGTATTTCGCTTCCTTTTTTAAATGTTGTTTTTGGTGCATATGGTCGTGAAACAACACAAAACGTGACGACTTTACGCGTTATACAATTAAATAGAAGTTCGAACTTTCTTGCAACACTTTGTCGTTTGTATGAAGTAGTATCAGTTGCATTGAACTTAATTCTTTTTTTTTTGGAGACTCCTACAATACAATATTTATCACAACAAAAGCGTACCTACTAACCACACTCTCAGGCCATTATATCAGCTTATAGAGTACCAAACCAAAGAAGCTTTATGGCAGTGATATTGTATTATAAAAATGCTCATACACATACACACGAACAACAAGTTATTGAATAAAAAACTCATATCTTTCAAACACACACAGACACACGCAATAACGCATGCAAATACAACAACAAGTTTGTATGGTTTTAGATCCTCTTATATTTCAAAATTTTACCATAAGCAGCAACAACAATAACCGAAGTTGGTAGCTGTATCCTCGTGTGTGCCTACAAGAGTGGCACTGTATGTATGTGGAAGTGTCGATGCTTCCTTTTATGATACTCGTTGCAGTATAAAATAGTGGTTGCTGATGTTGCGGCTTTAGTTTGTAGTAGATGCGGCTTAGTGCTGCAAATGACTGTTGACGCTAATGTTGCTGTTATGATTTTAGCTCTAGATCTTTGAATCTGTTTTCTATTTTCCAGTTTCTGTAGCATTTGCCACTTTTTTGCCAAATGTCAACCGTTAAACGTCATCAACGTTTTCTATATGTTCAAAGGCCTAAACTGACAGTACAACATGTTAACTTTCTACCTCATCCTTCTCCTCCTCCTTGGATATAGTATTTCTATCGTTGTTATTGCAACATCATTATCATCTTTACCATCCTCATTGTAATCTTTCTCTGTCACATTCATATTTTGTCGCCGGTTATTTTTCAATTGTTAAGTTTGCTTCTTCAATTCGCATAGATTTTGTCTTCTTTATTTCTACTTCCCAATTTCTATTATGTCAGCTCCTTTCCCTTTAGCTGTTGTACTGCTGTGCTGGCTAAAAGATAAATTATGTCTGGCAGTAGTCATAGTTTTAGTTGTTGGGCTTTGTTGCCTCTACTTCATCTTTGCTGGCTGTGTAATGATATCATTTTTATTATTTCCTAGCTCCACATTCAACACTAACGCCTTCCCTATTTCTGCTTGGGCTTTCGCTTTCTCATCATCTTATTTTGCTTTTGTAAAATCTGTATTTGAATCTATTCTTTGCCGTTTGTGGAGAATGTAAATTTGCCTGCATATTTTTTACTTTGATTAATGTGCTGGCAAATATGGCCAGATAAAACAAAAACTTTGCAAAAATTGTGAAAAATAATGTGGAGGAAAAATGGCAAATAATGCTAAAGTAAGCATAAGGCACTAAAGCCTAACAATGAGTTGTGTTATCAACTCTAGACAGATTCAAGGTGCATAAAAATACACACACGCAGACATTGTGAACAAAGTCCTTACTGTGGCATAAGTATGTGTTTGTGTATGTGTGTGTGGCGCTAATGAAATCTAATTGAAAATACTTGAACTATAAAGTAAATGGTTGGAATCTGAAAATGATGTTATAACCTTGAACATTATGCTTTTAATTGCTTCAAGCTGTGTAATTAAGCTTTTTCTGCCAAGGTTTTCGTTTGCAGACAGTTGCAAGATTTAAACAAACTTCAAAGTTTGGAGAATTTATTTATTATGATTTACAGTAATCAAAATACCTTGGTAGAAAATAATACTTTGAAAAATTTTTACAGCAGATTTTAATGTTATTTGTTGGTTGAATCTGCCTTCTTTGTTACAGCAATAAAAATTTAAATCTTACAACTTACACAAGACCCAATTTGAGTGACGTAATGCCAGCTCTACGAAACTTTTCTCTTTAATAAGATTTTTTAAGTTATCATGCAAATGGGTTCGAATTGTTCTCTTTAAATTTGTTCTCTACCAGCAGTCTTCTTTATGCGCTATGAATTTTTTAGGTCCTTTATCCCACAGTGCCTTGATTTTTTATTTTTCATATTAAATAAATGCTGTCCCCAATTTAGGTTTGAAACAGTCTTATTTTAGACGACTTTTCAGTCCAAATTTCATTTGTTCATTGATAATCCAATTGGGGAAGCTTTTTTTCTTATGATCAGACGGTAGGATGTTTACAATAATGTTTTCAATCTATAATATGCTGAGAGAATTTTCAATATCTAATATAGAGAAAGTGCGAAATAGAGAGGGAGTAGAATATTTCTATATGGAGTTTGATAGTAAGCCATACAAAATTTTTAGCTTACACATTCAAATAGTGATATCAGCGTATGATACTCAACTTTACTACTTTCCGAGAAAAATTTAATACATAAATAATTTTTAAAAAATAACGCTAAAGTATTGTTATCTAAAACTTCTTTTAATTAATTCAGTCCAGAGTTTTAACGAGAACAATTTCTGAACAACGCGAGATTATATTTTTAAAAACTGGTTACTTTTTTGCAATGATATTCAGGAAAACTTGGTTTTAGTAAGGGAGAAACCAATGCACAGTGGTCCTAATGACAAGCTTAGCGCAAAAATGTCATAACTCTTTTCTAAAAATACCTAAAAGCATAAAAATTTGTATGAACAAATGACTTTCACGATAAAATTGGGTGTGTTCGATTTTTATATTCAAGTCGTTGGAAGGAACCAAAATACATGGATTTTAAGATTAAAAACGACCAGAATTCTGCTAGAAATAATATTTGCACAAATAAATTTTTTTTGTTTTGCTAACTTAGCAGTGAACATCTTTATGTCAGGTATTTAAAGAACAATAACTATAATAAAGCAATTCTTGTAACAAAAAAAAACTTGTGAATAGAAATCAGTCCTCAGTTTTTCTCTATCACGTATAGTTTTTCATAGACATAGTAAATGATACCACCATTAACAACTCGTTTATGACAGTTTATTTCAACATAACTTGAGCGGAGCTGGTCAGATTTCGGTAATTTTTTTAAAACCAAAAACGATTTCATATGGCATTTTTTCCATTACTTCTAAATAATTGGGAAAATGTTAACTATATAACAAAACAATATGGATATAGGTGAAAGGTAGTTTTATGCCGCATCTTTTTATGCACATTAAACCTGCATATTCACCTTATTTTTCTTGGAAGGAAGATATTGTATTCTCTACGCACTGCATAATTGGGGCGTATGATTAATATCGCCATGCATATTGCATCCGTTGGTATAATTTTAGGAGGTTGTATCCAAGATTGCAAAGCGTTAAATGTAGTTGTCTTTTTGGTTGTACAGAAACGAATTCAGTTTTGAGTTTGCGGTTGTTGTCAATACGCATGTCGAAATGCGAATAGGCATGTCGCAATGTGAATAGGCATGTCGCAGGAAACCATTCGTCGATTATGGGACACACAATAATCTCTAAGGCCATCTTGAAAAAAATATTTCTTTGTAAAATAAAGTTGTGCAATGAGATTGTATTGTCTGTGGGCGAAGCAACTAACGTGATTACTCAGCGTATTGTAGTAGCGGTCATAAGATGTACGGCTTGCATCAGCCCTAACCATTCGAATTCCATTATACGTCCTAACGTATGAGTAATATTTTATTGCAAAATAAAACACTTGCCAAAATTATTATTAAAAACACTTGAACATTTCGTTGTTGAAAACAACATTACCTTGTGTGTTATTAATAAAACGTTCCAGACTTAATTGACAAATTTCCAAACACTCTAACTTCAGTTGCATGTATATAAATTTATTTAGAGCAAGTAAAGAAAATCTTAGTTTTACAAAAAGATTTTTTCTAATTTTGAAAAAAAACAGATTTTGACTTTAATTAAATTAATTGTGAAAATAACAATACAATTTTTAGAAACAGCAAGACAGCTCTATCGACCAGTCAATTAAATTTGTAACATTACAGACTCAATAACACAATGGAAATGAAAATAATATAAATGGAAACGACACTCCATTACGAGTTCGTAACAATTCATTTATTACTTACCCATTGACTTAAATGTTGTAATTAATATTTTAAAATACTGCAATTCAAAAGTAAAATAAGTGAAAAATAACAAATTGAGAAAATGAAACATGAAGTAAATTATCACGAAACTAGGTTACAATTATAAATAAAATAATACACAATACGAGGCCATATACACTACAAATGTGACTAAGAAATACCTTCAAGAAATAGCTACTTCTGGCTTGTATAAACTACGGTTGGTCAGGTATAAATTCTTTACTAAGTTTATTACTCCACTAAAGTTTCCTTCTATTCTATATGATGTTGACCGAACTGCTGGCAAAATAAAAATTTAACTCAGCAAATTTTGCTTGCGAGGGTGAACAGAAATAATGGAATATAAGAATATAAGTTTGGTTTAAAATTTAAAATAGTTGAAGCTCTTGGGGAGTCTTGTAAGCGCTTGTTTTAATAATTAGAAGCCTTCGTTCGAAGCACAAGTTTTTGAACAAAAATCAATGTTAATTTTTTTTTAATAAGTAAAACAAAGTAAATATGCCATAAGTTATGAAGCTCTTTATATTTCTAATAACCCTCGTTTAAGCACAAACATACAACCATGACCCAGCACATAGGCGAGGTGAGAATGCCACTAAATATATTTCCTAACATCCGTTTGACCAGCCATCCGTATTGTGTCTGACTACAGGACACTACATCCGTTTCAACCTTCCTGTAAAATGATTTCCTTTTTTCACTTATACACAAACAAACATACATCAGCTTATACATATGTGCAACTGGAAACAATTATGTGCATGTGTTGCTCATAATACAATTGCTGTAAATGTTTCATTACTTTATAGCACCAGCCCTGGCAAAACACATGCATTTTTAATGAATTTCTTTCTCGCTTATTGCACCATTTCTAATGTTAAACAAAAATATTTTACAAGTAAAACTCTTAATAAATTTACCGAAGAAAATGGTGTCCTTATTAAATTCTTTTTACATTTATTTGCTATTTCCCCATGCAAACATTGAAAACTTTGCACACTTATAATGACCAACAAATTTAAACTCAGCACATGTTTGTGTGTATGCACATACATACGTATGTATGTACATTTGTGAATGTGTTCGTATATAAATTCTCCAATAGTTTAGTAGATTTTTAATTGAAAACGATGTGGAAAATACTTTACTGCAACACAAGCACAAATGCATTTTTTTCCATTATACGACTACAACTACACATGCACAAACACATAAGCTTACATGGAATTTCCTACACGAAGATCGATTCAAACACAAAAATATGTACATATGCATGTAGCAGTAGAAAAATAAATTTTCCCAATGCATTTACAATTGCAACCTGAAGCATTTTTATACGGTTGGCCGGACATTTGGTGTTGGTGGAACGAAAATGAAAACTTACCTAAACACACGTACCAATACAAACACTCATCGATGACTAAGAATACAAATATAAACAATTATGTATGTATGCATGTATGTGCGAATGTAAGCAAGCAAGTATTGATACAATTATATCTTAGTCATGTGCAAATGAATGAAAAAGTAATGTTGGTTTGGTGAAATTAAATATTTTTGTTCTAGGAATAATCCCGGACTTAAAGCAACCAATCCTGGCTTTATTCTTGTTACTATGGATTGGATTTTAGATTAACATTTTTAGTCCTACGATGAAAAATATTTCCAACGGTTTCGAAGAAACGTTTACAGTTTTATCTGGGAAAGAAAAAAATCATTGATGCACCAAATTGGGTCGTATGGAGGTACAACTTATGATTTTGATGACCACCTTATTTTCATTGAGTTTCATGCTAACCGTAGCTCTTACTCTTGACTGTAGTGATTTCAGACTGTCGTCTGGTAACTGTATATCCTTCATCCTCTAAACAGTACTGGGTATTTACACACATTGCGCTACCGTCTTCGTCAGGAGTGCCTTTTGAGATTTAGCCGTCCATATCTACAGAAGTCTTGTCCATCTCATCGAAATTCCTACAGAGATTAATCTCTTGCGAGGCTTCATTACCCATCCCCATCAGAATCACACGGATTAGCGTCTTACTAGTACTTTTAAAGATTGACTCATCCATCTCGGTTTCCACCCTTGGTCAATTAAACTAGAGTCTCGTAAGACATTAACGTCTTCACCTCTTATGAGACTTCCTGATTCATCCCTGTAATGGAGAAAAGGATGTGCACCAACATATAGTTCCATATGCACGGGAAAGTCTGTATAAAGACAGAGCTTCAACTGGTATACAGAGTTCGCATACCAGAACTAAGCATCGTCATGGCCATGCATCCCACGCATAAGAGAGTAATAACTGCTCTCCGCTCGTTTTGTTTAGCCAAATTCCTTGCGGACAGAAGCTTGTTACCGACCGCCACCACGAGGAAATATAAGTAAGAATTTTTGACAGTGCACTCAGTTATGGCGAGCAATATCCTTGTGCCTACCTGCTGACTTCTTTAAAGCTTCATAGATTTTTGATGTTCTTGGTATGAATCGAGTGCAATATTTCATCAAGGCACATTTTAGAACTTCTCGACCGCGCACCAAAGAAGGCGAAGCTGTTTATCGATTACATGGACGCAATGTGAAATGTGTTTCTCTATTTTATAGTCACTGCAACGATAAAGTACAAAACATTACGAAACAAGTTTCCTCTATACGAAACGAAATTCTCATAACACACTACTCGTTTTGACACCACTGACCGACAAATGCTTTATACACCATGATATAAATACTGCGGTATGCCTCATTATATACAATTGTGTAAAAAGAAAAACATTTTGTTGTTTATTTTACTATTTCCCAAATAGTTTCTTTTTGAAGCCATTTGTATAAAAAACAAAAATTAATTATGAATGCTATTCAAAGAATTTACAGATCACTTTCTCACTGGGATTGTGCAGTCGTTCTACTACAAAGGCTGAGGAGACTAGCCAGATGGTGATGTACTGTTTTCGAATGTACCGATGCAGTCCGATCGAAAATTTGGGAGATCTCGAAAAATATGTTGATGTGTTACGGCGATGGCCCTGGAATCAAATTCCAATTATTTATCTTATTTAAAAGGTTTTCGCTGCAACATCAATTTGAGATAAGATTTGAAATTTTTCTTTGTATACATTCTTGTTGCAAAACATAAAATTAAATGAATAAAAAAAATGAAAAATGCTAGCAAGTCTGAACTTATGGTACAAAAGTTGTGCTTAATGAGATACTACGTTTGCAATACGTCTTACATTTTTGAATCAACCAGTTTCTTCGATTGTCTAATTGTAGTTTTGGTTGATACTAGTCAGAAGACTTTTATGGCACTTTCGATGTAGGCAATCTAAGTCGAGTGTCCATGATCTCCACTTTCACTATGGTATTCGCACAACCTTTTTCCCTTGTTCTAAGACAAGGCATTCTATGAGTAAGAGTCATGTTTTTATGCCTTATCCAAAAGGACTATAATAGAAATTATATTATTTGGAAAATTATGGCATTTTATAAGTTTCAAATATAAGTAGCCAAATTTTATTAAAATCGATACAAAACATTTCATTCTATTAATAATTAAGTTAAGGTATGACATTTTGAATAATGTTGCGTTACGCATATAAGAGCAAAAAGTTTTAAACATTTTTTTAGAAAGCATTTGACTTTTGTACACTACACGTACACCATAGCCTATGTTGTGCCTTCCAAGAGCAAACCGAAAAGGCAAATAAAACCATCAAGACAGATTCAAATAACACTTCGTTTTGATATCGACAAATTTTAGCAACGAATTTATTTAAACAGCAGACTTACTGCAGCTTTTTAATTTCTTTTTAATTGCATTCTATGTATTAGATGTTTCCGAACTTAACTTTTAGTGCAAGAAATCGTCCGATTAACAGAACACTGTTCTGTTTTGAAATCACCATATTTCTGAAACGAGTAACAGTGTTCTGTTTCTATCTAACTGAATAAGACGACCGTTTCTCCAGTCACAATTTAATTTCTTAAATAACACTATTATGAAAAAAAATTTTGGGATCTGTTAATAAACGTTTAAGTAAAAATCGCCTAGAAGAACAAAATAAAGAACCGCCAAAAAGTTTATGTAAAAATACTTGGGTGATTGATTATTCACCAACTTTAGGCGATTGGCCATATTTAAAAATTTAATCATTTCTTCACAATGAGCGATCGCGCCAATTTTGAAAAATGTTAAATCGTCCAAAACAAATTTTTGGGGCATTTTTCAGTCAAGTTTTTGGTAATTTAACATATCATCAAAGGAGTAACTCTCTGTATTTGGCCATTGGCCGTCAATGAAAAATATCCTCACTAAGCAAAGGACCCAAGGTCTAAAATCGACTACGAAATTGGCGATTTTCTGATCTATTTACTAAATTAAAAAAATTCTGATCAATATCAAACTTACGAAACTCCCATGGCAACTTAAGGAAATATATTATGACATTTGACCAGCATATATGTATTTATCTATTACCCATATACTGAAAGCACTTTCTTGCCAAGCCAATAAAATGTATTGTTTATATATTTTGTATGAACTAATTTCCTAAATTTGTTTGCTTTTTATATATATATTGCCAATGTAGTTGAGAGAAACACTTGAATCACTTGAATTAAATTGGACTATTGATATGGTTTCCAGAAAAATGTTAACAAAACTAAAACAAATTCATGGAGAATTGGCTGCGTTGCAGTACATTTCAAATAATTGTTGAGAAAGTTAATTAAATTCGGAAACTTTTTATTTTTGTTCTTAAATCTATTTAATATTTAATTTTTAATACAGGTTGCAGTACACCATACATTTGGATAAGGAGAAAGCCGTCGGGCGAGTTAGTAAACTTAATTACAGCATGAAAGCTTTAAAATTATATTATTTTAATCGATCAAAATTTTATTTGTCTCATATTTTCAAATAAATAATAACAAAAAATAATTGACATGCAGCAATTATAGTTATAGGGTAGCTTTAAGCCTGATAGAACTTTAAATTGTAAAAAATCACACACAAAATTTAATTTTAATCGAAAATATTTTTATTCGGAAGGTAAATAAATACATGGCATTTTTTGATATAAAATAATTGAATCCAAAAAACTGTTCTTAATCGCTGTTCTTGTCCAGAATGAACTTCTGGACATCCAATTCTTGACCAATTAAGGTTCAATGATGCCACCAGCGTGTAAGCCCCACCAAACGGTGTGTTTTTCTCGATTTAATGGAGTCTGTAGGATCTGTTGTGGATTGGCTTCATTCCACATACGGCAATTTTGTTTTTTAATAAATCCTTTAAGCCAATATGAGCTTCACCTCTGAACAAAACTTGGCGGTAATACAACGGATCAGTTGATGACTGATTTCTAAAGTAAATATGGTTAATATGGTAGCTTTGCTCATGCCAAAGTATAGTGATCATAAATATCGCAAAGTGAATGCAATATGACAGTTCGTTTGAGAGTTAATGGTTTCGTGAGTTCTATCGGGCATAAAAAAGCACCCTATATAAACCTTCAAAGTGTATTCAGTGTGGTTGTACTTCTTTAATTTATTCGCGTATGAAAATTATTTAATGTTTTACAAATTTTCATCTGTTAGAAGAGTCATAAAACTCTTTAATTTGATGGCATTTTTTAAAGCCTTTTTTATATATTATGACATTAATGTTAAAAGTCCTGCACGAAACCGAATGCCTAGAATTAAAACTACTACGGCATTTTATTGATTCTCTAAAGGGTAAATTTTAATAAAATTAATTAAATTCGTTTGTTCAATAAACTAGAAATACTTAGAAAATTCGTAGAAATTTTATTTTAATAGAAAACAATAGTGAACAGCAACTTTTGTACAAGCAACTATTTGCATTGTAATTAATATAAATTTGTATGTAAACATACCTTCACACACACTAATATTATTCAAATACAAACACTACACTACACTGAAGTGCTGTTTTGTAAGCCATCAAATACTAACTCAATTAACTTGTCCAATATTTATGAAAAAATATGGAAATGTAAAAATTGGGTAGAAGAGATATTCCCCCCTTTTTGTTGCATAACAAAACTTCTACAAAGTGGAAAAAACAAACTCTTCTAATATCCACCCTCCTATTGCACTAACACCAAGGCAGCTGTATACGACCATGAATACGTATTACAAACCGCTACCACTATAATTTCTGCGAACATGTACGGCTAGAGTGACACCACGATAACCAACACCGCTGCTGCCATGTAAAAGTGTTCTATTAGTCATTAATTTTGATTACGTTAACTAATTAATTGACTTTGGTGTGTAACAACAAATACTGCTGTGTTTAACAACAGCAAGGTATAGGGTTACAATTACAACTATAACAACAACAACAATGATAGAGACATGGATAAAGAAGTGGTTGGTCATAAGTATAAAATTACCGTAGTTATTGTGAATGAGGACTGATATCAGCAAAATATGTGCACAAATGTGATTCGAAAGTTTTCTGCCAGACAATTGATCTACAATTTGAAAAAAAACACAGCTTGTGTGAAACAAAAATATGAATAAAGTTAAGTCATATTTCGGCTAACCACTTAGTTATCAGACTCACAAAGTGTCATAAAGTCATATATAATATAATAATAGCACAAACACTGCTGTGAACAACATCTCGTATAAAAAAAAAACTACATTATGATTTAATAAAATCCAACGATGAAAACAAAAATTGTGAAATTTTAACACCAAAAATAAACTTTCGTCTAACAGGCAATAATAGAACTGGAAACCCCACCCCAGCAAAAACACCAACGGTTATTCCTATTAAAAAAATACGACAAAAATAGAAAAAGTTTATATAGTTTTTTGTTCAAAGCCCCACATTAGAAAGTTTTTGAGACTATTTTAAAAAAATAGCACATTCTGGCAATATTATATTATAGCATAGCTTTCAGGCAATAAATTATGCATTTTTTTGTAGCATCGACATAAACATCAATCTCAACGTGGCCTTGTTAATTTGAATGTCACCTTTAAACTAGTGGCACATAAAAAAATAACCCAAAAAATAAATAAAAAAATATTTATAATAATTTCTAACGCAGAATTAAAGTTTATCTCAGTTTTTAATCGATTCAATTAATAATTTAAAAAAGAAAACAAAAAGTTATTCTATCAAACTTAGACTAAACAACACCTTCAATAAATAAAACAAAACTCTACGATAGAGAAGAAACATTTTTTAAATAAAATTTAATGCTGCCATCATTACGTTAGGACTTTGCGAATTAGATGGACCGCTGAAATCATTATCCGATTAATATTGATTTATAAATGCGCCCAAAATTATTTCAAGGCCATGGTAATTCTAGCGGAGGCCCACTGTAATCTTATAGGTACTCCTTTGGGTATGCTGAAAAGGGTCTTTAACATATTTAACCAAGCATTTTGTGGAAGTTGTCACAGCGTAGAGAATAGAGCCTGTTCTGATACTGTACGCAAAGAAAACACATGGTTTAAGTAACCAAAATCTTAAAGCAATATACCATGATTTAATTCAGTGGTCAAATAGTATTTATACTATAAAACTAAAGTACCTCGTATTCACTATATGATTATAATATTATATTAATAATCATATCATATTACACCTACTTAACAATAGGTAAGATTGCACGAGTCCCACTGGGGTTAACTGAATAGGCCCAAAGCATTTCAAGGCCCGATTAAATGAGCAGTATCGAGCTACTTAAATGAGCCGGGTAGCTTCTCGCAAGAGTTGGACAGTGAAAAAGGAGATACTCTAGAATTTATTTCACATCCACGTCGTGACAAATTGCACAGAAGTTGTTGTATAGAAGATTCATTATTCTTTCAAGTACTCTAAAAATACAGTACCTTATAAATATCGCTACCTCTTCCCATGGAGTTTAGATAAGTACTCTGTTTTTGTGCAACTATAACGTGGGTTAAGAATTTCGATATTGAACATGTTGATTCTGTAGATCATCTTGTATATGCTGCATTAAAAAATTCGTGGAAAACATATATTCTGCAGCAATAAAGACGAATTCCTAATAGCAGCTCTATTTCTAATTGGCGAAGACAAAATCTCAGTACACACACAATCTGCAGGATGTAATGCGTTTTCATCTCGTTTAGAAATTGGTGTCATTCTTGTACTAATTGTGCTGGTGTAAAAACTTTTTCTGGCGCACCAACGCGCACTGTATGTATATTTTTTAGCCGTGCAGCAAAAAAACGAATGTTTTAATAAAATCGCTTACAGTAGTGTATAACAGAATGAACTACTGTAGTACAATGAACACAAAAGTACGCGTATACACTTCATGGTAATCTACTAAGGCAACACGACAAAACGATACAAAGCAAAGTGATTCTCTAATGGCGTTTTCGTACCTTAAAAAAAAAATATTTGATGATTAGCTGACAGATACAAAAGAAAAAAAACTCCATGGGGTAGACGGGTCAGTCAACAACGATACTCCCGAGGAAGAGGCTGAGACGGTAGTACACATTGTGTGTGAATGTCCAGGACTAGCTAGCATAAAGCTTAGGACTACGGGCAGACACTTGTTAAATGTGATTGACATGGGAGCCTTAGAAATATGCTAAGCGACTACGTGGTGAGGAACAACGTCGTCAGTTACCAATCGACAGTCTGAAATCTCCACATTTAAGAGTAAAGACCAGTAAAAACACTAGACTTATGTAAGGTAGTAGTAATTTTAAAATCAGTTGCCTGAAATCAATTCATGGAAAAACGGGGTCAAAAAAGGAACTATAAAGTTATCGATCTGGTTCGATATCCCCCTACATTAAAAATAATAAATAAAATATTGCCCTGTTAAAGAGTACATGCTTATTGTTGCTTGGGATTGTACACAGACCATAACCGGCAATGCCTTTCGGCATTATCAAGAGAAAAATCTAAAATATACCACCTTTTGTGGGTGTAAACTTATTTTTAATATAGCAAAAGGGCAAGTGAAATGAAAACATTTTAAAAATGTTTCGATACATGGTAATCTAAAGTCGCATAAAACAAAAAACGATCTTAAGGTCCTCATGTACGAACATGCTTCAAGTGCTAACATTCTCAGCGAGACTAGAATTATTTATTTAATTCATCTCAGTACTTATGCAAGGAAAATTATCTTTTCACTTCAAGTCATCCCGTCAGGAACATATTTAACAACGTTTAGTTATCAAAAGTTTGTTGTTGTAATTTTATTAATTATGTTAGCGAATATAGAACACACTGCTAAAGTCGCCGTCATGGCTATTGTAACTAACACATATATGCATTAATATGCATAAAGATACATACATATTTAACTATTTGCTACATTTATTATTATCAATACAAACCAAGTCATATGTACGTGTATATAAGTATATGTGTGTAATATAAGCTTAACATGTACTTAAGTAGGAATGTGCAAATGTCTTATGTGGGTGTTGATAGGTAGGTATGGGTAATTGGCAATTATTGGTGTATTGACCTGTAATTTAGAACACGTTCACTTATAATTCAATTCTAATTCAAAACTATGAACTATGAAAATGCAAAAAATCCTCTTAAATGACTTAATTTTTACTTTTGCTGCCACTAGAGCTCTTTTCCTTGCTGCCTTGCCCTTCAGAGTTCGAAGAATCATTTCGTTAGGGTTACATATTTTGTGTAATACTCTTTTGATTAAAACTACAACTACCACAACTATCGAAGTACTTACTTGATATCTGATATCTACTCACGTAGCTGGCGTGTTAAAAATATGTAAAAATGTATTAATTGGCAAATAGTTTTGCGGTTTTAACATGTTGGAATATTGTAACACTGACGGTGGCTGTTGTCAGAGTTGAAGTAATTTTTAAATTATCAATGGCAAAAAACAATGGATTGGGAAATATTTAATTAAATTTCTTGAATTAATTAATTTAACAGTGTAAAATCCACAAGATCTTGCGGTTAGCGGTAGTAACTCACAGCAAATGGCTTATTGAAGAAAATAGAATTTAAATATTTATTTTAATAAATTTAAATGTTAAAGGTTATTTTTCATTATACATATTTCTTTGTCCTTTTAATTTCATCTTTGTTCAATAATTTTCAAAGGCAGGTCTTTTTATAAAATTCTTTTAATAAAACAATTTTCTTTATTAACTTCAATATTTCGCTACGCCTCTGAGTGGCATCATCAGGAAACAAATAGTATTACAAAAACTTCAAAGAATAATGAATAAATTATTAAAAATATTTTCGTAAAATTATTAAAAAAAAAATTGAATAAAAAAATATTTTTCGTTTCATAATTGTTTCATTGTTATTTAAAATTTTTCATAAATTTTAAAAAGTAGGCAATGTATTGCATTGCTAATCGACGAATGTCATAAACATTTATCAATTTTTTTTGGAATTTCAAAAAAATGGGAAGCACAAATGCTCCTAAACTTCCGAAATGAAATCAATTTTAATTTTATAATCCAGTGGAGTGGACTCAAGGCTGTCCAAATAACAGAAAAACAAGAGAAAAGACAGTTATATATGTTTGGAATGATTTTCCGTCATCCCTTGCCATGGCACTGAAGATGGCAACAAGCCGAAACCGGTTTGTCTTCAAACCAAAATTGACAAGGGATGAAGGAAAATCGTTCCAAACATATATATCAGAGCACCCTGTCGGAAAAACAAATCAACAAGCGAAAGCCAGTTACTTGAACAACTTTAAAGGATATGGCAGGAAGCTTCAAATTGGCAACAACGCGTAGAGAAATGTAAAAAATTTGCAGTGTTGTTTCAAATACATGCATGTTCGCACCGAAAATTTGCAAAAAAAAAAGCGTCGTTAAAGCACGTCTTTTTACAGGTCGCCTTATCTACTCATAGTTCATTGCAAACTTCAGAAGAAACCATCGTAAAGCTCAGTACCCCCAATTTGCAAAAAATACAATGACGTGGTCGGATAATTGGTTTAAGGTTGTATTTAAGGATTTAAAAGGGCAGAAGGGGAAGAAGTATTGTTTGCATCGTGGGCACAGTAGAGAAGGTGGATTTATAGTATGAGTTGCCATATCCTAATTCGGCACTAACAACTTTGTATATGAGACGGATCATCGTTCAAAAGGGCTTTAGAAGGCGCATTTAAATAATCTAAAAACTTATTTGAAACCATACTGCAGACCTATTAACACGACAATGCTCCAATTCACATTGCCTGAGCTGTAAGATAGTGGATTCGTGAGCAAGATAGAGAACTTTTAAATAGGCATCCATAATCTTAATATAATGGAAAATGTCTGAGTCAAAGGAGTCTTTAAAGGACGCAATAAAGTGCTTAGAACTTAAATATTATTAGATTTTATAGGCTCACGTTACCGTTTAATGCCAATAAGGGTGGTAATGAAATGAAATTGATCAAGACAACGATTTAGTTCAAAATTTATTTTTCCTTATTACATTATTTCTTTTACTTACATTATTAGTTGCCCAAATATAGCCTTCCAAATGGGAACACTTTGTAACCCCCCCAGAAGCCTAAGTTGTCCTCTATTGAATACTCTAAGATTTTAAAATTAGTCCATAAATTACTTTAAAATTTTGTTGTCTACGAATTCGCAAAAATCCGTTATATATCGATAACTTGCGATTTCTTAAAATGACAATATTGTCTACTCATGTAGGCATAAAATCTACACTCTTAAAAATTATCTCAAAATTTATAAATTTTTCACATAGTGTAATCTTTCGAGAGGGTTCATTGCTGGCTAGTGAGTTTTTTTGTCAATAACGACTAGGATAATTTCACTTGAAGTACAGCAGCAACATTTAATTTTTAATAATTTTGCCAACATTGGTAATACGTTATACTTTCGTATAGTGTTTAATTTTTTGCTAACTTTATACTATGTTCTGACAAGCACTTTAATTGCGCAATTAGGAAATTTCGAATTTAGCTCAATTCGTCACAGAAAAACTCCATTAATAAATTCAGCGATTAGTACTTAATTGCACCAACAAGTTTACTGCATCACCAATACAACTAGATTTCTTCTTCATGGCAGTTGTCAAACTCTAGATATAAAAAATGAAAACAAAAAGCAAAATAAATCGACGGATAGAATAAAATTACTAGCGAAGGTTTTCATGAAATTAGTGGCGCTTGCTTTTCTACACCTCTTGTTTAAAAATCAAAATGGTAAACAAAATTTTAGACATATCAAATTAATTCATTTGGTTACAAAACTTTTTTGAAAGCTGAATTTTACCCAATTTTTTCAAATAAACAAACACAAACCTTTACGGACAAAATGAACACATTTTTAACTGCCAAATGCTAATTGAGTAAGATACATTGCATATGTATGAACACCAAAATCTGAAAAATACCCTCTAGCTTAATTGGTAGCGAGTACAAATCTTGCATTGCTTATGCGGCATCGTTTACATATGTATAGCAAATCTGTTAAGTAATGTAGGATCATACAGTATAATTTTCCTAAAACTATTGAAGCTACAAAGGATTATATGTATACTGATGCGGTATATCGCTTACGATACGCCTACTTATTCGAAGGCATTTTACAAATAACAATCATGTATAAGACAAACTAAATAACCACTTGGTTACTGATTCTTGGAAGCATAGCTCACCATACTGCACTGCTACTTAACTTTAGTACTTCATTAGAAAGAAAAAAATACAAAGAAACAAAAATAAAAATTCTTATGAAAATCTTTTTAGCAAACACAGACAACGAAAATATGGCCACTTACTCCTACACGACCACTCCAAATTGATTTAATTATATTTTAGTGAACTCTTCCAAGACAAATACAACAATAAATAACTCTGCAGTAAAATTCTTATTAAATAAATCAAAATAACCTTTACTCATATAGTATACTCCTAAATATGTACTTGCCAATACTAACACACTGTCCGTCTAGTATTTGATGTCATCAAAAGCCAGCACTTGTAGGTTTTTCCCATACAGATCTCTATCTGGTTTATTTGAAGTTTTTTCGCACAAGTTGTTAAACAAAAGAAATTTATGGCAACCAAAAGCAAGAAAACTTGTCAATAACTAAAGTTATTTATTCACACATAAATCAATATATATTTTGAATTCTGAATTAAGCCCATTTCTTTTTTTTTTATTTTTTGTGGGTCAACAGCTCACACTAAACAGCATGTAATTTATTCGGTCAAAGTGCAAGTAGATACATATCAAGTTTTGAATGTATTGTATTCGACTATTTCATTTATGGTTCAATGCCCATATAAAAGGAATTAAATATATTGAAGGTTGAACCCTTAAAGTGCTTACATTTAATGTAGCATATGTTAAGGGTGTCTAAATGTCATGTTTCATATTCTGTATTAAGGGGATAGCCCAATGGCTTCGTATAAGAATAATGAAATTTTGTGCTTTTAATAAATGTCGATCTAATTATCATATTTGATCTCTTTGTTGTTGCGTTCATAAACTTTCAGATGAAATAAGGCAAAATAATGCAAATAATTTTTATTATTAGACAAAGTTTAACAAAAATGAGATTTATATTGGGCAGTGTTCATTATTATATCGAACGCTAACCGCTAAAATAACATAATCCGCAAGAGACAAATTTTATTAGAGAAGGTTTGTTTTTTTATTTTTTTTTTTTTTTTTAAATTTGTTAATGAATATTTAACTGTAACTGCGGAAATTTATAAATAAAAATTATTATAGTCAAAATTTTAAATGGCACTTGGGTCAAACTTAAATTTTCACGAGTAATCAATAACGAATAAAGAACAAAAATATCAAAGTGGAGATGAGCACCGTGCACGTCCACACGTGATCACATTTTATTGTACGTTATTTTTCGCTCTAATCACGCTATCGTGAATATAAACTATCCGCATGTTCATTGGTGAAATTTTTGCTTGATTGTTTCATAATTCTTTTTCATTTAAAATTTCTAAAAAGAAATATTACAGAATTCCGAGAAATAAATAAAAGTGCTGCATTATTGGCAGCAAGTTTGTTTAAAACAATTTGATAAGCTTTGTTAGTAAAAATATATAAATATTTTCTTCAATTTATTGTTTCCCGTGAGTATCTTTTGATATCTTGTTTTTTAGATCGCGTTTGATTTTTTATTATATTCACGTGAGCGTTCATACGTGTAAGCAAAAAAAAAGACCCTGCATTGGTAATATTTGTACAGTCAGTATGCATGATGGTGAGTGCAAATTTATTCACGGTTCTACCTGTAGCTCAAAATACATAATTGACAACTGTTATATATGGAAATATTGAATACTCTTTCATAAATACTTCAATTGTTTGTTTCGCCAGTTCGAAGTCGTCTCTTACATTTTTCCACGTCAGTTACATTATTTTTGAGGTCATACAAAAAAGTGGATGTCGTTTATGTTAAAAACGAAGGGCTGGTATTTGTGTAACTATTATTATTCTGAAGCAAAAAGAAAATGTCGAAAAATTTGTCAGTTACGTTAGTTTCGCGTTTAGAGCTAGAATACCAAAATCTTATTTTCCAGTACTTACTTTAGCGCTTCAGTTCTTCCTAAGTTTTTTAACGTCTTGCAACACAGATTGACAACAGTAATGTGACATAGATACTGCTAACAAAGCCGCAAAAATTTAAAAGTCCACTAATTGGTGAATAATTCAATGTTATTTAAACCAGAATTTTTTAATAATAGATACATTCTGTTTTAATTAATCCCGAAACAAAACTCTACTACATGTAAATTTTACTTGAGAATAGCTCAGTTACACATTACAAGTAATTTAAACGAAACACTTTTCTTTGCAAATTACATAAACATAATTCAAATACTCTTGTTTAATTACGGTTGCATTGTTTTACAATAACACGCTCAATTTGATGTACATTTTTCTTAAGACGAACTCAGTTACTCCCTATAAGTATATGCAATGAAAAGTTTGTAATTACAAAGGGCATGTAATTGCAGTTCAAAATGAAATCCAATTCGAATTACATGTAATTAGAAATATAATGACTTCTTCAAATAATTATAAATAAATATTAAACAAAAAAATTACTAATTACGCTCGAAAACACATTTTTAATAAGAAGATAAAGCACAATGGAACTTAATGGTTTTAAAAATCTAATTGAATAATTTTAATTACAATTTCTTATGATGGCTAACAGATATTTCGCATGTACTGAGTTCATCTGAGTTACTTGTAATTGATATTGCATATTACTCTTAACGTGTTTGTTCGTTTGAAATGAAACTAGTTCTAATTTTGAACAATCCAATCAGATTTTAAAAGGTATACACAAATTGCTGCTCCAGCCAATTAATCAGCTATTTAGTTACTTTCATTGCTTCCATACCTACATGTTCACATCGGACTAATTGAGGCAAAGTTTTCCATCCAGATTAATAATGTTATGCTATCTTGAGCAGGTACCTAACCGCTTGCTGTAATTTTCTTTTAAGGTCATCTGTGCAGATGTACTTTCTTAATAATGTATTCTTAATAATGTAATTCTGTAATATTGATTTTCCAATACAGAGAAATTGAAACCTATGAAAAGAAGATACTAGGAGAGCGGTGGATGCTGCCGTATATACCTTTGTGTTGGTTTACCGTATATACCTTTGTTTGGTTCGCAATACAAAAATACTTTGAGCAGTTCTGCCAGCGACTTTAATATTTCTAAGTTATTCTGACTTCAGAAGTTACATAAGTAGCCATTTAATTTATATTTGATAATAAAATAAATGGCCCAAGAACTCTTAGAAATGCAATAAATATTCATTAATTTCTTAAGATATTCAATGTTTATGAGTTTGTGATTAGTGCCAACGATTACGTAAAAGCTTTAAGATCTTCAAGCTTAATAAAAGGTGTTTTTTTTCGACAACAGAATTTATATTCACATACAAATTACAGAGAAGTATATTTCTAATAACGCCAATTACTTTTGAAATTTATAAATTGATCTGAATTTTATTGTAATTTTAAATCTATGTTGTACATTTAAAAAAATCACTACTATTTATTTTGACTATAGCCAAGATATTATAGATATTTGAATATATTTGTTTCTAACGAATAATATTTAAATTATAAACGCGTATGCCAACAATTTCCGCTTCCTTTTTCCGGTTTGCTAGTTAATCAAGCATTTGGCGCCAACTCAAGCATCATTATCATCAACATAGCATCATTTGAATGCAACAGTAATAATAATTGTCTTCCACTTACCATTCTCTCTTCTATATAAGAGATGTACATTGTGTTTCGGTTTGTTCTGAACCCTAAAAACCAAAGAAAAAAATATTATTAAACTGAATGAAAAATAAAATCTCCATAAAAAAGTTGGAATGCATCTCAATGTGCTTGTACAAATGTTGAGTAGAAGAAGATGGATACGTACATATGTAAATGTACGAGAGGTGTTTTATAATTCATCTAGCAAAATACAGCAGCAAAAACATAGTCTAATATGACTACAGGCATTTACGATCACTCGATTATGTACAAGGTAATGTATCAGCTGAATTTGGTTGAAATAGTGCTTCCCAAAGAGAGGACTATTTGTCACACTGTGCTTGTAGCTAATTAAGTAAAAAAGTTACAAGACATTTAGGAGCGTAATTAGTTACAGTCATAAAATAAATACTGCCGATGTCTAAACAAAATACCTCTACATTTGATATCGACGTGGCTCTACTCTACTCATGAAGAAATCCTCTATCCATGATCATCATATATGAGATTTATTTCAATATTAAAACGAATTGTCTAAAAATATCTATATTTAATCTTTAATGTAAATTTTATTCCCTGCAAACTATTCATCTCCAGATAAAATATACCTGTGCCTGCGCTTCTTAACATATTTGATACTAATCAAGGAATATGAATCAAGACAAGTTTTGGGTTCAGTTTTGAACCGAAATCTTTCACTGCTCTACCTTGAGTTTTGCAGTAGCCTGTTCAGTCACATCTCGTGGAATAATTTTGTATGTGTTGCATGTATTTATATATGTGTTCATGTTCAGATATTAGTTGCATAAGCACTTTATACTTTAGTCTACTTAAAGTGTAGCAGCAACATTCAGAAAGTCTTGTATTGTTTTATGGCTTTGTAAGTGTGTGCAACATGTGTGTATGTATAGGTATGTGTGTTTCATGAATATATTGTGTGGGTGCAATGACTTTATTGTTTTGTATCTATTATTTTTCCCTCTACAGTATTTGACTTGTGTTAAATGTGGTTGTGTAGTGTTGGTAGTGCAATCGTGCGAAGGTCTGTACATATGTTGCTTTACATACGCCATTTAATAATATTTATCATATAAATACAATTCATATAGACAGTATTATATACATATTTGGTAAACACATTCCAAGACATGCTCCATACATTTACAATCTATTTTAATCCTATTTCACCCACTTATATTTTATCCATAAAATTACATTTTCCTATTTTGACATTCATTTGCCACCAGATACATTTCTACATACAGATGTTTGTGTATAGGAATATACACACATAGATGTCTGTGTGTGTGTATGTATTTATTTTTGTAGTTGTATTTAACAAGTGAACGACAGTATTATTGCCAACATAAGGATTTGTTTTATTTCTAATCCCATAGTCGACATTTTTAAACTCATGATACTTATGCTAATAGCAATAATAATGCCAATATTAAAGCCAAGTTTATTTCCCCTGTAGTTTGCTTTTTAACTTTAAATTAGTTGCAGTTTAAGCAGCGTTCGTGTAATGTGTTTTTTAAATAATATAAGGAAATCAGCTGAAGCCTTTTGGAATACAAATTGTAGTTAAAATTGTGCCAAAAATATGAGCATTATTTTAACTGACTAAATATCTGATTAGAAAAAGAAAATATTTTGGCTTACACAGCCAGAGTAAATTTTGGGAATTTCTGCAATAATGCTACACTGTCAAATGGCAATATATCCATTAGAAATGTTTACTGTTAAAGTGAAGAATAAATAATATTCCCAGAAATCTAGTTCAATTAATATTATTCCAGACATTCAAAACTGCGGAGATAAATGGAGGAACACTTGTTTTCTCTTGCTGGCAATCTGGAAATATATTTCTGTAATGTAAATCCGCACAAAAACATAAATGTAAAAAAGGGCAAGTTCTCAACCAAAAAGCAAAAGTTCTTCAATGGGTAAACTCATTACACCTGAATAGGTGGAGCGAGAATACCACATGTAGACAGCCTCGAATGGTGCTCAAAGAGCCTCTCGGCAGGAAGGCCCACAAGGATCACTGCGTTAGTGACAGCACAAGAAATCTTCAAGTACCATCTGGCTAAGATGAAAGTCGTAGAAGATGATACTTGCAGACAATGCCTGCAAGAGGCTGAGACGGTAGCGCACATTGTGTGTGAATGTCCAGCACTGGCTAGCATAAGGCTTAAGATCACAGGCAAACACTTGTTAGATGTGAATAGCATGGGGGAACTAAGCCTTAGACAAATGCTAGCAATTACAAAAGACTCCGTGATGAGGAAGAGTGTCGACAGTTACCAGTCGACAGCCTGAAATCAATTTAATCAAGTGTAAAGGCTAGGGCTAGCACGAGACTTAATTGAAAGTAAGGTGGTTGTGATTACGGATCGGTTCCCTATAATCAATTTGAGGAGCGAAATGGGGGTCGAAAATGGACCCAGAAAGTAAGTGGTCTGCTTCAATATCCCCCCATACATTAATAATAATAATAATAATAATAAAAATGTTACTGATTATTAAAATTTAAATTTTGTTCAACAGACACAATCGCCCATTATGTTTTTAGTAACCCGGAAAGTTTTCTTCAGGAGACAATTTTATACCTGGCTGAACAAGACATAACAATAAATACACAGTGTCATTAGGAACGTATTCCTTAAATATAACACTCTACTGAGTTAACACTGAATTTCTTATATGTATTATCGTCGTATGCCCGTTTTAATGCCACGAGTATAAGAAGATATTAATTTACTCCCCTTCGAGTCTTCTAAAGACCGAAAATGATCTACAATTTCCCGGTATTCAAAACTCTGATTTGACTGCAAATTCGCCACTTAAAAAATGGTTTACCAAATCTTCAAACGATCAAATTGTCTCATTTTTTAAATAATCCCTGTAATATGGGAAAGTAGTTTTAAAATATCCCAGAATTTAAGTCAGTACTTTAAATTATCCAATTTTCCACAGTCAATTATTTTTTATAACTATTTTCTTGGCTGCTAAGCACAAATATTTAATAAAAATATGCCAGCCAAAAATTATAAACATAATACCAAAAGTAATTCTAAGCACAATTATATTTTTGTTTATTACTTTGAAAATTGGAACAGAATAGCAAACTAGAAAAACAAACATTGGCTTTTGGCTTATGGTGCATAGTTAAGGTTTTGTTTTTTTCCTGGTCACGAGTATGAAAAAGAAATAAGAAAAATGTTTCTACCACAAACATGATAATTAAAAATGTAATTTTATACTTTAAAGTTGCCAGAGATCATGCAGATTCATGCTGTTGATATGTTACAGTTCACGACTGACACTAGCGCTGGCAGAAACAAGGAAATATGCAACGAGACAACCTATTCGTGGTAAGTTGCATAGAATTCAACACCTTGCAACTATGCTGGTAACCCCAAGTTCCTGTTTTATATTTTGTCAGTAGATAAGAGGAAAGACGAATATTCTGAAATGCGAAGATACACAGGTATCAAAAGGTTATAATCATATTTCTGCTGTGCTGTGTCTACGGTAACTGCAGTGTAAAATATTTTATAAATGCTGACAACAATATACAGAATATAATTATTCTGATAGGAAATAATAGTTCATACACATATATTGAAATTGGTAGCAAATAGCACGATATTAACCAGATACCAAGGCGATTTAATTATAAGTTGGAAACAAAGCGAATTTGCTATTGTGCAAATTCGACCAATTTAAAATTCTTTTTGCCTGGAATCAACTAATGTGTACAAAAATAACAAAGAAGTAAAAGCATGTAAACGAAATTTATTTTAATTCATAAAATTTGTTTGAAAGTTTTATATGCTTTAAAGTGTTTGACGTTGGCCATTTTATCACCTGCACTCATGAGCTCACCGCATATGTTAAATCGCCGTGCCAGCTGCAAGCAAATCCTATGATCAAAGTAGTAAGAGAAATTGCAAATATCAACTCTATGAAATTTTCCACCGTAAACTGGTGGCTGGCGTTATTTTGGAATATTTTTATATTTTAGAATCATGCCGGAAATAAATAAATTCGAAAAGTTTCCTAATCTCCAAAATATTTTTATAGGTCATTTCATATCAATCTGTATTTATTACTTGAGCTAACTCTTTAAAATCATGCATAATCAAATGTATTAAGAGTAATTGTAATCACACTATGGTCATTTAAATAAATAATTTATTTTCAAATATATTGAAGGGGAACTTCGCAACACTCTTTTAGTCATTTACCAGCTGAACTAGAAAACATTACTTTTAGTATTAATCCTTTAATTTCCAACATAAGTAGTTTAATTCCTTATTTCTTTGTGTCAAAAAAAGGAGAAGAAAGCGTCTCTCAACAGATGACATAAAATTTTTCTGATACTTTCTATAGGGATCCCAAGTAATCCTCAATTACTTCAAGCTCTTTAAATTTCTTATCCCAACATTTTATTAAAACCAACACAGCAGAAGCTTTGTGCGCAACTATTATAAAATGTTTCTTGAAATTTTATGCAGTTGATGTTCGGCTATCGAAAAACCCTCCAACTAAATTCTATTTATTCATTAATATTCTTTTTTGTTAATTTTATTGTTTATTTATTTATGAAGGTTATCAATTACATGTATACAGTGCACACCCAAAATATCAATTTATTTTACTTTGCTTTTGTTAATTCAATATATTAGTACAAACAATTGACATGATTAGCCATGCATCATTTTATCTTAGCAACTCCCAGTTTTATTACATCTTGTGTTGGCAGCAGCATTTATTTAGGTCATACTTACATTCTAACATACATGCATACCTTTCTCTTGCTTACAAACTTCCGATTAATGCGCAACTAGGTAAAAATATAATCATAAATTACAAGTTTGCTGCATGCATAATCCTGTTCGATTCTTTTGGTATTTCGATTTATGGTATATTTTCGAATTTTCGGTAAATTTTAAATGTTGGCAACAGTTTGCCAAATTTTGTATTTTTCATATTTTCCGTGCAATTTAGGAAACACTGCTTTTTTGGAAAATTTCGTTATATTTTTTAATTTAAAATTTTTAGACTATGATTTGATTTTGTGAAGAATTTTGAAATTTTTGTGAATTCTTAGAAATTTCTGTTTTTTTTCAATTTCATTTAGATTTTTGTTAATGGATTTTTTTATGTTTTTAAAACTTTTTTATTGAATTTTCAGTTTGCGGTGAATTAGATTTATGATAATTGTATGTATTTTATATTGATATTTTCATAAAATATTGTTTTTAAATTTTTTAGTAAAATTAAAGATATTGTAATAAAATTCGAAAACTTTGTGAGTTTTGATTATTTTTGTATTTTTAGTAAAATTTCTGGTTTTAATTATGTTTTAATTTTTTCCCAAAGACATTTTTTTTAATTTTATTGTAAACTTAAAATTTCGGTTTTATTTAAATTGAGTTTTTTTTATTTATGTAATTTAAAATTGTTGGACTATAATTTGGTTTTGTGGCGAATTTTTGGATTGTAATAAATAACCAAATAGTGCTAAAGTTTGTTTATTTTTATTATTAAGATTAATTGAGGGTAACATAATCATTTTTGTGATTTTTAAACATTTTGCTGTAATTTTTTTAATTTTGCGATGAAATTTGATTTTTTTTTTTGTATTTTTTCATTAAATATTTACTTTTTGTTATTGTTCGAGTTTTTGGTAAATTGTAAAATTTCGGTGAAATTTAAATTTTTGTGGTGAATTTTGGTTTTTTATTGAATTTTGATTTTTGGTAAATAAAAATGTTTATTCCAGATTGTCGATATTATGGTAGTGAATTTAAAATTTTTGCAAAATATCGAATTTTTCGAATTTTTTGTGTTTGGAGGAATTTAGTTTTAGTATTAGTTTTTAAAATTACGAGTTTTTTTTTTTTAATTTTTAATTTGGTCCAACATTTAGATCCACGTGTTATCTGATGGCATCAAAATGCAATTCTCTGTAGGAGGACCTCATAGCAAATTTGTAAAGGAATATGCATGAATTTTATGGGCGTATGTAAAAGCGTTTCCCCACAAGAGTGGAAATACCGAAAAATACAGAAAAATGGTCTTTTGCCCATATCTTTCGAACTTGTAGACCGACATGATTGATTTCAAATACACAAAAATTCGCCAAACGGATTGAACAAATGGTCCAAGTTTTCAGTCCTAAGTTGTCTACTGCCGTTTGAAAATTGATTTAAATATGGGGCAGACGGGCATCGTTAATTGACTTCCCTACCTATTAGGATTCAGAAAATACATAATTATTTGAGTCGGAAATGAATATTATAGAACTATAAACGGAATGATAAATCTATATATGTATATAATTTTTATTTTTGTGAAGGGTAGAAAAAGAAAGTTAAAGTGGGAAAATATATATATTCTTTAAAATTATTTTAAGAAAAATAATTTCAAAAACTTAAAAAGTAACTATACTTACTTATAACGTTATATAACACAAAAATAATCTTACGATGATATTGAGGAAAACTGTTTAAAACAAAAACAAATTATATAAAATACCAACCCTTTCCATATAAGAACTTATGGCGGTTTCGTTTCTGAAATAAAATGTTGCCCTGTGAAATAATACCTGCCTGCTTAATACACCCTTATTATTTGTGATTTTATACAAAAAAAACAGCACTTATTGTGAGGGTAAACATATTTTGGGTATAACAGAAGGGCAAAATGTGTTACACTTTTTCTAGACACGAAAACAACGTTATATTAAAATTAAAAAAATTATAGAAAAATTATACTTGAATCCAAATTTATTTTAAAATAAATAAAGTTTTATTGAAAATCTCAGGACAAACTATTATCCAATTGAAAGTCATATTTGTGAAACCTATGTATAGTACAAAGTCATCAGGGTACCAAAATATACGCAAAACTTCATTTAAATAGAGAACACAGTTTCTTTCGCAAGTTATATATGGTATAGACAGCATATTTGGCAAATAACAAGTCGCATCGTCTTGTTCCAAACACATATCGTCTATATCAATTTTATTTAATTTAAGCCACAAGACCGCGGCTGTCATATCACCAGCAGCAATCAGTTATTATTTATTATTATTAATGTATGGGGGGATATCGAAGCAGACCACTTACATTCTGGGTCCCTTATCGACCCCCATTTCGCTCCTCAAATTGATTTTAGGGGACCGATCCGTAATCACAACCACCTTAATTTCAATTAAGTCTCGTGCTAGCCCTAGCCTTCACACTTGATTAAAGTAATTTCAGACTGTCGACTGGTAACTGTCGACACTCTTCCTCATCACGGAGTCTTTTGTAATTGCTAGCATTTGTCCAAGGCTTAGTTCCCCCATGCCATTCACATCTAACAAGTGTCTGCCCGTGGTCTTAAGCCTTATACTAGCCAGTGCTGGACATTCACACACAATGTGCGCTACCGTCTCAGCCTCTTCCAGGCATAGTCTGCAAGTATCATCTTCTATGACTTTCATCTTAGCCAGATGGTACTTGAAGTTTCCATGTCCTGTCACTAACGCAGTGATCCAGCTTAAAGTAGCCCTACTATACCCGAGTACCTTGCTGGCCTTCCTGCCGAGGGGCTCTTCGAGCACCATTCTGGTCTGTCTACATGTGGTATTCTCCCTCCACCTATTCAGGTGTAATGAGTTTACCCATTGAAGAACTTTAGCTCGCACTAGGCCATTCCCCAGGGCAACCCTGGGTTCTGGTCCACAGAAATCCACACCAGATCCCCTTTTTGCTAGTTCGTCTGCTGCTTCATTCCCAGCTGTGCCTATGTGTCTCTTAACCCACATCAACGTCACCTCATTCAACGAGGCGTATATGTTCAGTTTCAGAACACATTCCAGCAACAGTTTGGAATATACGTTCACTTGCCTCATGCGTTTTATAACTGACTGGTTGTCAAGTGCAATGAAAACCATTTTCTCATGCACTCGGCTTTCAAGCAAGTGATCCAACGCATGCAGCAACCCAAGCAGTTCTGCCTGGTAAACTGATACGTACCTCCCCAAACACAGGCTACAGGAAAAATTCAGTTCAACTGAGAATACACCTGCTCCTGATGTCGTTTAGTTAAATATAATTTCAAGTTTTATCTAAATAAATATTTTGGCGCCAATTGTAAGTGACAAAATTTTAATTTCTAATAAACATATGCTCCACTAGATTTATTTAAATTTAAAATTAATATTCAAGTGTTAAATAGGTAAAAAAAATAATTTACCGGCGAAGCGTAGATATTGCATTACATTTTTTATTGCAAAATATACAGTTTGTGTACTTTTGTTTGTTTTTAATTAAAAATGAAAATACGTTCTCCCTTTACGTTGCGTTATTCTTACAGTTGTGAGCAAAATGAAAGTTGGTAAGGTAGATAAATATAATTAATTCTTTTTTTTACAATTACACATTTAAGAAATTAATACTTGTAATTACTTCAATGCAGACTCTACTCCATTTTCAAAAATTGACTTAAATACCAAATACTTTACTAAATATTATTACTGAATGCCCTACCAGATTAAGTAAAACAATTTTACAAATATTTAAATCAAATGAAAAAGTATTATAGAGTGAAGACAATACATTCCTACATATGTAATCAAATGTCAAAACATGCGGAACTTTGTTTAAAAAAAATACTTTCTGAACGCACTAACTTGTTGATCGCTACACTTTTTTTTTTTGTTTTTGTAAAAAATCATATTTCCAAAACCTTATTGCGAGAAATTGTATTAAAAATGAATAAGTTATGCTAAGTATTGTTGTAACATATTATGGTACCTTATGAGTTATATTAAGTTAATGCTTGAGTGTTGTTCAACTTTAGTACACAGAACGTGCGTATGATTAATATTAAAATATAAATTGTGCATACAAAACGAAGAATACGCAAACATTAGCTTGGCATAGCTCATTAATAGATTTTATTGTAATTAGATGTTTTAGAATACAAATTTAGTATTCAGTATTTTTGGATTAGTAAAAACACATTTTTGTTTCAACTTTACCAACATTAACTGCGCACTTCCGTATCGAATTTCAAAGGAAATCATATCTTTCAAACAAAGACAAAATAAAGAAGATCGGTTCCAAAACAACAAATTTTTGAAGATATTTCGAGAAAAACTAAACGTATTTTCGTACTCTATGGACTCTTAGAGAACAGAACTGCTATATCAGAACCCCTTCATATTTTTCGTGTAGCATAGTGTTATCGTTAGATTTCTCTCTGTCAAAATCCCACCAAGAAAAAAGAAAGGAACTCTAAGCTTAGGTCTTATATCCATTTCGACCAACATTTGCTGCATAAAATAGTCGTTTTTAATATTTATTTTTTGGGAATATTTAATTGCCCTCCACTGCTTTATGTTTATGCAAAAAATAACTGCTGGCATGAAAACATAATATGTATTGCAATCTTTAAAATATAACAAGAAAAAAAGGAAAATCACCAAATGTCAATTATTAATTTTAATCAAAAATTATTTATTATCAAATCAAATATATGAATAAATTTATTTCATTTATTCACAACATATTGTAGACTCCTTGGAAAATAGAAAAAAGCACGTCTGTTAAATATTTGTTGTATTTAATACACATGTACGTATATTTGATATTTATTCAATTTTATTTTCATTTGTTTTTTATACTTAAACCTTCTGGCATTAATGACATTTGCTGACTGGCTACGGTGCAGAGCACGGACTTTGACTGATGATTGATTGTTTTGCAATTGTTTGTGCTTTTTTTATTTTATTTCTCTTCTGTCAGTAGTAGAGAGATTACAAAGTTCTATTGCTGGCGGTGTTTATTGCTAAAGTAGAGATTTCCGGCATTACTGTGATAAATGATGCGGAAGTCGCCCTATTACCAAATAAAGGGAAGCAAACATTAAATAAATATAAATTAAAAACCTAATTGTTTTATAATTAAGTAAAAACAAACAGAAATTATCAAGTTGGGCGGTTAAGAGAAGCTCTATTTTTATAGTGAATGAAAAATGAAATGAAAATGGGAACGGTGCTCAAGCACCACTTTAACGAATAAGGATTTTGCCAAACCTTAAAAAACTTATTCAGCAGCTGTTGGATAGCTCTAGTTTTATACATATATAAAAATAACAAGGACTTAAGTTTATTCGTAACTTTAAGAACAAAATTACCAAATTCATAAAAACAGCTTTATGTAGATATTATGATAATATAATCTAGGGGGGATATCGAAGCAGACCACTTACTTTGTGGGTCCCTTTTCGACCCACTTCTTTCCTAGAATTGATTTTGGGCATTTGATTTCTAATTTACGATTACCTTACTTTCAATGAGCCGCGTGTTAACACTTTATTTTACTCTTTACTGTAGTGATTCTCTACTGTCTACTTGTAACGGTCTGTCTGTGCTGCTAGCCTCTGGGAGACATTTACACACAATGTACGCTACTGGCTCAGCCTCTTCTTGGCATTCTTGTCAATCTCTTCTGAATTCTGAATTGAACATATAAAACGAAACTTCCTTCCGAAAGTTCATATAATTCTCACAAATAATGAAAAAAAAATGCTATCCACCCACATACAGCTCCAAATACTCGGGTAAGTCTGTGTTAACATTGGAAATCGATTGGTATCTAGAGCTCGCATAATGGGCCGCAAGCACCCACTTAGCCACACATCCCTGGCATATGTTATTCCACCTTGAATTAGGGATTTTTGGAGGAGGGTTTTCTTCTACTCAGCTCGACTTATTTAGGCAGAATCCTAGCAGAGACATAAACCTGCCGCCACCACGAGGACGTAGAAGTCAGAACTTGTGGCAGTGCACGCATTTATGGCAAGGCAAGCACCATTGTGCCTACCAGCTGACAACCATAGTTATAATTAAAATATCTTAACAATATTTTAAGGTAGAGGTACTGCATCATACTGCTACTCATTTTAGGTCCCCATTGTTCCGCAGTGATGTTAAAACACGTTTACAAGTTTAGGTGATTTTTTTCACTGGACCAATGTAAAGTTGCTTCTAATGTTTTTTGAGGTGCTGAATTTGAATTTATCTGCGTTTTTTTTAAATTGATTCTAGTTTTCGACATATGCCTCTATCTCAAAAAGAAAGCAGTTGCATAAATTCCATATATTTTTGATTATATCTGAATATACTGAGCAAATTAAAAGACATTATTAGTGTTGAATGTAATTTCAATGAGGATTTTAGAATATCTTACCCAGTCAAATAAAATCAACCGTTTTAAAGTTTCACTTTGTGATAACGAAATATATGTCAGAAAAAATGGGAAGCAGGTTTGAATCCTACACGCCAAATTACATGAGAAAGACTTTCAGCTACTTGGGCAGCAGGATCTTTTGTTGTTGAGTATAGACTTATCACTTTCTCAATATCGCCAGTCTTATAGGCCGCCATACTTGTTATTTGTATGTGTGCGATCATCAGTCTACACAGTCTACCAACTTCTTTGATTTTCACCTCAGGCAGATGACTTTTTTGCAGCTTTAGGTACCCTGATTTTATTGAAGTTAATAGGACACTTCCATTATAACAAAATCTAGTATATTTGATGGGAAATCTTTTCCAAAATCTAAATTTTTTACACTGGAACTTTTTGACATTAGAGAGATTTCATAAACACAATATATCCAACGTTAAAGCAACAAAATAGTTATATTCCAACTGCCGTACTCATAAAAATAATTGGAATTTTAAATGTATTTTTAAAAAATTTTGAATGGAAAATTTGCTTTAAAATGTATTTAGGGGAAAATAAACAGTTTCTATACAAAATTTTGAGTAAAATTACTGAAACACAACTTGATTTTGCACGAATATTTCTCTGTAATTTAGATATAAATATAATCTCCAATATATGGTCTTCGATAAGAAAGATCACTTGCGATAATATTCTGAAACATTAGCTTATCAATATAAAAAAAGAAGCGATAAAATTTCTTAGTGTCCAATTGCAGATCCTTTTCTTTCAAATTAAATCAATTTAATTGTCCTTTAAAATCCTATCTACAAATTATTTCAATTAAGAATCTTTACGACTGAAAGTATGCAACCCGCATATGGGTATATTTTTATTTCCACTTCAGAAACATTATTATCATTTGATCTACATATATAGTAAGACCTAATTAGTACTTAACGTATTCGCTCTAAAGGGTTACAAAAGAGATAGTAGCACTTACGGACAGGCAATAGCTACTTTTGAAAAAAAATGGTAATATCAACTAGTTGTTATATGCAAATGTTGAAATATTTTGTTGTTGTTGTTGTTTTAATGCGTTAAATGTAATCCCAGCCTATGGAGCGTGTGAGTGTTGTGCATGTTGACAATTTATATATTAATTATACGCTTAGTTATTTTATTTGTTGTATTTATTTGTTTTAATTATTATTTACCAACGGTCTGGTTTTCATTGCAAATAAATAAATGTACACAAATTTATTCCTTAATCCCTAGAGAAAAAAATTACTTTTTAATTTCGTTTTTTATGCAGACAGAAAAAATATCGTTGAAATTCTTTAAAGTTATACGCAATTAAATAATTGAACACTACGCAATATATTTGAATTTTGGTTAAGTGCAAAATTTAAAATGTATTTTTTAATTTACGTTTTCGTTTACGTCTTATATGCTGTTGGTAATTCAACAAACAACTAGGAGGTTACAGTTCACCTTAGGGCTCAATTATAATTACGGATATCTAGGATATTGCATAAATATTTCTTAAGAACCCTAAGCCTGCTCTAAAGTTAAGCAACTGTTTATCCTTAAATAGTCACATATTTTCGCTTTATAACTATAGCGAACTGTCAACCGAAAATGCATTAATTTATCTAAGATTATGAGATTAAATATTAACGGCTGTATGCAGATAACATTTTATTTTTTGCTTAAAGTAAACATTAATTAATAAACATTTGATGCTTAACAAACTCAAAAGAAAATGTAAGCCAAGGAGAACTATAACTGATGCAGCTTAAAAACCCTCACCCGAACTGTGTTCTTATTAGCTAATAATTTCCAGCTGTGTAACAAAATACCTGTGTAAATGTAATAGTGGAACAATTTATTATTTAACTTAAAACGATAAATGCAATCATCATTATGATCAATTCAAAATAAAATAAAAAAAATGTTATGCATTTTTACAAAATAAAGTGCACATACAACAAAAGCGCAACCCGGTTTTTCATTTTTCTTTTGTTTTTGCAAGAAAACACAATTTTTAATAAAATAAATACCGCTCAAAAACAATCACTGATCAGGTAGATCAGGCCAGCTTTCAAAGCGTTAGAAGAGATATATAACAAATTTTGTTATGTTTCTTACACATTTTATTATAATTTTAGTTCAATAATTTTCACAGCACGTCTTCTTGAAAAATTCTTTTAATGAAACAATTTGTGTAGGATCATTAAAATAAAATTATATTACAAAAACTCTAAAGAACAATTAATAAAATATGATAAAAAAAAATTCATAATACTCGTGCTAAGTCAAAAGCTTTAAATTACAAAAACAAATACCTACACAAACTGAGAAAAAAATTTACATCTGGGAAAAATTTCAAAACAATTGGAAATAATTTACATTTGAAAATAGTTTCAAAATTTCACAGACAAATACTGCATCCAAGGAAGCTGATTTCTCATTATTCTCAAACGTTTTACTCCATTGCTGACGTCTAAAGAATTCTTAACATTTTACTTCGAAAAGTCAGTAACCGTCTTCAAAATGCTTGTAACATATTTGCATAATTCATATGTTGGTGAATTGAAAAATTAAAAAATTTTCTGAAAATTGTTACAACTGAACCCAAAACTAATGCCTTTGATATTGTGAATGATCTTGACAAATGTCAGCATATTAGCATTCATCTCGAAAACATGCGAAATGTTTTCAAATTCAAAGACTTTCACAGTCGCATTCCAAGAAAATCAAACGATTTATAAGCGCAATAAGATGGATAGGTATTTGTATAAGCCTCAACGTAATGAGAGATAATTTAAAGATTTCCGCTGCTAAAGTGGGGCTCTCGGACCAAGATAATAATGCAAAACGTCGAAATTTGTTGTCATTAAAAAATTCGGCTGCTCTTAAATTTTTGCAAGCTCTTTTCATCTCAACTTTAATAAACACATTGATACAAATTGTTTCGTTCTGCATCAAACTGAACTGAACCATCTGATCTGATCTGCTAGTTGTACTTAGTGATTTTAATTTTCCTCACGTATTGTGGATTAAGCCTATGGAATGTAATAATTTATTACCTACTATTGCAAATCAATTTATTTAATCACTGCATACTATGGGATTTTTCATATAAACCACTTAACTAACCCATCTGGTAAACTTCTGGATCTTGCATTTATCATTCAACCACCAGATATCTGTGTACACAATTCCCTTCCCTTCACCTCTCCTGAAGATCATCACTATCCTATATTAGATAGGGACATTTTAGTATCCGCTAATATCTTGTCTTTAGCTTCAAATAAAAATAAACAAAGACTCATCACAAGTGGTGAATACCCAACAAAAATAAAAATTAAAATTAATTAAAATATTTGAAAGTTAAAAAAATTATAAGTTCAGCACAAAACCAAACTGTAGTCTAAAAATGTTTGTATCACCAGGTAAATAAAATTTTGCAAAAAGCTAAGTTTAAAGAAAATCGAAAATGCACTTAAATATTACGAATAATTTGAAATTTGTGCAAAACAAAATGAAAAAAGTTGAATAAAACAAATAAATTCCTAAAATACCACAAAAACCAAAATTCACCAAACCAAAATTTTCAAAACTAAATTTCAGCAAAAAAAATCTCCGATATTACACAAGTTCCAAAAGTTCGTGAAACCCACAGAATTATTCGAATAAACTAAATCAGTACAGTAGTGTATGATTTTGTAAACATTGTTATTGCACAATAAGCCACATTGTACTAGATCCCGCCAAGCATGTCAAAAATATATTCAATAAAATTGTATTCATTATTTAAGTCGTAAAAAGTGTTCAATAACAATTTTTTATATAGAACTCTGCTGGTAATTTCAGAAACATTTTATGGTTGTTGTATTTGCTGATTCATTATTATTACCACACGATGATAAGAAAGTGTCTTTCAAAATGATAACAGAGTTCAATCTAATACCGTATTTGATGATTATTTTCTGTCGAGTCAAAAAGTTATTGCTTCACGATAGCTTTTTTATTTAGAAAAAGAGCTGTGAATTTTATACATAAATAATGCTAGGAGTTATATTTGATTGGTTTTGGTAATATGTTTATATCTTAATCACCTGCGCAAAATAAGCACATTTATGAAAATCGAACCTAGATAAAATAAAATTTATAATTTGTTTGATTTTTGGTAAAAATATTGGTGGAAATTCGTATTACTTTTCATTTCCTCACAATTTTGGAATTCACCAAAATACGAAAATTTACCACGAAGTCGAACTAAAGTCAAACAAAATTTTAATTACGAAAATAACGCAATTTATTAAAACTGCGAATTTTAAAAAAAAAAAACCTCAAAAATAAAAGGTTCAGTATACTCTGTATTTAACTATAAATTTCACTAAAATAAAAATTTCCTTAAAAAAATGTAAATTCGCCTCAAATTTAAACTCTACAAAAAAAAAATCGAGTTACACAAATTTAACATTAAAAAAAATCTAATTTCACAACAAATCGTCAATTCACTAAATATTTAAGATTAACCAAAAATTATTGAAATTATAAAAGCTTTATATGCGACCAAAAATTGAAAGAAAAAAATCAAGTTTTGAGCATTCCCAATAGAGAAATTTAAAAAAAAAATCGAATTTTACTCGACTCTGAAATTTTGATCTAATTTGCACCAAAAAATTTAAATTTCATTCAAAAATTAAAACTGAACAAAATTAAATCCACAAAAAATAGGAAGTTCACCCAAACTCAAAAATTCAAATCTGAAAAACAAAAAACGAAATTTAAATTAAAGTTTAAATGTAAAATAAGACAAGTAAAACCAGAGCCAAAAGTTAAAGATCGCAACCAATCCTTTGCAATGGGAAAAATCTTTTGTGAAGGCTATATAAAATTGAGCACAGCTTTATTAAAGCTCTCTTCCTTGTTAATTTTTCGTTTTTTTTTTTTTTAATTCCATTTTAAATTTAATTGATTTTTATGGAACCTTTTCGTATTGTTATTTTTTATAATTTTCTACATCTTTATTTTCTTTGTGAAACATCGATTCGCCGATCTCTAGTCGAATTTTGTTTTTTGTTTTATATTTTGTAAATTTTTATGTTTTTAAGTATTTTTATATATTTTAAGTATTTTTACATTTTAACAAACCAAAACCAGACCATGAAATAACCAGTTAAAAAAAGCCGTGTTTAGCTTTGAGGACAAATCTATGTCAATATTTGCTGGCAAATAAAAATCGCCGAAATAGCAAACAGAAAATCGTCCACAAAACGTTATCCCAGATCATCAGTTTGGTTTTCGAGCAAGGCACAGTACGATTGAACAAGTCCATAGAATCGTTACCATTATTAGATCGGCTTTTGAAAGAAAGCAATACTGTTCAGCTTTCTTTATAGACATTTCCCAAGCATTTGATAAAGTCTGCCATGATGGGCTACTTACTAAAATAGTTCGGGTTCTACCTGAAAACACGCACAAGCTTATAAAAAGCTATTTGTCAGATAGAACTTTTAAAGTAAGGTCAAAGGACCAGCTTTCAAGATGTGGGAAAATCAGTGCAGGAGTACCTCAAGGTAGTGTGCTAGGGCCGCTATTATATATCATCTATACAGCGCATATGCCGACAAGCCCACATACATATACGTCAACCTTTGCAGACGACACTGCCTGACACTACTGACACTTGTAAGTCAGTAATAATCCAAAGGATGCATCTAAAAAGCTGCAGTCCCATATTCATAAGCCGGAACACTTGCTAAAACAGTGGAGAATAAAGGCAAATCCATCAAAATGTGCTCATGTAACGTTTTCCCTTAGAAGGCAAAATAGTCCACCCATCACAATAACTAATACCACTGTACCAGCAGAAACGCACGTTAAATATTTAGGTATCCACCTAGATCGGCGCCTAACTTGGTCCCGTCACATTGAGTCAAAAATAACGTCCATAAAGCTTCGAGCAAATCAACTGCATTGGCTAATAAGTCCTAACTCAACTTTGGCTTTGGAGTATAAAGTTCTTTTATACAAATCCGTTATAAAGCCAATATGGTCATATGGTATTCAGCTGTGGGGTACTGCCTGTGCATCAAACATCCAGAAGTTACAGAGAAGACAGTCTAGGATTTTACGTCATAATGTATGTGCCCCCTGGTACATAAGAAATGAAAACATACATAGGGATCTTAAAGTTCTCACTATCCACGAAGAAGTTAAAACGTACATGTCCAAATACGTAAACAAACTAGTCGCACATCCCAACACTCTAGCACGCAATTTATTGCAATTTGACGGCCACCAGAGACTTAAAAGAACTGACACATTGAGCCTGGCGAGGCGGCTCTCTCTACACAATAGAAGATAGATTTTTAAGATTTGAATACAAAAAATTAGTTATTACATTGGTAATAACTAATAAATAATAATTTAGAAATAAGATTTGAATACTTATTGAGAATTTTTTTTTTAAATAGAAAGATTCAATAAAATAAAATAAAGTATAAAAAAAAATTTTTCGATAAAGAGATTATAAGTGAAAAATATTCTTTAGCATTTCCTGACATTTGCGCTGACTGGCAACTGCTCCGGAAGTTTGTTCAGGGAACAGAGTTACTCTTCTAAGAATGGGCGCTGGTCTGAGTGTATGCTTACTGGAAAAGGGCGAAGGTCCCTTCCCCTAGCCCTACACTATCATGCTACTTGGTAAAAACATCATAATTTAATTATAATTAAAATTCGCTTATAATATTTTAATAAAAGAAATTCTTTTAATGTACTGTGCTGGGTGAAATGTATAACAAAAATAAATTGTTCATCAACATGAAGGTGCTGATTTCTTGTTTTTTTTTCTAATAAATTTTTTTTAAATCAAAAATACTCAAACCCGTTTAACAGCGTAATAGTTTCTAAATAGAATTGTTCGAATATCGGATTTATGTGAAATATTTTATAATCGAACACCCTTGTATGTCTGTATGTGGTACACTCAAAGTGCGAACAATGCATCGTTATGTAAATCAAACATTTTTCGTATGTAAATATAAATTAAGAATAGCAACATATACTCGTTTTATATGTAGCGTACGGCAAGCGATAAGATAACAGATGACAAACAATTTCTTCAATATTAAGTTTCAAAAATAGATATTTGTTTATTTTACAAAGCAACTCAAAACTCACTTTCATATTTCATTTGCATTTATAGTTTTCGACTGAACAGTTAAACAAAAATATTCAGAGCGCCAGAGTTTGCAAAGTTTTGCTAAAAATAAATAGAATTCTAAAATTAATATTATTTAGAATTTATTTAAAATACCTAAAGTGAGTTATAAGACTGCATTAAATAATTAAGTGAAACCATCAGTAATGAAATTAATTTTATATGTGATATGTATTACTGAGTGAAGGATCGCTGTTAAATCTTGAAAAACATATAAATTTCCAAATTGTAAAACCGTTTGATTCGGAAATAAAAAAGCAGATAGTTGGAAATCTTGCTAAATACAAACACGTAAATTAATTTCACATAACTGAATAAAAATAGTAAAGAGGAGTCAAGCTGTCAGTGAACTTGGGTGAACGCCTCACCACTCAATAGATATATTTTTATATTTTACCTGTAAAATGTTGAACTTATCTCCACCAAACGGTTTCTTTTTTTTTAATACTTCGTCAATTTATTATTTTTCATTCGACCAATACGAGTCAATTGTTCTATAAATTTAATAAATTTTTCGCCAAAAACGGCCACTTAGTTACTTTAAATTCAAAGAAACTCTTACAATTCTTTAGCCAGAAGAACGAGTAGAAAAAAGTTGTGCGTAAAAGTAAACTAATAATTCAATCCCAGTTGCGGTCAACGACAACAGATGGAAATATTGCAGAACTTGTCAATGCTGGCAGCCGCCAACAATTTTTTTCGAAAATTCGAACGAATAATGAATAAACATTTTGCTTCAAATAACTTATTAAAATAGGATAAAAAAACCAACAAACATTAGTTTGATTTGTATATACTCGTATGAACAAAACAATCTAATATAAAAAACAAAAAAAATAGTTATCTACTAAAAGAAGCCCCAAAAATTACATTGAAAAATTAAATTGTGTTCGCTACAAAAAATTTTCATTAATGTTTTATAAATAATATAAAGTTAAGTTGTTTAGATTGTAATCGATTCTTTTTTTATTCGTATTAAAAGTACATCTCCAATATCTGCCTTCTTTCGGAAATAGAACTTTGCAATATGGTTGAGTTGCTTAATGGCCTATTAGTGTTGATATTCTGAGACATTAACGATTTAAGATTGTGTTTTTATACATTTCGTCACTATGCTGGTTCTTCATTAAACTTGTTAATCTCAACAAACGTTATTTGATATAAGTGGTTTAAAAAATATTCGAATATTTGAATATTATACAGAAATCAATCCCATCATTTTTATTCTTAATCGCAAAGTTTTATTTATTTGAAAAATGAAAAAAAAAGTTTTCAAATAATTTTTGATCAAATGACAACCCTACTTCCTTCATAGCTAGCTTATTATGAACACATCTGGGTGGGTTTCACCCCTTCTCACTGGGTAAGCTGCTCATAAGAAAAGAAACTTCCATAATAATTTTTTACAATCTATCTTCCAAAAAGTTTTCACAAATTACCTTTACTATTGACAGGTGTTGTGTCTTTGGCATGACATGAATTCCAGTAGTTTGTTTACCTTGAGGTCCTAGCAGCTTATTTTTATATTCAATTTTTGTATTTGATTTTTCACGATCTCAGTAATTAATTTATATCAGCTCAGAGAGAGATAACCATACCTTCAAAGACCTTATGAAACCGCAACTAGGCCCAAAGAAAAGCTGTTAACATATATCTGCAGCTCTTGCGATTTACGGACTCAACAACGTTGTTTTCATAGAAGCTTAGACCAATATCCCCACCAATTAATAAATTTCGTGAAAACATTGCCACCTTCTAAAACTCGCCTGTATTGACGTCGTCCCAAAAACGACAATTTTAATTGCTAACATAGCCCTTCATCCAATTATAAGGCTCGGCGCCTAAAGTGACTTATGTGCAATAATGCAGAAACTCTTTCAGAAGCTCATTAGGCCGTGAGTAGTGGAACCTGCGGTGGTGATTTGGCATCAGTAATACAGTAAACACCATGGCCAACAAAGGCTGTTTAAATCGACCCGTTCTTCATATTGGAAATCATTTGGGCCTATCCCTAACGCGACGCAACGCCGAAATGGAAAACCAAAACAAATTCCGATCGTTTTTGTTTCATTATAAGTACAAAAATAACTAAAACAAATTAATGATATTTTTAAAATTTATTTTTTCTTTTCATATAAATTTTGGCATTGCGTTGCGTTTCAGGGCCTTTATTATGTAACGCTAAATTAGCATACCCTCGTAAAATGTTAAATTCACCTCCATATTTGCTACTCAACTGGCAACGGAAATAATTAATTGAACATATTTTTTTGAAATATTGACTAAATAATTTTTAAAGCGCCAATAAAAGGATATATTTTCCGCAACGTATTCTTAATCTTTCTCACTGAGATTAGAACTTTATTTACTCTTCATGGCCCACATTTTTTATAGATAACAGCACCTTAACGCAAGAAGATTGTTAGCACATATATAGAAAACAAATTTTGCAAATCAGCCCGAATATAATACTAAAGAGTTGTTAAAAATTATCTTTTAAAATTTAGTCATTATATAATAAGAATTTAGGAATTATAAACAAAACATGCAGAAATAAAAATTAAGTGGTTGCTTAGCAATTGAAGTACAAGCATTGCAAAATAAAAACGTAAAATAATAATAATAAAATTTTTATGGCCGTAAGTTATATAATTTTTTATTAAAATATTTCTTTCCATCATAAAGCCGCTGTTATTTTTATTTCAATTTTGTTTTTGCTCATTACATAACTTTGGCCTCTTGCCAGATAAGAAAAAAAATGTTATTGCTTGCTGCCGTTAATGACTGTAGCAAAAGCTTGAAGTTCAATGGCACTAATATCTTCATATGAGAGTAAGAATATTTGCTTTATATTTAAACATCTTTTTCCAGGTTTTTGAACTTTATTGTTTTTAAATTGAATTTTCCACGGTTTCGCCATTGTCCAACATTTTCCCTCCAGCCTGCGTGATATCTGTGAAACCTGCTTACTGCTCGCTGTTCAACACTGGGTCTTTTCTAAATCGGTGACTATTTCTGTTGCTCAAAAAATCTGCTGTAACTTTCTTAAGTGGCTAACATTTCTACAGCAAGTCTTTCCTTTCCCTGAGACCTAAACAATGTTGCCTGTTCTTGCCATAAACCTGTGGTATATTATTCAGCTAACATAAAATTTGAGGCAACTTATGGGGAAATAACATTTTTTTACCAGTATTTCTTTTCTTATATGACTGTTCTTTTGCCCTTCTTTCTTAAAATCGGCGTCGACTTTACCTAATTTGTGTGTTAGGAATACAGCAATATGAACCTTAAATAAGAATATGTAGCAATTTTTTTTTTATTAAATTACAGCAAAACTCAGACGACCACAAATTTTAGTTCTACATTCTATTAAGTTACAGATGAGAGCATAAAATTATTAATAAAGCAATAGCACTGAAATAGTGAAGCGACATGCTATAAATTCTATAAGCTTTATTTACAATGATCTTGTTGAAAACAAATACAGTCCAGCAATAGCAAAAATCAAAAATATTTGCTGTCACACAGAAGCACTTCTTTTTTTTAGTTATGCTGTTGCTATTCTCGTTCTACTGGAAATACGACAGCAACGAGGACAGCACCAGTACAAATATGACTGCAGGCATATTGATAGCATTCTGAAATGATACAGCAAGCGTCCTATGCACTAGTATTTGATTTATCGGTTTCATTTGTTACTTAATTCTTTGCAATAACAAAAGGCTTTGTTGTTATATATAAAAATAAATATTTCGTTTAATATTTCTTTTAGGATCACTTATTATCATAGAACTCGTATGATCACTTTGAGTTATTTTACAATATGGTTCCTGGCTGCCCTCCCAACCAGGTCGTAGTTGCTGCCCCAAAATTTATTTAAGTCTACGACCCAGCCTTATGCAGAAACTTCATATTATTAACCCGGAAAATTTAATTTCCCCAGCCATTTTGGGCAAGTGTTCATGCAATTGATAGCCACGTCAATAGTTCGGCTCTAATTAGTAGTCAAATTTCAGCGCACTGTTAAAATAAAAATTAGTTGATTTTGTTTTAATTTAAATATCCGGGAACACCCCAAGTGTCATAAGAAAGTCCCTAATAACTATCACTACTAAAAATATGCAATAGGTCTGTTCCAGGTGCATAACAAAATAGTCCGGACTATTGAGAGTAAAAAGAAAATTACTCTCTGAATGTGCCAAAGTTGTGCGGAATTGCTGGAACGCAAAAAACCACAAATGGTGCCTACTTTCTCAAATAAATCTCATTTTAGTAATTTTTTACGCTTAAAATGCATAATATTTTAAAAGCAAAACATTTACATCATTGGCAGCAGCAAGTTTTATGATTTTTTAATATAAACAAAAAACAGCTGATAATTTAATTCTAGTCCGAATTTACCCAAAGAAAAAGTTCTGACGATTTTGTACAGGAAATGAAAAATTTTACTCCCTCATTTTCTCTCAAAATTGCACAAAAATTGTTATCTGGAACGCATTTGGACTACTTCGGACTAGTTCGGACTGTTTCGTTATGCACTTGGAACATACCTAATGTAAGCCAAATATATCAATCAATCTATTAACGTTTTAAAGCAATTTCATTAATTGAATTATTTTCCTCGTCTACGTATGTTTATAGAAATAATAACATACCTTCGGAATATTCTGTTATAAACACCGAAATATTTATGAAATCCGCTCTTTGAATAAAATTAAGTAAAATTTTTAATCTTTCAAATTTTCAGACTATGGCGCCGCGTAATATCTTGAGCCTTACCAGCGAAGAGAAACAAAAATTTTTGGATTCGTTTGATTATGTGTTTTCGGATATCGATGGTGAGTTTAAAATAAATATCGTAAACGATTAAAACTCATACCAGAAATATTACAGGTGTGATTTTTAATGTGTCACAAAACATTGAAGGATCTGCGGAAGGCTTTAAGGTACTTCGTCAGGCGGGCAAACAAATAACCTTTATTACCAACAACAGTGTGAGATCTGAAATGCAGTGCATACAGAAATTGCGTAAAAATAACATAGAAGTGGAACCAGTAAGTTTGGGGAATATATTGAATGTTAAAATACTTCAATTAATATATTCAATCCCAGGCCAACATCATGCATCCTGCCAAAAGTTTAGTGGAATATTTGAACAGCATCAGGTTTGAAGGATTAATATATACTTTAGCATCTGAAGAATTTAAACGGGTGTTACGTCAAGCTGGGTACAAGTTATTGGACGGAGTAAGTAATTGAAGCTTCTTTTTACAATTCCGAAAATTTTGTTTGCGTTTTTTTTTTTTTTTTTTGCTTCAGCCTAACATAATTCTTAATGAATCACTTAGCGAACTTCTAAATCTGCAAGCAGATCAACAGCCAGTCAAAGCTGTGGTTATAGACTACGATTTTAATTTGTCTTTTCTTAAAATTATGAAAGCAGATTTTTATTTACGCCAGCCCGATTGCCTGTTGTTTGGCGGCGCTACCGATTTCCAATTACCGCTAACAAAAGACATAACTATTTTGGGGCCGGGGCCGTTTGTCAAATTATTGGAGCAAATTAGTGGCAAGGAAATGTTGACTTTTGGCAAACCTGGCAAAGCTTTGGCGGAAGTGTTGATGCAACGTTATAATGTGTCATCGCCAGACCGAGTTCTTATGATTGGTGATATGTTAGAACAGGATGTACGTTTTGCCACCTCCTGTGGGTTTCAGTCCTTGTTAGTACTTAGTGGTGGCTGTTGCTATAATGAACTTATTGCCCAAACAGATGCAAATTTCATACCTAAATACTACGCCCAGGGTATGGCAGACTTTGTCGAGTTCATGCATGACATTAAGAAAAGTAATATTTAAGTAATTTTATAATATTTTTTATATTAAAAACTTTTGTTCTTACAACTTGAATCTAAATTAAACTTTTTAAATCGCCCAGATTTTCCAGTATGTAATCAGGTGTACTTTGCTTCTCTAGTACAGTGCTCAAGTCGGCTGGCTTAGTAGCTCCTGTTAACACTAACAGTGTCTGAAATCCGCACATTTTACCAAATTCTATATCACTCTTTATGCTATCGCCCACCATAAGCACCCTTCGAGGATTCTGTATTTTAAACGTTTTAACCAGTAGCTCACCCAACTCCTTGCCAGGTTTTCCAAATACTTTCGCCTTACGCTGATTGGCATCTTCTACAATTTTGATGAAAGCACCTGGTCCAATCAGTATATTGCCACCGAAAGGTATGTAAGCATCCGATGCACCAGCAATAAATAAACATTCTGGATTTTTCAAAAGCATTTGGGCTCTCATCAATTTCCAAGCGGTCAAATTGAAATCTACATCAATTATGACAGCCTTAACTGGTTCCTTGCTAAATATGGCCTGATGCAAAGCTGCCAAAGAGCCATTATTTATAAAGCATTCATTCTGGTTTGAGGAATAAGTTTTAATTATTACTTAATTTTAATATTTCTTTAATTGGCAAACCTCTTCCACAATTTGAAAGCCATTTCCACGCAAATGCTGTTTAAATACTCCACCCGAAAAGCATAAAATATGACCTTGAAAATCTTCCATTCTCAAATAATCACTGATGGTCTTAGCAGGATGTATTAACTGGTGCTGAAATAAAAAAAGTTCAAGTTATTTGTTGTACTATAATCGTATTGGGAATATTGTGTGATTAATTCAGGAGTCTAAACAGTTTGTCCTTTTGAAAGATGAGCATAGATCTTAAATATTTGTTTAAGTTTTGGCCGTGATTTTACACTCGCTCTTTGTTTTTCAAAAGTAACTGGTATACCCGCGGTCATTGCACAGTGGTGTAGGATTAAAAAATAGCCTACAAATTAATATTTTCTTTGTAAATTTTCTGGATTTGTAGATATTTTTCCATTTTTTGTGAATTGCCGATTTCTGCTGAAAAATGAATTTTTATGCTATTTTTGTGTACTTAAAAATTTTGGTGAAATTTTGACGTTTTTTATAAAATTTAGATTTTTCTTGCATTATCGACTTTTCAGTGAAATTTTGGTGAAATTTCAAAATTTGTTTGGTAAAATTTTAAATTATATTGAAATCCGGTTATAATGATACTTTAAGTGACAATTTTAGTTTCTCATTGAGTTTAGAATTTTTCTTACTTTTTTTAAACTTCAGCTTTATGGTGAAGTTTTTATTTTGGTGAAATTTTCAAGTTTAGTGAAATTTGATTCTTTTGTTTATTCGGTGTGAAATTTCGATATTTTAGAAAATGTTTGCCTTTTGGTAAATTAATTTTCTCTTGCTATATTTAGGTGGTGAATATTCCAATTTCGGTTTCTTTATTAATTTTCAATTTAATTTTGACTTTTGATAATTTTTGTATTATTGGAATTTCGATGAAATCGGATGTCTTTAGTGAAGTTTAATTTTAAATTTTCCAGCTATTAAAATCCTAGATTATCTAGTGTCGTCAGAAGATGAATTTCAACGTCTGGCAGACAAACATTATTAAATGAACTTCCATACTTATAAAAATCAAATTATATAATTTTTGCATAGCGTATAATAAACACAATTTCGGAAACAAATTTTTATATCATTAAAAAGAATTCAACTAAGGATAGTTTTTTGAAAGAGAGTTGTAGTGCAATTAGTACTTCCGGAAAACTTGCCGTTTCTACTTGTTGTCTTTATTTTAACAAAAGTAATTTAATAATGCCAATTTAATATTTCCTAAAATCTTTCCAGTTTTATGTGACATGTCAAAATTTTTAAAATTTTCTTAGTAACTTTAGTTTCAAAATTCTGCCTTGTTATTTTTGTACCCTTGTGTTTGACAACATGTGAGAAGAAATAATTTCAATAGCCCAATATCAACACTAAACAGTATATTTATTTTATGTCTCAATATTTGTTAGATTTCATAATCAGTAGAAGATATAAATACTTAATTATAACCTTGCACCTACCTCTTCAATATCCAAACCGCAACTGGCAAATTTACTCAATTGATCTTTCGTTGATATGAAACTGTTATTTGTAACGAAAGCAACTTGTTTGCCAATGTCACGTAAATATTTGATGGCATCTGAGGAACCAGGAATTTCGTCATAAAAATTTTGCCAAATAACACCTGTAATTTCAATTCAACTTTAAAATCTTTCATAAATAGGAAAAAAACAAATCATTATAAAACACACATACCATCACAATCACAAAATACCAAATCGAAAGAGTCTAGAAAATGTTTCTTTTCTTCCAGCGTTAAATTATTAAGCCAAACAGACGATTCACAAGACATAATTTCCGTAATTTGTTTTTAATTCAATCAAATCAAATAATTAACAGCTGAACTGGTTAGTTAAAAAATTTAAATTATTTTTGTTTTTATTTTCAATCTCCTCAATGTCTGTGGTGACTTTATACGCTGATCTCCATGGGTGCACGTCTAGAATGCAACTAAATAATAAGAATATTTTCAGATTATGTTCATTTTCCATCAACGTGTGTATCAGTTTCTGCAACAACAAATGTAAATTTGTTTTTGCGAAGCTTCACATTAAACAATTGATATTTGTTTACATCTGGTTGTAGGAGCAGAGCTATAATTTTATTTAAATTTTCTTGACAATATTAAGATGCCACAAGCATTTTAATTAATTGATACCAAATTGATAGCCATAATAATTGCAATGGAAATATTATTGTGAAGTACTTAAGTGCATAAGAAATAAAGTTTTGTAAACTTAGCATGTGCTGGAATTTTATATATCACAAAATATGAGCTTGTATCGGGTGATTTGTTTGCTATTTGGTTTTTCGTATGGTTTGTGGGACTGTTTCCATTATTGGGCCATTTTCCTTCAAAAATAATGAAAATCGCAACGTTACAGTTAATGGAGCAATGTAATCTGCGATGATTACAGACTTTTTTTGTCTAAAATAAAATAATTGGACTTGGTTGGCATGTGGCTTCAACAAGACTGTGTCACATGCCACACGGAATGCGAGACCATAAATATATTGCGAGACTTGTTTAGTGCGCAATTACTCTCGCGTTTTCGAGCAGTCCTTTGGCCGCCAAGATGATGCGATTTGACCCTATTAGAGTATTTTTTGCGGGGATACCCTGGGAGATAACGTTACAGTTGCCATTGGTGAGAAACCAATCGAAATGGTAGAAAAAGTATGCCAAAATTTAAACTAATGGAAGGCCCACCTATGGCGTAACCGCTGGCAACAAATATATGAAATAATCATTAAACGTAAATGGCAGGCATTCATTTATCCGCCCAAATAAATATTTCATTCGATTAAGTAACTTTTCTGTGTTTTTTTTTTTAATTTTCAAAACCCACACGGTTATAAATTCACCCAATATTAACCCATTGCTACTTATGGTGTATGCAACGCGGGTTTTATTGATACCTGACGAGATCTGTGAAGCTTCATAGACTTAAAAATACAACATTCTCTTTGAGTGATCTGTAAGCAACGACACGTACCTACGGAATGCTTGCGTAGGCTTAGAAAAGTCCAGGGTTTCAAGAAAATGAGAGACTCAAAATTTACGTAACAATCTTCTTCTCTTTATGCTGGGTGCAACTCTACGTGATCTACACTAAAGTAGTTCGGTTCCCATAAAAGAAAGGTTGATACAGGACGCTAGGATTTAAGAGTAGTTGATAAAGACGATCACGGCAAAATTTTTTTCGATGTTAATGGTTACAAAATGGAACAATGTTTTATTCTAGATACGACCTCTGATATCTAGGGTCCTTCCTCCCTAACAACTAACTTTTTTCGAAGTAAAACTATGCACTCCGGACCCTTAGAAAATATATTTTTGCCAATCCCAACATGCTGGCCGTTTTGTTTTCATGAATTTATTAGCTCTCAAACAAGATAGAATTTGTTTTAATCGAACCTGTATGCGACTATGGGTGGCAGAAGTATACACCGAAGAAGAAAAATATACCGGGATCTAGTCAATGAACATAATAAAAAAAAATATTTCGTGTATAAAAGCTACTACTTCATTTGCTTTGCTAGAGTTTGGTTTGATAATCTTTGGCTTGAACTGTGATCTTATTAAAAGTATAATTAACAAAATGTGTAAACGTTAAATCAAAATGCAGTTTAAAGCACGTGACATTGACATAACAAAATTATTATCAAGAATTCAATTAAACCAAAAAGGTCGGCATGTTGGGAGTGAAAAAAATTAGTATTTAAAACGTCAGGAATACATAGTTTTAAGGAGGCTATCTGATGGCTTGAAAACAATTGGTTATCAGGTATGGAGTTTATTGCTGTGCTTACCTATTTGTCATCAATGCGGCTCGGGATTGTAGAAAATATTGCGGGACAAACTGAAGATATAAAAGTTTTAATTTTAGGCTAGAAAACTCTCTTCCCATATTAGGACATACGTACATACATAGTTATGTCCTCTGTTTGACATAGTCGAATTTTAAACTTTTAGGCGAAGAGTCAAGATCGTTGTGCAAAAATTCGAAACGTTGAGTTATTAACTACGAAAAAGTAAAGAATAATTTACCAAAGGATTTTTGCTTCCATTTCGATAGCTTTCATTTCAAAGGAGTGCAACGTCAATTATTAGAAATGCTGCATATGTAAAAGTCTCTGGCTGTTAGTCTTCGGTTCGACTACACTCGAGCGAAAGCCTAGTTCATATGCCATAAGTTATATAAAAAAAGCATAAAAAATTTACATTTTGAAGGACCTTTCAGGGTAAAAAATTAACTGTGTTTATTTAATTCTAACCGATGCCATACAAAAATGTCACTATATTACTTTCCCCAAAATAAATATCATTTCAGTTTCATTTAAGGTGCTAAATGTTGAACAAGTATAAGGTAAGAAATATGATAAGCATAGAAATTTTTATACGGTTTTCCAATAAAGGTTAGTCGATAGTGACAATCAATGCTGCCACTTCATAGGTCGACAAATTACACGATGGAGGAGCTCGTCCAAATTATAAAACTTTTTTATCAAAATAAGTGTATGTTAGCCCAGGCGTTTCACATGATGCGACTAGTTTACGCCGAACGTAATAGTGCTTCAAAGTCTCCAATACTTCAAGTAAAGAATCATCGGTGTAACAAAGACAGGCAAATCTTTAATATGCACAAGAGCTCGCACAAGATCCTACTGGCTCAGTAGGGTCTGTGTAATAGTCAAAGAAAATTTGATATATCAGATTTGTGCCATAGTAAGAAGATGCGGCCATATTAAATAAAAAAAATTATTTCAGCAATATCTCATTATATAGGCTGTTTTATTCCATTTCTGAATAAAATCGTCGGTGCTAGAAAACCTTTTATTCTGGCCAATCTGAAGAGGCGGTTAATGATGTGAAACAATGTGTGAACAGTGTCAATTATCAGTTGTTTCCTGGCCAAATGGAAGTAAAAACAAGCCAATTAAAAATTGTTGAGCCAAGTGTCTTTGGCTGCAAAGCATAACCAGATTTATTTGTACTTTTAAAATTATATTTTACTTAAAGCCAAGCCATTTCTATAACTTAATTAATTAAATTGAACAAAAATACATGGACATGTGGACAACATAAATTACAGTGACATAAATGCCGCCTTCCTTTAAAATGTACCGCTTATACAAAAGGCAACACATTCTTCAACAATGCAATGCGAGACATTGATAATTATATTTTCTTTAAATTACTTTAGATCATTAAAAAATTCCACAAAATCCGCCATACTGTCTGTGTAGTAATCCGGTTGTGACTGCAGGGGTTTTGCCACAATATTTTCCATTGAGTGGGCACCACTCAATACGAAAAGTGTTTGAAAACCTAAATTAAGGCCAAATTCTATGTCCATGTCTAAATTATCGCCAACAAATAAAACTCGTTTTGGTTGCGTAATATTAAAATGTTGCAGAAGATATTGGCCCAAGAACTGGCCAGGTTTGCCGAACAAATGAATTTCTTTGTGACAAGTTTTTGCCAATAAATTTATAATACCAGCCGGACCCAGTGTAGTAAAGTTCTTCGATATGGGTATGCTGTCATCAAAGGCACCCACTAAAAACTGACAATCTTTTCGTTGTAGATATTGTTGAGCTAGACCCATTTCGACAAAAGTCATATTCACATGAATATCAAAAATGACAGCGGCTACATCATCAGTGGGTTTGATTAGTTTCGGTAAGTCTTCCAGTTCTATGTCGGGCGGTGTGATCTGTGAAAACAATAAGATTAATTTTTTTTCAACTTTTTGATTAATTGCTTGGACTTACGACTGTCTTAACGTTGACTCCATTTTCTCTAAGTGAAGCTTTAAAAGTTTTTGAACCCAATACAAAACAAGGCTGTTGTGGAAAATGTTGATTCACATATTTTACTATGGCTTTGACAGGATACACTAAATCGTCCTGTAAAGTTTGAAAAAGTAAAATTATTTAATTAAAGTATTTTTATTGATTGTTCTTTCCCACCTTGGTAACATTTTCTACTCCAGTTTCTGCAAATTTCTGTAAATACTGTTCATCCGTACGCATGCTATTGTTTGAGATAAATTTGTAATTTTTGCCGGCATTTTTAAGCAAATTGATTCCTTTCCCTGTGTTGGGTATGCCCTCAAGTAATAACCAAACTACGCCTGAAAGTGCATGAAAATATCGTTACTATTTTTATTGTAAAATAAAATATTTGGTATAATTTCTAGAGTGACTTTTATGGCGGCAAAGTCTATAAGGAAGCTAGCAGCATTTCCCCATTAAAGAAAAGATAGTGAAATGATTGGTACTTAAAAAAACCGGATGCGGACGGGAACGATATATTTGATACCTGGTAACAGTAATGCTCGGACTGCATGTTAAAAAGTAAGTACGAGGTTTATTAAAAGGATATTTTTATGTGCAAAAAATTTCATAAAAATGTATTAACTGTGAGTTGCCGTGCAAGAAAACGGGAAAGAAACATCTTTCTAAGGAGTTTTATAAAACTAGTATACTATGACTGTGAGTCTAATAGAAGTTAGCTGTTATTACTCTAAAAGTCATTTAAAATTACTCTGATTGAAACTGAATCAAGCGTGCAGCAGAGCTTCTATGTAGTAAAAATCAATTTTGAACGTAAGCAGTTATAAGCTGTTCTGACAAATTATTTATATTTAAATTTATTTACAATTTTTAAATACAAAATAAATACATTTTCTTTGTCACGCAAGAAAAAACATGATGTTGGTATGATCACGACAATCATATTATGCAACATAATAAGCAACACTCTTGGGTTCAGCAATAATATATTTCCTAAAATTCTATTCACAAAGTGTAAAATTTTTTTGATGTCTAATCTAAGTTTGAGGGTGGTGTGGCTGAAGTGGTTTGCGACTTGACTATTAAACATTCGAAAACTTTAGTCGCCAGTCTTCGTACTTCAGCCGCTGCCAATCAGTAACATAAAAATCTTTCTAATGTGATTGTGGGTGGTAAAAATTTCAATTCATTTAGTTTAAAATAAAGATACGCTATTAAAAGACATAATTAGCCACAAGGATTAAATAACGAAAGGATAAACTAGTTATGAACAGTACTAAAAATGTGACAAAAAAAATTAGGAGTCAAGTCTGTTGAAATCATGTAAAAAATTGACTTGTGTTATCTTATCTGTAACGAAATTTTGTAGTTTCCAAAAAAAAGAAAATTATACATACTGTGACAACCAAAAGTCATGTAATTATAAGTGTTTTATTTAGTTAATTAAATTCGTAATTTTTATTAATAATAATTTAATTTTAAATTTAACGGAAATGTGTAGGTTGCACCGCCGCGCAATGGTAGCACTGTTCAATACAACACCACCATGACTACCGATTGATCAGCTCGTATTAGTCGTGTATTATGGTGTGTATACATGAGACTCAGCCAAGCAAGTATAATAGCAATGCGTATGCAGTAGAGAAGTCCGTCAGCATGTGGCTAGCAAGGCAGTAAGACCTACTTAATAATTTTAGAATTTTATGCAATCTTATTATTTAAGTCTTTGGCAGACAGCAAATAGTTGAGCCAGAATTTTATTCGACTCAACTACTTGTAGCTTACTTATTTTAGAGGTTTACTCAATTTAATTAAGCTAGTCTCTCGCGCCAGCAACTGGTGTTTTAGTGTCAGAATTTTATTCGCCCTGACAAGAGAAGACAGTGAGAAAGGTGACGCTATACCACTTGGGCCAGAATCATATTCGCCCCAATTGGTATAGGCGAGTAGTGGCTAGACACTCCTCAGGCGGTAAACGGTTAGGCCAGAAAATAATTCGCCCAACCGAGTGCGATCGCAGTTGTGTGAGAAACTTCAGGCCAGAATATTATTCGCCCCGACAAGAGAGTCAAAGAGAGTCCTTTCACCTTCAGAAGCAGCCAGACGCAGAGACTCCCATCTGAGTAAAAGGCACAGAGCTTCTTTTGCTTTCGAGTCAGGCCAGAATATTATACGCCATGACAAGAGAAGCCAGAGCAAGAAATGACCCTACACCATCAGGCTAGAATTTTATTCGTCTTAATTGATTTAGGCGCAACGCGAGTAAGCACGCTTTCTGACGGCCAATGGTTGAGCCAGAAATTTATTCGTCTCAATCGGGAGAGAAGATTTCTCTTACCTTTGGGGCAGAATTTTATTCGCCGCGAAGAGAGAATCACATCATGTGCACTCGCAACGAATAGTGGAGATATCTTCTGTGAGCGTCGGATGGTGTGAAAAGCTAATGAGAATATTTCACTGGCCACCGAAGGCCTATAGAGTATTCTGTGCCGCGCTATACTTAGTAATTAAAGTTATTTAATAAAGATTATAACGTTATTGAAAGCATTAAAGTAAGCAGGGTTCTTGTAACGAACCCTGGGAGCCTCGAGCTCTACTCCAGTTAACTGTGAAAACACGTCGTTATATTTTATACGTACCTGAAAACTATGAACAATATTTCTGTACGTATAAACCAGCCCAAAGAATTAAATTTTACCGAAAACAGAAAACTAAATAACAAACTTAAACAAAATGAAAATTTTATCAAAAACCTAAATTTAGATTTAAAAAAAAATTCCTCAAAAATATTTCCGAACTCACTGAAAATTTTACAAGATTATTGTTATATAAAATTCCCCAAAAAAATCTAAGATTTTCAAAATATTAGAGAGACGATATATTAAAAGAGCTGAAGATAAAGCCACCTTGTATTCACTCATTGAAAATGTCTAAAATGAATCGAAACGCAAAATAAAGCTAGCAAAACCGAAACATTTTGGTAGTTCATGCTTGTGTAAAGCGTATATAAGATTCGATCCGCCGGTTCTTATTTTGGTTATTATCAATGTTTATTGTAAATAAAAACGTGTCATAAAAAAATATCTGTTTTATCACAATTTATTTGTCTGTGCACATTTGTAAGCTTCAATTATTTAAGCACGCAAACATCATCGCTTGCAATGAAGAGCAAAAAATAAACTTATAACGAGATTTTTTTAATAAAAGTAAAGTAAACAAATAACAACAACAAAAATCAATAAATTTCCCGCCTGCCACTCAAATATACTTTTGACCTTTAAACGACTTTTTCGCTAAATATAACGGGAAAATGTGTGAATACACATGCGTTTTGCGAAATGCACTCACTTCAAACAGGTGACTAAGTGACTAAACCATAACAATATTTCATATGGAGCAACACATTTATTTACTTGACTACAATAATTAGAACAATTTGTTATTAATGAAGAGATTTCGTTGAACGTTTCGTGTATTTTTCTTTTTTGCCGTTTGCTTTAATTTATATTTCTATTAATATGAATAATGTGTTAAATAATTATTGATGACTAATACTACTGCATAATGTTTAATTTTAAAATAGCACGTTAGTTTTATATCGGTTGCGTTTTTCGTTATTTTTATTAATGTATTATCATATTTTTTATATTTATTTCTCATTTTTTTATTAAACATTTCTTTGGACATCAAACACTCACCATCACAATCTGACAGGACGGTATCGAATGAAGCCAAAAACGCTTGTTTTTCCTCTGCTGTTAATTCCAGTATATGTCTGGCTTTTATTGATTTAATCGACATGCTTTTTTATAAATTTTTTTTTTGGCTTTTCAAAATTTTGCAATAATAATTTTAAAATTTGTCTCAATTATTCATGTGCAAAAAAATATTTGTTGATGCCTTGAAGTGTTTTTTTTTTTGTTTTGTTTAGTTTTCGACGAAATATGACCGGCTTATCGAATGGATTCAGTTTAACTAAATGAATGTGTAGACAAAATATGGGATTTAATATAAGAGTTTTGTTCGGTGCGCTATCATTGGTAGGAAGGTATATTAGTTTTATTTTTAGGTTCGGAACTAAACTATCAAAAGAAATTGTTTTTATTCGTTGGATTAATTGGGAATTGTAATTTAAATTGCACTAGTAAAGGGATTTTATAATATTTATAGTTTCAGTTTGAATTTAAAAAAAAAACTTTTTTATTATAATATTATAAAAACATTTTAAGAAACTCTTCACGCAACGCAAAAAATGGTTGAAATAACCATGACTGAATTATAAAGTTGTAAAAAATGATATCATTATTTTAGATAAGAATAGAAAAGCTAAACATTTATGTTAATTATTATTAGCGATTAAGGTACAAGCACAGGCGACTAAAGCCATTGAATGCTGAATGGTCAAAGCGTTAACCTATGCCACAGGCACCCTCATTTTTTTTTTAAACCACCAAGAGAATTTTTTATATTATGTCTATTAAGAATATTGAACATGATTACAGTTATTATATTATTCTAGTATAGTTAAAAAAACATACCTTGTTTCTGGTTAGAATTTTAGTAAAAATTTTATCGGTTACCTCAACCATGTTGCAATTTTTAAGAATGCAAATCATCTTATGATTAAACTTTTTTACTGCACCTAAAATATTTTTTTACAAGTTTTCGAATAACCATTATATGTTTGCCACAATAACATATTGATGTACAGAACATAATATGGTTGTCGTGACCATGCCGCCATTCGGGTTTTTTGCGTTTTTAACGTAAAGTTTTACTTCAGTGCAGGATATTACTTTTAACGATTCTATGTTACTAACTTATTAGTAATTGTTATCCTTAATTCAGCGATACTGCAGACTCTCACACTCAACCTTTATAGTCAAGTATTTACCTAACCATCAATTTATTTTCAGCGCAAGCGTAGTTTTATAGGGTGTAACTGAATCGATCCCAATCTTATGTGCAACTTGTTGTTGTTCGAAATGGCAAGTGCTTTCGTTTAAATGAGTTTTGTATATGTTTACACAGTTGTATACGATTACGACCATTTTCATTATTTTTAAAATTCCCTGGAAAAAAATTCATGGAGAATATAAAATATATTTAGGTTTTGATTTCCAAAGATGTTTCTATTATAAAATATTCTAAATGTAGCGAACATGGTAACAAAGATCTTTACTCATTGTAGTTGAACAGAGAAATTAAATGGGCTTGCGTTTTCTGTATGAATGTAATCGGTTACTACAAGGAAATTATATTTTGATACCCAATATTTTGGTTACTGTTTTATTATTTATGAAAATGTTACCTTAAGAATTGTAATAAAGGCGGAGAACACAAATATTTATTATGTCCTTATCCTTAAGTAGCTATATAAAAGTATTTGGCCAAATAAAACGATGACATTGTGCTCGTTCAAATAAATGTGTTTGTAGCAGGATAGCGGAAGTAATGCTTATATACATTTTATACGAGATGTACATAGGATCGACCAGTAAAACGACTACAATTATATGAAGTCCTAACTAAACAAGCGATATTCCTCTGGAGTAGCGATAAAACAGTAAAACATAATTCAAATAGACGCGCTTCTTTCAGGTCTTTGAAAAGCTGTAAATTCACATGGCATGAACATGAACAACTTCCAATTTCTAAATATTTATACCAACCCCAACTAGCGTTGTGTTGTTCTTCGAATTGCTTATAAATATTGGTTCTCACAAGCATAAAAATCATCAACGGCGAGGTATTCAGAGATTGTTAGTTAATTGTTTAATGAAGTCATGCACGCAAATAAAAACATGGCTGTGGCATGGTCGCGACAATCACATGATAATCTCTATAACAATATATTGTTGTGGGAAACATATAATATTTGTTTTTTAAAAATTTTCAACATTACTTTAGTTGCGATAAACAAATTACGGTTTACATTTAATCATTCAATTATTTACATCCATAGAAATTCCAACAAGGTTGAGTTGAAAAGTACAATTTTTACTAAAAGTCTACCCACAATCAAAATAGTTTAACTATACAAAAATAATATAACCATCAAATGTTCTTACTAAACATAATCCGTAAAATTCTTATGGTGTTTATAAATTGCATAAAAGTACTGGAATGTACTGCAACAGGGTATAAGTTTTGGACCATCAATAGGGCATAAGCCAAGCGTATCCTAATATTAACATGAAGGTGTATATCAATGGAATACAGCCTTGTTAACATAAACGATATTTTAGAAGAAATGTTATTAACATGAGTTAAGATAGCTAAAAATCTATCTTTATCCATGATAATTGCAATATCAGCTGTAAAAACCAATAACCCTTACTTTAGTCTTCATTGAATTGATAATAAATCCGTTCTCCAAGGACTATGCACTAACCGCACGAATAATAATATACTTCACTCCTTCCTCCAACACATCCAAAAACTGGGAATCAGCATAGGAAAGGAACGGAATATCGTCCGCATAAATATTGGGTACACATGATATGCAATCTCCGGGCGTAAGAAGATCATTCAAGTACAACATGAATCCCTGAGGGACACCACAAGTTAATTGGAGTAATAAAGAATTTATTTCACCCATGGAGACAAACTGACTGCTACAAGTTAAATAAGATAACCTCTAGGTCTGCAAAAATTTAAGGATAAGTCTCTATTAAATAGTTTAGACAAAACAAAAGACATAGGGACTACGTTCTTAACTTCACCCACAGGTTTTCTTTTTAAATCAGTGGCACCTACGAGAAGACTGCAAGACTATACCCACATCAATACTGTGATTGAGATAAATATATTAGAGAGCTATTGCCAAGATGTAGAAATATTTGGACCTTAATTAAATTAATTATTAAATGTTTCATAAGTTTGGATGGAATCGAGAGAATAGCTTTGTTTGTTGTTTACTGGAACGCATCTGCCTTTTTTTCATTCGTCAGGAAAAACCGACGTTGTAAGCCATGCATTAACCAAATGGTGTATGTGGAAAAAACATGTGAAAATTAATGTGATGTGGATATCGCTGCAGACCACTTGCTAAATGGGTCCATTTTTGAAAAACATATGGAAACGTGCGTTTTTTAATTTCAACGACAACCTGTCATGACCAGAAGCATTCGGCTTTATTTTGCCTAGAGTAAAGTTAAATTACACAACTCAAAATGCCCGAAAGAAATTTTTAATTATTTTCGTTCGAAATACTTAAAATGATAATGATATTTTAAAATGATTAATAGTCGCCTGCAATAAAAGAAAATAATTATTTTCTCAGTAGAAAACCATAAAAGTTATCAAAGTACGGAACAATCAATGTCGGAGAATAAGAGCTTTTCAGGCTGTATTTTTTCTTAAGAAAGTAACAATAAAATTTGCACAAAATTATCTACGTTACAATACTTTAAAAAACAGTTTTTGCGTAATAATAAACTTTAATTAAAAAAAATTATTTCAATAATTTACAGCGACGCATTACACATCGCTAGTGTTTGTTCATAATCTTGCACTTTTATATCTTTCTTTATTTTTTTATATCAATATCTTGGCGAGTTATCACCACAAGCCTTATCACTCATACGCAAGATTGTCACTGCTAAAATTGCGAGTCAGATAAAAACAAATATGTGTTTTATGACCGAACGATAAAGATGCAAAGGCTGCATTCAAGTACTGTGAAAAAATTTAATTATTTATTTAATTTTACAATATTTTCCCACTGTAAAGCAATAGCATTCCTAAAACAAATAGTGAAATTAGCAGATGCATTTCGTTTACTTTGTGGAAGTTCGTCACCAACAAAAATATACAAATTCAATTAAAATAACTTGGGGGTTTCTCATTATACTACTGATGAACAAGTATCGCTTTAGCACAGAATTTACGTAACAGGAACTTCCACTGATGTTTCATAAAATCAAATACTATGAAATGTTGCACAATGGGGAGCAAGTTTGATACTTTGCAGCCAACAAGAAATCTTTATAAATAAAAAATGAATAGCCAAATGTGATGAAAGCGCAAAACTTGAAGTCCGAGGAAGGTTTTTATGAAAATAAAAATTTAACAATTTAATACCGCGAAAAATTGCTAAATTTGCTAAAAACTAAAAAACAAAAAATGTTCAATGGGTTTCATACAACAATTCAAACTCCAAAGGTACGTTTGGAATGAATAACTGCAATAGGTAGTACGGGGTCTAAGTTGTTTTAAAGAAATGGCGACAAAATTCTAATAATGCTGCAAATCAATATCAAATTTCACAGGATGGCCAATCACAGGCCCAGCTAGTCCTCTTAGGAAACAACTGAAGAACATATATACATGCCAGACAGAATAACAATGGACTAAGTCATATTAAGTTATTTAAAGGTTTAAAAAAAATTCCACTTTTCCCGAAAACTGCCAGCGTTAAATTAAATTAAAATGCTGTAAGGCATGAATTAAAATGCCAACCCGAATAAAAAAAAATAAAGCATTCACGTGAACATTAAGCAAAACGATTTTACTAGAAATTAAAAATATTTTTGCAAATGAGTATTTCCATAAGAACGGATAGGACATTCTAAGCCGTTTTTACTTAAAATTTACCACATTTTTTAACTACTAAAAAAAGCGTTTTATAAAGAACTCATAAAAGTATTAGCTGGTTAAACTTTTTGGTTAATTATTTTTTTATATAATCTTTCTGAAATTGTAATTATTAGTTCTTTAAATCAATTACAGAAAAGTCTGCTAAAATCTTAATAAAAATTAGCCTTGTAGCTGGGCACATGTGGGATAGCACCTTGGCATGGGAGGAACAAGAACAAGAGAGCTTTTTTCATTTACATTGAATTAGCTCTTTTTTATTTTTTTGTTAAACAATTATAAATTCAAGCTTTAAAAAACAAACAATTCCTTTAACTTTTTTTAATGAAAATTGGCCCTGATGCCGAGTACTTACCATCAATATCCATTGTTTTCGAATTTCTTTTTTTGGCGTTTTTAATTTAACGTAAATAATGATGGCGAACAACGCATACAACTTGGAATAAAAATGTTATAATATCACAAACAGTAGTAGTAGCTGCAATAATTTCAACTAAATTATGGATTTATAAAAATTGTTTAAATGAACAAGGGAATGTCCAAATACGAATATTAACAAGATGAGTGCCACGCGGTTTTATAGCGACTTCTCCATCAGGCCGCGCGCACAGGTACAGCAATGCTAAGCGCAATACTGGCAAATTAGGATTTAATCGATGGAAATTTTAAAACGTGTTAGAGCCATTGTTTTATAGCATCATTGGAAGCAGTAAAAACGACACGAACTGCAGACAAAACCTGGCCAAGTTTTAACAGTGCGAAAATATTGCAAATCGTACTATGAAGAAAATGCGGCACAGAGTGGCACGAGATTTTACCAAATAGGTTACAACATTTGTGACACTTGCGAGAGACAACCATTTTTATATTTACCTTGTTTCAATTAAATCCATTAAATTTGTCTGAAATAATGTTCAATTTTTACCTTTATTATCATATTTTATACACTCAGTCACTGGTGACTGACGTGGCACTCAACGTGTCAAACAAAACTGTTCAGGAAAATTTTAAAATTAATTTTATCTTGGGATACATTTACAAAATCCTATTTTGTGGCAGCTGTGTCTCGGTATCTGAGGAATTAAAGTATTCATAATAAATTGGAAGAAAATAATTTAGTAAACCTTTTATATCTTTATAATTTTCGCAAGAGATCAGCAAAATATTGGTTTGTAGAGAAGAAGATGCAATATTCCATAAATTGACATGAACTAGTGCATGATATGGAAATAATAGAGTCAGAACAAAAAATGACACTAAAGATAACCGAAATCGATTTGTCCCAACACTTGAAAAGCGATGACGAAATTTCATTTCCAATAGCAACTATCAAATCACCCTGTCGGAATATTAAATCAAACATTATGTAAAATACTTTGTGTGACTCCCTCTTCACGAATCTCATCTACAGAATTTCAAGCCAACCGACAACAACATTGTGGAGTTTTCTAGTTCCTTAATATTTCCCGTTTTGGGCAAACAAAATGTCGTTAATTAACGGACGCTCTTTTCTGATTCTACCAGCTGACAAGCAGCACCAAACACTGCATCTTTCAGGGTGCATTGGTAGCTCTTGAACTGCCTTTCGCTGTTCTTTACACCAAATTCGGCATTAAGCCCATTGAGCCGTTTCTGATTTTCGTCGCTGAAGAAAATGTTTGGATAGAAAATTCATTTCTCACACTGCACGAATTTTGATAATAATATTCAATGATTTGCAAACGCTATTGGTTGGTAAGTCATTTCATGGTGAAATGGCAAACCTTACTGATCATTGTTACATGTTACGAATCTTCTTTTTACATTAAAAAAAAATTTACAATGAAATCCAAATGGCAAAAAATCACTCGATTATTAACAAATAAACACTGGCGAAACTATTTTTATTTTTTTTTTATTTCTTAGTAACTTTTAATGGGTAGCTAATGTGCTTTGTTAAGAGAGTTTTGGAATAGATGGACTCAATTTATTCTAATTACTGATATATATTAAACCCCAGTTGTAATGCTGATTCTGTGCAATCGAAACACGACTTTTCAAAAGACTTGATTTATGTCCATGCGATGGATTTTAAATATGATCAATTTGTTACCAACAAAGCACAAATTGAGGCTGGCTGTATGTCTTTTTAATGAAAGTGTTTTTTTTTCAAATAATGAAGCAAAATGTGTGTTAAAACACTTTAGCCAAAAAAAACGCGTGATTTATTCTTTTTATAAATCCTGGTTAAATTTGGTAGACTTTATTAGAAACTTTAACTTTACTATCAAGCTTATAACGATTTTAAAAGTAAGTGACCAGATTGGTATTACCACAAAAATGGCGAATTGTAATGACAATGGTAACCTCACATGCTTTCCATAAAAAGGCGTTGTAGTAATAACTTTTGTATTGCAATTAATTGTTGGAGTTAATTTATTTATTCTATACATACGCAGTTGTTTGTGTAACTGTGTTGTTGACGTCAAGTGAGCTGGCAACAAATAATTATTCGTATAAGAAAATCCATTAGACCAAACAAATTAGCGAAAGTGTTCTTCAATGACATTCAATATTGAAAGAAAATACATACATACATATGTATAAATATAAAAATTAAATATTTGTATTAAACATCCCGACATGAACTTGATACTGAAATAAAAAAAGGAAGAACGTGGCAACAACAAATTTTTATTTGTATCGCATCGATAGGGATTCTTGTTTATTTGTAGCTACTCGCACGAGGTTTTATATTTTCACAACATGTAATTTAAGTAATTTTAGAAGTGCTATAGAAATTCCATTATCAACTTTTGCTTACAAGTCTGTGACCAAATTTGTTAAGTATGGCAAGAGACAAGTAGATAAGGTAAGGTTCATAAAATAACTGCCCGTGATTTAAAACTAATGAATATTTATATAAAGACAATTAAAAATGATATTCGTCTTTGATACTGCAGCGACAAATGCAATAATTAAATCTAACTAAACAACTGCCACCTTAACTTAATGTTAAGTATGAAAACAACTAGACAGACGCTGCAAGTTCATACTTTTATTCTAATGTAAATATTTTTCATACTTACGAAAGATTGCGCGTAAATAGCGCGACACATCTGATAGCAATAAACCAATAAATTTCTCAAACAATAATATTTCTATGCAATTTAAATAATTGAATGTAAAATTAAATAAGCTAGTAGACAATAAATTATTGATCCTTTAATGCATTCTCTTACCAGACTGGATTAAAGAAATTATGCGTACTTCAGAATTCAACATTTGATATTTACAGCTCGTTGGCAAATTCATATTACCTCTTTTATGATTTTATCAGTACACAGTTTTATTCGGTACTTAACACTCTTATATACAACTCTATAGTACTAATTGATAATTTTGTACACACAGATGTTCACTCTATGAAATCTCAAAGGCAACTATCACTTTGTAACAGTATTTTCAAATATTCTAAGTGCATTTCTTGTAGCAAGGTATCAAATAATAGTCATTAGACAACTGTTTATACTTCAGCTGCAGCTCCGATCTGTTTTTATTGGCTGAACGTCTACGGTAAACCAAAACATATGGTTGAGGCAACCATAAAATAATAGCAGCTTATTGTGACTGAAATGTAAGGTTGTAAATAAATCATATTATTATTGTAAATAATAATAATAATAATAATAATAATAATAATAATAATATACGGGCATGTTCTGACACTCGCAAGAGTGTCAAATCGCATGCGAGTAGCAAATCGCCAAACTTATTTTTGCATGTTTTGCAACTCACGCGTTTTACTTGCGATTTGCTTCTTTTCTAACTTGTGTTTACCAAAGCAAAAGCAAAACAAACAGAAGAAATACAGAGGCAAAACTTGCAGAAGCAAAGAACGTTTTTAAATTTCATGTTTTTAAAAAACATTTGTTACAAAATGTCATTAGTTTTGACTAAAATAAAAGAACAACACTATTAATTTAATTTATTCATAACTTTGTAGTTTCTTTAAAAACTAGTTTAGTTTAAATACAGCAGTTCACTTCAGTATACTCTTGCGACTTGAACTCGCCACAACTCTTGTGAATGCAAGTTACAGAACACCTCACATGCGAGTTGAAATCACAATCGCAAATTTTGTGCGAGATGAGAGTATCGAAACATGGCCGATAGTCATCATAGAACGATAGCAAAGCAAAAAGTTTGTGATTCTGGTTTGACTGGCAGCCGCTGAGGTCCAAATACAAGCTACTAAGGCTACTGAATGCTTAATAGTCAACGAGCTAGCCACATAAGCCACTGCATCCTTACAGCTTGATTAAGCATTATTTTTATATAATTAAAAAAAAACTTTGTGGTTCAAATTTTAATAAAAATTGTTTTGGTTAACTCAACCATGTTGCATCTTTTATGGATGGAAGCCACTACATGGTTAAATGTAAACAATAACTTGTTTATTGCAAGTTTAAAATGTTTTCAAATAACCATTATATGTTTGCCACACCAATATATAGTGGTATAAAACATAATAACAACCATGTTCTTTCTTTGCCTGTATAACAATTTGTTCACAACGGTGGATTAAAGAAAAAGTTTTGCTGATCAACAACTAGGAAGAAAGACATTTCAATGACGCTAATTAGTTTTTATTTTTCACGCCCCTGGACTTAGCAATTTTTGTTTTATAATTGTGATTGCAACATATAACATCTGATTACTAAGTGTTAGAAAACAGCTTTAGCTTTGTCTCTGCTGGTTTTTTAGTCGGACCAAATAGCCGACTAAAGCATATTCAGGTCTTGGCCATCATTTAAAGTATTTTTTTGTCAACTCCACAAAATGCACACTATTCTTGTTTATACATATAACAAAAATTAACATTGTCATCACCTAGGGTAAACTAAAAGTCGATGGAGACTAAACGATGCTTATTTGTTTGTTTGTTTGCCCCAGATGTCTAAAATTGTTACTATCCCTAAAGTAAGCAATTATTATTATACAAGGGCCACAAGGTAGTATACAACGGCCACTATTTTAAATAATCTATACAGCGCTGCTGCGGATATGCCAACAAGCTCAAATACACACTCGTCAATATTTTCAGATGACACTGTGTTTAGAAGTGTTAAGCGAGATACGAAGGTATCCGACTAACTTTAGTCTCATATTAATAATCTAGAGACTGACTGAAAAGGTGGAGAATCAATCGAAGTGTGCTCATGTAACAAATAGCGCTATTCCAGCGGAAAACCATGTTAAATGTATGTATATTTGTCTAGATAGATGCTTTACAACGTACCGTCACATTAAGGCAAAAATAACGGCCATAAAATTTCGAACAATTCAACTACACTGGTCAATAGGTCCTAACTCAACCCTTGCTTTGGAATACAAATCCCTTCCATTCAGTTGTGGCATACTCCTGCTTGCACATCGAACATCTAAAAGCTACAGAGAAGGAACGCTAGGATTTTTTGGGTTTACGCCCCTTAGTATATACGAAATGAAAAAATCCATAGCGAAGTTCTACCATCGAGGAGGAAGCACAAACATACACGTCCAAATATGTAAACAAATCGATTTCAATATTCCACGCACCATGCTCTATCATTATTTCGTTTCTTCAGCTCTATATTTACTTGGCATGGCTCTTTTAAGTTATCGCTTTGCCGAATGCATTTGAATGACGTTGAAGCAATAAATAGAGAATAACAGAAGGCCCTAAACGCTTCTAACGGAGATTACGCTGAAGGAAATAAATGAATATAAGTGAAGCGTTCTTCGTCTACATAAGAAATTTCAATTATAGCAGAAACATTGTTATTTCAGTAATCAATAAAGTCATTTAATTTACTGATAAATAAATATGATTTATTATTATGAACCTACCATTCCTATAAGGAGCATAGGGAAATTTTGTATACATTTATTAAAAATAGTGGACAACATCTGATTTAGTAAAGCTAATTTGCTGATATAGTATTGGTTTCGTTTCAGTATTGTTCAGGTGTTATTTCATATCGTCTGGCACTGACTTCTTTTTAATAACTGGAGTTATTTCTTGCCACCTCCGATCTTGTTGAAGAACGAAATTAGCAAATTATTTTCTTCTATTTTTATTGAAGATTTTCTTAACGAAAAAATTTGCTTGAAGTTTAGAAATCATGATAATATTTCAGATAAAATTTCCTGGTTAAAGCAAATGAATAAAACAGAAACAATTAATCATACGCTTCGATATACAGGAAGTTAAGGTGCGTATTGTTATTATTTTGCAATATTAATCATAGGCATTAGAAAAGGTTATTGCAAAAACAAATATATGATTGCACCAGGATTTATTAATAATTAAAATGTTTATTATTGATACATTCTTAATGCCATTTAAAACATTAGTTAATCATATGATTAGATTTGTAGCAAACCACTTGCTATATTCCACAAAAGATGAAGCGTTAGTGAACAGCACAGTTTCTGAAATAATTAAGAAATTGGATTACACCACAATGTGCTGCCTGTACAAAGGCACAGGATTGTTAGAAAATACATCATCTTGGAATTAACGGATTGAATAAAATAAATTAAACAATTCGCCTACAATCGTGATCCAATTATGTTTTATTTAATCGAATTGTAAAAAGTTGCGCTCATGGCATATGAATACAAATAGAATGGATTCTTGTCAAGTTAGACTTGAAAAACACATTTAAAGAATTTAACATTTTCAGTATAACTGAAATCAAAAATTGGTATGAGTTTGTAAAATTTTCGATACTCATTCACATTGCTCGTACCCTTTCATAGTTTTAATGAAAATATTAAAGTTTTAGGCAAATGACTCACTCCTAATAAAAGCGTCTTCATATAAAGAACTATTCATTTACAATCCGGTATAAACTAAAAATGTTAGCTTAGTATAAGCATTTTTTTAGTATTTAAGTTTGAAAAAATTATTGAAGAAATTTTATGGTCTTCTCAGTCGAGTATGTGTTGAAACGATTTGCTTATCGTGGTGTCTTGTTTTAAATAACACTTCCAGCTTTTTTTCAATTATTTATAACAACCGTAAAATATTTTTGAATTGACAAATTGAGCCTGGCGAGACGGCACTCCCTAACTCAATATTAGATGGTTTATTAAGATTCGAATGTAGTAAATTTGTTTTTACAGTGGTAATAATAAATCTATCAGGCACGTGATGGCACACTTTTTTCTGCATGTGATGAAACCCGCACGTTTTACTTGCGAGTTGCCATTTGTATTCGAACACAAAATTCTCGATTTTTCAAATTTTTCATTTTTGTATTTAGGATGAAAATAAAAACAACCAAATACTTTCATGAAATTAATAACAGCACTAGTAGCACATATTTTTCGAAGATCATTTAGATCAGCTGTTTGTTGAAATCGTCAGTACAAAAGAAGACAAATTTAACAAAATCTTAATGCATTTTTTAAATTTCATATTTTTAATAGGAATTTGTAAAAAATATTATTAGTTATGATTCAAAATAAAGAAAAACATATCAAATTTATTTTATTCATCATTTATTTGTTTCTTTAGTGTTTGGTTCTGGCAAAATACAACAGTTCACTTGAGATTGCTCTTGCGATTTGAAGTCGGCAAATTTTTTGCGTTTGCGATTTCCATCACACCTCCCTTTCGAGTTCAAGTCACAATCGCAAATATTAGGCGATTGGCGATTGTCATCACAAGCCTGTATATATATAAACGTGAAACTCTGTCTGTCTGTGTGTGTGTTAGCTATAGACTCCGAAACCGTAAAGCCGAACGGATTCAAACTTTGGCAAGTTGTTGTACACATTCCAGGGAGCGTCTATGGGTGGGGCTACGCTCATCTACATATACATGAAAATGAAATACGCCCATACAAAATAAATATTAATTTTTCAGCTACTTGCACTTGACCGATTTTTCTAAAACTTTGCACACATACATACATATTGATCTTGGCTAGCAAGTAATATTTTAGGCATAAGAGTTGGGTACTTATTGTAAATTTCCCTAAATAGAAAGAATCAATAAAATAAAATTAAAATTAAAAGTCTAAACACGGCTTTAGTAGTTTTTATTACATACATACATAAAAAGCAGGGCTTCTTAAGGGCTTTTGATAGTTTTTACACACCTTTGTATATACTCGCATAATTACACATAATATGCGGGCATGGTTACAATTCTTAAACCGTGTTAGAATGAATCGGTCTTATAGAAGTACCGTGTTATACGGGGGTTGCCTGTAATTATTCATACGAAGATCTGTTACACATACACATGTCTGTACATATTTAAGTTGTATTATTTGCACCAAAAGAAAATTAATTTCAATATAAAAACCAACAAAAATTCCTCTTTTACTTTTCGACATAATAACAAGTCCTTCTTCGGTTTATTTCAATTACAATTATTTTCATATTATTCTATTAAATTTGTTTATACTACTTATAAAAAATATAGGGAGGGTTTTTTGTAATTTCTTCATTTTACATTACAAAACTTTAACAACACATTTTAAATGCAAATTATACATAGCAAAATTATTAACGTATGTAATCAGTTTAATTCTTTTCTTTTTTTATTTAAATATTCGATTCAGTGTAAATCTATTTTTTATTATCTCTCATAAGTTAATAAATAAGCATTTATTTAACAGTTTACTTAATTTTATATCATTTATTACTTGCTATGATTTGTTTTTTATACAAAATTATTTTCAAGGTACTTAAACGATTGTATTTATTGTGATGTTTTTTGTTCAGTGTAAGTATTAAGTAGTAAATAGTTTGTTTTTAATGATGTGTATTTATTTTATTTCATTATAACTGTTTAACCAGTTTTTACGCTTCGTTTTGCAATAATTTCTAGTTTCTTTTTTTTTCTTATTAATTTCAGTTTAAGAAAAAATATTTTAGATCGCGAAAGTTTTATTAAAAAAAAAGCATTTTTATTTGAATTCACAAAACGCTATTTAGGATCAAGTGAAATCAATAAATTTGTATGGTGTATTTTATTCTAATTTAAATAGTTGTTATTATAAATATCTGAAATAAAAAATTCTTCGTTATTTTTATAAATACTAGACCATCATGGGCAGGTTTGCACTCTACGTAGAATGTGAATGAAAAAGTTACCATTTCTAAAATTTTTTTTATCGAAAAGTTCAATATAATAAAATTACAAAAAAAATATTTTATTGATAGAAAAGAAGTCTCATCAATAGCTACTAAAAAAAAACAGGGACCGTACCGGTTATAAGTTTTAATACAAAAAAATTACTTTTTAATGAGTATTTTTTAAGTTTTATTTTCGCTTAAAAAATATTTAAAAAATTTTTTAAGTTCGATTTTTCGATTGAAAAGTAAAAGTTATTTTTTGGTTTGCAAATATACGAGCACTGAAAATAATATTGACCTTAAATCTATTGATATCAGTTTTAAGGCAGAAAATGATCGTTCTACAGTAACTTGTTAACTGAATAAAAATAAAAAAAATAAAAAACGAGAAAAAATTACATTTATTATCAAAGCAAAATATAAAACTCGGAAATATTTTTTATTTTCTAAGCCAAAAAATGAATATTGAAAAATAATTGAAGCAAAGCCGCGAATACCGTTGTAAAAGCCAAATATTGCAAAACCTGTTTTTTTGCAGATTACCGTTAAAATTGCTCTCTTACATTTATTCAAACACCAAAACATCAAAATTATGCATTTTATCACCCTCAAAACGAAATTACAATGTGTCAGTCAGTGGAAGAACGTTGTAAGTTATAAAGAAAATGCTACGAACGGAATTTATTTTATTTTTATTATTTTTGATAAACTAGTGAAAGAGATAATCAAACCTTTTTAATACGTTTTTTTGCTCTCCGGCAATTATTAAATTAATTTTTTTAAATAAACTTCAACCAAATAAAAATTAATGCACCCACTGATAGTCTGCGTAACAAGGATTACGTTGATGTACTTCCTAAACTTGGTGCATTTGTTCATTATATAAATATTTTTTTTTTAATTGGAAGAATAATGATCATTTGCGGTCCCTGAAAAAAATATCATCAGTTAACAAATAGAAAATTTCCAACTTAAACAAGAAAAAATATGTCTATTTTGAAATGAAACTAAAGCGTATAATTTGTATATCTTCATATCTCCATATCTTCAATATCAACATAACGTCTTCATCAAAAACGTATGATGCTCTAAAATCAGGCAATACTCGTTTAGAGCATCTAGTTGAATATTCATATTCTTATTTTCGGACATGCTTATACATATATCTTAATAAATGGTAATGGGGCATTTCTGGCATAAAAACTGATAGAATTTGAAAAATGCTGACCCCGATTGTTGTGTATCATACTAACTCCATTTGTGTGAGGGAATTTTCGATATAATGTGACTTAGGGATACACACATGCACTAGGTGACATCTCTGAAGAAACTCAGGGTCCAAAATAGGATATTTTTCTCGATGCATGTTTATGATATCAAGGGTGAACACAAGCAGACTGTTTAGCCAATAAGGTGACTGGAGTTAATCCCAAGAGTTAAAACGGATCGCAGGGCTCGCTTTATATTACACGCTGTCAGAAGAGCAATATCAGAGTATTAATAGGATAGTTCACCGGATACTTTGTTCTTAAGTACCACCATGCTATTAGTGGCAAAGTTGTGATTAAGAAGTGCAGATTTTGTAAAATACACGCGTTTCTTTTGGTCATGATGGACGTATTGATCTCTAGATCTAGATATATTCCAATAAACGACATATGCCCTTCTGCTATTGCTAGAAGAAAAGTTAAATAATGTTAGACAGATTTATTTTGAAATAATCAGGTGTGTGATACAAAATGAAAGGGCGTAATAAATTTCGGTAGATTTTAGAAACGATTTTTAAAGCATTTTAAAAGTATTGTAATCGAAAATGCAGACCAAGAGATAAAGTTCACATCATGTAAGCGAAATAAAGTAAACAATATAATAATTTTAAAATAAAAATTGAACGGGAAAGCTGTTTGAGAAAGTCGTACAGTTGTTAAAATAAAATCCAGAACTGGCGCATTTCTACCATAACGGCCCTGACGAAGTGGACGCTTTGCGTTATAAAACACTAAATAAAAAAAAACTCAAAGGAAAAGATGACTTATAAAAGCTTAACAATTTTAGATTTGTCTGTGATGGTCATAACTACAAGGTTACCTTTTACCATACATAAATAATAATTCTGTAGTAGAATAAGCGATAGTAATATTGGCAACAGTGAAAACTTGTTTTCAGAATTACAAGCCCACCAAAATATTTAAAACTATTAATTATTCCACGGCTTCACTTGATCCATTTGTATGAATGGTTTCTTAGTTGAATATCTTTAAAATCGAAATACGTTCTCAACTCAATGTATCTGCATTCAACAAAATGATTGCGCTTGAACTAAGTTAAAATTGACTATTTTGTTAAGAATTGCTTTGTCTGGTTAAACATTATTTTTATACATAAATAAGGCAAATGGTGTGTACGATATTTTTGCTGTGGTTCAAGGCAAATCAAGTTTAAATTATGCATCTAGCATGTGTATTATTTAGCTAATAATTTGTTTTTGTTGTATGTTGCAATAACCTTTAGTATCTTAAGTGCTTAAACTATTTTACAAAAACTTTATAAACTTTTAAAATTAACTTAAAAACAAATTAAATCATTAATGTACATACATATATAAAAGAAAAACATTTAGAATTTGTTACGCTTACAACACTTTGGTTAAGTTTTATAAATAAATTATGGTTAAAATTATTAGGAAATAAAATAAAATAGTATCAAAAATAAAGTACCAACAAATTGTAGCCATTAAAACCACGTAAACCTCGTAAAAAACAATAGAACTACACTGGTGTTATGTGCTCAGTGGTGTTTGTGTTGGTATTACGTTTGCGTAACTGAACTAACTCGTCCTCTTCCTCTTCGATGGGATCTGAAAAGCCACCATTATTTAAAGTATTATTGGCACCTTTGATTATGTTGGAAGCCACAGAGTGTGCTTTGTCTACGATTCGTTTGGTAGCATTTTTTTGTGCCATCATCTTTTCATACTCAATAATGTGTTCGCGCAACAAAAAGTTCTCACGCTTAATACGTTTCAGTAGTTTACCGGAGACATCAGGTATGGCCCAAGCTATGACTGTTTGCAATACACCAATAATATTCTGCAAATAAATAAGTGAAATTTAATGGTTTTTAAGTTGTTTTTTTTGCAACTCACCTGAAATATCACTATAAATGCCAATCTAGCTGTCAATATTTTCCAATAAATCATCGGCCTTTTATATGGGTGCTCATCCCACGGTGGATTTCTGAATTCTGTATAACGACATGCCGTAACATTTGCATACGGCGATCCCACAAATAGCGGTGCCACTTGAAAGTCTTTGGTATTAAAATAGGCCAGCGTAAAATTTAGGTAGCCTTCTAGTGTCTGATCATGTGTGGCAGTTTTGTAGACTAGTTTTGGTATAAGATTTGTCGAGAAGGCAATAATCATGGCACATGAAGCAACAGCAATTTTTGTTACCACCGTCATTATACCAAACCACACACCGATATTACGTGCCCTTTGAGCAATAGGTCTTCGTATGAATTTCAGCATTTTTATGGCATCTAAACGCACTTCAATGACATTATTGATAAGGGCCAAGAGAGGCGCCAGGGGAAAGGCTAAACCGAAAAGTGTGATAAAGCCGTATTGGAGAACTGAAAAAAGAAAAGGAAGCAACGTTTTAATACGTTCTTTATATTAATATTTTTTGCCGTTAAAATACAAAAATAAAAAATATTTAAATAAGATATGCCGTTTCTGTATTTTTTAAGTTTTTTCTTTATCATAGGCCGATTCAGAAATTTTTACTCTCAATGAGACACATAAATGCTCAAAACTACGGTAGCAATAAAAACCAAATTGAGTATACAAAATCATCGTGCGTGAGCGTGCATGGGTAGAATTTCGACGTGATTGTTCCGTGATTAGAATGTTCAGATTATTCTTTTGAGATTTCTGGCAAACAATTTGAAAATTATGAAATACAAACAAAAATATAGAAATGATTTCTTTACTTTGAATTTCTTTTCCTGACGATGAGTTTTTGTGATCGTAGTTAATTCTTGATTATATTCACGGCAAACAAACCAGATCGTGCATTCGAAAAATGTTTATACAATGACTGATTCGTAACTCTTAGATATATAAATATTATTTGCACTTTATAAATATTTCATTTGTCTACTTCGCTAATTCTTTGGCAACCCCCACATGTCTATGTCGGTTACGTTACAAAAACGATGGATATTGCTTACGTTAAAATTGAAAGGCTTGTATTTCTGTAACTATTACTATTTTCGATTCAATATATTACCAGACGACATATTGGAGGTTGTAGAAAAATTATGCATCGAATAGTTAATTTCGAAAAATGTTACGTTATGTTTGCGGTTAGGGCTCGATATTTTACATTCAATTTTTTTTAATTTTTTAATAATATAACCCGGAATTTTTGTGGTGTGACAATCCTTAGACTTATATTTCCAAGGTATTCATCAAAATGTTTTTCTCCTTTTATGTATTTCTTTCTCTTTTAGTATTTTAAAAATCAATTTGTTGGCAAATATCCAGGGTATCCTACTAGTAGGAGACTCGTCAAAGATTTGCAAAAGACGTATAGCTTCGTGTAGGACATAGGAGCTGCAGTTCTAGAGTTTTCTGATCTCCACCAATATAATTTCCAGTTACAAATCACTCCACCAGTTAAAATACACGTGATCAATGGACAAAAACCCGCCCCGCGGTATAGTTAATCGTGATTCAATCACTAACACGTGCGAAAGTGAGACTGGCCCAATCTAGGATGTTACGCGTAAAAAGAAGAAGCATAATTCTCTCTCAAAATTTGACAGTACGAGAACAATTTCTGCTAAAACTGGAATCATGCGGAATCCCAATATTGAGTACGGGAACGTATCTCATACATGGAAACGAAATCATTTCCTAAACCTTTTTTTTTGATACAGACTTATCATTGCTCATTTCTTGCTTAGAGTTTTTTAAGCAATAGTTCCTTCGGTACTAGATGCAAGATCACCCTGCTTATAAGTCTATTTTTCTTTACAGAGGACGTCTAAGGCAATTTAACAAGGCAAATTTGTCATCATGTTTAGTAAGCTTAAATAGAGTAATTTTTTGCTAAAAGTCTTAGCCCTTTGAACTCACCCATTTCTAAATATTCCAAAAACATTGAATAATCTGTCCACGGTATCAAATGATAATCCTCAGTCCACTGATTGCATGACACCAATTTTTCCTCACTATTTTTCTTACGCATACCACAGCGAGTGCTGAGTTTCTTGATATTTTTAGTCAAATAAGGTATCAGCATTTCCACAATTGCATTAACAGCCTGTTTACCCACCATAATAATGACCAATTGCATGCACAATTCCATAAGACAACCACCTGGGTTACACTCCTCTTGGCGAAAACCCAAAATACGATTATATTTGGCGGGGTAACCAACAAATTTGCCCTTAAGAAAGGCTATATAGAATAATGATGAATAGTAGTTTACAAATTGAAAAACATAATTTTTGATGGTTAAACTTTCATCATATTCGGTTTTTGTACGACAATATTCCCAATTGGTAAGTGTGACGGCCAGGGAACCGTAAGCATAGTCCAGTATGGAAATGAGTATAAGATCTATAACACCAGCTGTCATGGGCAGGAACATAATTGTATAGGTCATGGAATCCTCATTGCCAAAGATGCTATGTGAGGCACGTTGGGCCATGCGATAGACCACCATGGAGAAGATGGCTATAATTGATATGGATATCTGGAAAGTAGAAATGAAATAAAACAGTTTGTTAAAGAAACATGCGTACAGATTACTAAGAGAACTTACAAATAAAACCATGATGCTGTAACTGGTAAAGCTGGGAAGGAACTTTGTCGTCCAAAAAGGCACATCAGGTTCGAATACACTATTTTCGTGGGCGTTTTCTAATTGCTCAGCTAATTTTTTATTTTTTCTAATTTTTGCCAAATACTGTGGTCTTGGATGCTCCACATCCTGAGTGTAGCCAGTTAGACCCCACTTATGTACCAGTCTAGCAGAATAGCGTTTCCACAGTTCAAGATATAGAACCGCTAAAAACAGATTTCAATTCAATCAACTTCCGTAATAAAGGAGAAAAACGTAACAAGTTCAAATGTGAATACTTACCCCACAATGACATCACAAACGCAAACAACACTGTAACATTGTTGTCTATTAAATAATTAACTTTGGATGAAAAGCAGGTCTCCTGCAACTGCCAGTAATCGCACCTTCTATCGCATTGCGGACACATTAAAGTCGTTCTATTGTCATTACAAATTTCTCGACTAAAAGTAGTTAAAAAAAATGTTTAGATTTAAGAATCGGAAGTTATGCATTAAGCAACACACCTTATAGGATCTGAATTCCATGTTATAAAACCGTATATAAAAAATAAAATACCAATTATGCTGACCGGTATCAGCATGTGTGTGTAAAACCCCAACCAGGCAAAATACAAAGCCACCTTGGCACCAAAATACTCTTTTATACTATCTAAAGGTTGTAAACTGGAAAATAAACATCAGAGATTACCAATATGATTTCGGTTAATGATTTTAAAATTCTACTTACTGTTTCCATTTCTGTAAATTGGCCCACTCGCTTAACAATAAATCACGATCAGTGTCCTTGAAGGTTTAAATTTTTAATTATCATTATTATTATTTTTTATCTTTCTTTGGCGATTTTGACTTACATCATGTAACGTGTATGCAGATTCGTAAACTCTATCAGATAATAATTTTTCTATGCCTAAATTATCGGGTGTCTCTTCGCCTTCTATGAAATGTTGCCGCTCCAATATAAAATTAATAATATAATTCCGGGTTCCCGCATCAAAGAAATTTGGTTGCTCGAAATCAAATCTATGAAATGTAAGAAAAGCAATAAAATGTTAATAATTTTTTTAGACTATGAACATAAGGCAACTATCAGAGTATACTGAGAAAATTTGCTATATCAACAACACACTTTTCCTTTGAAATATAGTTGTTAAAATCGTTCAATTCCGCTACTAAAATTTTCTCTCTAAGACTTTCAAATAATTTGCACTAAAAAGATACATCACTTTTATTACTTAAGGTTTGACTTCTTAAGCGCATGTTGCTTTGTAGTAACAAGATATTTTGTTCCCACACACACCAATGCTGTCTACGATACGCAGATAAAACCGAACTACACATCTAAAGAAATTGTTGTAAAGCGTGCACAAAGGATTATAAAATGTATTAACACCGTATTAGTACTGTATTAGTGCATTGCAAACATACATTTGGGAATCTTTCAAGAAATATCCCACCTTGGGGGTGGGATATTTTTTTGAAATAAAGTGGGGGAAATATTGATCATAAATATAATTGAAAAAAAAGCAGATAGGGCCTTTACAATTTGTATACATTTAAATATCAGATACATATATCGAAATAAGATAATTTGGATATCTTAGGAAAGTTCATCAAAATCGGCTCAAGTTTCAAGAATATAGGTGATTTTACATAAGTCAAGAAGTTGTCTATGCTCTTCGCATAGCATGCCTTCGGCCGGACGCAAGGACTTCTTTATACTTCTTTGGTAATTCGAACACCGACCTCGCTATAATTGTTCGCAAGGTGTAAGTTTTATTAATGTTTTGAGATAATACCCAAAAATAATGGTAAAAGAAATTATTTCTTATTGGCTCTTAAACGGTGAATCTCACTCACGATAATGCACGCTAGTGATAAAAAAACTAATACACTGTCCCTTTTTTATGCGTACACGCATGTACGTTCACGTGAGTATAATGAAAAATTAACCACGAGCACAAAAGCTATTTAAATACTCACGAAAAAAATTCAAAGTAAGAAAATCATTTCTATACCAGTGTAGTAAGGAAAAACTGTTTAAGTGTGAGTTTATCGTTTTACAGGAGAGCAATTTTGGATTTTACAGTTGATTTTTAAAAACATGATCGCTTTTTTAGATAGGCTAGTTTATACATTTGTGTAGATTCTTGGAACGAATTTCCGTCATCCCTTGTAAAGCTTGGTTTGGCGACAAACCGGTTTCAGCTATGTGCCATCTTTATTTCGGCTATGTGCCATCTTCAGTGTCATTTTTCGGTTTATTTGTATTTTATAAGTTTCTATTTTTTTTAAATTTTATATGAAAAATCAGATCATTTCAATCATGAAACAATCACAGCAAAATTCTACATACTTTTTTCTACTTTTTTGCATGACAAAGTGACTGGAGTGAAAAATCAGTCATGAGCAAACGAAATCGCGCATGATCATGCATGATTCACGCGAAACATATAAACGGTACCAATCCCTACTTTCATGTTCTTTGTTTGTTATAAATTCTGCACATGATTAGACGTGTAAATGGAGTTTGAACCCAGTGACTGAATATTTGTACTTTAAATTATAATTGCGCTTGTTAATAATTTTTATATCTAAGTTTACGCAGACTAATGGATGCGTAGATTCCTTTGTAGGCAACATTTAAATTTTCATTAAAAAGTTCTGAAAGAATTGGAATAAGAGTAAAAAAAGTTCTCGCGTAAGGTTAGTATTTTGCGGGTTACGTTGTTTTTGCGTTGAGGCTCAATATTTCTGATATTTTCTTTAAAATTACATTTTCTATGGCAACTTGCTTTTTAAACATGATGTCTATAGTCGATTAAAAAATATTATTAAGTTGTATTTTTTATTGAAACACAAAGTAGGGTTATATATGCAAAAGCACATTGGGCAATGACCTCCATGATTTTGCTCGTACATATTCACGTTTTAAAAATTTTCCATGAACATTTTGCACAAATCTCTGTCAATTACGGTGATGAATTGCAGAATCTGCAGTTAGAAGTGGGCTTGATGCCAAAGATGTTAAATTACTTGATCTATGTGGCCATTTCTGACCTGGTGGCCTGGCGAACCCCTGTCCTAATTTGCAACCTATGGGATGGCATAGGTGCTATTACGGTGGTGCCTATGCGGTCGCATAGGGGCTTAATGTCACACCCGTGGTTGGACCCCCGTGAGATCGAGCCAACGTTGGCAGGTGCTCACGTAAATCTAATCATAATCTGTCACGACAATGCTGAATATAAATGACCATAATCACATCATTTTTGTGATAATATACATATGTATATGTATAATTTTTCCAAAAAAAATAGGGGTAATTATTGAGTACTCATATATACCTATACATTACAACACTACTTTAACTTGCAAATTTTAGCTAGTAAAGTGTTCATTTACTTTTTCACATTTTTGAGAGTAATTTTGGATAATTTCTTGTTACTCTCTTGTTGCTAATTTTTACTAGTAAAGCAAATGAACACAGCTTTTGTTCTACTATCTTTTATTTGACAACACATTTTAAATGCTCTTTTCGTAAAGAAATTAATACCGAAAAAGTAGCTTTTGGCATTTTTACTTATTTAATTTTCATTCAATATTTTAATTAAGAGTGTTGCAATATAAATAAGCTAAACACAGTATTTTAAAATCAGATGTTTTCTCAAGTTTCATGCCAAACGAAGTAAAATCGTGTGATTTGCAGGACAGCATCAAATCGCACAGTTCGTGATTTAAAACCATGTGTTTTTCAAAACATTCCCGTTTACATTAAAATTGTAATTGTTCTCCTAAGTTAAACTCAAATTATTCAAACAAATAGCATAGTCCCAGGTATGATGTCAACACGACATATGAAATAAAGAAATAGAATATTGTATTATAATACAAACGATACAACAATACACGACGTGTGTTAACTGAAGAAATAATTTAATTTATTTAAAGTTCCTTGTAAACAAAAGTTGTTTTTGATGTTAAAATTGACTGAAAATGTTTCTTAATTGTCAAGTAATAAATAAAAAGCAATTGCTTAGAAATACGCAACTTGGATTAAAATAAAAATAAAAATAAGAATAATAATTTTGTATTTTTTCTTAAAATATCGTCCATTGTGCAATATTTTTTACTTAAGGCTTTGTTTATGCATCAACATGTTTTTCTTATCAGAAATTTTAAGCCACAAATTATTACAATTTTATTTTTAAATTCCTCTCAAGAAATAACAGATTTACAATAAGTATTTCAAAACTGAGTCACTGGGTTATTTAAACAAGTTCAAATGCGTAACTCTATTAAAGCGATTTAGTGAAAAATTAGTTCGCTATAAATACAGCTTTGGCTTTTAATGAAAGATAACATCTACCATGGCAAATTATTATAGAGGAAAAAAAAATTATGAAAAATATTAACAGCGTTACAGACCACTTGCAAGGCAGATTCAGGTCCGCAAATCCGGTCCTTTGTAAAATAAAATTTTTAACTTGTCACAATTTTTCGAACATCCAACTCATTATCATCCTTGTATAAATAAGGTGTTTACTATCAATACATAATATTTTCGTATATATAAAAAAAAAAATACTTACAAATGCTCATAGTTACGTTGAAATTCAAAATAAATACGTTTTGGCTTAGGTGGAAATTTCTCTGGATTCAATTGTACTGATTTAAATATTTTTGTAAAACATGAACGCACACAATCACTCAATTCATAATCATCATCGTAAATTTGATCTTGACCGGGTATCTATACAAAATAAAAATAAACAAATTAGACACACACATTATAAAAAAAAACAATTTTCCCTTTACTCACTTTTTTCATGGGCAATTTTATTCGAAGAATTTCAGCATAACGGCACAACACTTCATGGGGAGCATGAATTTTGATAAAATGTATGCGTTGGGTGTTATCACGTTCCAGGTGAAGACCTTCCTTCTCCAAATTCGCTTCGAAAATTTCACGTTTCTTAATGTTGTCTAATTTCTGATCGGCACCGCTGAAGGCCAAAACAAAATCAACACTACGTTGGCCATCTTGAAAACGTCGCCTTGTCTAAGATGAATGAAATTAAAAAAAGTTTAAGTGCCAAGATTTTCAATAAAAGAAATATGACTAATTTTAAGTCTAAAACAGTTGTAATATTTAATAAATTTACATATGTATACTTGTACATCTATTTCTATTAATTCTGCGTCAAAAAATCTTTCTAAGCAATTTCCCATATTTTCAGTTTTTAAAACAATTATTTTGTGGTGTAGCAAACATATTTAAAAATAAAACAATTAACTATAAAATATTAACTAAAAAGCAAACATTTCCAAATGATTCACTTGTCTATTGTATTTCTTTATTTATTGTATTAAAAAATCACAGACCAGCACAACAAAAAAATATCAACTGAAAAAAAAACTCCAGAACATTTTCTAAATGTGTTTCTTGTTTAAAGTCTCACTAACATCTAAAGTTGAGCAAATTTCCAATTTCAATTCATCTGTCGTCCAACTCTCTGCATTCAATGCTCACCTCTTTCGTTTTACTATAGTAAGGAGAAAAATTCTTCTCTCAATTTCTTACAAAAGGCTTGAATAATTCAGACATCGAAAAGAATAAATATGAAAATTAAATGTCAAAATCTGAGTTGCCAAAAACCTCAGTTATGGGAAGTACGAGCACGATTAATTTTAACAAGCAGTCGCTTTTATTTTATTGATCGTGTTCTTTCTTGTTTTCTTTTTTTCTTTATCTGGAGAGTAAACACTGGGATTTATATTCTCACAACATTTTTGTGGTAGCAGGCGAGTGGCAACACGTTTATGAAGACTTTGTGTATAAACAAAGAGTATTGCGAAATTGATAATTGATTATTATACAGTGGTGTTGAAAACTTTTGCTACCGATCGATCGCTACAATTTTCTACAAATTTTTGTTAAAATTTGTTTGTACGTTAATAAAAATACTTATCAACATAAAATCACAAGAAATTATGTAGTAAATGTTATATCTAGAATTAAAATAGTCAAAACATTGTCAACTCTTAAAGCAACTAATAAATGGTTTTAAATTTATGTGCAAGTTTTTCTCAACATCCAGTGCGATTCTGATTTCTGTGTACTTGAGATTCAAGTTGTAACCTTGAAATAGTCGAACATGAGAATGTCGGTTTCAGACTTGCCGGACCATAATAAGTTTTTACAGTTCAACTTGATCGAACTTCATTAGTTTCGCAAAAAAGTAAATCTCAGATCCTTGGTTAAGCTTCTTTTGAAATTGCTTTCGGAAGTCTCGTAAAAAAGATTGAATTCAACTACTATCTCACTATCGGAAAAATGTCTAAAGTATCAAACAAAGGATTGGATCAAATGTTTCAGACCGGTGTTATGACCTACTGAGTCACGAAATTTGTGTTTGGGTAGCTCAATGATCAATCCAGTTTTTTCTGTCTTTAATAACTTCTGTGTCATAATTTCCTAGCTTGCCACTTTCTAAGTGGTGATTTATATGGCACATGGAGAAGACAATTAAAAAAAAGTAATCCAGCCATTAGGAATAGATAAACTGAACTAAAATGTATCTCTTTTTACACTTCAATAGAGTTGAAATCTTTGCTCGTAGCACCACAAGCGTAACATTTTTGTGCGGGTGTGGTTTCGAAAATAGCATTACACACTTGGCCATCCATCATCACTAACATTAATTTGTGATTTATTTTCATTGATTTATCACCAACTAATAAAACAAAATCGTTCAGATTTTTTATTTCAACCTCTAGTCTTTCTTTTTTAAGTTGTGAAGACTTATTTTTTCCTTTAAAAATTCAATTTTTATAGGTCTGCAAAGTCTGGTAGAAGATCAACAATTTTGGCAAATGGTTTTATTCACACGGACAATTTTTAGTGGCACAATAGATATAATAAATACAGCAGAATTACTAACGTCAGATCCGTGAAATGCTCATTTTTAAGAGCTATGACCGGAACTTCTGTCCAAGCCCCACTCGTGCCTCGTCTTTTAATTAATATAGCACATTATGCTCTACCAAAACTAGATCCTTAGTGGTAAGATCTAAAAAAAAGTTCATATGTTCTTATTCTGGATAACATTTTTTCTTAGTTTCTTGGACTTTTGTATATGATGAAAATATATCGGGAACGGTTCTTTCTAATAACATTATATTGGTGTGGAGTTGGCTTCGCCATAACTAAACCCAAAAGTGGTACCTGTTCGAAACTTTTTATAAATTTTGTTGTTCTTTTTGCAGATAATGATATTATTTGCTTAATTTTTCTTTACAAATCAGCTTTTTTAGCAGCTCTCAAGCTCATTTGTGTGGCATGAGCCAAAACGGAATATGGAATTTTACCTACCCACATTTCTTTGCTATTCTGTTTTCTTTACAGTCCTCAAAAATACTAATTCTTTTCTATAAAACTTTGAGCGCCTAAGCTTATATTTCGAGCAGAAATAATTAAATATATTGATCAAATCGACAATATCTGAAAAGTAGACGTGTTTCATTACTTCCCATCTCAAAAGCTTGAATTTGTCGTGAAGTAATTCGTTCAATCTTTTCCCTTGTACCAAACAACGAATAATGTACAATCACACAACACTTTAATTAAGTAACATCACAATAATCATAATATACACAATCACTACAAAATACAAATCAATATGGCAGTACAGAATTTAGAAGCACCCTTCGTATGAGGAAGTTAAGTTATATGGAAATGGATTCTTTAAATTTTTGTCGTAATCCAAATAAAAATTAAAATTTTGGTTTACTACAAAATGTGTTGTGTATGCCTGAATAGATTGGATATCAATTGTTTACTACAGTAAACAATTATGGAAGCCATAGTTATATGTTCAAAACTTATATGGTCAACTTTTTATGTAGGGTACAATAAACAATAACATTAAAAAGAAATGAAAGCGCGACACAACTTATTTTTTAAATACAATGATCTCGATCTGCAATTTGTTGAAACTCAATGTACTATAAGATATATCGAAAATACCACATTTAAGGAGCACTTTAACGTTAAAAACATTAAAAATATTTCCACAACATTTATTTAAATAAACATTCTTTAATTATGTACTCAAATGTCTGAAGTTGATGGTTCCATTATAATATTTTTACTTTTAAAAGACTCAATAAAAATTATAATCACTCGAAATATATCAATTTTTAATTTTAAACACGGCAAAGTAAGTTACTTCATGACGTAATTTTAGCAATCACCTTCATATAGATTTCAACACCCTGTACGGCTGAAAGACAAATACAGGCGGCTAAAGCAATCGAATGCTGGAGAGTGAACATGCTAAGCACTTAAGCCACATCATCCGCATACTTTTATTAAATGCCAAAAGAATTTGACATATTATATCTTCGATTCTTCAAACCTTCCTGTAATACGGATGATGTTTTTTTTTACTCTATAACTCCGGACGGTAATTTTTTTCTTTTGTTAATTCCTGTGATGCTCTTTGTACAATGAGGTGGTTTATTCAAAAAAGAAACCAACACGTACTTCTTTGTTTTATGAGATTTAGGGCCTTTATTACAACTTGCCAATAGTCAAAGTGAGGATGTCAGCGGACAGATAATTAATTTTCTGTTATTATGAGTGTACTTGAAGATAAAGCTGACCGATAAGCTTGGGGGAATACCATCTTACCTTTTACTTTTATCGTAAGGTTTACTCTTTTGAAGTTGCCATATTTTAAAAAAGAAAAAAAACAATTAACTAAATTTTTTTGAGCACAAATTAAAGTCAGTATAAACACAAGACAAATAAATAAAATAACGTCTTGCCACTATGTATTATAATGTCAATGTATATGACAAAAGTAGTCGGCTTTGGCTCTGGCAGTTTAGTCCTTATCTCAGCTAAAGTTACCTTTTACTAGCGTGAACTTTAATGGTAAGTTGTAATAATGACCCTTGAACCTAAGCTTTTTATGGCTAATTACATTGAAAGGATGATTTTAAATTTCTTAAAAGGATTTGAAAAAATTCAATACAAATTACCAAAAAACACAAACTATTGTCAAATTAGTTGACGATTTATTTATAGTAAAAAAAAAACTAGCAAAAATAATTCACACCTATGATCCGGACACTACGGAACATCTACCACGCGACTTCAAAGCACATTGCAAACGTTATGTGAAATGCGATTATCAAAACATGGGCGAATAGATATGTTGGAAAGGTTTTTGTTTTTCCTGCAGAAAATTATTTGTTATTGGGTTTCAATTTATAGGAACATGGTTAGAAATATTACAAACGTACGTTCACATAATGCAATTTTTGTCGAAAGCCATCAATAGAACAAAAACAACAGGAAGCTGGACCTGCGATTCAGAAGATGACGGCCCGATGTTCCGGTCCCTAAACGAAAGAAAATAAACAAAATAAAGGAACATAGTAAAGGTTAATCGAAGAACTGGAAAGTGGCGATTGGTTGGCTTGTGGATTAGAGCAGGACAAAATAAAAGAAAATGAAAACTCCGCTCCTCTTCCTTTTCATTGCGACCACTACACTCCAAGACATTTGCAGACAACTTATTCTCCTCGCAATGTCCGATAATAGTTGCCGCTATTACTCAATTGCGTCTTCTGGAATTTTTGCAGATCCGTGGTTCGAACCCTACCTTATCTTGGCCACATTAGTATAGCGTTCCTGCATGTGGGTTCACCATATAGCCTGAACCATGTCATATAAAGCATTGTTAATTTGCCTGTTACAGACCGAAAGGGAAATACCACAAGATTCTTCAATATGAAAGACCTGCAACTTTGCCATACGAGTATTACAGGCCTTACGAAGGCTCTACACCCAGTTTAAGGTGATTCTAGAAAGTCTCGCTATCCGATTTAAGGCAATTAAAAATGGCACTTATATATATACCAATAGTGTGAACTGTTGGCTTCATTTTCCATGTGATCCAGATGAGTCCCTCAGAGATCTTAGAAAATATTCGAAGTTGAATTTTAAAACTTTTATAAAAGTTTTCACAAATACAATTGAGAAATGGCATTCCTGTACAAGTTTCGATGTCAAATAGATATATATTAGAGACCTAATTGCGACAGGGCTGCCTGTGAGAGCTCGAATTAGTCTGCTAAATATTCTGTGGTACCACAGCCTGCTTGTCGCCTTTAATATCGCTGATATTTCAGCTTGTAGAGCGCTACATGCGTTGAAGATTTCAAAGAACATGTTGACTCCAAGTTCTCCTATGTCGACTTGTCCGCCTAATGGGGGTACTTGCCTTTAGAAAATCTTGGGTTCTCCGAGATTTGGAAACTGAGAAACAAGTTTTCCGAATGGTATAAACAATGAGGCTAGCAAGATTGTTCCAGTTATCAAACCGCTGGATTTAGAGCTTTTTGGCCAGTTGGTCCACCGATAATCAGTTTAGCATGGCAAAAAGGGCGTTTTTGTTGCCTTTATGCACGTCGCACGTCCCATCAAACCAGAGCCCAATAACATCGAACTCTTTTAAGAACCGCTTCAAATTAACTCCCCATTACCTTCCTATAACTTTCTTGCATTATAAATAGCTAGCGTTGCTTTAGCTTCTATATTGGGTTTCCCGGTTAGTTTATGATCACGACTAAATATATCGCACTACCGGATAGGTTAAGGTCGACCCCATTCATTCTGGGTAGTCTGAAGATAAGTTTGGGATATTGTATCTACCCGTGAATAATACGAGTTTCGTGGGAGAATGGTTAAGCAATTACTCTGTAAAGAAAAACTACCAGATTGTTCTAACTTAGGTGCAGGAAGTCCTCTCCACACTGGTCACACAGATATCGTTTCATCTAAAATTTTACCTTCTACGACCAAAATAACAGCTATTATGTAGTTTAATATTGACATAGATACATAAAATCAGTGTTGACATGCATGCAGAGATATCTACTGGAAACCTTTCGTTAATATTGGAATATTGTTTTGAAAAAACATTTAATTTAATCAATTAGAAATGTTTTTAAAATCCTCTGATGTAAGCACGTTGTTGTAACACGATATGTTATGTAAAATTTGCTATAAAAATACAAACTATTCTAAATCTGGTTTAACATTAAATCAAATACAACATGCACTCAAGTGTTAAATATAGAAACCAATCTAGAGAAATACCTTCTCCAAGCCATACAAAATCAGGTAACTAAACTAAATTATATCAAGAAATAATGTCAGCAAAATAAGCAATATTTAACTAAAGTATAAAAAAAATTGCCATTACCCGTTCCCGCAAGCAGTTTTAATTATCTTGATTTTGTTTCAACACAATTCGCAACTTGGATAAGAAAAAATAAAGTTAAACATTTTATAAATTAAACGATATTTAAGTAATCAGAACAGATAAATACAAGAAGAATAAAATAAAAACGCACAAATCAAAACAGCAGTGTTAACAAAACTAGCACACTATTTAAGACATACAACCGAACATCAAGCAATACAATTTTTGTTTAACTTCAAAAGTTTTCTTCTGTAGCACTGCTGTTTGCTTTGTAGTTGATAAAATGTAGACTCAGAGACTTAGAGTTGAAAAAGTGAAAATAGTTTTTAATAATCCAATTAATTCAAGTGTTAAGTTTTTGTGGGTGGGTGGGTGTATGTGCTTTCAAAAAAGTTTGTGTGTACGAGTATTTATGTTTATAACAGAGATATGTTTGTATGTTGTAAAGCCAGAAGCAATAAAATAATTTTACAACTTTTAATTTTGTGTGTGTGAACTTTTCAAAGAAGCCTAATAAAATCATTGTTGAATAAGAGGTAACATGAATTTAAGAATTTTGTTTTTTAAAGATAATCTTTACCCTAAATTTCCACTGGGAGTACGTAATTGGCAATTTCTTATCTTTACTACATTGTGCATTATTCTGTAAGAGACGCCTAGAGACCTCCGTAGCATTGGCCATTTGTAGTGATGTTTCACCGGCACCAATACCAGCATTATAATTAGCACGACCATTCTGTAGAGCCATTACCTGAGCAGCTAAAACAGCATCTGTACAATCGCCACCCACACCTCTGCCACCACCTGCTATAACACCACCTCCTCCTCCTCCTCCTCCTCCGCCATTCACTGCACCATTCATATTTGTTGATGGCATATATTGATCCAAAGGTGAGGAGTGGCGAAAATTTGGATTCCATGATGTTCTTGCTTTATGACCGTTTTCACGTAAACTTCCTGTTCGACGTGACGGTGTTTCATCTCCTGCCAAATCCACCGCTGAATGATAAATTGTATTGCGGGATTGCGATAGAGATTTTCGATGGGCAGCAGCTGCTGCTGCCGCCTCTGAGTCGGCTAGTGATATTGTATCGAAATACAAACTTTCGCGATCATCCATTTCGGATTCAGGATAATCGTAATCGTGTGTGCGAACTGCAATGAGGGAGAAAAAATAAGTTACAAAAATATTTGCGAAAAGAAATCTAAAAAAAAAGATATTTTAAACGAAACTTAAGTTATTTAGTGTAAGCTAATGCACAGTTTTCAAGTTCATATAAAATCATAATTTAAGTTAAAAAAAACACAGAAATAAAGCAACATCGATAACTTAGTATTGCATGCAGTATTATTAAAATCCTTTGGTGTTTAACTAAAACTAATATTAAAAACTTAAAAGCAGAACTCATAACAATAAAGCTATTTTTCTATAAAATAAATAGCATTTAACAAATTTGAATTCTCTAAAATTATTTTTGGGAGATAAACTAAATAGTCTCTAGGTGAGTTGGTATGCAGCTAATCTGAAACTCGTTACCTAAATTAAAAAATTAATTTAAAAAACTTTTTTTATAAAACACTAATTGGAAATTTTAATTATTATGAATATAATCTTGGTAATTTCCCAAGTAGCAAACCAACAATAAAATCAAAAAAATATTGTTAGGGGATAAGCTAGTCTCTATGCGTGTTTCGCCGGTTGTTTGCGCCAACTTATCAGGAAACCTTTATCCAAATTTTGTAGTTTCATAAACAAAATGAGAATTACATGATTTTTCTTTTTTACTTATCTTTCCTACGCTTATTAACTTCTGTGTAAGATAGTAAACTTAACGAAAATAATTGTTTCGATAATTTATTTTTTAACTGAACAAACTTCCCAGGAATCCAAACACTTTTAAGAGCATAATTATCATAAGTGATAAATGTTTTCGTACTACAATTTAACTTTGCTTATGATATCAGAATTTCCCATCAAATTATTTACTGTTTTCAAATATCCAATGTTTTATGAAAAAATATCGTTCATATACGAGCATATCGAGCACTAACCGCGAAAATAACCTAACTGACATTTTTTCGAAACTGACTTTTTATTCTACAGCCTTCAATACATCGTCTGGCGGAAGACTAAATCGAAAATCATAAGAGTTGCAGATATACAAGCCTTTCGATTCAAACGCATTTTTGTGTAACCACAAAAATAACGTAACTCACATAAAAAATGCTAGTCACCCAATAAAAAGCGAAATAAACAAATCAATATAAACATAGGTAACAATTATCAGGTATTTTGATTTAGAGATGGAACAGTAAAATAACTTTCCACTTACGATCATACACGCTTACGATCAAAATATTACTAGTGCACGATCTTGTTTTTTTTTTCTCACTCGCATGAACACTGACGTGAAAATAATAAAACTTTACCTATGCTCACGAAAACTCATGGTGACGAGATAATTTATATACTTTTACTCTCAAAGCCTATCCAAATATTGTATACGAGTACAGACTTGCTGTCAATAATGCACCACTTCTATTTGTATTTCATAATTTCCTTATTAATTTTCGGAAATTTCCAATGAAAGATCAGAACACTTTCAAGCGTGGTTGGTTGGCTCCCAGTTTGCATTTGAAAGATTGTTTCGGCAAAAGTACCAAGTTGATTCATAAAAAAGGGCTAGGGGCACCTACCATTGGCTTGTGGCAAAAAGCCATTTTCGAGAAGGAAGCGAGCGCAAAATATTTTTTTATCGCACAGAAGAGTCAAACAAGACTCGAATATAATCAATAATTTGAGTAAAAAAACTAATTTGAAGTCCATTACAAGAAATAGTCAATTAAGAAAATATTAAAAAAGCGATAAGCAGTTTTTAGAGATTTCTAAATATAAATTTAACAGTCAACACAAATACATGAACAACCACACACACACACTCATTTCATAAACATAAAAAATTTCAATGCAAATACAAAAATTGCTATTTGAGTTAAAAGCGCAAGGTGGAATCTTTCAAAAACATTTATTATTCACTTGTAGGATGGTCCAACCAAAACGCTCGATGTAAATTGTGTATCAAAAAAAATTTTCAAAGCGTTATCTTAATTTTTTTATTATGATGGAAGGATCTATGATAATTATGTGTGAAAGAAAATATCAGCCGGAGAGAATTCACAAGTGTTTTCACATTTCCAACAGAGCCCACATTTCTCTCGATCCTGGAGTCGATTATGCTACCAAAATTATCACGAAGTGCACGAAATGCATTTCGCCTTATTTTCGTAAAAATTTGCGCTGCTCAATTGTTAAAGTGTGGTGACTCACAATTAACATCGTGCATTATGGTTAGACGCGCCATATTATGGAAATACCTCTTCTGTGGTCTCTGAATCAAGTTTGATAAAATTCTGAATAAAATGATATAAAAACAAGTTTGTTTACCGTACTTATTGAGTTTGAATTTTAAAAAATTATTTATTGCAACAGTGTTTTGGGTGACGTGATTTATACAACTACAAGCTTAATTCACATAAATTGGTTTGATACAGATGTGTGGAGAAATTTAGTAAATGTTCTAGAAAATATCAATTAAATCTAATTTTGAGGTTTATCAACAAAAACGAGATTGAAAACATAACTACAATATTATTAAAATTTTAATAATATAAATGGGCGAAAAAAAGGCCGTAAAGGCCGTTTTAGAATGTTCAAGGAATATCTTTAATTCTAGGCAGCGACTCTCTCTCTCTAAGAGTACTTGAGATCATAACGATTTTACATCATCTTGACGACTTTTAAGAGCGAATTTGCAAAATTAAATTTTAGTGTAGCAAGTACAATGTTTGTCTACCTATCATAAAACTACACCATATTAATAGTTTTTGAATACAATTTTGCTTACTAATACCTTTTTTATATACCTCTTGCAAGCTTTTATGAATACAGCCGATATTAAACTGTTTATAGGTACAAACATGTGTAAGAAGTATAACATCTGGTTTTTTGTGTTTTAAACCTTCATTGCTCTTTTTTTATAAAAGTTTGCTTTTCTTTTTCAGCAAAGTATTATGTTTGCTAGTATAATGGTTTTAGGCTACATTTTGCATTTATAAAACACTATGATTAAGGTGATTTGTAGTGACGACTTATTGACGAATTTCTTAGGAAACCTTTTTGAAAAACCACATGGAACACACACCACTGCTTGAGATATACACTGTAAAACTTTTACATTTTAATTTAAATATTCACAAATATTTTCTGTGAATGCCGAGTACCTATTACATCGCCGCTTGTTAAATAAGTGTTTATTTTTATTCGTCACATCAGGATGGTTATTTGCAGTTATTGGCTGACTATAGCCAAAATCGATTACTTTGTCAATAAATAGTTATATTTGAAAAACATATAAACATATGCAAGTGTAAAGTTGTATTACATTTTCAAATGAGAACTATCTACAAGTTTAAACTGTTGTAAAATGATGCAATAATACAACCAATACAACAGCACAAGATTGTTGTGAATTGATTCGTTTTGCTTATCAAAAATGTTGATGCTGTTGGCAGAAAGTGGTTTACAGAATTTTACAGAATTTGTCACACAAGTCATAAAGGTGAGCCACGGTTTCTTATAATTTCGAATCATAAGGTCTTATAAAGTATAACATTTTATCAATCTTGATCAAGTTTTAGATTCACAATGTGCATTAATATTTGCAAAATATGTTTTTCTTTTTTTAATTTTGCCTTTTTTCTTCTTCGATAAACGAATCAAATGGAATATCAATCGTATGATGTTTTCATACGACATTTGGCGTTCAAATGGTTGTTGATAACATTTAGATTTTTTAAAATTTTCATTTTTATATATAATAAAACAGCTAAAAAATTGTAAAGTTAAATACAGTGAAAATATTAAGTGTATAATTTACAACTAAATCAAAATTATAAAGGCTGCAATCATGTCAAAGGTGTCTTACGACTTATCAGAAATTATGAACTGAAATGATTATATACATGAATGATTCTTAGTCTGAAAACGAATATTGAAAAAGTAGGGTTGAAAATGATAAACTTAAAAGTGCTACTTTAGATAACACAAGTGCTATTAATGCCAGAATAATATTTGAAAGTCCGAAATAAACAATACAAAAAATAATGCAAAATAAAAATACTATAAAACAAATTTAAACATCTAATACTCATGGACAAGCACACTTTTGAACAAATATTAAAATTTTTTATAAGAGAATAATATAAATAATGTTAAATATTTTTATATATGAATTAATTACCGGCTGAGTACATGTTTCGTTTAATTGTTCTTTAAATATCAGCTGTTTAAATTAATTAATTTAAATATTTGTGTTTTTTTTTTGCCTGTAGTCGATTTGTTAGAAGTGGTGATGATGTAGTCAAGTATTTAAAAAGGAAATACAAAAAAGCAGTGGTTTTCTTTTGGTGGTGAAATTTTGCCAAAAAAGTAGCACAAAGAGAATATTTAACTAAAAACTGGAACGTAAATGCTGCTAAATTTTATTCAATTTGACCTGCAATTATTGTTGTTTTGTTTTGTTTTTTTTTCATATAAAAAGTGCTGTTGAAAGCAAGATAACACACAAACGAAAATATTATGGTAAATAAAATTAATTATTTAGAAAATTTTTGTAAAAAACGTGCTAAAGTTCCGTTGTCACTGCTGCAGGTTTTCATGATGACTTTTACTTAATATAATTTTCATCAAATGTCACTTAGTGTCGGTAATTTTATAACCATCATGCCACACAGTTGATGTTGCTGCTTTTTTTAATGCTTTAGTTTAATGCTCGCAACCACTGAAACGGAAGCTAACATTTTAACGTTCAATTCACAGTATATTTGTTCTGCAGTGTCGCAACAGATGTTAAGGGCTCAGCGGGTTTTAAGTTTTACAAATAATATTTTCACCTGTTTGTTTAAGCAAATTTTTATTATACTCGTATACAAATAATAATTATTAGAATTTGTTTTTTTCGTTTAAAATTTATTAATTTAATCAGTAAACTTTTGACTCTCCCACGTTATCAAATTTTGCCAGCACTCAATGATATTATATTTCGTTTCATTAAGTACTTATTTTCTTGTTTTTTTTTTCTTTTATTTAAATAAATTAATTTTAAAATGCCCGCACCATTAGAAGATCGTTTACTAGAATGCGTTCTCACGTTCACGTTTCGTATTAGACTAAATATTAAAAACATACAAACAAACATACATACAAAAAACACTTAAAATGTTTAAATTCCCTCTCTTACTTCGACACCTTAACCAGAAACGACTATTCACTCTCGGGGAGAGATGTATTTCTTACACCACTTTTGCTGTTTATGATATGCATCGCATACCTTTTGTTCTTAATTTTTGTTGTTTTAGCAGAAAAATGTTAGTTAGCCGTAATGATTAATTCACATTTATAGTTTTTTTTTTTTTTTTTTGTTTCGTTCTACCTCTCTGTCTCATTTTGCTTGTACAAATGCATGTGTGTTTGGGGAGCGCCTAAAGTTTTATCACACTGTTAATAATTACGTCATCATATATGTATATGGGCTGTATACGCTACACTGATGTTGCTGGTCCTATTGATTTCAGCAACTGTAATGTTGCGAGTTAATAACACTGTTAAACAGTCCGAAATACCGTGGGGTTGCATCGCGGTTTTTAATGTTGTCGAAGTCGCCCAATTCGTACTTGAAGACAGTTTTTTCGGCTCACGTCAGGTTTTTGTGCGACCACTTACCTTTAACCAAATCAATATTTCCCACTTTAGGGAGGATCGGAGAGATTAATATATATGAGCGACAAAACAAATTGTTTGTTGGGTTTTTGTTTTAAACTTCGATGTACTTCATTCTACATCATATTAGTTTCATAATGAGAATAGTAAACTTCCATATAAGAATAGTAACTTTCAATATAAAAAGTAGTATATTTCAAATTTGAATAGGTGTTTTGAAATGGTTGCTTTTGAAATAAAAAAAGATACATTTTCCGCAATGCGGCAGTTATTCTCGATCATTTCAACGAAATAATCCAAATGAATTTTAGAATTATTTTAAAATCTTGTCCCTCCTCCTATGTCTGAGGTTTCTCCCACTACTACCCAACGATATGCTGTTGATTGTGGCACAATAAAAAAACGGGCAAGATTTCTGCTCACTTAATATATAACTCCACTTACAATTTTTCTCAATATTAAAAAATGAAGCATTTTCAATGTTGGGAAAGTGATTTAATTCAGAACAATAGGAAGATAGGTTTGTTTTATGGGAAATACTACATATTTCATCTGACTTTTATGTCCAACGATCCTAGTTCTCACATATCTTTCGTTGTACCCACATATACTTTATTACACTTTTCATCATAATACTCATTCTAAGTTTTGTAAGCAATTCTGTCTTTATCCTTATTAAAAAGTTTTGATTTCTCAAGTCGGTCTGACATGTACATAAGTGCACGAGTTATAAATCTTGGGTTCTATAACGCATCTTGTGATAAAATTTCTTTTATATTTAAAATTATTATTTAATCAGTAAACAATAACTTTCTTCAATTTGCATGAGCAAAACTTTAAAACCCGTTATAAACCCTACGGGATTTACGGACTACTGTACAGTGGTATTGTATATATAAAACGTAACTACCGAAATATGCCTGTCATCGACCAAGTGATTAATTTTTCACATTTTTGTGAGTGAATGCGTTCGTGGTTTTGAGCGTTTCTTCACTAGGACATATCTTCCAAAATCCTCAGGTGATTTTTGAATTCTCGGCGACTTTAACTTGGGCAGCTGGATATATATTTGAAAATACTTTAGTCGATGGCGATCAGGCGTCACTTTTTGAAAATAAACTTTATCTACCACAACTGGACCAGCAGCAATTCAGCAAGGCAAATAAATTTGCTTTGCTTAAAGATTTACGTAAATACGAAATATCTTAAATAATAAAATTTTTGCTAAATACTTTACGTAAACCGTTAATAAGTTTTACTTGTGCGATATAAAAATAAAATTTTAAAAACCACCTTTCAATATTACTTTATAGTGAATCCACTCTGGCTGAATCACTGAAAACCAATATAAAAATATTTTAGTACATTTTTAATTTTGTTAATTTGCAAAAAAGTTCATTTTTAATCGTTTAGTACAGTATATAGTGCATATATAGTGCAGTATAATATAATAAATATACATAACGTAGGGTATATCAAATTCAACACTAACTCACTACCATCAATTTTATTTGATTCGCTCACGCAATATCTGTGTACACATGTACATACACTATAATCATTAACTAGCATCACTTTATTTTATTTTTTATTTTATTTTTAATCAAGAATATTGTACATGAGAGAATGCATTATTATTTGTGCTTAGAGCATCAATATCAAACAAGTTTTATTTATTTGCTTTACAGTTTTTTGTTTTCGTAACTAAAGAAATTTTAAACTTTTATTAGCAATCAATTGACTCAATATATTTTCATAACTATTAATTAAATACAACTTATATTTAAATTGTTTTACAAAGTAGAGCAATTTTACGATAAATATTACAATTACAACCAGTCCACAGTTCATAATAAGATAGGGTAAACAACGTTGCGCTGCTGATTACTAGCTATTAACACTATTGCCCGCCTGATCTTTGCAACAATGAAAAAATTAAACCATAAATCTTAAACCGTATTTGAAGTCAGATTGTTGCATACAAATCGTTTAAAAGAACCTGAAGAAATATCATGAGACGCAAAGTTATTAATGGTGTATTTATATCTGAAAACATGAACTTAAACCCAGTGCAGACCTGGCCTATCTTAACTAAAGTTACTACAATTTCAACTATATTTACAATTACTTGTAATGCGTAATTACAATTTGAATAATAATTATATGTAATTGTAATTGAAATAAAGGACAGTACTTAATTATAATTACGTGATATTGAAAAACCTAAACTGACATTACTTTATTGTGTAATATATAACACCCTAATTTCATATATAAATATGGTTGTTGTTATTAATTTTAAAGTTTCTTCATTAATTTTAATTGATAGTTTTTGTAATTTAATAATAAAAACTTAATTATTCCCTTAACTTAATTATTTCATTAATTAGATAACGAATGCATTATTTTTCCAACTACATGTAGCTATAGCTAGATTTTCTCAAATATAAATTTATGCAATTTGTAATTGAACATTTTCAACTACAGCTACGTTTAATGATTTTTAATTCGTATATAATTCCAATATCATATAACAGTAATTAAAATATTCCAGTTTCAACCATATATAATAGAGTAATTGCATGTAGAGTTAAGTACAAAATATAATTGACAACCAGTGGCTGGCCCAGTGGCCATTATGGAAGTGGTGATTCAATGGGTAATGGATGGAACCGTATTAGTGCAATGTCTGAAATCATTTTGGAAGAGATTGTTAAATTTATCAAACATATCTATAAAACTTGTGTTACAAGACGGACAGATTTTCTTAAATCTATTTAGACTTTATTCAAAATGATGTTCTAGTCCGTGCAAAAGTAGAGTAATGACACACAAAATATTTGTTATAAAAATAAAAAGTTTTACGAAACCAAATTTTTGATTCCACTAAATAATCTTGCAAAAGTGCACATGCAAAATATCGAAGCTTTTTTATGCAATCCACCTACAAATTACACGAAATTTCTGTTGAATTTCATAAATAAAAAAACCTCCGGTGATTTGCATTTGCGCTTTTGCAAAATCATTCGCACCAACCACTGAATACCGCATTTTAAACAATTATATACAAATAATTTTTTTTGGTAATCAAAAAATGTATTTAAACTAAGCTTTATACTTAAATAATGTCCAATCTTGGCTCCGGAGGTTATGAAAAAACAAGGAATTATATACTTAAACTACAATGATTTTTTTCTTCATACTTCAAATAACATTATTAACTTTACCCACAAGTTAAACAACAGACATGACATGAAATGATGAAATTTAATCAGGCGTAACAGTAACAACGGAAAACGATGTATTTTGCAAATGCTACAACTGGGACAATTAAAATGTTGCCACAAACTAACCGCAGAAATTTCACTAAACAAAAAAAAAGAGTTTAAAATGAAAACCTCTAACATTCTTTTGACAAAAGTCAAAGACCACATTAAAATTAAGAATTCCCTGTACAGACGCGCGTGAACGCACACATTTACCTATCAAATTATTTTCTAATCTCACACAGATACATTCCCATGTAAATCAGTGTAAGTAGGTGTGTGTAAGTTTGCTAAAGTGTTGTGCCACTAGATTTCCTTTATATTATAGAACGAAGGTATTTTTTGGAAAAGAAAGTTGGAATAAAGATGATAAAATATACAAAATACGAATTGAATGCGCACACATACGAGTGTACGAAGTACAGCTTACAAAAAGCAAAATAATAGCAGCTGCAGAAAGCATCTTATGGAACATTGGTTCTGTTATTGCTGCAAATTTTTAATATTTATGACATTTCATTTCTAAAAGGATAAAAAAGGGGAGGAAAAGTAAACACCATACGGAAGAAAGAATTGGCTTAATTTGACTTTGTTAGAGAGAAATTGAATTCCGACTACGCCTCTTCAAACCGATTGAATAAAGTGCTGGATAGTTTTTTTTTTTTTTTTTTTTTTTGTAATAAATAGGATATTCATAAATTTGAATTTATAAACGAGTATAAACAGATTTTTGAAACATCAAAAAGTTACAAAGAAGACAGTGTAGGATTATACGACTTATCGCATGCGCCCCCTGGTATATAAGAAGTGAAAATATCCATAGAGATGTGAAAGTTCTCAATATTCAGAAAGACGTAAAAACATACACGTCAAAATACGTAAACAAACTAGAGATCTACCCTAACACTCGTGTACGCAAATTATTACAATTTTGCGGGCACCAGAGACTTAAAAAGATTGATACATTGAGCCTGGCGAGAGTAAGACTTTTCTTACTTTTTCCTCTTTAAACTTTCTTTTTTTGTGTATGATGTGTTTTCACCATTACGAATGGGAAATCAAAACAAATTTCAATTGCATGGACGAGTGTGTACGCGTATGTTTTTCCAAACGATTTCTATCGACTAACAAGTAAAAATTTTTAAATAAAACTTGTAGTTCGGACACTGCAGACTAAGAAAAGTTATTTTATTACAATATTTAATGAAAGGGACCTACCATTAATTTCTATAAATTTTCAAAGCCGAACTACGACATTAACTCCATGAATTATCTTTTAATTTTTTTATTCAGAATTCGGTATATAATTTAAGGCCATGATCTGATTAAGTTTTTAGATCTGTCAAAAATCATATGTGTGTTCAAAATTTATATTGTAGGTAGAAACTAAATATGTGCGACAGGTTTGTCCAATTTGCTAATGTTTTAAACATTTTTATAAAATATCTTCAATATCATCAGGATTGCATTTTGATTTCGTTTCTTTTTCGTGTGACAACAAGTTATCGAAAAATCACTTTGCTGTGATTTTCTTCTTTTTAGTGGGACAGCCTTCTGTCCGATTTTTTTAGTTTGACCATATTTATATTTGCACAGTTAAAAAAATTAAATAAATTATATCTGGCAAAAAAAAAAAAATTGGCAGCATTATTTTTGCTACTGACTTCTGTTTGGATTATCACGTTCTAGGCTCCACATTTTTAGTTCTGGGTCATACTGACGCCCAAACCCAAAAATTAACAATCACTCACGAATTTTGCTAAATTTTTCGTTGTGATAAAATACCAAAAAAATTGAAAATAAGCCAAACTTAAAAATGAACAATCGTCCAGATCGTCGACCAATATTTGAACTATTTTAGGCAATTTAACATTATTCCAAATTTGGACAATCGTTCGTTGTAAAGGAATGCCGGACATTTTTAAAAGTTTGTGATAATCGCGGTGGATATTTTCCAAACACTTTAATGCGTTTGTTATTTTGTTAGATTTTCCCTTAGACGATTATTCATAGAGCCACTTTTTGTGCAATTTTTTCTCCTGATTTTGCTAAAATTAGTTACTAACTTTTAGTTATAAATTCTTAGATATTTATTATTACAAACTTTATTATGAATGACAAATTACAACAAAGTTATGATTCTATTACATTTCAACGACGCGTCGCCATGTTAATAAATAAAATGCAAAACTGTCGAAAAATAAAATATTTCGAAGAAACTGATATGGCATTTCACATATAAGTTTAAATTTTAAATGGAAATCGTATACTGTCATCTGGCCTACCCACTAGTAAGAGTTTTTCGAAATATATTTAGATATACATAAATGTAACTGCATGTTTGTAATTAAAAAAAAACAAATGAAACAATTTAAAGTTGAAGATACTTCATGTAGTTACAGGTAATAATGTGAAGAAGTCAATTGTTGTATCCTAAACATTGCATGTGGGAGCACAAGCGATAAAATTCGTCTTGAACTGGTGTTATAAGGTTCATATAAAATAAGGGTATTTTTGTACTACTCACTGGCTGTCACTGTACATCCTTTTTAAAAAAATATATAAAAAAAAACAATCTTAAATCAGGACTAAGGCTCTAAAATTGAGGACTAAAGTTTAAAATCCGTAAAGAATTAAAAATTTAAAAAAAAATTATATTCCTTTATATTTTTACAAATTATAAAAATTATATTATATATACTGACAACACGTTTTCAATCGCCATGTCTGGGTTGAATAGATTATATTGCACTGCAGGTATATTTATTATCAATATGTATGTATGTGTGAAAAAGTTAGGATTGTTTTGCTGTTTGTCTAGTGGCCACATGCGTTGTAAAAAAATCTCCAAAATAACATGATCAGTAAATTAATTTAGGCGAATTATTCTAGGACGCTCATAACTATAATATGTTAAAATTTCTTTCCTATTGCCAAAACTTAGACTTCAAACAATTGTAAGTAGTGGAAGCAAGAACATCTGTAGTGTCTTGATATAAATTTTCGACAGGGTGATTTGTTGTAGATATTTTGAGCGAATTTCCATCATTCATCTTCAGTGTAATTTTTCGTTCGAATGACGGAAATTCGTTCCAAATATCTACAACATCTGTAGTGTTTTGTACATGCACAAATTTAAAAGTTAAACTGGAGCAGCAGAATAAAATGAAGAAATAGGTTAAAAAACTGAATAGTTTTCTACTGCTCTCTTTGAAGTTTTTGTTTTATAATTACTGCTCTGGATGGAGTTTTATAGTTATGACTAGAATAACATTGAACTACCGATCACAGTAGTAAAAAAATAAACTATTCAACATAAACTATATTAAAAAAAAACACGCACGTGTGTGTGATCAGTGTTGCCGTTTGTAACTTTTTAACCAAATTGTGTTTTTTTTCTCTCTAATATGAAGTTGTGTACATTTTATTTATCCTAGTTATAGGCAATCGTCATTTTAGTTCATGTTAATGCTTTCTTTATGTTATTACGAAGTATTTACAGAAATCAAATACAACTAATCAAAATTTCATTCCTGTAACTAGAAGCACGCTAAGTACCATTTCGATCGTGGTGAGGTTTCTTGCTTTTAACACATTCAGTGAGTGATCTTTAAGGATACTCACTTAAACGTGTTTGGCTACTAACAATTCAAGATTAATCAAATCGATAATATTATCATTCCCTGGTCCGCATATTCTTGAACAAATATTTCTTTTTTTGTTTACGTAAAGTAAGTGTACGACTGGCGATAGTCTTGGATAACTACTGAAACTACTAAATAAAACTACTTTTATTGCTACAAAAAGTTTACAGAAGCAAAAGAAACATACAATTACATATACATTTTCCATATAATCGATGATCCGTTAAGAGTTTTTTTTTTGTTTTAAACAGATTATCTGTATTGTCAGTATACGAAATTCAGCGTTCTGTGTGAAATGTTTTTGGTGATCTACCTTACAGACCCACTAAAGCCAATACCACACAAATCTTAGTCTCAGAGTACGTTATTGTACGATACGCGACCGAATATATAATTTTTAGCCCGTAGTGAGCAGAATATAGTGGCTATAGTGGAAAATGTGGGTGCAGACCGTGGCCAATCGAATCGACGCCGTGCGCAGCTACCGCACATTAACAACGGACTTTTTGTGGCCAAATTCTTCTTCGATATACCAACTACGATTCAAAACCTCGAAGCCATCATTACTCGCGTAATTTGCGAAATACAGTTAGCAATGCTGGAAAGAGTGATCGAATTCGATTGGACCACATACAGCGTAGTTACGGCCAACTTATGAATGAAATTATCTTTCAAAAGTAAACGTCAGAGCTTATAATTCTATTTAAAGCGTATTATTTAAAATTAAATGAACCACCCGATATCTGAAACATTTTTTTGCGATGTTGGCAATTTATTTAATATTTTTCGTTTAACAGCACTTGTTATGAACTGTAGTGACATTTAATTAATTATTATCGTCAGCACTCTTAATAAACACAGACTTTATTAACACTAGTGGCAAGAAGATTTCACTAGAAGAACTTATCTTAATATTTTAAATATGGTACTGGCTTAAGGTACAGTGACGCATTATGACTTATTTTATTTTTTTTTTTAATTTTGCTAGCCATTGAAAATCTTAATTTGATTTGATTTTAACAAATCAAAACTACGTAGCATTTCCAATTAATGACCTTCTGAAAGATGAGTTCATTAAACAAGCACCAGCCATTAAGTTGTCTAGTTATTGCAATCGATCTAAAGGCTACAGAACTCACGTGTGATTAAGCTTGAGCATATGGTGGATATTTTAAAGAAAATAATTTTTTGTATATTTTTGTAGGAGTAAATAATAAATTTAATTTGTTAAAAATATTTTAAAAATTGTTGTAGAACGCGTCAAAATTATTGGCAACACTTTTTGATTTCGACATTGAGTTTGGGATTTACGATTACGAATATTTTATTAAATTCATTTTATTTACATTGGTTTTGTTTTAATTAATTTTAACTAATAAGCACATTTGTATACAAATATATGTCAACATTTATATTTTATATTTGTGCATTTAATGAAATTATGGTTATATATGATGAATAAGTTAAATATTGTTTACATATTTTTTTAATTAAAACCCACTTGCAGTTAGTCAATATATACTTCTTTTACTAAATTTCAATGTTAGTCTACTTTAGTTGAAAAAAAAAATTTATAAAATAAAAGAAAATAAAATAAAAAAAAACTTACGATTTTATAAAAAAGAATCAAAATTACAAAGTAAAGATTCCGAAATTTATGAATTCAAATGATTTATCCAAGGCTTTTTGTAGTTGAAATAATTATTGCTGTTTTAAATAAAAACATATGATTTTTTTGTGTTATTTTTGTAATTTTGTTTCGAATTGGCTGCGTATAACATCTATAAAGGGTGATTCTTTGCTGTTTAGCTTTTGAGATTAATATATTTGACAGTTCGTCCGTTGTGTTAGTTTAGTTTGTGGTTTTATCAAGCTAAGAATTATATCCGAACAAAGCTAAGATCCTGTTGGATTATCCTTCTTCCCCAGCAAAATAAAAACAATAGCAATAAAATTTACCAATGCTATACTATCTATTACACCACAAAGATGAGAAAACAAACTGCAACTCTGATAGCATAGAAATTATTCACGCTTATTCTGTTTGGCGACGGCAACATCGTCGTCGATTTTGAAGCAACATCACTTAAACACAACATCAATGTTAATTTGGTATTCTGTAACAATGTTGTGACGACGTTGCCAGTTTATCGATAATGTTAATAAAATATAAAACACATATCTAATATCTCAGTCAGTTGATTTAGTTGTTTACTACTTTTTATAAAATTGTTGCGATAAAAATAAAAAAACATAAAAAAAATGTTCATTTAAAAAAATAACATGTTATCCCGTAGGCTACGTTTGACTGTCAACATAGACACTACACTACACCATACCTTTTGCCATCCATCACTTGTTCTACTTGGTGGGCCAAGGGCGTTCAGAGCAGTCGCAACACTTTCCCACTGTTCCTTAAAATTAGTAGGAACAGTGCCTCTGCGAAAACCTCTGGCACAAGTGATGGATGTTTTTCCAATTCTTCCACTAATTTTTTAAATTGGCTGGGTTTGGTTATTTTAATTTTGTCCATTTTTTACTTTATTTGTACTTTTTCTACTATATTTTGTATTTTTAATTTCTTTATTCTTTTTAAATTTTTGTTTGTACATAACACGACACCAAAATCTCAAACGATAATATCAACGGCAATTTATGGCAACATCAACGTCATATTTTCTTACAAAATACCAAACATGTATTGCCAGTCATTGATAAATGGCAATATTGCCAACGAGAATACGGACTTACAACAAACGATAAAAAACGACGTCGTCTTGAATTGCCGTCGCCAAACAGAATAAGGGTGATTATATCTGTCACATATTTTTACTTTTAGTCTACACTATCCCACTTGTTGATGGTTAATATTGGCGTTTCTAGTTTATAGAAAATTTAATTTTAATGTGCGCTTTTTTTTAAGGAATTTTTGTAAAGAAAAACATCATAGTGTGTCAAAAAACGTCAATCAAGAAATTATTTTCACAGATGCGTTTTCTGTATATCTCTACTGCTTTGCTTGCTACGTTTTAAAGATGACAGGTAAAAGAATTTCCACATAATAAATTTTACTCAAAACGCAGCAAGATTAATGCGAATGAGCTGAACGTATAAGAAAAGTAGTCCAAAATCCGCATATACATCATGACTTTCGAGAAAGAAACCAAAGAAAAAATACTGGGACGACGTTATACTCGTACGTGGTTTGTTCAAAAGAAAAGGTGAAGTTTGAATTTTTTTGACAAGTATTTATTTATTCATCAATATTCATTTTCTCCACTTCAAACTAATCCCCCTCAGATACTGCACTTAAGCCAGCGCTGCTTCCAATTCTCGAAATACTTCTGAAATGCGCTTTTCGGTATGGCGATAAGCTCGTTCTTTGATTCTGACTTTATCTCATCGATTGTGGAAAAACGCTTTCCTTTCATTGGTCTCTTTGGTTTCGGGAATAGGGAGCCAAATCTGGTGAATAAAGTGGTTAAGGCATGATTAGGATGTTATTTTTGGCCAAAAAATCATATTCTTTGATAATTTTTTTTTAAGTCAAAAATCATAGAACAACAAAAATTTCGATAATCGAATGTACACAGCCCACGAAAATCCAAAATTCAACCTTTTTTTTACTTTATAAGCGCTAACTTAAGGAAGAAAATCGTGTTGCCTTTTAAAGTAAAAACAATTTCTTGACAAACTGTATGTACGTTAAATTGTTTGGTTCATGTGGTGGAGTAAACAACTAGGAACACTCAAATATATATTCGAAAATAGCACTGTCTTGGGGTCTGCAAATCGTGGAATAACATTGTGGCCTAATGGATAGAAGACAAGCCTACTCGCTGAAGTTCCGAGAAAATACTGTCCAAAGTACTTTCAGCAGATCTGGCAATCTACAGAGCAAAGGCTTCTTTGGTCCCAGTATGATAGCGTAAAAAGAGCAAACATCAAAACTAAACATCAAACATGTCTTTCAATGGGACTTTAATCCATAAATAAAAAATTTTTATAGAACGCCGCAAATAATTTTAGTCAAAAACTTAAAAAAAAAATCAGCCAATATTATTCTGCATAAGAATTGTTTTTTTTTTATTCATTTACATCGAAGGTGTATATTGTTGTTTACCTTCGAAGTATTTAAGTTTTTATTTGAAGTAGTGTTACCGGTATTTTTATTATTTTATTTGAAATTAGTTGTTGGTGCAACGATTTAAATTATCATAAATTTATTAGATTTTCATTTTTGTTGCCTTCACGTATTTCACACAATTTCTAACAATGCGTACCTAAGTAGCACGTAATTGCAATGGGCTCCTCCCTTTGCAACAAAGTATGTACGTATTTAGTTGACATGCAACTATTCAGTTGCTGGCAACCTTAGTAGCACAACAACAATAGCAACAGACAATTATTTTCAATTATGAAAGGTCGATGAAGTAGAAAGAATTCTAAGGCTTTGAAGAGGTACAGATGCTAGATATTTTTGTTTATGGTCTGATGTAGCCCGAAGGAGAAACACTTCAATTTCATCTTGACGTACTATGTACATATGTACATACATACGTGCATACGTACAAGCCACTCTTAACACACTGAACAAATGCACAGACACACTACCAGAGGCTCAACAAATGAATTTGCAGATGTTTGCTTGTTTGTAACCGATGCTATTATACTGCTGTTGTTGCTTTTACAAGAAAAAATGTTTCTATAGAATTTTATTTTTAATTTTTTCCACTTTTTTTTGATTTTTTATATTCATAATTTCATTTAAATTTTGTTGTATATTTTCACTACATCATTCATAAATTAAACAAACAAATGACATCATTTTACAATTATTCACAAACGCATAAGAATTTTAGTATTTCTTTTTTATATTTTGCTTAACAATTAATTACTTAATGTGTGAAATAATGCACTGAACATTCGAAATTACAGGAAATAGGTGCCACTATTTACAAAATATCCAATTTTTTAAGTTCTGATGAAATTCTGCTTATTAAATAAAAAAAAAATATAATAAGAGTTTAAACTCTTTTTATTTTCCCTAAAACGCGTTACTCAATTTTTAATTAGAAAAATATAAAAAGGACAAACGCAAGAAAGGAACGAACGTACACTGCTAAAGGAAACCACACGAAAAAGAAAGCAAAACTACTTTCCCATTCCCATTTGTATACAAAAAGAATTTCCGATTCGTTAAACTATTCTCCCTGTAAACGAACTTTAAGGTAGCGTAGAAATTGTTAAACTGTCAAATTGTTGCTACAGAAACCCACTCTTTAACTAGAAAAATATAAAAACAAAAACACAACAACGTGTGTTTTGTTGTTGTTTGATATTAGTGTTTGGTTGGTAAATGTGTCAAATTAATGATAAAAAATTATTGAGAATGAGAAAACAGAACCAAACGATGATAAAAATGAACACAACCACCAGCTGTTTAAACAGAGTGCTTCGTAATTATTAAATAACAAAAAGTTTGTTGTCAATAACAGGGTGGAACATTCATTGTTCAAAGACTACAACCTATATAAGATTGCACAAATCTACTAATACTATGTTTAGACAATCACCTTATTTATATTGAGGTATTATGTGCTGTTCTGTTTTCCGAATACGTAATATTTTATTCTGAAGCGGGTATTTGCGAATATTTGTGTAGATCTGTATTGCACATCCGTATTATATCTTTCGTTTTATTTACAATCCAAAAGGTTGGCGAAATGTATTAGAATCAGAGTTTCTTCGAATAACACTTTAAATTAATAAATAATTAAATTAATATTAAAAAGACAATTTTGTATAAAGATTTTAATTGTTTGCGGACTCGGGAGTGACAAAGTTTGTTTTCATAAATATTGTCTAATAATTTTGGAAAAAGGAAAATCATGTGTAATGCAGAATAATTCAATTTCGAGTGTTTTACACGTTTACATTCCACTCGGAATACAGAACAGGGATAATGACTGGTGTCCAACGCAGAGAAATTTGGCTTTAAAAGAAATTAGATATTTTTTTAAAGAACTTCAATATTTTTTACAGAAAATTAAAATAGTATTTGGGTTAAAAATGTCATGAAATTTACTAATCGTCAATTTCTCCTGCTATTGGTATTGGTGATACAGAAACCTTGTTGAATGTGCCATAGTTTTCTCATTAAACAGAATTTTTTCTGCTCACTAAAGCCCGTATAACATAGAGCAATTATAGGTGTGCAAATCTTGAGTTTATTGTCGTGATAGATGAAGAGAGTGGAGCAAATTAAACGTTTTTGTACTCGCAATTTTTTTTTGTATTCCCATTCGCAATTTTGAACAAAAACAAATTATAGGCAAACAAAAGCGGAATATAATATATAAACATACGAGAGAATTAAAGAAAACTTGCCTCGGTGTAATCAAAGCCTTCACCAGGTTGCATTGGGAATTTTATGCAATTAATTGTGCAGTAAAGTACGAATTGCGCAATTTATTAATTCAGTTTTTGTATGGAAAATTGAGCCCAATTAAGTTTTTAATTTCGTAAATTTCCTAACTGCGCAATTAAGGTAAATGTCTGAACATTTTCAAAGAAAACCAACTTCACAGCCCTGCATAGTAGAACATATGGACGATCTGGCGCGAAAAAGTCCAATTTTAAATATATTTTTTTTCATAATACAAACTTTCAATTCTAATAAAAAAAAAAAACAAATTCTTTCAGAAATGAAATCTACCACGACTATTTCATAGGATTAATCCTTTGTTTACGCTAACAAGCCAACCACTTCGGACGTGCTCGAAGCGAGCCAATGAGATGCTATATCTGGAATAAATACTGCTTCTTTATTCGATAAAAAATATTCGAATCAGTTAAAACGAAAAATTAAAATATTAAAACTTATAAAGTCCCTATTACATATTATTTTTATTTCCATAAAGTTTAAAAATGATCTGAGGAATGTATTTATTTAATCTTTAAAATTATTTATACCCGACATGCTGCCCTATTTGGTGTTAAATAAAATAATAGACAGACACATGCATTGGCCTTATTTACCGTAAAAACTTTGCGAAACAATTTAGCCATTATTAGCAACACTCACTTACGAGCCGCACTCAATATAATTAGATATTGCAAATGCGGGAAACCATTAAATAAAATGTTTACTCAAAGTAAAAAATGAAACACAACGAGAATACAATCAGCAAAGTCATCTTTAAATCATGTTAAAAATATTAAATATCTAACGACGAGCCATGATGAAGCAACCAACCAACCACTTCACGATCATACGAATTGATTTATTTCATAAAAATTTGTGTTTTCGTTTCAGACAAAACCAAACCCATTTTATTTTTTTTTTTTTTACTTACCGGAAAGTAATTCATATTTTCATTTAATACAAATTTAAATTTAATAATAAGATTTGCAGTTTTTGACAACTTATGAAAGTAAAAACTGAAAGTACCGGAAAAAAGATTAAAAGTTTGAGTACTTGTCCCAAGTTATTCAGCCAAATTTTTTTTTATCACAAATTGTTTGTTGCTGGGTCCATATGCATACACACACACATACATATGCAATTACGTATATCGTTGCTATGGCACATCCAATCCAATTAATACTATTTTGACATGCTTGCATAATCATCTTAATACTGCATTCACAGTTACAGATCAACATATGCATACATATCGGCATACATACTTACATCCAACAAAAGAAGATTATTAATAATTAACCCATGCAAAGCAGAAGAAATAAACTTTGTAAAACTAAACGGCAACATTAACATGATTGGGGATTGTGTATATCTACCCACTTGACCAAAACGTTCGTGTATGATATTGTTTTTGACCACATACGTCAACACAAGGTACATTAAATGTACCGGCACAAATGGTTTTTATCCTTGCGTTGTTTATGGTGCAGAATGTCAACAATTTTTTGTTTCCCATAGCCAGTGTTGCCAATTTGGCGGAGTTCCCGCAAAATCTTGAGCTTTTTTAATTGCCAATGCGGGAAAAACTGTGATTTAGAGGTTAGCGGGAATATTAGCGCTTTTTTTACCAGCGTTTGGAGGTAACATTTTTTCTTTGGGACCATGTGCAACATTGTTTTAGAGTTGTTTTTTATAGTATTTTTTAGTATTAAATGACATTTAGTACTCTCTTGAAAAGAAATGTCAATGTGTTTGTGCTCAAGAGACGAATAACGGTTCATTGAAAAATAAAAAGAAAACAATCGACACACGGTAAAACATAAGGCTTTACTTACTTCTTTATTGATTAAGAAACTATGTAAGTATAATTGATCAAATTATGTACTAAAAATTTACAATATATATTTCTTATTAACAATTAGCAAAGCGATATGGGACCGAAATATACTCAAAATTTCCGCTTGGAGTGGCTGGACCATTTCAAATTATCCGGTTCCGAAAAACTACCCATTAGCTCCCGTTCGTAAGGGTTAAAGATTTTTAATTTTTTTCGATTGATAGCAAGGCATTTTTACAAGCTTTCCAATGAAGTGTATTTTGTTCGGAACGGAACCGAAAACCTGGTTATAGGGCCTATTTTATATCCGAAGTTCCGTTTTGAATATCTCAAGAACCAGTTACGTCCCCCGTTTTGTATCAATTACTATCTCCAAAACGAAAATCTGTGAGCAGACCGTATACCGAATTTATGCCATAAAAAGTAATAGATTTATGTATTTTTATGAAAAAATTGCTATAAAAATGTATTTAATGAAAGAAAAGGGTTTTACTTGAAATTAAAAAAGATTAAAGTAAAAATTTTCAACAAATTTCAATTATTTCCAATGGTTTAGAGGTATTTTTGAAGAAATCCCGCTAAATTAAAAATTTTGCGGTTTCTAGAAGTTTAGTCGGATTAAATACCGCCATTTAATGAAAAATACTTGGCAACACTGCCCATAGCACAAATACACTTGTACAGGGTTGCCATGACCAAAAATTATTTGTGAATAAAAATTGGAAAAAATTACCAAATGGAAATAAAATATATAAGTAAATTTATTTATTTTAATTTAAATATATTTATGTAGGAAAGGAGATATTAACGATACATTTGGACTGTTAACGTCGATATTTTCAAAGAAACGAATATTCGTTACATCAGGTATTATAGATAATTGATCGAAAATTTTTGTTTCGAATATTCTCCAATTTCAATAAGTTCCGTTATTTACGAATCTCATGTGAAGTGGGTAATCAACAAAGATTGAGTTGTTATCTCTGACTACAGGCAATTTAGCTGTGCCGCATTCTATTGGGATACAAGCAAGCAAGCATTGTAATTTTTTTTAGTATATTTAAAAAATATTTGTGGTTATAATTGTCCAATAAATTATATGAAACGTATTTTTGTCTGCAAATATTTAATCCCGATCAGGTGCCATGTCATGTTATTCGAACATATTTAACGGTAGTCATACCGCTGCGTAAAACCAATTGTATCATATGGATGTCAGAGCATGAATTTACTCCTTTATGGAGAATTTGGAGCTGACTTGTGTTTCTATGCAACTACAATCTTCCCGTGATTTCGGTCTGAACCAATAAACACTAACCAGTCCTGGATTTATTGTACCGGTAACTACTGGTGCTCGGGGTATCCGACGTTTAGTTTCTAATCGAACCTCGAAGGTATTTTTGTTCTAGTTTTAGGTCCTAGATAAGATTCGGGTAGTGCCGGGAAAGTATACTACTTTGTTTTGCCGCCATTTTGGTAATCATTAGTGTTGACAGTTCATATTTGGAAGTCGTGAAGTAGAGACGTGGCAAATTTATTATGGAAAAGTATTCAGTAAACCAACGTGTTTAATCGTTAAAACATTTTATCAAAATCAATCATCCATTACTGAAACGATGAGAAAGTTACGTGAAATTTTCGGGAGAAACAACGTGCCAACAAGACGCACTATTTATGGTGTAGTGAGAGATTTCGAAGAAAGAGGGACTGTAGCTAATAGGCCTAAGCATGGACCACAACTTACTGCAAGATCGGCTAAAAACATTTGTATGGATGTGTGAATAAACAGAATAGTCGATTCTGGGCAATGGAAAACCCTCAAATTATTCATCAGTCACCTTTGCATCCATTAAAAGTGACAGTCTGGTGTGCAATTTAGTCAGGAGGAATCATTGGACCTTACTTCTTTGAAACTGAAAATGGCGTAACGGTAACTGTCAATCGGGAACGATATCGTGATATGATTGAAAACTTTTTAACGCCTCAACTGCATGCTTTGGAGTTGAGTAACATGTGGTTTCAACAAGGCAGCGCCACATCGCATACAACCAGGATTACAATGGAATTACTGCGAGACCTCTTTCCACAACAAATTATTTCAAAGAATGGTGATGTTGATTGGCCTCCACGGTCGCCTGATTTGACTGCTCCGGACTTCTTTTTGTGGGGATATCTGAAAAGCAAGGCTTATGCAAACAAACCAGAAACGCTGGAGCAACTCAAACAAAATATTCGTAATGAAATTAATGAAATACCGCGTGAAATGTGTGAGAATGTAATGAAAAATGTGTTTAAAAGGGCTTTGTGAGGCATTTGTAAGGTTAACAGAGGCGGAGATTTATCTGATATTGTATACCATACATAATTGCCGACATTAAATAAAGCATTTATCAATAAACTCTTTCATTTAATTAAAAATTGTTAACAATACAGGACACCCTGTATTTGCCTTATTATTAGCGGCCGGCATAGATTCTATTGCACAGTGCGGCAGATAAGTCATAAAAATGCATAAAATATAAAAGAAGAATTAAAACTAAAAATCGTTTTATATAAAAAACGCATCGAATTTTTTTATTTTTTTATAACTGACCTTATTTTTGTATTAAATTTTTTGGTTTTTTCTTCAGGCTCTTGGTCAAATATTAAATATAAAACTCTTTTTTGTTTTATTAAATAATATTTTTTTTAATATTTTTCAATATTTCGGCACCATCATACATTTTCAAGCCACATTAACCAATAAAATTTCGACCACTTCAATCAAAGAAGTGCGAACACGTCCACTGTTCAGTTGAAAATGTAAAGGATAGAACGAAATGTTTACAAAGATTTTGCAATTGCTCAAGTAGAACTCGACATCAGACATAATTCCATAATTCTCATAATGAAGACTTTAACCAGCAGAAGCTTATTCCTTCCCATATTAAATTGTCCACATAGTCTAAGGGCAAATAATAATTCGATGTTCGTAAGACTTTTCATTGGTCGGATTTTTGTGCCAGTGTATCAGCTACAGTTTCGTATTTAAACACAATTAAATAAAATGCCAAAAAGAAAAACATTTAATTTTATATTTAAGCAAATCAAATCTAATTTTAATCTAAAAGCGCTAATTTGTTTTGTTTCTCATCATGATGTTTGGGTTTAAAGAAAGACTTGTGTTTGCACAATTTTATTTTCATTTTATTTAAATTTATTGCAAAATTTCGATGGCTAATTAATTAACAGAGCTTCAAAAGTTTTTATGCCAAATTTGATGTGGTTTATTTTCTTTTGTTGCTTTGGTGGCAAACGAGACGTTAAAAATAATTTGAATAATTATGATAAATTTAACAAAAAGAGAATGACCGACAAGTGTGAGCAGTTTGTGGAGAAGAAAAACCGAGAGGCAAAAGAGTTTGTAAGTAACTAAAGTAGTGATTCAATTAAAACACATTTTCTTAAGGTACAATATTATGAGCTAAAAAAGGAGCAAACTCAAAAAATTGGTTTTATTTGAAATATAATTTTCTGGCCCTTTTTTTTTATTAAACGTGGCCCTCATGAGTAACCCTCGTATATAATTCTTAAGTCCCCACTGAAGTTTTCTCGTGGCTAAAAATCTTTCATGTTCGTTTCAGTTCAATAGGCATTTAAAAAAATCCTCTTTATATACAAAAAGTTTATAATCATAAACAGCATAAAATTTGTTGTTGCAAACAAGCTTGATGTGCTCTTCAGAAAAACCCACAAAAATGTATCATTCGAGTGGTATAAAATTACAACACTACATTTCGACCAACTGGCCTAGTGCCACTTTGACAAAGTGTCTTTCTTATCAGTAGAAAACAAGCTTAACTAGTCTGCCTGTTTAACATTTAAAATCGAATTTTTAATGAAAGTAAACGCCTTGTCTGTGACCTGTGATACACCCCTATCCCAGCAACTGAAAGGACAAAATTAAAACACAAAAAATGTTAACGAAGAAAAATACAAATATATTTTTTTTGCCAAAATGCAGCGTTAACATGCCTGTGTAGCTGTCGTTTCGTGTTTTGGTAATCAGAGGAAGCACATTAACATTGAAACCAGTTTAAGTATAAGAAGTTTATGCTGGTGACAAATACAATTTCTGTCCATTGAGCAAGACGATATGAAGGTGTCCTCTACACAATGCGTGTTGCGGCTTTAGAAAGAAGATTTTTGATTTCCCTCGATGGGATTTTTTTTTTGTTACACAACTATTATGTAGCAACAACAGTTATACATTTGTACGGCGGGTTACCAGATGGTAACTGGAATCATGTGCAACTATTGTTCCAAATCAGACAATTTTTATTTAAAACAAAGGATTAAATGCCCAGCATGTGTTTTTACATATCTAAACGAAGTCTTCAGAAAAATTGACGTTGCTGCTAATGGCCTATATTGACACGTCCTACTTTGTAGAGTTAAAGTTTAAAGAAATTTAAATCATTTATAAACTTTAAAAAAACCACAGAGGAGACGTAAACTTTGACCTTAAAAAATTTTCTATAATCAGCTTTTTTTGCCGCGGTCAATCCCTAAAGAAAGAGACAAATATAATATTTAAAAATAATGCGAACAATGATCAAGACAAAAGCAAAAAACCAGAAAAATTAAATAATGAAAATTGAACTTATCTTCTGGTCTCCTCTGTGCTAAAACTACCATTTGGTATGCAAACTTGAGGAGCAGATTGAACTTCTCTGACTTTGCGTTAACTTTGGCAAGCCTTTCTGACTAAAGTTTTTAAAAAAATTTACTCTGTTTCTTTCTACGACATAAATTGTCTGCAAAGGATTACAAGAGTTTAGAAATCATTTTTTTAAATTGGAGCAGCTCAGGGCGCGGAATTCGAGAGGAGTATGTATTTAAATTCGTTCTGGTTTCCAAGATACACCGTTACCACCAAAATTTTTGAAGCTGCTGCTTCAATAACGGGTCCAACAAATATTGCTTCTCTGACATTTGCATATGACAATTTGGGAAACAACTTAGAGAGGTACTGAAAAGGCGATGCGCATCGGTTAAGTGCTTTGACGAAATTTTTTAAATAGAGCAATTTTTTGTAACTTTAATATTTGTTATTGATCCTTTCCACTAAAATTTACAATAAATTTTCAAATCCAATGTAATAACTAATTTATTGTATTAAAATCTTATGATACTATCTATGATTAGATTCAATCTCTGATGCCCATTAAATTGTAATAAATCGCGTGTTTTGGGATGGTCCACTAGTCTGTTTACGTATTTGCAGAAGTATGTTTTCCAGAACGGATTTATTTCCAAGAAACCGATCTTTAAAGTGACAATAATTTATTTATTTTTTACTGTTTTCTTAAGCATTATCGACTTAAACAAACAACTTATTCAAATCATCTTCAAAAACGAGAAAAAATGTGCGAACGAAACGTGAAAATATTGAATGTTTTCGATCGATGTCGATATCTAAATTTTACATAATGGATTTTTAACCACCGTTTAATTATTCCAACAAGAGTAATAAGCAAAACGTATTACGTGGCAACTCTTTGTTTTGCATTTAGCATCATTGCCATCTATTATGGTGCATTTACACGACGTGTTTTCGGTATGTGCTGGAATAAGTAATAGATACATGTAAATTTTTTCCTTATATATCCAAAATTTACATTTAACACAAGTTTTATAATTTTTGCATAATGAATGTATGATTTACGAGTACTTTTACTGATCAACAAATAACTTTAGCTAATTACAAAACTAATAAAACATGTGTTAAGCTTTATACATTTTAATGTTTGTACACTCAATGCCAAATAGAGATGATTTACACATGAAAATTGAATACAGCGCTTGCATGTGGTTTGTACATAAGCCAAGTTTTATACAGATTCGATCGCATGGAGTGTATTCACGTATAGCCGATATCACATACAAATCGTGTATGTGCAGCTTTAGGAAACTTGTTTTTTGCCATGCCAATTTAATTACTTTTAAGTACGTGATCGCACCGTAAATAAATGTGTGGAATAAAAAGTAACAATTGAGGAATTGTATGAAATTACTTGACCAAAATTTAGAAAAAAAAAAAATAAATGCAGTTCGAATAATAAATATCCGTTTAATGAATATTACCTTTTGAATTGAAATTTGAATGAACTATTTCATTCATTGGCACTTCTTTCATTTTTATAAACGAAAGAACAAATTTATCTAAAAAATATTAATTTACACAGCTTTAAAAATGGACAAATCATCGAGAAGATTTTTCGATAACTACTTTTTTAAATTTACCAGCATAATTATAATCCATCAAATCAAGGAAGCCAAGGAGTTCGGTCGCTCTGTCGCTTTTAGTTTTATTGAAAACTTTCTTGTTGTGGTTATGAGGTAAGAAAATTCCCTGGCAGGTAAGACAAAAATAAATTAGTTTTATGGGATGATGTGATGTGAGATTAAACATAAAAGACTTTCATTTTCATTTAGGTCACCTACCTTTTAATACTGCAAATATGTATGTCGTTTTAGCACCATAATGATGATGTTAATGGCGATGATGATGATGACAATGAAGTGTTTTTGGGTGTTTTTTTTTTACATGAAGACACACTCGCTCATTAAATATGTTACTTCTCTGCATACTCTGGATGATAAATGCTGCTCTTAAGTATGCCGTGTGTTAAATTTTGAGGTTTTTTGTATAAAAGTTGAAGTAATTTTGGAAAATGGCATTAGTAAACCAAACACAGTTTGGAACTACGCTTTAGTGAGCTTCGTCTACACAATTTGATTTTAAATTAAACAAAACTTGCAACAAAATGAAGGTGAGTTTGCAGCAAATGGAGGGAAGGAATGTGATTTGATTTTTTTTTGTTTCAGGTTTTCCTTTGCTTGTTTGCTTTGGCGGCCGTTGTCAAAGCTGGATTAGTAGGACTTGGGGGTGGCAGCTCTGGCGGCTACCACTACGGCATTGGCGGTGGTTACTCTGGTGGTTATTCTAGTGGCTATTCCTCAGGTGGCAGTAGTGGTGCTACTATTGTCAAGGTAGTTAATGAAGGTAGTCATGATCATGGCAGCGGATTTGATAGCGGTTATAGTGGTGGTTTCGGGGGCGGTTATGGCGGTGGTCATGGTGGTATAGAGGATGTTAAAATCGTCAAAGTCATTTCACACGGTTCTGCTGGTGGTTACTCTGGCGGTCATGGTGGTTACTCCGGTGGTCATGGTGGTTTCTCCGGCAGCCATGGTGGTTTTTCCAGTGGTGATTCTGGTGCCGATGTGAAGATAGTAAAAATCCTGCACGAAGATGGGGGACATGGCGGCTACGTCTCTGGAGGTCATGGCGGTGATGCTGGTTACTCCTATGGTATTGGTGGTGGCCACGGTGCTTTTTCCGGCGGCCATGCTGCTGTTGGTGGTGGTCACGGGGGTTTCACCGGCGGCCATGCTGGTGTTGGTGGTGATGTAAAAATTGTAAAAGTTATCAGCCATGGCGGTGGCGATGCTGGATATAGTGGCGGCAGCATTGGTGGCGGTTGGTCCGCAAGTGGTGGTGGCGGATGGTAAATTAATACTTATCTACCTCTCAAGACTTATATACATATGTATATGCCATTTGTGCTTAAGCTAATCTAATCTAATCTTTAATCTTTTGTGATATATTTCCGTCTTTATTCCGTTCTTGCACCATTCGCCTCACTGTATAAAATATTGGCCAATGCCGTTCATTTATGTTGTTAGTTTTTTAAGTTTCAAAGTGTAGACATTGTAAATATTTTTAATTAATTATTCCTTTTTTTGTTGTTGACAAAAAATAAAAATAAAAAACTAACAAGAATTAACAAAAATGCATTTTAACTTTCAAATTTTTAGAGATGTTTAGTCAGTTTATTTGTCAAAGTTTGCTTTATATATTCGAAAATAAATTCGACTAATTTGTATTCGACTCTTTTAATAACCTAGAAGTATTCCTCCGAGGAAGCAACCCTTTACTGTAGAGTTGTGTCAGTCACGAACTAGTTCGTTCAACTGAGAGATTATTTCAGAAAGGTTAACAACAATTACAAAAACAAGAAGCAGTTTTCAAAATAAATTATTTTTTATTAAATTTCTGTAACCTTTCAGAGATAATCTCTTAAACGAACGAACTAGTTTCCACTCACTCAAAAAAATAATTTCTTTCCACACACATTACCTTCTTTCTTTTTATCTAAAAAAAACTCAAATATTCGAAACTGTTAGTTGCGGCGACAGTAACTGTTGTCCCTTAATAAATACTATTATTCTGAACTCACACTTGTATAGATCATTTCACTGGATTTTTAAGATCAGATCAGGTCGGATTTTAGTACTTACTAAATTAGGATCGTGTTCTCATAAATCCTAATTATAAAGGGAAGCTTTCAATCGATCATTATTGGGGTCACATCCTACTAAAGTAAGCATAATAACACTGCCCGATAAAATGAGACACTGGAAATAACATACTTTCCTTTAGACGGAATGGAGCCTGAAGCAAAGGAGTTATTAAATTGAAGCTTGGCACAAATATTTTTGTACATCATGTTGGTTCGATATTGAGAACGTCAAATAAAAATGTATGGACCCAGCTTAGCGTAATAGAGTTGTATTTTCGTCGAAATAGCAATGAGCACTAAAGAAAAGTCTGCTTAATATCTGCATTAATGAGTGAATAATATTAATCTTTTTATCATTAACATGTTTATTATATTAATAAATATTTATCTTCTTAATTGTTTAACTCTCTACGCGAGGGTAGAATTCAATTTGCAGTTCTTGGCCGATGATTCTATTTTTCCCAATATAATTTGAATCCGGTAAAAATTAAGAAGCCTTTAGAAAATTTGATAAAATTTAAAATAAGCAAAATAAAAAAATGTTGGTTTTTACTCGCTTCAAAAAGTCTCAGAAGCAATCAGTCTGGAACTTGTTATTGGTTCCTGTGGTTAGTAATCAAACCCTGAAGGGGCTTCTATTCCAGATTAAGACCCTTGAGAAGCCTCGGCGACCGGTTTCCTCACATCACCCAAATGGGAATATATCAAGGGGGTGGGGCCGCCACTCCCCTTGGGGAACTTTCCTGTTTAAACATGATCGGCGATGTCATTCGATCTGTTATTCGACTGATTTTTTCGGGCTTACATCCGTCGTATTTTTTGAAATATCGAAAAAACACGATTCTTTTTCTTTAAAAAAATGGGTTTTAATTTTTTTTTTACTAAGAAGGTGTAATTAATGTGTCAACAATTTGAAGAGTGGTAAACAAATTTTGTGCTTTTATTTAGACGCCACATTTTAGTAAGGCTACAAATATTTAACATCCAGCATCATTCATTTATATTATGTTAAATGTCAGAGTCAGAAAAAGGCTGAAGGTTAGCCTAACACCACCCTAGTCGGGGTTTCCTAATTTTAAAACCCGAAACCGGTTTTTTTATTATTTGAACTATTTAAAAGCCGGTTTCTGTAAAATTTTGAATTATCCATCACCCTTATTATTATATATAAAAAAATTATCTTCTTCCTTTTTGGTTATGTCTTAAAAGGGGTTTGTTAACTTCAACTATAACAAACTCAAAAAATAACGTTAACAGCAGTGCTTTATCACTCCATTTAACCCCTATAAGATCATAGGTTTCTAAAGTGCATATGATATGTTCCATCCCAAAGGCTTATAGCTTGCCGCCGCAGAGGAGGATTTGACGAATATTCGTAATTTCCGGGAGATATAATCTAGCAACTAATCAATCCTTCGCTACCAATCCAACTGCACAATCCCACCAAATAAGTCAAGTTGGTCCAGAAAGAGATGAGATATGTATGTGTTGCTTTTTTATCACGCATCATCCTATTCGATATATTCCCAGTTAACGCCGCTATGAGGTCGTTTCACTATGTTACTCAACTCCTCCGACTGGATTAAATAGCAGTGCAAATGTTTTAATGATTGCTGATGATGTGTAATTGGGTCTTAATAATGAACGCACATAATAAATACTAGAGATACAAAATTCGCATTTAACTCAATTATAGCCATCACTTATTAAGGTGTTTCGTTAATTATAATAAAGTTAAATATAATAGACTGCAGCTATGATTTCTCAAGTGTTAATGTCTTTTGGTTTATTAATTTTATTAACTTGTTTTACCACCTCTTTTTATAGCCCTCTCCACACAAGCATTGCAAAAGCACTTATTTCGAGCGCTTTTAAAATCGCTGAAATAACGCCTCCTAAAGTTATGCTCCACAGAAAGTCAAGTCTTTAGAAAAGAAAACAGAAAAAATATTTAATGATGCCAAATGCTTAAGACGAACTTTGAATATTAAATACATAAGTTGAATTAAATATGAAACTAAAAACATCAATTACTTTAAGATTATTTGTTTATGTTAATTTTCGTCTCTTTTGCTTTTTTTTTGGCAAATACCACGAAAAAAACTTGTTCTTAACAAAGATAATGACTCAAAGCAGATGATGAAGACAACAAGTCTGTCTTCCGAATTGTTAGAGAGCTGTTTGGCGAATTTGACTTGAAGGAAAACAAAATGCTAATAACGCATCGAAAGTATAAAAGGAATATGCAGAGCTAAGTTAACAATTAGTTTCGAGATTAAAACAAAACTAGTATCACAATGAAGGTAAGAAGCATACAATTGCTTCAGTCGCGACAGAAGCGGAAAGTGCACTTGACCATTTTTTTGAATTTCCTTTTAGATTTTCATTGTCTTGGCTGTTAGTAGCCTACTAGCTACTGCGAATGGTAGCATTTTGGAGTTATTAGGTGGCTTAAAAGGTGGAAGTGGGGGAGGAGGTTACGGTGGAGGTGGTCATGGCGGTGGTAGTTATGGCGGTGGTGGCTATGGTGGTGGCGGGTATGGCGGCGGTGGATATGGAGGAGGTGGTTATGGAGGCGGTCATGGCGGTGGTGGTCATGGCGAAGTGTACAAAATTATAACAACTACCTCTCATGGTGGTGACTACGGCGGCGGATACGGAGGCGGCCATGGTGGCTACAGCGGTGGTGGTGGTTATGGTGGTGGCTATGGTGGCGGCGGGGGCAGCTATGGCGGCAGTTATGGCGGTGGTGGACATGGTGGCGGTCATGTTGATGTTTACAAAGTTATTACAACTTCTCACGGAGGCGGCTATGGCGGTGGTGGCTATGGCGGTGGCGGCTATGGCGGCGGTGGCTATGGCGGCGGTGGCTATGGCGGTGGTGGTCATGGTGGCTGGAGTTCCGGCTGGTAAATGCTTCTTGTTAAACTAGTTTTAGTTGATATATGTAAATAAGACAAACAATTATTGATATTAAAAATCTTAGTTATTACCGAATTAGCATAAAAAGTGCACATTTATTGATTTTCGTCTTTTTGATATTCTCCTTTACACTAACAAAACAAACAGAAACCAGAATTATATATTTGGTTCATTAGAAACAAATTCTTTATTCATAAGGTCACTGTCGATTATAAAAAAACCAACAGCTTTAGAGAATCTAATTTGTCTCCATAAGCACAAAAACCAATTTAGCAACTTTCATTTAAGAATAAAATTGGTTTTTTAGTCTTTTATAAAATAAAAAGAAAAAAGGAAGCTATCGACTCTGTTCTGTACTCCAAGTGGGGTGAAAACGGGTGGAATTGTAAAAACACTCGGAATTAAATAGTTCAAAAATTAGCTGTCCTGCATTCCACATATTTTTCATATACGAGTATATGTATTTAAAAATTTGTTGAGAAAAATTGGAAAATGTAAAGAAAACCTTTCAAAATTGTCATTTTAAGATTTATATAAATTTTTAATTGAAGAAAATCTAGTTCTAATTCATTCCAACAAACTTTTTTGTTCTAAATAATATGAAAGAAATTATTCTGAAGTGGAATACGGAACAGCTAAAACGTTTGGAAATTTTCACACTTTAAAATAAAATATTGTGGATTCGGAATATGGTACTGTACTGTATCTTGTTATTTTTTACAAAATAAATATGCAAAAAAATATTTCCAAACATATATTTTGTAGTCATATGCACAAATAATGCAAATTAAAAATATTCACAAAAATATAAAATAAAAAAGAAACACTCTTGATATTTGGGTTAGCAGTTGAAGAAAAAACGGGTTACATTATGCCTCACAGGGTCTAAACTTTAGTTTAAACAACTAAGTTTGCTTGAAATACATTTTTTTTATACCTTCTTGTTTCTTGTTTTTTTTTTTTTGCAGGAGTAAATAGTTTATATAATATAATTTAGTGAGTCGTCGTCTAATAAGATTTACTCAAAATGCAATGTTAAGCGCCTGCCGAAACTAGATTTAATGTTTTTTAACATGTCATGAACCAATCCGCCCTTAAATTCTCTATCAGTTTTGTATAAAGGGTTTTCAGCAATAAAACAATTAAAATTACTTTATATTTAAAGCTTTTTGGTATTAGATACCAAGTTTCAAGAGCAGGAGCTAATATATTCTCTACTCCCAAACAATAAAAAGTTAAAATTTTCCCCTAAAAAGATTTTTAAAATTAACCTCAAGCTGTATTGGCGCCTGTACAAGGGACATAAAAACAATAACAATGTCTAAATAAGTATGTGAATCAATTTTATTATCCAGGTACTTTCTTGGTTTAAGAGCTTCTACCGTCATAGAATGGCTTGATGTGGTTTGTGTTTTCGTACTATCTTGACTACATAATTCTGAGGGAAATCGCACCAAAAATGAATTAGCCATAAATGTAAAGCCCAAAATTATGAATCATGTGAAATTATGTTTTGTAATATAGTAATGGCTATTTTGATGGAGGTTTCAATTTACGAGTATTCTAAAAGTTTTATATTTTTTGATTACTCGAATATTGAGTATATCGAAATTTTTTTAATTATTCGAAGAAATATCGAATTATAATATAAACAATTTTTACATTAAAAAAGAAATTCAAAAGTTTTTAAAAATCAAGATATAAATTTTATTAAAATTGTGTAATATGTAGTAAAAATATTTATAGGATCTCGTAAAATTCATACAAAAAATTACTTGATTTGTTTGGGAAGTTTGTTTTTGGTTAGCAAATATCTTATTTTTATTAAGCGCCATAATTCGGATAATCTGCACATCTTTTGAGTTTACTTTTATGGCCAACATGGTGTAGAGAGTGACTATAAATTTACAAAGGAGTCACTAAATTTCGAAAACGCAGTCTTGCTCTACAATACTAAATAGAAAAACGTACTTAGAAATCGTGTGCGACACTTTTAAAATTTACATTGCTTGATCTAAAATACCCCTAATAAATTATTGGTGTGTAAAATCAGCAGTTATTTTCACAATGTCCAAATGTTGCAGAATTGTAACAACACAAACCATAACAATTCCAAACTTTAATTCATATGGAACCAATGGTGTGTTCGTTTCTAAAAGAAATGTAACATTGTTTCCCCTTTTGTTATACTGTAAATTTGAGTACGACCACAAAAGTTGCGGCTATGATCTGTATAAAAGTCCATATAATAAGGGTGTGTTAAACATGTACTCTTCCACAGAGACACATTCTAAGCGGAACGTGGCTCTACGACCGCAAGATGTTCTAACACTTATCTAGGAGCAACTATATTATGATTATATTTTATTGTTGTTAATCATATAATAATACAGTACGAGCGTGATGTGCTCGACCAAGAGAAAATCGGGGTTGTTGCTTTTACCCAAAACTTGCAATAACCGATCAATAAAAACCTAATATAAACCTTACATTGGTGTTTACTATGAAGATCAACGTTGAAAAGAGTAAAAATAAAACAAAAAATTAACTGTAAATTAACAGTCAAAGTATTGACTGACCTATTACGTAGGCGTTGAAGTACGTTTGTTAAAAAATATTTAAATTATAAAAGTTTTAAACGCCGCTTCTGCGCGAGAATATAAACAGTGTTGGATACAGCGATTAAAATAAATAAAAAGTAACAGCTCTGATGCGTGGAAAACTTTTATAAGATGGGTTCTGTAGTGAAACCTCAAGTAATTATTAAAACTAAGTTTCTGAACCAATAAATCTAGAAAGAAAAAAATAATGTTAAAAATTTGCCTATTGCGCTAATCGGGGTGTAGCGATAATCGTTGGTTGCGCAAATCAAGCACTTTAATGTAGTTCTTTTTGAACAATAGAAAACAACCAAAAAATTATGTTATTGATAAGCAGCGACTAAGGTACGAACACAGGCGACTAAATACATCAAATGTTTAATATTCAACGCGCTAACTACAAAAGCCACAGCTTAAAAGCCACTTTGCTCAAACACCAAAACGGTTTTACATATTTTGGTCTTTCAAAATCAGTCGATGGTAAGAGTTTTGCTTAGACTTTTAGTAAAAATTGCAGTGTTTAACTCAAACATGTTGGAATTTTTATGAAGGGAAAAATAATTTGTTTGTGGCAACAAAATTATGTTTCAAATTTTTCTAAAATAACCATTATATGTTTGCCAAAGCAATATATTTTTATAGAGAATATAATATGGTTTGTCAGAGCATTCCGATACCATGTTTTAAATTTGAATTAGTCTTGTATCTCCAAGTTAGTTGAGTACTTTTTCATGGGAAGGAGACACACATCAGCTCCCGTGTTACCATTTTTGAATTTGAAGCCATCTGTAAAGCAATCATTATTTAGCTTCTTCCCCCCACAAACTGCAGTACGACTACTGCTGCTTCTTCTAAGTGATAGCCTGAAAATTTATATGTAACAAGCAGTCAGATGAGAGAGTAGTTTTCAAAAAGTCCCAGTATACGCAAGCGTTTCATAAGATTATTTTTTTGCTTAAAACTTTAGCTTGAGATCAACTTTTTTGTTAATCTCCAAACAATGATCACGTAATTTTTTATTATTAAAATTCAAAAATATTAATATCTCAATTTTTTTTTAATTGTAATAACAGTGTTAATATTAATACTTTTTTATTAAAAAGTATTCAGTTTCGGATTGTTTTAAGTTTTACATTTAATTTAAATATAAAAAGTTTTCTCAAATATTTTTCTAACTTCGTTTTATTATGAAAACTCGTCTTAAAATGTGTTTTAAATTTAATATATGTATTTGGTCAGTAGGATTTGGGTGTATTTAAATTCCAACAAATAATAATTTATTAAATAATATTTGCACAACATCTTGTTTTGTATTTTGATCATAAGCATTTGGCACCATTCAAGTTATTTCTATTAATATGTAGATGTCAAATACCGGTTTTCTACTTTTAATATTTTGACTAAAGAACCCCTCACATACAACCAATATATTTACATATAATCAACCATATTCAAGGGCTTAGGTAAAACATTAGGAAACGAAAGGCATATTAACACTGCCATAAATAATATGTTTTCTGAACTTTTTTTATATAAAAATTTATTTTAAATAAGATTATTATAAAATTATAATTTAAAGCACCAGCTATTGAAGATATCGATTTATATCTTCTAGATTAAAAATTATTCTTTACAATTAATAATTAGTATTTAAAAATAATATGCTCAGAGGGGGCAAATCTTTGAAAAAGTAAGATTAAACACAATGATAGGTAAATATTTATTCAATCTTGCATACGAATTAAGGAACAAATAAATTTAAGATGTATAATCATGTTATGTAGAAATATGCAGTGGTCACGCTTATTTCATTAAATATTATCCTCGTTTGGCGGTACAATATGCAAATTAGTAAACTTTAATATATCCGAATATTTTGTTTCCATTGATTTCCGATTGCTAAACTGAAAAAGTTTTTCTTGAAGAAAGGATGGATTTTTCCAACAGGACTACCACTTTTTTGTGTGACAGTCTAGTATGCGTTAGTTAAAGTTTTGTAAGACGTGCTGGGAATAAAGTAGGAATGATTGTATATACAGCACTGTTTAAGGATGATTTCCTTTTTAATGCGGTATTGTTTTACAGTATCCCACACGTCGACTGGTGAAATATTGTAGCACAAATTGTTATAGTTGGAGATAATTTTAACGCAAACGACATCAAACTTTTTGTGAGATCACAAAAATAACGCAACTGACATAAAAAATATTAATGTCGCCGAAAAATACTGGCGAATTAGTTTAGAAACAACTAAAAAGGCGAAATACAGGCGCGTGCCGACAAAAAAGTCAAAAACTTGAATAATCGCCCTTAACTAATACTTAATCCTAAAAATTAATTGAATCAAGTTTTATTTTCGAACTGTACGTAAGAGAATGCCAATACCATTGTAATCAATTATTTAGTTATCATAACTGAAATCTAGTTTAAAATACTACTTGATATTTTTTATTACAAGTCTTAATATTTCGGTTATCTTGCTGAATTTAGTTGTACTTTTTAAGTAAAATAATGAACATAAAACTCCCTCACACAGAGCTCCCTATGCATGGGTAAGTCTGTACTTAAACTGAAAATCGACTGGTATTCAGAGTTCACATAATAGAGACCAAGCACCCTCTTAGCCACATATCCCCGAGATAGCCACATATAAGAAAGTGTTAACTTCTCCCCCGCTCAATTTATTTACCCAGACTCCTAGAAGCAACGGATCGCTACCGGTCACCACCACGAGGGGTGTAAAACAGAACTTCTGACAGTGCACAGGGCTACGTGCCTGCCTACTAGAAGAAGCTTCACTCTTTAAAAAATCTGAAACTGCGCTATGTATTTATTCTCGGGATAGCATTGCAGCGTGTCTGGGACAATGTTGACGCGCTCTTGAAGCTATTATAGTCATTTTTTTAATCATTTTACATCGAAGGCGATTAATTGATATAGAATGGTACCGACTACATACCAGTATATATAGCTAGTATAAATAGAAGCTAATACGGGTCAGATAAATTTATGATATTGATTGGTAGTTTAAAATTGTTTTTGTATACCAAGTCGCAAAAAATCAAATCTCTTGAACTTACAAAATTTTCTACTTAAGTAGGATTATGGTTTATACTGGGTATCATTAAAAGTATATTAAACTTTTATTTTTTTTAATTTTGTCACATAGTATTACTTTTACTTTTTTAGTTTTAATTTAAAAAATAAAAAGTAATCGATTCTTACCTCACTTAATTTTTTATAGCATGAGAAGTCACTAATTAATATAAAAAAATTTACAGTTATGACACACTTTTGGTTATAATCTGTTAAGTTTTTCTTAGTTTTGGTACTAAGGTGTAGACGGATAATAAATGTTTAGCACAGCTTAGTAAATTGTTCATAATAGCTATATTTTTCTAATGAAATTTGCATAAATTTACACACCTTCTTAGTATGTCGTACTCTACTAGAGAGTGTTAAATATTTACAATACCGCATCGTTATTAAATTATGACATAACAAGGAAATGACAACTTATTTTCGGCGTAAATAAGCTACAATATTTAAGAGCTGTCAAAAGTATCTAGACATCATTTTCCATATTAAAACCATTGCAAAACGTTCGCAAGTTTAACTTTGTACTGAACTAAAACAAAAGACTTAAGACGCATGCGTAAAATATATATTTGTACAACGAACAAAAATGCGTAAATTTTTAAAACAAACGACTAAACAAGCCTTAAAATAATAATGGGCAACTAAACTTTGAAACATAATTAAATAGAAAAGCTTAAATTTGGTTAAAATTTTAAAACATTTAAATGTTAAATTTGATTTTTATTTTCTTAAAGATCACAAGTCAATTTTTGTTGAATAAATTTCAATGTTATATTTTTTTTTATTATTTCCATCAACCAGAAAGGGATTAAGACTATGCGGAAGTCATTCCATAACTGCGGCCTGCATTAACAGCGTTCCCGAAACACTAAATCCTTCAACATAATTACCAGCTCCGCCACCAAAACCACCATGGCCATATCCTCCACACCTACCAGCAGATTTCCCAGCACAGATACCTCTTCCAGCAGAGCAATAACCATAGCTTCGGAAAAATTTCCGTTTGAAACCACACTAAAAGCTTCATGCAAAAAGTCGTCACCATCAGCACTGACCACAATCAATGGAAAAAAAATCAAACAAATCCTGGAATCAGCTATTTAATTTTTCCTATATGTTCAATAAATACCTTTATATCTTTTATGAAATCATTCAAAAATGTAACAATTTATAGATGAAGTTTTAGTTTTAAAACATTCCAGAAACTTATCTTCTTCTTATATTTGGACTGCTTTATGAAAATAAAATATTCCTCCTCTTATTTGAAGGAGTTTGCACGATTATTTAATATCTTCGGAAATAACGTTTTTGTCTGTGTTGTTTTTTTATATCACATTTAATGTTTTTTGGCTTTACTCAATTACTGCCAAAGGTTTATAATTATGTTTTGAGTTAGCTTTAATATTAAACTTGGGCATATTTTTAACATTAATAAACTATGGCCGATTTTAAATTCATATTTCTTTTACTTCTATTATTTATTGCTGTTAGGAGAGGTATGTTTTAAATTATAAATGAGCTTTCTGACCATTTTCATACACAAATTGTAAAGATTTTTAACACTAAAAAAATACATCTGTAATCAAACCCAAACTTTCAGTCGAAAATATGATATGAAAAACAGCAGCCTTGCTTGAGAAAAACTTGATACATAACACAGCCCGACAAAATCAATAGATTTTATTGTGTCACGGTTGTATGACATATATGACTGTAAGTCGAAATCAATTTGTTCTATTCAATTTAAAATCAAAACCGAAACTCTAATACAAAATAGCTTCCAAGTTATAACAAACATATCATATCTGCTCGAAGAATTTGTGGCGAAAATTTGGAGAAGTTAAAAAATTAATGATTTAAAAAAACATAAAAAATACAACATTTAAGCCATCAAAAATCAGTGCACGACTTTAATTTTATTCTCAATTGAGTCAAATTATCGCAATGAAATTGTTCGCTATATGCAAACAATAGCGCCAACCTTGCCTTCTAGGCTATGAATTTGGTACTGTTCCTAGAAGGTCAGTATGAATTTTAAGTATGTGTCTGTAGATTCAGGTTTCAGCGTTCCAAACCCACTTTCTGTTTTACTGTTTGCACACTTTTGGTGAATGTTATTCGGTCAGAATAGAGCGAAATTGACATGAGCGTTTCTCCCGCAATCTCGATCTCGATCCAGAATAGATTCCCATATTAGTCATCCTATAGAATAAAAGATTAGTTGATGACGATTCCTGAAAAAAATTTTGCAACGACCTTGAAAACCACCCTATTAGTTTTCTGTATTCCGGTATAAAATATATCACATATCGTTGTTAATGATTCGAAAACGGCAGGATCTTTGTCTTTTCTGGTTGTTCAATCGAACGTCAATTTTTACATACTACCTCTGATATCTCGAACACATTTTTTTGCAAACTATAAGATTCCCTCTTAAAACTATGCATTCCTGGCCTATAAAATTATTCACGTTTTACCATTCCAAAATACCATTCCTTTTTCTTTTCAAATTCAGGGGCGTGGCAAAAAAATAGAATCGTCTTTAACTAATCTAGAATGGTTACGCATAACTGGCTGTTGGAACCTTCCTAATTTTCACATTGACACAAATCGTCGGACGTATTATTTTACATTTGCGTAAGCCAATTGTTTTTTTATTTTCTTAACAGCATGACACTGTACTAGAGAAAACATATTCGATGAGGAGAGCCTTATCACACTGAAACATATTGCCTTAAACATATTCACAATAATAAAATAAAAAAATATTTGAATATTTAATTTAAAATAACCGTTGACAATTTTCTTGGATATTTAAAAACGTTTTGGTGTTAAGCATAAATTGCAGCTTTTCTAAAAGATGGCACTTTTTAAAAGGCTTCACGTAATTTTATTTGATCAAAAGCCTTCCATTTAAAACTTTTTCATAGCATAAAAGACAATCCAACCAGTCTGTTAAAGCTTTACGTTAATACTTCAATCTCTTCGAGTTGTTGATGTGTATTTCAATTGAGGTTGAACAGTTTCAATGTCAGGTTCAAAAAATGAAAGTTTTATGTTTTTACTCACCAGTATCTTTTCTTATTACGTAAGCCAGATTTAAATGAGTGTTAATGTTTTGCTGTATGGCTGTTGGAAGAAAAAGTAAAAAAACAAGATTTAAAGAAGACTAAGATCGATTATGTTTTTTATTTAAATGATTCTTGGATTTATTCCTCCTTTATTTTCAATTCTTAAACGAGTACTTAGTAATAGTAACTTTTAAGAACTGTAACAGCCAAACACCATATAATATAAATATTAAAGTTCTTTCATCTCCCTGATATACACACCTAATTGAAAAAGATTGCCTTCTATTATACAAGCCATAGGTATGGCGATGGTTGGTACAACTCAGTCGGTAATCCATTTGAGTGTTTTCCCACAAACAATTTTGCAAACAAGTCTTGTTGAGTGAAGATAGAAAATAAAACACGCACAACATGCTCTTTGCTATATGACAGTGATGGAAAGTTCAAGACCTTTTAAATTTAGTTCAGTTCCATTTTAAAGTCTTGACTTTCCAATACTAATATCAGTTTACTACGACAATAAGCACAAAACAGAATTGAGTTATAGAAACGCCCATTAAAGTTCCGACCGTGTTGAACAACTTGCCACAAAATCAAAATTTGTGAATTTTTTGTACAACCAAGACTTAATACAACGAAGTCACAAAGGTTACAATCTCGTATGCAAGTGGTATCAACGTCGCACCGTCCATGGCTTGCCTTAGGCCTTCATAAAATTAATAACTATGCAAATGGTATTATTTCACAAAAAATCAGCTTGACGTTACTTATCTCACAAATGAGCAAGAATTTTACTTTTGAATAATTTAAATAATTAACTCACAAATAAATTTATTAATCACAATCATGAGAAATGTGCTCCCAGTATTTATGTGAGCAATTGTTCGTACAATTGTAAAAAAAAAACACAGATAATCATCTTTCGAATTCAATATAAAAATTGTTACTTTGTCCAAATCACTCGCCGTCTTAGTCATTCGCCAATGTTCTTAAAAATAAAACTGCTACGATACTTTGCTGTTCTAAGTCTTTTGTTTGATATAAATTCAAATACATATACAAACGCACGCGTTATTTGCTAGAGGTGGTGCAAACTGTAGCAGTTTATGAAATTTCAATTAAAAAAAAACACAAGTCACCTTGTTAAAATTCAGTCCGTAACGTTTCCATATGATTTTATCAAACAACGTTATGTGTTACGTGCTGAGCTTTTTAAGTCCCGATTTGCTTTCTACTGTTTGCGCAAGTTATGGCACCGTACCCATTTTGAAGATGATATAAAAAACCTGAATTGTACAATAATTGTTGTATGTTCAAGTAGGTTCTTTACCGTATTTAAAGAATACATTCTATCTCCTTTAAACTTTGTTATACGAAATTGTGTTCTCTAAATATTAACTTGTGTCGCTATAAATAAAAAAATTTCCCTCAAATTATATACAAATTTCTCCAGAGAACTACAAATTAAAAAATTTCGAATATGCCTACTAGAAGACGTTCATGGTACCGTTAGCTACAATTTAAAGTGTGTGATATAGCAAAATGTAGTAGTCTGCTTGTTAGGCTGCTGACTTAATAAGTCAGACGAAAAGAAGTAATTTTTTTACATCGATGCTGGAACAACAAACAGCTCTTCATCAGGAAGTCAAAAAGGTTCCTGGAGAAAATGAGACTACAGAGATGAAAATTAAGGGAGATTATATTTTACGGTTGTGCCTGAACTGACACTGAGATGGCTCCGCATGTTGTGCACTGACTACTGCTGATAATAACCGCAGGCATAATAATATTAAATATGGAATCTGTGGGTAGTGTCAGACTTAAGTCTAAACATTGCGTGCACTGAAGGAATAAAAAACGTGCTCTAAATTAAGTAATGGCTAAAGGCGCAAATAAATATTAATGACTGCAAGGGGCTCAGTGTGGATCAAAACAAAAACGAATGTGGACCAAATGATAACGATTTCTTATTGATAACTATACCACTACTTAATTTAAAAACAAGCCACAACATTAACTTCAACGTTTTAAAAGTACCAGATTCATTTGTTGTTGTAATTCTGAATAGTCATATATGTTGTAATATTATTGAGAAGGGAAAATAAACAAAACAAAAATATGAAAATGTTCAAATCTACACAAGTTTTCAACCTTCTTATAATTATAATAACAAGTGTTTTTGATTTGTTTTAATATAAATATGATTAAACCAGCACAGAGTGTGTTGATCTCCAAACCCACAAAAGTACATTCGAAATAGGTACAAATCTAGTTGATCTTTAACAATTGTAATGATATGGTTAACCGTAAATTATTCAGATTGGTGAAACATAATAATATTTTTAATATGTTTTAAACTTCATATTGAATTTTAAATATTTCTATCAAAGTGACGCGTTAATAACATAAATTTTCTAACAGTTCATTATATCAGAAAAACAGGTGCGGCTTTTACAATCTTAAAGCATATCCCTAACTTTTCGAAAGAAATTACAAAAAGTTTCATGAATTAACGGCAAACAAAACTGTAAAGGGGAGTTAATGGAAATATAAAAGTATATGCCTTCTCCACCATTAATGAACCCATACAATGGCTTAGCGGGTCATATTAATTAAATTTTCATATCTTAACAATAAAAGAAAAAAAAACATATATAAATCTAAAAGACTGCTGAGTAAAAAAACATATTTTTTATTTGAATCGAAAAAGTGAGCTCACACGTATGCTCCTGTTATTATAGTAAAAACTAATCACGATCACAAAACCTCATGTTTATAAGAAATTCAGAGAAAAGTTCAAATTAACGAAATCATTTCTATAAATTTACTATAAAAAAGTGCGTCACTTTTATTTGTAGATAATAATTTTCTAATTGTTTTTTAGAAATTTCAAATGAAAATTTCAATCACGCAACAAAATATATCCATGCACACTCACCCATGCGGAGTTTTAATATTTACATTCATGCATCATAGCATGATTGGAGTGAAAAATTACTCACGCGTGATCATGGATGATTCATGCCAATCACTTGAGCTGAGCCCATCTGTACTTCGATCTTCTTTTATGTTCTTTGCTCTACGCCTGGTCTTATTTCGAAAATTTACGCAGAATATTAAGTGCAATAGATCATTGTAGACTACAATTACATTTTCTTTAAAAAACTTTGCAGAAATTAGAAAAAAACTTAAAAAACGATATGTGTGATCGATAAAACCGGGATTTCTTCTTGAACAATGTTTGAACAAATACTGTATGAATAATAAGTTCATATGCGTTAAAGATTCTCTCATGGGCATTTTGAAGCAACCAATTGATGTCATTGTAAAGTATCTAAAACTCGTTCGCGACATGCGACAGATGATTAAATTCACAAGATCGTAAATAATTGAAAATAACCAATTAATTTACAAACCCATAACTATTGTTTAATGAAAAATCAAAATCAAAAAAAAAAATATCCCAAATTCTTTTACAAATTTAACAAATTCAAATATATTTACAATATTAGAATTTCATATGTTTCGCTAAAAATAATTTTGAATAAAAATAATTAAAATTAAACAAGGGCCGGAATAACTTCATAACTAATTAAATCAAATTAAAAATTATAATTATTACCGGCTCAGCGGGGATTTTCTGACTACTATTTCAGAATTTCCCTAACTTTAAATCGTGTTTTGATATAAAACGTAAAATAATACGTAACAATAAATTGACAGAAAGTGATAATATGAAATTATAACTTATCAAATATGTATGTCTAGGGTCACACACACATGCTTACTAAAAACAACGTCATGTATGGCAAATGGGAAAAAACTAAATACGTAAAGTTTTGGTAGAACGAATTTGGAAATAATGGGAATTTTTTTAAGCGTTCGTGTTTTAATTTAATAAAAAGGAGAAAATTTTAAAAGTACAAAAACTTGTTAGTTATGTGTGACCAGTAACGGAGCAAAAGACCGAGTGTGAGAAAAAAACAAACCAAAAAATCAACATTTTAAAAATCCATTATTTATATATATATAGGGCCTCCTTTCTTACTTCAGGTTACATATCCACAAAGCAAAAAAAATGGTTGTGGCATGGTCAGGACAACCATATTTTGGTTTCTACATCAATATAGTGTTGTAGCAAACATATAATGTTTATTTAAAAACACTTTAACATTATTTTAGTTGCGATGGACAAGTTTTTGTTTACATTTAATCATAAAACTTAAAAACTGCAACATGGTTGAGATGATCAAAGCAATTTCCTAATAATATACAGGACTTTCCATAAAATATATTTAACAGACAGAGTAAATATGTTTAATTCTTTTGGTGTTTAATCAAAGTATCTGGGCTTTAGTCGCCCGGGGAAAACGGGTTCATATCCGAACAAAAACGAAAATGTGAAAATAAGAAAAAGTTACTCTCCAAAAATTACGACCGTTAAAAGTACTGAGATTCTTGATGTTAACAATACAATCTCACTATTAGGCAACCTAATAGCTTAGCAGTATTTTTCAAACTTTGCACTTTGGAAGGAATTATGAAAAAAATGTTACTAAACTAGCAGGTAGAAATATACTAGCTTCATTTTTAATTTTAGTTTTATATAGTTTTATAGAAATTCGAGATATAATTTAATTTCTTATTTTACTATTTTTTTGTTTAGCTCCTCTCTGTATCCTAATTAGAGAGCTTCACACAATTAAGGGCTGTGAGCAACCCACACACCAGATACGCTAAGATGTTTTGACATGTCACCACATGTCGTCGGGCTAATACTTTTTCTAGTTTACTTTGGAACATAAATTAACAAAATTGGTTGAAAGCAGCTGCAATCGTCTCTTATTATATTAACTATAATTTGTTTTGAATTTGAGGTAACACGTTCACTATTCCTCGAATGGAAATTTTGTTATTATAGAGAGGTGTATCGAAAGACGAAAATAATTATAAGTTTGACGGTTTAATAGAAGAATTGAATAAATTTATTTTTATAAGAAATTCAAGAAAGTGATTAGAAGTTAAAGGTACGTAGGCTAAAATACTTATTTATTACCACTTTGTTAGCTTTAAAGGGCCCACTGTGTGGCGTAACAATAACCTTATGTGCACCAAACAATAACCTTATAAGAATGCATTGCCGAACCTCATGCGGGTAGTTTCTATTATAAATTTGCTCAAATTTATAGAATTTTTATTAAAGAATTTAACCAAAAATTATTTATTTTCGAATATTTTTAATAGAAAATAACGACACATATTTCTTTTTATGAATAACTTATTGTCGCTTAATTTTTTTTGTCATTAAAAATTTACGGAAATTAACTGGTTAATTTTCCAAAATCATATTTTCAGCAAAATTTTTTTTATATTCTCCAAATTTCTTTTATTACATACTCGTTTTTTGGATTTATTTGCTTTGCTATTCATCTTTGCTTTAGGCGTTCAGTAAATTGTTATAAATAATACTAGATGCTCTCTGTGTTACCCCTTATTTAAAGGTTACCTTAAAACTCGGAGCACTACGGCTATAATATGAAGAATTAATAACAAAAATGTATCTATTTTTTTCCATTTGATACTCATGAACACTGGATGTCTTTATTCTCATTAACACAGCTAGGGGGATGAGTTAATATATTTTTTCAAGCACTCAATGGTGTCACAATGACTCTAGTGTAAGCCTCTTTCATCAAGCCACCGTACACAACTAATGAAAATAATCGAAAAATTATTAGACAACAATTCTTTTCCTTGTTCTAATCTGTAAAAAAAAACCTCTCCCTTTTGCCACAAACAACAATGTGACAAAAAAAACGCACAAAAATACATATATACACATGGGATATAATTTCGTGACTACTGTTTAATATAGTAGGTCGGTCGTCAGACCAATTAATGGTAAGCATTTTTCACACAACACGAATTTTATAATAAAATTCCAAAAGTTTTTACACGTCACACAAAAACCAAATAGCAAAAAAGCTCCCTATATATGTAGATTCCAGTGTACATAGATAGTATTGTTTACAAGCTGTAAAATATAAAAATAGAATAAAAAACATAAAGATGAGTCGCAGTGATATTGGATGACGGTTTTCCCAAACGTATAAACACGCTGGATATTAATTATAGTCATTTCAGTTGGAACTAGTTAATTAATCAGTGATAATTTACATCTTTTTAAGGCTGGTAAAGAACGATCAAGAATGGAGCTACAATCGCATGTATGATATGATATGATTTCGTTAAGTTGTTTGAGAAAAAGTGTTAAACAACATTCTTTAAAATATATAAACTTGTAATCTCTATAAGTTTTGATTTAAAAACTGTATTTAAGAATTCTTATGGCCACTTGTGGTTAGTTCCATATTTTTTAGCTTTACGACAAACTAAATATGACCAACAATGAAGTTATTTATTTGTGATGACGACACAAATGTTTAAGCCAGCACCTAAAAAGCATGTGAAACCAAACAAATTAATGAGCATGAAGTCGTTGTTGGGAATATTATTAAAATAAAAACAACAACAAAAATATCTAAAAAAAAAAGTCAGAAACAACAAAAGTAATGTAAAAAGTAAAGAATCATGCCCAGAATATAATATTTTCCATGTTAAAGTATAAATGAAAAGGTTTCTGTATCCAGACAATTCAGTTCATTGCAAAGTTTCTAATCAAACGTATTGGAAGGCTTAATTAAATTAAATTTATATATTTGTTAAATCCGGTACGGTCTACAAATTTGCTTAGTGGAATACAATGAAAAGTTTTATAGTCTTTCTACTGCTTGTGGGAGTGGTGACGGCTTCTCCTACTCTACTTAAATTGAAAAAGAAATTGTTATTGGGAGGCGGTGGTGGCGGAGGTGGGTTTGGTTTTGGAGGCGGCATCGGCTATGGTGGCGGAGGTGGTTATGGTGGTAATGGAGGTGGTTATGGTGGTCATGGAGGGGGTTATGGTGGTCATGGCGGTGGCAGTGACGGTGGTTACCAAGTAGTGGGTGTCAAACATGTTCCCGTTTATACTGTACAAAAAGTTCCTGTAAATTATGGAGGCGGCGGTGGCGGCTATGGAGGTGGCGGTGGCGGTTATGGAGGTGGCCCTGGCCATGGTGGCCAAGGTGGCTACGGAGGTGGTGGTAACGGAGGTTATGGTGGTTATAGTGGCGGTGGACAAGGGGGCTACGGCGGTAGTGGTGGCCACGGCTCCTATTCTTCTGGTAGTGCTGACAGTTATGGTAACGGAGGTGGCGGCTATGTTGGCCATCCCGGAGTTGGTGGTGGTTGCAACACTTGTGGCGGTGGCAATCAATTTCATAATGGCGGCGGTAACAGTGGATCTTACGCAACAGCTAGTGCTCAATCGTCTAGTGGTAGTTATTCTCACGATTGGTAAAGCACCAAACATTGTAAGAGTATATTGATTGATAGAATAAGTGCTTTGTAAAATAAATTAATTATTAAAAAATAACTAGTCTTAACAAATTGTGAACCAAAATGTATTTTATTTAAAATAAATTTATACGACCGAATGTATGTGATGGATCAATAAAAGAGACCCGTAAATTTTATTGCATCGGAACTCCTAAAAATTAGTTGTATTTTATTTTTGTGCCAAAACAAAATGCCGCATAGGATTTATTATTCTATCAACATTTAGAATTATACTGGAGCGGGAAGTGAGCTGTCAAAGTGAAGAAAACAAAAAAATATAAAGTAGCAAAATATGAATAGAAGCAATGGTAACTTAATTATTAACGTTATTTAAAAATTTCAGTATAAAAAGTAAGTGAGTTGCCTCAGTCTACTTTTAGATTATGGAAAACGAATGACAGATAGATAAAGTTTGTAGTAGAAGGTCCGAAGAGGTAGAGTGTATAGAACACGACTGTATGTATTAAGATGAAGTAAAACAGGTAAACTCACCAGCGCAGCTGGTGCCTTTTTTTAAAAGATGAGATGACAAAGCTTGTAATGCCGTGACTTTGCCCGTGAGTCTATCTGTTATCAATTTACCTTGGTTTGTACTATACATTTTCCCCTCTCTTACATATAATTTTTCTCAGATTTTAAGCCTCTCAAAGTTTCAGAGTCTTAGAAAGCTCAATTTATTTTAGTTTTTCTTTTGACTTAAATAGAAAACAGATTTTTTTAAATTTATTTTCGCTTTGCACATTGGATCGAATTATGTTTGAAATAGTTCATCAAGGAAAATATTTTTATCAATGTTGTTTTTTATCACTTATGGTGACACTTTTGGCGAAATTAGTAGCTTAATTATGATTTCGTAAGGAGTTGTATTTTTTGTCACAACAAATAAAAACTACTCATACACGATTATACGGATCTTACAATACTCCCATTTCAAACTCCATATATCTTTTAAAAATATACATATTCTCTAAAATCACACCTAAATGCCTGAAATTGAAGGTCCCATAACCATAGTAACACTTTTGATATACAAAAAAGATATTAAAATTCTTGATTTGATATTACGACAGGATGTTTTGATGTTGGTTTTTGGAACGAATTTCCATCATCACTTGTCAAGTTTGGTTTGGAGGCAAACAAGTTTTGGGTATATGCCATCTTTAAAAATAGCACATAGCCGAAACCAATTTTGCTCCAAACCAATCCTGATAAGGGGTTACGGAAATTCGTCTCAAAAATATACAAAGATATTAAGCTTTAAAATATAATAAACCATTTCGTAACTTTAAGGTCATGCAGCAGGCAAACTAAACTACAAATGGTATTTATTTTCAGAAGTGATGTACTCTTTAATCCAGTGATAAGTTTTTGCAAAAAGCCAAACTTTCATATACCAATTCTTCCTAGTTTTTGCCAATTTACAATTAAACAGAAAGGTATCGACTTAAAGATAACAAACATTTTTCACATTGTTAATCGTTTTGTGGAAAGAAATAAGGTCGCTCCTGGTTTAAAGGGTACTTGACTTTTGCTAGTTTACTCGTACAATTTATTTTCATCTGAATTTATGTAGTTTAGTTACATATATGCCACTAAATGATCGAGTTTAGAGGCAATCCCCAATGTCCGTGCTTAAGTTTTGAGCCCATGTTTTTGTTTGAAGTCATAATGGCCAGAAAGACCCCATTTTTCACTATTAAAATATTTACCGAAACAAAGCCTAACCCTGCTTCAAAGTTATTTGTTTTTGCTTGTGTTTGAATTTTCCGAAGATAAAATTTTTGACATCTCTCATGTTTCTTTCTTAAGTCTTTTGTCTTCTTCATATAATATCATATATCATATCATATCATATCATATCATATCATATCATATCATATCATATCATATCATATCATATCATATCATATCATATCATATCATATCATATCATATCATATCATATCATATCATATCATATCATATCATATCATATCATATCATATCATATCATATCATATCATATCATATCATATCATATCATATCATATCATATCATATCATATCATATCATATCATATCATATCATATCATATCATATCATATCATATCATATCATATCATATCATATCATATCATATCATATCATATCATATCATATCATATCATATCATATCATATCATATCATATCATATCATATCATATCATATCATATCATATCATATCATATCATATCATATCATATCATATCATATCATATCATATCATATCATATCATATCATATCATATCATATCATATCATATCATATCATATCATATCATATCATATCATATCATATCATATCATATCATATCATATCATATCATATCATATCATATCATATCATATCATATCATATCATATCATATCATATCATATCATATCATATCATATCATATCATATCATATCATATCATATCATATCATATCATATCATATCATATCATATCATATCATATCATATCATATCATATCATATCATATCATATCATATCATATCATATCATATCATATCATATCATATCATATCATATCATATCATATCATATCATATCATATCATATCATATCATATCATATCATATCATATCATATCATATCATATCATATCATATCATATCATATCATATCATATCATATCATATCATATCATATCATATCATATCATATCATATCATATCATATCATATCATATCATATCATATCATATCATATCATATCATATCATATCATATCATATCATATCATATCATATCATATCATATCATATCATATCATATCATATCATATCATATCATATCATATCATATCATATCATATCATATCATATCATATCATATCATATCATATCATATCATATCATATCATATCATATCATATCATATCATATCATATCATATCATATCATATCATATCATATCATATCATATCATATCATATCATATCATATCATATCATATCATATCATATCATATCATATCATATCATATCATATCATATCATATCATATCATATCATATCATATCATATCATATCATATCATATCATATCATATCATATCATATCATATCATATCATATCATATCATATCATATCATATCATATCATATCATATCATATCATATCATATCATATCATATCATATCATATCATATCATATCATATCATATCATATCATATCATATCATATCATATCATATCATATCATATCATATCATATCATATCATATCATATCATATCATATCATATCATATCATATCATATCATATCATATCATATCATATCATATCATATCATATCATATCATATCATATCATATCATATCATATCATATCATATCATATCATATCATATCATATCATATCATATCATATCATATCATATCATATCATATCATATCATATCATATCATATCATATCATATCATATCATATCATATCATATCATATCATATCATATCATATCATATCATATCATATCATATCATATCATATCATATCATATCATATCATATCATATCATATCATATCATATCATATCATATCATATCATATCATATCATATCATATCATATCATATCATATCATATCATATCATATCATATCATATCATATCATATCATATCATATCATATCATATCATATCATATCATATCATATCATATCATATCATATCATATCATATCATATCATATCATATCATATCATATCATATCATATCATATCATATCATATCATATCATATCATATCATATCATATCATATCATATCATATCATATCATATCATATCATATCATATCATATCATATCATATCATATCATATCATATCATATCATATCATATCATATCATATCATATCATATCATATCATATCATATCATATCATATCATATCATATCATATCATATCATATCATATCATATCATATCATATCATATCATATCATATCATATCATATCATATCATATCATATCATATCATATCATATCATATCATATCATATCATATCATATCATATCATATCATATCATATCATATCATATCATATCATATCATATCATATCATATCATATCATATCATATCATATCATATCATATCATATCATATCATATCATATCATATCATATCATATCATATCATATCATATCATATCATATCATATCATATCATATCATATCATATCATATCATATCATATCATATCATATCATATCATATCATATCATATCATATGCGGCTTCTTTACGAATTTTTACAACGAATTCACGTCCTTAAAGAGTCTGGTTCAAGTTAGTGTAAATAAATAAATTACAACTCCTATTGTGCAATAAAACAAAACCTAGAAACCTATTAGTCAGTAGAAGCAAAATATGAATAACACATTGAACCACTTTACACGTTCAATCGGTTAAATAAAAAGATAACAACCAGAAAAACAGATGCGCATGTTTAGCTTCCGTTATTTCATATAAATTTCCTGCTTCCATCGTTCACCAATTATAAATTTTAATTTAAAAGAAATAAGAAATTGAAATCGAAGAGTTTATGATCTCTTCTAAAGCAAAAAAATAAAAGAAGATGAACAAAGGTGGTGAAAAACACAGACACCAGAAATTAATCAATAAATATTTAAACAATAAATAGAAAGACGTAGGCACAAACATAACACCGCCGCAGTTTAGTAGCAAATTAACATGTGAATTTTGTATTTTCAAATTTAGTAAATGCCAAATATTTTATAATCAACAAAGGCAAATTTAACATTTTGAGGCAGGCTGAGTTAAATGAATAATTAATATTTGCTTAACAAATATTTCTATTGAAACGGAATGTAGACGTTAAACTAAAATGGGTGAAGATCAGTCTTGATGTGTAATTATTAATACGTTACGATTTAAATATCGTTCATTCGGCAACAGCATTTTCTGATTTGAGATTTTTCTAATGTTTTGGGACTAACATGAACTAAGTTTCCTCGGAGGCACGCCTACAAAATGTTTAAATTTAAATTGAAAAACATGACTTAGTTCCAGGGGGCGAAAGAAACATTTGGCTAACGAACTTCAAGAAATACGAACTGGCTTCCTCATTCGGGCTATTTAACGAATTGTTGCCAAAATGCAGCAAAGTGCAAATGTCGTAGAAAAGTGCAAATGCAAAATATCGTAGCTTTTCAATTAAATCCAACAGCAAAGCACACAAAACTGCTATCAAATTTCATAAAAAACCTATAATATTTTGCATTCGCACTTTTGTAAGACCATTTGCACCAAACACTGAATACGTCTAATAGTTTTTTTATGTACATATGTGGTACAAAATTGTGGATTCAAAGAACAACGGATATCTCTTTGATTCACCACGTTGTGTTGGATAAGGTGCAGGAATGTTTTTATTATGTCAATAACCTCATTGCCGGTAGGTGTATTATTGTCGCCCATCGCTTAATGCTTTCATTGTACTTGAATACTTCAGCTTAAGCAAGTCGCATTGGAGGCACATTTTTATTATTTATTCTAATTTGTTGTCATGTGCTTATTTATTAAGTAAACTTACAATAAGAGACCGGTTTAGGCTTGAAACGTTATGACCAAATATCAAGTTTGAAGCATCATAATTTCTACACACGACTGATGAGATAAACCAACTAAAGGAGACGCTTTAATGACTAGTTTTATATTAAAATATCGTGTGTGGTTGCTAATTCTTTTAGTTTTACTTAATGTTTTATATTCTTGAAAAAAAAACTAGGTGATTTTTATGCAAATTATCAAAATTATACCTAAAAATCTTTTAAGTGTTTTGGGCATTTTTTTCACAACTTCATAGATGTGTTCGTTCGTCTCATTCTTGTGCGCGCTTTTAAAGACCGTTTTATTTCGGGCTTTTTTCTAGAATGTGTTTAAAGAATATACATACATATGTATGTGTGTATGTAAGTATTTCTTAGGAATTTCCTATTATGGTGCTACTTAGTAAATTATGCCTTAATGTCTTTTAAACTTTTTAGTATTTTATTTTACACATTTTTCGTATAAATGGCTGTTCTTGCGGACATAGTTGATTAGTTTACGCCTTGTTGTTTTAATCATTGGATTACTTTCTTGTGGACTATGAAAATCTTCGTTAGTGTTTTAGTAGTTTTGGGTGCTTTGACCGCTTGCGCTCAATCTCACAACATTCAAAAGCGCTCTTTTTTGGGCGGTGGTCTTGAGGGCGGACTTAAAGGATTAATCCAGTCTAAACTTAATTTGCTTGGAGTTGGCGGCAGCCATGGTCACAGTGGGGGTCATGTCGCTACTCGAGGATATAGTGCAGGCGGTTATGGTGGCGGCGGTTATGGTGGCGGCGGTTATTCTGGTGGTTACAGTAGTGGTGGAGCTGCCCATAAAGTAATTGTAGTTAAGGTAGAAGATGCTAGTGCAGGCGGTTATCATCATGAAGGCGGTTATGGTGGTGGTTATGGTCACGTTCATGATGGCGGTTATGGTGGTGGTTATGGTCACGTTCATGACGGCGGTTATGGTGGTGGTTATGGTCACGTTCATGACGGCGGTCACGGTGCTAACTATGGCGTTAGTTCTTACGGTAGCGGCTATGGCGCGCCTCATGCAGGCGTTGCAGCTGTTGCGCCCGCTGTCAAGTTAATCAAAGTCGTTCATCAATCAAGCGGTGGCAGTTATGGTGGCGGGTATGCTGGCGCTTACGGTAGTGGTGGTTATAGAGCTGATAATGCTGGCTCATCCTGGTAAACTATATAATACCTCATGTTATTTTGCCAAAAATTAAACCTCCAAATTAGTGTTAATAGTGTAGACTAAGGTAAACAAAATTAAACAAAACTATCAAAAAAAAAAAAAAAAAAACGCCAAGAATTGTTTAAATTTATTAAAACTATTAAAAGCTTTTTAAATTAATTAACAACAGATGAAAACCAAATTTTTGAAGTAATTAAACGTTTTTTAATACAATATTACCTGAAAAAATGTTTTTATTTAAATGAAATATATTCCAGGTTAAAGAAAATGACTGAAAACGCATTAAGCCATCTAATACTGTGTTGACACTGTTAAAGCTAAACTTGCTTAAGAAAGTCTTAAAAAACCTTAAACAAAATCGTTCACACCACAATTACTGTGTTTTTGATTGATATAAATCAAATTACTAAACATTTTGTCTAGTTTTTTTAAACCATACTGACGATGGAGTTGTATACATTGAAGAGGTCTTTAAGAAAATAAAATCAAACAAAAAATATTATAAAAGACGGTGGGCTATAGTGAAAGCTAGAATATGATCCTAAAAGTAAACTATTGGCGGAGCACAAGTTCAACGATGAAAAAAGATTGCGACAATTGATATTGACTGATGAATTCATTTTATTATTCATAGCAGCATAGAAAATCATTTGAAAAAACGACTGTCAAATACTGAGTGACAAAGGCTTTAAAAACACCTTTCGAATGAATCGTCAAAAACATTTGAAGTGCAACAAATTAAAATACTTGTAAAAAGAAACAATACAATACGCCCGGAAAGAAGTTTTTGAAGTGCCAATTGTTTAATATCGAATAAGCCGTATTTATTTCCTTTGAGAACAAAAAAGTCTCTACCCTTATAGGAACTCTGTTCGCCTAAACAAAACTCATAAATAATTGCCAGTCAATACCTTTTAAATGACACGACCAGTAAAGTATCGACTTCGAAATCCAGGCGGTGACATATGAAGTGATCCATCAGCTCGACGAAATCCCTGCATGCTCTGCGCTCATCACTATCCGCACACCCTTTATGGCGTAGATGACTCTTTAGTACACTTAACATCATACTAATTTGAGAGTTTTATACACGTTTGGGTCTCCCCATAGAGTCGTTATTATTTGCCTTGCCGTGTTTTCATTCCACAGTGCCTCTATAGGCCCGGTCTTTTAGTTTGGCTTTCGCACGTACTTTCAGTATATCGCTGATCATTCAACATAAAGCATAAATTTTTACAATAATTATCTACACTATTCATCTTACACCTCCATAACTTCAATTCTAAGAGATTCTTAAGTCTAAAGAAAAACAAAGCACTAATAGCAACCCATGCTAACACATGTGAAGAATTTTAAATATTTATGACTACGAACTTACAGGCTAAGAAAACTTTTAAGTTCAATAATGAAATAAAAGAGTTTTTTCACGAAAATGTCCAGATAACATTTTGTAGAAATATGTAACAGTTGAAATTCCAGATGTACTTACAATTAGTGCCATCACTGTTTTGAAAACGAATTATTTTTAAATATATAAATTTAAAAAACCTTCGAAACTCGTACCTAAAAATATGTTAGAAAAATGTTAGAAACCCGTTTTCAACTACAAGTACATATGAAAACTTTAAAAAGCTGCAAAAATCAAAGCTTTTGTTAGCGACAAATTAAAAAGTTAAAATCAAAGTTCAAGTATCAAAATTTGACTTATAACTTTCTGTGAACAAAACAAAACAAAACAAAACAATTTTATGATAATTATTTATGGAAATGTAAACGAAGTCGCTGAAAGTGTTTTTGTTGTGCGCTACATATTTAAATCAAATGGCGTTTAATAAAACATTTATTATTTATAAAAACTTAGTGCTTGTGAATATTATTATCGTTATTATTTTTACTATCATTTGCGGTATAATTATTAGGTATTTGTAGGGAGGGAGATTCATTGCCAAATACGAGGAGAAATAAAAAAGTATTTGGAAATTTTCTTTGTAAAACGTTTAGTTTTAGGATTTTTAAATTTGTATGGGTTTTTCTGACTAACCCTGGGTAAAACGGTTAAGTTTTATGATTCGCCAGCCGACATGTGGAGAATAAAATCAATTGAAACGTGCGCAACGAAAATAATCAAAAACTGCTTTGTCAGTTTAGGACTCTAAGGGCTAGTATTAGCCCTTTCCAAAAATTTCAACGAGAGTATTTTTCACGTCAGAGTTCAGTGGTCTTCTTAATGCTTTTTATTTTTTAAATAAAACAAAAAATACCTTGAAAATAACCTGACGAAGTATAATAAAAGTAAAAAGTAATGCAGTTTACAAAACTGTCACAGAAGGAAGTACAGGGTATAGACTCGCATGTGATATTTTAGAAATTTATGGTCTTCTTTCTAAAAATTTTAAACAGGTGCATAAGCCTCCAACAAACAAAATCCAATAAAATTTTATTTAAAAGCGTTTATTGTAGAAATAATTTAAAATAGGTTTAAAACAGATAAAATACATCGTTAATGTAATCATCTATAAACATTTCATTAATTTAAAAATAAATAAGAAGGGCTTCTTAATTGAATGATTTTCACCCTTAAAAAATAAGCCCTGTGATTTTTTTTCCACCGCGGGTATACTACTTTGTTTTGCCGCCATTTTGGTAGGCATTAGTCTTGACAGTTCATATTTGACAGTCGTGAAGTAGAGACTTGGCAAATTTATGGAAAAATATTCGGTAAACCAACGTAGCTGATAGGCCCAAGCATGGACCACAACGTACTGCAAGATCGGCTGAAAACATTACAGTTGTTCAAGAAAGTGTTCAAAACAATCCATCAACCTCTATTCGACACCGTGCTCAGGAGTTTGGTCTTCAAAGAACAACTTTGGCCACAATTTTGCACAAAAATTTGCATTTGTTTCCATTTAAGATTCAGATGACACAAGAGCTTCTTCCAGAAGACCATTTACGCGCCGTACAAATGACAATAGGATGGTAAAGTTTGCCAATGACAACCCCGATTTTCATGAAAAAATCATAATGAGTGACGACACACATTTTCATTTGAATGGATATGTGAATGAACAGAATAGTCGGTTCTAGGCAATGGAAAACTAGTCACCTATGCACCCATTAAAAATTACAGTCTGGTGTGCAATTTGGTCAGGAGGAATCATTGGGCAACTGTCAATGGGGAGCGATTTCGTGATATCATTGAAAACTTTTTAACGCCACAACTGCATGCTTTGGGCTTGACTAAGAAGTGTTTCGATATGACGGTGCCACATTGCATACAGCCAGGATTACAATTGAATTACTGCGAGACCTCTTTTCACAACAAGTTATTTCAAGGAATGGTGATGTTGATTGTACTCCACGGTCGCCTGATTTGACTGCTCCGGACTTCTTTTTTTGGGGATATCTGAAAAGCAAGGTTTATGCAATTAAACCAGAAACGCTGGAGCAACTCAAACAAAATATTCGTAATAATGAATACTGATATTGTGTTCCATACATAATTGCCGACATTAAATAAAGCATTTATCCATATACGATCCATTCTCTTTCATTTAATCTAAAAGTATAAACAAAGTAGTTTACCTTCCTGGCGGACACCCTGTATATTGATTTTATTTTTGGTGATTTAATTTAATAGAATAATTTATTTTAATTTTAATTCGACCACCCGTAATAAAAATTGAGATATTTAAAATCGTTTATAACTAAAATGTTTCTTAGGTCTAAATAAATTTTTTTATACAAGAACGTTAGTTATTTTATATCAAACTATTTTCTTATTGACTAAAAACCATATTTTTTTTACTCAATTTGGAATGTGCTATTTTGCCAGTTATATTCGATAATAAAATTCACTGACATTTTTTGGCTTGGGGACACACTAGTCTTTATGCTCATTTTGCTGGTGGCCCTTGTCAGTTTACCAAAAAAGTTTTATATCGAGAAGAGCTTGAAATATCTTATTTTGGAAACTTCTTAAGCAAAGTGAAGTAAAAGTTTGTAGTAGCCCCTAATCATTTTTACGTTTCGTTGCTTTTTGGTACTTTTCGTAATTTTTGCAACTTCTTACCAAGAAATTGTGAACTCTTGAATAGATTTTTAAAAAAAATTACTTTTATTTCTTTTCGTAACGTAGTAATTGCTATTGTTTGTTTCTTTAACATTAATAAATAAAATAAACTAAGAAATGAATAAGGAATGTCTAAACAAAATAAAATCAAAAAAGTCTTAGAAATATTGAACTACTTTGGACAAATTAAAAAATTCGAGAACACTCCCGCAGAATTGCTAATTGCATGTAGTCCAGTCAGAAAGTTGGCAACTATAATTTAGCGTGAATTTCTTTGATCTGCACAGTTCGTATGTACAAATGACAGCTTTAATAAGAACTCCTCGAGTTCAGTTACGCAAACTAGTAATTATGCTAATAGGAGAAATCTTTCTATATAAGTTTTCATAACAAGACGAAGGCAACACAAATCGAAATCCATGGTCACACCAGTACCTTAGTATGCAGCGGATTTTTGCGCCCTTAATAATACAGTGCCACTAGTTCTGATGCCAATAGCTCAAAAAATTATAACGAAAAAATGGGCTTCTAGAAAGCAAAGTCGACTAAGCATTTCCTGCTAACGAATTATTGTCATTTAGAGAATGCAAAAGGACATATGTTATTATTTCTTTTTTATTATTTTATGTCTCAATACTTCTAAGTACCTTCCTACGAAATATTTGTGCAGAACATTTTTTATTTTTTTTTCTTTAACTTTACTCTAGTTACTGGTTACTAGTTACTGAAGTTTAAAAGATTTTGGACACGAGCAACGTAATGTTATTTCGCATGTAATTTGGGCTGCTGAATTCGAAACTGCACCCCGTTTCTACAAACTAGTTCTAGTTTTCGAGATATAACGTTATGTCAAAAAGGAAGCAGTTTCACTACAAATATAAACAAAACTGGAAAACGTTTTATCCAATTCAGTGAAGTGAAAAATCCGAAATTCGACAACTGTATTATATTCAAGCCGTGCTGAAACTGTAGTTTCAGAGATATAGTGAAATATGTTCCAAAAAAAAATGTTATAAAAATTTTTGTTTTTAAATAATTATTTAAAAAATGTTTCCGCCCTTTTTGCATACAACAAATTTTCTGATAGAGCATTTTACTGTAGGCGTAGTATAGTAAAGGCCGTAGACACTTTTAAAATTATTGCAAATTCAATTATAGCGATGAAAACTTTATGTATTAATATTAATTATTTTGAAATGGGTTCGTTAGATAGTTGCCTGATCACGCACACTTTTGTATGCCAAAACTTGTATTGCCACAGTATAAACCTAGTTTAAGAATGATTCTTGATTTGATATTCCGATAGGGTGTGTTGCTGTAGATTTTTGGAACGACTTTCCGTCATCCCTTGTCAAGTTTGATTTGGAGACACTGCCATCTTCAGTGTCATTTATCGTTCTCGTTTAAGAGCATACATAAAACTTTCAGTGCTCTAATTAAATTTTAATTAATTTTAGAAGTGGCCGTAGCCTTTAATATGCTACGCCGACTTTTTGACTGGGTCCCAAGTTCGCATGTCCGTAGTCCATAAGCCCCTATTTATAACACGTTTCGAGCACATATCCCTAAAAGTGGCTTTATGTCTTTCTGGATTGACCACTGTGCAATAGTTCAAAGAAGAAAGTTTTTCCGTCCTCCTGAAATATACACGTATGCGTTTAAGAAAATGCGTTGGTGGTTTATGTAAACGTCGAATATTATTAATAATACTATATTGTTATTATTATTCTTTTCCTAACATCCTTATCTGAGTTTGTTATTAAATGACAGCAGTTTCTTCGGTACTACCCTTTTTTATAAGGCAGCATAATAATTTTTTATTCAATTTTAATTAAAATTGATTTGAATTTTTTACGATTTATAAAATTAAATACATAACTTTTTATAAATTATGAAATTTTAATTGAACTTTAAGGTTGTTTCAACATTAAACACACTGGATTTTTACACAAAAGCCAAATTTAGTTTAACAAAAAATCATATTGATTGAGATAATTTAAGGTGCCTGTAAAACACATTTAAAGTCACTTGTAGTAGTGAATAAATGCTGCCAATAGATCAAAGTCACAAAAAATTGTTTTGACAGATTTAATCATTGGAAAAGATTATTATATGACTAGTACTACAAACATGTTAGGGAGGTGCTCCACAAAGCAACCGGCGCAATACCAACCAAACTTAAGTGGATTTTATCAACACTTTCAACATTTCGTAAATCTTTAATTTAAAGCAACTTTAAAGTAGCTGAATCCCTTTTAAGAACTCACTGATCGCAGGTTATTGGATCAAACCAACAAAATACTTTGAGTAGTTATATAGTTACTTGCACAATATTGACATCAATACAGATGCCCAAAGTTTAAATGCAGAATTTTAAATGGCTATTGCCACAGTTGCATCATATGCCGGCAACCATAATAACACCAACAAAAACATTTGGGACAATGTGAAAACTCTGCTCGTGGCAGCTAGAAATAATTTAAATGTAGATCAATCACCTGCAGGTGCTGCTGCAGTTTTTTATGATATTGATGTTGTTTCATTAGATTGGCATCGTTATTTAACAATGGATTATGATTTGAACTGCAGCCTTAGAAAGAGAGAGAGAGAGAGAGACAACGTTGTTACAACCACAACAGATAATGAAATGTTTGCATCTAAACGTAGAAGACAAATAATTTTATTAAATCTTTCTGAATTGATTTTATTTAAATCTATTTCTATGCTGTACCATTTTTAATAACATAATTTTGAGTTTTGAAATTTGAAAAAAATTAAATTTTCAAATTTAAACTCAAGGCCTTTTAGAGCAAACTTTTGATTTATTAAATAAACACAAACTAATTATTGGGAATGGTTTCTTGCTTTTATTAATTAAAATGGACCCAATAATAGCAGCATAATTCTATTTTCTGCTTTTCATATTTAAAGAAGAATTTTTTGTTACGCGACCGTTGTTGATGTTCTAACGAACGATATGTTCTGCTTGTGGGTAGCTCCATGAAGCAAAGACACGGAGATATTTTTACTTATTGTTAAGCAATAGTAAATCGGCCTGCACCAGGAGACACAAGTTTTGCAGAGACATCATAATAATAATGCAAATGAGCATCAGTAGAATGCTAGTGTGGTAGTAGCGGTAACGAGTGCCACAGGAAGTCTGGTCGGTTATTTTGCAACGCCTGAAGGTCTTTATTACTTTTCTTTTGGAAGTTTTTAAATATTTTTTTTGCTTTTGTGACAAATTTTAGATTTTTTTGGTGAATTTTTAACAATTATTTAAATTTTAATTTTTGGAAATAATTGTTCGTTTATTTTCGATTTTTTAAATCGCCCATTAAATACAACCCATTTCGTTTTTATTTGTTTAAATATTATAAGCAGAGAGGTATCAGATACACCAGAAGCGATATCAAGAATTTGATAAATCACAAAGTCCGTCATTTTCGGGGTGACATAAAATGAATATTTTAAAGATCATGACCACACAGTTTTAAGAGCGCTTAAAATGGCGATACAATACACAAAAAACTAAATGGCCGTATTTGGGCAAGCAGAATTTTAAAGAGCATTTTAGAATCTTAATTGAAATATCGAAAACCATTATTTTGGCCAATATTTTACGTGCTTACTATATATGGGACCTACATTTTTTAATTTAGAACAGGGTGCACTTTCCTAAATAGAGTTTTTTAGTTTTTAATATTTTAATTTTTAAGCATTTTTCATTAAATTAAAATATCTGTTATGAAAATAAAATACGCATATTTTTCTTTCAACTTACATCATACCACTGGGTAGGATCATTAATAAAAAACCAACAACAACAAAAAAAAATAATTTTAAATTCAAAATTAAAATTTGAATCTCACTGCCTTTATTACTTATTACTATTATTCTTAACAAACAAAAACTTTTGGCATTTATTCAACTAACTTAGCCAAATAATACACCTCATGCCAGTCAATTTATAAAGTTTCTAGAACAAAAAAGCCAACCGCCAAAGTAAGTTTTTATTGTGATTTCAAAGAAAAGAAATCTTAATAGTTGTAGACACAAACACTCTCAGTTGCAATTGCGCAAAATGAATAGTTTCTTGGTTACAGAATAATCATTGGCTGCATGCTTAAGCAGATTTACCACTGCTTGTTCAAGAAAAAATTAAAAACTAAAAAACACAGATAATTATTTACACATTTACATATTCTGCTCGCCTTACTCCACTTAAACGCCTACAAAACTGCAGACAGAGATTTTGCTTAAGAAAACCTCAGCTTTATATATTTAATACTTATGAACGGCAAGAGGTAACAGAGCATTTGGAAATAATTGAAATACTGTAACTAACTAGTGCCAACAAAAGTTCAAAAGTTAATTACTTTAAAAACTACAATGCAGTTAATAAAAAAGTTTATTTTCAATTGTTTTGTTTATTGTTTGATTATTTTCGTTTTAAACAAAATCCTTGAACGCATGGAAAATCTACGAGAACAAAAAGAATAAAGTTTCCGAAATATTCATTGCGAATTAACAAATTGTCTAGATTTGCAATTTAAATTTCAATCTCTTATTTAAGTAATTTTTTTAAAGACTTGTAGTGAAATATTTTGGCAAGTGATCAAATACTTCTTTGTTTTTTTATGACTCAAGATTACTAGTGTGTCCGTCTATGCTTACCATGATCAAAACTCACACGCAAAGAAAATCATAGTTAAAGTAACCACAACCTAAGAACAACGTATTATGATTGAAACATATGGGTGTAGAGAAATCATATTTTTATTATAATAATAATATGGTCTTCCTAGAACGATATATATGCAACAAGTGTATGTTTCTGATTGGCAACGGCTGAAGTTCGAAAGCTATCGAACGCTTAGTAGGCAACGCTCTGACCACTCAATTTACAGCACACTAATACTTTGATTAAATACCAGAAGCACTTTACACACTATATGTATGCAAAGAACATTTAATGTTTAAAGTTATTATTTTGTAGCTAGAATTTTATTCAAAATTGTATTGTTGAACTTATTTAATGTCCCAGTGAAACAGTAACTTGTTTCTTGCAACTAAATAATGTTTAAAACGTTTTTCAATAACCATTATGTTTTTGCCACAACAATATATTGTTGTAGAGAACATAATATGGTTGTCGTGACCATACCATATGCCAGTTGTTAGAGCTACCTTTTTAACTAATCTAGCAGGCACCAAATGTTCATTTTCAAATATAGCGCGCTAAGTGCGATCGACTACGAAATCGAAATCTAATCTCCATACATGTATTCTTTTGCAACATTTCTATATTACCCCAGAAAACGTATTTCCTTTCTGTGGTCACTAGGTAGGCTGATATTCCAGTAATCATATTTCCGTTGTCTTGACATATAGCTATCTGGGAGATATGGTAGAACCTATTCCCGACGCTTTTCTTCGATCTATATAATGTCCATCAAGCTTAGAGCAGTAACCAATACCACAAATCCAGCGGAATAGAAAGCACTTTATTCTTCCGACCCGCCTAAAGCAATTAAAAATAAACATTTTCCATACACAAATGTCGAAAAAGTTTAGTGTTTAATAGAAGCAAATATGACGGTGCTGTGGCTTAAGTAGTTAGCGCTTTGACTATTAAGCATTCGATGGATTTATTCACCTGCATTCGTACCTAAGCCGGTGTCAGTTAGTTACATAATTTATTATTATCTGCAATAATAATAATCATAAAATTCAATCATAATAAGATGCTCTTAGAGTACGGTTACCGTAACCACGTTTTCTGCTTTGCGTGTATGTTAATTCAACGTTCGCTTATGAAGGATTTATGCCCTTAACTACAATGAGTTCTACAAAGAACTTATTAAATGGCCAAAAATTCAAAATCTTAAGGTGAGTCTTTAACTCTCACTTAATCAGTTGTATAAAAAAATGAGTTAAATGTTACAAATGACCAACAAACCATTATTAATTTGGCAAATAAAAAGGTTGTATGAAAGGCGTTTTAAACATTTTTGTACATAAGAAACAATATAGGGCGAACGGATAGTAATTAAAGTGTTTTCAATTGTTATAGTTTACAAGTTACTTAGGAAGAAAAGTAAGGAGAAGGATTTCCTTACTATTTTTCTAATTTCTTCAGGATTCGCTAATGAAAATATATTAGCAGCCTACAAATGAACTTTTACGTTAAGGTCCAAATTCTCTGTGCCGTAGATTTTAAAGCGACCCAAGAAGACAATATCAAAATAGAGATGGGTTTGCGTGAATTATGCGCAATCGTGCGTTATCACGTTTAATCGTGAGTAATTTTTGGCCCATATTACGCTACCGTGCAAAGTTGGTTTTTTCACTTGAAATCACTGAGAAAAAATTATAAAATTATGAAATGCAAATAAAAGTGAAGGATTATTAACTTATATTAAAAATATAGAAATTAATTCTTTAATTATTTTTTTTTCGTGAGTGCCTCGTGACCGTGAGTTTTTGCGATCTTGATTAATTGTTCATTATATGCACGAAAGCGTTCATACATGTGAGTGAAAAAACAATGTGGTGCATAAGTAATATTTCTATCTTGAGCGGGCATGGTTCATGGGTCCATCTCTAGATCTACATGTAGATAGACAAATTTGCAACTGTTACATATGTTAAGATTAATTGCCCTTTATAATTAATTCAAATGTTTATTTCGCTAATTCTTCGAAGGCCATTCGTTGCTTTATTTTTGCGGTCTCACAAAAACGTAAATATAGTTTACGCTAAAGTTGAAAGACTTATATTTCTCTAATTGACGTACTGGAGGCCGCAGAACAATTCTCCACCAAAAAAACTATGTCAGTTACGTTATTTGCGCGATTGATTCCGTTATAAACACGCAGGCAAACTCAGACGTCGTAGAGGTCAGTGTCGAAGAAGACCCAAAAATATGGATTCAGCACCTACCAGCGGCTTATTCTGCCATTGGATTTGGGTGTAAGATTGTACTAACACAAAAATTTAACCCGGACGAATATAGACAATGCCGTAATTTCTCTCATTTAGCTCTGGAAGTTTTAGGCAAATAATAATTTTTAAGTTCTTACCTGGTCACCCTATTAATTATTTTCAGTTCCAACCTCCTAAATACTGACAAAAAATTTCAAGAGGAAAAAAACTTGAGAAGAGAAAATGCAGTTTATTTGGACTTTTCAAAATGTAGTTTTTAGCAAAATACCATTCAAAAGTAACCGATTCATATATAAAAAATAAGAGTAAAAAGAAAATAATAAAGGCGCAAATAATCTCCGAAAAGTTGCTAGACAAAAAACAGAACATTTCACCAATATAGTATTACCTAAATTGCACACACGTTTAATTTTTTTCAGTGTTTTTTCCTCTGCTTAATAAAGAGTGCGAGATTTGGCAGATCAGAATATTTCGTGTACTAGTTTGTTCATGCAATGGTGTTTGACTACATTTGAGTTACATAAAAATAAAAGATTAATTGCGCCACTTGTCATTATAATTGAATACGTCAGCATGGCGTAAAATATGTCTGCATATTATTCATTTTTACTCGCACATTTTGTTCATCGAAGTAGGCTTTAAAAGCTGCTAAAAGTGAATTTAAACAGAATCGCATCATGATGACAAGATATTTTCTCTAACTGAAGCCAGTTCCGGTTTGAATTAACACATGAGTTCTGTATGAAAATATAATTAAAAACCAACAAAAAGTAGCTCTAAAAGAGTATAAAATCTTAATTATTGTACCCCTCAAATTAATTGCTTATTAAACAACAGAAATTCATTATTAAAAAATTTAATTCTGCTTATTGTTTTTGATCATTTTAAATGAATAATGTGTTCTCATAAATACAACTGAAAAGGCAAAAAAAAATAATTAAACAAAACTTGCCTGCTAGTCCAACAACTTGTACTACAATTGATTCCACAACAAATAAGATTCATGTCTACACAACCTCTCATACCACAACATATTATTTTTTTTAATAAAACACTTTGCCATAACATGGCATCGCAGGTCTCTTAAAAAAAACTCTACGCAGACGTTAAAAGCTCCTAAAGAATAATTTAACCATAAATTGCGATTTAAACTTCGACACTTTAAAACACATTCTCACACACACACACTGCTTCAATACACACACACCCAGGCACACACATATGTTTTCTTACATAATCATGGTCTAACAAAAAAAAAACTTGGTGAAGCTATTCAAAAAATGAACTGCAAATAATAGAAGTAAGTGACGCTATAATTCAAAGTGAAGACGAGACCTCGCAAATAGCTTGTCTTTACTCGTTTTATCATCTTGATCATCACAGTTTGTTGGCAAACATGCCCAACTCACATATAAATTTTGATTTCTTTCTGCAAATGTACTTGCATGTAACGTATTTGCAATGCATCGCCGGTCGCACAAGTTCTATGGCATAGTTGATGGTCAATATTACTTGTACTCGTCTAGTACAACAATGTATTTGGTTGTTGTAGTAGAGATAGTTAGTTAAAGCAGTGGCGCAATTACAAATACATATAATTTGCATGAAGCGTTTACACTAGGCCAGGACTTTATCTTCACTTTTGTGTGCAGACATGGATGCTTTTTTTTTTGGCTCCTTCAACTACTTATTGTGTTCTAATTAGGGTGATAGATTATTCGACATTTTCTAAAAACCGGTTTTCGAATAGTCTGAATATTTGAAATGTTTAAAAAACCGATTACAGAGAAGAGAACTTATCTGAGGCGCTGCTATAATATTGCACTATGGAAATCGTTGCTCTAATAAATAATTTTTTTTATGCGGGTTCTTTCATTGCTCTCTCCTGCTGAAGCCATATCTCCAGATCCATGCCGTGCACAAGAGTTTCGTTATCAACTTCTGAAAAATTACTCAAGATGGCCGACCACAAAGCCTTGGGAAGAAAATTCTTTTTATTTTTCTTGCTTGGCCATTCTCTCATTTTAGACATAAATATTTCTCAGCAGTAGCGTTGCCATTTATTTGAAATGAATTAACTGAGTGTAAAATATCATCAACCGTCGTTCAATCATGAGCAGTCGCCTTATTTTTAGATGGGGTACGCAAAGTAGTTCCGATTGGATACCAATTTACATGGAAGCTATGTTTAAGGTCCAAAAAAACAAATTTTTATGTTAGACTTTCACCCAGGCAATGACTTCTACTTGTGCAATGCATTGTGTTGGAAAAAGGAAAAGAAGGATAGCGGGTGTTGTGCAGTCCACAGGTCAGTCTACCACGAACGGATTATCTATTAATGAAAAATGTATTATAGTCTGGTATAAGGAACAAGTTCTTTAATTTCATTTGAACAAATTCCGTTGTGATAACAACAGAACAGAGATACAAAACCCATAATGCTTCGATATTCCAGGTAGTCAATGGAGTTGGATTCCCTATCGGTACCGGGAAGCATCTTCTCCATCTCTGGCACACGGTCAAGAACTTCAAAATAGACTTTAAAGCACCGGTCCTTACATGGGAGTTGTATTAAATTTTCGGTCAGATATAGGTAGTGTAAATAATTGGAAGATAAGTTAGAGTCATGTATCTCTTACACCGTTTTAAGACAAGCGAGTCCAGCGAAAGTCAGAGAGGACATTCATGACAATAAAAACACAAGCTTCTGCTTCCTTCATACCTACATCACCTAACGCTACAGATAAAGCTTCATAATCTGTTGTATGTCTGTGAGTAAGCAGTAGGTCCTGTTCGCACGATCCAGTTAAGGAATCATCGCAAGTCTCGGATGAACTTATAATTCATATTGTGTTGGATAGTCCTAAGTTGCGAAAGGCTTGATCTCTTACTGAATGAAAAGGAATTGGAACCCTGTAAAAGAATGGACAGGATTATAAGTTCGATAAACAAGGCCATTAATAAAAATAAGAACGAATGTAGGGGAAGGTGAAAATCCTTGCGGTACTCCTGAATTTATCTTGAACTCGTTTGAAGAAATCCCAAGTATACAACTCGTATAAGTGCACACCCTAAGAAAGCTTGATGTAAATCGAGGGAAGTTCTTACCACACCTAAAGCAATAAGTTTTGACAGTAGTGCACCACGCCACACTCTATAAAACGCCGAAATGTTGTGTGGAATGACGCCATCCTTTTGAGGAAACATTTGTACTTTTCTAATAAGACCCAAAAAATTAGGGGTGATATATCTTCAAAAATCAAACAACAAAAACAAATTTTGTGACCTAACGAAATTAATTAAAGAAGAAAGGTCACCTCCGCAAATCGTTCTTATCTGAACATCGACAACATGCTATCATTTCCATGGCATTTGTAACACTTTAAAAATGTCACTAACTTTTATTTATGAAGTTCCTTCTTTGGATCCCTTTTGAAACAACAACAATTTTTCAAACAATTTCCTAGAAACTTGCCACCTACAACCATGCTTGACTGTCGGTGTAAACCGCCCAAGTAGTGAACGCATTATCAAACATCACATTGACACATACAACTCGCTTAGATGGGAACATACTCAGAATATAGCACAGTCATGCGAAGGCGTTGCTTTGTTAAGGCTTCTAAGGCGAGATCATTAAAACGGGTAGTTGGTTGTTGGAACAATTGTGTGTGGTAGTGAGAAGAGTAATAGAATTGGCAACAAAGTAGTGAGTAATGACTAACTAGTAGCAGACAGCTTTAAATTGTTGCCGACGCATCGATGAGGCAGCATGTAATGCACACAAATGAATACGAAGGCAATGAATATGTTTTAATAATAAAAAAATGGCACAAGCGCAGAGTAGATTTGTTTGATTGCAAACCAACATCGTCATGTTTGTTCGCAGTTTCATTGTAAGCTGACGTTATTTTGTTTTTTGGCAACGTAGCATAAGAACAGCTAGAATTTTGGATCATGACTTTGAGCAGATTTGAGTTTAGCGGAGAGGGAACGGGTTTATGGCCAGTGATATTTTGTGATTGTTTAGTTGGGTGGTTATAAAATTGGATGGTGTTTTTTTTTTCCTTATTTTCATTTAACCAGCTGAGTGTTGGGAAAATAAAAAAAAAACATTGTCAAATTTCATTTGACGAGTAAGTAGTTGGTATAAATAGTTGTTGTTGATCTCTAGCTGTTATTAGTTGTGGCATTCCAATTCAACTGATAGGAAGTGCTCCTTGAGATTCGGTTTAAAATGAAACGTTCGGTTGTTATAATTTTGGTGGGTTTAATCAGTCAAGCCTTGGCTGGTTTTCTTGGAGGTGGCGGTGGAGGCTGGTCAGGATCAGGATCCGGCTCAAGTATATGGCCTCAAAAGTATAGTGGTGGTTGGTCAAGTGGAGGTAGTGGAGGATGGTCTGGTGGTGGTGGCAGCGGCACCAAGATCATAAAAGTCATTAGTCTGGGCGGTGGAGGAGGTGGGTGGCCATCAGGAGGTAGAAGTGGTTGGTCATCAGGAGGTGGTGGTTGGAAGTCTGGGGGCGGAGGAGGTGGAGGCGGCGGTTGGTCTTACGGTGGTGGCGGCGGTGGTTGGAAATCTGGTGGTGGTTGGTCTGGTGGCAACAATGGCTGGTCCTCCGGTGGTGGGGGTGGTGGTTGGAAAACTGGTGGAGGAAGCGGTGGTTGGTCTTCAGGAGGTTGGAAATGGTAGATATGTGATTATTGTATATACAAACAGCAGTGATATCAAATGAAATGAAATATATGTAAATTTTTATGTAAATATGTAACTTCTGTTCTTATGTCGATAAACAAATAGTAAAAAATGTTCATAGTTAAAATGATGGTCAAAATGAATACATATGCATATATGCTTATGTATGTGTATATAAACAAATGTAAAAATATAAATACATATGTATGTATATAAAACAAAAATTAAATTTTTATGAAAAGTAACTGCAACTTTTTAAATCAGAAGAAATTTTTAATTTTGTGTTATTTTAGTCTTGTGCGAGAACCTTGAAATTTTTACATTTTTCGGGTTTATCAGCAAAAATTATTTAAAAAAAATTGGAAAGCACAAAATTAGACATTGTTTCAGCACTTATAATTGCATTGAAATTAGCAAGGCGAATCGCGGTGAATATCGTGCGTTGGATCGATTTGGGTAGCTTGGTCAAGCGTTTGATAACGTAATAAGATAACAAAATTCGCCCGTCCTACCGAAATGAATGGCATTGATGATGTAAGCATATTAACTTGTGGTGTTCAATTTCGCTTTGTGTTCAGAATTGTTTTCTTAGTTCATGGGATTTAAAACCAAAATTCATTCAGATATCTAACTATTACAGTGCGATTAAGTACCTTCTAGAGCACAATTTAATGTAGTGGGATAAGTGTAATGACCACTGATCAGACGTGTTGACGCAGCAACATTTTCATTAAAAATTCCTTTCTTCAAATTCGAATTATTTCAGATATCCCACTACTACAGTCCCATTAAGTAACCTCTAGCTCACTCTTTGTATGCATTATGATTTGGGTACCCATCATCATTTTTCCATGTCGCCAAAAGAGCTGTTTTCAAATTCGATTTAGTACTTTCTAATCCTAAATTTTTTAAATATCATACGTTTCGTGTTGCGGGCTTTTAAAAATAAGGTCAACATCAGTATTGCCTTTCATTGACTAAACTTGCAAATTGCAACTTTTTTGGTGGCCTCTGATTTCTTGTGCGACCCTTCCAAAATTGACTAATTTTGCCACTTTTTGCGACTGCATGCAAGTTTTTTTTTTAATATTTATCTAACATATATACAATGCAAGTTTACCCAATTTTGTATTTTTTTCTTTGTGCTAAATGTACCTTGCCCACTGTGCATTGGAGCTTCCAAATTACATTGCCGAAAAACTACCACGTTTCGAGGAAAAATCGTGTAATTAGTTGTAAGTAGTCAAATCTGTATTAATTTTACGTATGAAACATGAGAGGAAACATAGGGATATTTCAATTAATATTGCATCGTCTGTAGCTGTTTTTTGTTAAAATTCATATTTCATTTTCGTTCCCCAGATATCAAAAGGTTCTTATATTTTTGCGTTTCTAAATACAAATGTTGATGGCTTTCGTTGAAAGCAGTTTTGTGATGATCATTAGCACAGCCTACTTACATCATTTACTTTTGTCCGGCGTATATTTGTTTAAAAGCATGTGAGATATTTGCACAGAGCTGATGTTTCATTTATGGTTTACTCTGTGGGTGCCTCATCTGTATCAAAACATGAAGCTAGGTTTCCTCTAATATTCTTTTGTGAATTTTTTTTGCTTTTTGAAACATTTAAATTGATAGATGTCTAGTTTTATCCAAAAAGAAAGGATGAAAATAATCTAGTACCAAAACTACGTAGGCCAACGAATTGTCTTAAATCTTTTATTTTCCTAAAATTTTTAATTCATGTTTTGTTTTTCATGTATGAGTTTTATTTAAATAAAAAATCAAAAAAAATGTGTGCGACATGTTTTCCAAAAACAACTTTTCTGCACAACTTTTATTTTCAAAACGACCTTTTGTGCAACTTTTTTAAAATTCTCAGCGGCAACCCTGCTCAACATTACTCTCACTGGTAAATTTTTAATAATACTCTCTCTGTTGAGTGTAAAATCAGCTATGTGGAAAGCGTGGTTTATGTCACCGCTAAGTAAATTCATATTTTGCTTCTCACACATGTTCGGTAAAAGATCTCTGTTTACTAATGCTGAGATTAAAAAAAAATCCAATATGTATCTATATATGTATTTAAATAAGGATCTTTATTACAAAAGTTCCTATATCATCAAGGAGTCTGGCTAAATAAGTCGAGGGAGCAGAAATAAACTATCTCTTATAAAAATGTCTAATCCACGATGCAACATCATACGCCAGGGATACGCAGCCAAGAGGGTGATTATTCCCTAGTATACGAACTTTGGATACCAGTCAATCTGCGGTTTTAATACAGACTTACCCGTGCACATGGAGCTCTGTGTGGGTGGACGGACATTATTTTCTCCATTACAAGGATGACATATGAAGCTTCGCAAGAGGCGGAGAGGTTTATCTCTGAATAAACTTGCGCGAGAGGAGCATGGGTCCATCTTTAAAGTTACTTCCAATACGTTGGACTGTGTGACTCCGACAGAGATGGGCAATAAAGTCTCACAAGAGGTAGAGAAGTTAATCTCTCTATAAAAACGCCTATATTTTTTTGCCAATGCAAGTATTCTGAAGATATTTACAAGAAACTCACGCCAGAGGTTCCAAAGACACTCCTACGGAAGAGGCTGAGATGGTAAGGCACATGTCCTGCACTGGCTAGCGTAAGGCTTATGAGAATGGGCAGACGCTTGTTAAATGTGAATCCCATGGTGGTCCTAAGCCTTAGACAAATGCTAACAATTACAAGAGACTTTGTGATGAGGAAGAACGTCCACAGTTACCAGTCGACAGTCTGAAATCACTACAGTAAAGAGTAAAGACTCAATGAAAGTAAGATAGTAGATAATTAAAAATCGATTGGCTGAAATCAATTCGAGAAAAAAATGGGGTCGAAGACAGGCCCATAATGATAACGGTTTGCTTCGATTTCCCCCCTACATTAATAATAATGTTAATGTTTAATTGTTGGTTTGTCTGGATTAAAACTGGTATTTAAACTTCGCGTGTGCACCAATCTAAGACATAAATTTTTAGCAAAGAAACTTACCCAGCACAAAAGTTCAAATTTTCCACTGTTCTTCGAACACACCTCGTGCATAATTTTGCATAAAGTACACCTGAATGCATAAATCTTAGAGCAATATTATTGTTTCTTATTGATAACGACGTAATCATTTGTTCCAATAACACTAGTACTCGTATTACAAATTAATGATTTTGATTTTGTTTAGGTTTTGCATATAAATCCAAATAATAAATGCATTTTTTATAGTCATAATGTTTGAATTTAAATGTGGGAATAAGAATTGTTTTCCAAATAATTAAAACTGAATAAGGTGTAATTTTAGAAATTACTGAGGAAACATTGAATGTTAGACAAGTTTATAAATCAACAATTCGGCTACTAGAGTTTGTAGACCTTTGAAGGTTAAATTTTATAGTAAAAATTAGCGCATCAACTCTACTAACGAATTTATTATATTCTTTCCTTTAATTTTAAAACAGTAAAATTTTCTTTATAAGTGGGCTTAAGCAACCAGCGAAATGTACGTAGAGACTAGCTTATCCCCTGGCAAATAAATAGAATTTTTTTAATACAATGATGTGAGATAAAATTAGCTAGAATTGATTTTTGAAACGAAAAGAAAATAAGTTAGTAAATTTTATATAATTTTTTAATTTCTTTTAAAATTATTAATTAAATTCTCTCAAACAAAATGAATCCTGCAGCCGAATTTTTTTCCATTTTTTCCAAATTCACAGACACCACGAGCAAAGTGAACACATTTTCGCCAGTCAAATACTAATCGAGTGAGATGAGTTTTATATGTGTTAACAACAAAATCTGTACATTAATTAAGGTGCATGTCTGAACACAGTATGTATCATAACCTAAATGTTTAATTATACTAATCTATCACTCTGTAGTTTGAAATTCTGTCAGGGACTCTCCTCATTAATCAAAGGGAGTAAAACAAGTTATGTGATGCTATTAAATAATTTTTTTTTATTTATAAATCATTCAAATGTTCACTTTGGCTTCGCGGAGGCTCGGATCCGACAGGTCCAACTTACCAATGTACCGCATTGTTCCAAATGAGTTTGAGGTAGGGCCGGCACTAGCTAATTTTGATTACAGCTGGGACGTCAGAATTCCCTAGAAGTAAAAGTTAAATCCCCTAGAAATAAATACATGACAGTTTCGCTTCCGATCATACCCATTCGTAAAAAAAATTACAAATCCCACCAGTTTATACTTGCGAAGTACCCAATTCGTGTGTAGGGTCGGGAGTCAACTGAGTCGAGTTGTCCTGCACACGTTTACGGTCCCGGTGATGTTTTTAGCCAATTATAAATTCCTTTAACTTATTTTGTTTGCTACCGATTGGATCCTCCCAAATGCCGCGCAACGTTTACTCACATACAAGCACTCATTTTTAAATTAAGTTTAATTAATTACAGTATCAATCGAACCGAGAAATTATTAATTGTAATTAATCGGAGAAAACTTAATCGATTAATAGAGCTAATGTTGCTAGTTATCACAAATAATATAGGTTTATAATAATCATGGTTTGGTTCAGAGGTTTTTTTTAATTGATTTGAGCTTAAAAAAACGCTTTGTAGTTAATCTCATCTTTAATCTCATCTTTAATCTCATCAGAAGTTTTTATCAGAAAACAATATTTTGTGGAAGTGTGTAAAGTTTAGGTTACACTGCTTTCATCCACATCTCGTTTTAATTCGAGAACTATTAATTATAATGAATGCTGTTCTGTATTCCGAATACGCAAATTTTATTCGTAAGAGGAAATTTCCGAATATTTTAACTGTTCTACTTCCGAATAATTTCTTTCGTTTTATTTAAAGTAAAAAAGTTTGTTGGAATAAATTATAATCAGGTTTTCTTCAATTAAAACTTAATGTTAAATTATGTTAAAATGGCTATTTCGTAGTAAAATTTTAATTGTTTAAGGACTCTTGCTTTTTAAGGCAAGTCACAACCTATGTTTTCAGAGATCTTGTCCAATCATTTTGCAAAAAGGAAAAATATGTGGAATGTTCAATTTCGAGTGGTCTAACTATTCCACACATTTTAATTCCACTAAGGGTTTTCACACTAGACTAATTTTTAATCCGCACAACTTTTGTTCTTTCGTATTTACACTAGACTAATTATGCTGGCATAACATTGTGCACGTATACACAGCTTTGTGTGTGTTAGTATTTTCTTTCTTTATTTCACGCAGAACCTGTTTTCATAAGTGTGTATGTGTTAGTTTTGTTCTGCTTGTGCGGGGTTGAAGCTGGTTGAAAAATTGTGCCAACCAAAAACCACTCTCTTCACCGAAAAAGCCTATAAACTGCGATTTTATGCCAGCACAATTAGTCTAGTGTGAAAACCCTCACTCGGAATACAGACGAGTGTATTTGAAAACTGTGAAATCCCATAATAATTTGCTATGTATCAAATGCACTCAATCAATGTCAAAATTAACTTTATGATTGTGATTAAATCATGATTTAACGATTATAAAACTTTATTAACCGTCTATATAGATTTATAATTAATTAATTGCTAGTGTTTTTTGTTAACAACAGACAAGATAAATATTTTAATACATGTTCAAAAAGAACTAACAGTTTTAATAATAGAATATAGCAATAATTTTTGACAATAACTTTTGGTTAAGTACTAATTAATAAACTTTATTAAAAACAAACTAATAAATGCATGTGTCTACCCAGAGGGAGTGGTATTTAAATTTTAAGTTGTTTTCATTTAATAGGGTGTCGCAAAATTAAGACAAGATTTGAAATAAATAATTAAAATCTTAGAACTTCTTTTATTAACATAATAATAACAACTATAAATAAATATTTTATTAAGCTTTAATTTTATTGCATCTATTCAATAGAAGAATGTTAAAAAATATGTTAAAATGTCTTTTGTGTTGTTTTTTTTTTTTTTTGTTTGTTTCGTTGAAGAGATATTCTTTAAGTAGAAATTGTCATAGTTACATCATAGCATGTTTGTTTGCCACAATTATAGAATGGTCCACCTACTCTCAGTGGAAATTATTAGTCATATTCCATAATTGTGGCAAACAAATATATATTGATAGAACCATCACAATTCATGTTAAATATTTTTTATTTTTATCCCTCACTATTAAGAAGACATTACCTCCTATCTTTTTAAAACCGATAATTAGCTTAAAATAAATAAAAAACACAACACGCTACAGCGTTTTTAAGGGACAGTCCTTACTTGATTATAGCTGATATAAGTTAGAAGCCGTATTCGAAATTTTCGTCTATATTCTTTAAAATGTTTTATTATGTATAGCTACGATTCGCTTTTAAAATTCTTTTTATAATTAATCACAGTTTTTCCTTTATTTCAGTTTACAACAATATTTGATCAAATTCTAGCAAAATAAGCAAAAAACAATTATTTTCTTTAATGTCAAAAAATCGAAATTTTATCCAAATGTTTGTTTTTTATAGCAACAGTTTCAAGGAGAGTAATTTGATTATCATTCCATTGGTTGTAATTTTCCTCTCTCTCTCTCTCTCTCTCTGTCTCTTGGTATACATTTTTATTTCTTATACCGACTACACACGAGAGAACATTAGAGAAAACATGTTTAAGAACTCCAGTTTATTTTTTGGCACAGGCAAAGCAACCATAGAGGAAACCATAAACGAAACATCTGTTCTGTGTAAATATTACACACGCTATTACACAAATATACATGGAAGAAAAGCAATTGATATAACAAGCAATTGATGTAACACTTTTTTTTCTTCTACAAAAGAAAACATTAAATTAATTTTGAAGAAATTTAAATTTATTTTGCCTCCTTTAGGGCTGTCTAACAGTTATGTTTTTTATCAATTAACTGACTCCGAAAGGGTCATATCTATGGATATGATCATCATAGCACGACTGCATTCAACGAACTAAGCCATCCGGAACAGTAAACAGCGATACAGATGATGGAACAATGCAGTTAGAAACAAAAAATATAAAAAACAACCAAACATATCAAAGGAGCCAATATAGGAACATGAATTTACAAGGAAACACAACTACAGGCGATAGAACAATTAATGTCATTGTTTCCTTTAAAGTTCCTTTGTGCATAGCCGGCATTATATTTTACGTCTCTTTTTCTTGATATTCTTGCTTAAAAATTAAGTTTTATTTTACATTTGTGGCAAAAGTATAGATACAACAAGTATTTGGATTTGATTGGTTGAGTCGTATAACTGAGGCATGTTGTTTTTCACAAGAGGAACTGTGAAGATTCTAGACTGTTATTCTGCATAAAATATTTCAGTAATGACGCAGGATTTCTGGTATGAAGTTGCATGTTCATTGCGAGTACAAAGGCATTAACTGTATTATGAACTGTATAATAAATTTGACAGTTTAACCAAACATTTTGAAGAACTGTCTTCAGAAAAGTGTAGGAATACTAAATATTCTTGTGTCATTCATGTCAAAGCATGACCGTGTTCCGAAACAACAAGCGTGTATTGCATAATGAACATTTATAGGAAGAATTGGAGAAGAGACTTTTGCACATATGAAGCGCAAGAGAAGGAATTAGTTAAAATTTATTTAAGGACGTATTAAGCAAAACTTTTTAACTCTACTGGACCCATTTCTATATTTATATCAACGGCTATGCTTATAATTTTGCCATGTCGGAACTTTAATAAATTATTGCTTAAATTTCTTAAAGTTGTATGGTTAATTTTAAATAAATTCCTTCTACGCGTTTGCTCATTACTTATTCTTAATATGTAGTAAATAAATTTAACTCAGTGTATCTACACTTTAGTCAGCTACTGTATTTTATAGTTCATTCTACTATATTTCCTGGCACCATTTTGCAGTTTTACTTTCAAGGAAACAAACTTCTGTTAAAAATTTACATGAACACATATTTAATTCTTTTAACACAATATTTCTTTTAATAAAATAAAAAAATTATTTACGATATTAACACAGGGTGCGCACTTTATAAAATCCATACATATGTTACACTTTTAGCAATATTCTTTTCTATCATATCTTTACCACCAGCCACTGCCGCCGCTATAACTGCGATAACCACCATAACCACCACCATAACCTCCGGAGGACCAACCGCCTCCATGTCCACCGCCAATACGAATGACTTTAATAATTTTGGTACCGCCACCGTAACCGCCTCCATAGCCATAACCACGACCATAACCCCCATAACCACTATAACCACCATAACCACCTCTCGACCATCCTGAATGTATAAATCCTGCCGAGGCCACGGCTATTAGGGCAAATAATAAAACGAAAATTTGCATGGCTTTTAACTGGATAATTTTCCTTGAATTTTGTATGAAGTCTCGATTTATGTTGCTCAACCCGAATGCTGCCACTGACTGACTGTAATTAAATTGAACGCATCTTCTGGTATTTATATTTCCAAAAACTAAACTGTCATATCTGCTTAAAGTCAAATGACATGTTGACCAAGTGGTAGATGACTGTTGCTATAACAACACGTTGCCTACAAATTGTGAACTTTATTCTTTTTGCTGTTACCTGCAGTAGGAGAGGCAGGAAAGAGATATTTTTATTTTATTTTACACAACCCATACTAAAGCAGAACTTTTTCTTGTATATAAATTTTCCATTTTATATTCTTAGTGAAACAAGTATTTGCCTATGTGTAAATGACCAGGGCCAACTACATACTTTGTAAAATTTTATTACCACAGATTAATTATATTAACCACAACATAAACTATTAAACACTTAAAATTACCCTGTGTTTACTTGACGCTTCGCTGGATGTGATTGTATGGGTAGAATTAAAAACTTCCTACAATTGCATCCATCATCTTTACACTAACCTTCTCTACATAATTAAGTAAGTAGTCGAACAAAGTAACGATTTATTAAACCTCCCTCTTAACTGGTTATCAAATAACTTGTTAATTCAGTTTTAATTTTGTTTTAGCCAAAAGAACAAACACGCTCTTGAGTTGCATCAGTTCCAGTTACAATTTAAGCTTCTTATAATTTTATCAACATCAATACACAGCCAAAATAAGTTTTATATAAATAAATAGTGACGGTTGCTATAATAATCTTTACTGCAACATGAATTTATTCAAAGAGATTGTAAGCAGGCTCCAATCAAGCCCAGGCGTTTGGAGAGAGATTATATTTTGAAAAATTTTTACAAAAAAGCAAAATATTTTAAAATTATTTATTCAGTTAAAAGTCTCTTCGTAAAACGATTATTTTTAATAATCTTTCCCTCCCCTGGATCTGCGACTGAAAATATGTATTGAATTATTTTCAAGGTTATCAGCCACTTATCACGAGAGACGTCAAGACAACAATTTATCTTGCTTATCCATAGGTTATTGCATATGCAAATTTGTTTTACGAAAATATTTTCCTCCTGATCATATTTTTATGTTGACAATTAATTAATTCTTAATAAAAATAGGAATACAGTGTTGATTTTTAATTGGTTGGGCTGCACATGCCGCCGATAGATATACCGAATCCTAACCGCAAAAATAATGTAACCCACAGAAAACAAACTTTGCAGGAGATTTTTTCCCAATTTCTTTAGAAGTTTTTAATGAATATTTAATTGAAGCCTTCAAATGTCCTTATGCATCCAATAGTCTGCATAAGTTTAGAAATAAAAATTATTATCAAAAGCGAGACGGAATTACAATTTACATGTCTAACCAAGCATCAATTTTAAAACTGTAAAGGACAAAAACGAAGATCAAGGTAGAGATGGGCATCGCGCACGTGATTGACATTATCACGTTTAATCCTGAGTAATTTTTCTCTCCTATTCCGCCTGAACGGAAGTATAAAGAATCCTCGTGCGTGAGCGTGCATGGCTAGAATTTTGGCAGGGGAGTTTCGTGATTAGAATCTTATGATTTTCATTTGAAATAAGTGGAAAACAATTACAAAACTATTGAATACAAATAAAATTGTTGCATTATTGGCAGCAGGTTAGTTTAAAATATTTTCATATTAAAGATATAGAATTGATTTCATTAATTTGATTTTTTTTCCGTGAATATCTCGCGACCATGAAATTTTGTGATCGTGTTTAATTGTTCATTATGTTCAGGTGAGCGTACATGCGAGTGAGAGAAACAAGAAGTCCGTGCATTAGTAAAGTTTTTATCGTGTGTATAAGTGATCGTGAGTAAGTAAGTTGTTCATGGTTCCATCTCTAGAGCAAAACAAGTGGATGACAACTGTTATATAAATATTGATTGTCCTTTATAATTGATTGATTTGTTTACTTCGCCCATAATTCAGCGGCTCTACCATTTTTTGCAAGATAAATTATTTTAGCGGTCACACAAAAAGCTAGATGTCGTCTACGTTAAAATTAAAACGGTTGTATTTCTGTAAATATAATTGATTGCGATTCAATATTTTTCCAGACGACATGTTGTAGGCTGCAGAAAATTTCTGCATCAAAAAGTCAATTTCGAAAAATAAGTCAGTTGAGTTATTTTCGCAGTGAGGGTTCGTTTTACGAACTCACGTGCGTCCTGTTCGTTGTCACCTTGTGGCTATATGCCAGACTTAGAGACTTTTTTACATATCCACCAGAACTAGTGCGAGACGATCTCTTAGCCCGTTAAACTAAATTCTTCTAATTTAGCAGAGCAATATGTCGTCTTAGCCTCGCTGTACCTGACCACCCAAATAAGCCCTGACTCTCCTTGTGAGAGCTCCAATCACCCATTGGCTTATGAGGACTGGTATGATAGTGCGTGTCAGTATACGAGTGGTCACCACTAGCATTGCGCTTAACATTGAGCATTGCGTGTTTGGCGTACAATGTAGTCTGCGCCGTTGTGAAGAGTTCGTGCTGAATATATTGGTTAAAACCCCGCTATACTGGACATAAAATGATTAAGGTAACCATATTTTAAGAGATGTGGTTGTAAGCCAATCAAACGAAAGATAAGCAAGAAATTTACGATTGCCAGGGACTAAGTTGCAAATAAAAAGTTATCGAATGCTTAATAATCAAAGCATTTAATCACTTTAGCCAGCCTCTTACTTTGATTAAACACAAAAAGAATTTTGTATAAATTTTTAGAATTTTTTATAGTAAAAATACTTTGTTTGTGGTAAAAAGTTTATTGCTCAATTCGATCATGTTGCGGTTGTTATGGATGGAAATCACTTAATGATTTAATTAGACAATAATTTGTTTATCGCAACTAACGTAATGTTTACTTGGTTTTCAAATAACCATTTTATGTTTGCCGCAACAATATATTGTTTTAGAGAACATAATATGATAGCCACGCTATCATCATGTCTTTCCTTTGCTTCTAGATTACGGCAGCATTGCCAGTGCATATTCGGATATCCTCTCCTTATGTCCTGTACTTCCCTAGCCTGCTCATAGCTCTTTTATAAAAATTGAGAAATAATACGTCCGCCTCGGATTTCCATTTCGAACATATCGATAGTAAAATGGTCGCTGTCTGTCACTTGGTGAACTTGTACAGCAATTTGGCTTGTTAACCTAGTCGTTCATCCAAAAGTGTCTCTCTTCACTAAAGATAATTGTTCGTTTAAAGTTAGGGTTCTCTTCCAAATTTTCCAAAGCCCACTCAGCTGACAAACGGCGCAATTGTTGGACATTAACAATGAACTGGAACGAATTTCCGTCATCCCTTATAAAATTTGTATTTTTTTTATTTACGTTTGTTTTTCAGTTTTTAGCCAAAATTTGGCTGCTTTATTATAACTGGAACTTGAATCTGAAACTATTAACTTCCAAACTTAATAGTAAAATGTAGTTCTTAACTTTTAATGGTTGCATAAGGTCACAACCGATCGTCGTAACAATGTCTTTCGTAAATGCAATAAACATTTGTAAGACACTTTGTTAAGTTGCATCGAATTTTTTCATTGTGTGTAACTACAATTTACAATTCATTCATGTCTCATCTTGTTTAGTCATCAACAGGTTAAAATGATGGTTTAACATTTGCACACAATAGTGCAAGAAGAGAACTTGCAATAACTCCCCCCAAATCAAATTGACTGGCTTTTGCAACACAAACAACATTTGTTTCCGCTATTAAAGTCAAACTTAATTTAATGTTTTAAATCTTTTTCTGGCTTCACTATTTTTTCAACCGATGAAATAATTAAGAATTTGAAGGTCATTTTAAAATAATTTTTTGGCTTTTCGACTTAAAATCCAGACGAAGGTGAATGTAACGTTTCTAAATCACACACTGCATTAAAAGTAAAATTAAATGTAATAGTTTTTTTACCACATTTTCGTATCGCATAATGAAACCTTTTAAACTGTTGATTATAAGAAGTACTCAAGTTTTATTAATACTTAGTAGTTTTTCAAAAATACGATGATTTTTTATATAATACATCAATATTTAAAGACCTTTAATTTTTCTTCTCTTCACAGATGCCGCATTTTTCATGACTCAGCAAACGTTCTTTTTTGCCCTTCACGCCGTATGGTGACTCTCCGTTAACTTCCAAGAAATAATTACCCTTAACATCAGTGGGCACAGCATAACCCATAGGCACCTCTTTACTAGGACATTTGCCCTCACGCAAACGCGTTAATGAGCTACAACGGGCGCCAATAAAATTTAACTCATTGCCAGGATAAATAGTCTCAGCATAATATTCCCAAGAGCGCGCATGAGCGCAAGATACACTAAAGCAACCGGTAGGCAAAGGATCCAAGCCACCAGGATAAAAATCTATGTCACCCAAAGGATCACGTTTGCCCAAAACACCAGGATTGCTATGAACGACATCGATGAAATCAGCATCTCCTCTCAACAAACCCGCAAGCGATTCACCCTCGTTAAAACAGGGTTTAGCAGGATCTAAGCCAGTAATTCGGGGCAAAGATTTACCCGTCAAAAGCTGAAAACTACGACCAGCAGCTCCTACTATATGTGCACCCAGACTATGGCCAATCAAGTGGATATTTTCCAATGGCACTATTTTAATTAATTGTTGAAGACCCTCAGCCACATGCATGCCCAACTCCTCGGTATTAAAGGCAGACCAGGTATACAAAGTATCAACGAAACTGGCGGCATCAACGGCCTAAAAACGCGAACAAGGTATTTAATGAAAATATAAGTTTTATAGTTCGTATCAACTTACCACAAAATTAACACCACCTCTACAATTATAGGCCTTGGCTAACACATCAATTGCGTCTGACTCGTTTACTGTGGTAGTCCAACCGGTAGCCAATACAACTACCTTTTTCGTTGGATCAAAATGTGAACTTGTCCACATATCATTGGCTTTCAAGAGAGGAAAGCTGTGGTTTTTACAACTTGTTCTTAATTGAAATTGCATTTTATTTATATCTGGTGAAAAGTTCGGCGCTATGGCCTGCGATGCTAAAGCTGACGAACCTGAAAGATTTGAAGATCGGCATTAAATTTTATAAATTTTTTCTAGTTCGAAATCCAATTGTCTCAATCTCAATGCCTCCAAGACGAGTACAGTTTGCCAAAAGAAAATCTTGCTCAAATGCTCATTAAAATAACTAAAATTAAAAAAAGGACGATAAGAGCTAATACAACAATAAATGGCACAATGGGCGCGAACTTCATTCTAATCCAACAGAAAAATTATCGAAAAATATCCCCCAGACTTCTCGAATACAATTTTCATCCTTCCTTGGGTTAAATGGGTGATGTTTGCAATAGATACTAACTGGGTAGAAGGACACAAAGAGTGTAAATAAAGTGAAAATATTATTCATGAATTGTATTTAGAGGATTAGTACTGATTTAGCAAAATATTAGGGCCTTCCTTAAACTTAGACTTCCTTAGACTAAAAAACACATGATTTTTTGAGTAGTTAAGTCTATTTTTTTAGAATAAGGAATACAATTTTTTAAGTGGTTAAACAAAAAGCTTACTTCTTCCATTTATGCTGTTAGTAAATTAAAAAAAATTTCAAAAATTAAAATTCACCCAGAAAATTTTCAAGAATTTCCCAAACGAAAATACATACATTTGCGTTTAGAATTCTTCAAGTCGCACCAAAAGAAAAAGTTGCACTAGTCACCCTATAGCATGAAAGGTTTTTCAATGGCGATTCTAAAACGTCCAGACAAATTTTTGCCACCCCTATAAATACCGCACATTTAGTTTTTTCTTTATTGTATGGCCACTCTGTCTACCATTATAAGACATAGCATATCATTGTTATAAGTTTGAAAACGGCTTAAATTTCGTCCTGGGTAATTTTTCAATCGAACGTTAAGTTCTAGATGTCACCGCCGATATCTCGGATCATTTTCCTCTTAAAACGATGCTATCGTGGCCTTTAAAAATACCGCCACATTTATTTTTATTAAATTGTTAATATCACTTCTGGTATCTCGCATCCTTCTCTTCTAATATGTAGTTTTTTTTAAATGACGGAAAACTTCTCCTAAGGTTACATTAAGCTTCCAATATTTTTAGTTTACAACGGTACATTCATAGGAAATCGACTTTATTTTCGGATTGGAATAAAGAAGCTGAAGCCCTTTTTTTTAAAGGAGAAGGTATTAACGAACACTGTCTCCAGAAACTAGAAATTTAAATTTTTTGGAGATATGACAATGTTGCCTAAAGGGAACGATGTGTAATTTTCAAATTAGAGTATTTTTAAAACTAGTGGAGAGAAGTTAAAATATTAGAAGCTTAATTTAAGAAGCTTTCAGTTTTTGTTCTTTAAAAAAATTGCATGTCAAGAGAGAAGGATCCGAGATACCAGAAGTTATATCGGAAATTTAATAAAAAACAAAAGTGGCGGCATTTTGGAATTGATTATGCAGCTTTAAGAATGCCAAAAAATTGGTTGCTAGGTGGGAAGAATCCGAGTTATTAGGGGTCGTGACTAGAATTTGACGTCGGATTGAAAAGTCGGCCGGTCCACCCGGTCTGGTCTACAATTCATTAATTCAAACCAGCCGAAATTGAAAAGAACAGAACAAAAAATTGTTGGACGATTTAACATTTTACAAAATTTGGATTATAATTGATTATAAACAAATGTCCAAAATTTATAAATTTGGTGAATTATGTTGACAATTTTTTTTTTAAACATTGTTCTTTTTGCTCTTTTGGGCAATTGTCACTTGGGTGATTATTCATTTGGAACAGGGATGGTCACAGCCCGAGTTTTTGTTTGTCACCAAAGACTTTTAAAACAAATTGTGTAACAAAAAATATTATTAACGCCCGCAAACTTGCGAATAACTTAATTAATTAAATACGATTAAAAAGTCAAAACCCTGTAATAACTTTTATAGAAAGATTTTGGAAGTTTTTCGGGAAAACATAAAAATTGTCACAGATTTTTACAATAGACTGAGTTACTATTCTTAATTAAACACAAAATCTTGTTTAAATTTTTTTATATCTTAAAATCGCAAAATACTTACAAATTTTATTGATTGAAGATGAAACAAATTCAAATGGATAACCGGCTATCAGTTGTTTGCTGGTCTCAAAAAGACCCTTCGGTGTGGGCAGTTTATTGGCCACATCCTTGGCTACACCCGATGTCACATCTGCAGTGGACTTTAGGATATTCGTTAAACCAAAATCAACGCAACTTATAGCAGCTATGCAGCCTAATAAAACTAGGCAACTTAATAAAAGTTTAAATTGCATGGCGATTGTAATAACTTAAAAACAACAATATTGCGAAAATTATACAAATTTATAAAGATTTTTGTACGAGTATTCGTATGATTGTTCATTTAACTGACCGACCACCTTGAGTTTTGTGCTAAAACTGAAATGTGAAATTTAAGAAAAACATTTTATACATCAGCTTTTTACATTTATTTATGGAAATCGAAGTGAAATTAAAACTACAACTCATGCATGCGAATACTTCTAGTTTTACGAGTAAGTCATACATATGTATCTACTCGTAAATACAATATATTATAATAAATTATCTAGACTGTATGGGAAAAAGCCTAAAAGCAAATACACAGTCTTATAAATAAATACGTTTCCATATATGTACAAGCAGGAACATGTGCTAATGTTTAAATTATACCGACAAACCGTCTCTGCGTTTATGGAATTTCTAATCGAAAATAAAATTTTGTTTTATGGCTTTCAGCTACAATCTTTATTATTGAGTTTTTATGGTTATTTTGACTAAAACAATTCATGATTTAAAATTTAATGAGATTTTTTTTATAACTTTATTATCGTTTCTTTATTGGATCTTTATTCTTAAAAGCCGTTCATATCTTAAATTCTATTAAGGCTGGCCAGTTCGACCTTCATTCTTGTCACATCGTCAAAAGTCTGCAGTGATTTATTTACCTTATAGGGAAAAAGACTTTTGTTGGTGTATAGGGGTTTTTAAAATCAATTTTGGCAGTTTTAGCAAAACGACTTTTATCTTCATTTAAACGTATCAATAAATATATACATTTTGTCGACTTTTTAGGTACCCCAACAAGGGTCCGTATCGCCTCGCCAGCAAAAGATTAAAGCTAACCGGCTTCCAATACAAGGCAGTTTTACACATTCATAGTTTACCCTCGCTACAAAAACTTAAGCTAAAACCGCTGCTCGTACTTCATACCTAAATACCTCAACAATATATCATCAAGTCGTGTATTAGAAGTTTACAGTCTAAACTAATGGCGTTTTCGTTTCTTAAATGAAATGTTGCCTTGTTAATGCCATGCTTAACGCACCTCTACTGTTTAATTACATTATTTACTTATTAAGGGTGCGAGCATGTTTCGAGTATATCAAAAGGGCAAACAATTTTACACTTTTTCCTATTTAAAAAAAGGATCTTAGAAAGACGCTTTTTAGCCAATATATTAATTTTTCCGTTCTGATCTGAAAGTTTCCTATAAGAAAATAAAATTCTTGTGCCAGTGTGTAAAGCTTAACCGGGCGTTAACCACATCTTGCATTAAATCGAGTAATGCAACGTTGAGAAAGAAGCTTGGCTCATCTTAAAGATTTATATAAATCGAATTTAAAATCAATCTTCCACTTCAAAAGTCGCTTCCACTTCAAATACTGTCGACTAGATGAATATTTTCGACCATTTCGCTTCTTACGTCTCTTATAATCGCTGATAGAGCTAATGGAATTTTCAAGGTCCATTTTCCTTTAAATTTGGGTTCTAGAAAGTACCGCCACTAAAAACTTATTGTTCCAAACCGGGGTTTGAACTGGCTCCAAATTAACTTGCTACTAAATATGTCCGCATTATAAGAAAAAAAGTTCTTTTAGCGGCATACTATAAGCCTTAATTATATACCATTATATTGGAGTAATCGATTTATCCATGATTAATTGAAATAGAAATTTTCAACAATGTTATTCATTAACTTTTAAGGAATCGAGAGTCGCAAATTTATCGATAGTTTTATTTTGTCTGCACTTGGGAATGATTGATTGTAAACAATGGTTATCATCGTTGATTTTCTGTTTTTCATTAAAAATATTTTTATTTTATAAAAGAATTACAAAAAACTTACACTGCTCATAAATTATTACACGAATTTCAGAGTGTCGATTGAGTAAACAATATTTGTCGTTCGTTTAGCTTTCTCGATAATCGTTTAGAAAACAACAGCTGACTTGACAATAACGAATATTGCTTTAGAAAAGCTTGAATTCTTTAGAGTTGTCGTTAATATTTTTAAGAATACGTTTGTTTATCGGTCACAAAGAATAGTGAATCAATTTGCTTAATGGCATTCAAGACTTAATTTCCTTTTTAATTTAAACAAAATTATCAAACAAACTTACATATCTTAAAGAAAATATAACTTAAACTGTAAATTTCAGTTGTAATATTTAATCAGGAAACATAAATCCACTTAATTTAAAATAATTGTCACAAATACGTAAATAGAAATCATCGGCACTACAGATTAAGTAGAACTGAAACGCACAGAATTGTTCAGCCAGTTAATTATTCATTGTTATACAAATTTATCAGAAATATTCCGCTTTAACGAACCGATATTGTAGAATTTAGGTAATTCAAGAATAGTAAATTTATTTTTTTTAAATTAAACAAAGAATAGAAAACCAAAAATTTTACATTCAATAGTTTTGTAGCAGAAAACAAAATTATAATCTCAACTATATAACTAAACAAGTATAAGTATATATAAGTATATTCTCTATTGGGCTATATCTACCCCACACCCAAGTATGGACTACTAAAAATGGTGAGAGTACTACAGATTTACTCCGGTGAAAAAGACTGTTGAAGATATTTAATTTTGTCCTCAGGTTTCATTCGTCTTATTTTACATATAAACTCTCCTTTCGTTTTAGTACTAGCTTTTTCGATCGTTTAATATATGAGTTGTTTTTGCTAAATTCGGATCTTTTTATATGTTGACATATTTGGCATATTCTCTGAATGTTTAAAAATTTTCCACTTTCTCGACTTTTTGCAAATTTTAGATTACGGAATTTGATTTGCTGTGAAATTTTGAATCTTTGATAGAATTTAGGACTTTCGTAAAATTTTAGCTTTTCTTGTAAAATTTCGGATTTTCGATTAAGTTTTCGATGGCTTGGTGAATTCTCCATTTATTTCCAAATTTAAACTTTTATTGACTTTGGTAAATTTTATAAGTTTTGATAAAATTCATCGCTAAACTTTAATATATGGTGAAGTTCCTTTTATGGGTCCCTTTCGTGAAATTAGTTTATGTTTTTTACAATAAAACTATTTTGGGATTTTCGAAATTGTTAATGGATTTTTGAATTTTTTTTTAAATGCCTATCCATTGTGGAAATTAGGTTTGCCTTTTAATTTCGGTTTTTGGCAGAATTTTTAGTTTTTAGCAATTTTTAATATTTTTCTTGTGACCTTGAATTTTTATTGCTTCATTTTCGTTTTTCTGTTAAATATCCGAATTATGGCGAAATCTTTCTTTCCTGAAAAAATTAAGATTTTGGTGAGATTGTTTATTTATTGTAACAAAAAACTTGGTTACATAGCCTAGAACAATCCTAATTATCCTAATTATTCCAATCCTAATCGCACAGTGTCGTTTGCGACCCCAACTAATATAATAGTAATGAGGCCTTGCATATTTCGATGTGACTTCGATAATCTTGGCTCTCTTATGGTACCAATAATTTGGAAAATATTTTGCCTTAGTTCTCACTTTGTTTTTCCCCTCTTCACGAAGCATATGGCATATGGAAGCATATACCTGCCAACCAGTAATTATTACTAATCCGATCAGTCGAGATCATGTGGGATATTTATCTATTTATTCTGTTAAATTTACTTTAGATAAAAATAATTCTAATTTTAAAATAGTAAACTTTGTCTGACTGTGACAACACAAAAGTTTAAATCGTATACGAGTGTATCTAGTAAACTAAACTCAACAGCTCAATTAATTTTAATACAGATCATTCATTTAATTAAGGTGTGAAATATTTCCTTTAATTCAAACTTGATAATGAGTTTTATTCGAATTAATAATCAGCTTTATTGTTGTTCATAAGTTAATTTAATATACGAATTATAATATTTAATTGACAATTTTTTTATATATTTATATTCAGTAAATAATGAAGATTGTTTTAGAAATTAATTTAGTCATTTAAATAACCATTTGGTTTATCTTTAGTACTTTTCTACGATATCGTGACTACTTTGATTTAATTATTCTATTAATTTATTATTTTTCAAAAGTATTAAGATAAAGTTTTTCATTACAAAAAAATCTGTCAATATGACATTTTGTACGAGAGAAGTTTTGCTACTTAACGTTGTAGCAAAACCAGTTGTTTATTAAAAAAAAATATGTTTGGCTAATTTTTAATCCCAACTTAATGTAGTATAAATAAGGCAATTTATTATGGGCGATAAGATAGCCTCCATGCGCATTTCGCTGATTACTTAGGCCAGCTCATCAGTAACCCGTTCCTTAACTTTTTAGAAAAAATTTAAACTTTTTATGCTCCAAATTTTTTAGACCAAATGAGACATCCAAGGACCATCAAAACAAAAACATTAAAATTTTAACAACCAACTTACCATCCTGTTTATGTTAAAAGTGCCATAATCCTGTTTGCCATAATAAAAAGTGGGGTTTACGAAATTATTTATACTTACAAATATTTAAATATTCTGATATAACAAATACAAGTGAATCTTCTTGACAGGTAACATCAGTGATTTTAAGGACGTTAAACTTCAAATCCTTAGATGTCCGAATTTAAAAGTGACTTTCAAACTAAACGGCCCAATTAAATTAATTTATATGTATAGCCAATTTGTATAATATGCAGTCGGTTAGAAGGCTACGAGTAACTAAGGAAAATTAACCAGAACTTACAACCTAACGGAAAACTTTCAAAAGAAAAACGATTATCAGCCAAAATAATACGGTTGATATCAAAATTAACACAAAATTCTATCCTGAGAACGAAGTCTTGGTATCAAATTTGCATTACCTTTTTAGAGCATTCAACGATAGAATGGAAATGTGGATTTTATTTTTTAAAGAGTATGTCATTCAGATGTCTTCCTTCGAGTTGAATACAGGGTTCAAAACGGAGCCTTGTGTTCTGCTCCACACGCTGCAGTGAACTTGGTTCAATTGAGCTGATTTCTCTACGAATATTTTCTTTTAAAGCCACAAAAGATTGGGGATTGTCATTGTAAACCCTATCTTTGAGGTAGCCTCATAAAAAAAATCCATGGGAGTTAGATCGGGCGACCTTGGTGCCCAAGGGATGACCCTAAAGCGACTGACAAGTTTTTGGGAGAAATTTTCCGAAGCAAATTAATCGAAGCTCTGGCTGTGTGTGCAGTCGCTCCATCCTGTTGAAACCACGTGTGTAAATAGTACGATGGATGAGCTTGCAGGTTTGTCAAAAAGAATTCCGTAATCACGCGTCACCGTTGACATTCTTCGCCTGCCCTCGAAAATTTTAAAAAAAAATTGTCCAATTATCTCATATGTGGATAAGGCACACCCAAACAATGAGTTAAGATGTTTCAATCGAGGATTGCGGATTCCTGGATACCAGTTTTGCTTGTCGCTCCAAAAAATGGGACTTACAGTGCGAAAACGCTGCATCATCGTTTAACAAAAATTTTTGCGTAAATCAAAGTCGCTTTCTTTCAGTTCTTGCACGATTTGAATTTTTAAAGGATGGAACTTCAGATCCTTTTTTAAAATTTCATGTATAATCGATCTTGGAAGTCCCAGTGAGGCTGCTCTTTTCACGTAAACTGCTTTCAACCAGTTCAATGTTTTCAGTAGTCCTTGAAGATCGACTGGATCCTGGCCGTGGGACATTCATAGCCAAAGCAGTTGCGCGAAATCTCTGCACCCACGAACGAATTAAATTTACACTCGGTCTATCACGTAATCGCCTAATACCGAACTTTAAACAAAACAATTACGTAAGAATTATTACTCTAAAAAAATGTCTCCACAGCGATGCTCACTCGACATCGTGACTGACAAATCCGCACAATCGACAATTCCAACGGCACCACCCTCCCTTTAATCACCGTTTAATACTTTTTGAAATAATCGTATATAAAAATATAAATTTGCCACCAGTCACCCTGCAGGTTCACAAAAAGATTGCTGCCACTATTATTTAATAAAAAAGTTTATACGTCGAGCGAAGCTATGAGCTCATTTTCACCTTGAAAATAAGCGTTGAGATGTTCCACTTTTGCGATCTGCTACAAGATTTCGATCACTGACTCTTTTGCGATATATGTTGGATGATTTTAAGTCTGGCAAAGTACCCATGTATTTAAATTCTTTCAGTCACGTTGGGATGATGGTATTGTCTATATGCCAATTTAAATATCATTCCCTATTATAATAATCGGTTTATACTTTGTGTGGCAGATAAATATAAGTGACCTTTATAAACAGTAAAGAAATAAAAAATGCTTTCATTTGATATCAAATTTTTTAGTAAAGCAGTTTTTTTTTTATTTTGATTGGTCTTACGGAACAAATAGTAAAGAATATTTATGTAGCAAGTCTTGATAGCTATAACTAGTTTGAGACCTACAAGCAATAATCTACAAAAAGTCACCTTCGAACGGCTGCCTCCTTCTGGCTCTTTCTTTAAATATATGTAGCAAGGATCAACAATGGCAATTTTTCAAATTTCGGATATTATATTATGTCTTATTTAACAAGGCTAATATACTGAAAGGACCTAATGAAATAATTAAACAATTATTTTAAATCGCTATCACATGTTTATAAAGAAAATAACAACAACAAAAATTACATATCAATCTTTTTTCATTAACAAAACAATTTTATTTCACATCACAAACAGTTCACAATTAAAACATTTTAAGAACACGCACACATACAATAAATAATTAAGTACAAACATTAAAAATATAATTAACATTAACAATATTATTGCCCCTCCTTGACGACTAAAAGAAGCTCCAAGTAAACATGTCAATTTTGAAAATAATTTACTAATTCGATTCGTTTGCAGCATCAGTTTCCTCGCAAACACCACAATTTTCGTTCTTCATTTCGTCCTTTGTATCGGCATTCATTCCATGTGGTGCATTTGGACGTACTTGCATAAAATAATTACCCTTGGTATCGGTGGGCACGGCGTAACCCATGGGTACCTCTGTACCCTTGCATTTACCACGAAGCAAGCGAGACAAAGAACTGCAGCGAGTACCCATAAAATTATTCTCATTTCCAGGATAAATTGTCTCAGCATAGTACATATACGCTCTGGCATGAGCACACACAGCATCAGTACAACCTGGTGGTAATGGATCTAAGCCATTTGGGTAGAAATCAATGTCACCCATGGGATCACGATTGCCTAATACTCCAGGATTGGTGTGTATAACATCTATGAAATCAGCATCACCTTTCATCAAACCTGAAAGCTTGTCACCCTCATTAAAGCATGGCTTCGAGGGATCCAAAGCTGTTATACGAGCTATAGTCTTGGTGGTATTCATTGCAAAATAACGACCTGCCGCACCCACTACATGAGCACCCAAACTATGGCCAATCAAGTGAATGTTTTCTGCAGGCACTAATTCAGCTAATTGCATTAACTCTTTGGCAATGTGTTTACCCAAGGCTTCGGTGTTAAAGGCTGACCAACTATTAAGAGTATCAATGAAACCTCCGGCATTTAAGGCCTAGAAAAGTTACATTTAGCATCAAGTTTTACATAATTTGTAGAATTGTTCCGTTTTCCTCAAACTTACCACAAAGTTTACATCTCCGCGGCAGCTGTAGGCTTTAGCTAGTAAAGCAATAGTTTCATCATCATCTGCCGAAGTTGACCAGCCAGTGACTAGCATTACTATCTTATTTTTTGGATTAAACTCTTTACTTGTCCACATCTCTTGAGCCTTGACCAAGGGATAATCATAGCGATTGCAAGCTGTTCTTAGTTGAATGTTAACTTTATTAATGTTTGGCAAATATTTGGGTGCCGCAGGTTGTTCCGTTAGAGCTGATGAGCCTGTAATAAAAGTCAGTAAAAATTGTTAATATCTTAATAATAGTTTGAACCCTCGTATATGATTTAAGGGAAGATTTATTTAGCGGCCCCTACACTTAAACAATTTTAACTTATTGTAACATTAGAAGCCTGGTTGACAAAGAAGTGGTCGTAAGGACCACTCTGCAATTTGAGCAAAAGATATGTCAATGTGTAATTTTATCAGAAAACAAAAAATAGAAAAAATTTTTTTTAATAATAAGAATATTGCAACTTAAAAAAATAAAACGTGCTATCCGAGCTCCTGTTGAAAATAATGTTTAAACTTGTTATTCTACTCAGTTTTGTAACCAGTTTAATGTGTAGGGGCGGCCGAATATTTTATTCCTTTTTCTTTTTCTTTCCTTATTCCTATCTTCTTTATAGAATTAAATTTAATTCCCCTAATCCGTTATCACATGATGCAAGTTTTCCTGCTTCACATTTGAGCTAATAGGAGAAGAGGGTAGGGAGAGAATAATTGAAAAATGAAAGAATGTTCTTGTTAAAATTTTTCCTTTTTCCCCCTAATTTTAAAACAGAACAAATTCTACTCCCCAACGAAGAACTTCTCAAAAATAATATTTCCAAATTTATGTAAAATTAATTTTAAAAAAGAATTGCAGATCATTTTGATTGATCTTTAAGATTGCAAGCCCTACTGTATTGTTTAAATTTTCTTTATAACCTCCATATACGAAAGCACATAAAATAATTGTATAGAGGGAAGAAGAGAAATAAAAAGAAGACAAGAAATTAAATTAAAGACGGCAAAAATAAATTTAAGAAACAGTTAATTGAATCAAATATTTAAGGGCCTGCTTTATATAAGCAGGCGCTTGTCTAGAGAACTTGAGTTAGAGTCAACAACAAAAATGAGTGATTTAAATACAAATGTCGTGGACTTGTCGCTCGCGTGAGTTATATAATGAGGACATAAGTAAAAATTAAACTATGTAGAGTAAAACTGAAACTAAATGATATAAAAACATTGAGAGTTAAAAATAACGGTACGTGAGAAAACGCGAGAACGAGAAAAATAGAAATGAAGAATAAAAAAAATCCCAAATACCTCTATTTTAAAAAGTAGGACAAAAGAAAAAAAATTAAAAGAAGAAAAGAGAAAAAAATACGGAATAACGAACAAAAAAAATTAAAATAAAGCGGGAGAATTTTAAGAAAACCTACTTATCATTTTCTCTAAAACTTTTGGGAACTTTATTCTTCATACATTTACACGGATTTAAAATTTTATATTTTTACTTGAAGTAGAAGGCTGCTAATTTTGCCCCGCAGAATTTCGTTACACTTATGTGATCAAGATGGCGGAAATTAATCATTTTTCCCCTCTCTACAGCAAACACGTATCGATAGATATTTTCTTTTTTTAATTTTCTTTGAGAACTATGTAAATTTGTAAACAGCCAGCTCCCTACTTTCGAAACGCGCAAAATCTAGTTTAACGTTTTATGGTCTTCACCAAAATTAAACTCATTTTTACGCCAGAATTAGTTATGCCTAAAAGTGTGGTTATGTAACTATATCAACGGGTTCCTAGAAAATCTGTAAGAGAAATACTGTAACGAAATACCGTTAGCATTACTCTTAAACGAGATGGCAAAGCAAAATTTCTGAAGAATACAAAAAAATAACGCACGATTTGCCTATTAACCTAAAACACAAAACCAAGGAATTACAACCAGCTCTGTGCCCTTAAAAAGCAAAAATTATCGCGTCATATGGAGAGTTAGAACAAATCTTGTTCATAATATTATTTAATAATTTTTGCAATTATTGTATTTTATTAAAAAAACAAACAACGGCTAAAACTTTTATCAATACTTACATATATGATTAATTGATGACGATACAAACTCCAATGGATAATCGGCTATTAATTCTTTGCTCGCCTCAAACAAGGCCTTTGGCGTGGGCAAGTTATGGGCCATGTGCTTGGGCATACCCAAAGTAGCATTTTTTGCCGAGTCCAGTACCTTCATGCAATCGATGGAATTATATGCACATAATAAAACTAAAACTTTTAAAAATAAAATCGATTTCATGATTAAACTTTTTTTTTTTAATTTAAAAGCGAGGAGTGAAACAAATATGTAAAATTAAACTTGGCTTATCGTCTTGTGGTTTCTGTATTAACTGATGTATTTTATTCTGGTGCATTGTTATTTTATGCAGAATTTCAGGTACATAAAAAATAGATACATATGTACTTATGTATATATACGACTGGAAGTACATATGCACTCATATATGATTGGAACTTTTGGAAATAAAAACAAAGTTTACAGTTAATTACTGAAAATTTTTTTCAGCAGAGAGTGCTATTATGTATTTTTTACGAGGGTCATTCAATACCTTTATCAAAGTAAGAAGTACTACAAATGCTTATAGTGGTAAAATCAATTTTTGGTTGATAAAGAAAATTGTTTTCTTATATTAAAATTTTTGTATCATATTGTATTTTTTTTATTTACCGATTTCTACTCAATTGATTTTAAAAAATGTATTTCTCTTCTAATGGAAAATACCAGTATAAACGGTTCCTGAAGAATTTTAATATTTTGCTCCGATTTTGGTAAAGTGGCTGATATCTGTACCTTAAGCTCATTAACAAATTATATGCGCCAGCAACTTCATTTTTATCGTGATGTGTGGCGTACTAGACTTATATAAGTATAAAAACTTAGCAAGGCATCGCGAATCTCAAAACAAATTTGGTCCCCTTCTTTTAGTACCACCTGACAAAATTAAGGTTATATAAAGGACACCATTTCACTAAAATTTTATTTATATATTTTGTGGCTATTCTAGACGTTAAATAACAATTTCTGGATGAAAGCATTCAGCTCAGTTCATTTTCCCGTAAAAAAAACTTGACAAATATAGATCACATGGGTTAAAAGATACTGTAGTTTAAATCTTTGTTGGGTATTAACATTGATTATATCATACAGTTTATAGCGGGGGATCAAGGACCTCAAAAATCAAAAAATAAAAAAAAATTTTGTAAGGCAGACCTTAACGATTGTGTATGAAAAAATAATATATATATAAAAATATGCCCCATACGCACAAAAAAATTTAGAGGGCCTGAAATGTATTGACATCGAAATATTATTTAGGCGATGGAAATATCCATTATCGGAAATAATCTGGCAGTTTTAGTGTCAGTCACAATTTCAATACGGCTAACAGTCATGAAGCAAGAAATACAGATGACGCAGACGATTGTACAAAATTGAAATCTACTGCGCATGTACGTCACAAGTGGCCAGTGTGTGTGTGTGTGCTATAGCAATAGTATGTGATTTCTTGTAGAAAACGCGAAAGTTGTAAATATAATGAAAGTATAACAATATAATGAAGCGAAAATGCATTATATTTTATAGAAATGGACTGAGTTCATAATTAAACACTCTTTCCCACCATATTTGTTGTTACCTAAGGGTAAAACCAATAAATAAAACAAGTATTTCAATTTATAATTTTTTTTATTTTTCTTTTTCGAGACCTAGCGCTTTCGACTAAATCTTGATTAAGATTTCTTATTTTAAAATATAATCTAGATCTGAAGAAATGAGTTTTTATATTCTCATCACAATGAATGTGATGAGCCTGATCTATAAGAGACTTTAAAAATTGTTTTTTAATTAGGAGGCCATCTCTATTATTTGCCTCAAATATTTCGTGAAGTTGCTGCATTTGTTGCATTATTTTCTGCGTTGGCTTTGATAAGCCTCCCTCAGATAAATGGTTAACCCACGAATATGTTGTGTCATTTCCTGATATGGCAATATCAGGAATATCTTTTTTTAATTTGTGGCAAATGTAGTCCGCAAGGTTTTCTAGTCCATCATATTGCATGTCATACAACCCTTGCTCGACTGGTTCTTCAACTTCTGGAGCAATATGAATACTTCCTATTATTGTTCCTGAAAATATTCATTGAACTAATTCTTTACTTACTTACCCATTTCATATTCCAACTTGTTATCAAAATCCTCCGGCCTAAAATGTTCCATGCAGATACGTGCATTTTTCACATTCATTTTATTACCGCGGCAACAAAAACTTATCCATTGCTTTAAAACACAAGCATTTAATGGAAAAGTAAAAAAAAAATATTTGTTTACAATTATCTAAACTGCTACTCTTGCAATCTTTTACTGCACACTTCATTTTATTTAATAATTTTATTATTCACACTTTATTATTCCCGCTTCACTTGCAAACACGGTTGACGTCACACACAACAGCTGAGCACAAAAAGCAAATACAACAATTATAACGGACCTGCGCAATGCGTAATCTGTATTATTTGAATCATGGCTAACAGTACTCCCTATGAAAAAAACAAAATTGCTCTCTCTTTGTCTCTCTCTCTCTGTCGCCTCTGATCAATATACGATTTATAATTTAGTGTGTGAGATTTGATTGAAATTAGTGTCGCGATTTGGAGATAAGAGTTGGCGAATAGAGTGATAGAAAATAATGTTATTATTAATAACAAGAATAAGATTAATTTTACAGCGACTGGAATAGAAAAACTACAACAATTTAAAAGCCCATTAGTACAAAATACATTTTTTTAATTACCATCCCTGCCTTTGGAAGTATAGAGCATTATGATTCTCTGCTCTTAAAGTGTAACTTTAAGAAAGGTGATAAAATGGAATTTTATTTTTAATTATAATCACATTTTATGTAGTATAAGCCTTTGTGCTAGCAGAGATAAAATTAAAATTAGATCATAATTTAGGTTAATTAACACTATTTATTTTGTTTTCTAATTCGCCTTACTGAAAAAAAGAGACTATAAATAAATTAAACCGATCAGCATTTTGCTTCTATGTATGAATTAATTTATTTAAAAAATAACATGAAAACAAACCTTAATTCAAGAGCATGATTATTAAATTTTGCTAATCATGTTTACATGAAAAAATATATACATACATTCGTAGAAACATTTCGCCTTCCAAAAGGAGTATAGAGAAATTTTTTTTGGGTTTGGAATTTTAAATGCTTTCCGCAGCTCAAATAAATTTAAACTTTTGAGAATTTGTTTGCGAAGTTTATTATAAGTAGCCTACTCAGCAACAAGCGTGGTTGACTGGGTGTTTTAATAACCAAATCGCCAGTCACATTTGTTCGGGGGAGAATTGATTGATTGAGTGGTGTATTTTGTATAATGTTTCATCTGCCAATTATTAAAGATATGCAGAAAGCGACCATAATATTACACTTAATGCTAAGCGTTATTGTTTTATAAGTTGCAAGAATAAATCATAAATCAACATATGGTTTGAGCAAAAAAATACTTCATGGCCTACACGTAAAACATTACACCTACTGAGACGTCTTCGAAAGTGAGGCAGACCCTTTTCGATCCCCTTTTTTCGCGAATTGGTTTTAGGCAAGCGATTTTTAATTTACGATTACCTTACTCTCATGCAAGTCTCGTGCTACCACTAGCCCTTACTCTCGACTGTAGTGATTTCAGATTGTCGACTGGTGACTGTCGACCTTCTTTCCCATCACCGTGTCTCTTGTTAATTGCTAGCATTTGTTTAAGGCTTAGGTCCACCATGGCATTCACATATAAAACGTGTCTGCACGTGGACCTACGCCTCATGCTACCCAGTGCTGGACATTCCCACACAACGTGTGCTACCGTCTAAGCCTATTTTCTTTAAAGACTGACGTATCCACCCCTTGTGAGGTTTACTTGGCCATTTCTTCAAAATTCCTCCATTGGTCACTAAACAGAAGGTTTCTACAGATATTAACCTGTCCACTTCTTGCGAGGCTTCATTGTCCTTCCCCTTTCGGAATCTCACGGTCTAACGCCTTAGAAGTACTTTTAAAGACCAACCCGTCGCGAGGCATTCTTGTCCATCTTTTCCGGATTCCTGCTTTGGCCAATTTAAACCGTAGTTTCTACAGAGATTAACCTCTCCGACTCTTCCGAGGCTTCATAAGTCATCACTGTAATGGAGAAAATAATGTCCGTCCACCCACACAGATCTCCATATGCACGGGTCCGCATACTAGAAAAGAAGCATCCTCTTGGCCACGCATCCGTGCCGTATGCTGTTCCACTGTGAATTAGAGATTTTTTATTACAGACGTATTCTCCACTTCTTTCCTCTCGTCTTATTTAGCCAGACTCCTAGCAGAGACAAGATCCTGTTACCGGCTGCAACTACGTGGAGGTATAAGCCAGAACTTTTGGCAGTGCACCTAGTTCAGCAAGCCATATATTTGTGCCTGCCAGCTGACGACCAAAGCATTAGGTTAGTATTGCAAAAACTAAAATTATTTATGTAGGGGGATCCCTTTGCGACCTAACACTTTATTACTGCTTAAGTAACTGTAGCAAAATTGTGTTTTTGAAAAAATAACGAAAATTATATTTAATTGTTCTATTTTTGCAAAATCATACTTCTAATAAAAAACATATTAATTACAACGTTATAAATTTTTTTTATAAATTTCTTGATTCTGACAGGTATGTCGTAAAATTGTTGCAGATATGTTATTAATAAAAATAAATTTTGAGGCCAATGAATATCAGTTACAGGATTTAAACTTAAAACAAAGGCTCTTATGTCAAGCATATAGCAAATATATGCTCACATTTTGCAGTTTTTGTTCAACTCAATCTGTCAGATACTGTTACGAAATTTTGGAATTGAGTTGCTCTATAAAAGTTTAATTTCACCAAACATTCCGAATTTTACTTTAAAATCGAAAAGAAAAATGCAAGGTTAACATAAACTTTAAAAGAAAATCACCAACACTACTTATTTCCAGAAAATAATTTCAAATTTCCCTCAAAAATCAGTATTTCTAAAAAAAAAAAACAAGATTTTTCAAACAAATTTGAATCTTACAAAATTTTGTATACCCTTCACCTAAGTATGAGTTACTCACATTGTTGTAGTACAAGTTTTTCTCCGATGCATAGGATTGCTTACAATCCTTGTTTTTGAGTTCAGGTTTTACTCGTCTTATCCTAAGTTCCCATATTTAGGTAAAATCGCGACAGAGTGAAACTTGAAATTTTTTGTAAAATTTGTTGCGAACTTTGGAAACTCGGTGAAATTCTATTTATTAGTATTTTTTTTTTTTTTGCGAAACTTATACCTTTTAATCAACAATTTTAATTATACATATTAGAGTTTTATATAATTTTTAAATTTGTTGGTGAATTGTTTATATATATTTATATTTATTGTGTAGTTTGAATTTTTTATGATATTTTATTGTAATTACAAATATTGGTTAACGTTTTTCATAAAATTTTCACTTTCCTTTTCTACATAACATTAAAATACCAAAAAAAATTCAGAAAAATGGAGGTGAACTAATGCCAAGATATTGCTGATTTTAAATCGGCTAAATTCGCGAACCGAACAAACTCGTCCATTTTTTCAAGATCCTAGATTGTCTAGGGCCATCAGAATGTTGGTTTTTATATCGGACAGATGGAGTTTGTAGGGTCGGCAATAAACATTGTGCAAATTACAAACGAAATGACAAACTTATATGATTGTAGTCGTATATACCGTTGAAGGGTATGAAAACAGACTGTTGAGGTGATTAACGAGCCGTTAAATAAAAGGTATAATTTGTTTGCAGCGACAATATAGCGTTTTAGATAAAAAATTATGTTTGTAGACAGGATTTTGGAACTGCATTCTGGCTTTTCACCTAGATCTTACGCCATTCATGTAATGAAGACACCTGAAACAATGCGCACACATATTTAACCTACCCTTAGAACATTTGGCACGCGTTCATTTATAAATATTTGACCTCGCTGTGTTTTCTATATGAATATTAAGTACAAAATGTTTATTTCATGTGACTAAAAATTAAAACAACATAAGTTACACACGATTTAGTATTTAACTAAATTTTAAGAAATAAGCAGCCGACCGTTTATGGCAAAAAATAATTAAGAAAAGATATGAAGTTTTTAATAACTTTGTTATCAATTTTCTATATAAGTTCTCTTTATTCCTTTAATGGTTTCGCTGAAGCACGCTTTGTATTAAAAATAGCACATACTCGTATTATAGATTCAGCTACATCTATAGTGATTGCATTAGGCGACCAAGTGGTAAAGAATGTACTCTCAGCTAATGATTTTTGAAGGTCTCGAGACAATTGTTGTTTGGCCCGCCTGAAGTGGCTGTGTTTCGCACAATACATGAGTTCTGTAAGTAAAGATGTTGCTGCTGTTAATAATTGTTATTTGTAAGAATTCTTTTCAGGTTTCTTATATTTACTTTTCGTTAAAATTGAGCCCCTGATAATGCCCGACATGGATGAAATGTATTTTCAATTACGGACACCCTGTAGCAGTCTAAGCTTTTTCATTGAACAAGCCGAACAAATTTTGAAAGTTGATGTTAACCAACTGACAGTTTTATATATTAGCGGTTGGATGTCTACTATAGAATCGGCTCTGGCTAAGGCGTACAATTTTCCGGGAGGTTATAATTTTTTCGTCGTTTTTTTTTAAATGGAAAAAATATTTATTGAAGGCTTAATTCAACGTTTGTTTTGATACCGTCTTTATATGCGTTTTATTTTAAAGATACTTTGTACACTTGATCGGCTTTCAATACCGAAGTAGTTGTACAAAGAAGTGCCTGCAGAATATAACTGGATTTAGCTGACTTTGCAGCACACTATTTCGAAGAGTTTACCGGCAAGAAAATTGAACGGGTTACCGGATAAGATCCTGCAACTCCCTGTTTTGGCGGGAGATCTTTGGCAGGATTACAACGTTGGGATGCCAAACATGTTGATGTCATACATACTAATCCTGGTGCTTTTGGAGGCCGTGATTCATTTGGTGATATAGATTTTAATGTGCAAGGATTTGCTCTCATTAAACCAGGTTGACTGATATTTGGTAGTTCTCATGAGAATATTATGCTAAATCTGTTTACCCAGGTCACGAAATGGATTTTTTGGGAACCCGTTGTAGAACGTTAGAGAAAACGGAAAACTTTTCATGCAATGGTTCTACAGCACATATGACACTAAAGACGCCCTTTACTAAAAAGGGCACATATATATTCACTGTTAATCCCTCACTTCCATATGGACAAAATGCCGCTAAATATCAAGTAAATGCGTTATTGTTACTATTAGTAAAGACGATTTAATGTACATATGTAAGTATTCGCAATAAAATCTTAATATTTGTACAAATTAATACAACCGATAATTTATATATAAAAAGGGTGATTCAATTTGAGCTTCCACATGGCAGTGGCAAATATTCTTTTCAATTATTAAATAGGGCATCACTAACAAAATAAAATTAATATTCTTCGAGATGTTGGAATAATTCATACTAAGGCTGAAAATCCCGAATGTGTTCCACTCGTTCGAATTGCATACTCGTACGGAAAACTCAGTAACAAACGTCAAAACATTCCAATTTCGTATGATTTGTTTACGAACTATGTGCTTTGTTTCCCATTTTGCCTACTTCTTCATCCATGGCCAGATTTAATTGACAATCAGTCATAAAAGGAGTGCTAAGAAATCGTGTATATGTGTGTATATAACTCTAGTGTGGGAAAGAAATTCATACAATCCCTAGTTTCTCCAACTTTGGAAGGGCTAGGGCTTAGGGTTTCTCCTACCAAGACATTAATTGCCTGTGACTTATTGGCGCAGACCGGGAAACCACTGTGACTAAGCCTGGATCTAATTATTTTTCGGTAATAGCTTGTGGATTGTCTTATTTCCCGATGGCAGTTTTGCTTATTGACGTATTTATTCAAACAAATGTAAGCCTAATTGCGGATCAAAATTTGCTCGTGAAAGTCGCGAGAAGTTTCTGGAACGCAATCATGTTTTTCTTCAAAAAACTAATCAAGGTGCAAATCAAACTGTACACAAACCAAGTAAGAACTGTCAAAATGGCGGCCATGTCAGGTAGTATGGTCAACAAAAGTTGAAATTTTAAGCCTGATCTCGTAGTAAATAACTTAACTTAGAAAAAATTCCTCAATCTCAAAGAGAAATGCTAAGAAAACGGTCTTATGTTCTCTACAACAATACATTGTTGTGACAAACATACAATGGTTATTTCGATATATTTTAAACATTACTTTCAGTCCGGCACAGAAGTTATATTTAATGATTGATTTCGGTCCATAAAAATTGCAACATACATAACTGAGTTAAAAAATATAATTTTTTACTAAAATTCTAACCACGAAATATTTTAATTTTATAAATAATATATAACAACTCTAACCGTTAAATTCTCTTAATTCGTACCTCAGCCGCGGCCAATCAGTAATATAAATTTTTTTCTTTTCTATCGTTCTAAGAAGACCATATTATTATCTACAAATTTATTTTAATCGTAATATGTTGCTGTTAGATTACGGTTACCTCAACTAAGAACGAAAATATTTATAAAATACTTCCCCCGACAATTCCTTAACCCCCGCAAAAAAAGAGAATTACAAATTACCATTTTGCAATTCAAAGAATCTTAAAGATACGTTCGCTGAAATTGAAAATTGTTAAGACATTGATATCACAAAACATCGTAAATGGACTCAGGTATACTATATGTAGATACGGTAAAAAAATCTGTCATGGTGCTGCATCACGTAGGCCTCCTTCTTGGGTACATACATATGTATATACGTCCATGTGTGTAATAGAATGGGTCGAAAAGAAGTTTCACCATTTACGCCCTAGAATATCTCAATAACGATAAAATTCGCTTTTAAATGTTTGCCACGCCCCTAAATACAGTGTTTTGTTTATTGTGTCGCCATTTGTAGTGCGATCATAAAATATCGCATATCGCTGTTAGTGTTTTTTTTAGTTGCACGTCAAGTTCAAGATACGACCTCCGATATCTCGAACCTTTCACCCTAATAACCAATTTTTTCTAAATCATCGGAGAGCCCTCTTCAATCTAAGTACACCTTTAAAATTTGCATTTTATGCCACTCCTAAAGTGCCGACTCTTTTTTAAAAACAAATTGTTGATATCACTTCTGGTATATTTGATACTTGTATCGGAACCGACCCCGTAAAATATATACTCGTATGTATATTTCGTAAAAAAAACTGTTTCTCGCAGTGTCTGATAAACCATCCCGTAATTATTTTGAGCTAACTCTAATCTAGTATCAGAACCCTTTGGGATTTTCACATTATGAACCGCGTACTAGCCCAAAAGTGTTTGTGTTACCCAATGTGTATTTTGCACCTAAAATAATAGATTAGGCCGATAAAATCTTGTTATTATATGTATGTACTCGTATGTAATTGTATGCGTTTGTTGTCTGTGTAAGTGTGGAGCCGAATGATTTTTTTTAAATAAAGCCATTATTCTATTAAACTTATACTTCCAATGCAATCATTTATTTTCAGATACTCATATTCTTTTGAACATTCACTCTACTAAGCCTTCTTGATAGTCAATAACATATTCTTCACAAATTTCTTCAGTTGTTAGTTCAGGTGTTTGCTCCGTTGTTGGTTCCTTTGTAGGTTCTTTTGTAGGTTCTTTTGTTGGTGCCATTGTTGGTATATTTGTTGGCTTACTTGTTGGTCTAGTTGTTGGTTTTTTTGCTGGCTTCGCTTTTGGTTTACTATTCTTTCCATAAGGTTTACGGGCATTAACAGACAGGAAATAGTTACCCTTCAAATTGTAGGGCACAGCGAAACCCATCGGAAATTGATGGCCGTTGCATATGCCGGTATTCAAACTAAACAACGAGGTGCAACGTACGCCCATAAAATTATTCTCATTGCCAGGATAAACGGATTCGATGAAGTATTCATAGGCACGGGCGTGTGAGCAACCAAATGCTATGCAACCCGGCATAATGGGATCCACACCACCTGGAAAAAAATCTGCATCACCCAGAGGCTCAGCTTTACCAAGAACACCAGAATTTGTGTGTATAACATCTATGAATTCAGCATCACCACGCTGCAGACCAGTCAAAACCTGTCCCTCGTAAAAGCAAGGATTAGCAGGATCTAAGCCGGTAATGCGTGTTATATTTAAGTTAGCATAATCGGTAAAGTAACGACCAGCATAGCCCACAATATGAGCACCTAAACTATGGCCAATTAAGTGGATGTTTTCAACTGGAACTTTTGTGACTATTTTCGCCAGAGCTATAGCCAATTGACGACCAACTTCTTGGGTATTGTGAGCAGACCATGCGTACAGGGTGTCAAGGTAATTTGAGGAGTTAAAGGCCTTAAAAGCAAACACAAATTAAATTAAAGCGAAATGGCTGAATTCTTAAAAACATACCACGAAATTATAATCTCCTCTACTATGAAAAGCAGCAGCCATATCCTGCACATAATCCTCTTCCGAAGTTGAGCTCCAACCGACAACAAATATAGCCAACTTTTTCTTAACATCAAAGTCAGGACTCTCTAAAATATCCTCGGCGTTCTCTAAAGGAAAACTCAATGTTTTATAGGGCAATCTTAATTTTAACATCATTGTGTCAGCTTTAGGTGTTATGCGCTCATTCTTTTGACCAACGGCCATATACAAAAAGCCTTTTGTGAAAAACTTTACTTATTTGTCTGGTTAATAAAAAAAATTTCAATATGCCAAAACTTACACATTTTATTTATCGCCTTAAAAACGGCCGTTTCTGGCAAAGCCAAAAGAACTTCCTGCGAAACATGCAGTAACTCATCGGTTGTTGGCATTACACTCTCAATTCCCTCTTCAATCATTTTCAAAAAGTGCAGTATAGGATGTATGATGTCTATATTTTTACGTTGACGATGTTTGGCGAAAGCATTACTCTGTGCCAAAAACGACAGAATAACTATATATGCATATATCGTCCGCATTATCGTTTATGAAAAAATTAAATTAAAAAACTGACTTGATGAACTGAAAAGTTTAACGCTTTGGTAGCTGCTGTTGGTGTCGTTGTTGCTCTAATAAAGAAAAAACTTAATGAAATAAAATATTGATCGTTTTGTAAGGAGGAATGACTATGTGAAAACAGGCATTTTAAATAAAACTTTATTTTTGGTAGTCAATACAGCGGTATGGATGGGGGTTTTATTAACAAGGATTTTGCTATTACTATGCTGTTGAAAATAAATACAGTCCAGCAAAATCAAAATCCAAAGCCTTTGCTGTATCATTAAGTTCTTTATGCTATCGCTATACTCATGCTGTTAAAAATTTGACAGCAATGAACACATTACAAATACTAATGTAGCAGCAATCACATTGCTAGAGAATTTTGAAATACACAATGCACAATGAATTTATGACAAGACAAAATACATCTGTAGGTATTCTGGATTTTTTTAAGATTTTCCATTACAGCCTGAACAAACAGCAAGTGCAAGAAAGGTGACAGCAGATATTTAGTATTGCTGTGATATTTTCTTTTTTCAGCAGCTCAAATGTAGCAAAATAAATATTTTGCTTTTGTTGCCACTGTTTAGAAATAAATGTTGATGTTTTTTCCTTTGCTTTTGCTGTCGAAATTTCAAAGTAACAATAATAGCAATTTTTATCTATCATTTTTTAAACCCTGGGTTTGAATGACGTCAATATAATTATTTCTAAAATCCAGTATGATGAGTTCCCGAAGAGATCTGCTAGATCTGGGCTCGAATCGTTTCATCCGTGAACGTGTCGATAAAAAACTAATACGCAGGCAGCTGAGTCATCGCATTAACCCGGCCCTTTCGAGCGCAACGAAAGTTTTTTTGTGACAAACGTCTCCACTTGATCAAGAGTTCTTAATATATCTGCTAGAGTAACTACGTTTAAGGCACTCGGATTTAAAACCAGTTCCTCTAGTGTTACAATTGGCTATACAAGTGACAAGACTAGCACTCAATAACAAGCGATCACCTCCTTGGAATGTGTGACAAATTGTGCACGAAACATAAAAAGTTTTGCCAAAGGAGTTTTCTAAGAAGAGGGAATGGTTTTATGAAAACCATAGAGAGCAAACTTTAAACGAGTTTTGGTGTTTGGTTGATTATATTTTAAAAAGAATCGTAATCCCCTGGTATGAAATTTTTGATTATGATTACAAATAATAATCAGTATTACTTGCGATTACCATGAAGTAATCAAAAAGAATCAAAAGTAATCAACAAAGTAATTCGAATAGTTTTAAAAATTATTATTTATTTAAGTAATTTTTGAAAATTTGAATTCATTTTTTGATTACTGTTAACACTTTTTGAATATTTAATAATAATTTTAAGTAATTCGTCTTATTTTTGAATTACTTGTAATCATACTTAATTAATAATTAAGCAAAACTGGAAATAATCGTAATCTAATCAATTACTTCACTTTTTAAATGAAAGTAATGATTAGTAATTAGTAATCATTACGATTACTAATCAGTGTTACAATCACGAATGTCATTAATACGGAAAGTAATAACGTACAGTATTTTCACGTGTCATAATCCGAAAAATATATTTTTACGTGCAAAGTTGCACGTTCAGGTATGTGACAATGCGTGCCCTAATTGGAATAGAAATGTTTTGATTTTCCAAACATCAGCTTATTGACACTTCCATCAAAGGATAATCCCATCGAGATACACAACTCAGTGTTAAGGTTCTAAACGACTTTAACCGTTACATTGCCGAGAGTAACTATTCCCAATATTAAATACAAATTCTAATGATGTTTTAGCAATTCACTCCATCAAACCGAATTGCATAGTAATCTTGCAAACAATTTTCCCTTTTAAAAATTTCTGTGAACCGATTTTTTCGAAATGGGATTTACGTTTCAGTATAACAGCGTTTTTCTTCACTATAAAAAATTTTTGAAAATTAGAAATGGCCTTAGCCATCTTTACGCTCTTTGTATGAATAGCTAAGGCTTGTGGTGTCCATTAATATCTATCCCACTGATGTACTATACGCTCCGCTCAATTATATGGTCCGGTTGGCCAGACAGCATTTTCTTACTCGCCTATAGGACTTACAGTGAATACCTCAACTAATGCAGACATGCACTTCTACTACATTTAAGAGCAGAGTTTCCCCTGATTGGTTTACAACATTGATTTCACCCGAATTTCCTACTCTACCACACTTGCTAGTTAAGCTTGACATTATCATTTTAAGTATATCCTTGTTGAAATTACACCATCAGTTAGTGGAACGCTAAAATATTCCTCAGCCTTTAAAAATTATATTTTAAACATAGATGCTGTCTCGAGGAAACTGCTGGGCTTTTTACAGAAATACCATCCAGATAATGCGCAGTCATAAGCTAAATACTGAAAATAAAAAGAAATATGAATCGTAAAATCCCGCAGTTGAATAAAGGACTTTTAATTTTATTTCAACATTTTTTTAAATTTTTTTTTTTTTACCTGTCTGTAGCCAGCACATCAAAATGTCAACGCAACGTCTAGATAGTATTTCTACAAAAATCCATCCATCGGGACTCTGGCGTTTTAGTGCAAAAAAAAAAATTAATAATAATAAATAACCTGCGGTATGCTGCGAATTTCTTAACCAGCACAATTTCGAAAATTGTACACCGATAAATATGTATTGCAGCGTCTTTAATTGAAACATAAATAACCATTAGCTGTAGCCATCAATTCTTTTTATATTATGTTTACAATTTTATAACAGTGGAATAAAAGGTTAGATATACGTGTAGGTAGGTGTGACATATGAAAATATCTTGATTTGATACGTTCGTTGAATAAACTTTAATCGAAATAAACAAAATGTTATCTTAATTGATATACTATTAAACAAATATTATAAAAGCGAAAATCGTCGGGCGACTTTGAATCAGAACTAGTTGACTATAAGAGCCTATCGATCGGCAAAAGGAAATTTCGCACTAATTATTTTACAGTTTCTATGTTCACACAATATTATCATAAAATTTATTATTAACACAAGTCTTTTAACAATGAAATAGCAAAAACTTTGGGTAGATTTCCGTAATTGTATGCTGTAGTCGTGTGGTAATTATGTTTTAATAAAAAGTTAAAAATAATATAAAAATTTTTGGATTTTTATTATTATTTATTAATATTTATTATTTGTTTCGTTTATTTTTTCTTTTGCACAAAAATTGATTAAATAATGGCCATATTATAATAAATAACTAAATTGCTCATTTTTCATCACTACTTCCTTAGTGAGATTTTTATTGGCATTTGTTGCATAAGAAAATAATTAATATATATTATTTTTCTTTCAGGGTGGATACAAAACGTATTCCATATTAACGCAAATACTTTGTTTAAAAAAAAAAGTGGTTAATATGAATGGATATTTTGTGGCCGCAGATCTAAATTGCTTCAATATGATGAGGAACCATAAGCTTGAACAGCTGAGCATAGTAGAATTGTCCTGGTCACGAACTAGTTCCTTCAATTGAGGGATTATTTTCAAAATATTGGTAGCGGTTTTACAACACTTACATAAATATCACACAATAATGATTTGATATTCCGACAGATTGTTTTGATATAGATTTTTGGAACGAATTTCCGTCATCCCTTGTCAAGTTTGGTTTGGAGACAAGCCGGTACTCAGAACGAAAAATGACACTAAAGATGGCACATGGCCGAAACCGGTTTGTCGCCAAACCAAACTTGACAAGGGATGACGGAAATTCGTTCCAAAAATCTATATCATACAACATATATGGGTGTGTCATACGCAAAAATTTGAATATTGCTTGTTGTTTTTGTAATTGTTGTAAAGCTGCTACCACTTCTTTGAAATAATCTCTCAATTAAACGAACTAGTTAGGGATGGGCCTAACTCTAGCGTAAAGCCATTGGCTGAAAACTGAGACAAAATTCACCGTTTGATGAGTCTTACGCGCATGTTGGCATCATTGGACATTCTTTCGTAAAAAATGAAGCAGGAACTCGCGATACGGTTAATGGAGATCGTTACCCCACCATCATCAATGGTTTTTTCTTTGAAAATATGAATGGCATTGATCCGGGCGAGAAGTGGTTTCAACTGGATGCCGCTACGCGTCATACAGAGACTTATAGAAAGCAAAATTTGGAGGCAAGTTGATTTCGCGAAATGAACTTGTAAATTGGCCTCAAAGATCGGACGATTTGACACCTCTCGAATATTTCCTACAGGTCGACGTGAAATCACGCGTTTGTGCTGATAAGCCAACAACAATTGACGACATTGTTCGTATTATTCGTGATATACTGCCAGCATATGCTAGCAAAAGTGGCCCAAAATTGGACATTCAGAAAGCCGCTGTGGCCATATGCCCGAAATAATTTTCTTATGTTATTGCCATCCATCTATTGATATTTTTTTTTACAATTAAAATAAAACGGCAATTCCATGGCCTAGTACGAGTAAAAAGTAAGCCCAATGTTAATGATGCTGGCAGGCTAGTGTGTCATGGATTAGCACAAATTTATTGCAAAAGTACGACAATTTATAACGATTGGAAACTCGAGCAGGAGTTCAACATTATATATTATGTGTAATATATAATATTAAAAATTAAAGCTGTGCCGAATCTTATATACTCTTCACCTAAGTATGAACTAATAAAATTTTACTACAGATTTTTTCAGTGCCATTCTTTTCGATTTTTAATTTTGTCCTCGTATTATGGGAATCTTCGATCGGTTAAAAGTTTGTTTTTTAATTTCGGCTCTTTTAATTGTCTATAAGTTTTACGTTTATAAATTTTTTTATAAATTACCGATTTTTTGGTGAATTTTAGAGAATAACAAACTTTAGAGAATAACAAATATTAAGTTAAATTGTTAATTTTTTTTTTAATAAAATTAAGGGTTTTCGATAAAATTTCAGCCTTTGTGTAAAATTTCAAAATTTATAAAAATCCTATAATTTTTTTCGTGAAATTTTGGTTATTCGGTAGTTTTCGATTGCTGTGTAAATTGCTCTGTTAAAGTGAAATTAACTTTTTGTTTTGGTGACATTTTGGTTTTCGGGTACGATTTACAAGTGCTGGTGCAATATGAGGTTAAATTTTCAAAATATGGTGGTTACTTTTTTGTGAAAAGTACGTGTTTTAAAAAATTTAGGCCTTTTGGAACTGAGAATTATTTGGGCGATTTTCAGATGTTCAGTTTGATGTATTTTTGAGGTTTTTCTGGATTCCCGATTTTGTTTTTAATTTTAAATTTTAGCGACATTTTTAATTTTTATTGATTTTGACATTTTTTGGTTAGTTTCCGTGGAAGAGAAAACAAAAATGACCTAGATAAATGGGAAAAGTGCCCATATCTCGAGAACTTGTGAACCAATATTCCTTATCTCAAATAACGAAAATTTGCCGAACAAGCTTATCAAAATTGTATAGTGCCATCAGATATTTGATTTACACATCGGACTCTCCGTCTGTCCGGATATCATTAAATATACTTTGTAGGATCGAAAATGAATTGTTGAAATTGGAAACGGATGATAAACTTTCCATATTGTATTAAAATATTTTCGACAAATTATGGAGAGAAGTGTATTGTCATTCCTGGCAAAAACCGACAATTTAGAAAGTTTGAAAATTCGATATATAAAGTTGAATAAATAGGGTTACGTATGTAATCCTGTTATGCAAAATACTGTTTGGACAAAATACTGGTCAAAAAAACTTAAAAACCCTTCTTTTCATAATACTGTTTTGCAAAATACTGTGAAGTAAAAATGCTAGTTTACAAAATTTATTTTCTTAAAAATAACTTCAACAAAAATATATAATTTTCAAAAATTAACAAAAACATTTAACAAAAAATTAATTTCAATGCATTTTATAAACTTAAATTAGTACAAAATTTTAGGAAATTCGCTTTAGGTAGCCTGTATGGCTTAATTCAATTTTAATAAAAAGACACGATTACTAAACATATGGTTTGCTTAACTACACGTGGGTATCAACGCGTTAAATGCTGCTTGCAATATCAAAACATTTTCATCTGATAACAACAACACAGGTGAACTGATAACACCTGCAATGAGATCAGCTGTTATTAATATATGTTGATTACACATTAAAATTGTCTTTTGGTTTTGTTAAGGAATGTTTAGACGATATGTATTTCCTTATGTATATATTTTCTTTTACGTATTTATAATAGTTTCCTGTCCTTTTTCGTTGACATTTCGTTCAAAATATTACACAAGTTTATATTAGATGAATATAAATTTAAAAAAAATACCACAAAGTAAAAACAAGCCTTTACTGTACAGAAACAGTTTTCCGTTTTTTCCAGGCAACAAATTTTGTATTTCAATTATTTAGTTAGACATTTGCTTGTATTTTGTAATATGACGCATACACAAGTTTTGTTCAAATTTATTTTATTTACGTCGAAAATCTACTTTAAAATGGGAAGTACATTTTTTGTATTTTATTATTGTTAGAATGCGAATAACATTTAAATAACTGTTATTACAAAGTGATTTAGACAATAAGATTGACTCGAAAAAAAACCAGTTTGATTATATTTTAAATTTCAATTTTGCAACATGCAGTTGCAATACTTTTATTTATTTTTTTGCAAATAGCTTTAATTCCATAAGTTAATACGAGCCTAAATTTATGGTATCAAATAGATTAAATATGTATGAAAAAACGTGATTGTTTAAATATTATAAAATTTAGGTAAATATATGCCTTAACGTAAAACATGCAAACATATTAGAAATATTCTTTACGCGTTATCATTATTGCTAATATATGTACATAATAATATCTCCACAATAGTCGTTGCCGCCACAGTGACTGATTACAAACTTAATAGTAGGATATTAAAGATATATAATTTATTTAAAAAAATCTTATTTTTGATAAGAAAGTTCATTCAATAAGAGTTTTTAACGAACGTTTCTTTTTATTTGTAATACTGGCAGCACCAGCATATTTTGGAGACAATGTTGCGTAAACATGTTTGAATTCAGAGAGGTAGTAGAATATTAACGTAAGTTTTTATTGCTTCAACGTAAAGTATCTTCTGTTTTTAATAATAATTTAAATTAATTATTGTATTAAGCCTAGTACTTTACTCTGGTTTGTTAAATTTATAAGCTAGTCTTTATGCATACTTCGCTGGTTACTTAAGCCAGCTCTCCAGGTAACCTTTACTCTACTTTTTCGTAAAACAATAAAGTCTTATACTTTAAATTCTTCAAAATCGATATGAAAAAGTGGAAAGAACCCTAAAAATAATAAAGTTTTAACAAAACTCTTAACAAGACGGAGAAACTATTAAAAATACGAGAACACTAAAAACCAAAAATAAGTGATGGCATACACTTGTTGAATATGCCAGCGTTCAAGAGAAAAGCAAGCTGTACAAATTTATCGTAAGAAAAAAGCTGAACAATTCTTATTTTAACTTTCTTTGTAACACTTTTCTTGCCTTTTCTCTGTTGTTCATACTTCTCTTACTTTAATTTTTTAAATTTTGCGGTTTAATTGAGATTTTTGGTAAAATTTATAATTTTTACATATGTATGTTGGTGATTTAAAAATTTTTTTTGGGAATTAACCATATGTGGTGAATTGTTGTTTTTTTTTTTGTATATTTGTTAAAATTGTTAAACCTCGCTTTTGTTAAAACTTTGAAGTTTTTTCATAAAATATATATTTTCCGTGGTTTCCGCTTTTTGGTTAAATTGCATAATTTAGGTAAAATATAAAGTTTTTGTAGTGAATAATAAAAATTTGGTATTTTTCTTGGTAAAATTTCGGTTTTACTTTGAATTTGGATTTTTTGCCAAAAAAAATTTTGTATAGCAGTGTTTTGATTTAAACCTAGTACTCTGTTCGAATTTGCGAAAAGTGTTGAGCAACATTTATTATTTCGCTTGAAAAATTTGACAATACGCTAGTGGTAACAATACAGCGGTTTCGAAGAAAAATTTCGTTTTTATGGCCTTTAAGTATGCAATATTCAATTATGTAAACAAAAAACATGTTTATATTTATGTACAGATGTGTTTGATGAGTTCACAAAAATATTATTCGAAAGAATCAGTAATGAAAAGTAAAAGTAATGAAAAAATTAAACAAATGGAAAACAAGACAATATTATTAGCTTGTGCTGATGCGCAACAATTAATTCAAATTGCTGTCGCTACCGAACAACTTTTGGAAGACACACGGTCTGTTTCATGGCATTGCGTTTACAATGTAGCTTATCGGACTTTTCCCAAATAAGAAATAAGGATACGCTTTTCAACGTCACTAAATTTTCTTTTTTCTTTTTCACTTTTTAATAAATTTACACTCTTCTCCATTTTTATACTTTTTTTGGCACAACAAATTTAAAATTAAAACTACAAATGCTTAACTGATCATCTGTTGTTTAAAATTCCGTGCGAAAAAAGTGCTGCTCATATTGTTTCGCAGTTGAAAAAAAAATTTTGCCAAAAACATTTTTGAGTTAAAAAACATGCTGTCAGAAACATTTTGTGTCTTTTCAAAAAGTGAACAGAGTACTACTTCAGCAACATTATTTCTTTTTTATTTCGCACGAAGGTTTTTATATGGGCTTTTGAGAGCATTTCGCATGAAATCATCAACAGAGTATCATGCTTTAATGGTGAATTTTCGAATTAGTGTAGAATTCGCTATTTTCTCCGATTTTTGAGAAAACTGCGTTTTTATTAAAAATTACGATATTTTTGTAACTTAAAACTTTAGAACTTTACTTTGGTTTTGTGGCGAATTTTCGAATTTTGAGAAATTTCCAAGTTATAGTTTAATTTTCAGGCTAATTAAAAATGTTGATAGAATTTAAGATTTTTATGATTTTAAATATTTTAAAGAATTTTTACATTTGTTTTAATGGGAATTTTCGATTTTATTTATGTAATTGAAGCCAAGACGCGAATAACGTTGTAAAAGCCAAATTTTGCAAAACCTGATTTTTTGCAATTACAATGAGTCAGTCAGTGGAAGAACGTTGTAAGTTATAAACAAAATGCTACTACGAACGGAATTTATTTTATTTTTATTATTTTTGATAAACTAAAAAAAAATAAAGAAAGAGATAATCAAACCTTTTAAATACGTTTTTTTGCTCTCCTGAAAAATTATTATTTTGTCTTTGCAACGTTATTCGCGGCGATCCTTCAATTGACAACTATGTTGTTTGTTAAAATTTAGACTTTTTTTCATAAATTAAAATTTGTTTGTTATTTTTTTGGCTCTTAAGTGCAATTACAAAATTTTTTAAAATTAAATTTTTTGTGGTGAATATTCAAAATTTGGTGAATGTTGGTTTTTTGGGCCGAATTTCGGCATTTCTTTGAATTTTGGTTTTTTTTTATTTTTTTTAATCCAGTTTTTCGATTTTACAGTTAAATTTTGCATTCCTAATTTTGGAAAAACTTCAATTGCCCGGAAGAATTCTATTTTCTTTTTTAGCTTTTGGAATTTTCAGTTTTCTTTTTAATTCGGTCCAAGTTATCTGAGGATCCCGGAATGATATATTATAGCAAATTTTATATAGATTCAGAATATGAAAATTGTATGAGTGTACAGCCGGATAAGAATGGTTTTTAAAATTCCGGGATTCGCCGAACGCCTTGATGAAATGGATCAAGTTTCAAGATCGTAAGTTGGCGAGTGTTGTCAAAAAATTCATTTTAAGATCGGACAGACGGACATCGTTAGTTCAACTGCTAATAAAGATCTGTAATATACACATATACTATGTTGCGTCGGAAATAAATATTGTAGAAATTACAAACGAAATGACAAACTTACAAATACCCTTTTCACTTTTATGGAGGGGATGCAAAGAATTCATATTTTGTGTTATGCATGTTCTTATATACAATTCAGTGAAACGATTCTAGTCAGCTAGTGGCTAACTAGGCCGTAACTTTAGAATATTATTCATTCTTTTTGATTGAGTTTAAACGCCAGCTATAGTGTGCCTATACTGGCTTAAGCTAAAAATTACAAAAGGCTTTTAGGTGACTATAATTAGAAATTAGAAATTATTTAGTCGCAGTTGCATATGTACGGGTACATGTGTAATATACGCACTTTTGAATGACAATAATTTGTAAACTGCGGTATAGCAGGCAAGGCTGTTTTGAGGTCACACAAAGACCATTATTATCTTCCTTTAACGAATGCCCTTCACAGTAACTGCGATTCTGGCTTCATTTTTAGAAAAACTAAAACCAAAACCCGCACCAGACAGTTGCTCGTTGTGAATGCATTTGCTTTCCCTGGATGGCATGCGAATTTTCTGAGCCAAAAAGTCCGACAATTTTGCTTAACTACGAAGCCATTTAAATGGAATCGTGCTTCAATGGTGAAGATGATTTATTTTTTCGGAAAATTCAGCACAACTTACGTCATATTTGCAATAGGTTTTCACAATGGTAACGCGCTTTTCTTTAGTGTAGCGCTCCATTTATAATAATCGGAGCAATTATAGATGACTTGCACGAAATCCTAATAGCGCATTATTATTGAGACACCCTACATTATTAATAGTAGTTTGTTTAAATAGGAATTTGAAACATCAACACATAATAGACAAAATTGTTTGTTGTTTGCCCTCGTATCAATAGCGGTAACCACTCCTGATAGAAAATATAATATTTGTTGTCACCAAGGTGTTTAATATTTGACTAGAAGGATTTAATGTAGCACATTTTCTAACCAGAAGCCAAGAGAGCGATAAAAATCATATGTTATAAAACATATTTTGTTGTGTCTGTCGAAAATGTTTATAATTTCTTCGCTTCTATCACGAGTTCACGTGAATGGCCTTAGTAAATTAAATTTTATTTGTTTTTTCTAACTCATAAAAAAGTATTATTGGTCATCGAATATTTCTCCTCTCTTGATTCTGTTATCGTAACAATGCAATAGACCTGAATTTATGATTTGTTAAAAATGTGTAACAATAAACTTGTACAAATTCTTATATATTTAGTATGCCAATTTAATAATACTGGAATTATTAATCGCAAAACAAAAAATGACTGTTAAAATTATAAGAGAAACGAATTAAAAAATATTGCAATTATGTTTTCCCCAAAGGTGCAAACATATAATAAGGTAGAATTGCACACACAAAACGTAAATAGTGATAATAAAGAAAAAAGCAATAACTTTGTATTAACTACTATTTAAATTCTGTTTAACAAAATTGTTAAGAAATGTTTTTATTATTGTTTTGCAATAACATGCACATGCACGTTCAATAATGTGTATAACAATTTCTCAATGAATTTATTGATACCCTACGCCACTGAAAGACAAAGTAGGTATAATGTGTATCTGCTAATGTTTGTCAAGTTCAATCCACTAATACCAGTACGTTAGTCTAGCATGCTGTTTGTCAAACCACATCTCGTTCTCTGAAATTATTGGTTGTGCAAAAAAAGTTCTCGCTGTTTGCTTCACTTTAAATTTTCACTATAAATTTTAACGATTTCAGAATTTAACTTTTTTTTTTTTTTTTTTGTTAGGAATCGGTTTCGACAGGGACTTCAATTTTGAAGACAAAAAATATTTTAGAAAGCCACAAAAGTTTAAAGATAGGGAAAGAGAGAGACCATATTGCCGTAGCGTTTAAAAAGTATTTGGAAAAGAGCGGATGCAGTTTTACACCCCCCAATACACAAAAAATCAGTCCATATTTGACTGCAGCCTACTTGTAAGACATAATTTCATAATTGGAGGCAAAAAAATGAAAATGTATGTATTACGAATCAAAATTAGCAAATATTCACCCCTATCCTGACGTTTCGATGGTGAATAAATTCCTGGAAACATTTTCACGTCAAAACTATTCCCCTTATCATGACTGAGTTCTTCCCTCGAAATTTTTTCACGTTTCCCTTTGGAAAATTTTATTTTTATTTTACGAAAATGCAGAGTGAAATTATGCTCAACAAGATGGAAAACGTGACGATTTTCGCTAGAACTCTTGGGTTGTAACTTTACTGTCTTTTTCTGATAGATCACTTACTACAAAGACTTTGTTCAAAACCATCCAAAACTTGTGAGACCACCTTGCAGAATGTTGATTGTGCCATTCCCGACTTTATAACCTCTTGCTAACCTTTTCTGGTATCCACTCTTGAGAAATAACCGCAAGCAAGCAACAATGGCATGCACGATTGGCGAAAAAGTAAATGATTTTTCGTAAAGGCCAGAATTATTAAGCACATCCAAAATAAATAGAAATGCAGATTTATTTAGTCTGTAATGTTCGATAAATCGAATAAAAAAATTTATTTTAAAGGAAACATTTTTTGGTTGCACTAAGTCACTTACAATATATCGGATAATTCCAAGAAGCTAGATGCGCCTCGTAAACCCCAGCGAACATTTCGATCTTGCATAGTTTCTTCTTTTAATAAATGGTTCTTGTTTTATTCATTTACTTTTAAGCAATAATTTTAAACAATTTTATTCGCCTTATTTGCATTCAATGTGCACTGATAGCTTACTTTATTTTAACAGCTGTTCAAGGAAGGGAACACAAATTTCACGGAAAATTTGAGTCGCCTATTTTCATTTTAAGGGGAATGAAAATTTCATGGGAATCAAATCTTTTTACAAAAAATATGACTTTTAATATTTCATCTTATTATATATTTAAATCAAAAAATTAGTGTAAGGTATCATCTAGTCGAGGTTCACCGTATTAAACTATTTTGTGTTAATTTTTATTGTACGAAATTAATTGTTTTTACAACAACAAACATACTATATATGCAATGTAAAACTTTATATCTCATATAGGGGTTCGCTTGATAAGCACAATTTTTCACAAGCGCAATTACGATTAAAATAAAAACTGTTGTACGCGATTAGATACTGATTAATCGAATATATCACAAAATGGGAGATCATTTGTTCTATATGATTTTTTAAATTAAACCGATTGGGCTCCTCACTCCTCGATCTGAAGTGTACGATTGACAAGACATTGCAAAGAATGCTATTCGTAGATGCTGTAACATTAAAGCTATGCCAGATTCATATAATTTTGTTTACCATCAGGTAATTTTACACAGCTCACTTGTAATAATAAAGTGAGTCTCGAAATTCATGCACGATTTAAACTTGCCGCCACTTATGAGGTAAAGTGTTTCGAGTCAATAAAAATGGAGCCCTATATGAAAGAAGAATGCTTTTTCATTGCTAAAAAAAAGAGTCCAAAAACAAATGCCTACGAAAACAATTGAAAGCAAAACCACCCAGCATAAAGTTCTAGTGAGTCTTTCTGCAGATCTGCACACAGAATCGGCACTGTATAATATTATAGTAGAAGCGAAATTAATGCAAAATCGGTGAAAATTTCACAGGCGCTAGCTACTTATGGGCAAGCTAGAAACGCGGCATAAGAAGCCAATTTGCAGAAGCAGAAACATGCAACAGTATTTAAATTAAATAGCACTGTGATGGTGACGTAAAATAGTTTTGACTACTTTAAATATCATCTCATCGACATGAAAATCGACACAGGAGCACAGGCAGATCCAACATTAATATAGATGTCATGAGGGACCTCAATTATAAATCGACATAAAAATCGTTCTTTAGTTTTTGCTGCTTGAGAATATCTAAAAAAATATAGAGCTGCCCCACCAATGTAAAAGTTTAGATTGCTCTGCAACTAGTTTATTTATCATGGTCTTGCATAAAACGCAAGATAATAGCACTTTTGAAATTGCAGTTTAACAAACCTTAAATTTCTTGCTGATTCTTCCCGAGAATCTGTACAAATGACAATATCTTAAAGAAGTTCAAGATGAACTAGAATTTCGCTGTAGATTTAAGTTGAATAACAAGTTCCTCCGTCTTTCTCAATTCATACACTAGCACTATATTTGATATTGGAAGTGGTACTTGGAGTATGTTTGTAAATAACTTTTCAGCTGAAGCAGGGTTATGCAAACTAAACAAGTTTGCAAATTCAGATCAGCCTTTGGACTGGAGCAACGGAAAGTTTTCACCAATCTGCACTTGGTTTCTTCAAATAGTTTATATTTTTCGATATGTGGAAAATTTGCGTCAATTGGTCTAGAAGCAGTTCTCCGGTGACTTGTTGAAGAAGCTCTGATGCAAACGTAACGTTCCGTGACCGATGAAAACAGCACATATTAAATACTAGTAGAGCTTAAGATAATTAGGTATTTTAATTTACACAAATACGTGTAACTTTTCTTATGAACACATACACATTTTATAATTTATGCACAAATTATAATTTAGACCAGTATTGTAGTAACCGGATATGGATAAGATCCTTTGGGTATATTCAGTGACCGTCATACCATTTCTGGCAGAAATCAAATTTCCCCTCCTACGACAATGCCATGTTAAAATGCCAGGTCGTTTGCATTCAAAATGTTAGAACTTAAACAGGTTCCTATCCCCAAAGAATCAGCCACGTGGCAACTTCTGCGGCTGTTCCGTTCCCGTTCAGCTAATTTTATTTCAAAAGTTAGTCGGCTCTACGAATTATACGGATGTACCTTCTAGGCCTTACGAATATAATTCTTAGCGGCTATGAACCGCCCCGACTGTAACGAAACTTAAACTACTTAATAAGGCAAAACTAATAACGAAATGAGAATTATTATTTGTACTTAGGTGCATGTATATTAGTAACAGCAGGTAGCGTGAAAACAATAAAAAATAAAGTTATAATTTTAATCAGACGTAATACACGTTACAATTGTTAGTATGACTTGAATTTAAAAAAAATGGGGTGCAGATTTGAACTCAGCACCCGAGTCCAAAATTCTGTGTATTTGTGCTATCATATCCTTAGTTGTAATAAATTAGGCGCGACTACGATTGTAATCGACTTGAAACCCCTAAACAGCACTACCCACAACTATTCAACGTTTTTTTTTATAGTTGTTAAGTGAATATTTTAACAAAACATAGATGTTATTTCTAGCCACCACAGTAGCGTATCTAATAGATATATGTTAGTTATATTCAAAATTAGCTATTAAAATGTTAAATAATTTCAATGGTCAAATGCTGGCCAATTAAAACCGTACAGTGGGTTCGAGAACAGTTAAAGAAGGTAAACTTTTGAAATATGTTTACAGTTATATTTTGAAAAAAAGTAATTGCTTGCTAAAACTTAATGTTAAGAAAGGATAAAACTTGCATTACTTACCCTTTAACATATTGTCTACATATATTTTAAAATGATTCCAGTTTCAATTTTTAATGCTTTTAACCGCTGAGACACAATATTGGTGGAATCTAAAACGACAATTAAAAGTAGGTAAGACAGTCTTGACGTTAGGTTTTATGAAAAAAGCTTTAGACATATCTTATAAAATAAAATACTTAGTACATATAGCATATGCTTCAACTGATCACCAATGATCTGCCGGCAGATACGAACTTTGTTTCCGGAGTTTTGCGGCCATTTTGATTAAAAAAAAGATGCTGAATTTTGATGCAGCATGAAATCTGTTCTCCTAATGCACTGTTTAATTTGACATTTCACTTAAAATAAGCCCAAAGGAAGAATTCTAATTGTAATAAATCACATGATCTAGGGCTACAAGTCCGATGAACGAAACGAGTGAAAACGAAACTAGGACAGGTGTCATATAAAAATAGGATATCAATAACACCAAATTTTTATGGGAAAAGCTCTCTTATTATGTAGCGATAGAAGTTCTGAGAGCTTTATTCCTTAATGGTGATTTTGCGTTAAGTATCTTCTTTCTCTTGTCAAGATTTAATAATCAATGCAGTATGCCCTATTTGTTATGCCTGATAGAGACAAAATTGGAAAAATCCAAGTTTCGGAGCACCTAGGAGACTATGTGAAACAACCAGGGAGGTAGATCGAAAACCCATGCAGATATGTTTTGTAAAATTATATTGGATTACACATATATAGATAAAGTTATGTACCATGGACATAATGCTTTGATTTATGTAGGCACCAGTCTGGCGACACAATCCCACGGTGGTCTTAGCCCCGGCGACCACCAACGCCCTTATACGCACTTGTATAGGTAGTTGATACAGACAATGGGTGTCTGAACCCTAAGCCAACCTCTTGCAGACGGGTTGCAAGTTACCCATTATATTTTGTGCCTCACCAACAGCCAGTCAGAGTCTACTGGTTCCCATGGTACCAGTGTAATTACTGATGTAATTTAGAAAGTCTTCTTCCAGTTTTAGGCTCTAGATAAACCTCGAGGACTGGTTCCCCCATCTCCTCCAGTAACAATACATCAAGGTGGCCGGATCACCAAGAACACATACCTTAATAATTTTTCACCATTATCAATGTTTTAATATGATCTTGTGCATATGGTTACCGCTGTTGAAGCGTAGGTGATCGGTCTATTGAATTTCGAATTTTCACACAGACGCAACAAGTTACTAATCATGTCATTGTTGACTGTGAAGCCACAGAATATAAACAGAATACCCAACAATGACGTTTCAAAAAGCGTATTATCAGGTGTTATGCGTTTTTACGTACAAAATTTTAAGTTAACCCGATTATATGAAAGAGATAGGTAAATTAGAAGTGATAAGGTTTTTTATATCTTTCATATAATCGAGGTAATATTGTTGTAAGTTGTCGCGTCTAGTTAGTAGTCTATGGTAAAGCTCCAACCTGTATCGTTTTTAACGACAATACGGCAAATATAACCGAGAACTGTCAAATCAGCTGTTCACATAAAACAGTGTTGCCAAAAGTTCTCCGCCTCAAAAGAAAAGCATCTCACACAAAACACATGCGTGTTTCGGGTTCTTAGAGGAAGAGAATTGAAACGCATACTGGTTTAAGCTCCGTGATTGAGGGAAAAATTTAACAATCGGAAAACGTTGTTCTCTTTTTCTAAAATTTAATTTTTAGATTTTTATATCTTAAAAACAGTCTTTGGTTAATATCCGTTTGCTCTAAGTTCATTCAAACTATAGGAATATAGTGGAACAAACTAAGCCGTACGCCAGTAATAAGAGATGGAGATGGATAGTTTGAGATTGGATTCGAGGAGTAAAAATCGAATGGCAAACTGAAGAATGTTCGATTTTATTTAAATCAAGTATGCCATTTTACGATATTTCTAATTGCCTATTAAAAGAAAGACATGTGATTACGACTAAAATTAAGTCAAGATTATTTCACTGTTTTTATACATGGGGCAATATAAAACAATGATTTTCGACCGAGAAAAAAGTATAATCTCTACACTATTTTACTTTAATCTACGTAAGTGGAAGACAAATTTCTCTCTGTAATACATTGTTACATCAGACATTATGACGGCAAAATGAAGCAAACAAAATCTTGGAAACTAATTTACGCCCAGTGGTCAACCACAGATGTTTAAATGTAAAAAAATAATATTTGTAACATATAATTTAGCCGATGCACCAAACAGCAGAGAAGCTATAGTATTAAATATTTCAAATTGAAATTTCTTATGGCAAATATATAACTACAACGAAACCCGACAATTAAGATAAAAAAATAAGGTGGTAATTATTGTTCTACTGGAAAAGTAATTTTGGGCAGCAGCAGTTCACCTTGCAGACTTTAAAAAATAGGATTAGTTTTGAATAAAAAAAAGGATTTTTCACGGATATATATTCTGATTTTGAAATCAAGTATCTTGAAAGATTGGACATATGCCAATTGGTTTATTTATTGACTAATTTATTGTGTTTGCTGTAATTTGAAGTGGATGATGGTTTTCTGAATTGACGCTAATTTCAACTGGCTTCTTCTGTCCTATGTGGAACGTTACGTGTATGTCTACCTCATTTGGGAATTGTTAAACTGCATCTATATAAAACATTTATCGTTTCGCAACAATTGTGATCCTTTTTGTAAAGAGAAAAAATACATTTAACTACCTGCTCACTGTAATTACTATCGTAAGACAATACATCTTAAATATTTGTCTGGTAAGTAAAGAGAAATGGATGGCAATAGTGCCAGGAATTAACCGAATATTATTTTATTTCTATGCTCTATTTATCCAATTTTCTGTTTAACTTTGCCACCCCGCAAACATGTTTTCGTTTTCAAAGAGTCTATAGAAAACAACCCAAATCAATTGCTGGTCAAAAAATTATTTATTAAGCAAGAAGAAATATCAAAAACCATTTCAGGATTTAAAAGTTGCGGCTATAAATTTCAAAATAACTATTTTATTATCTTCCATCTTTTGTTTCATAAAAATCTATTTAAATACTTAAAAAAAATAATGTGTCTAATTTAAGGAAAATTCCCATTTATTAACATAAATCATAAGTTTAAAAATGTTACCCATTCAGTCAATCTAAAACACTATAATTTAACGAGTGAGTGAGTGACTTGGCAAGGATTAAATACTCACTCACTTATTCCATTAAATATTTTGCTGAAGTAGGAAGTTTTTTTTTTTGTGAAACCACTTTTTATTTCTACTGTTTTTTTTCTTTTGTTTAAAGAAACATTATTGTAAAAACTTGGTCAGTAAGACCAAGTGCTATTTATTTCATTTCTTTCCACAAACAAGATTTTGTTGTTTGATTTGTTGTTTACATTTCCAGCTAAATATTTGTTATAGTAATACAGTGTTAGACTGATTTTTTTTTTATTAAGTCGTTAATAATATTTTGTAAACTAATAAAATTCAAAAATGTATAAATTATTAATTTACGTCTGTTTCGATTTATAATATTGCTAGTGAGTATTGAAATAATAACTTTACTAATTGGTCTTCTTTTTATCCATAAGACGATTGTTTATGTCTATTGGATTTGGTTGGAATAGTTTTGAATTGAATTTTGAATGGATATTTATGATTTTGATGTTTAAATATTAATCAGGGTATTCACAGTCTTGCGGAAAAAGTAGACAATTTATTTATCTTTATTATTAATAATTCATTAATGTGGATTAAAAGCTGATGCGTCCAGACATACTAACCAAAATTTGGTTTATTTGTGTCAGATAAGTATCTATAGAATAATGCTGCAGCGAAATCGCATTGGTAAATTTAATCAAAGTTATAAAGCCCAATAATTTCTTATCGCTGTTTTAATATACTAATGGGGGTTTTTTTTCTAGAAAAAATGTAAAATTTTCTGCCCTTTTGTTATACTAAAAATGTTCACGCCCATGTGAGCAGATTTCTAGTAGTGTTTTTTTAGATTTTACCCTAATTAATGGCAAAAGGCATTGCCCTTCATAATCTGTATAAAACCTCACATAATAAGGGTTAGTGAAGCATGTAGCTGTTAACGAGACATTTTCTTTAAGAAACGAAAACGCCATAAGGTAGCCAGAAGTCTTGCAAGCCCTATATGAAAGCTTTAACATACCCGAATCCCTATAAAGGATTATTAAGTATAAAAAAAGAAACACAGAGATCGAGATACAAAAAGATGCGGGCAATAAAGTGTTGTGGTACAGCAATCTATGCTGGGCCTAATGCATTCCATACACGAGACGAACGTTAGTACAACTCCGTTGATAATTCAGTGGAATAATTTATCTACCAACTATACAACTTTGTGTACAATCTCGTTGTACAACTCAATTTTTCAAACAATTGCTTTTGAATAAAGATGTCAAATAAAACATGTTTTTTCCAGCCACATAAGTGATGGAAAATTCAGTACTATTGTACTATTTCCAGTGCTTTTAGATTTGCGAAATACTTTAAGTGGATAGTGTGTTGTCTTATACACATGAGATGTTTTAATCGCCTGCGTTTGTATCTGACCAACCGCAAATGACTAACATAATTTCTCTTCTATTTATAAGCTTTTATTCATACACTAAAGTACATAATCCTCGATAAAGTATTATGATTAAAAAATTTTATAATAATTTAAATTGAGAAGGCTACTCAACGCCAGACATTTTTCTATCAATTGCAGTCATGTTAAAAACTAAGCTACTCTATAGATCTACCTCTACTCTAAATTCCCTGCCTGTTATATTCCACTTTTTTGGTGGGAAAAAACGAGCCAACACATCATCGTTGCCAATTCCATTAGATGGGATTATTGCATGAGCTTTGGCAATCAAGCAATTCCAAAAAAAAAGGTAAATTTCCCCCCCAAAATCATTAACTTTGTCCACACAAAACTTTTTTGGAAAAATTAAAGAATTTTTAGTTTTCGATAATACTTTCCCACTCCAAAAGCTTGAGCTAGATTCGCGGATAGTTATACCTGAATGAGAATGAGAAGAAGAAAAGAGGAAAATGAATAGGATTAAAAAAAATAAAGACTGAAGAGTGTAGATTAGAAAACTGGTGATTTTTGTAGAGAGTTTGGGTTGAGTGGTCACTATATTTGTGCCGCTAAGCCAGTTGTTTCTCCTTATGATAGAATGATATCTCTGTGATGCTAAGAAAGGTACCCCACCCCAGATGAGCTTGGCTTAGGACTACTATCCCCAGATTCTATTCGTTGGTACAACTTGCAATGCCCGGTAATCGTTGTCGATATGCCTTAATTGCGCCCTCTGAAATCTTAATCTTAATTTTTGGTTCGAATCCTGTCTAAACTGGGTAAATTTGTTTAGTGTTCCTCCCACCATTTGGCCTGGGCCATTTCATATAAAGCTTTATTAATTTGGTTCTCACAGGTCAAGAGGGAAGTGCTACCGGATTCATCAATATACGAGTCGAGCAGACTTGCTCCTCTCATTACTAGCTTACTGCAGGAAAGGCTGATTAAACAAACGCAGCATAAAAAATAAGATCGGTGTCCGGAGGAACTAGCGCTACGAGACACGACATTTATCGTTAGGTGAAAACTGATCCTGAATGAAATAATGAATTTCGCCTTTATTCCCAGAAAAGAATTTTATTAACAAAAATGAATGGTTACTTAATATTTTAAAAGCGTGTACACTTTTATAAACTATTATTTTTCAAAGCAAGCAACTGATGATCAGTGATCCAATGCGTTCTAAGTTAATCGCATATCTAGACTGCTTCCTTCTAGAGGGCTCAATGTGTATGAAGCTGAACTGCTCCTAAACGACTGGAACGATTATGATGAAATTATGTGTGTGTATATAAATGGTTTAGATTTGTAACTGGTCTCGGTAGGTGATAAGTATCAAATAAAATGGTTTGTTGAGAAGAATTCAAAAACCACGGAATCGACATATTATAATTAATAATTATTATTAAATTGTAATTAGTTGAAAGGTCGTACAAATCTGAATTGAAAAAAAAAATCATTTCCATTCACTATTGCAAATTTTTTGGAAAATCTGTGAACACTTTTACTACTTAATAAACGCATAGGAGTACATAAGTATGACTAATGTTTAGATTATATTGTATGTTTGTTAAGCCACTTAAATGTGGCATAAACACACAATCTTTCTTTGCATATAAATTCCCCCTCTGGATACACTCACTCACTCACTCGACTGCAAACTCAACGCTTACACTTGTAGCTGGCCTGAAGACTTACGAACATACTTTGAGTATCATCAATAGCTTATTTTTCAAACCGAGTTTTTTTTGCAGAGTTTAAATTTTCTTTTCATCATTGTTGCGCTTTTCGTTATGGTTTTCACGTTAATGCCTTTTCAAAGAGATTTCAACATTTATATATAAAATGCCACAAATTCGCCACCAACAAATTAGTTTACTTACAACTTCAAAACCAAACGGTATTTTCTTTAAACTCTAATTCATTTTGAGGTTTAACACATCGTCTCGCTAGGCCATAGAAAGGATATAGAAAGCTGTCGAAAACTACTACAAACTACCTATAAAAAGGATCTACCAAATGTCTCCTTTTACGTTGGCGTTAAGTATCGCTTTGTTGGCTGGTTCTATACAAGCTGGCGTTATTGGCGGTCATTATGGTGGCCATTTGAGTTCAAATGTTGAAGCTCATGACTTTAGTGAGGGTTTAGCACAAAGTGAATCCTCTAACTATGAGTCTTTGGGGTCTTTCGGCGATCACTTGCAAGAATCTCACTTTCCGTCTGACTATGGGCAGGATTATAAGGGAGGTGAATACGAAGAGTCGGCTGCCGCAAGTGAACACATCAAGTATGGCAGCTATGAACATCAACACTTTCCCCAATATGAACATGAGCATGAATCGATTGGTTCGTTTCATGACATACACAGTGATCTACATGATTTCGATACTAAACCAGTTCCGGGCATTAACCACGGCAAAGGTGCCTTGAGCTACAGCACAACATACGAATTTAAAGATCCTAAACCATAGAAACTGCTCTAAACTATTGATAATTCAAAGTTGGCTTGTGTTAGTTCAAGTTTAAAACGTGTAATATTTTCATTTTGTTTTCCTCTCTTCTATTTGAAACTCTGCCTTAAGACATCGTGCATGTGTGTTTTAATCTTAATTTAAGCTGTGATTACGTTCTTCATAGATGATGGTGTTTAATAATAATACCAGTATTATAAATCGAAAATTCAAAGAAAAAAAGCACAAATAATTATTAGACCAAAGAATGTGTAATACAAAAGTGATGTGTGCGTTCGCAAGTTTTGTTGTGGAATCTGTCGTCATGGCTCGCACGTTCAAGGAAGATAACAACACTTGAATGAATCCAGTTAATTGTGCAAAATTTTTGTTTTGTTTTTATATTTTGTACTTGTTACTATAAGTAGATTGATTAAAGAAAAATACATTGTCTTAGTTTAATAAAATTGATTTATAAAAATGATATATTGAATAAAAACAAACGACTTCAATTTTATTTTGATTTTTATCGTTAAAATTTTTTTGAAAGATTTTCTAGTAAAGTTTTTGTACCAAAAAAATGATCTTCACAATTCTCACTAGAAATCGTATCGGAACATTTTTAAATTTCGAGTAATATTTTAAGGTAGGTATAGTGATGGCAATAAAATACTCTAATCGATTAATTAATATTATGATTAATTGAACTGATATGATGAAGTAGTCGCGAAGAAATAATCGGGTAACCGATTAGCTAAGGTTGAAACTTATCATTACCATAAATTATTGCAAAAAACTTAAATAAAACTAAATCTACATAATGATTTCTTTTTTATTAAATTAGTAGCATGCAATTTGTTTGTGGTCTATAACTTGTGTAGAATATTTTTAATAGAAAAAATTTATGTTTTTATAACGTAAAAATTAAAAACAAAATCATTTAAAAATCACAGTAAATAGACTTTGTAATAACGTAAAAAATTTTATATCGTAAATATTATACTCTTATATGGATATTTGTATATCGTAGAACTATGGATATTTTTATATCGTAAAAATATTATATATAAAATTTGAATGTCGATAAAACTTTATTTTAAAACTTTTACGTAGTTATAGAAATTTATGTATCGTAATAAGTTTCTGTAAAAGATTTTTAATCGTGTATGGAAATTTTCGTATCGTAAAAATTACAAATAACAATTTCTTCATCGCCAATTTTTTTCAGGAAAACTTTATTCAAATAAATAATGTTCTAGTTTTTTAAAAAATATTCTGAAAACACTTTGATATCGAAAATAATCGCTATAGAAATTTTTTGGAACGAAATTATTTTCCACAGAAAATCGTATATAGTAAAAATATATTTATATACATACTTCCTGAACATAAAAGTATTCCGTGAACACTTTTTTATCGTGAAAAGAATCTACAGATAGAAATTATCTATAAAAATGTTGTATCGTTGTGTTCCATTTTATATTCTAAAGCTTTTTGTACTGTAAAACTGTTCTATGGATAATTTTTAGGGAATAAAAATGTATAAATTTTTCTATAGAAATTGTATGCCAAAAAAATTAATTCTAGAATTTTTATATACGAAAAATAATTACTTCAATTGTTATTCTTATATCGTATAGATAGATCCATAATTTTTAGATTATTTAAATTATATATAAAAGTTTTTATATCATAAAATTATCTACTAAAATCTTTATATCGTAAATATTATCTATGGGATTTCTTACGTTGTAAAAGTTATATACAAATCGTGTATAATTTTTTGTAAAATAAGTTTAATATCCCAAATATAAGATATTATTATATAGTAAAAGTTTTCTAAAACAATTTACTATAATAGAAGTTTTTATAACGTTTTTCTTTTTCCTCAAAAATTTTTGTATCGAAAAAATTGTCTGTTCAAATGTTTGTGCCACGAAATTTATTTTTTCTAATTTGTGGTTAGCAAAATTTAATTATACAAATTTTTCTACCGTTTTATACCATTTTATGTTGTAGAGAATTTATACTTAAAAGTGATATCTAGGAATTTTAATGCCGTTAAAATTATAGAATTTTTTATATCGTAAAAATTTTCTATAGAACTATTTATAACGTAAAAATGTTTATATCGTAAAAGCTACATAGGGATATTTTTTTTTCATATTGATAAATGTAAGTAATAAAAAAATTTCATATCGTAAGTTTTTTTAATAGAAACTGTATATGGATAAAATTTTCAATTAAAATTTTTTACCGTAAAATATTTCTATACAAATATTTATGTCGTAATAATTTTCATTAAAAAGTTTCATAACGAAAAATTTTCTTTTTAGAAGTTTGTAATAATTTTGTAATATAAAAAGCTCTACGTAGTTTTTAACTCCATAAAAATCTTAGTATCGGCGTAATTTCATAATATTTGTTAAGATTATTCTTATTAAAGATTTCTTCGCATTAAATTTTAAACTAAATTCCGTCTCGTTAAATTTCGTAACAATGTAATCTGTGCTCGAGGTCAACTAATTGTCATACAGCTTTTGCGGTAACGAAGCGTCATACACATCTTCATAGTCAGCAAAATAAACTACTTATTATATCTGTAAAAATGTCAGTCTATTTAATGAGATGCTCATCACGAAGATTTCAGATTATTTGAAGTCTTCCAGCGCATTAGTTTTCAAATAATAACGTTTGTTTTTTAAGTCTTTTGTTGTGTGGAGTGAATCGTTTAAGCTACGTATGCCTAATTCTCTGCTAAAGTAAATATTACAGGGTAAACAAAACGGTATTAAAATCACAAACTTTTTTCAAATTTTATGTATGTATGTATTTCTACATATATTTAAAAATAAATAATAAATAAAGGTGTGTATATTTCTTTACTTGATTTGTTTCATAAAACCAGTTTTAGATAAGATAATAAATATATTTCACATAAAAATAAACAGAATATTTGTAATCTTTTTGAATAATCTTTTTAAAATATTTTGCATATTTCAATTGATATTTAAACCTTTATAACATTAAAACTTCCAAATCAAGTCCCTTATTAAAAATATAACTAACATTATAATTTTTAACCGATCTTCGTATTATGTTATGTTCTTATCTGAAACGCTTTACTTTATTATCAATCGTTTAAGAGAATTTTTTTCAATTTCAAAAATGCTAATTTACTGGAACAATATAGAATAAATAAATAAATATTTAACAGAGAGAAAAAACGTTAAGCATGAAGTCGAAGGCAAATAATAAAATAAATTTAAATAAAATATAAACGTTAATAATTTGGTATTTTGAATAATTCTATATACATAGGTTTGTTAAAAATAATTTTTTATTGAAAATCTGAGTAGAGAAGCATACGCATGTTTCTAAAAAAACTGTTTAAGAATTTCTACAAATGACAGAAGCTTTAACAAATATCAAAGAGTTCACATATTTTACTTTTTTAGAGGGCTAAACTTGGGCTTATAATATCATTTACTATCGCCGATTTTTTTAATTATATAATAATTCTATAATACAAAATTCTATAAAAAAAATTTACACAAAAAAAATTTTCTCTATTTAATGATTTTTTCATTTAAAACTTTTCGTTTGATCTGCGGTTACCTACAGAGTTAATGGAAGAATAAGCACTATTTTAACTTTTTAAATACGTAGTGTAAATAATAAGACCTTAAGCTTCTTTTTTCACTTTAAATATTTAAACAAAGTTATTTCTTATTTAAGGTCTTTGACTTTTTTATTCTTAACTCTAATTTTGCAGATCAAATTTTTTTTCATATTTGCATAGTATATATTTGACAATAAAACTGGAAAATATACTTTTAGTAAAAAAAACTAATAATCACAACACTAGTATTTGTTGTTTTTTCTTCTTTTCTTTTTGTAGTAAAACATCGTTTTTAATGATTTGAGTCCCACACTTGTTTTAAGAAAAATTTTAGTTGGTTTCCTTTTTCTATGAAATATATATTTACAAAGTCTAATACACATTAAATGTTTTAGGTTTTCGATGCTTAAAGTGGTCTTTGTAGAGAAATTTTAGTGATCATAGCTTGAGTATTAGTTCGCCACATGATCCGATGGACATGATGAAGAATTTCATCAGATATATGCACCTATTGAACAATGATATAAAGACAAGAGTATTCAGGGTCTTATAGTCAAAATATGCTAGATATTATTTAATAACGCTATAGAATTGCCTAGAGTGACAACAAAAATATAATTATGTAAATACTTTCTTAAGTAGCCAAATTTGCTGTCATTATTTTACAAATATTTATTATTCTCACAGCTTTCTTTTAAAGGGTCACTTATAAAGAAATTTTACGTCAGATATATTTTCAATACAAACTAGCCACATAAAATTCGATTTTGTAGGATATTTTAACAATAATTAAAATTATCTTGTTTCTGGCGGTCAAATTGACTTTTCAGCTTTGATGTCTTTGAAGATTTAAAAAAAAATTTATAGAATTTTTGCAGAATGTTTTAGCAGGTCAAAGACGACCCATACTGCAAAGATTTAGAGGCTTAAAATATTCCATACGCCTATACACACGTTTTTTTCTGTCTCCTCAGCCGACGATTAGGATATTCTTTCTGTATTCCTATGTTTTATAATGCTGTAAGTCATTATATTTATCTTATAAACATTACAATCATCCCCTCAGTTCTGACATTGTTTTCGATTTAACAAAATCAATCTCAACAATGCTATTTAAAAATTTTGTAGCGTATTTACTATACTTCAACCATAAAAAATCAACCAATTTCAATTACAAATTATTGATAAAAAGTTTTTTGTACTCTTGAGTACTGTCAGTGACTTCTTTGACAAAGCATAAGTAATGAAATTTATTTACCATACGATTTTGCATAATGTTTTGTGTTTATATCAACATCATTATTAAAGTCAATATTATCACTTATTCCTAAATTGCCATGATTAACACTGCTGCTAATATCGACAGCGCTGTTGCCAATTCTGCTACTGCTGCCAATTTGTGTATGTAATTGAGATTTCGGTAACTCAAAATTATGCGTATCATCTGAAAATACTGTATTAACTAAATGATCACTACCCGGATGTTGCGACGCTACAGAAGATGTATGATAATCGGGCAAAGCTCCCCGCCATACATCATAGCCTGGTGCAAGACCACCTGCTGTCCAGGAATCTCCGTTACCAGCTGAAGATTCCAAGTCGCTGCCCAAATGACCTGTTCCATATATATCCAAGCTGGCATCTAAACCGTCTGATTCTGAATCAAACTTAAGAGAATGTACACCACCATTGCTATATTGCAGCACTCCCGAACTAATGTGTACCGAAGGACCAAATTCTATTGTGAAATAAAAATAATTTATGAAAAAGATACTTGAATTTTAATTATCCCTTTTCATTTGAACTTGCCATTTTCTCCCAAATGACTGTAGCCCCGTTTGACTCTTGCATCTTTCGATGTAATCTTGGGATCCTCCAATTTGTTAATGGGTTTTCCGTATAGTGGCTTAGCCAAGACACAAATGACAATTAGTTCAAAAATCCTTAACTGTTTTATCAATGTTTTTGTTCTCATGGCGATTCTTTAATTGTTTAAGAAATAATGTTTCAATTTCATTGAACACTTGACTTTTATATAAACTTTTTGTACAAATTTTCGTTTGTATTCAACGGATGCAATTTTTCAAGCTTGGCCGAATTTTGAGGACACTGTCATATTTCAGTTTAAAATCTAAATTACATTTTAATTATTTATTTTGTGTCACAAGAAGGTGACAACTTCAATTCTTAATAAAAGTCAATGGCTTTGGGGTAAAAAAAACAATGTCTCTTTTCTGAAACAAAAATGTTAGTTGTTAAAAGCTTTACTTTGATATGAGCGAATGACAGAACACAAATACAAAAAATCGTTTTATAAGAAATAGCAGGCTAAAGACTTTATTTTACCAATCGTGTTGAGTACTGTTTTTAGACGAATTGTATATACAAAGTTCAATAAAGTGCATTGAAAAATAAAGTGATCCAATTTATTTTTCATATCAATTCGATTCGCTTTACATCTCGATATTGAATAGAGATTAATTTCAGATTTAACTTAACCCCCTAACAGACGATGTTTTCAACATCTGACTTGTCAAAACTGTGATCTTAGCCCTTGTTTATTTACAATAGCGTGCAAATATTATTTGGCTTTTTTACTACACAGATATTCAAGTCTTTGGTTTGCAAAATGGCTTGCTGACGCCATTAACTATTTTTGTTTGCGCCACAGAAGTGCTTACGACTCGGCCATTTTTTTCGTGTTTCTTATGCTCTAAATTCTAAGAAATTAAGTTTGCGTTAAATACACGATTTATATATTTGTTATTAATTAGACAAAGCCACTTAAGAACATATGCATATATCCCTCTGGAAAAATATTACTTTCAGCCAGCTAATGCTACCGCCAATAGCCAAACGCTTCTGGCTGTTTTACCACGTCACAGATTTCTGGCAACACTTTTTATCGAGAAAAAATGCTGATGTCCGATCAAAATAGAACATGTTCTAATTGCTATTTAATAAAATGACTTTACACTGGAGTTTTTCAGAAATATCACATGACATGTATGTATTTTGCAGAGTGAAGTTTTACAGCCCAGGTGTAAAAAATATTTCGTCTATCTGGACTTTATCGCTTTTTGCTTAAGTATAAGACCGATTTCCTTTTTTATTATAATAGGTATTAATACTATAAATACAGGTCATATGAAGTCTATTTGAAAAACGAAATTTGTTTAACGAAGTTCTTATTAACTATTCACTAACCACCACTAAAATCGAGGTACCGAGACTCTGATATAAAATGACAACAGCTGACTACTTTTTAATTCGTCAATGATTTTGACGTGAATTTGGGTGTAGATTTCTAACTGTGCGATGAAACCTGGTCAAGCACAGGAGTATTTAAACACACTCTTCTCAAAGTGACTGTCAAAATACGAGACAAAAGAGTTTTCGGAAGTCTTCATAGTGTTCGTTTCGAAACCACAACAATACAGTGGACAATTTTACGTCAAAATTAATCAGTAGTGACTATACTTGTTTTCATTTTAATGCACACGTAAGCAATCAAACTTTTCTTCCCAGCCATTACATTCTTACAAAGACTCTGAATAGTGCAAGATAACAGGGTTAACCTGTTCGGTGGGCGATATACAACCATAATCAACAAGGTTTTATTACCGCAAGTTGATCGGTTGTGACTGGGAAATAAGTAAAACAGAGGAACTGCACATACACTCTTGTGGGGAAATCAATATTTAGAAGAGTGTGTTTCAGCATACAAACAACAAAACGTGGTTGAGGTAACCATAATTTGAAAGCAACATATTATAAGTGAATTATGCGTACTATAATTGCGGATAATAATAACATAATCTTTTAAAACTATATAAAAGCAAAAAATTAATGTTACTGATCGACAGCGGCTGCTGTACGATTACAGGCGACTAAAGCCAGCGAATGCTTAATAGTCAACGGGCTAATGACTTAAACAACAGCTCCCCTTATTCTTTAATTAAACACCATAATAATTTTAGATATTATATCTATTAAGAATATATAATGGTTCGCGTTACGAGTATTATTATATTTTTTGTCGTTAAACTACTTTGTTATTTAAATTTTAGTAAAAATTATCCACGCAACCATATTATAATTTTTATTGATGGAAATCATTTAAGTATGAAGCGTAAAAAATAACTTGTTTATCGCAACTATACTAATATTTAAATAACCATTATATATTTGGCAGAACAATAAGTTATTGTAGAGACCATAAAATAGTTGACGTGACCATAACACAAACATGTTGTATCTGTAAACACGGGTCGCCTAATATCTCGTTCTTCGTTGCAGTTTTTTGAACAAGCTAAAGACTCTCACAGCTCCTAAAGCGAATATCCCACGAGAGTGGGAAACCAATAAAAACTTTAGGCAAAATAGTGCAATAGGTCATCAACAATGGTGTTGCCCGCTTGACTCATACTATCATTAAAAAAGTATATAAAAAAATTAATTTCCGAATATTTTAGGGAGTTTATCAAATTCTAATTTTTCGAATTTTTTTAGGGTTGGTTTTGAGATATTGAACTCGTATTGTACTTTAAGCATCATCAAGCTGCTTATCGAATTCAAATCTGCCATCTCTGTAGACAAAATTCAGAAAATCCCAAACAGTATTTACCTTCATGGTAATTTTGAGATCATACGCTTAAATATACAAAAAATTTACAACCTTGACGTCTTAAAGAGAAGTAAATTCCTAAAAGTTTTAGTTTTGAAGACAATGTGTGAAAAAATTTACGATTTTAAAACTTTTGTAACCCTTGATTTAATGAACATCTTAGCACTTATGTTGCTTTAACAGATTAGTCAGTTTTTAAGCCTCTCTGCAATGTTCATGTGCCATTTGAAATTGTCAATGCTGCGCGCGGTATATACAGATTTGCATATAGTTTTATTAATTAGCACTCTCAATATCAAACTATTTTTGGGAGTTGCCTAATAAATACTCAGTGGAGTGCTTTCAAAGATCATCGTGTACTTGTTGATGATTTAGTTTATATGAGAATATAAACATTGTTAACATATTCAAAAATAATTAAAGATGAATGGAATGTTTTTAGATTAAAAACTTAGTTACAGAGCACAGTGGGCTAAGTCGATGAAGTTAATTGACATTGACTGATTAACGAATTTAATAACGAATTGCAACTAACAAGCACATGACTAGTGCGACTTTTACCTTTAGTAATTTTTATGACAGCAGATCTCCAGATGTATTATAGACTAACCTGCGTGATGAAAATGGACATTGAACTCTCAAAAAAAGTATGTAAACGAAATAAATTAGGCTGACTACTATGAAACAATAAACCTAATATCAGATGCATTAACGGCGACATCTCTGAAAACTATTAGGGAAAAAGTTTCGGGAAAAGCTTGAACTCAGATTTGGCATTGGGAGGTCAACAAAAATTACCATGTGCAAATTAGAAGTCTGCTTCAGTATCTTCCTAGACAGTTATTATTAACATAATTCTACCTCTAGCATTGTCGAAATCTCAAAACACTCTTCTAAATATGACTTTTACTGAATCTTAACAACCACAACGTTAATTCTCCGTTAAATTTTTTTTTGCCAGTGAAGTTAATTTAAAAATAAAACTTAAAAATAATTTTTTTTTTAAATTATTCAAGATGCTTCTCATAAGCCTTTTTTGTATTACTTTTTATCTGCCACAAATCCGGTTGATTCATTTCAATAAATTCTCCTAATAATGCGCGATCTTGTCATACTTTGTTTAGTGAAATTGAACTGAAATTTGCACTGAGTTTGATGGAAGAACTATTACACAAGCATGTTGGCATTGTGACATACTACTGTTGGCAAAAAATAGTAAGACTTTGTTCATAATTTTAAATTTCTTTATTTATTCTGCCAAATCTCTTTCGTCCCCCTCAAAGTAATCCCCCCAGCTGCAATACACTGGAATAGTCTTCAATGCGCGTAGCGATTCACGTTTAATATATTCAGTTGATTCAAAACGGTTTCCCCGGAGCGGTCGCTTGAGTTTTCCGAACAGCCAGAAATCACACGGAGCTAAATCAGGCGAATACGGTGGTTGTGGAACGATATTGATTGAACTTTTGGCAAAAAACTCACGAAGAATCAATGCGGTATGCGACGGTGCATTATCGTTATGCAAAAACCACGAGTTGTCGGCCCATAATTCCGGCCTCTTTTTACGAATAGCTTTGCGCAAACGACGCATAACACTCACATAGTATTCCTTGTTGATAGTTTGGCCGGTCGGAAGGAATTCGGAGGGCAGCACAGCTCGATAATCGAAGAAAACTGTCAACAAGAACTTCATTTTTGACTTGCTTTGACGGGGTTTTTTCGGCTTCGGCCCACCTTTGGCACGATATTCGGCCGATTGGTCGTCTGTTTCCGGATCGTAAGCGTAGATCCATGACTCGTCGCCAGTTATAATACGTTTAATAACATCCTGGTAGTCTGAAAGCATTGTTTGACAGACGTCAACGCGACGCTGTTTTTCAAGAAAATTGAGTGATTTTGGAACCAATCGTGATTTCACTTTTCTTAGGCCCAAATGATTTTTTAAAATGGTTTTCACTGATCCCTCCGACATTCCAACGATATCATTAAGGTCTCAGACTGATAATCGTCGATTCTCGAACGCCAATTCCTTGATTTTATTGATGTGTTGATCATCAGTTGATTTTGATGCCCGTCGTAGACGTGGTTCGTCGTCAACGCATTCTCGACCCTCTTTGAATAATTTGTACCAATCAAAAACACTTACTCGCGACATACAATTATCAACGAAGCCCTTTTGCAACATGCTGAACGTTTTGGCCCCAGTAATTTCATTCCGCACACAAAATTTAATGGAACTTCTTTGTTGAATAATTTCACTCCTTGTAAAAATCGCCGAATGCACTTGTTGTACTTCAGAAAGACAAGCGTATACTAAACACTAATGATTACTTTGATGTGATATTTGGCACAGATGTCACTGACAGTCATCATTTCGACGAATGGATTTCCGCGCGAAATTTAAATTAAAAAGTCTTACTATTATTTGCCCACAGTAGTACACAAAATATCATAAATTTTCTAAAGCCATCAGTTTCGGCTGTCAAATAGCAATTATTTACTATAACACGAATTTGATAGCTCAAATTTGGCCGTGCTCACATGCTGCGTTTGATCGTCTAAGAGGCTCCTAACAAAAATGTTTAAACAAATTATCTTCGCAGAACTCTAAATTTAAGGCCAGATTAGTTAGAAATAGTTAATAATATCACGAATAAATGTTATACATACATATAAGCGTCTATTATAAAAAAAAGGAAACTTGAATAGGTTTATAGTTATAGAGTCGTTTTTTTTTTTTGCTTCAAGTTTCCCTTTACACCACTGTGCAGTTTTTGCTATGCAAATGTGTTAAGGTTTGGATGTGAGAGAATTCTGTTATGATTAACAAATGGAAAACGATTGTTATGATAATAAATATTAAATACTGAGACAAATTGTTGGCAGAAGTTGTTTGTAGTAGGCTTCTTGAGTTTAAGTAAATTGTAGTTAGAGACGCTAGTTGTTCGTTCTTACGCACTTAACAAGATTTATGTAAGAAGTAAGAGCGAGCAGAGTATATTGCGTGAATTTATTGATAAAATAAAGCTGGCATTATTTTATTTTCCGTTCAAGAAGAGGAATAGATGGGCAAATTTAGAACTAAGCTTTACTCTCTTTTAAAGATTTCAATAGTTTAGTTATTGTTTGCTGAGCATTTTAAGATCAAATAAATTTGTCTGGATTTCAATATTAAAGAAATATTTTGTTGGGCTATAAATTTGTGTGTAGGCATGAAATTATATATCAGTTGCCTACGATTAGCAGTGGGATTTATTTTAAAACGAACTTCTTTTTCAAGACGCACCGAACGGCAATTTAGAATGAGATTGCTCGATTGTTTACTAGTTGCTATTTTGGCAATCGCAGTACCAACCCAAGCCTTGTTGGGTGCTAAATTGGCATTATTGGGAGCTTTAAGAAATGGTTTCGCAGGTGACAGTAGTATAGGAGGGAATGGTAATGGCAATGGTTATGGCAGCAGTTATGGAAATGGTGGTTATTCTAGTGTTGTAAAGTATAATCGTCCTGTGTACACTGGGCACAATACTAACTACGGTTGGGGTGAACAATCCTATGGTGGTGGATATGCTCTGGGATACAATGGACGTTACAATGGCGGAAGTGATGAAGCTGTTAGAGTTATTAAAGTTATTGTTACCCATGAACAGCCTCTAAATGTGTATGACAATTATGCTAGAAATCCATCGGTGGCAACAACGTCTGGCGTTAGTTTAACCCCCATACCAGCTCCGATACCAGTTGTGCAAACATATGCTTCTCAACCTATTCCTGCTGTCCGAAATCAAGTTACAGTTCCTGATTCGGTTTCTACACCAACACAGGTAATTCAACCACCAAGACCAGTTTACTTGCAACCTCAACCTCAGGCACAACCACAATACATTCAACAGCCACAACCCAATGTACAAAGACCCATTCAATATTCAGTTCAACAACCTATTTATCAACGACCCCAGCCCGTGCTTGTCTACCAACAACCGCAGCCCTTTTATTCCCAACATACTCAAAATCAACCTGCCGTTAAAACTATTAAGGTACTAGTTAATGGAGAGGCACAACATGTTCCTGCGCAATATTACGGACCCCCACCACCATCGCCCACCTATGTTGCTCCTAGTGTTGACAACGCCGGTGTATGGAACTCTGATTCCTGGAGTAGCAGCAACTCAGCAAATGGTTGGAATAATGTTGGTGCGGGCCCATGGAAAAGTGGTAGCATCTTGACAAGTATTGGCTGTTAGTCATCCCAAAACATCACCAGTTGAGTCTTCCTATTTTTTAATATACATATTTTGTAATTAGACTTTAATCTGATACAAACCATAATGTTGATTTTATTATTGTTCAATAATTTTAAAATAAAACATAAAGTTAACAAACTAAATACATTTTAATAAAGAAAAAATACAAAGTGAACATTTTTATTCATGGAATCTTTATGGCAAAATTATTATAAACGTAAACACAGGCAATTTTATAGATTCTTGCTCTCATTATTCTCTAAATAAATAATGAAAAGTGATAAATTTGTATGGGAAGTAGCGTATCCATTTCACCATCATACAAATTTTGAAGAGTTTAGCTTGTATCACAATCGTCTTTATTTTTTTTATCCACATTTTAGTTCGCTAGATGAGCAATAATAAGTATGATCTTTATATGGGAGGTATCAAGCTTACGTGGAATTCCCATAAACAAAAACTACCATATTCACCCTGAAGTTCAGTTTAAATTATTGAACTTCGATTTACTATACTTTTTGAACTCTAATCCTTTTAACTACGCGACAAAATTATCGATGTTGCTATTTAGTAACCTTTTTTAAACGATATTCGTTATCGTTAAGTCAACTGTTGTTTGTTTACTGTGCGTTGTTTACTCAACCGACAAACTTGAATTCATAGCATCTTTTAGGGGCAGATGTGATTAGATTTACGTGAGCACCTGCCAGTGATGGCTCAATCTCACAGTGTGATATTAAGCGGCCAGACCAACGCCCTTATGCGATCGCATAAGCACCACTGGAGTAACACTCATGCACATCCCATAGGTAGCAGACAGAGGCTGTCAGATCACCTGTCCCACCCATTGCTGAGGGGTTCTGAGCTATCTTATCTCATGCCGTCAACATTGTAATGCAACGCCAACATTGTAATGCAACGCCATATCGGTCCTGCATTGAACCTCCCCGCTTTGGGTATAACCACAGCCACCACGTGTACCCCCGAAGGAGCCTCACCAACAACCAGCCTAGAGCCGGAGTTCCAGGGGCTACTGGTTCCCGTTTTCTCGCTACTGGTCGAACTTAGAAGTCATACCTTCTTCCACTTTCAAGCTCCTGACAAGCCCCAGGTACTGGTGCCCCTGTTTTTTCCCAGTGACAATCCATCATGGTGGCAGGGATCACCAAGATGATATATGCCCCCGAGGGGGAGAGGGGATTTTTTAGGGACAGTGTTAGTGATTCTATATAGGGTGACTTTTTAACTGTTTGGGAAAACAGAGACGAATTTTCAAAAGTCAATAAAATATTTATTTGGCTAATAAATGAATGCCTGCCATTTACTTTTGAAAAACTATTTACTACTAATATTGGCCGCTTCTACGCCGTACGTGGACCATCCGTGAGCTGCAATTTTGGCATACTTTGTCCACCCTTTCGGGCGGTATCTCACCAATGAGAGCTGCAATGTTGTATTTCTGGGCTGGGATTGTGGCTAGCTTGTCCCTGTACACGAAACTAGTTTAGTGGGGGCAAATTGCGGCCAATAGGCTGATCTAAAGCGTTAGATGAATTGATCACCAAACCCGCCTTCCAATCTTCCAATAGGTTCATGGCATCGCTTGCCATGTGGCACCGTGTTGTTGAAACCAAATATCAACCAAATCCAATTCATCCATTGTGTGCAACAAAAGTAGGTAAGTTTCGCATGTTGCGATTTTCACCGTTCTTGAAGAAGTACGGTCCAATGAAGCCGCTAGCCCACAAACTGTACCAAGCAGTACATCATTCAGGGTGCGTTGGCAGCTCTTGAACTATCTGTGGCTGCTTTTCACACCAAATTCAGCAATTCTGTTTGTTGACGTACCCATTGAGCCGAAAATTAGTTTCGTCGCTGAAGACAATTTTTCACAGCACGAATTTTGATCATAAAATTCAATGATATGTAGGCGTTGTTCATTTAACGACCATAAAATATTCTTAATAGATATAACATGTAAAACTATGTTGGTGTTTATTCAAAGTGTGAGGATATTGTGGCTAAAGTGGGTAACGCGTTGACAATTAATTGTTCGTTCGCTTTAGGCGCCTGGTGCCCTTAAAGCAGCCGCAGCTTTTTTTACATCCGTATAATTCTATAAATTGTGTTGCTTTTGGATTATGATTAGATAAATCGCAACGTGTTTTTTCGAAAAACTTGCCCCGACCAAGTATTTAAACAAAAATTGCTATGCAGATGTTCATGCAAAGCACGTCCCTAGACAGCTTGTTTGCAGGCAGAGTAAACCAAATGTCCCCTTATAAAAATGCCACAGTGCAAAAGAACTCGCAAGCCAACCTATTGCTTTGTATAGGCTTCTCATCACGGACAATGTTAAAGAATATTTGGTGCGTTGTTCAGAAAGTTTTCTTTCCGAATAAATATAATTTTAAGTAAAATTACATTTAATAAAATAATGACATTTAACTATTACAATTTACTGATATAATAACAGTCAATTAGATATGACCCACCCATAAACTCAACTTCTAATATTCTAACAAACGAGTAATTTCGGTTAAAAGTTTCAATTCTTTATTGCAAATACCATCTCTTGGAATAGTCGTGGAGGTAGAGTGTCCATGATTGTCACCAACAATTTTTTAAATCAAAGTATATAAATATTTAGGTATACATATCGATCATTTGCTCAAACAACGTCATAACTCGAAAAATGCAATTTTGAGTTAAACGCGGTTGAAGTTTTATATTTGCTCCCACTACCTACAAAATATAATGTCATATTCTTTACAACCGTAGAAAGTATAGAAGATATAAAGATGAAATTTACACATAATATAAAACATGAGATAACGAACAATTCTGTATCGTTAACTCCAAAAACACATATTTTGAGTTATGACGTTGTTTTAGTATATGAACGATAAGCATTTAAAAAATTCATTAACTATTTTATTTCTCGAAAAAACCCCTTACAAGACCGGATAGAATGAGTTAGTGCTTATTAAGGAAATTCACATACAATTACGTTTTTTTTTTACTATGCAACGTCATTAAATCAGAAACAGCAACTGATTGAAATCGCCAACGACTGACCACCTCCAAAAAAAAATGTGTTAATTTTTATGACACTCATAGCGTACAGCCACTAATTGATCATGTCAACTTTAGAAGAAGAGAACTTTTTGTGGCGATTGACTTTTGTTTACACACATGTTTATATTTTAAGTTTGGTTTCACAATGTTAACAAACATACGAAGACGAACTTAAGGTTGAGTAAAAAATTATCAAAAATATTCATGTTTAATCGAACCTCAAGGTCACTATAATGTAGTATTTCACGCAAAAATGCATTGTTAAACAATCGTAAAAACATAAAAATGGTAGGGGTACTTTAAATTTTCCAGCTTGTTATTTGGCTAAATAAGCAAATTAGGTGCAAATCGATATTTTTGTATTAACACATGTAGAGTTAATTTAATCATATCTAGACCACAGTGGCATCAGTCACCCTTTTAGAAATAAACACGGACGCTCATAAATGAGAACTTAAAGAGTTAGTGTAATATATCGAGCGCTAACCGCAAAAATAACGTAACTGATATATTTTTCGAAATTCACTTATAGATACAGAATTCATCTACAGCCTTCAACATGTTTCCTGGTAACATATTAAGTCAAAAAATTTTCGAAATAAACAAATGAATTAATTATAGAGAGCCATAATTATTTGCTTATGTACACGGAAAGGAAAGACGTGGTCACGACAATCATATTATGTTCTCTACAACAACATATTATTGTGGCAAAAATATAATGGTTATTTGATAACATTTTAAACATTACTTTAGTTAGCGATAAACAAGTTATTGTTTACATTAAAAATTGAACAATACAATTTTTACTAAAATTCTAACCACAACCAAAGTATTTTAACCACACAAAAATAATATAGTAACTCTAATCATAGCATGTTCATGGTAGACATAATATATAAAATTCTTTTGATGTTTGATAAAAAAAAAAATGAGGATATTTTGGCTTAAGTATTTGCATTCCATGGCTTTAGTTCGTCTGTGTACGTACCTCTTCTTGCTTCTCTATCGTTCTAAGATGACCATGTTATTATTATCTGCAATAACAATTTGATTTGTTTACAACCATATCAGGATATTACAACCTGAACCAGGATATTTCTTTGCGTATAACAGTTGTCAAATATTTATGTGAATAACTTTTCGGTCACGTTCATCTACGCGGACGATAAAAATATTGCTAATGCATGGACTTATATTTTTTCTAGTACTCCCTGCTCTCTTACGTCAATATTATGAGAAATTAAAAACGCTCAAAAAAACTGATAGTCACTCTGTTCATTCTGATGCAGACAAAAAATTAACGTAATTGACAAAATATATTCGACAAGAAGAATTAGCGTAAAACTTATCTATAATTTCCATAAGATCATTACTAGGTTACATTTAAGTATTTATTAAAAATGTTGTTACGAATAGGAAAAAAGTAAAACAAAACCTTATCCTGTAAAATTTGCTTTTTACGGGTTACGTTATTTTTACGGTTAATTAAGTAATTGTAGTCATTGGAAATCCGAACCTAGTTTTAGAAAAAGTTAATCATTTTACTCTCTGTGAGAAAATACGTTTGCGGTTGTGCAGCCATTATTGTGGGCTAGTGTTTCGGTGTTACATTGCATGGGTGCTTTAAATAATACTTTAGATATGTAAGAAGATCCTTAAGTAATGAAGAGTTGTATGGCACTTTGAAAAATTATTTCTTTAAGAACTACACAGGGAATAGTAGATTCGAAACAGAATCGAGGTAGTTTGGAGTAGATTTTTATCATTCTCTCTGTGACAAAAACCTTAACGCTATTTCTAGAGGGACCTTGGATCAGCTTTCGAAGAGCTATTAGTGTGTTCGTGCGACAGACTCTTTTTATTATTTTCTACTTCAAAAGCATTAATACGTCTATACATAAATACATCGTTACAATAGAATGTTAATCGTCTATTAATGGTAGGTGAACCACAGTGCTAAAAATATAAACCTTGATTTATAGTTTTATGAACAAAAAAAATTAACATTGAAAATATATTTTAAAGTCGAGAACATTAACTTATACTAAAATCTAAATATACATTACTACTATGTAAAGTACACTTAAAAAAACAGACATATACATAAGTATATGAGTTGGTATATGACAAAGATAATACTTTGTGTAACATACAGTTTCGACTAGTCAAAAAACTGTTCGCACATGGACAATTTGTTCGTTTGAGCATAATTTTTTGTTTGTCATGAAGAGTGTTTCCTTGTTGTCATTATAGTTTACACTACGTTTCCACTAGCCACAAATTTGTTCGCATATGGAGAGAGCGTTGGCAGAATAACGGGAAGAAATTTTTTTATGGTCTTCTCTGTGAAGAATACATGTTTTGTTTCTCACCGAGAGTGTTTCCATGTTCTCAGCATAGTCTATGTATGGATGACGAGCGCATACACACATACTTTTTATTTTGATTCTGTGCTGGCAGAACAGCGTTGTACGAACAACTGTTCGGACAAATTCGTTTGAACACGAACAGCCCATCAACTACGACGGTCTTCACAAGACAATTTTGTTATAGCTATCTCCTATTTCTCCTTTCTCTTAATAGTCTGAATAAAATCCTTCTCCTCACCTAACTCCTTTAAAACTGAGAATTGCTTCTTCCTAGTAGGTAGGGCATGTTTATGGCCTAGTGAAGGAGCACCCTGAACCTCACACGTATTATTATTTTAATTTTAATGTTAATTTTTTGTTTTCCCTAAATTTTGAAACATTTTTTGTGACAAATATTTGTTCATATACATATTTTTTGTCTCTTATTTTCGTTATTAAAAAAAATATTTTATTTCCTGATGATGCTACACAATGGAATTATTAATTAGCGAATTGTCGATAAAAATAAAACAATTTTTTATTAAAGGTCAAGAAAATCCATAATTTGAATGAAATTGTTTCTTTTCACAGCAACATGCAAATATAAATTTTAAAAAAGTATACGTACATACATATATTGGTTTATATTAAAAATTTAATTCACATTTATAATTGTTATTGTATTTGGTTCTTTTTTATTTACCACCACCAATAAATACATACATATGTAAATATATTAAACGCTTTTCGCAATCCACTTATGCCAAAAGAGCTGATGTCATATGTTTTGCTTGCCTAAAATAGACAACGCTCTGATCCCACTTTACTAACTTTTACACAAGCACTTTTTCAAAAAGTTGACACGGCATTTTTATTTTACAGTGGGAAATTTGACAAGTCGGATGTAAAAAAATGCCACGTAAAAGCCGCTTTAATCAAGAGAACGAAGAATGTGCTTAGATATAATCGGAGTACCCTATGCTGAGTTAGTGACAACTTCAAATGCCTTTCATTTAAGATAAACATCGTTCTTCGATGTTATTTGTCGATGTTATTAGTAGGTTGTGTCTGGAATATCTTAGAAGGGCAGTGCACGTTGTGTGGTTGACATTAGACTTAGCCATAAACAAAAACTCTTTAAATGTCTACTCTAAGAGAACCTTAGCCTTAAAAAAGTTATTGCCAGAAATCGGCCATGCAGTGACTAGTTACCAGTCGACAAACGGAAGATCACGAAAAAAGTTGAAAAGGGATGCAAAACAGCAGCAATATAAAACGCAATTATTTATGTAAGAACATACGATAGTAAGTACAATTTGAATAATTTAAGATTTTTATTTTAAATAATTACTCAGCCTAGTTTGTGAAACATTGTAACTTGCCAGACTTACTTACGAAGGGAGATGAAGAAGTTGTTAATATCTTACTAGCCAATAAATAATCGAAGTTCTTGAATGCAAACATAGCTCTAAAGGTTCAACCGCAATTTTACCTTAAGATGGGTGTGATCAGAACTTGCGACAGAACATGCCTTTCAGGCCCGGTGTCTTCACATAAAGGCGCCTTGACTAAAATCACTTCTTGTTACGGAAGCTAAGCGTTTAAGTGTAACACCACATCGAGTTACTGTAGTTTCTTTGTTGCGTGTGTTAATTGCCATACAAGCTTAGGACTTAGAATAATACTAACGAGGGCCAAAGGAATGCACAGCTTTATAAAAGCGGGCGGCCCAATGTCATTCGCAAGCTTGGTGTGTCGCAAAACTTACGGAATGTTTTCTGAAGCAGTGCATGACCATTTTATAAATATGGCTGCATATAGATAATGCAACGTTGAATCTCTTCATACTATGTGTGGATGGATGAGGACCCGTTGATATAGATCTTTGGCTTTAAATAGACCAATAAAAAATAATGACAACGAAACAAGAAAGTACATGTCTATCAAATCGAATAGTTTCACAAGCTGTATGGCAAGTCGCAGCAGATAGTAAAAACCATATCAAATACTATGCAGTTTACGCGGAAAGAGCCTGATGATCACAACAGTCACTCCGCTACTTGGCCAGCCGCATATTCAAAATATAATAGCCCCCATATAATGCCTTCTGCCTCGCTGCAGTTGCATTTGTTTGTCGCCACAGTTTAAAATCTCGCATGAATTTTATACTAATAACCAGGGGGGAAATACTATAAACTCTTCAAAGTGGCCTTCTATTACTAATACACAATACCGGGTCCAATTGGTGACACTTCCATATCTATCGAAATATCAATCGAATTTAAATAGAAATTGAGAACATTATCGAATACCGTAATTATGGGCCAAGTCTGTCTTTTTTAAATTCGTAATATTTTAATTGTACCACCCTAATATTAGACACCGGCTTCAAAATAGATTATGAATTTAAAATTTAATATTGATTTTTAGAGCGTTTGCTTATTTATTTCTTACCTTCAAATCCCAACTAAAGCGGCATTAAAAAGTCAACGCATAAGTGTTAAAATGTGTTCTACCGATTTTTTTTTTTTGCTTTTTTTTTGTAAAATATTTAACCACAACTCAATAAACAATTTTACCCAGGCATATAAAAATGAAATAAACTTCAGAACAAAGCAAGCATTGTTGTTTAAAGCCTAAACTTTAGTATATAATCCGCTATATGACCCAACATTGACATTAGTTTACTCAAGTATTTCATTTGGAAAACATACGAAAAAAACCCGTAAACTTCTCCGTTATAAACTTCAAATTAAAAAAGAAAAAAGACAAAATGAAAGTGTTCGTTTGCATTTGGGCTTTGGTGGCTGCCATGGCACCAGCCCAAGCTACCTTTGGCAAACTTGGATTTTTGATTGGTGGCACAACTAATGGAGTAGCAGGTTATGGTAGAAGTTTAAATGGCGGTTATGGTGATGGCTATGGATATAATGGAGGCTACGGTGCTGGGTACAACTATGGTCCTGGGCAGGCTGGTGCCTATGACAATAATGTGAAAGTTATTAAAGTTACGCTGGTACCTAGCTATGCTAGAAATTATGTTGGTGGTTATGCGGGTGGTTATGGAGATAATGTTGGGGCTTATCAACCTGCTCTTTCGGGTGTTTCTCCTCCAGTTATTACTTCTAGCACACCCTTGGTGACACCCGCCTATAGCGGCTCTTATGGTGCTAGCTATGGATCTGCTTATGGTAACGGTTACGGAGTCGGTTATGGTACTGGATATGGAGGTAGCTATGGTGCAAATATTCCTGTTTCATATGGTGCCGGTGCCGGCGCCGGTTACGGCTATAATGGTAATTTTGGTTTAGGCTTTGGCCAGCCTATCGGTCTCTCGAATTTGTGTTAAATTTAAAACGAACAGATTCAGAAATGTCGGTATGAAGTATTTTTTGCTGTTTATTCACCTTTGGTTGGCTTCTTCAGCATCTTACGCTGTGTAATAAATATTAAACATTAAAGCTGGCGTATGTTACGTCATTTGTTTTATAAGAGTATTAAACCCTTCACTATTCGAAATACAACCTTAAATGACTTTTAACTGATTTTTTAATAATAAATAATGCAGAATATATATAAATTATCCTTAAAATCTAAAAGAAAATTGAAATTGATTTTTTTCAGGAAATTAATGTTTTATTTAAAAAAAATATTAAAAAAACACGGGAAAACTACCGCACTGTTCAGTACCGTGCGCCAGGCCAAGTTCAGGCCTAAAGCACACACTGTGGTTATGACACGAAACCATTCGCGCTGTTTTTACCCCCCTCATAACTTTACTTCCTTTGATCATAAAATAATGAAACTTGGAACACAAGGAGTCTACGTATAGGTAACCTATTAGGTCAAGTTTGAAAGGCCATAAAAGCTTCCCAAGATAGGAAGGTATATTGGTACATATTCACTGGTTCATTGACTTTCTCATCAATATTATGGGCCACTTCCATTGTAGCTAGAGAGCTGAAATTTGTACACAGATAGGTCTTGGCGAATAAGTAAACAGAAAAATCTGAAAATGTGCACTTTTTATATGAGGGAGGCTAGGGATGCCCCTAATTTGTATGGGACACATTCACTACTGCTGAAATTTGGTATAGAGGTAGGCCTTGGAGAAAAAGTAATGAAAAAAATGGGAACTTTTCATCTAGGGGACATTTCCAATATAGAGGTAAAGAGCTGAAAATTGATATAACCCAACCGTCTGTAAGCTTTAAGTGAAAAGAGGCTTTATAGATACATTAACAAGAAAAACTAACTTGGAAAAAAGGACTCCGATCCGTACAAAAACATAATTATGAAAATCAGGCCAAGTTCCTATCCAAAATTTTCGTCTGTAAAAAAGTACTAAGATCAATATGAGGACAAAGTTCTTTATATACACAAAATATTTGGCAAAATGTATTTTAATTTTCTAATAGTGAAAAGGATTATGGGATTGTTTGAGATATTTAATTTTTGTCTCCGGTTTTAGGCGGCTCATTTTACTTTTAAACTTAATATAAGCAAATTCAATCAATCCGTTTGGTTTTCCTTCTCTGAATGCTTATCAATTTTTGATAAATGTTCGTTAATTTTGAACTTAGAGTTTTTAATGAATTTTCACACTTTGGCAAAATTTTTTTGTTAAATTTCAAAATTTGGGAAAGTTTGTTTTTGGTAAACTTTTTTGTGAAAACGAGGTACTTTGTAGGATATAATACATAGGCCTTTTGGAACTTGTGTAACATCGGTTTTGTTAAAATGGCGACGTTTTTCATATTGCTGAAATTGAAATTTAGTTTTGAAACTTTAAAATTTCGTTTGTAATATTTTTGGAATTCTTTTGTTTGATTCCAATTTTTCGATTTTGTGGTAAATTTTTAAAGTTTTGATGAATATAAAATGTTGCCAAATTTTAAAGGATTTCTAATTTTTTGATGCCTTAAGTTATGTTTTTTTGGAAAATTTTATTGTTTTGGTAACTTAAACATTTTTAGACTACAGTTTGGTTTGGTAAAGAATTTTTATGTTTTATTAAATGTTTAAATATTTTATTAAATTATTAAGTTTTTAAATTCTATTTGGAAGTATAATATATAATATATAGTATATTTTTCTTAATTTTCCGCTTTCACCAAGAATTTGCCAAGTTTTGATTAAGTTAAATTTTTTGTGGTGAAATTTCAAAGTTTGGGAACTTTTGTTTTTGTGGTATTTTTTGTAAAATGTTTGTTTTTTATTATATATTAACTTTGTAGCAATTAAATTTATTTATTTCAGTTTTTCGATTTATGGTATATTTTTGAATTCTAGTGAATTTTAAGTGTTACCTATTTTGAAAATTTTTTTCTGCAATTTCGGTTTTTGTTTGTAAATTTAGATGTTTTGGTAAGCTTAGCTATTTTTGTAATTTACAATTTTTGAATTTGTTTCTCTCAAATTTTTGTGAATTTCAAATGATGAAATTTAGTTTTTTTAATTTTGCATTTTTGGTAAAATTTATAATTTTTAAAATATTTAAATTTTTTGGTAAATTTTTTGATCAATTCCACATTTGTGGTAAAATATTATTTTATTTATAAATTTTTTGTTTAACATAGATTTTTTTTAAATTTCCTAATTTTTGTAAATTATCGACATTTTGGCGGAGATACAAAATTTGGTGAGATTACAATTTTTGTGGTGAAATTTTAATATATGATGAATCTGTTTTCTCTGAATTTTTTGGTAAATAATTTTTTTTCAGCTTTTCTCTTTTATAATGAATTTTCAGATTTTCCCAAATTATAATAAAACACCATTTGTTTTTTATTTGTAAGATTAAATAAAACTTTGTATAAAATTTATAATTTTTATTAAGTTTTAAATATTTTGGTGAAATTCAAATTTTTTTGGTGAGTTTTTAATTTTTTTCGGAATTTGTGGTGAATTTTCAATTATTGTTTTTATATGTTTGTTGAAAATCGATTTTGTTACGATTTCGACGCTTTACAAAAAATAATGTTTTTTGTAATTTTTTGGATTTTCGGCGAATTTAAAAAGTTGTGCTGAAATTTAAATTTTTATGGTGAACTAGGCCCGGTTTCGCTCGGAAGCCAAACCGTTGGTGACATCGACCGGAACTTCACTATTATCGATGGCTCCCGATATGGGAGCTACCACGCCCCTTTGTCCAATCCCGCCCATATTTGCAGCAGCACTTAGAATATTACACCAGCCGACGTATCAAATTTTGTTCAAATACCGTTAGCAGGAGCAGAAATAATGGATTTTTAATTTGTGATTTGTATGGGAGGTACCACGCCCCTTTGTCCAATACCTTTCCAACAAAGTACAATTCATCATAATCGGTTCCGCCAATCTCGAATTATGGGATAACATCGCTTCGGACATTTTCTTTTATATACATATGTATATAGATATTCAAAATTAAGTGAATTTTGTTTTTTTTTTTATGTAAAATTTCAGTGTTTTGAAAATTTATTGTTTGACCTAACTTTGTCGAACTACAATTATTAATAAGTAATTTAATTTCTAGGCATGAGTTCGTTTTCTTTATTTTCTTTCTAATAGAAAAAATAATAGAAAAAATAAAGAAAACGAACTCATGTCTAAAAATTAAATTACTTCTTAATATTAAAAAATTCGTTGTTCCAGTTTTTCGATTTTGTGTTGAATTTTAGAATTTGTGGTGAATTTAAAATTTTGACAAATTTTGACTTTTTTGCGAAAGGTTTTTTTTTTATTTTTTTAATTTGGTCTAACATTTGAGACCGTTGGTTATCTGGGGGCTTCGAGATGATAATTTTTGTAGTGGAACTTTATAGTAAATTTTATAAACCTTGGCATATAAGAGTTCCCAAAAAGAGTGGATATATCAAAAAAAACCCAGAAAAAAGATTTTGCCCCATATCTCGGAAATTCACTGATCAAGTGGTCCAAGTTACAACATGCTAGGTTGTAGTTACTAGATTGCCGTTAGAAAATTGATTTGAACATCGTACAAACGGACATCGTTAATTGAACTTCCCTGCTAATAAGGATCCAAAATGACAAACCTATATACATATATCCCATTTCAATTTTGTGAAGAGTATAAAGTCAAAGTGTTGTCTACCCTACACCACTGTTGCCAGAAGTGCAGATTTATCTGTATTTTGCAGATTTTATCACCCCCAAATACAGATTTAAAGATTTTGGACCGAGAGATGCAGATTTATTTTAAACTAAACACATTTGACAACTTATTTGTTTAAAACTTACTTTCGTGCTGCATACTCTATTCTATAGTGTTAAAAGAGGAAAGCCACAACTTTTAACAGTTGATATTGTCGGTATTTATGGATTGGTTCCGCGTTATAGCAAAACGCATTTTAGGAGTATTATCGTATAACGCGCCCGTATGAACCCATATAACGCTTTAAAGTGGTTTAAATCGAATATCAGGAGAAGAAACTATGTTATGAAAGAAACATGTGCACTTATTTAAAGCAAACTAAGAACATTTTACTTAAATAACTTCTATTTTACTAAAAAAAAAACAGTTAATTTGAAATAAATTACATAATTCCAAAAACAGTGTTAATACATGTTCCCAGCGTTATATAAGGACAAACACGTGTTATACGAATGACATAAAAACGCGTAATATGATATCGTGTTATAAAAGTACCGTCTTAAAAGGGGGATTACTGTACAAACAAGTTTTATTTGACGTATTTGGTATTCAAAGAACAACATTTTTTGGTCCTCCTAACGTTATGCTACACTTTTGTAAATTAATTTTATAAGTGCCATCTACTGTTAAATAGTAATACTTGCCAAACGGATGGAGGAAATCCACATTATTCTTCCAGCCAGTGTTGTTAGGTATGATTTGTCGTCAAAGGTAACGATTAAAAATACTTTTTCCTATTAATATTATGGAACTGTTATTCGAGATACTTGGGGATATTTGAAGCCCTCGTAGAAATGTTTTGTTTATATATTCGTTATATATATTTCATTTGTTTTGTATCAAAGGAAACAAGCAACAATAGAAATTAAAGGGAACCATTATTAAAGTTTTGATTCAATATTTGATATGTGTTCTTAAAACAATTTTCGTAATTTGAACCTATTTTAAAACATTTTAATACACTATTTTCATCTCGAGATTCAATCATAATTTACATCACTAACAAACTTTATTTTCTTCAATCTACTTATATATTCTAAGATTATATATGTACATTGGGTTATTTTGATTTATTTTTATTTGTATATCATATTAACCCAACGTACTTTATACAAATGGGCTTAGATTTTTACTAGGTAAAATTTTTTTTAATTGTTATAAAAAATGTTATTTAAAATTTTAATTAATTTTATCACACAATATTTGGAATGACAAATTAAAAATATTTATTGATGGTAACAAAAACTACATTTATATTTTGGCGATTTTGACAACATATTTGTAGAGGAAGCTGAAAACCTAACAACATTGGTACCAGCTGATTGCCATTGTTCTTCTTTCCATTATTACACGAGCAAGAACAAAATAATAAAAGAAAAACTTTGATAAAATTATCAATTAAAGTTATTAACTATTACCTATATTTCTGTATGAAAAATGTTTATTCGTCAATCTTTGCAAAAGCTACCACAGTTGAGTCAGCGCCATACGGCTACAGCACTAGTGGTGGAAGACGTAAATGAAAGACAAAAGGCTTTAAGGGCTGCATTAGTGCCAACTGATTACCGCACCAATGAAGGAAATACCGCTGCTCACTCAAAAATTCACGAGGCGAAATTCTATACCATACCAGCTGAGGAAAAGAAACTGCTTTTTGGCGGAGGAGGTTTCCCCAAAAAGTTTGAACTGCAAGTAAAAACATTTACGGAAACTTGTTTGATGGTTAGACAATCGGCATTGGAAATTATAAGTTACATAAAAAATACGGATTTCACAAAACCTGTTGTACGCTATGTTATATATGGTGAAAATGGTGAGGGAAAATCCTTAACAATGGCTCATGTCATACATTATGGCCACCAAAATAATTTCCTGGTGGTACATGTGCCCTGGGCTCCCAACTGGATGAAGCGACCTAAGGAAACATCAAATGCTACTCAAGAAGGTTTTGTAGATCTACCGTTCGATGCGGCAGCTTGGTTGGTACACTTTAAAACTCAAAACGCTAAGTTATTGCAATCACTCAATTTACAAACTACTCAAGAATATGTGTGGTCAAAGCGCGAGTCCACTCCGGCTGGCAGCAATATTTCGGAATTAATAGAACATGGCATAACACGCATCAAATTTGCATCAGACACAATAGCTGCTCTTTTAGGCGAAATTAAACAACATGCCACCAGTGGAAAATGTAAAGTAATGGTAGCTATTGATGGTTACAATGCCTTCTTTCATCCAAAAACTCGCATCTTGGGTGATCATAAGATAATAGTAAAACCCGAACGTATTACCTTAACGCAGCCCTTTCTCGATATCACTAACTACAATTGGACCAATGGTGTTTGTGTTTTAAGTGTTGACAAAATTGCAATGACTGAAGGTTATATGGATTCTTATATGCCCCGCTATCTATTGGGTCACAAGGGTTTTGAGCATTTAGATCCTTTTGTGCCAATTCACATTGAGAATTATACAGATAAGGAATTCCATAGTTGCATACAATATTATTTAGAACGTCATTGGATTCAAAAGACCCCTGAAGGATTCGACGATCAGTTGAAGTTTTTAAGTAATAAAAATCCTTATGAGTTAATGCTAATTACCAGAGCTTTGTAAAATTTTCATTGCGCATTGTATAGTGATTTAAGTTGTTAATGCTATGGGGCTTTCAATTTAATAAAAAAAAATTAAAAGTAATTTTTAATACAGTGATGTTTTTCGACAAAATGAAACCTCCCTGGTTGAAATATACTGTTTATCTTATAAAAAGGAAGATTTAGAATGAAATACACGAATGCAATATTTTAGAGGAAATTTTAGGAGTACTTTCGAACACGTGACGAACAATATCAGCACCATAATAATATATACCAATGTTAGCGAGAGGTATCCGAAAAAGAGACCAGCAAGAGTCCTTGATAATCTATGAAGCTGTAATGTATACTATGGCTTATATTTAGAGATCTTCAAATAAGAATAAATTGCAATATATAATAATTATGAATTAAATCATACAAACTTTTTTAAAAGTAAAAATTAAGTATGTTACACAATTAAACTTGTTTCTATTTAATAAAAATCTCACGTATTTATATGAGCACCGGTACATAAACTATGCTAAAAGTATCCATACAATCTCGTTGAGAGATTAAAAAAGTATGCTCAATCTGAGCAGGCATCTGCACGTATTCTTCAAACAGAAGATTACAAACATGTTTTCTCGTTATATTGTAGTCGCTCTCTCAATGTGCGAAAAAATGTATGGCTAGTCAAGACGTAATGTAAATAAAATTATGTTTCAAACATGTAACATAACATATGTACACTACTTTGTGCAACATATTTAGAAAAGAACATGTTATTTCTTCACGCTCCACTATTCTTTTAGAAAGAGCAGAAAAATTTAACAAATGAAATTGATAACGTGTATAGCGGCATAGTAAATACATTCGATTCCGCTCCTTGTTCAATAAAAGATTTTAACTTTTCCTGTATTCAAAATAATCGTATAAAAGAAAATGTTCCTTCTTAACAGAAAGAATGAAAAACAAACTTAAGCTTGACAATTAAAAAAATACTATTTAATCTTATTAAAATTATGAATATAAAATTTGTCTTGAAAAATACATACTTAAATGTATGAAAGTGAATTTTAAAAAAGTTGCACCAAAAGTCGTTTTTGGAAAAAAAATGTAACATAATTTTTGTATAGTTTTTTATTTAAATAAAACTCATCCAACAACAGCAAACCTAAAATTAATAATTCAAACAAAACAAAGAACTAACAAAATTCTGTTTTAGAATCATTTTAGATTTCTGATCTAACAAGATATCTATCGAGCTTAGATAGCATGATTTGAAAGTTTCTAAAATAATATATTTACCTGTACATGCCCTGCAAAAATTTTTATCAATTGGTCTTCACGAACTTGTCCCGTGGTTTGTGAAAATGGATCTAACGTTCTGTGACCGGTGCAAACATCACATATCATATACATAACTGAGATACACTTTTTTATGTATGCAAATTGTAATATGTATTTTCGTACATACATACGTATGTATTTGCACACATACATATTTAACACAAATTATAACTGAGACTAGTGCTATAGTAACCTCCACTGGATTAGAACATTTAAGGAAACATCCTTTAGAATCACGGTTTTATTTTTGAATATCACATATGTATACTATTAACTAAATACACGCAGAAGAAAAGCACATCTTGTTGATTAATCTGTACAAATGATCATCACAGCACGACTGCTTTCCATGAACTAAGCCATAAAAAGTAGTAACCATCGATACAGAAAACGCAAAATTGTATTTGGAACCACAAATATGAAAAATTTATTATATTAGAAACCAAATATTAACCATCATAACTACAGATGATGATGCTACGTTAAATAGAACATAACTGTTTCTTCTAATGTTCCTTTGTGTGTATCCGGCATTACACTAGCTCTTATTCTTAACACTAGGCATTGACTAGCGATAAATTTGGTCGCACATTGAGATAGCGTCTGTATAATAACGAGAGCAAATGTGTTCGTGGTCTTCTGTTTGAACAATACGTGTATATGTTCCTGTTCAGTTTGAGCATAATTTTTTGTCTCTTATCGAGATTGTATGGATGTTTTTAGCATACTAGTTTATGTACGAGTGCTTACAGATGAGCGCACACACACGTACATAATGTACGTTGGCTGAACAGATGTATAGCTAGTCAAGACGGCATGTAATATGAACAGTTTTCACAAGCCAAATTCCTGTGCGAAGAGTAAAATGAACGATGGCTGCACAGATTTATGGCTAACCAAATCGTTGTGTAAAACTATGCTGGGAATATAGAAACACTTTCGATGACAAACAAAAAATGATGGTCAAACTAAGCAGAAACAGCTATGCGTATTTTCTACACAGAAGACCACGAACACATTTTCAGCCGTTAATTTGCTGACGGTCTATGACGCTGTGCAAACAAAGGTATGCCTAGTCAAGACATAGTGCTAGCTTTATATTGTGACGGTGTTGCCAGTAAGAATTCACTAAAGCAAACGTTAATTAAAGTCTTGTTTTCATACGGTTTCTTAACAAATGTTTTTTAAGCTTAAAATATTTATTTAATAATGTGTATTTTAAACCACAAATAGATTATTTGCATACGGCTGTTCAAAATTACTTTAGTTAACATGTGAATGCGCTAATTGTTTAATAGTAATGGCAATTCCAATGTAAAGCCCACTCCATTGGGACACCTTCGAAATTTCGTTATTTAGTTGTTGTCAGAGATGTGAAATATAGTGCTATTGTAATTTTTTTGATACATACATATGTATATGAATAATAACAATGAAAGCGTTTTATTCTAACTTTTCCGGTACGTGTATAAAATTTATTTTGATTTATAATTGCTTTACTATATAAAAAGTGTCGGCCTTCTGTATACTTATTTACATGTATAGTCATTGATACATTTGTTAGTAAAGTATTATCGCCGTGTCGCTCGTCGTTAAATATTTCATTGTGATCCGATAGGATGCCGGGGTGTTGTCGCAAAAATGCAAAAAATATAAAAATTCGCAATATATTACTGTACTAGAACGGCTATGATTGTTATTATTGAAATAAAACTAGACCACATTAAGTACAGTTCATGTCTTTTTTTTAATGAAACGTTTGTTTACAAAACTAAGCTTCGTTAGAACGCATCATTTAATAAGTATCTCTACACTAGAATCGGTGGTTTAACCAACACATTAAAAAAGGTAAGTTTTATTTAAATTGATTGCACTAGATCACTAAATAAGAAAAAACACAATTTAAGACGAAATTTTAAATTCAATTCCCCTAAAAGTTTTGGCTATAGAAATTTTTTCACTAAATACAAAATAAAGTGTTATAGAGGTCTAGATTGAACAATGGTTACTGTGTAATTCTTTTCAAAGAGAAATTTATTCAAATTGTGGAAAATTTCACCACATTATAATGTGTTTATAAATTTTCATTTCATTTAGTTGTTTATATAAATGATATATGATAAATTTAATTCAGCAAATGTATCATGAATTATTTAAAATCGGAAAGACTGAAGTAAATATAACAATGATTTTAAATCTCAGATTTTATGTTATGCAAGTAAGCTTCACTATATACTTTATTTTTACAATGATAATTCAACGAAATATTTCATACTTTTATTGTTACAAAATAAACATGTTCGTTTATTTTAAGAAAATTATCACCCAGACCATGAAGAGTGCAAGAAATTTATTTAATACTTAAAATATTATGAGCAGGTTAATAAAAGTAATTGAAAATCTTATTTTCTTTTAAAATCAAAATATTTCATAATCCATAGTAGTAGAGATAACGCACTGTATGATTTTTATCAGCTTCGTATTTTCTTGGGCGCTTTAAGCTTTTGTAACTAATTTCCAAGAAATAATATTATATGAACGCAGATAAATATATTAGCTTGGACATTTTTTGACAATTTAACTATACACGAAAAATATCATGAATTCCACTAATGTTAGGCTTGAAATCTAATGGGCCGAAAAAGTCGAGGCCAATCCACGAATTCTAAGCCATAGTGAAAGATACCACTAATGCTGACGCCAATCATGGCGCCCCAAAACAACATTAATAGTAGATTTTCAGTATTGAATTCGGAAGGTACCAGAGCGGTCAAGAAAAGCATGGCTACCGAAAATATTAATATCGAAGGAAACTACAACAAAAAAGTTTATATATTAGTTTGATTTTTAGTTTATTAACTCTTTTAAACGTACCGTATTATAACGCCATGTGTGTCGCACTTCCAGAGGGGATGGCACGGAGCCATTAATTGTATAACGTCCTAAAAATAAATCTATACCATCCTAAATATGTCATTGAAATACATGATATAATTTAATTTGATTTAAAAAAAATTTAAATTTGTTACAAACTCACCTGCCTAAAACCATCGGCAAAATTATTCAAATAATAACGTGTCATCGCATTAACACCATCCTGCATCATACCTGCCGTGGTACGTTTACCGGTGCGAGTAAAATCAGTTTTTAATGCTCCTGTACCAGAATATTGGAAGGAAATCATATCAGCGTTATCGGCCCAAACACCCTTAAAGACTAAATCGAATTGCGGTGAAGCCGATTCAACTTTTTGCCCCACATGTAATATTCCCAGTTTTTGGAGGATACTATTCAATGAACGACGTGCCAACATGCTTTGCACCACATTTGTACGGTCTAAACAATCAATGCAGTTGGTGCGGAAGACACCATATTGAGTTGACACAATGCGACCGTCATCTCTTATATGGAACACGGAAAATTCTTCTTGTTCGTGAGCCAAACGATCTATGAGAATATTTAGGCGATCCCAGCGCATTTTCTTGCATTCGGCATGAAAATCAAAAGCCTCGTAGCGTATATTGGAATCATTGAGTTGTTGAACAAATGAACGAAAGGATGATTCTAGAGCCCCTTCGGCGCCCTTTTGGTCGACCTAAGAAGACAAAATAATTAGATAAACTTTTTATTATGTTTTTGAACTTCAACAGATTCTTACCAAATTAACTATAACCTGGCGGCCATATTTTTCTATTTGTTCCTCGAAATGGCGATTAAAAGCACTTAAGTGATCACGGCCTGGTATAATATGGGGTCGGGGTTTGTATCGAAGATTGGGTAATTGACGCCAAAAGAAAGGCATGCTACCACGAGTCTATAAAAATATAAAAGAAAACATGTATTTTATCGCATGTTTATAAAACTATAGCTTCATACAGATATTTAATTTTATAAGTTTTAATACCTGTACGAACGATATACGCTCTCCATTGAACTCGACAATTTGTTCAGTTTCCACAAAATTAGCCACCTGACCATCATCGTTAACGCCTCTACTGTAAAAACGAGTGCCTGCCTTATAGATGGAACGTCTAGATACAATAGACCAGAGAAAAGTTTGACCATTAATCAGCACTTGGTTGATGGAAACAACTAGAACATAAATACAAAATGAAATATATTTAAACATTTCTATATAAACATTTTTCGCTTAATTTTATAATTTTTTACTCACATCCCAATACTAAGGGTAATTGAAATTGTTGCATTTCTTTGCAGTTGAAATTATTCAATAGTTCCCCGTTCCATACAAAGCGTCTATCGGCACGTTCGATAACACTTAGACCATTCGTATCATTGGGCATATTGCACTTACGTTGCAGCGTATGCGTAATATCATAACGCTCATCGTAAGAAAAATAAAAATAATTCGTATCCAATGTTTTTCGTAACATTTGTAAGTAGGTCTCATTTTCTTCTCGTTGTTTCGTTGTCAAATGCGTAGTTGTTGGAATGTAGGGAATAATATCGTAACCAGCCAAACGCCAAACAACAGCTCCACTAATCATACCAATGTAAAGACGATGTGTGGCTACTAGAAGGTAATCACCAGCTACTAGGCGTATAGTGCCCATGATGCCGCAGACACGACGGGTTGGTGAGAGGTTTTGCAAATCTTTTTTCGTCGCTAATAAAAATAATTCAGTTTAATAGGATTATAACAATTTTTAAAAATTGTAATTGTTTTATTGCCAATGGAAGATATATTTAGGAATCTGGACTGTTCATGCATATGCAGTTTAAATATAACTTATTTAATTGATTGTTTTCAAAACGTCGTACTTAAAAATCATCCATAATCATTTAAAAATATATTAAAATGGTTTAATAGATTTTTATAATAAAGGATATATACTCAACATTAAAACAATGAGGAGAGAGTAATAGTACCGAGAGTACCATTATTTTATAGAAAAGTTAAAACTTAGTGAGCTGAGCTGTTACAAGGTACGGATAAGCTAGTCTCTATGAGCATTTCGCTACTTGCTTAAGCCAGTTAATCAGGAAACTTATACCAATCTTTGTTGAAAACCGTAAACGTCTTATCACCGAAATCAGAAAGTCTTTGCATCACAGAACAAAATCTTTAACGATTTAACAATAAATTAGGAAGATATTCTCTTTAGCTTATCGAGAATATTTGCTTACCTTTAACGTTAGAATTATACATTTGAAATTGCCTTTCTTTACCTAAAGTTTTCTTTTGCTAACAAGAACTTTTAAGGTCAGTTATAATAATATTTTAAAACATTAACAAATTATTTTAGTTTAAAACTTGAAAAAAGAAACTACCAGGTAGGTATTTCATGAAACCGTCTTCAGTTCCCAAATAAAATTCTCTCAAACACTCTGCAACCGTTTGGATTGATAATATTTAAAATTACCCAACAACATACGTATTATATTTAAACCCCCCAAAGACTGCTATTCAGCTTTTAATATAAAAAGCCATGATGTCAATGACAATAACACAACCACAAGTAGCTATGTGATAATAAACTTACATTGCACTTTAATCATACTTGCAACACGATCGATTATCAATACTCTGTCCACTGCGTTAACTTCCACCATGATGCGGTCTGGTGTGATGTACCTATACGCCACACATGCACGACACAGATATAAAATAGAAATGAAAAACCATAAAACATATGTATGTAAATTAGAAATTGTTCAATGGCCATTGAAAATTTATTTGTTTGATTTTGGGTCAAGTGCTTTGCACAGTTCGATTATGTTTACAGTAGAATAAAAAGGAAAACTATTTATTTTCACTTTAATTAATTTAATGTAAATTCAACTTACAAATTCATGTCATCGTAAATATTCCAACTTTGTAACTCATCCATATTAGGATTTTCTTATGCTAATATTGAAATAAATACGATAAGAAAAATTTTTAGTAAACAAAATGCTTTTGATAAAAGCAAAATTTCGTTCGTTGACTGGCAAAAATTGCAGGTCACACGTAATTCTACTTTAATCAATGAGGTCTTCCTTCTTAAGGCCGTTAGTTAGTCTGGCAAAAGTGGTTTCTTTAAGTATCAGTTCTTGTTTTAGGCTTGATTATTTATTTGTGTATTTTCTTTATATATTAGACATCGTTTTATGTTAATTTTTTGGGAAAACTAAAAACTATTGTTAAAATTTTGAACAAGAATCTAGAAGTAAAACAATTTTTTATAATAAAAAATATTGACGTTTCATTGGACTGAGTTTGTTTAGATAATTGATGACGTTTGTAGTCAGCTGGTGCGAAGGATGCCAGCCCGTTGCTTAAGAAAATCGAAACTTTTTCTATTATCATTTACAGCGATTAAAAAAAATATTAAATAAACTTCCTACAAAGCGGATTAAATTAAAACAGGTACTAGAGGAGCTGATGAACCTTTTTAAATAAATGAAATGTTTTGTCATTTCGAGCACTATTCTATAAAGAGTTTGACGTCCGACAGTAAGCCGGATATGCCTTGATTTTTATCTGTTATCAATTTGTCTGGCTAACATGGCGTCTTGTCTAACCATAAATCTATTCAGCCATTGTGCATTTTGCTGCTCGCAAAGAAATTTCGCACAATGCTGTTCCGCCATCACACATACAAAATACACACACAGCAAAATAAAAAAAATATGTGTGTATGTAATGGCTCGTCTGTAAACACCCATGCATGAACTGTGCCGAGAACATTGAAACGCTCTCGATGGAAAAAAAATTTTGCTCAAACTGAACAGAAACATCTACATGTATTCTCCACACAGAAGACCACGAACAAATTTCTTTTGTTTATTCTGCGTGATATTTGCTCGCAATGTTCCACATTATTTTTAAGTGCATTTCGTAGGCATTTGGGGATTCACTAGAAAATACTATAACGTTGTCGAGTTCTGTTCGTACTTCATTGCGAAACGTAAGCAAATGTGTAAAAAAAATATACATATATATATATATATATATATATATAATATATATATATATAATATATATATATATAATATATATCAAAGAAAATACGTACAAAAATAACAAACTCTATATTTTCTGGTATTAAAAAAATCAGTTAGGCCATGCTATATTTTATATATCCTCTTTCTAAATCCAAAACCCGTTTCATGATACTTTTAATGGTTATTGAGATGGCAAACATCGACTTTACTCCATATCAACAATTTCGACGTCTACTGTCTAGGTTGCCTAGTGCCTTCAGAAAGCTTATTTCAACATGGGACAGACGGACATCGTTAATTGACCTTTCCTACCTATAAAAAATCTAATATATATGTACTTTGTTGGGTCGGAAATTAATAATTGTAGAAATTACAAACAGAATGACAAATGAGCACAAAGTTCTTCATACATATGTACAATACCATCCCATTTAAAGGCAACTTGCTAGCTTGGTAATATTTTTTCCATAGTGCTTTCGCCTATTAGGAAGCTTGGCAAGCTAGCAAGTTGCATGGAAATGGGATGGTATGGTCTATGAGGCTACATATACGTAGAGTTCTTATGTTTGGCCTGGCGCACTACCGAGCGCCATAATAGTCAAACATTTGACAAACATATACTTAACAATAAAACCTACTTCAGTGGAAAGCAAACAAGTTTTTGCAACAAAAATATGAAACAGAATGTCAAGTGATTTGCTAAATGCTTTCTTTGACGGTCTTAAACATTTTTTTTAACTAAATAAATAAAAAAAGTGTGTTTAAATATTTCGTTAGAATTTCATCATGTTAAGTAAAGCCATTTTATTGTAGATAATTTGTCAAGGCCAATTTTCCTATCTTTAAATTAGCTGCAATTGTAGTTAAGATGTTGAAACAGTATGAATATAAAACACTACAAATTAGACTGACAAACTTCTAAATGTACGCACACACACACATATTAAAAGGAGCGGGTTGAATAAATCTTCATAATTTTATTTTGTTATTTCAAAGTTTGTTTAAAATTTATCATTATGATTTAACTGTTGGTAGGTATGTATGTCCGTGCACATTAATTAAATAAATACCTTTTTATATGCACTTAGAATTACTCTAGATATTTTTTTAAAATCGCAAGGTAAAATTATCAAAATTTATTTTGTATCATTATGTTATATTCTTGGTTTTTGTGCCAAAATTGAAAAATAATACTGAAATTATGAGCAACTAACTCACCACTAAAAGAATATAATCAAGGAAAGTTATACATGGATAATGCCTTTATCAGTAAAACAGTTGTATTTTAGGGATTTTGACAAGATCATTGCAAGTAAAGAAATGGTTTTCTAATATTTTGGGAGTTAGTCTTTTGTAATAATGATCCGCCGAAAGATTAGTTCAAAAGTTGTTTTAATTTACAATGGGAGTAATAAGCCATCGGTTTCACTCGCACATGCAACAAAAATGAAAGAGAACTGAAGACAAGGACCGGTTTGAGATCTAACATTTTGTATGAAAAGGACCTGTTACTTTTTCATGGCGTGGTCACAGATGAGGATATAATTTGATTATTAAATAAGTATGTAAATACATATTAAAAGTTACACACGTTACTTTTTGTGTGAGGTCCATTAAAGCGATTTTCACAAGCTACGGGACAAGTGGCTTGTAGGCTATACAAATGGTATAGTCGAGTTACATATAAATAAACACACACTACCAAATAACAAAAAATTGTCATAAAAATCGAGTTAACCTCCAGGAAAAAAACATTTATCTAAAGAAATTGTATGTTAGTTCAGAAAGAAAAAAATGCTTCTACTACCTCTTCAAATAAAGCTAGGACTTATGAAAAACTTTGGAAAAGCCATACACATGGACGCTGCAAGTTTTTAATACCTTAAAGTAAGTGTCCTCGAATCAGCGATGTGAACCTAAAGGAAGGCATGAATCTTGGCGAATTTTGGCGATAACGAATTCCGCCCTATTATCGAACTCATATTAACGAGGCCCGTTAAAAACTTCTGTACTGAATAGAAAAGAAACTTAAAACAGATTTTTATTCAGCGCTTTAAACTTTTTTGTTTTGCAAGCAAACCAGCGTAATCATTTAGTTTTGGTGGTGGGGTGGCGTATAAAATTTCATCGGCTGCTCGCGTCGATATAACTTGCTTGCTTTTTCGATATCAAACCGATTCTTAAATAGGTAGGACACAATTTATATACAAACATGCATTTAAATATTTCACCAAAAATATAAATACGAGGGCGGATCAATAAGTCCGTGACTTTTTGAATGAAACACATTTTTTTTACAAAACAAAAATTTATTTTTCAACATAATCTCCTTCTAACTCAATACACTTGGTCCCGTTTTTGTATCCCTTCCGAAAAATAGGATTTTTTGAGGTCCTTAAAATACGCATTTGTTTGGTCAATAATTTCAACGTTGGAGCTAAATCTCTTTCCACCAAGCCATTTCATTAGGTTTGGAAATAGGAAGTAGTTACTAGGGGCTAAATCCGGAGAATATGGCGAATGAGGTACCAATTCGTAGCCCAATTCATAGAGTTTTGCCATTGAGACTGCACACGTGTGCACCCGTGCATTATTCTTGGCCATATGGGGACGTTTTCCTTTTAAATCCTCATTAAATCGGTCTAATAGGTTGGCATAATATTCGCGGTTTATTGTTTTTCTCGTTTGAAGGTAATCGATGTGGATTATTCCGCGTGCATCCCAAAAAACTGTTGCCATCACCTTATTGGCCGACAAACTTACCTTGGCCTCCTTTGGAGCAGATTCACCCGGAGAAACCCATTGTTTAGACTGCGGCTTGGCCTCCGGAGTACAGTAATGGATCCATGTTTCATTCACAGTTACAAAACGCCGCAAAAACAACTCCAAACAATCCTTTGAAGTTGTCACACGTTTACGTTTATGGTCAATTGAGATCAAACGCGGCACTCATCTTGCAGACAACTATCTCACGCACTTCTACTCTTCGATTGGCCAACACCATATCGTGGATTTTTTCGACATTTTCGGGTGTACTGACCTCAATTGGCCGTCCAGAACGTTCAGCGCCATTTGTACTTGTGCGACCACAACGAAGGTTAGTAAGACACTTTTTTTTACCATTGAAATCGATGATGCAGAGTCTCCATAGTATTTATCGAGCTTTTTCTTGGTTTGATAGACGGTTTTTTTTCGCAAAAAATAATGTTTAATGAGCACTCTAAATTCACTTTTTTCCATTTTTAGACAAATACACGAGGTGTTATTTTTTGAACAGCTGTTAAACACAAAGTAAATGACGACACTTGCTCGAAATTTGACAGTAGTCTATAAACAGGTGGTACTTGATGGGAACAGTGTTGCATTTCATATAACTACGAGGGAAGTGCGAAAAGTCACGGACTTATTGATCCGCCCTCGTATTATTGAAATTAGACAGAACTTAAATAATTTACTTTTATATAACTTTTGTTTTTACTTTATTTATTTGAAAATGACATTAAGCCTTCAATAACAAGCCAGTCACATATTACTACTAGCTATTCATTTGCAATATTTACTTAAAAAATTACTATAAACATTTATCTCACCAAATACAATATTGCTTAATCTAAAGCTAACCCCCCGCAAATATACAAAGAGTATTTAAAATTATAAAATAAATAGTGATCAAGTTTATGGTTGGTAATATTTGTAGCTCCATAAGTTTGTAAATGATCAAGTAATACTTAAAAAAAACATTTGTGATGCGGTACAACATTGTTCCATATTCGAGAGAGTGTGACTCATATTGCAACTAATGTTCCCATCATAAGAGATATATGAAAGGTGTCCTAGAAGACTTCGCCAAAGTAATTTTGTCAACTTTTTATGTACTTTGATCTATCGGCTTTCATTACTTTTTAAATTTCTATTGAATGATGAAACGTGAAACATCATATACAGTCGGTTGCCAAATTATTAGGGACAGTCAACTCTTTTACCATTATGTGACATTGAGTATACCTAACTGTAGCTTTAAGTGATATTTGTAATGCTGGAATTTGTTATTTATATCCGAAGTGCTTCTATTGTGTATGTAGTATAAGGGCAAGACTATATTTTACTACCTAATATATTAAAGTAAAGCCACAGCTTATTTAAATTATTATATGAAATAACGGAAGTCAAAAAGATATAGTTACTTCCTTTTCTAATTTAAAATGGTCTGTAGCAAGCGTTGGCAAGTCTATCTGAACTCATAATGCAATTCCATGTGTGTATTATATTACATTTGGGAACTCTGCAAATAAAATCACTGATAGCTTGAAATTATATGTGGCTACATGTGCAAAAAAATTCAATTCAATGCACGGGGGAGGCGTATAATTAATATAAATATTGATATGCAAAAACCAGGGAGATTAAGTTTTAAAGAATTAAAAAAATTATGCCAAATTCCCGTTAAAAAATTTCGGTCATTAAGTACTGAGATTAAAATGAAGACCAAGTTCTTGATATGTGCTGTCTCTTCTCAGCTTAGTAACAGTTTTCCCATAATTCTTTTCATAATTCGAACTTAGCAAGTGTAATATGTTTTTTGTGGAAAAAAGGAATGTTACAGATTAGTAAAACCTCTAATAGGATTAATGGAATCCCCAAATTCTTTTCTCACTTATGGTCTTCTTATGCGCTGGCAAAGCTAGTAAGTTTGGGAAATGGAGTCGGAGTGTTCCAATACAGTGCCGGTTAAAAACAATTAAACAAATTTGATATGCACTAAAAACTGAAAAAAAGAAATTCTACACCTTTTCCATCGCAGAGTCTATATAATAAAAGCAGAGGTTTTGATGCTTTTATGACCTCTTATTCCACCCATCCGTTTGGTTTTTTTTAGGACTTATGATCTTAATGATCTCTTTTCTAAAAACCCTTTTTGGTTTTACATCATACCTTATTACTCTACCGAAGTTTTACATTTCTAAAACACGCTAGTTGATATTTTCGTTTTTTGTTAAATTCTGAGTTTATTTAACAATCTGAAATTAGTGTTTTTAACATTAATAAATTTAAAGTATTTGTGCGGCTTGGGTTTAAAACTTAAAAACAATTTAAATAGGGTTGTAACTACTGTTGAACAACGGGGTACCCTGGAAATGCCAAAATAAACAATACTCCTAATGCAGGTATATACATATATACAGGGTTATCCATTGTACGGTTTCAAAAGTAAAATTAAATAAAACACGGATAAAACTATGATTTCGATGAAACTTTAATTTCATTTTAATGCTTGGACAATGACATTACGTTAAAAATAAGATGTCATTTAAATGACCACCTCTAAATTGGTTGCAGCAGTCGAAACTTTTGAGGTAGTTTTTGACCAATTTTTCGCACATTTCTTCACTTGTTGAAGGTTGGTTTTCAAATGCCCCGCCGTTATCCGTATCCTTGACATAATCCCCAAAAAAGTCTAACGGCGTCTTGTTGGCCAATTGACGTCGCTAAAACGTGAAATTTCGCGTTCTGGAAACTACCCATCCAATAAAGCCAAAATCGGTCGTGTTATGTGGCTCGTGGCACCGACTTATTGAAATAAATATCGTCCAGTTCATAATCTTCAATTGTATAAAAAGTCGTTTTCGTATGCAGAGGGGTAGGTAGGGGCAGCAAATGTTAAAGGAATTATTTAGACTGAAAGGGTTTCCAAAAGTTGAATGGAATCCTAATCTGTGACGAATTCTTTGTTTGATGCATTAATTCGTTTCATCAAAATCTTCTTATTCTTAGTTTATGTCACGCTTTACACCAAAATGCACCACTACGCAACACACACAAAGAATGTAAGGGTAGGTCGGTGTCTTCTTCTTTGACTATTTTACTAAAAAAATTTTCCATGCTGTCGTTTTTATAATAAATCCTAGAAAAATTAGGAGAAGTCAATGTAAGGTGGGTAGCAGTCTATCGTATGAAAAGAAAACCATTGGCAAGATTTCTTAGTGAAAAAATTGTTTTCTCTGGAAGTTATTTTTGCGGGAATAAGACTTAGAATACTTTTTCACTCCACAAGAACTGTTGTTTGTAACCAAATGCAGAAACACTTTCTACCAATTTATACTACAGCTAAAAGCGATTTAAGTAGGTGAATTATTACAGATATTCCTATCTAAACATCTTAAAAGAGCATTATTTTTTACGACGCCAAATAAAAAGTGCATGAACAACTTTTGCACAAGAAGTATAAAAACATAGAACGTTTAAAATAAGTCGCCAAGATCTTTAGATACATTTGGCAAGTGAATAGAAGACTTAAATCAAAAATTGACTGAAAATATTTATCAAGTTAAAATAATCAATAAAAATATTAAAAAGAAAAGCCTGAGATGAATTTCAAGAAAAGTGTAATTTTGTTGGTCATGGCTTCTTTGTCCATGGCCAGTGTTGCCTGCGAAAGCCTTTTGCCAGAACAAGATGCCGACATACGCTTAACACGTTCCATGGCACGTACACGTTCTTTGGACTGTTTCAAATATTATATTCCACATATCGAGAAAATGAACAAAGAGTATCAAGCAGATTTTGCGGTCTGCAGACAGGCATCCATCGATGCATATTCTCAAGCCGAAATAGCTTCTTTAGATAGACAATATGAATTAACTTTTCTTGCTGAATCATCTTGTTTCTTATTGAGTCACTGCAGTGATCTCGGATCGCCTGCTGAAATTTTTGATTGTTTTGCTAAAGAGGTAAGTAAAACCATATTTTCGATAGCAAACAAGCCTGATGTATTTTGTCAAAATTTAATTCTTCGCTTCCCAGGGCTTGGAAAATCTCAAAACAATGTACAACATTAACACTCATGCTACAGAAAATTTAAATGATTTACAAGAAAACTTCCGCTTAATTGAGAGCAAAGAATACAAATGTACCAACGACACAAAGCGGCTGCACGAAAAGAAAATAATGCAATCCTATGTGGATTTGGATAATTGTCTTTCAGATCATATTGATGCACCAATTCCAGCTGAAACTTCTGTTAAAACTAGCACCGGTAAAGTAACTACAGTCTCAACAGAATCTCCTGCTGAAATTACAACTCCTGAAGCTTTTGTCGAAACCGCCGCTAAACCTAATATTTCTAAAGAGTTTGTGTTAAGAAAATTATTTTCCGAAACTTAATAATTTTGTGTTATCATTAATTTAGTCACTTCAAAGTTATAAACATTTTGTTTTAGAGAATAAAATTTTTAAAAACTATGTTGCTCTATTTATTTTGAATTTAAAATGCCTTACGGGATTGCGATTGAGAACCTAATTGACGTGATCTACATAAAATTTGACAGATGTGTTATATACTACACATCTGTCAAAGAATTAGAATATTTATATGATGACATTCTAAACATGTAGACAAATACTGCTGTTGTATTTAAAAAAAGTTTTTATATATCAACCGAAAAGGTATTTGAGTTTTAAGATCTTTTCAAAACATAAATATAAACCATAGCAAATATATGAATGTAAGTTTAGATAGGTTGTTGTTGCAAATTAAAAATACAGTGCTGTTCTGTATTCCGAATCCGCAATAAGTTATTCTAAACTGGAAACTTCCGAATGTTTTAGCTGTTATGTATTCCACTTCGGAACAGTTTCTTTAGTTTTACTTAGAATAAAAAAGTTTGGTGAAACGAATTAGAAAATTTCTCCAAACCAAACTTGACAAGGGACGACGGAAATTTTAAAATGCATATATGTACATACTTAAAGTCTGTGCACGAAAAAACTGGTCACACGAAAATGTCCGTTCCGCGAACAATTATAACGGTAAATTCAAAATGTAAACACATACGAGAAGCTTACGTTGTTGTCGATGTTATTGCATTATTCTTTTTTGCTTAAAATTTATTACTGTAAATTTAGCTAGCAATGAAGGAACACGATCGCGAATAAATTGTACTCAAAAACCTTCAAAATCCAGGAATGTCTCATAAAGACAACGCCAAAGAACTACAAATGGAAAAATCATCAGTAACTTTTGTACTTAAAAGGTACAATGATTCCTTGTCAGTGAAAAGAAAGGCCGGCAGTGAAAGAAAACGAGGTTTTGAATCGCAGGTTACAGCAAATAAAGTGTTAACCCATTTGAAATACTGGACTTTCGGTAAGAGATGTCGCCAAAAAATTTAAATGTCACCTTCGTATGTACAAAGGGTACGCCAACGCGCTGGAGTACGTTCATTGAAAGTGAATGTAGCAACAAACCGCAATGAGAACCAAAATGTTGTGGCGAAACAACGGGCTCGAAAATTATTCGACAAGTTTATGCATAATTTCACCTGGATTGTAATGCAAAATATGTGGAATGCAAAACAAATCACTTTCGAATTATTCAATTCCCAGTGTTTTTATAATTCCACAGGTTTTCATATCACTCAGAATACAGAGCAGGAATAAAAGAAGCAAAATCACATGATAACTTCCCAAAAAAATAAGCTAAATAAGTGAAATTATGCTGAGTAGTAATTTTAAATTGGGAGATCACAATGGAGCTATTAACTCGTTTTCAGTTTAAGTCGACTTTAGCACTTATTGCCAGATATATATTAAAAATGTCGTCGTTATAGTTCTCGAGATATACGCTAATAAATATTGACACTGTGAGGGAGGTGGGCATTAAATTATATTTTCTAAAGAAAAACGGTCTCATGCTCAACAAGTGCATAAGATTTGAAGTTCCTATCAAAACCGCATAACGAATTTTTTTCTTATGGTTTTATAAAATTTAATACATAGGTTAGGACCTAAGATTAGTTGAAGGTTATTTAAAACATCAACTAAAATGTTTGCATACCGTTGTTTTTACTTCAGATAAAGCTGCGATTCTTCTGTTATAAATTAAACTTAGACCGTTAATTATTGATTTTAAAAAAATTCTTTAACAAATACCAACAAATGTATGAAACACAATAATAGTTGTCATATTTTACGTTTAAATTTAAAAACACTACATCCACATTTATTCGATATCTGATAAGATTTCGAATAAATCGACGGAGATTTTAGACGGCAGATATAACTACGCCAAAAAACTTAGGTTGTCGGCAAATGACTGCCGCAGATGACTGTCACAAGGAGTGGTAAAGCTTTACAGGCTGCCTGCAATACACACCCCCGTAGGTTCGCCAATCCGATCCCTTTGTGTAAAATGAGGAGAACAAAGAAACAGCATTTCATCTCCTGTGCCTCTCTCCTGCTTTGCAAGATATTTTTGAGTTAAAGAAATCTTAGTAACAAAATTTCGCTAATCTTCTATCCCGTTATTTAAGATATTCAAATGCGAAAACATCTGTCAATTCCCATAAGAAGTAGCACACAGTGTATATTAGGTTATTATACTACTGTGGGTCAAAAAATTGTAAGACTTTTGAATTTCCATTCGACGAAATTTTTTTTCTACGTTGGTATGACTGTCAGTGACATTTGTCCCAAATATCACATCAAAGTAATCATTAGTGTTTAGTATACGCTTGTCTTTCTGAAGTACAACAAGGGCATTCGGCGATTTTTACAATGAGTGAAATTATTCAACAAAGAAGTTCCATTAAATTTTGTGTGCGGAATGAAATTACTGGGGCCAAAACGTTCAGCATGTTGCAAAAGACCTTTGTTGATAATTGTATGTCGCGAGTAAGTGTTTTTGATTGGTACAAATTATTCACGCGTTGACGACGAACCATGTCTAGGACGGGTATCACAATCAACTGATGATCAACACATCAATAAAGTCAAGGAATTGGTGTTCAAGAATCGATGATTAACAGTCAGAGACTGTTATCGTTGAATATCGGAGGGATCATCATGATATCGTTGGAATATCGGAGGGATCAGTGAAAACCATTTTAAAAAATCATTTGGGCCTAAGAAAAGTGAAATCACGATTGGTTCCAAAATCACTCAATTTTCTTAAAAACCGGCGTCGGTATTATAACTGGCGACTGGCGGAAACATATCGTGCAAAAGGTGAGTCGAAGCCGAAAAAAACACGTCAAAGGAAGTCAAAAATCAAGGCCTTGTTGACATTTTTCTTCGGTCATCGAGGTGTGGTGCACTCCGAATTCCTTTCGACCGGCTAAACTGTCAATAAGGAATACTATTTGACTGTTATGCGTAGTTTGCGCGAAGCTATTCGTAAAAATAGGCCGGAAGTATGGGCTGACAACTTCTGGTTTTTGCATCACGATAATGCACCGTCGCATGTCGCATTGTTTCTTCGTGAGTTTTTTGCCAAAAATTCAATCAATATCGTTCCACAACCACCGTATTCGACCGCTCCGGGGAAAGCCTTTTGAGTCAATTGAAGACATTAAACGTGAATCGCTACGCGCATTGAAGGCTATTCCGGAAATTGACCTTAACAATTGTTACGAAGATTGGAAAAAACGTTGGCATAAGTGTATTGCAGCTGGGGGGGATTACTTTGAGGGGGACGATATAGATTTGGCAGAATAAATAAAGAAATTTAAAATTATGAACAAAGTCTTACTACTTTTTGCCCACAGTATTATATATGCATTCTTACCCAGACATCTTGAAAATTTTTTACAAGGCCCAATAAAACATGCATGCAAAAGTCATTCTAACAAAATTTAAAACCAGAGGTTTAACCTATCAAGCAAATTAACTAGTTCGTTAGTTAGATACTCACTCGCACGCTCAACAAGTGCATAAGATTTGAAACAAAAATATACGAAGGGTATATTAATAAAGTTATTAATGTTAAAAAATAAGATGAATTTGAAAGAAAATGTGACTTTATTAGTGATGGCCACTATGTCCATAATCGTTGTTGCCAGCGATAGCGGTTCCAACGCAGCGTTGAGAAGTTCTAATAGCCGTTTCAACAATTTTAAACAAACAAATTCTTCACGTTCTCTGGGTTGTTTCCAGTACTTTACTCCACATATCGCGAAGATTACCGAACAGTACAAAAGGGGTTTTCAAACTTGCCGACAGGCCTCCATAGATGGATATACTCAATCCAAAGCTGCTACATTGGGCAAACGCAAGTACTTGGCATCTTTTGCAGAAGGCTCTTGTAACATATTGAGTCGGTGTAGTATAACTAAATCGGCTCTTAACATCTTTGAATGTTTTGTCAAAACGGTAACATGAACTTTTCCCAGATTTTCTTATAAAAAAACGCATTATTTGTCTTTTACCAGGGTTTGGAAAATACCAAGATAATGTATAATATCAACAATATTGCTTCTGAAAGTTTGTCTTATTTGAAAGAAAAATATCGTTTAATTGACAGCGAAGAAAATAAATGTACCAACGATACTGATAGACCATCCACTAAAAAATCGGAAGTTCCTTAAACCACTTAAGGTCCTGAAAAGCTCGATAAACTGAACAACTGAAAAGTATATCGGCAATAATCGTACCACAATACTTGGAGTTCGTAGAAAGCTAGATCTCTAAATAATACGTGTATCTTGAGCAACTCACATATATTAATAAACAATTTGCCAAAATTAAATAAACAATTTTTTATTTTTTTGTGGGTGTTTATGTCGATTTTTGAAACGAATTTCCATCATCCCTTGGCAAGTTTGGTTTAGAGATAAACAGGTTTCAGCTATGTGGCATCTATAGAGTTGAATTTCGTTTCAAAAGTCTACATTTTTGTTTTTCTATTTGTGGCGTACCATTTTCAATTTTCAGATTAAATTGTTAAACACGCTTTCTTCGTTACTTTTACTTATTGTGTGATTTAAACTTAAGGTAATATTTAAAATTTTTAAGAAAGTTTAACCTATAGCGAAACATGAAACACGCTGATATTAAAAAACATATGTATGCATGTATGTAAGTGACGAAAACTCTAGCATTGGGAATGTGCTAGAATGATAAAAAATAAAACTGAGGGTTCAAAAAATAAAAATTACTAGAATATTATGTTTCGAAATGCCAAAATTATTATCTACTTTTCCCGCCGTTTCGCAATATTTTATCCTGTCCAAGAAGTGGGATTTTTCAAGGTTCTCCAAATAGGCATTTTTTAGTTCAATAATATCGTCGTTGCGTCAAATTCTCTTTATGCCGAGCAATTTGCTTAGGTTTAGAAAAGGAAACACCCGCTGGAGTCTAAATTCGGAAAATATAACGGATGAGATAGACATAAGTGCTGTCAAGTTATTCGAGCATAAGATCGTTCAAACAAAAGTTCCATTTTTTTTTCTTTCGAACAAGCGAATAACTAACTCGTTAAAAACAATATAAAGTTTTTCAACAAGGCTGTGGGTAGAGTTGCTAATCACTTAGAGAAAAAACCGTGGAAACTCTTTTTGCACTTAAACAAAACCAGTTCCCAAGTGTTGCGAGATACCATTCGGATTTTAGGACTTAAGCGTTTTAAAAATTCCAGTGCCGGGAATTACATTTATATTTTTATTCATCCTTTACATTTCTTTTCTAACTATTCTAATCAATCCTTGCTTTATAAGAATTTATGACAAAACAATATGAACAAATAGCAATAGCAAGATAAGTGATAGTAAACATTTGCTATTGCTGTGGTGTTTTTTTGAACGGCCGATAAACAGCAAAAGCAATATAGCAAATATTTTACCTTTGCTGCCGCTGTTTAGAAATTTATTTTTAATTTGCTTTTAACATGCTGTTAAAAAATGATTGCATCACAGAGCGGTGAAGTGTTTGCTGTCAAGTTTGAAATATTATTATATTTTATTAATACAACTGTAATACTAATTTTAATCTAGCTGTTTTTTAAACCCTGCAATGAATATAATCCGGCCTGGGGATCTCCTCAATAAATAATAAATCTTATAATAACTAAACCTACTTGCAACTGCTGTAGGGTAACACATTTTTCTAGTTTTTAATATTTTTATGTTTTTATTATTTTATAAAAAAAAAATGTAATTTTCTTTCGCAATTTATGAAAATATATCATTGTGTGTATGTGTATAATTCCTTAATCAAGATTTGTTGATCCTGAATACTTATCATTGCACTAGCATATATAAGTATATGTATGTGTATGTGTTAATAATAAATGTTCTTATCTTTGGTTAAGGAATTATACCGCACAGGTTAATAATGCCTTTTAAATCAAATTATATGGCCACCTACATGCTACAACCGGGTTTTTAGATGTATTTTGCTTAGTTCGTAAGAATTTCTTCTAATTTTGTAAGTAAGTTTATGTAGTAATGTTACAGATATTCACCGAGGATCTTATAACACTTGTGTGCAATAAAATTCCACTTCAAATAAAAATCGGATGAATTTAAAGTTTTTTGAAAAATAAATCCCGGAAAGCATTTATCGCACTGTTGGGATTTTAGTAGGACTTAAGCATTTTAAAAGGTCAGAATGAAGTGAAACAAACTTTTGACAATTTTCAAAAACGTACTTAACAATTTAACAGCATCGAATTTGAATATTGATTTTTGATTTGATATTCTGACAGTGTGATTGAATGTAGAATTTCTGTCATCTCTTGTTCAATCTACATTGAACATTGCTCTTAATGAAGTAAGTTTTTTTTTGTGTCAATTGTTAAAAGCAAAAGTTAAGGAAAACAAAAAAAAAAGTTGCGTTTGACGTTTTTACATAAATTTTTTACATAAATATTGTTAACAACCTAAAAAAAATATTTTGCTAAATTGATGTTGCCTGCTAAGTAGTTTTAAAAAAAAATTATTCGAATATTCGACAAAAATCGTTCGAATAATTTTTTATTCCAAATTGAAAAATTTGATTTCGTTTCAAAAAAAATTATTCGAATACTTGAATTATTCTTGTTCGAATGACAACTCTAGTAGACATAGGTTTAATGAGTTTGCAAAATAATTTCAACTTTTTATCAGTCCCTGTTGATGGCAAGGAATACCGATTATGAACCGTGCATGTTTTAAAACACTAGCTGTGGCATTGCCAACATTGAATGTATGTATCCATGTTTCAATCCGTATCATAATTGAAGGCTGTTAGGTTGAATCGTCTTCGAAGTGGGGCTTATCTCAGGGATAATGTCAGAACTTCTTTTCTTTTTTTTTGCTTTAGTCTTGATTGGTAAACAAATAATAGTTTTTAATCATCTGCAAAAATCAGTGACTTATACATTTTTTTCACAGATACGGGGCATTTTATACAACTAACGTGTCCATCTCCAATGAATTTTTTACAATAACTATGACAAGAAACGAAAATGAAAAAAATATAAATAAAACATTGTTTTTGATACTAATTTTTGCCGCAGATTTTACTTTAATAAAACCTTGATTAAAAAAAGGTATAAAATGCTCAAGTTTTTCTTAAACGAAAGCTAACATATTGCACTACAATATTACAAAGTAACAAAACAAACAACCTCTTCTAGTTTTAGCTACATGCCATCAAATTTAAAAATACTCTGATTTTGGGTTAAAACAAGAACAATAATAATTTTACAACAAAAAAATCAAAAATAAACATTTTTCAACTGTGGACAATTTTAATTGTGGCTTTTAAGAAAAAATTACTATTTCGTCACTTTTTGCAAGATTATGAAAAATCTACAAACTTTGAACGTTTATATGTGTGACATACAACAACGATTGCAAGTGACAGTGATGTGTAATTTTATCTACTTTTACCCAGTTTTACTAAGAAAACACATTTCTAATAAGCAATTTAAAGTCACTTTGGAGACGATCGAACCCAGTGCGCGACGCACAGTGGCTCAGGAATTCGTTGACGCAAACCTACATATATTGTTGTCATCGATTTTCAAAATTTTAACGCCATTTCCTAGAAAGCCAATGTAGCCACAAAATTGTAATTGTAATTGTGGGCGTGGCACACTGTTAAACTTAAATATTTTATATTATTTCGAATAAGTTGTTCAGAAAAAAATAATAATTCCAACTAGCCAAGGATCATCGACATTGGGCTACTCTCTGTTTTGCTAGGTTGATAAGGATTGCGGGCTTTAAGAAATGGTATGCGTTTGCAGTTGGGGTGTTATAAAATATTTTTTTAACTACTTTATTTATATCAGGTTTGAATTTCAGACGAATAGAACTTTCAAGGATTAAAAGGCATCCATGAATCTAGACCAGCTTTTGCACCGGCCTGGATCCGCCCTTAGAACACTTTTTTAATAAAGTTACACAAAAATGATTAATCAAATAACCCTTATTTTCTCCCTATTCGATGTGCTTTAGGTATCTTATGAGCCCAGCCAAGTTAACCAAATCGAAGAAAATAATTATCGGAGTTCTGAAAAATGGCATAGTTGGTCTTCGGTACATACATTCAAAGAGTTGTTAGTTTTTTGCTAATAGGTCTAAAACAATTTTTTTATTCCAGTTTTTCGATTATAAAATTTCGAGTTTTTTGTAATTGTTTGGTGCAATTTTGTTTTTTTTTGTAAGTTAGATTTTTTACAATTGTGTTAATTTTGTAATTTACAATTTTCGAACTACAGTTTGGTTTTGTGGTGAAGATTCAAATTTCGGAAAATTCCGAAATTATGGAAAATTTATTTTTTTTATTTTTTCTGATTAATTAAGATTTTTGGTAAAATTTGTATATCCTTTGATTTTTAAATATTTTGATACATTTTTTCGTGAAGTTTATAATTGTAAATTTATGTGGTGAAATTTTTAAATTTGGCGGAAAAGTTTTTTGGCCATATCTTGGACTGTGGACCAAATGTGGCCCCATATTGCTGATAACAAATAGCGAAAAATCACCGAACGCTGGCCAAATGGTCCAAGTTTCAAGAACCTAGCTTGTCTGGTGCCGTCAGAAAGTGGATTTAACATCGGACAGATAGACATCGTTAACTGTACTTCCCTACCTATAAAGATCCTTTGGGTCGGAAATGAATATTGTAGAAATTACAGATGTAATGACAAACCTATATAAGTATATCCTTTTTATGTTTGTGAAAGGTATAAAGCAGAGGCATTTGTTGTGATTTTTTATTACCTCAATAATTTGACAGCAAATTTTTAAGACAATCCTTGCAATTAATGGACCCATTGCACTACAGTTTATATAAATGACCTATTCTAACCTGTTTGAAAACTTACTTTGGATATTAAATACGGTTTATTTATCCACATATGACTTTTTTAACAAATAAAGAAACTTAAAGAAATCAAAGCTTTTATGTAAAATGTTAAACAAAAAAAATCAAAAGTTGAACGTTGGCCTTGAGTTGTTAAACACCTGCTGATCCGTTTGTAATTAAGTTAAAAGTGTCTAAAAGCTCAAGGAGTTTTCTGTTCACAATAAAAAAGCCGTAATAAAATATGTCAACCTGATTCAAAGTTACTTAGTTTTAGCCAACGAAAACCGATTCTGATCTACTGGGCGACGTCTAGTGGAAAAAAATCTTAGTTTCATAGATAAAAAGAAACTATTACTCTGTTTACTTTTTTCACATTACTCTTAATATTGAAAGCTTTTGAATCCATATTAAATGTTTATAGAAAAATTGAAGCAGAAGCAAATTTTTAAAAGTTTTATCTAAAAACACTAATGGCCGATTTTTGTAACATTTGAGACACAAATCAAATAATAAAAAATAGTGGATTAAACTTTGAAGAAAAAATATTTATTTCACAATTAATTACATAGTTTTATATTACGTTACACGTAGAATTGATGTATCAGTTGTTGAAATAGCGAAATATAACAGACTTTACGCTGCATAACTATGTTTACTAAAATGGGACTTGAAGTATTTACGACCTTCAGTAGTTGTGCTTGGTTCAATTTTGACAGTAGTTGCAGTTGGCGCTGTAGTACCTTCAGAAGTCGTAGTTTTGGCAGTAACTGTAGTCGAGGCAGCAGTAGTTTTCAGGGTTGTAGTTTCCTCAGGAACTGTAGTTGAGGCGGCCGTAGTTTTCACAGTTGTAGATTCGATATTAGCTTCTGCTAAATTTGGTATCTCCATATTATTTGAAATACAATTATCCAAATCCACATAGGATTGCATTATCTTCTTTTCGTGTATCCGTTTTGTGTCGTTGGTACATTTATATTCTTTGTTGTCGATTAAGCGGAATTCTTCTTGTAAATCAGACAAGTTTTCAGACGCATTAGTGTTGATGCTATACATTGTTTTGGTATTATCCAAACCCTGGGTATAAAAAAAATATATGAGATTCAATACCAATGAAATAAATACTTTACTTACAACTTTGGCGTAACAATCAAAAACTTCATCAGCCGCTTCGATGGTGCTGCAATGTTTCAACATGCTACATGAATCACCGGCAAGAGAATCTAATTTATTGCGTTTGTCTAAAGTGGCAGCTTCAGCTCGAGAATATCCATCTATAGAGGCCTGTCTACAGGCCTCAAACTCTCTTTGATACTGTTTGTTCATCGTCTCGATATATGGAATGTAGTAGTTGAAACAGTCTAAAGAATGTGAGGTACCTCTTCGCTCTGAATTATAGGAACGGGCGAAAGAACGTGTTAAGCTTATGTCGTCATCTAGTTCTTGCAAAACAATATCACTGGCAACAATAGCCTTAAATAAAGAGGCCACCACCAATAGAATTACACTTTTTTTGGAAATCATTTTTGTCTTTAACTATATTAATATTGTTTTCAGTTTATTTTGGTTTCGAATCTTATATTCACATGCCCAATGTATCTAAAGGACTACATGATATGCTTGGAGCATTCCATGTTTTTATACTTTTTAAAAATAAGTTTTTCATGAACTTTTTATTTGGCCTCATAAATAATAATGCTGTTTTAAGATGTCTAGATAGGAATATTTGTTATATTAACTAAATAAACAACACTTTTTACTACTTCTAATATGAACTGACAGAAAGTATTTCCGCAGTATACATATATGGCAAAACAAGAGTTCATGTGGAGTAATGAACAATTTTGCACAAAAACTTATTTTAGTAAAAAATTCGAAACAGTTTTAATATTTCCTGCGATCGTCTATTCACGGGTGGCCATATAAAGAGAAACCTGACAATCACATTGGGTAGCACTTTATGCCTGAAATAACTCTAATGTAATGCAAATAGTAAATGTATATGAATAAAATCTTCCTACGTGCAACTATTGCGGGGTACGATATTTCTGTAGTATTAATATAAATGGTTTTAGTATTTTTATATCTTCGCAATCATTGTTTTGCCTTCCGCTTAAAGACCATGGCTCAATACGAGATTTAATCGTTAGATCTGTCGAAAATTCGGCGCAGTTGCGTATGTCAAACTCCATACAAAAATGAAGTGGGGCAAATGAGGACAAAAAGTTTTTATATGGAATATAGGAAAACGCAGTAAATGAAAATTAATGTTGGTGAAGGGTTTAAAAAATAATTTATGAAAAGTACTTCCCAAATAAAAATATTTATTTAATTTATCAACCAACAGAGAGATAATAATGATCTTTTTTTAAAGAACGTTGCAATCACAAGACGAATTCATAGAGAATTATGTGGCTTTCTTGAAAAACTTATCATATTTATGATAACCTGGGTAGAGAAGTTAGTTTGTTGTACAAATATAAATGGGTTAATCTAAATATCAACATTCAAAGGATGATGTCATTTACTATAAGTGCAGGTAATTAAACGATACACAGAAAAAAATATTTGCACCTATTAAAGATTCTGTTTGGTTTTAGGTTTAAATTCAATTAGGGTTTTATTGATTCAATTAAATAAGTAAAATATACTTGAGCACACTTTCTGATTTTTTCCGTAAATAATTTTGTACCGCGTAATCTTCAAAAAAATAAGAGGAAATGTTGAAGCAGTGTTTAATAGTATGTTCAGATATGCACCTTAATTAAGTCAATTAAATTTGAAATTGAGTTATAAAATGCTGTTTCAAAAATCCTGTAGTCAAGTGTGATGTGTTTTTACTGTCCAACTACTACGATAACATGAAAGAAATAGCTAAATTGGTAACAATATAATTTGTTATCGCTTCTATATAATCGTAGTAATGTTATTGTAAGTCATTTTAGAAAATGTTCTGATAATTTAATCAACTTTACCAGGATTGCAAGGACAATTCGACGTAATTTCTGGAGCGATTAAGTACTAATTGTTCAATTCGTAAATTACGCTCAATTTATGCCTTAATTGCGAGATTTTCTTATTTACTGTAACGTGATACCTGCGAAATGGCAACAGAACAGAAAAAAATCCTGTACTGTGCTTAAACTTGTTTTTTTAACAATGATTTTTTTTCGTTACAGTGCTATTGAATTACTTTTCTAAGTATTCCAATCAACCCTTACCTTATAAGAATTTTTTTTTTTTTTTGAAAAGCACATAAACAGAAAAGCAATATAGCAAATATTTTGCCTTTGCTGCTGCTGTTAAGAAATAAATTTTTATTTTGCTTTGAACATTCTGTTAAGAAATAATTGAATCATAGTGCGGCAAACTGTTTGCTGCCATGTTTGAAATATTATTATGCATTATCAATACAACTTTTATAGCAACTGTAATAACAATTTTAATCTAGCAGTTTCTTAAACCCTGCAATGAATATACCCCGGCCTGAGGGATATTAATTACATTTCAAATACAATTGGGCGTGATATTTGATTGATATAACTAAACGCAAAGGAAGCACGTCATAATCCGCGTGATTACAAGATTTACTTTAGTTAAAAATCTTTTACAAGGTAAATTTTTGTCTTAAGCGCCCCGACAAATAATAAATCTTATAACAACTAAACATACTTGCAACTGCTGTAGGGTAACAAATTTTTCTATTTTTTTATATTTTTATGTTTTAATTGTTTTATTAAACAAAGTTTTAATTTCCGTTCTATGAAAATATATTATTGTTTTTATGTGTAAGATTTGCTGATCCTGAATACTTATCATTGCACGAGCATACATGAGTATATGTATAGTATATATATATGTGTTAATAATAAATGTTCTTATCTTTGGTTAAGGAATTATATCACACAGTTTCACAATACCTTTGAAATAAAATTATATGGCAAAAATTTCGTCTGCCTTCATGCTGCAGGTAGTTCCTAAGGATTTCTTCTAATTTTGTAAATAAAGTAATGTAGTATGTAATAGATATTCACCGAGCATCTTATAATACTGATATGCAATATAATTCTACTTTAAATAAAAATTGGATCAATTTGAAGTTTTTTGGAAAATGAATGAGACTACAATTGATGAGGAAAGTACAAAAAGAAGCCCTATTGTTATTATCGTTAATAATGTCAACAAATATGCACATGCATTTGAATACAATGAACAAGTCGATGGTCATTGGCATTGTTTTACAATATAGTCGACGTAGTTGCTCTTGCAATATTTACTCTCTATGAAAAAGCAACTATTGCGGGTGTTGGATGCTAGATCCAACGCCCGCATCATAAGTCATCAATAATTACGTATGGATATGGAAGTAAGTCATAATGATGAATTAAATTTTATGTGTTTTATAATAAATTGTTTTTTTTTTATTGGACAAGTGGATCACAAGATTATAGCTTCCGACATTATGAGGAGTATTAATCCTACGCCCCCATATAAGAATTGCTTCACTGTCATATATACCGGTTAGAATTAGAGCATTTGCCAGGTTAGGTAATTTATCTAGTTGTCCCATCACCATGGCAAAGGAAAGAAGGAATGCTTCATGGTGAACTAAGGAATTATCGGACCTTCGGGCAAGAACGCGTAGGCTTTTTAGAATGGCAGACATATACAGAGACAATTCGGATGCGGCAGCCAGACTACACAAAATCATGGCCAAAGCCCAAGTGGATTCATCAGTATCACGTAAAAGGCCAGGTGGTAGCTACACTGTAAATAAGAGAGGGAGAAGGCGATACTAATACTCTCGACTCATTTCCGGGCAGTCTGGAAAGACCATCATTGGCTATAGGGAATCCTGTCGATTGGTATGAGAACAATGCACTGAACAACGCATAGAGTGGGTAATCGGCAGCTTTCAATCGAATTTTCGCTATATTCCTATAGAGGGGAAAAGCGGAGCTTATGCCCCACCGCATAAGGATAATCAGGAGCAGTTTTGCTCTCGGTTATGTGCCACAGATATGAAGTAGAGCCAGAGTAATATTCCTAAAAGAGGTAGTAAGGACACTACACTTCTAAAATCATTTCGACCCATAAATCTAGCCTCCTTCATGCTTAAAGTGAAGAAGAAAATCATAGATCGTCCATAATTATCTATCGTTTTATGGCAGCTATTGCATCCACTACAGCATGCATACATGGCGGGTCCCTCGACGGGCACCAAACTCTATGAGATTACGGATACGGTGCGTATATAGAAGATTGTATTGCAAGGAGGCGATGGTTTGTGCATTGCTTGATGTTGAAGGAGCTTTCAGCAATACAATGCACTGAGCAATCAATTTTGTGCTCACTACGGCGGCCATGGAAGTCCTTCTTCAACGTGCACCTTTGACCATCCTGATAGTGGCAGATGCAAACCGAATTAACATTATAATAGCGAGAGGAGGGACAGATAGATGTTTTTGCGTTGGCCAGAGAGAGCTTCTTTCTATATCCCCACACATGCAACCAATTGACACGATATACGGAAGGTTGAACTTTGAAAAGAAACTTGCAACTATTCTGGGCAATGAGAAGGAATGCGAGCAAACCTTAGCAGAACATATCTTTGGATATCATACTATTATATAGTGCTCGGAGGGACCCAGAACGCGTGAAGGATCCTGTGTGGGATTAGTAGGACCGATAATTAACTACTATCAGTCTATGAGAAAAACTCATACCATCTTTCAAGCGGAGATTTATGCCATTGTAGATGTGCTTACTTCAATACTTACAAAAGCTACAGAAAAAATAAGATGGCTATCCTCTCTGATAGTCAAGCCGCCAAGGCACATAGCTCATATAGGCTTTAAGCTAGCCAGGGAATGCTGCATACGACTAATTAAGTTTGGCCCTGTATACGGTTAAGTGGATAACTGTGAAAAGACAGTTAGGTTGGCCAGAAGGAGAGTAAGCACGCCTACGGTTGAGCCGGACATGTTTTTATGAGCTTGGATCAAACAGAATCAGACGGAAAATCTTGATGGAGATTAAGAACACTTGGAATCACCACTGGTGAACCTTCTCGTGTTAAGATCGCTTTACAAAATAATATAAGGATGCTTATAAGGCTGTTGCCCTTAATAATACCTATTATTAGGGGCAACAGCCGCTGCTGGGACTATGACGAAGAAATTCCAGAGCATATTCTAAAGAGTTGTGAAACTTTATGACACACAAGATACAACCGGCTGGGCAAACACCTACTGGAAGATGGTGTTCTGCCAATACTAGAACCAATTGTAATCTTAAGAATCCTCAGGAAAGCAGTTTTTTTTAATTTTTGCTTTCTTGCCTTTTCGAACAAATTTGGATTTTTGTAAAAATTCTGATTTTTGATCCTCTTAAATGAAATTATTTTTATTAATAAAATTTTGATGTTTGTCTCAAAATAGGTGAAAAAATGGAAATCAAGAAAAAAATATGTTCCTGTATATCTTGAAATACGAGTATTACACCATGCTTCTCGAATGAAATATTAGAATGTTGTCGGCTATATATTACAGATTATGAATAATTATGTCTGTAAAATATATGGCACCTTTAACCTGGGCGACGGTGAAATGGATTCCCCATATTGTACACATCGTGCTGACATGTCTGATGTCAAAACTAATCCAAAACTCTATCAACCAATGAACCCTCTTGTCACACTTTCTTCTAGACTTTGAATTAAATAGTGGGAACATTTTTTGTTAGCAATTTCTGGATATTTTCTGAATGGGAGACTGTTCTGGACATTGTCGGAAAAATATATTTTTTTTAATATTTACCAGAAAAAAATATTCTCTTTCCGTTAGCCATTTACAGAAAAAATACAATAAATAAATCGAAAATATCGCAGATTCAATAAGAATTTCACCAAGTAATTTCATATGATTTCTATTTTACAAAACTGAACAGCTTTCTGAATTGCCTTAAACAAAAGCTTACGTTTGCTGCCTGTCGTCTATAAGAAGACGTAACAAATTCGGAAATTTTTGATTTTTTGTTGCTTGTGATGTTTTTAAGACGAGTTAGTTTACAGAGCTTAGGTAATAATTTCGCTTCATCTACGAGACTTATAAAAATCAAACGTCTAAAAGCAGCATTCCACACAAAAATCCTGTTAGTTGGTAATTAGGAGTTATAACACTTTTCTTTCAATATTTTCCAAGGCTTAACAGTTCCCAAATATTTGTTTGCTTTTATAATTTAAAGAAAGTATTTTTGCAGCCCTTTATTTACAACAAAAAATATATGTAGATAATTAAATGTTTTTAATTTAATAAAATATGTCAGAATTCTCGCTACTTGACTCTTCTAGATCTTCAGTGGTAGTTTCTTCGGCAGAAGTTTCAGTAGTTTCAGGTATTTTCGTTGTAGTTAGTGGCTTAGCTGTCGTTGTCTCTTTAGTTACCGTAGTTGGTGCATCCGTTACTATTTCTGCACCCAAAATACAATTATTGAGACCAGCATATGCAATTGCAGATTCCTTTTCATAGACCCGCTTAGTTTCGTTTGTACACTTGTATTCTTCATTTTGGATTAGGTAGTACTGTTGTCGCAATGCTGCCAATTCCTGGGATGCATTGGCATTCATAACATACATGGTTTGAATATTGGCAGAGCCCTAAAAACAAAGAAATAAATTAAATCTTAAGTAAATTGTTATGTAAAACTTAAGTAATACTTTGGGTTCAATACATGCAAAGAAAAAACATAGTTGGGGTAACCATAATTGAAGAGCGACATATTATGAGTGCATTATATGGTTTTATTGTTAATGTACAATAAAATGGCAACTAATCTCTTAATTCAAATAACTAAATAAATATGTAAATAAAACATAAATAATTATTAGTATGGTCCCCTTCGAATGATAAAAAGGCGAAAAATTTATGTGTGTTATTGATTGGCAGCGCGCTAACTACTTCAGCCACAGCTCCCCTTATATTTTGATTAAAAGACTTTTACATACTGTTGCCATTAGGAACATTTTATGGTTAGCGTTAGATGTTATATTATTTTTGTAAAGTATTATAACTTTATTTGTGGCTAGCCGTGTAGTAAAAATTGCATTGTATAACTCAACCATGATGCAATTTTTATGAATGCAAATCTTTTAATGATTAAAAGTAAACAATAACTTGTTTTCCGCAACTAAAGTAATGTTTGCAATGTTTTCAAATAACCAATATATACTTGCTATTATAATATGCTGTCGTAGAGAACAAAATATGGTCATCGTAAGCATGTCACGACCATGTTCTCTCCTGCGCTAGTTTGATACAAATCTTCATCCAGTAATGTCTTTAATTCTATATCTCCAAACTTCCTTGCTTTTAAAAACAATCTCCACAATTGGTTTTAGAGAAAGCCACCTCGCCATTAATTTCTTCAAGAATGCTATGACTTTCCGCACCACTCTTCTCTATTAAAAAAAGCGAATTTCCCAACAAAAAACACGTTTTTTTGGGTCAAACATTTGCATTTTCAATGCAATAAAAATTATTTTTCTACTGCACGATGTTGACTTTCCGATGACAAAAAAAAGGTATCTTTCAGGTCGTTAACAAAATTACCCAAACTTAGACCAGCTTCTCCAAAAGCGTTCAAGAAGAGAAACACAGGGCTAGCCTGAGAACTCATGAGGGAGTGTTTTCATTTCTATTCTTGCCGAAAGTTACAGGACAGGCATGGAAATCATGGTGCAATTGTAGATTTTTTGGTACATTTTGGACTTTGTTGGTACCGTGTTGCTACCCCGGTTTACTAGGTGCACTTTAGAATACTAAGTTTTCGCATATGTCGTTTTTTACTTAATTTACGCTTAGGTTCGTTTTGAACTATTTCTGTTAAGAAAGAAAATTTTGTTTGATATAATAACATTGAATACAGTAAAAGTTAATTTTCCTGAAATTATCAACATTCTTTGTGTCTTTTCAATAATTTTGTGTCCACTGTAGACATCATCTAAAGAGTTGAAAACGAACTTAAGCATTCCAATTAAAATGGGAGCGACACCAGAATAACGGGAAAAAATTATTCGTGGCATTCTGTGTGGAGAATACGTGTAGATGCTCCTGTTGATTTTGAGCATAAATTTTTGTTTCTCATCGATATTGTTCCCATGTTCTCAGCATACACATACATTTTTTATTTTGCCTGTGTGTATTTGGTTTGTGTGATAGCAAAATAACGTTGTGTGAACAACTGTTCGAGCAACGTTGTTTGAACAGAAACATATTATCAACAGAGACGGTCTTCACGAGCGAAATTCCTGTGCGAACAGAAAAATGTATGATGGCTGAACAGATTATGACTAGACTAGAGAGCAGCTGTTTTGTGTCTACATAAATAATAATTGAACATCAGAAAATAAATACAGAAGTAAACTAAGGCACACTCAACCAGATCACTGCATCGGAAATACATACTGAAGTTCAAACTTTATAAATTAGGACCAGTGAAATGTTTGCGCATAAAATATTTTTTTTTCGCATTCCAGCAGTTCCAAAATATTCTGAAACAAACCTAATATTGTATTGTAGAGCCATCTATTGTCAACAGGCAAAAACGTTTCGGTCAGCCAATAATATAGAGTTTAACTTAATTTAAGTTGATTTCTCCGTAAACTGTCGATGAAACTTTAATATAATACAATCAATACTCTTTGCACAAGAACGATTTAAATACAAGATTACGCCATCCTGCGCATAAAATTTAAATTTTCTATGTTCCTATTGGCTAATAATTTCCAACAGTCAAAGAAATTGTAATTGTAGTTTTAAATTATAACGATCTTTTTAATTAACAGTTGATACTAATATTAATACTAGGCCAGCGCATGCACTCCCCTACCTTCAGCTTTACATTAAAGGTAGAGTATATCATTCAACTTACCCCATCGATATAACACTGAAGTATTCCCTGTACATAACTGACGTCTTCACACTGTTTCAACAACTCACATGAAGCCTCAGCTGCATTTGCCAGATCATTTCGTTGCGCCAAAGTAGCTTCATCGGCTCTTATACCAGCAGCCTCCGATTCAGTTAAACAGGCTTGAAAATTGGTTTCGTAGTTTTGCGCAATCCCATTAATCAAAGGTATATATTTGTTGAAACAATTTAAAGAGCGGGCAGGGTCCTCTTGGAAAAGAGCATTGGAACGTGCCATATAATTCAGCAGCCCAATTTCTGAGTCATGCCCGATAAAATTAGAGGCACGAACGAAAGCTAACAAAGTGGTAAAAAAGCCCACAAAAAGCACTCTATAGTGTTGTCTGAATTCCATTTTGCACTGAAACGGTTTCCGTATCGAATTTCAATAAACGACTATTCGAAATTTTTAATTGTTCAACAATTTATATACTTATTGGAAATGATAATTTGAAGTACATTTTATTTAGTTTTTTGTTTTTGTAGCCTTAAGACTATTTAATTAAGCCTCAAAGTAAAATTCCACGTAATTGTCTTGATACTTGAAATTATTTACGATTTGTTTTCTAAGTGCAGAGTATTTCCTTAGAATCATGTACTTAAGTTTCTGACTCAATTATTGGTTTTATCATTTTGTTGCGAAGCTTGAAGAACACAAACACGATAGGGCATATACGGGTACTCAAACTATTTAAATTTGACCAGTGCTTTTATATCCGTTAAAACCGAATCCAGTGAAGCAAAGGTAAAGGTAAAAGGCAAAGGCAGGGATCAATGGTTACACAAATTTCCCGAGTGCAAGTGCAATGGAAAACAATTTTTTCAAACTGAAACTTACGCTATCCTCTTCTGTACGAAGGAATAATAATAAAAATCTTCATACAGTTGAATAGCCAGGGAGCATCCAGGACCTTATTATCGTGTGACGTGAGGTCAGGGATTGACACGGAATGCTTTAAATCGCTAATTGAACTCGATACGCGCGATAAAACTACATTTAGCAGGGTACCTGGCTTCAAGGGTCATGCTAGGAACGAAGAAACGGACCGACTGCTTAGCACACAGAGGAGCCCGGGTTAAATAGTATCTTTACTATTAGGTAAACTGCTTCCAGGGTTGAGTCGGAATTCGTTCGGCAGTGAAGAGCCTTAGCTCGAAAATTTTTCGAATTCATAGATATATTTCCAATAAAATAAAATGTATTAACAATTCATATACGAGTATACTTAACAGTATTTGACGTTATGTATTGTGGAGGTCGATGACGGCCACCAATGAAGCCACCTCGTAATTAATTAGCCTTGATATTAAGCACTGGCACAATTAATAAAAAGTGTTTTCATCTATCAGTCTGAGGTGGCATGTTCTCTTACCGGGAAAGGTTCCAAAAGATTTCAAAATTTGAACAGTTAAGGCCATCTTCATAAAAATATTGGTAAATTATAAGAGGTTTATCAAACAAATTTTATATAGAAATTTGATTAATAAGACTTTTATTAATCGTAAATATTTTTTATGAAATTTAACTTTTCTCTCTTTTCAAACGTGTTGATAAGTGATAATAAAATTGATAGTTTGTAAATATTTGTAATCCCAGAAAATAAAAATACAATAGTTATGTAAACTAAAATCAATAAAAATTATCTATTTCTTTATCTACCTCATAGAGCTTAATATTGCGCTCGCATTGTTCTTATATACAAGTAGGTAACACAATTAATATTCGTTTTTTTTATTCATATGCATCGACGATTCCACAGAAAAATGGGAAATACCACTTTAAAAATTATATTGAAATTTTCCTGATAAACTGATTAAGTTTTTTTGTACAAGGGTCTAAATAGCAAAGAAAAAGTTTTGATATTTAATTTGTACTCGACTATTCATCAGAAACCTTTAAATCAAATTTGCCACATCATGTCAGCTGATTTTTAGCTAATTCACATTCAGGGTTGCATTTGTCTGACATACAACTCAGTTAAAAGTTAAAATGACAGTTACAATAGTTTAGTATTTGGAGGCATTTCATCTGTTATAGAAGTTTTCGTAATGAAATTCAAATATTAACATTATTTTACCAAACTACAAATAAAAAAAATCATATAATAAAATGTACCCCAGTACGTGATGCAAAATATGCCAAAATTTTAAGATTTACATCAAAATATCTTTCAACCTGTTCATGTTTGAACAATTTGTACAAAACTTTTTGTTATTTTCGTACTAGTAGGAACGCTGCAATTGGTTGGACAGTTAAGTTCTATTCTATTCAGTTTTACTTCTTTTAGTGAATTTCAGTGACTTTTTGCAAAAAACCATAATAAATCAATAGATAATCTGCATACACGAACTTTTACAACAATAATAATTTCATACAAATTTCAAATTTACAAATCCTGTTTTTCATTTTCCCCTAACACTGCATATTTAATAACTTAATAAGAAATCAACCAGATCGGTGAAATTATATTTTTTGAATTTTGGCCACCTAAAAGTACAAAAGGATACTGTGTGCATCGCTTATTTGTTGGAGACTACCTACAGTAAACTGAAATTAAATCAACTTTCATACGCCACCGATGCCGTATTTTGTTTGATGGAGAGTTTTTTAGTGTTTGTTGGTAAATAGCAGTAGCAAAGAGAAATACTGTATTGTGCTATAAATTCTGCAAGTGTTATGAACAATGACTATGTTATTAGTGATCATTTGAAAAGAAATATAGTTCAGCACAAATATGACAGCAACCACAAGAATTACTAAGTAAACATAATTTAATTTATTAATTTCTAAGCACCGGGAATTCCATTGTAATAGTAAGTAAAGTATCAGACTTTCCATTGTAAGGATTGCACATGCAGGTTACTGATTTTGTTTGAGATTTTACATTATAGCTTTTAAAAATGAACAAATAACAAGAAAGGTGAAAGCAAACAGCACAACAGAAAGCAGAAGTAGTTCGGTGACATTTATTAAAACTCTTCTAGTTGTTGTTTTCAATAAAAATAAGAAAATTTATATTTTCCCTCCGCCCTAGTTCTGCACCTGCTCTATTACCAAGAAGCGTTAGAGCTTTTCTCATTACTTTGACCAGCTATTTTGTTTGTATATTACCCAAGGTTTTCTCTAAGTGTGCAATTTTAAACATACAACGATATAGATTCTCATACAGCTTGGACAACCTTCATACATGCTGGTAGCATTGTAATTATTGTTAGCAGGTGTCAGATACAACAAGTAAAAAATACAATATATATGTATGTACATATATGTGCATATTAATTTATGCGACTAGAACATAAAAGCATTAAGATAACCATCAAACAACATCCAATCGCAAATATCTGTTATTAATAATGTAATTATTTTTAAAAATAACAATATTTTATTCGATATAGTGTTGTAACCCTATAGGCCACATATTATGGTAGGCTACAAAAATAATGCAAATAATTAAACACTTTAGTGGTGCTGGGGTGGTTTAAATGTTTATGTTAAATCTCTTTTCTTTTTATGTTTACAATTTAAAACATTTAACATTTATATACGTTCCATCTAACACTTCAGCTGGTAGATATGTCTATTGGCAAATATATACTCAGTTGCGCTCCATCCTACTTGCTGATTTACTAAAGCTATGTTTAGACTCTTATAGATTTTTGTAGATTTTTTCTACGTGGAGATTATACCACATTGTAGAATCAATTAGAATAGTGAAAATCAATAAACAGTTATTAGAAAAGCAGTTAAATATAATTTTTTCAATTATTTCTTTTTAAAACTCGCGCCAAAAATTAAATTTCCCCTTTTTTCCGATAACCAAGCAAGTAAATGTCAATTTATCAAGTAGTTTTCTTGAAAATTTGTATAATAAATTTCTTACTTCACAGCTGTTTTTTGTTTGCCAATGTGTAACTTAAAATACATCTCTGATCCATTGAAAAAGCTTGATTTTATGAAATTATTTAAAAAAGGGGAGCCATTAAACTGTCAAATTTTCATCTACATTTCCCCTCAGTTTCTTTCACACATCATTATGTTTACACTATCCCATTGATATTCTACAAAAATATGTGACAAATCATATTTTTTTTTAATTTAGAGGGATATCGAAACAGACCGCTAACTTGATGGATCCCTTTTCGACCCCCTTCTCTCCACGAATGGATTTCAGACAACCGATTTGTAATTTACGATTTCTTTACTCTCAATCAAGTCTCGTGCTGCCATTAGACTTTACTATCGAATATAGTGACAAATCATATTACGCGTGCGACAATGTAAAACGGGCTCTAAAGGCATGTGTAAGATGGCCATAAAACTAAACTAAAAAAAGCTGTTGTATTAAAAGTTTACTTTAGATTTGTATTTATTGTTGTATGGATTTTTGAAAAATTAGTTTCAAGTTTTGTAAAATTTGTTGTGGTGATTATTTGTTTGTGTATCGTCTTTTTAATTTTAACTTAACACTAATCTAGTCAACATATGTCTTTCTTAAATTATTAAAGTTTTAGCTTCGTTAAATTTAAGTTGTAGTTTTTGCTGCTCCTTGAATTCCTAATCTTAATTATTTTGTTTAGAATTAAGAAATTTATTTTTTTATATTTAACACACGCACAAATGCACTTACTCCTCTCATAATTTGCTTAGCAGGCACATACGGCAACGGTAATATTTGAACTAATATTCAGTGCTGTTCTGTATTACGAATCCGCAATATTTTGTTCGTTTTCTTTAGAATAAAAAAGTTGAGTGGAATTAATTAGAATCAGGTTGTCTTAAATTAAAACTTAATTGAAATGTCAAAATTACCATTTTGTTTTTTACATTTATTGTTTTTGGCGTAACTTTGTCGAACTCTAATTATTAATATTGAGTAGTTTAATTGTTAGGCTTGCGTTCATTACTTAATCTTTTTGTTATGAAAGCAAATTTGTTTGATTTTCCGCTAGTTGTCTAATAAACATACAGGCACGATTATAGTTTGAATTTAATTCTTTAATTTAAAATAAATAGTTCAAAAATTTTGTTGAATGTTTTTCACCAATATAAAGGTCTAGGCAGTTTTAGAATTTTCTAATACACAAACTGTGTAAAATTTTCCCCTTTTAAGATTTGGACAAACGTACTTGTGAGCAAATTTCAACGAAAAAGGTTTTAAGATTTAATTTCGATTCTATTTTAGTACTTAGAAAGTTCAGAGCAGACAGCATTAAGGATCTAGAAACTCTTGTAAATTTATCTCTAACTCAGAGTGCAATAAGGAAATCAAATTCTTGTTTCCCAATTTGTTTAGCACAAAAAATCTCGCAAAGGTTTTAACGGAGCAAAAAAAGCATTTTATTTTGTTGTAATCTGTATTCTTTAAAAAACTTATTCCTTTCATTAATCAAATAAATAAATTTTTTTCGTAAAGAATATACGAACTTAAGCCTTATGTTATGTTTTTATATTTACATCATTTGGTCTAAAGAATATTGAGTATAAGATATTTAAGTTTTGGCCAAAAGTTGGGTAAAGGTTTCCTGATCACTTGGCCTAAGCAACCAGCGAAATGCGCATGGAAACTAGCTTATCCGGCCTCAACAATCAATTGCATAATTTTGTATCAAAATGAGTTGGGATTAACAAAAAAATTAGCTAAAAATATATTTTTTTTAAATAGAATAAATATTTATTCTATCGATTAGGTGCCACGCCCATTATTTGGATGCTACCAGTTTTAGACGCTACTATAAACATTTATAAATTTACTTTCGCTATTATCTCTTGGCGTTGACAATTATAGCTTTCAAACAAGCAGAAATTCATTCTTACATGTAAAGAGATGAGTCAACCATTAGTATCTGCGGGTTAAACAACTATTTGTTTATTGTTGCAATTAATGTTGATTAATTCCATTAATCAATGTGTTAAACTGGTCAACACGATAATTTTGTTTGTCATTGAACAAGAATTTATTGAATTTATTACACAAGTAGACAAACAAACATTCTTGCTAGAACAAATACATGAAATACTGCATGCCATGTAATCATTGATAATAAAACATAACTAAGTAACTGCAATGGGACAAGGTCGAGCAAAAATTATCTTTGATGAGTTGAAAGCATATATAAAAAGAGTTTTCCAATAGAGGCAGGGCAATGTATAAATGAAATAAAACAAGCTATATGTGTGTGAGGTATTATAAAAGTTTTTGTGAAAGGCCCATGTATGACAATATGTTTGCAACGACATCGTTCTAGTGTTCGTCGCGACTTTGCACAGCGGCACGAATACAAGCAATACGGACTAAGGATGGTGAATCTGGTCTCGTCGCTAAGCATGATTATTTTGCCGAAAACTGCAAACAAAGATCGTTAGTTTTGGTCATTAACTTCGATGGTTTGCATCAGATGCAAAATTCGCGAAATTCGACCAGTTGAAATGTACGAAAGTCAATTACCTCAAATTCTTCCATTTACTTTCAAAGACAGCGGCGGTGTTCTTAGACGAGCAGGGGTTGCTTTGATGCATTACACTCATATGGACGGATGGCAAGCGCAGATTCAGGGGGAGTGAAATAGCATATTTGTATTATTTTCAAAATTATTTTCCTTTGACTAAAATCTTCTCACACAATCGTTCGTAAATTTAGCTTGGAAAATATAACAAATGTCATCCAACTACCTACTCCGATTTCAGTAAACTTGTTCATAAAAAGAATGATGATAACTTTAAAACTTGTTGACATTTTACTTTTACTGAAATATTGGTTTGTTCCTAGTTTACAATTTAATAATTTGTCTCACTTCGTTTTACCACATTTAACACAAACACCAATTTTTATATCAATATAAGAGGGCTCCAGTAGGCTATTACGTAGTGTGCTAAATCTCTCCGTCTGTGGGGTCGTGCGCTCGATTGCCACCAAAGTCTCCGGTCTGCTTCACTACAACGAGTGAAGGTCGTGTATGTTTTATGCTTGGTAATTTGAGTTTGTAATTATGTGTATCAGAATTCAGAACGATGAATGACACTGAAGATGACACATAGCCGAAACCGGTTTGTCTCCAAACCAAACTTGACAATCGATGACGGAAGTTCGTTACAAAAAATCTACAGCCAATCACTCTGTCGGTATATCCAATCAAGAATCAATATAATTTGTAATTATATGTAACATTTAATAAATAATTAAATAAATATATAAAAAATATTTCAATAAAATCCACAAAATTGGCTGCAGAATTTTAATAAAAAGTTATTTAGTTAATTCGTTGGCACACACAAATTTAGCTGGGATTTTATTTGGAAATCAAAAAAGTAGAGAGTATAAAATTTAAAATAATAATAAGAATTAATTATGTTATTCACTAGAATAGTTAGTTAAATTAACAATTCTCTATTTGTTTGCTGTTAAAAGTTGTTTCGTTGCGATTCTCGTTTGTTAAAATATAAGAACTTCAGTTATGTTTAATTACATTTCATTTAGTTTAAAATAGAAAATGTTTTGTCTTAAATAAAAATTGCACATTATACTTTTCTTGCAATAATTAAAAATTAAAGAGCTTAAAGATTATAACGATTAATTTTACATAAAAGTAGAGACTACAAGAACAAGAATAAATTTATAATAATAAAATTACTGCTAATTACATCACTTGCACACACATACAATATAAAATACTCTTAAATAAAATAATAATATAATGCAAGTATATTTTAATTTTATAAAGAAAATTTCTATAAAAAAAATAAAAAATTAAATCACTAGTCTAAAGTCGTTGTATGTTGCAATACGCCTTCTTTTTGTTTGTTTTGTTGCTGTCAACAACACGTTACGAGTAGTTATGTATTTAAATTTCTTGCTTGCTCATTTCATGTCACCCACTTTAACACTGTCGTTTCTAAGCGTTCATTGTCATTGTCGCAACTGTACAATGTTGTGGCGGTAAAGTTGGTCACTGTTGTATTCAGGCCTGTCTGGCCTAACAGTTGTGGCATTTTACCAAGCCCACTTCATCACAGTTCATGCATTTGAGTGCCACAAATTCGGCTGTGAAATGGTTTCGATGTACGGATTTCTTTGAGCCATTACATGAGGGACATGGCAACAAGCGATAGCCACCGCACGTTTGACAGGTGTAGATTGTTGATATTGACTGTATGAATAGGAAAGATTTAAAATAATTTAATTATGAAATTTGAATTTTTCGGCATTTAGTGTGTGATAAATACAATTAAAGCATTGCATACCTTGTAGGGTTTAAGTAACTGTCTCAGCTCACCCGATTCGTTAAGACGTTCTACTGTATCTGCATCCTGTAAAATAAAACAAATATAAGTATATATGTATATGTAAAATGAATCTATTAACTAATAATTTGTTTAAACAAAATTGGCGAATGAGTTTTTTAGTCATTTAAGGTTGAGGTTGTTTTAGACAATAGGATACTGTAGGATAATGTAGCTATGTTGTTTCTTACAAAATAAATAAATAAAAACAAACCACAACACTATTACTTATGTATGACTGTGCAACTATATGCAAAAAAAAAAAAAACATAGCTGAGCTAACCATAATCTAGGCCGTCAGCTTGCTCGTACAGAGGTATGGCTTGCAGTGAATGAGTGCACCTTCTGACTTATACCTCCTCGTGGAAGTGGCCGGTAACACGTTCCTGTTTCTGCTAGAAGTCTGGCTTAAGAAGTCGAGCGAAAAAGTTAACACTGTCTTATAAAAATGCCTAATCCATGGTGGAACGGCATACGCCAGGGATGCGTGACCAAGATGGTCTAATGTGCAAACTTTGGATATCAGTCGATCTCCAGTTTTAATACAGACTTACCCATTCATATGGAGCACTCTATGGCTAGACTTCGTTTTCTCCATTACTCGTGGAAATTATATGAATTCTCTGATGGAACTCCGATTTTAATTGGGGAAGGGAGCAATACAGAAGAGATGTACAGAAAGTCTCTCTTAAACTACTCCTAAGGCGTTGGACGATGATATTCCGATAGGGATGGACAAGGATGCCTCGCAAGAGGTGGAGAGGTTAATCTTTGTAGGAAATCCGGTATTTATTGGGCAATGGAGGAATTCTAAGAGATAGAAAAGAAAACCCCGCAAGAAGTGGAAGACGTTCCCTTGAAGAAGAGGCTGAGGTGGATGTCTAGCACTGGCTAGCACAAAACTTACGACCACGCGCAGACACTAGTTAAATGTGAATGCCACGGCGGACCTAAGCCTTAGACAAGAGCTAGCTATTACAAGACAGTTATCAGTCCATAGTCTGAAACCGCACGAGACTCAATAAAAGTAAGGTAATCGAGAAAGTTACAAATCGGTTGTCTGAAATCAATTCGTGGAAAGAAGGGGGTCAAAAAGAGCTCACAATCTAAGATTTATATATTAGGCTTGAATCATATGGTTGTAATCATACTATTATTATCAGGGACAATCATAATAGGGTTCTCCTAGAATCCTAATTGCCACCGGAACGCAGACGACTCAACAAATGCTTAATAGGAAAGGCACTAACCCCTTAAGCCACAGCAACATGTAAACACTTTTACATGTTGTGGCTATTAAGAATATTTGGCGTTTAGAATTATTATATTATTTTTGTTTAGTTATAAACTTTGTTTATGGTTACAATTTAAGTAAAATTGAATTTTTCAACTCAACCATGTTGCAGTTTTCATCGATGCAAATCTTTTAATGATTAAATGTTAACAATAACTTATTTATCGCAACTAAAGTAATGTTTTAAAACCATTATATATATGAATTTGCCATATAAATATGTTGTTGTAGAACATAATATAGTTGTCGTGGGCATGCCACAATCATGGTTTTCCTTCGCAATACAAGATTTCTTATATAAAGACACTGCATAGAGCGACAAAAAAAAATTTCCGCTAAAAATCGGGATTTCTTAGTCAATATATATACGTTAATGAAGTTTGCACCACATATGTTAGCAAAACTCGTAAAGTACTAATTCGATATGAACAAATCGCTGAAGAGTTTCGGAGATATTTGGGAAGTTGTCGCAAAAAAGAATTTCCTTTAAATTTAGCAAAAATTAAAATAAAAATATTATAATTATTGCAAAAGTTTTAAGTTTGGTAAATCCACCACCCAGAAATAAGTACAATAAGCCTCAATACGCATTACGCCTATTCGCCGCGCTTCATTTCTACTGACAAATGCAATTTTTTTCAAATAATTTTTTTATGCTTAATTTTTAATTTAAACTTAACAAGATGGATATTTGAAACATGTTTTAAGTTAATTAATTAAAAATAATGGTGTTTTGCAGACATGTTTCAAATCATGTGTTCAACTAGTGAAAAGTTGAAGTAAATAATTTTACCAAAAGAAAAAAAGAAGAAAAACAAACAAAGAGTTTTTTTAAGTTTCTTAATGATGCCGATGAAGCACAAAAGTTAAATACAACTGCAACAAGTTGAACAATATCAAACATTGTGATCTCAGTGAACAGCTGCGGTACAACACACAGATCGCTAGGCAAAAAAAAAACATCGTTGCACAAGCAAACTTAACTTTGATGGCATTAAAAGTTGCTGAACTTTAAGAAACACAACTACTGCCACATAAAAGTTAAAAACAAACAAACAAACATTTTAAATCAGCAGAAAGTGCCATCATCTGAATTATTGTCGTTATTCATACTTCGGCAAGACAGATGAAAGTGAAACTTGAAAAGCGTTTAATAAACAAAATTTATATCAAAAAAGTTTGCTTTCATTTGAAAGAGAAAAAACACATGAAAAACTTCGAGCAAAACAAAAGGAAAAAGATCATCAATGTCAAGAAACGAATGGAAATTTAATATAGGAATGAGTATCTGTCTTAACCGTACCCTACACCAGGGGAAAAAGTTGGTCGATGCTGACATTACATTAAATTAGCTGTTTTTGGGGTACTAACGAAACTCTTTTCTGATTCGAAAGGCGCGTATATGTAATTTTGCACGAAATATTCGTATGAACGTAATTCAAAACTTTACGCGGAAGCACCGAAAGTTGGCAAAATTTTCAATGAGCGCCCTATACACGGTTTTATTGATTTTGGAGAAATCTATTGATAGCAACTTGTGTGCCTAGACCCGTGAGTTCAAAAAACTCCACAAGAAAAAAATCTAGCCGGCTTAAGTCCCACGATGAGTGTCAATATATTATACAACTATCGTAGCGTAGATCTGTTGGAAACAATGTTCACGTACACTGATGCCACTGCACCAAAATCCATGCTTCTTGACTTTGATTTCGCATTACTGACTGAAAAATAAACGACATATAAGACAGCCGCTACCAAAAGAATATTGCTGCCAGAGACTGTGCTGCTTTACATGCAATTCATAGCACTACTCTAAAATATCCAGTGCCTTGGCTGCTTATAGATTTTTTTTGATTATTTTGAAAGTAATCGATTAATTTGTTTTTTAATCGATTAAAGACCTTACGACACCTAATTCGCTTTTTACAAACAAAAATCTATTTTCAGAAGTACCTTTTTTATTTTATCAAATATAGGTTTATTTTACTCGTTACTAAATTCGCTGTTAACACGTTGAGTGTCACGCGGTTTTATAGCGACTTCTTCATCAAGCCGCGCGAGTTTCAGCAGTGCAAAAATATTGCAAAAGTATTGCACAGGGTGGCAGAAAAATAGCACGAAATCTGACCAAACAGGTCAGGTTATAACATTTTGTGACACATGCGAGAGACAACCATTTTTATGTTTACCTTGTTTCAATAAAATCCATTAAAGTTTTCTGAAAAAATACTGTCAGTCACCGGTGACTGACGCGACCTAAACGGAAAGGTCGGTGTCAGTCACGGGTGACTGACGTAGCACTCAACGTGTTAAAGGAAATTAGGAAGGAAAGCGGATTTCAAACAAAGTATTGCAAAAAAGCCGTCACATTTTGTTGATTGGTCGATTCAAATTATGGAAGCGAACTAAGGAAACTTATTCTCTCCCCTCTACAACACCGTTTAAAATTAATTTTCTCTGTCCACAAAGTCGCAGAAAAACATTCTTTATCGATAACTTTCGATTTTGAGGGTGTATTTGAATTTCAAAAAATAATTATCTACTCAAGTGGGTCGGTCTACAATCTACACCAGGTCATTTCTAAAGTATATTTTCACTGCCACAGTGCGTTATTTATCGTTTTCGGATTAATCGCGCCATCACTTATACGAGTAGTGTATAAGTGATACACATTAGCTTACATATGGAACCCGCAAACAACAGAAGCTCTTGTAACCTTCACTTGATATTGCCAGTTAAAGTTGCTTGTAATTGTTGTTTAAACGATAAGACACTTTATAATTAATATTTCTTCTCATTAAAAATCAAATTAAAGTCTCTTTCAAAACACATTATTTGTACTTTTAGTTCTCTATTGTCACTTCTCTGCATTGCTTTCGTACCGTTTGTATTTAAAGTATTTGAAATAAATGCCAAATGATTAAATTGTGAATTTTTTCCTTTTATGAAACAACAAGTGTTTCGAAACTATGTAATGATTGCTAGCTTTACTTTACATCGTGTATTTTGTCCATGAGTACAACTTGTTTTAATTTAAAGATTTTTTTATAGAGTGTAAACCTGAGCGTATAACTATTGTACACTCGCAATAGTCATGTCATAAACCTCTTAAACTTTGAGTGTATGTAAAAACTAGAAAAACAAAGAACAGTTCTCTCGTGAAGCGTGTAAGAACAGGGCTTTTAAATATTTGGAACGAAATGAAAAGCGTTTAAGCAAAACTATGTTTTAAACATAGCATCTTTTAAGAGAGCTCTTCCTGCATTGGGCTGCAAAACAAAAGCAAAGTCAAGGTTTTTGGTATTAGTCCATTAGGCGTGATAATCCTACTAAAAATATCAATAGATTGGGTCAAAAATATAGCACAGATGATGTCTAAGCAAACAATAACAACATTGTCAGATATAAAAAAACACAGTCATACTTCCTGTATTTTATTCGTTTTAAAAACCTTGAATTGACTATTTTTTTTTGCGAAATTCACACTGCCACCCTGCAGGCTAACAATTTTCAAAACTCTTGTAAATTGTGAAATTCGAAAGCGACTTTATATACATACATTTTATTAGTCTTCCAAAAGAAATAAAATCTTGTAGTAAAAGATTTTAAATTTTGCTAATAAAATCGCAGATTGGAAACATAAAATTTGAAATACACTGGTCTAGAAAGAAATCCTCTTTTAACTAAAAATGGTATATAAAATATTTTATGTATTTTTTCTATTATCCATTTAGGGCGTGACTTATATGACCGCCTTAATTTTTGCCGCATCCCTTGATGTTTTGGTTTTTCGTATCGGAACAACATTTCTCGAAATATACTACTGTGACCGCTCTATTTGGGGGTAATTTGAACCACGCCCATTAAGAAGTCTGGGCATAATAGAAAAAACCTCAAGGCAAATTTTTCTCAAGCAAATTATGTCCTTTCGTATTCATTCTATTTTCATTTCAAGGAGGAGTCTTTAGAAGGCATTTTTGGCAGAATACTACAATTAGCACAGAAATCATTGTGGTGCAAAATATCGCCACATAGCCGCCAGGTTTATCTGGCGATCTTTTCATTTTTGACATATTACCAAGAAGTAGTATTGACATATGTTGAATATAAAATTCTAATAAGCGCTGCTAATCGCTTATTAGAATTCGTCTTTCACTATTTTGAAGTGGTTGTCGGCAGTTACTGAAATTAAAATAAAAACTTTGACATTTGTTTATATACTACTGTGGGCAAAAAATAGTAAGATTTTTTAATTTAAATTTCGCGCGGAAATCCATTTGCCAAAATTTTTTTTTCTACGTTGGTATGAATGTCAGTGACATCTCTGCCAAATATCACATCAAAGTAATCATTAGTGTTTAGTATACACTGGTCTTTCTGAAGTACAATAAGTGCATTCGACGATTTTTACAATGAGTGAAATTATTCAACAAAGAAGTTCCATTAAATTTTGTGTGCGGAATGAAATTTCTGGTGCCGTATCGTTCAGAATATTGCAAAAGGCCTTTGGTGATAATTGTATGTCGCGAGCAAGTATTTTCGATTGGTACAAATTATTCAAAGAGGGTCTAGAACGCGTTGACGACGAACCACGTCCAGGACGGCCATCAACATCAACTGATGATCAACACGTCAATAAAATCAAGGAATTTGTGTTCGGGAATCGGCGATTATCAGTCAGAGATACTGATACTGATACTGATATCGTTGGAATATCAGAAGGATCAGTGAAAACCATTTTAAAAGATCATTTGGGCCTAATAAAAGTGAAATAGAGGGGGTTCCTTAATAAAATTTTACAATGGAAATCGTTGTTGCAATAAATCGATTGCTGCATGTGCGGTGTGGTAGGTAGGTTCTGCCGTTCTGCTTAAGCCAGATGTCGTTCCGATCTATGCCGTCGAGCTTAGGCTGCGAAAATTTCGTTATCATGTTACAGTAACGAATGTCGACTTCAGTCACCATCGACCTAATGTTTTCCGATTTTCGGCGACACTCGAAAACAAAGAAGGGGCTTACTATCCACAATCGACCCAGGTTCTTAAAACTGTTGACACATTCGGTTCAGTTTCTCGACCAAAAATTCCCCGAATTCAGCTGTCAAATATGAGAGTTTTCGCTTGCTAGAAAAAAAGTGCCACAAAAACTAAATAATTCTTTCATATTGAAATACCTTATACTATAAATTTTATTCCAGTAGAAACAACATCAAAAGAATGAAATCGACATACAAAAAATTACCATTTAAAAAATTCGGCGGCTGTAAGTCCAAAAAATGCGTTCGAACAGCTCTTATCGAAATTTGTAGAAAACTAACAGTAACCGAAGTGCCAAACTTAATAAACAAAATGAGAGTTATTTCTTTTAATTTATTTCAGTTTATTTAATAACAAGCCCAAATTACACAAAATAAATCTATAACTTCATATGAGTATATTAAGCTTTATCAATTAAATGCTTTCTATTTTGATTTCTCCAGATCACTTGACCCCGTAATGTAGTTTAACAATTGTTACCCACAAAATATATTTAAAGCCACTATTGTATGCTTCTATACAGAGTTTACCCACACTCATACAAATTTGTAGTGCAACACGAATCTATGTATGTATTTAGTTAACAGGTTTATTTGGCACATTGTTGTGAACTGACAGACTAACTCGACTTTACTGGAAGTTCACATCATTTTCATTAGATGAATTTTCCACGTGTGTATTAGTTTCTGCTTTTGTTTATTACGCGTCAACTTAGCAAGATACTAAAAGCAATAACCCCTTAACACTTCAATATTATTTAATATTAAACTATTCACATGAGGTCATGGACTCTTGAAAACATAAAGAAATATTACTAAAGGTTTCAATATTAAAATTTCGCAATTAAATTTTTTCTGGCTATTGTTTCATAACAGTTTGAGAAATTATTTATCCAGAGTTAAAAACTAACTTATAAAGTTGCTAAAGTTTTCAAAAAATTTCAAATTAACAAGACAAGAGGAAACGTTTAAAAACACATTCTATTTAAAATTTTAATAAATAGTTTTTTTTCAAACTTTTTTTTTTTTTTTATTAGGCTCAAACTCGACTCTTCCCTGATTTGTAATAAAAAAATACAAATTTGTTTTAACTAATGTAATAATTTTCATCCAATAGAGCAGAAGAAGTAAATATTTATAAAATGGAGTGCTGCATTTGTCTCAACGTTAAACATCATATACTGAAAGTAATAAATAATTAATGCAGATTGAATTCGAGTGATATCTCCAATTTTTTGTATACCCTTTCAATATTTTTTTAATTGTTATCACATGGTCAAGACAAAATCATCACCCGGTGCCCAGGTGCTTATCAACTAATAGTAAACTGTTTGTCAAAATTTATTTTCTTTTTTATAGGCTAACTATTGACTATGACTAACAGAAAATTTTTAACTAAATATCAGAAATAGATACGGCAAAGAAAAAACATGGTTAAGGTAATCATAATCTAAGAGCAACATATTATGAGTGTATTATATGGTTGAAGATAACAATAGTATGGTCTTCTGAGAACGATAGAAAAACAAGCAATTAAGAGAGCTATATTCGGCTGTGCCGAATCATGTAAACCCTACACAAAAGTTTATACTACTAAAAATGTACTACAGACTTTACCGGTGCAAAGGACTGGTTGCTATATATAGTTTTGACCTGCAGTTTTAGTCGGTTTATTTTACATTTTAACTCTGCATTCCTTTTTAATATGAGCAATTTCGATCGGTTTGTTTTTCTTCCCTGAATGCTTATCAATTTTTGATAAACTCTCAATTTTTAATTGAATTGTAAAGAATAGTTGAATTGGGGTTTTAGTAAAATTTCTAATATTTGATTAAATTTAGAGATTTCGATGCATTTCCAGCCTTTGGGTAAATTTTTTCGGTTAATTTCAAAATATGGAGAAGTTTGTTTTTGGTTACTTATTTGTAAAAATTTCATTTTTTTATAAGATATAATAGATTTTTGAATCTTATGTAACAGTGTCTTAGTTCAAGTTGCGAAGTTTTTCATAAAATATCGATTTTTTCAAATTGTTTATTAAACTGCAGAATTTTGGTAGAATTCAAAATTTAGTTTTCAAATATTTAAATTTTATAAATTTTGATTTTTGTGATATTTTTCCAATTAGTTTGTTTTATTCCAGTTTTTCGATTTTGTAATAAACTTTGGAAGTTTTAGAAAATATAAAATTTTGCTAAATTTTAAATTATTTGTAATTCTTTTGGTGCAATTTCGGTTTTCTCGAAACTCTGCTTTTTTGAAAATTTTGTTATTTTGGTATTTTAACATTTTAGACTATAGAATGGTTTTGTGTAGAATTTTTAAATTTTAGTGAATTCCTCAATTGTGTTGAAAATTCGATTTTTTTATTTTTTCCAAATTGTGAATTTTTGGTGAATTACCGAATCGTGATTTTTTAAATAACCTACATATTAAATGGTGTTTAATAAAACTTTGTTTTTCCTCAATTTTCTGGTTTGTGGTGAATTTCCAAAACTTTGCATAAATTAAAGTTTTAAAGTGGCGAAATTCTAAAATTTGAGAATTTTAATTTTGGCGCATTTTTTTTGGGTCAAAACTCGTTTTTAAATTAAATATTGATTTTGTAGCAATTAAACTTTGATTTGTTACAGTATTTCGGTTTTAGAATTTTTGGTGAATTTTAAAATTTTGCCAACATTTTGTATTTTGCGTGAATTTGGTGCAGTATTGATTTTTTTTTAATAACAATGTATGTTACTTTAATTTTTTTTTAAATATTAAAATGTATGCTGGCAGCCAATGATACTAAAAGCCATTGAATGCTTAATAGTCAACGCGCTAACCGTTTAAGCTCTAATACACTCTGATTAAATATCGAATATTATATGTTATGTCTATTAAGAACATATTATGTTTGGAGTTATCATATTATTTTTGTATAGTTAAAATATTGTATTGTTCAACACAACCATGTTGACTTTTTTTGTTTGTTTGTTGAAAATCAATTAATGATTAAATGCAAACAATAACTTAATTATCGGAACGAACAAAATATTAACATGTTCTCAAGTAACCATTATATGTTTGCTACAACAGAATATAATATGGCTGTCTAGACCATGCCACAACCATGTTTTTCCTTGCGTGAGTAATGGAAAATTATCTTAAAAAAACGATTTCCAACTTAAAAAATGAAGTAAAAAATTAATTGTAACAATGGCATCCGCATGGAAATTTTAAAATAATTCCATCATGCCGAGTTAAAGCTTTAATGTTATAGTTTCTTTCAACTTCAAGAACTATTAAAACTTAAAACATTGAACAATTAATAGCTTATTAATTTTAAGCGAAATATATAAAATATTGTTTCAAAAATAAAATCGACTATAAAATCTATAATGACTGTGGTGCAATTCAAATTTCCCTGATAGTGGAAATAGTTCTTGTACTTGTATTTGCTGCTACCCACTCGTGACATCTGGTAACACTGAAATGTGTATGTATAGTGCGGACCCGCGATGTGATGTTCGAGATTGGTTCGAGACATTTCTAAAAGTTTCGCTATAGTCGTTTTTATAAATAAAAGCGGGCTCTTAGGCGAGCAGGGATCTGAGCGTTGTACCTCAGTTGTATTTATTTATTTATTAAAATTTTACGCTTTCTTTTGTTCAAAGAAGACAATCCAAAGTAAAAACTTTTAAAAAAGGAATATTTCAGAAAAATATAGACTTTCAAGTTAATTTCGTGCAACTTTAAAACTCTTGAATATTTTTTTTTGGGTGAGGAAGTGTGGCAATTTTCTTTTTGAAATTTCCATTACCCACACAAAAATAACTTGTATTTATTCTCTAATCGTATATTAATTTCATTAAATAATTTTTTATACTTCTTCTTTTTAGTACTGATAAATGTTAATTTACAAATAATGCACTGCGCCATCAATAAATAATAATGTGAAAACTTAGCACAGACAAGACAATAAATTTTAAAGAAAACCTGCCTACCGACAGGTATTTTCGACACTTTGCTGCAACAATTGTCAGCTTGAATTACACTAATTAACAAAACAGCAGCAACAATAATAAAATCTTTAATCGTATGACGTATAACTGTTCGTGGTAAAATATTATCTATGAAAAATTATAAAATGTTGTACATCAAAATGTAACCTGTTTCAAACGAAATTATGTCGATTGGCAGAATTAATGGTCTTTAACGAAATGGACAATAAATTTTATTTAACAAATAGTATGTAATTGGAAGCAAGGAAGGTGTTAATGTGAATTGTAATGAATAGAAAGTGATTAATTATTTAGATGGTCCAACAAACACAAAGACTCAAATCAACTGAAAAGAGGAGTTTAGGAACATTATATTCCACTTTTTCCTAAAGCTGAATTTTATGTGCCAATACGCCGTTTTTAATACTTTATTAATTCCTTATTCATATGAATTTTGCAAAATCCAACCTGTACTTATCACTTTTATCACGAGTATAAGACACAATTTTAGGCAATCATAATCAATATTGTGTATTAGGTCTGTTCAGTAACTAAAAATTAGTACAAATCGCCTTAGTGTTCGCGCACCCCAATCATTTGCAACGAAAGAGTAGGAAAAAGAGACCAAAAATAATTCATACAGCTGGTTTGAGATTTTATTTATAAGCAACTTTTGTAAAAAGGATCTTCCATAATATTGTTGAAATTTAAAAAGACAAAAAATATAAATACTATTATCTAAAAAACTGTTTACTTTTGTTAGTGAAAATTACAACGAATGAATACCGATTTTTTCTTGCCACACGACTATAAATCTTATTGGTACTAAGAACTCTACAGACCAATTCATCTCTTACTCCTATGTCTAGCCATTCCTATTAGTTTTGATGCAGATGAATGGGGAATCTCCCTGGATATTTGATATTCTTATCCCTTTTCTTAATGCTACTAATTTTGCTCGACTTCTTGGTGAAATATTTTCAATGAATCCCTCGACAATTTCGTGAATTGACTTAACCTGGTTCTCAAGTTATGAAATAATATGCTCTCCGAAACACTTAAGTCTTTCTTGATTCGGTATTCCAACAGGGTGATTTGATGTAGACTTTTGGAACTAATTTCCGTCATCCCTTGTACATTTGGGTTTGGTGGCAAACCGGTGTCGATTATGTGGAATATTCAGTGTTATTTTTCATTCTAAGAAGTTTGTATCAATTCATTGGTGCTTGTCAAGTAGTTATTTGGCATGTGAGCTGGTAGAAGATGAACCTCGTTTATCACCTAAGCGTTTGTTAGGTGTGAACAGGATAAAGCTCGTAAGTCGAGTGTTTTTGTATCGACTGGTAAACGTTAGTGCTTATTGTTTTATTGCATCAAATGCGGATGGCAGGTAAAGCGTTCGAGGCAGAGTTTTTTTTTTATTATTTATGGTGTTTTTTTTTTGTTCTGGTTGGAAGAAGTCAGTGATTATTGGAAAATGAATTTTTTTTATTATTTTGACATTGGGGTTTTATTGCTTTGTTGATTTGTGTATGTTGTCCGTTATTTTAGTTGTGTGTTTGGTAGTTTCAATTTAGAGGTTCAAATGTAACGTCTGAATCGAAGTTTGTTTATTCGTTTATGATGCGTCCGTCAAATGTCGCTTATTTGTATATTTTCATGTTTTCTAGGATATTTAGTCGTCGTCCTTTGTGCTCTGTGTGTAGTAGTTGGGCCGGGAGTACGCATCGTCTTGTTATAGTCTCTTATATATTCATTCTAGGTTCTTTCTCGTTTTTAATGCTATATTTATGTTGTATTTCTTGATAAAGTTCGCTATTTTGTGTGTTGATTTTCCGTGGTATGTTAAAGTTGGCCAGGCTTTTCCTTCGTCTTTGTTGTTGTGTTCTCACATCCTTTGAAATTCTCTTTTGATTTGGTATATATGGTATCTGTGGCTGCAGGTTATGGCCTTATTGTCTGGTCTAGATATTTTATAGTGTTATCTTCTTCCGCTTTCATTGTAAATTTGATGTTTTTGTGTTGTTTGTCGGGGTATTCCAATAATTTTCCTTCGTTACTTTCCGTAATTGCACATATTATATCGTCGACGTATCTTGCGTAGACTGTATTGTTTTTCTAGGTGTTGCATAAATAGTTCTATTAGTACAGGTTGGGTTTCCCACTCCAAGACCGCTTGTTTGTTTACAGATGACGTTGTTTAATTGGAAGTAATTCTGTTGTAGAGTAGTTTTTCAGTATTAGTGAGTTGTGAAGCGAAGGTTTGTTTGTCTTTCGTGTTTTCCAGTGTTGTTTCGTGCACTATGTGACATCTGCGCCGTTTAGTTTTTCAATTATTTCTGTAGTGTTGGTTGCTGTGTACGTGCCACAGAATTAATTAAAAAACTTGGAAGAAAAATATATAAATCAGCAGGGTAATCCTTAAAAAGCAAAATATTTTTGTGAGTAACTGTATCTTGAAGATTTTTGCAATAAAACTCATCATTTAAATTTTTTCAATTTTTAAATATGTGCTAGACCAATAATACAAGTATTTAATTTACTCTCTCGTCGCAAGCTTTTGCTGGAAAGCATACGAACCTATTGCGAAGATTACAGATTACTCTTGCATTTTCAGTCAAGTTAAACAACGAAGAGTAATTAATTTATTGTTTTTAAATCAGATTTTTTCAAGTCGCTTAAATTTGGGGGCAAAGTAAAATAGTTAAATTTGAATGTTTTGTTATCGGAACAACCATTATTTGATAAATTTGTGCTCCTGTTTTATTTGTAAGTTTTGGCAGTTTAGTTTTAACGGATCTGTTTTCACAAGAACCAATACACAATTCAGCATAACATTTATACACAATATTCAGGCGACTTGATTAAACTGTAATGCTTAAGTAATCAGGCGCCGAAATTACAATTGTTCAATTAATAACCGGTATCGTAAAAAGATGACACTGCCAAGTTATCGTACATACAAGAACTCAGTACTTTATGTTTGAAACCTTAACAGATATTATTCATTTAGGATAAATAGACTGGAAGATGGTATATTTACTATAATATGTTGGGTTTGTAATGGAGAGCGCCCAACAATTCAAGCCACTAGATTGAGTGTATCTCTACAGGCAGGAAGATAATACTTGCCTACCCTTCTCAACCTAACGTAACCTAAGCACTATACATATTTTATCGCTCGCAGTTTGGTAATGAAAACGCCAAACATTAACACATACCACATTAAGTACATTGTTTTCTATTTTTAAATAGGCACTCACATTAGATTGACAGTTTAAAATCGTATACAATATTTAAACTATAGTAAATAAATACAATTGCTAAATTCACAACCTTCTTGTACTGATGCACCGATTGTATTATTGTATTACTTTACAGTAGTGTAAACAAATATTTTATAATTTTCATTGGAAAACGGGATACAACTATAGTTTTTAATCTAATGTTATATATTTTTCCAAATGTTGTATTAAAATGTCAAGCTATCAATCTGAGATGAGTAGCTAAATCTTGACAACATAAAAAATAATTATAAAAATAACTTTTGTTATAATCAGCGTTAAAATTTTAGAACAGTTAACTCACAATGGTGAATAATGCAGCTGCTGTGATAGATGGGTTTATAATTTATATTCTAATATATTGTTATTTATAAACCCATCTACTCATTTCCAGATATGACATTTTGTGCTCCTTCTTGTTAATTACTTGACGTTTTGCAATAGGAGTTGGGTGTTCTCAAAAAAAAAAAAATTTACGAAATGTAATGTTTCAATACATGTTACAACAATACGAGAGTAGTTATGAATTTCTTATGTTTTATCCAAAAAGTCGACTATTTGACAATGTATGTGTATGTGGCAAACGTACAACTTCGTTTACCAAAAAAAAAAAAAATATCATTAATTAGATTTTCGACATTTAAAATACTTTTTTCTCAACCCATTAATGGATTTCGACCAATCGTAATGAGAGCAACAAACTAAGAAAACAGCCAATTTGCTGGTGGCAAATTTAAACAGCTTTTATAAAATCAACGCTTTACATCAATTTTCTGCATAATTTGCCTGGCAAATGAGGAGCTCTTGAAAATAAAATTGATATTTTTAATGAACAGCAAAATTTGGAAATGTTTGTCCAATTTAAAATAAAGTTTAAAGAAACTTGCAGTGGCATCTTCCATATACGACTAATAATAAATGCTTATAAAACAAACTGTAACTCATACTTCTTGTTTGTGAACAAAATTTACAATTATGGGAGGCAAGTTGTTTGTTGACAGCTTGGCTGGTTATTTATCAAAATTGATGGAAGCTTCTGGTAACGTGTTTCTTTATTTTTATAAATTTTTTTCTCTTTGTAGCATTTTTAATCAACCATTTAACAAATCTTGCATTAATCTCTACTGGTATTTTTTGACTTAAACATAGGTTTGCTTAAAAGTAACAACTATCAAACACCATAAAACTATCAAAATGTCATATTTGTCTCATAGTTAAAGTTTCTGTTTATTTTTTGCTAGTTTCTTTCCTGCAGTCGGTAAGCTGCAGAAGTACGAGTCTCTGTGTCTTCAGTTAAAGATTTAAAAATATGTAATTTGGTATTTGTTAAAGTTTGATTTGCAACAACTTACACCAATATGCTGGCCTTCTACATATAATTGAGGTACTTTTATTACATCCGAATGCATGCGTTCTTTGATTTCTTGTTGATATTCCACGCTCATGAAGACGTCACGTTCTTCAAATTTCACCAGCAGCGTTCTTAGGATTTGCTTAACATTTGAACACTTTGCATAAGTATCACGTATGATTCCCATACTTGTCGTATACAACACAACTTTGCCTGAGTCTTTTTCTTTGAAATTCTGTAAATGAGAACAAGAAGAAAAGAAACGAGAGACGAAATTAGAAAAAAAATTAATCAAGAGTTGCAAATTAACAGTTTAAATGGGTGGGTATTATTCCTGGGTCATCTGATCTTTATTGTTTTAAAATATTTCAATGTATCAGAAGTACGAAACGTTGTATTCGTGTAAATACCAAACTAAACACGATTAAGGGGGCGTTTCAAACTATTAGATTGGGTAAAACGACTTGTCAAAAATTCAAATGACATAAGAAAGTGTGATGGTGTGAAAACACCATGTTATGAATCTAATAAAAATACGATGCAAATTTAACAGTCGTACGGCTCTCGCCGTTTTTTTTTATAAAATCAGGGTTGCAATTTTACAAATAAACAAGTCGACTGGTCCGTCGCCTACAGCGAGCTGCCGCAATATTTTTTCGTGTTATAAATGTTGTTGATTTGACTTTTATATTTTTTGTCAGAAATAATTATTATTAGTATAAAGTCGAGTTTTTGGGATTTTATTATTTCTGTTGAAAAATAAAATTAATTATTTTTAGCTAATCTTTTGTACTCCCAACTAATATTTTTTATTACAAAATAATGCAATTTATTTATGCGGGTTCATAAGCTAGTCTCTATGCGCATTTCGCTTGTTGTCACAAACATCTCCCTTCATTGTGCTGTTAGTCACGTGATATTTTAAGATGCCGTTTTTGGCCCCAGCCGCGTTATCAAGTCTTACCTACAAGTAGATGTCTGCTGCTACCTAATAATTTTTATCAAGCCCAACCATTGGGAGATCTTAGATGCCAGCATACCCTTTCCTAGTATAATACTGAGTACAGGCCAGCAAAAAGCAACATTAGCATCACAAACACCGCATGGACTTTCCCTTTCTATGGTGGAGCTATTTCATTTTATTTATCAAATGTTACAAATACGACGTCCAATTGATGTAGTGAAATAGACCAGAATCTTTGGTGGGAATCGAACTCACGACCCTAAACTGAGAGGCTAGTACTCTACTAACTTGTCTACCGGGCAACTCATAGCGAACTAGGTAGGAGTTGCCACCTTTAAACTTTTTGCTGCATCCTTCCACTGATTCCTATACTCTTAGCCAGATGCAACTGTAGTTGTTGGGCTTCATATAAGTTGTAAAATGTATGGGGTCAGGTTGTATCAGAGTGCACTATTTCGCTGAATTTTTTTCGTTCAGCTGGCAACTCTAATAGTTAACAGCAGTCACCTATAATTGTTCCGATTATTAAAAATGGAGCGAGAAAGTCCAACAATTGTGTCAACAATTCGAAGAGTAGTCAAAAAATGAGCAGAAACAGGGTCGATATGGATATTAAGTCTCCTTTATGTCAACGTAACCGGTGGAACTCTTAAAAACATTGTTGCTGTAAGCGAGAGTGACGCCGAAAACTTCAATTCAGCTGTAAGCTTGAAAGGTATTTGTTACAGGAACATGATAACGGAATTCTTGTGGCCTCAACTGGACAGCATGGGTCTGGACAACATGTGTTTTCATCAGGACGGCGCCACCTGCCACATCGCGCATGAAGCAATCGACTTCTTGCAGTAGCGATAACCATAGCGAACTCTTATTAAGACATGCTTTATTTCAATGTTTTATTAATGTATTGATAAATTTCACATACTCTTAATTTTTCTGCGCCGGCTATTAAAATATTTAAAACTGCGTATGTTATCTTTCACATCAAAACAAAGCAAGTTTTCATTCCCCCTTCTCAAACAACGCAAACGATTTATTACATGACACTTTTATACAAAAACTTAAACAGTCCCCCATAAAAATGTAAATAAAAAATACATAAAAATATTACAATTTCATTGAACCTTAAAATAAAGCTTAACATCTGTGACTTTCGCCAAGTCAAAGAAACAAAATAAATGGCGGCAAGAGAGAGTCTTTCCTTTCAAAGTTGCCACACGATTGTGTGGCTGGCTGAAGCCAAACTAAATAGTGTAAAAGTTTTGATAAAACAATGGAAACAAATTTAAAATTTTCATTTGAAAATCAAAAAACACTTGTGTTGCGTGTAAGAATTGAATGAACTTTTATAATATTTAATTACGGCTTTTTACGGTGAACAATTTTCCAAACATTTTTGTTTAAATTTACTAATCGAAGACGAAAATGTAAAGTTTTGGAAATGTTTAAACCTGCATTTTTCTTAATTTATAAAGGCAGCTCTAAAGCTACAGCGGAGGCAGCAGCACTTGAACACAGCAAAAAAAAAAAAAGCAAACGTCCAGGTGAACACACTATTTCTTCAAGAACAGTGACAGTCAATTAAGTGGTCATTTATCTTGATGGAAATATTCATCAAGAACAAAGTTTCTATTAAATTATTAAGGCCGATATGCAAAAAATTACGAAAACGTTTGTGTAGGTGTGATTTTGCATCTCTGCTGTTTACTAATCCACGATGATATAAATATTTGTCACAGTTGTCTAATCAAACAAAGCTAATGGATATATCCGTCACAGTTGACTAATCACAGTTGATGCATATACCCGGCAAAACTGACGGATATACCTATTAAGGCCGATGCACATAGGATCCGTCGTACGTTATACGTTGCCATGTTTAACTGACATTAACGGAACGACGGAAGAAGTTAACACAATGAGTACTTTTTTGTTGGATTTTAAAACATATATGTGTTTTTTTTTATTTGTTTTTGTATTAGTTTCCATCGTCAGTTTCTTGTTTATGTGTTAGTTTCGGTCATCAGTGTCTTGTAGGGTATATATTTACATAAGAATCTGCATCTGGCGATTACCTTTCCACCGGGTTCCTTGCAGAACATTGGATGGAATTAATTTACTTCTTGCTACGAAATACTATTTGCGGCTTGTGTTACAATGCCGCATCACTTTAAATGTTTGAATCCTTTTAATACACTAAGGGCCTAAACTACGTGCATTGTGTTACACCCACGAGTTACTGGTTAGTCCTCGTAAATACTTTTCTTAACGACTTATATCTAAGCCGGACCTGCGGACTCTTACACCTATTTCGCCAGAATGACAACAAATTAAAGTGACAGTAATCACCAGAAAGGCATAATTGTAAAGAAAAGTTATAATTGTGGCATGGTGACGACAACCATATTATGTACTCTACAGCAACATATTGTTGTGGCAAACTAATAATAAAAATGTTCTTAATAGTCGTAGTAACATGTGCAACTCGTTTGGTGTTTAATCAAGGTATGCTGGTGCTGTGGCTTAAGTGATTAGCGCTTTGACTATTAAGCATTCGACGGCTTTAGTCGGCTGTGTTCGTATCTCAGCCTCTGTCAATCAATGAAATGAATTTTTTGCTCTTCTATCGTTCTAGGAGGACCGTATTATTATTATCTACAATAATAATGTGGTATGGATTCAACCTTATGATCCAGTCATAACATGTTTCTCTCATGGCGCTTTCGTTTCCTAAATAAGATGTTGCTTTGAGAAAGGGTGCTTGCGTTATCATTTGAGGTTTTATACAGATCATTAAGGGCAACACCACCTTCTGTGGGCGTAAACCTATTACGAGTATAACAATATACCAACAGATTTTCTAGACAACACAATTAGATCAACCATGTTTATTCTTGCGAGTACCACCAGGGAAAATATTTGTTGGCAGACAAGGTAAAGAAAATCCATTAAAATGTATCGGAGGACCGCCGATCAAATGTAAACCAGCTATTGGACTTTGTATGCATTTTAAAAAATGCTGTTGGTTTGGGGGCAAAAAGCTAATCGCCGTATGGTGAACGTGCTTAGTTACAATTTAACAAACAACAATTGTCTTATTAATTTGCGGCAATCGAGTTGAGCTTACATTTCGAACCATAATAAGCAAGGAACAATTAACGCAGTGGTCTGGAAAACAAGAATCCTCCTCCGGGAACACAAAGCCTGTGACATTCACAAGCAAGGTGTATTGGGAGGTGCGTGTTAGGAAGCAAGGGTTAATCAAAATAACAAACCATTTCTCCTGTGTTCATTGGCAAGTACAAAAATTAATGATATATGTATCATTTCCAGACGTCGGCGATTTTAACTTACAACACTGTCACATGTCCTAAACGCAACCGTGCAAACTGCGACAATGCATGGCACTCCTTAAAGATTGCAATGCAAATAAACGCAACTAACGCATCATTTAGATTGGCAATACTTTTTATGGCGAAAAAAGAAGATATGTAAGCATTTTTAATAAAATAAAGAAAACTAAATATTAATTATTTTGCTCCTGAAGCGGGTTTCACCAAAAAAAAATCGAACAAATTATGTGAAGTAATTTTTTTCAACGTTTATTGATGTTGTAGGGTATTCAATACAAATTCAAGCAAAAGGCTGCCGAAATCAATTATGTGCATTTTTCGGTGTTATACAATTTTATTGTTACTCTGAAACTCTCATAAGTTTTCATTTAATTATTTTTGCTTGGTATAACGTCGTTCTTTCGTTAATGGTTGATGGGTAATTATTATTATTTTGTTTAATATCGTAATAGAGTGTCTATCATGCTCACATAAGTTGTTTAAAATTAAAAAAAACAATTATTATCGTTAATTTTATTGATATTATTGCTGTAAAAACTGTTGGCAATAACCATAACACACATGCTTCAGCCACCCAACGAACAAAATTACCAAAAGACTTAACTACACCAAGTACGGGTGTAAATATACATGTTTGTCTACCCATAAATATAGACAAGGGGTGATTTTTTTTACAGAAAATAAGACACCAACCTATATTATTAGTGTAAGAAGCTTTATGTTAGTCGCCGCTAATTTAGTTAATGATAATTTTTTTTTGTAAATGTGATGTATCATTAATGGAAGAGGTGCAATTTTGAAAAATTTTTGCGAGGTTAACGTCTAGTACCTTGATTAAAACACGGAGGATGATATTATTTTCTATCATATCTGCAAGTGAGTACGTCTCAATAGACTTGAACAAGACAAGAACGAATCGTCGGCCGAGCAACGGTACTAAATTGTTCATATTCTTCTATGTGGTGAATACTTGTTGATGTTCATGCTCTGATTAATCATAATTTATAGTCACGCAAAGTGTTCGTCTGTATTGTCTTTATTTTGGCAGCTGCCGGTCAAACCCAAAATGACATTCAATAACCAACATCATGACGAACATAGTTGCTCGCACAAAAGTTCTCACAACAATGTTTGCACATGAACGAAACATGAATAAGAGCGATCCCCACGAGGCGAATTCATGTACGACAAATGGTTTGTTCGTTGCTCATACCAAGTCGATGGCTAGTGGAGACCGCTAGTAAAAAAAGGAGTATAAGAGCGCACGATCTAGGTAAACTAACCGTGTGATACGAGTAAATTGCTTTTTGAACTTGGCTCCATTCGGAAATGCACTACACCAGATGATGATCAAGCGTTATTATTTTGTCATACTGTAACATTCGTTTTTGAATTCCTCAATTGGAATTTTGTAATGCATTATCAACTTCAGTGATGCTTCTGTTCCCTTAATAAATTGGTTATTTTACGAGCTGTGTTGCGTGATACGGCGTCTTGCTCAATTCACATGTGGTTTGTGGCCATCGTCATATTTAAAATACTACGTACCGAAAACTGGGCTGACCCATAAACTAATTAAGGTTTTTCGCTTACATACCCAGGGATCTTTATGGCCATCGTCACCTTTGAAGAAATACGTATTGGCAACTCTGCCGGCCCATAAAACATATTTTACTTGGAAGCAAAATCGTCAGCGAGGTCGATGAACACAGCCGAAATTGTTGCGGACAGTAACGGCCGGCTACGGTAGCAATATTTTCTTCTCGTGTAATTGCTTTATCATTCCACATCGTAAAATTGTAGCGAGACCTTTTTACAACTTCGTAATTCAGTTCGGACTTCCGAGCGAACTTTGATAATCAGCCCAATTATGAAGAACAATTCACCGAGATATTTTTCATATTTCCAATTTCTTCTATTATGAATTAATATTTCCGTAGGTTTTCCCCCTTTTCTCTTTCCTTCTATACTGTTTGAAAAAGGGACAAAATTACCCTGTATACTGCATAGGTTGTTAAAATAGAGGGATTTTTTCCGAAACACATGATGGGGAAGGGAAACATTTACCCGGCAATATTCGTAATTGGGTTAAATAAAATTTTATTATAAAATGTAAATTATTTATATCAATAAACAGCAACGACAAAAGAAATACCCTTTATTTTTTCTTTTTAGTATATATGTATGTCTGTCCGTCCGTCCTTATTGCTTGTGCATTTATTTGTTTGCCTTGGAGGTGTTTTTATGTTGTTTATTTTTGCTAATAATATGATTTTTTTCTTTTTGGTCTGGCATGAACATTTTTTCCAATTCATATGTTTATTAAATGTTTTTATTTTGCAATTTGACTTGTGTTAGTAGGCAGTTAATCAGCCTGGCTGGTAGACAGCCAGGCAAGCAGGCAGGCAGGCACATTGAACCGGCCTTTTAAGTCACGAATCAAGATCATGGTTATATTGGCAAATAATAAAAATTATTTATTCATTTGTAACAAGTAAAGTTAGTTGTTGTGCAAAAAAGCTCCTTATGCAAAGACATGTTACTGCACTGTACTGTGGTTTGTTTAACATGTTTCCATGAAATGCTAATGCTTTTTTAGAGAATTAATTATTGTCCCATTCAATAGCTGCAGAAATTTCTAAGATACTTAATAAAATTTTCTAACGTTTGTAGAATGTTGTATGAAGACCTCAATGATAAAAATTGAATTTTGTCTTAGTTGATCAATAACGAATTGAATCAACAATTCTGCATATTGATCCCATACGGGCGAAATTACCTTTTTATATCCTTCACAAAAATTAAAAGCGGTTTTGATTTCCAAAATATTCATTTCCGACCCTACAAAGTATATATATTCTGGATCCTTATAGAAAAGCGAGGTCAATTAAGGATGTCCGTCTGTCCGATGTAGAAATTAACTTTGTGACAGCACTAGAAAATCTACGATCTTGCAGTTTGGGCCATTTGATAAGTAAGTTCCCGAGATATGTGCCCCCCACTATATTTGTATTTTCACTCTCGCTGGGACGCGCATACACACGCCCATAAAATTTGCATATTCTGAATCCTTAATAAATTCGCTAGAAAGCCCTCCACTAAAATTACCATCCCAAGGCTCGCAGATAACTTACGGACCGAATGAAAGAATTAGAAAACCAACATTTAAAAAACTAACAAAGAAACCGGCTTTTTGCAACAAATTTTCCAAAAATTTTAAATTTCGCAAAAATTTTCAATTCAACACAAATGCAAAACTTCACCATTAAATCGAAAACTGGAATAATAATTTTTTTTCACCAAAAAAAAAAATGTAATTCATCAAAAATTTTTAATGTCACTAAACAGCGGAAAAATTACAAAAAATCTATTTTAGCATTTTATGAAAATATTTAAAATATTAAAAGTTATAAATTAAATCAAAAGTCGTAATTTTACAATAATTTGGGAATTCACCGAAAGTTCACCAAACAACCAAACTGTAGTTCAAAAGTTTTAAATTACACAATTAATATTATATTGCAAAAAAATCGAAATTTAAAAAAACCGAAGCTGCATAAAAAGTTGCAAAAATTTAAAATTTTGCCATAATCTAAAATTCATCACAAGTTTTAAAATTACCAGCCAAAAAAACTGGTATAAATAAATAAATATATCAAAAATAATATCAAATTTTACCACAAATGGGGAATTAACCAAAAAATTTAAGAGAACATTAAAATAATAAATTTTACCAAAATTCTCAATTCATATTTTTCATCAAAATTCGAATATTCGCCACAAAACAACCTATAGTTCAACAACTTGAAACCACAAAAATAAAATAATTTAAAAAATACCGGAATTAAAAAAAAACTGGAATTGCACCAAAATTTACGAAAAATTCAAAATTTGGCAAAGTTTTAGTTAACAAAAGTTCAAAAATTCACAAAAATGCAAGAAAATCCAATATTCGCTTAATTTTAAAATTAAATTTTTAATTATAGCAAAAGTTTCCAATAAAAATCAGTATTTTATGAAAAAACGTCGCAATTTTGACAAAACCGATGTTACACAAGGTCCAAAAAACTTGATTCAAAAACAATATAAATTTTAACGAAAAACTATTAGAAATTTTACTAAAAATCCAATTCATAAGCACTCAGAGAAAAGAAAAACAAAGTAAAAGAGCAGAAATTTAGAAAACACCTTTCATCTATTAAGCGATCGAAAATACTTTTAATACAACGAAAGAAGACCGTCAATGTAAAAAAAGGTCGACGAAAACAGGAGACCAAAATTAAAGATCGCAAACAATCCTCTGCACCAGGAAAAATCTGTGGTACATTTGTAGTAGTTCATGCTTTTGTGAAGGGTGTATACGATTCAGCACGGCCGAATATAGATCTTTTACTTGTTCACATTTATTTTCGCATTTGAACGTATGTACGTGAACTTACGTTCGCTAACTTTTAATTTCGATTATTTTTTAAATTTTTAAGCGTTAAAACTACAGAATTTTCACAACACTAATATTTCTTTTTAATAGGGTTCAAGGTAAGTTCCCTAGAAAGAAATGGTGTATTTAATAGAGTTGTAGTATCTTTAAAGTTGATTTTCAAAGTTTTAATGACACAAAAACAAAAATGTGTCAAACTTTGCAGATTTCAATAAATACGTTTTTGGTAAAGATTTTGGGAAAAACCGAATTAAAAAAAGAACAAAATTTAAAACCTCCAAATAACTTTGTCACTAAAAATTTTAAATTAAATGATTTTATTTTGTTATTAAACTCAATTTGTATTGAAAATTAATTTTAGGCTATTTCGCTAGGCTTGTTATTAATCTCTTAAAATTAAATTCTGAAGAAGTGGCAAGGAGAGCGGAGTATGTATTACCTTTTAAACTCTCTGTCATATAACCTGCATTCGTATAAATCAAGCAATAACGTTGCAACCGTTCGTACAACTGGTGGATTTTTTTTCGAGTTTGCTTGGTGCGGTGACTTAAGGACTTAGCGCGTTAACTGTTAAGCATCGTTATTGAGTGCGCCCGTCTCCGTTCATCGGAATCACTCTTCTCGTTGGTCGCCCTAAATCGTCAGCGAAGTAAAATAAATAATAAAAATACTACACTAGCTTCAAGTAATGCGCCTTCATAACACCACAGGTGGTGCAACACTGTTCTAAAAATAAACATAACGCGCAATTGCAGATTTGTTAAACACTTAAGCTTTTCTATCCCTCTACCACCACCTGTTTTCTCAAGTGTATCCTTTTCCAAAGAATTGTTATTGTAGGCATTAACTGCCTGAGTGTTACTTTCCATAAACATTTTTTTACAGCTCGGTCGCCACGTTAGTGTCATACAACCATATTCTATTTTGTGCTTATGTTCGTAGTGACCACATAGCAACAAGCAGGTTGTGCGAGTCTTATTTGCCACCTTTATTCAAACCGATTTGTTTGCAAAATTAAGTTTGTACTTTTTTGGCAAAACACCCAATTCGATTACCAACAGTCACATGGCTTGCTTTAGGATAACAGCAGGCTTAAGAATGAAATTCTCTCCAATACAAAACCAATTTACAATACAAATCGTTGTATTATTTTCTGCCTAGACTGTCAGCCCCTACTAATCTACAATATCAATTTCTTTAATTTATTAATTTCAGTGCACTAAGTCGCAATCAAAATTCAATTCAGAGTAAATAAAAATACCAGCTGTAAAGTAATGCCACTGCCAACAGGGCGTTGCAAAACCATTCTTAGCACGAACGTGTGGCTAAACTACAGATGTTAGCGAATAGATTCTCTACAACAATATATTGTTGTGGCAAACATTTAAAGATTATTTGAATATCGTTAAACATTACTATAGTTGCGATAAACAAGTTATTGCTTACATTTAATTATTAAATAATTCCTATCCATAAAAGTTGCAACATGGTTGAGTTGAAACATACATTTTTTACAGTAATTCTAACCCCAAACAAACTATTTTAACTATACAAGAATAACATAATAAACCGAAGCATTACGTTTTTTGATTTTCTATACAATAATAATATGATTTGTTTACAACCATACTGTTTAATCCTAATATATTATTATTATGGTTACCTCAACTATGGTTTTGCTTTTCTTGCGCATTTAATTGTTAAACTTACAAATTAGTAGGTAGGCGTCATTTTCAGTAAAATATTATTTCGACTATTGAATATGGTTATCAACAGAAAATACAACTCTTCCTCTGTGCACAAGAGGATGTAGGGTGAAATAATTGAGTATGTTAACTAATATCTTGAAGTCATCCCCGAATTTCTATAGGAATATGTTGATGAAATGTGATCACTGTTTTAAGGACATTTATGGAAAATGTAAATAAATGGTTTTGATGCTTTAAGATCGGTAATCCCCTTTTCTTCAATTGTTAAAAAGAATTTAGAACAGGCTCAAAAAGGTCTAGGGTTCAAGGGATGAATACTGGAAGTTTATTGCAACTAAGTGCTTACACTAAACTTTATGTGTTTGCGCACACTCAAATGTCGTGCTAAATGCACCAAATCGTTTAACGTTACTCCTGCAGGAATCCATTAATAACATGACCCCTGAAAAGAATCCATTAATACTATGACCCCTGTTCACAAAGAATGACGATGACGAAAAAATCGAATAATGAAAACATATTTTTGCTTTAATGAGTTGGAAAGTAAAAGATCTATTCTTCCCAGCCCATAACTGGCACATTGAAGCACAGATTTGAAAAGATAGTGTCAGCGATTATTTAGGGACCTAAATTTTTCGCATATTTGATGCATGGACAACCGCAACCAAATTTAAGATCATGAACGATTTTGCAAAACCCCAGCTTGAGTTGAGAAAATCTAATCAGTGTAATGACAAGGGTCTTCACAACCTTTCGCTCTGATCAAAACTCTTGCCAATCACAATTAACTAAACATTTTTGTAGTTTTGAAGTTTTTTGAAATGTTACAAATTTTTTAAATACTTCACGACTTTGATTTTGTAAAATACTAGACAAAAATTGAATTGAATAAAAAGCGAAAAACTAAATGATTCTGAAAGTCTTACAATTAAAATATTTATTTTCATTTGGCCACCACTGTATATACGAGTTTAAACTAGGCTAATCGTTGCAAAAAAAACAATATTCTCAACTACCCACTGTAAGTCAGTCTAAATATTTTAACACACATTTATTTCTTTTTGCAACAACGACAAAAAAACACAAGAATCTTGATAGAAAATTCTTACAAATACTGGTTCTAACCTTGTCCTCGCAGGTAATAAAAAAAATAGTGAGTAAACAAGTGGAACTGTAAAAAAAAAATACAACTGACACGCAAACAAACCAGACAAGTTCTATTCAATTTCAACACAATAAAAATGGTACACGACCCACAAACCCACAATTGAAAAAATTATAGATGCAGGCGATTGTCTATTTTGTTTTCTTTTTTGTTTACGAAAACCCCCTTCGAAAAATGTAGTGCCTTTAGCAGCAGCAAAAATAAAAAATAAAAAAATAAACCAATTTATAAAAAAACAAAATGGTCTACAAGGGGAAAAAATTTACCAACCACAGCCACGTTAAAAGCAACTGAAGTCATAAATATACAAGGATTGTAACGAGCAATACAGTCATGGTCAGCATAAAAAGTTATTACTCTAACTTGGCTTTAACACAAAAACACTTGTACAATAAAGATAAAAATAAAATAAAACTCTTTTTAGCCAACTTTAGTTCAAGCTTCATTTGGTCCAAACTCAAACTCAAAACCAAAAATTAAATTCAAATTGCAGTAATTTGGTTATTTACACAACACAGGCGTTATTTTTATGCAACGAGACAGCAAAAACTTTAATAAAATGAAAAACGAGAAGAAGAAAAACTTTATTTGATTTTAATAAAATTTTGCTGCAAACACAAAACGAACATTCATTCTTTAAAAATTTTTTTTTTTTTATTTATTTGATTGCCGTAGGAAGTAAAGGTTTCATACGCGCTGTCAGTCTCTGGGTCTACTCTATAGACACTGTTTCATTGTGTTTTTTTTTACGAGTGACTTGTGTCCATTTATGTGGGGTCAATAAAAAGTAAGTGGGTTATTTGAACACTATCAACTAATTAACAGCTGTAGAAATTAATACAAATTTTTTAATGTTTTATAGTTTCATTGTTTAAACTTTTCCTTAGGTTTTAAAACTTTGAAAGTTTTTCCGAATCTAAGGGGTTTTTAATATACAAAGCTGCAATTTATTTTCAAAATAATAATTCCATAAAACTAGACACACTTTTACTGAATTTTAATGTTATCAACACAGTGTTTGGGTTATCGCTTAATCAACCTTATGTTTCAGTGAATCGAGAATTATTGATTCCAAACAATTGTAGCACACAACTTTACTATAAACTATTTAATTGTTTAGTATCTTAACTTTATAATGCAAAAGCGATTTTAAAATACAAGGTAGCCCAAACAAAATGACCCTATTGGACACGAAAGAAAGAAACTGGCTGTGTTATGATCACAACATTCAATTATATTCTCTGTTAAAGTATATTGTTGAAAACATTTGGAACATAACTATAATTGCGGTAAATAAGTAATCGTTTACATTTAATCATTAAATGATTTTCATCCATAAATATTGCGACATGGTTTTATAAAAATTCTAATAATAATTATAACCATAAAATGTTCGCAATATTATATAATTCTTTTGGTGTTTGACCAGACTGTGAAGGTGCTGTGGCTAATTAGAAGTGGTTGATTATTAAGCATACGATGGCCTGTGTCCGTACCTCAACCGCTGCCAAGCAAACATTATTAAAATTTGTGTGCGGAAACCAAGAACACGAAATGATTGTGTGTATTTTTTAAGAATAAATTCTTCTGTGATTTTGGCACAAAGTCAATTTCGTCGTAATCCCACTGCATAAACGTTCCGGCGTCTAGCCACTCAACTCGAATAGCTCGTTATGACCAATTCGCTGTATAAGATGTGGTGCAAGACCAACAAGCAACACTAACGAGGCCATGTGCGATACAGATGCGTTAGATTTGCGTGAGTACCTGCCAACATTGGCTCAAACTCACAGTGGTGTAACCACGGGTGTGACATTAAGCGGCCGAACCAGCAATCCGCATAAGTACCATCGGAATAGCACTCATGCACATCCCATAGATAGCAATTCAGGATGGAAGATGTCAGACCCCCGGTCCCACCCCTTGCTGACGGGTTCGGAGCTATCTAATCTCCTGCTGTCAACGAATACTTATTGACAGCTTGCGTTGTAATGCAACGCCACAACGGTCCTGCAGTGAACCTCCCCGCTTTGGGTACAAACCACAGCCACCACGTGCACCCCCAAAGGAGCCTCACCAACAACCAGTCCAAAACCAAAGTTCCAGGGGCTACTGTTTCCCGTGGTACCAGTTGTTTATCGTTACTGGTCGCACTTAGCATTTTAAAATGTGCCCTCACATAGATACAAGCAGTCCATCAGCTATTGCCAGGGCCGGCATTCGACATCAATCGAAATTTCCATTTAAATTCTACTTAAATTTTGATCGATATCAAATGTCGTAATTTGGCCCCAGGTCATTTGCTATCGCGTTTTAGCGATATTTACAAAATTTAACCGCCTTCTTTTAGAAGGGGTTTTTGAACTCATGGGCTTATGTGAATAAACCTTAGACCCTTGATGCCCTTAAAGCAAATATCCGTCAGAAAGTCCAAAACTTATCATCAGAAGTGCAGAATGGTTATTAATGTTGGCGGTGGTCACTTAACTAATATCATGTTTAAAAATAATGTAATAAAATTTAAAAAGGTCCAAAATAATATTCGGAAAAGAATACAATATTTAATTTCATTTAAAGATAATTTTTAATACAATTTAAGCGTCCATCATTTACAGTTAGTCGTTGATAGCTGAAAGATGTTTTTATTAAATAATAAAGTATATGCCTGAGTCAACTCTTTTTCGGAAAATTGTCCATGAGAGATTCTCATAAATAGTTCTTAGTATCTTTACCCATAGTCTTATAGCTTCACATCACTCATGCGGTAATTCTAATACTTCAACAGTTGTATGTCATATCAGACGGTTCTGTTTTAAGCAACATGTAGCTCGCATTAATATTGTTGTGTTACAATTTATTGCTGTGACTTTTTTAAATTAAATCTGTTACGCACATAGCTGTTTAATGTAATGATTAGTAGAGATTACTTTCAGCTAAATGGTGAAGTAATTATATAGATTACGATTATTTCCAGTTTCACATGATTACTAATTGATTACGATTACAAATAATAAAAAAGAATCAAAAGTAATCACAAGACTTATTCGCCTGATTTCAAAGATTACTTAAATATTAAAAAAGAATTAAAAGTAATCTTTGAAACTAGTCGTATAATTTGTTTGATTACATTTAATTCTTGTTGTAATCGTAAGCAATTAGTAATCAAACATTTTGTACCAGTGGATTATATAACCATTAATTTTTTTTCAAAATGTAATCTAATTGGTTAGTCATCGTAATCGCAACAGCTGTGGTTACACACGATTCTCGAATATGTTCTGCCTCTGATGTTTGCCTTATACCTCTCAGATCACTACTAAAACCAACTACTTGCACAAGAAGCCGCTTTTATACCTTAAAATTACTATTTCGAAGGTGGGGGACAATTCGCGAACCATTCTAGAACATCCCATTGCGTGTCTTCACTATATAAATTGCAGTATTATCAAATGTCGCTACTTGTTAGCCTCAAACACATTAACTTTTCCAAATTCAAGAAGAAGTTTATAGTAGACTTTATTTGTGTGAGAATATAGTTTAATTTAATCATAATAAATTCGGTTATCATGTCGCAAAATCGATCAGCAATAGCAGTCACTGCTTAACTGCGCTCATTGTGTAGGCAGTATGATATATTGATCTTAAGAAAGTTTGGTTTGAAAACAAACTGCTTTTTACTTTGCGCCATCTTCAGTGTCACTTTTCGTTAAGAGTAATTCACTTAATTCACTGGAGTTTTATTGTATATCAAGTATTAATTTGTCATGTCAGCTGGTAATGGGTTATCTTCTTAATGGGTGTAGAACCGCCGGTCTGCCAAAGGCTTGCCATTTTCGAATGTGCATCGTTTAACAACCAAAGAACACGTAAAAATAGTTAAAACTAACTACAAAAGCGGTGGTGGATCATCGCAATGTGCACACTGTCGAAAATATCGTTTCTGCTACTGAGGGTGTGGCGGATATATCCAATTTATCGATTCTCAGCAATTGAGCTTACCTTACATCTTATTATGGCGTATTTTGCTTTTGGGTATGCACCTCCATCCATATAAAGAACAACGCGGTAGATTTGGGTGCTGGAGCAACAGGCTGTCAATGCTGATTTTTCGAACAAAATTTTCTTGAGCGATGAATCTGATTTCTTACTCGGTGGTTACGTCAACAAGCAAAATTGTGCATATAGGGCTCGGGTACCCCAGAAGCGATTGTGGAAAAGCCATTGCATCCGGAAAAAGTTCCTGTTTGGTGTGCATAATGGCCTGGAGGTCTTATTGGGACGTATTTTTTCGAAAATGAGGCTGGAAGAACCGTTACCATCAATTCATGGCGCGGACCATAAGGTAACCCTATATAACAGGCATTTGGTTTAAGTAGTTTTCTTAGAAATATGTTTTTATAAAGCTATTATATTATGTGGATCAAATCCGTTTTTCAACCGGCTTAAAACGCAATTTTTTGGGTTATAGCTGTTGGTGTTTTTAAATATTGTGTAGACCTGTTTTTTTTTCAAACAAATTTTTTTAGTTTTAAGGACACAAAATAACATTTAAATATTTTTTTAGTTTGACAATATATTCTAAAAACATCTAACACAACAAATTTAAAAATTATGTTTTTCCAGAGATTGTGTACAGTTTTAATTGATTTGTTGAAATCGCAAATCAAAAAAAAATAAATTGTTCAATTAAAATACAATTCAACTTAGTTTTCTAATCAATTTCATAACGTACCTTTGTGTTACATTCAAATTTAAAATAAAACGGAATAAAATAGCGATCATGAAAAGAGAAAAAACGGAAACTATAAAAGAAAAAGCGTTTTTTATTTTATTCCGCTTTAGTGTTTTTTTTTTATTCTTTTTTATTAAATATATGAAAATTAAAATTAAAAAAAAAATATTAGTTTCTATGGTTCAATAAATGAATGTGTCGGTTGGCTTGTATGGCAATGAACAATTATGGAGTCTAAAGAAATTTATGGTCACAATTTGACATCAAGACAATGTGACTTGAATGTTTTCGTTTTGCTTTCTTACATTTCTTATATTCCAGAATAATGACGGACATGCTGAATTGTAAGCATGGCATAAAGAAAGTGTTTTGTTGTTGTTCAGATCTTCAACAATTTTATCAGATTCAATTTCAATTTCTATTTATAAAATGCAAAGCTAAATAATAATGAAACTTATATGTAGACAGAATTGTATTGTTTTGTGATTATTTTCTAATTTGCCTTATTTGATCTCTGAAAATTCTATCATTTTCACTTCTTTGAAAATTTCTTTTTCATTTGATTGTTCACATTTGAACTAATCTAATTGTGTTTGTTTTTTCTGTCTCTCTACAACAATGTTTTTTCTAAAATTCTAATGCATGCTAAAATTGATTTAAATACAATTTTGTAGTTTTAATTTTTTTAGGGTTCACTTGAAGTTAAGACAGAAGACATTGTTGCGTGAATCGAAGAATTTTAAAGAAAATAATTTATCGCGCATTATTAATTAATTAGACTTAACGAAAGAATATTATTTTCTTTCTATTGTCATAAAAATCCAATTAAATAACTTTTAAATTTATAGAGAAAGATCAGTTTATGTGATTTATTTTTCAATCCCTAACCGTCTTACGCTCTCTTTTTATACAAAATATAAGTCCAACGTTTAATGTAGATTACTTTTAGCATGTTATGTTCTTCAAATAAATGATAGTCAAAGACAACAATGTAAGGATAATACACTAGACGGGGTAGGTCGCGCTATTTTTATATTCCCAGATATGTGTTGAGTATTTTTTGAAAATGGTGCCGAGCATTGTCTTGCAGCAAAGTCCGTGATATTAAAATTTAGAACTTAATTATATGCAAACATATTTCTTTTTCAAGTGATTGCTTTTTTTGTATTTAATAGCACGCCGGCAGAAAGATGGAAAAAGACTACGCGACCAATTTGCGCAAAAAGATATCGGATTTCATGTTGCAATTTGTGTACGAATAATATTGACTGGACCAGCTACATTTTTAGAAATGTGCGCTCAACGCCCTCTTCTAGTCCAACAGTTGTCAAATCACACTTCAACCTCAAATGCGGCAATTTTCAAATAATACGAATATATTATAAGCTTCACATATGTTAAACCTATATGGACCGAAATGGAATAAAAGTTAAAAATTATATTATGAAAAAAAGGAAAACGCTAGTATTTAAATTTACTACCAAATCCCTTATTTAATGTTTATGTAGATCCAATAAGTCTCGAAATGAGCTTGTACGTTTTAATTCAGTGTTGTCTTGTACGACTTCCCATTCTTTTTTCTACTGACTTATTCTCATATCTTTGAGTTGTTTTCAAATCGTCTATTTGTTAGGTCATTCCCCGTAAGCGTTACATATTTTTCTACTTTGACACGATTCGTTGTACCCCCCATAGTTGTGCCAATGCTTGACTGGCAAATATTTTACGAGACATATTTCCTTACTAATGGCCACCTAACCGAAATTATTGCACAAAATTCGATAATCGTTAGCCTCATGATTTTTTACATTAAAGAAGAAATTTAAAATCTTTTAAACAAAAATAACTTTTTGATGCGGACACACTGCTACTCACGTGTTTGTGAGGTTATTTTGACATAGAACCAGGGTTTTGATGGAATCCTTACTTCGATTATTTTTATCGCTAAATGTAACAAAAAAAACTTCTATAAAACAAAAGACCTAAGAAGCAAACTTTGCTTTTAAGAAAGGTAAAAGAAGAAAAGATTGTTTTCTCAATCTTTAGTTTTGTTTAAGATTTAGAATACAAATCTTATATTATGTTTCTGAATTTTTTAATATTTCTTAATTTTTTATCCAAGATAAAATATGTATGTAGCTAAAAATAAAATTTTTACACAACACAACGGAAGACATTCTCTTTTTATTTCCATAAATTAGAGACTTTTTGCTTTAGCCACATCTCTCTTAACGACTTTGTCTTTGTCACCAACCAACGCATAATGAGCATTATGTATAATAAAATATGTCCATTTAGTTTTAAACACAGCATGATAATAGCAAAATTATTTGAAAAGGTGAAATAAAGTAAAAGAAGTCAATTATGGTCAAAGCTTTTTGTTTTTATTTCTTTATTTTAACTTAACAAAAGAAACATGTTCTACCGGTTATTAGTTAAAACGCAGTGAAAAAACCTCCTCTAATAACAAACTAAACATTCACTAAAAGTTGATTGATTTCGTATTTTATTAAACGGAAATTGTTGTTTAAAAAACCAAATATAAACGAGGAATTTCAAATAATCAATCGATTTTAATTAATTAATAACAAAACACAATTTATTGTAACATTTAAGTAATTGATGTGGTTTAATTTTTAGGCCTGTTTATCTGTAACGGTTTATAAAATAAAATGTAGTTTGAATTTTCAACTACTTAATTTTGTATCTTAAGGGGAAAATTGCCATTTCATCATAACAAGTATACTGGTTGTAAACATTTAGCAATGACACAAGTGCAAAAAAAGAATTCATATGTTCTTCAAATTGCACTTTTAACTATTGTTTCCCTACTAAAAGTTTTTTCATTATGAAGAGGTCGATATTAAGAGTCTGTGGCTGCCATGTTGTTTTGGCGACTTCTATCAGATCTGTTGTTTAATATTTAGCCATATCTGTGGCAAGTTGCACTATTGAGCAGTATATACAGATGATTAGACTTTATAAATAAAATCTGTTGTACACGCACAATATACGATAGACACGGTGGCTCTTCAAACTCAAATTCTAGACGGCCGGCTTGATAAACAAATATCCAACAGCCGTTCAATTACGGAACGCCAGATCTCCCGAAAATCTTACTGTTGTACGTGAACCAGTACTCAGAATTTCGCAGACTTCCACTTAACGAACTTTTTGTCAGAACTTCGGCCTGCAGTCGTACTAAGACCAACTAACCCATCATTAACCCAGTGTTAATGACCATAAAAATGCTGGTTGTTCGGTACTGGATGAGTTGTATTATGACATTTTAATAAATAAACAAAAAACGTTTTAAGATCCAAATGCCCAAAAAAGTAACAAAAGGATAAAAATCCTTTGCTTTTTTAATGCGCCTAATAAAGTTTGTATCTCAAGTCTTTTTATTACAACATAATAACTAAGTTTGTTTCTTTAGTCTTTTATTAGGAGCCTTATAACAAGATGTTAAAGGCGTAAATCTTCACATTTTGTTATGTAGTACGACAGTTATATAAACGCGTACAAAAAATATAAAACAATATGAGCCGTATTTATTATATCTTGCATTATTTAAGCCAAGTAACATGACAACTATACAAGTATGCCTGCATCTGCAACAATGTTGCGGGTAACTTTTGTTTCAAATAAAAACACCTCTTGTTCATTTCAAGCAGTTGTAAAAAATATAAAAAAACGTTCATTAAACATGCACCATAAACTAAAGCAAGAATTTCGATTTAAACATTTCATGTTTTTGTGTGTTTTTGGTTCTGCTTGTTGAGAAACGATTTGGTAGGCTTAGGATTTAAAAGAAACCACATTTAAGGTTAATTAACTTCGAAAGATAATACAATTATTTAATTTGACTTTTTTTGTCAGTTTTGTGTTTCGATTTCAACCAAAATGCCATTCAAAATGCTAAAAATGGCAAAGAAAATGCAAAAAAGAAGGAACCGAAATGCCATAACAAGATTTTATTTAATTAGCAATGTTTAAATACAGCTTAATGAAAAGTTGTAACGAACAAAAAAAAAACTTCGAAGTCATTGATCATAAACGAGTTTTAAATCAAACCTCAAGTTGTTGTCTATGTTGCATACAAAATATAACTGTAACTCATTAGATAAATAATTTTGTTGCAAGCATTTTTATTTTTTTTATTTTTAACCAACCTAAAATTGTCCGCTGATTCTTTCTTATGCCATTTATAACTGGTTGCTTGCGCTCATCTTTCATTGTTTTATATTTTCAAGAATGATTTTGAACTCTCTAGCTGCTCTTCGAAAGTATTAAAGCAGTGTTGTTTTGTGGGAAAATGTTATTTTTATAAGATTAATCGAGAAGATGTAAAGTGAAAGATGAAAAAACCCCACTGTGATTTTAATATTTTGAAAGCCTTGCTGCACCACTCTAGTGGTTTAAAAGATCACATTGTTCAAAAATAATTAAACGTTTGGCCTCGTTGATCACTGTAGTATAACAAATAACTGATATTTTCCCATATCTCCACCGGTCAACTGTGTGTGCAATACCTTTTTTGTTAAATTAAATGAAAAATACAATTTTTGATTGCCATCCTTACAGTTACTTATAATCTGCTTTCATTTGTTTACTATCTAGGCCAATTATGGCTTTGAAGGAAAAAGAAAATGATCGCACCTGCTAGTATTATTTCGTGAAGTTAATCAAGATACTTAGATTAAATTACATTTATGGTGATATTTTTTAATAAAGTATATTTATTAACATTGTTATCGCGAGAAGGTCAGACAATTACTGGAAATTAGGTTGAAAAATCAATGTAATATGCTCGCCTAACTTTATTAAAATCACATCAAAACACAAAATTGTCGGACCCCAAGCAATGCCTCATATAAGTGCTGCACAGAGCACACTCTTCCTGTTAAATTTATTTTTAATGCAAAGAAGCATCTAAAATTAAATTAAAGCCTACACGCAAAGATAACACATGGTTGAGGTAACCATAAACTAAGAGCAACATACTACGATTGATGTACATAAATGGTTGTAAACAAATCATATTAATTATAATATGTATATAAAACATTTCTTCCTACAACGATACAAATGAAAAATTTTATATTACTGATTGGCAGCGACAATGACTAATGCCATCGAATGCTTAATTGTCAACGCGCTAACTAATTCAGCCACATATCCCCTCATAATTTTATTAAATGCTAAAAGACTTTTACACATTGTGTCCATTAAGAACATTTTGTGGTTACAGTTATTACATTATTTTTGAGTAGTTAAAATATTTTGTTTGTGGTTACAATTTTAGTAAAAATTGTATTGTACAACTCGACCATGTTGCAATTTTTAAAATTTCAAACTCACCAAAAATTAAAAGTTCCTCAAAAAAGTTTTAAAATTATAAAAACTTCAAATATTAGGAAAAATCTAAATTAAACCGTAAATTAAGAAAAAAATACAAAATTTTCCACAAAAAAAAACGTGAACATCAAATTTCACTGAACTTGAAAATTTCTTAAAAAACAAAAATTTTAACAAAAATTCTGTGTCAATAAAAAATCGAAAGTGTTTTAAAAAAGGAAATTTTGCTTAAATTCGATATTGTACCGAAACAAGCTAACAGAAATTTAAATTGCAAACTCATAATAAAACCTAAGATCAGTAGAAAAAAATATTAAAAAAAAACACTAGACAATTTCAAAGTTGTTAAAAGCTAAAAATTTCACTTAAAAACTAAAATTTAAACTTTAGCAAAAGGTCGAAATTTCCCAAAAGATTCCCACCAAATAGAATTTCAACAAATTTGGAAATTTCACCACAAATTGCACGAAAATTTCAAGTTTCATTCGGTCGATTTTTTTTCATTAAATGCAAGGCCACAGGTTTGGACAAATAATTTTTCATAGCTTTACTATCAGTTGTTCGTGCTTGATGAATTGTGGTATTTAAAACAAAAAACAAAAATTAATCAGCCTAAGAATAAAGCAAGTAAGCTAGCTCAGCTATATTCGGATTATATGCCCTTTACCAAAGTATCACCTATTAGAAATGTAGGAGTATTTTTTATTTAATTTCAAATATTGTTGAAATTTAAAATTTTTTTTACTTTGATAAATTTTGCTTCATGTTCGATTTTCTGTTGACTTTTCGAATCGCGGCAAAATATCAATCTTATGCTTAACTGATGTAAACATGAATATTATAAAATATCTATCTATTCATTACTGTTATAATCTATATCTATTTACTTTACACAAGGTATCCATATTTTACTTCTATTATTTTTATCTCTCTATATCAAAATCGTTTTATTCATGGTTTTTCCTTCATCTTCTGAAATTGATTAATAATGGCATTCCCCTCATTTAATTGACACTTTTGCCATTTCTATGGAACAACGAAAGAAACCAACCACTTTTAGTTTTCTGCATTTTTTTTTAAAGTCAATATCGGAAAAGTATCCACTATTAAGTTGCTTTAAATGGAGTTAAGCACTCATACCTTTTGGCTTTTATTTAACCATTTAGTCAATCAAGCGTTTGGACAAGTATTTCAATTATAAAATTAATTTAATGAGGGAATACTGAAAAATTAAAAAGTGTGTATAACTTATATTTTTGGTATCAGTTCCTTTGACTGATGGCGATTGATTTCGCTTTTGTTATTTTAATTGCAAGCAAACACGAAAACACAATACTTAAGGGAAATGGCACGTATTTTTTTAAATGTCTTCAAGTACAAAATTATAAATAATGGTTAATACTACTGGCCGCATGGCAGGAAATAATTAAAACAAAAGTATTTGTCTGTTTATGACTTTGCGAGTTGGCAATGAATTAATCAATATAAAATTGAATTGAAAAAAGAAACAAGTTTCCTTTCTTAAGTCTTTTGTTTGGTTTGCTGTTTAATGGCACAGAAAGAATAAGTTTAACACATACAAAGACATGGCATTTTGACAATGAACAAAGGAAGGAAGAATATTTAATATTCCACACATTGATAGATATGACTCAATGTATGCTAAACTAAGGCTATAAAGTTTAATGGAGTTTTTTTAACTAAAATAAACAAGTTAAAAATTGAAAGTTGCAAATTTTTCTAATGTACTTTTAAACAGCTTCTAGATTTTATGGTATTTAGATTAATTTAAAGATATGTTTAAAAGTTTACTCCAGAAACTAATTTAGTTTGCAGTAAAATTTAACATAAAGACTTCGCTAATTATTTCTTTTTATTGTATAAATATTCGAAGAAAAATCTATTTAAAATTTAAATAATTAATTTAATGGCCCGAGTAGAAGACATACACAAAATTAAAACATGTATTTTGATTCAAACACGCGTTTAAGATATCTAGAATATTAAGTAATGAGATTTAGTTTTCTGAAAAACAATCTTACATGATTTTATAGCGTTTGAAAAAAGTAAATAAATTGAAATTTAAATTAATAATAACCTACGACCAGTAGTATGGACAACGTGAACGAACAACAAGTGTCGTATAAAAGTCTTACCAAAGATTTAGTTATTAAAAGCGACACTGAGTGCTGCATCGAACCATCATCCGGATTCCGATAGCAATTCGGATGGCTTCAAACTGTGAAGAACAACGGGACTAAAACTTTTTTAAGAAGAATGAAAGTTACAGAATTTACACTCGCTTCCTGGAACAACACACCGTCTTGTAGGTTCAGCAAACGCCGGAGTGTGTAAACTGACTCAGCAATATTAAAGGGTTATTCATTAACAACCTGTGGCGTTAATAATCTGGTCGCGCTGTCTGTCAAGTCTCTTGTTTATTATTCAGCCACTGATGACAAACTAGTTACCATGGTAAATCACCCGATTGGGCAGCACGCCTAAATGGAAAAACTTAATTATAATAGTTAATGCTAGTTAGTACGAACGCTCGCCTAATCGAATAATTCCTGGCGGTCTACAATAGTCGCCGGCGGGTAAGTTGTCCCAACTTGCCTCGGCGTTAGCTTTTAGCCCATTTTTAACTGATCGGCTTTACGCTCTGAGCATAATTTTGATTCAAGAATCATGATTAGCAACGAAGTGCAGTTTAGAACGAATATCTAATGTTAACAAGCGAAAGTTCTGTGTATGCAACTGAAAAATTTCTAAATAGTTGATGGGTGATCTTTTATTTAAAATAGTCCTGGAGGAGTTCTTGCCCCTTTAAACCCGCGACTCCTTTAGCCCTTCTGTCTTACTAAAAATAAAAATTGGCTTTAATTGGCACATTTTCTTGCTCTTAGTTTGGTGTTTACGCTCGTGCCCGTGTATAAAATTATTGATAATATAGAGTGCGTTCAATTGACTGTCGAATGGATCTTAAATATTCATTACACATTCTCTTATTATTTAAAAGAAACAAATAACCAGCCATTTTTTTTAATATTTATTAATTTTTAGATTCGTTTCTAAGATATTATAATGCATATGCGCCTTGAAGGCTTTGTAAAGGTTTTATTTAATAAAGCAATTAGAGTTGCTCAAATTTACCTGAAAAAGTTTGAGGTCTTTAGCAATATTTGTTTTTGTTTCGTTATCGAAGATTCTAAAGATTCAGACGAAATTTAAGGATTTTTAAGATTGCTGGCGTAAATTGAATGAACAAATAATTATAATTCTTTTTAACGAATATTAAATAAGTCATTTCAATAATCAAACAACACTCTTCCCCAAAAGTTTAAATAATATCAGTAATTGGTCATTTTAATAAAAGAGCCAAAAACTAAAGAAACAAACAATTATAAAGCAAAAACATTTTTTAATTATTGTTATTTATCAAGTGGCATGTGCTTAAGATGTATTTCTGTGGAATTTTATATACATATTGTGGAGATGATAATTACAAAGATGATAAATTACCATTTTATTTTAATCATAATTTATGAGCGTGATTATGAGTCATTAGTGAAATTATTAGTCTTAAGGTTAGTGATAGATAATTTAGCACCGTAAGACAACGACAGGTACAGTAACATAGAGTCACATAATATAGTTCCTGAATTGAAAAAGTAATCTGACGGAGAGTATTCTTGCAAAGCTTTTCGTTTTGTTCTTTTAAAAACCAATAGAGTCCAAAGCCGTTATCGAGGTTCGATTATATGCAAACTTTTGTTATTAAGTCAACAAGTTTAATGTTTAATTTTAGTGCAGACAAGAACCTATGAAGATTCCATATTCACTGATTTGTTTAAATAAATGAAAATAATCAATTCTGAACATAAGTAGAACAAAATAAGTGAGAAACATAGATATTTGAATGAATTTCCGTCATCCCTTGTCAAGTTTGGTTTAGAGACAAACTGGTTTCGGCTATGTGCCATCTTCAGTGTCATTTTTCATTCGAGAAGGAAATACGTTCCAAAACACCCTGTCGGAACATCAACTCAAGTATCTTATATTTTTAGTTACATTCCATCCAAACTGTGGAAATAAAGAAAAAGTGCTTAAGTTAATAGCTTCATTGTGAATTCCCAATTCAAAAATACCCCTCAGCAAAATTTCACTTACATAGCTCTGTTTTTCGGGAAGCTTAAAACTTACAGCTTCGTTAAAAATAAGATATTTTACGAATATAATTTGTTCCTTAAAATCAAAATTTTTTCAAGCGAATTTAATAGTCTGACTTAAAAAGCAATTATGTTTTTAAAAATCAACTCAAATAAGTAAAGTTGTTCTCCTCAAAAACGGCAACATCACACTAAACCACTTTTTCTTTGTTGACACAGAAATATTAAAAATAAATTAAATTAAATTAAATTAGGAGTATTTTAAAACAACAACAGTAATAATTGTACAACACCAAAAAACCAAACTAAAAATTACCTGATTTTCAATTTTACATAAAAAAAAATTAAAAATGAAAAAATCAATTTACCGATCGAACCCAATGCCATACACTAACCTAATTCTTCTGTTTTCATTTACTTTTACTTATAACCTCCTTTACCACCGTCGTCGACCTTTCCTCACGTAATATTATCATAATTTCGCATCGTATAAATTCCACATGAATAAAATAAGGCTTCATTGAGAGTTGTGTCAGTCACGAACTAATTCGTTCAATTGAGAGTTTACTTCAGAAGGGCGTTAGATACTTTACAACAATTAAAAAACCAACACACTTTTTTAATTCTTGTAAATGGCACACGGAAATAAATTGTGCGTTGTTTTCGTAATTCTTGTCAAATTGCTACCATTTTTCTGAAATAATCTCTCAATTGAACAAAGTGATTCGTGACTGATACAACTTTCGAAAACTCGATAACAGTGTTACCAACTCTTGAAAAAATAAAAGTAGGCAGTTCTAAAACCGGTAAAAAGTGACAAGAATTAAAAATTAAATTTAATTATAGTTACAGAGTAAAGTTAAAAAAAAATAAAAGAGTTTTGGGAAAGTTATCGTACTTTTAAAAATCGTTGGTGATAATTTCTTTGTTAATTTTTTGTCTCTTTCACACAGTTCAGTTGCTGCATAGCGAAACTTCTCAACTAAATTTAATAAAAACTAAACTAATTATTAACAAAACTTAATTATGAAAACTATCAAAATTATAATGATATGTAAATGTGTATATTTATGCATATGTATACGAATTGTTCAATAAATATGTAACTTGGATATTTGTAGAAATTATTGAGAGAATTGTGGTAGAAAAATTTGTTTCATACTGGCACCCCTGGCAAAAAGTTTAAAGTATTTACGTCAAAATTATTATCGAAAATCGTAGTGAAGGAATCGTGAAGATACCGGACGATTTTGACGCAAGGGTCCATGATAAAAACAATTCGGCTACTAATACGTATTTTTTTTTAATTATGTCGATGAGTATGTTACTGTTCGTATTGTTCTTAAAAATTATAACAATCATTTTATCTTCCCTTATATTTCCTAGTTAGCCATACAGTGCGTGCCAAAAGAAAAAATAATAATGAAACCATTAATTTAATTAGACTACAAAACCCGAAAATGAAGCACTAAATTCGACTAGACAATTTTTAATGAACTGCAGCAGTTACATGGATGGCATCATAGCAATTTAGTAACTTGAGACATTTTTCAGCTGCAAGAAACTAGAAACAAACGAAAAATGCATTCAAGCTGAACTTCTAAATAAAACCTCGTTTTGTTTGTCTATTTTTTACACTTCACCAAAGTAATAAAATATTTCATCAGATGTATTCAAAACAAACAAGATTTGTAAATAAAAAAAAACGATCAATATATAATTAAATAAAGAAAAACAAAAACAAATCTCTTCGAGTAGTTACAAGTTGGTATGTGTTTGCCATCGACGACAGAACTAGTTAAAGAATGATTACAGGTAATAAGATCCGATCATAGATCGCCAATTTGGTAACACTTGCCTCACCACCGCCACCCTGCATAACTTCTCTTTGCCAACCTGTTGCCAGGCATAGCAAACAACTGAATGGAAAAAGCAGTAGAAACTGAACTGCAAACTGCACAGAAAAAATATAATAATCAAAAACAGTTCGATTGTTAGCGATCGGTAGTTGTACCAGTATTAACAGTTAAGCGTAAAATAAACTCACACAATCTTACAGCCTTAGCAAACAACAACAATTGAAAAATAAATAAATACAATCTTTTTTTGAAAATAAAAGACTTTAAACATAAAAGAGAAAGCAGGTCACTTGTATGACAACTTTAGGCCACCACATTAACAAGATACACAATACGGCAAATATGTACAAATAATTGTCTGACTCAGTAAGAGACTCTAGTGTAGTTGGACTCTCCAATTGATCGAGCAGTGCATGTTAGTCAAATTTGGTATTAAAATGTATTAAAATATTATGGTTTTCGATTTTAATGTTTGAGTGTTTGTTCCTCCCTGTGGAGGCTTAAGTAGCTGTGAACATCATCACTATAACAAAGTTTTTAGTATTAAACTCCCACTTTTAAAAACTTAATTTATGAAGTTACTAATATTAATTTGTTTTTATTCCATTAAGTATTAAAACATATTCGCGTGCAGATAAAATGCATACAATGCAGTATTTTATTTTGATCAGGAATCGAAAAGTACTTTTTTAAACTTAATGTAGCCTTAAATAACCGTCAGCAAGATCTGATTTTTCAGCAAATCTTAAGTAAAGTAGGAAAAATCTAAATTAATTATTAATAAAGGCAGCATTTATGCATAGGTATGTTGAATTTGTATCGTTCACAAAATGACTTTTAATTTATACACACATGAACCTTAATTGCGAAATTAGAGAATTTATGCAATTAAAGTCCTAATGGAGCTCAATTTATCATACAAGGATTCAATTAATAAATTAAGATATTAATGCTTAATTACACCACAAATTCAATCAAATTCCCAATATAACTCTGGTGAAGTGTGTTTAGTGAGCAGAAAATTCCGGAGGTCTCTGGCCTTAATTGCCAGGCTGGTTCCCTACCGACCACTCCATAGTGTCCAGGTACCCAAATTATTCGCAGTCTACCATACTTTATAGCGTTTTGCATTACCTAACCGTCTTGGATCTAACCCTGTCAGACCTGTAACGCCCGCTATTGTTGTTTGGCTGTCCATGTGAATAACCGTGAGCCCGTCAATTCTAGTATTTTTTTTTTTAACATTTCCGTGGGAATTTAATTAACTACTTCTGCTTCGTAGAAAATACGAGTCTCAAAGTGCTTTCTGGGTAGGTCCATTGTTAAATTTTAGGGATAGAATCTCATCTCTTTCTTGTGGGGCTTATATCAATAAAACGCGATCGGCCGGTGTTTTCAAAAGAAGGATTTCACCCAAATTCCACCGGACCTATGAGGCGGAGTTTTTAAAACTTGCACATTCCGGATTCACGCCACCATACAAAATTACGCCTTTTATACATAGTGAAAAATAGATGCCATGCAAATAAAAACCATTTTGTTAATACCTCAATCACAACTTCTTTGATTTCATTTCAACACAGACTTGCTGATGAATGAATTTTTGGAATCGGATGAGTAGCATCGAGAATTCTTCAAACATATTTAAAAGGAAACATTAACTCTTATAGATTTATTTGTTAATATTAAGTTGAAGGTCATTCAATATTCGACTTGGCCACGTCTAAGCTCTTTTGTTTGTTTTATTTTGGTATTCCAAAAATAATATGTGCCTTATCGATTTACTTAAAACTACGTCTACTGTCGCAATTGTGAATCCAAGAGCTGTTATTATTTAAATTTTTAAAATCTCCGCCATCAGTGTTAAATTCAAAATATTTTATTTAGTCTCAATTTATAAGCAATTTTGTTCTTCAAATGTCATCATATTTATTTTTACTTCTGTATTCTAAACTTGTTTAGTGGCTACATTTTTGTTATTTTTATTCATGAAATAAATATCAAGTATTAAGATTTTAAAAGTTAATATTTGTTTTTAAAAAACCATTAATATCTTGATTTCTTTGAAGGTTAATATTTTAATATTTTTATTTATTGGCAAAATTTAAATGTTTAAGCTAATTTAAAGTATTTTCATACAAATAGAAAAATAACAATTAAGAAACAAGTAAAAGCTAAATCAAACTCTTGGTTAATACGAAAAGGGGAAAAAAATTATTTAAACAAACTAAATAACTTAATACACTTAATCAATAACCCAGCTGCTGTTTAAACTTACACAAAAATTACTCAATATTGTTTAATAATAAATTTCATAATGTGCTGTAAATAAAAATGCAGCAGATTTTTTACAACTTGCGTCATAACAAAAAGACAATTACGTATTTTGAGAGGTAAATAAACCTTTTTATTGTTTTGTATTTATTACGTTTAATTTCTCTTTACAAGCGCTCATAAGTCACGTACAACGTATAAAAATTAAAATCTTGTTGCTTCATAGCAGCATTAATGAAGGGCATTCAATTTTTATATTAAAATAATTTTCAAAAAAACAATGAAAAGTAAATAAGAAATACACATACATATATGGATGAATTTTACTGAAGCCAATAAGCAACTTAACTTGCATTACATTTACAGTACATTTTCAAATACATGAATACATTACTTGGACGTGTTGTAAGGTAAATTGAAAGTTTTTAAAAAAATAGTATAACACAAGGTTTTGGACTGGAGCAACTGAAAGATGTTTCTCATGTAATTTGGGATGCTGAATTCAAATCTGCACTCTATTTTTTGAATTGGTTCTACTTTCCGAGACATACCGTTATCTCCAATATGAAAGAAGTTGCACGACATATATTAGAATATCCTGAAATGATTTATTCTATTTGGGTGAGTAAAAAATTCGAAAATCCGTTTAGTAGATTCAGAGATATAGATGACTAAGAAGTCATAAAAAATGGAAAGAGAGGAAAAGTTCATATGTTCTTCTGTGAAATAGCTTTATGAGTCTCAAACAAAACGAACCATATTTTTTTGAAATCGGTGCACAACTTTTCAGTTTATTCGCAATTACGCTATGTTCCGACATGCACCTCAATTGCGCAAGTAGGAAATCTTCAAAATGAAGGCCATAATTGAGCTCGATTTGCCACGTCAGAACTCAATTAATAAATTATGCCATTATCACTTAATTGCATAATTAATTGAGTCAATTTGGCAATACAACTCTGCAGGAGTATGTTTAGTGAACAGAAAAAACTGTTCAGTAACAAAATCGAGGCACATTCAACAAGGTTACTGCAATACAACTACGTTTTAGTCTTCATGGCAATTGCCAAACTTTATACATAAACAAACATAACAAACATTAAAAAATGACACATACAATTTTTGGTTAGTCAATTTTATGAAATTTTTATAATTAGTTTTTTTTTTAAATTTCTGCGTAAGCTACATTGCTTAGTGTATAAACCAAAGTCTATAATGCAATTTACAATTTAATTGCCTCAATTAAGGCGCATGTATGAACATATGGATATACATATATACGTATCCAGTATTACACATATTATACAGTATTCTATTATGTTCTCACATGCGCCTTAATTGTCCAATTAGGAAATTTACGTAATTAATAAATTAGGTATTAGTAACTAATTACACCATAAACTGAATTAACTTCACAATGCAACTCTGGTTAAGTGTGTATAGTCAGCAGAAAACTAACTATACTCGACAACTTACAACAACGTTACCACGATTATATACAAGGGACAACAAATCTTACTGTAAGCAATTTAGCTATCTCCTTCACATTATGTTGGTAATAGGAAACTTAATACGTTAACACATGTTTACACGAATTTTCAAACATCGTTTGGTGTTCACAGATGTGCAATTTAGTTTACTCAATTGGTATTTGATATCCGAAAGTTTTTTATGACCCGACAGTAATGTTTAAAACAGAGTGTAATCATATGATATCAGTTTTTACATACTAAATTTAAAATTACCACCATAATATGAAAGATATAGCCAAATTAGTAATAACAAGATTTGTTATCCCTTTTTTACAATCGTGGTAAGTTGCCGGGCATAGTTAGTGGTCTATTTCAATGTATTGATTTTACAGCATTTTCTGCTCACCAGAGATGCTATGTGAAATTGATTCAATTTATGGTGTAATTAAGTGCTCAATTTATTAATTGAAAGTTTGTATAGTAAATTAAGCTCAATAAAGATAAAAGAATTAGATAAATCTCCTAACTAAGCAATTAGGAAGCATGTGTGAATATACTGTTAATAATATTTAATTAATTTTTAGTGTTGCCTAATTGTGACACGTTTTTTTCGATTTGCGCATTCTCTAAATTTTAACCATTTAATCGTTAATAGCACAATACATAGAACTTTACACTTTCATTTAATATGTTTTTCAAATGTTGTGTTCCAGTTTAAACTATCAATCTGATGAGTGTATTTTTCATAATAATTATAATAAAAATAATTTTATAGTCTACATTTAGGTTTAACAAAAGCTAAAAAAAACTCAAAAAAGCAGGTAATGCAGCAAATATGATAGATAAGTTTCTAAATAAAAAATAAATATTTACTTGAATTCGCAATACATACTGGCGGTTCCCAAGTAAATATACGAATAGTGTATTCAATACACGATACAACACTACAAAGGTGTTTTGAATTGAAGAACACTTCATTTAATACCAGTCAAGAAGTAAGCAAACTGGTATATGAGTGTACATATTTTTGTTATTTTGGTTTGGTTTTCGTGCTGGTAAAAATGCTGAAATGATTTTATTCAGAAAATAATCTCCAGAAGTCTTTCTTAACATGATGTAAATTTTCTCACAATTCTCACTTCAACTTGTAACTTGAAATTTCTCTTGTATTTGTTCACTCTACGGTCAGGCGATGCAGGTTTTTTTGCCAGATGTATGCACCACTCTTGTTTGAACTTGCACGACAAAATTATTCTCTTCAGTCCCCCTTTTGTTAGCTTAAAATTTGTTTTTGTATAAAATAATAAATTTGAAAACAAAATAAAATGTGAGTACAAGCATGTGTGTAACCCTTTCCATTCGGTCCACCTCTCCCTCCTATAAACTTGGACTTGCATAAAAAAGGAAAATATGTAAGTTGGTGCTGCGCACGACACACATACTTATGTATGTACATATACATACATACATATATATGTTCATATGTATGTAGTTTTGTGAATAGTAGTAGAAGTACATAAAATGCATTTTCTAATCAAAATGATAGATCTGTTGCTGTGGATTTACAAAATTTGACAGGTGTTGCGTGTTTTTTTTTTTGCTTTATAAAACTTATTGCTACTGCAACATATTACTGCCACTGACTTCCTCTCTGAGACGTTGTACACAGTCCAAATTATTGTGATAATGCTGCTTTTATTCAACAAATGTACGCAACTAAGTTTGAATTATTTTTTCGTGGATTTTAATGTTTTATTTTCGCATTTGGTAATTTTGTTGCAAATTCAACGTCAATTATAAAAAATAAAACTAAACAACATAAACTGTATTTGTTGTATATCATAATCAAACAGTTTTTTTTTTAAATATTCTTACTTTTGATTTCAGATAGATTTTAAATCACACAAGTCATAATAATTTGCCAGGTGGACAGTGTACAATTCAAATAAATTGTCTGTGAAATTAGTTCAAAATAAAAACTAAATAGAGAAGTGGTAAAATCGAGGTTTTTGTGTCAATTATACCGATTATAAAACACAGATAAAAAGTGAAAGATTTTTAGTTTTTGACAGGACAGCAATAATTTGCTTTTTTATATCACTGTTTATAAAAGTGGTTAGCTGATATGGGAGACTGGCAAAAAAATGTATCATCTAGCTTAGCTCTCTCACATTAAATGTTTTAATAAATTTTAAAGCATAAATCCAAGTTTGAATAGACATTTCTCTTTAATTAGGTAACCTGTAAGTTATCATAGTACGATTCATTAGAAAATAATCTCACGGAGTTCTCTCGCACTCAAAAAAAATTACACAAAAATCATTTATCGGTACCACACTGTAACGCAAAAAAAAAAGATGAAAAATATAATATTAAAATAAATAAAATATAATTTAATGGGATTTTTCGAAACATTAACAAATTGGTCACACACATTCACTTTTAATCTTCACTATCATTCTTTTTGACCACACATGCGAGTTTTCAGAAATGTAAAGACTAAATCTGGTGGAGAATAATGACCTTTAGATATCATTCCCTTTATTATTTGCCTTGCTGAAATTCCTTACTTATGAGTTATCTAAAAGAAATAAGGACTAACTGAAGAACAATGTTAAAATCAGGAACGGATCAATTGTACTCTTGTGATATTATTTGATATGCAAGACTACCATGGAACTTAACTGATTCATTTGCTATTCCTTACGTAGTTTCACTGTTAAATATTACAATATTACCCCGTTTCTTAATGCAGTCTAATGTGGCGCAGGCAAATAGGGTTTCAAAAAATGACTGCAAGATTTTTGGAAATTTCTTATAGAAGACTTTTTTATTTGGTTAAAATTAAAATAGTAGAGCAAATGAAGTCCTAATGGGTAATTTTTCTGCGATATTTTAAGAGACTTTTCCCAGGTTTCTAATCCATCTGTGATACACTAATGCCTGGAAACTTTTTCTTTAATTCTGGACATGCACTATAACTTTCCTATAGGATTAAATTCACACCAATTTTAGGTTTCCTCAGTGACCCCAGTAAGATAATGTATTGCAAGATGGACTGGTTGTTAGTGAGGCTCTTTCGGAAGTGCACATGGTAGCTGTGGTTAGTCCCATATCGCGGGAAAATTGTGGCGTCTATAAAATGAAAAATTAAACTGATGATCACACACAGCTTTGTCCGTAAATAATGCTGGCGGAAAATCCAATAAAAAATTATAAATTTTTAGCTTTGGCCCTTTATATAGAACAAATGTGCTGATTTTTCCACTTTACTCTTCTCTGTTCATGAGCTAGGACTTAGAACTGTATAGTACTGGACAAAATGCGTGGTTTTGATAAAACTACTAGCTAATTTTAAAAAATACTTCCGAAAGTAAAAAGGTTACCCACATTGTTACATTTTTTATGAGCACAATAATTAAGTAATTTTTAGTTGCTTTTTTATGAACTACAATTGTATGCTTCTCTTTCCAAAGGCAAAATAATAAAAGGAGGATAAAATATGTAACAAACTTTACACTCTTTTTGCGGCATGTTTACTTAAAATTTTGCATTTTTTTCAGAAAAGAATGCAAATACGTACAAAGTGTCCGATACACGCAAGATTTTTACCGAAAAGGCAAGCATCATAATTAATGTTTTATCAAACACTTCCATTTTTTGAACAAAATAGGTGAGTTATCATAAATTAAAACACAATATTAATGTAAAATTATGAGTTCTTTTTCCCCTAGTTTCATTTATTATATTTGTGGGTCGTTAATCGTTGGTTTTTAAGATGGGTGGATGATTGGGCTGCCGTATCCGAGTATGGTACCGGGATTGCCGATTATAGCCTCCAGATAGGAGTGTTAGAGCAGTATTTCCACTGTACTGTTCTTAAAGTTAGACCTCCTTTTTTCTCGGTCCATAGAGCCTCGGTAGCAAAAAGGGGAGCACCAAGTTCAATAAGAAAACTGGATAAGGTTACCATTTGAGAAGATTTAGCTGTATATTTAAATTGTTCTTGCATTATCATTCGGTAAATAGGTGACATACCGGTCTGTGAGACCGGTTGTGTTAAAAAAATCGTAAAACTTTCTTATCCGTTTTTCTTTTGTGTGGCGATTGCGAGTAGCTGCTGCATTGCACGTCCCCCACCAATCTGTTCGTACTAAAAGTGCCAACATAGTTTCACAGTTACCAGGACCAAAGCGGCTTATAGCCAATGAAAAAGACACTCTTGAAATTTGGAGACACTTTTTTGATGACTCTATTATTCATATAATTGTCAAGTATACCAATCAATATATTGCTACCGTGAAAGATAAATTTTTTCAGAGAAACATATGCCAAAGAGACTGATTTCAAGGAAATATATTGCCTGATAGGATATCTTCTTTTAGCTGGTGTTAAAAAATCTAACCATCTGAACGTTGAAGAGTTGTTTCGAACAGATGGTGGTTCAATTGAAATATTTCGGCTTTCAATGTCTGGCCAGAGATTTAGATTTTTACTGCGACTTTTGAGGTTTAATGATGGTACTACGAGGGCAAATAGAAAGAAATTGGACAGAATCTGCTATATTCGAGAAATATTCGAGAAATTCGTTCACAATTGTAAGGCTAATTACACTTTATCTGCTTTTGTGACTATAGATAAGAAGTTGGAAGCATTTCAAGGAAGGTTCTCATTTAGGCAATACATTCCAAACAAACCAAACCCATATGGCAACAAAATTCAAGCCCTTTGTGACGCCAAAATGTTCTACACATACAATATGGAAATTTATCCCGGAAAACAACCACAAGCAGGCCCATACAATTTCGACAATTCTGGCTTCGCTGTTGTTCAAAGATTATGTGAACCAATTTTCAACACAGATCGCAACGCCACAACTGACAATTGGTACACCAGTATACCTTTAGCTGAAGCATTGCTGCAAAAAGGTTTAACAACCGTCGGAACAATCAGGAAGAACAAGAAGCAAATTCCTACAGACTTCAATATATTGCGCGGTCGAAATGTAAAATCCAATATGTTTGGTTTTCGTGACAACATGGTTTTGGTGTCTGTCGCATGTTCCAAAGAAAGGAAAAAATGTTCTTCTTATTAGTACAATGCACAATGATGCTAAAGTCGATGCCGAAACTCAAAAGCCCGATATAATTTTGAGCTACAATGACACCAAGGGCGGCGTCGATGTCGTGGATCGTTTATGTGCGAATTATAATTGTGCTCGAGCAACAAGGCGATGGCCTATGGTTATCTTCTACGCTATGCTCAATGTCCGTGATACATACAGCCAACAACCAAGACACAAAATTACTACGTCGTAACTTTATTGAAAATTTGGCTATGAAACTAATTGAACTTCACATAAGAGATCGGCAAACGCACTTAAACTTGCCACGATCAATGAGACTAAGACTGTCGGAGATTTTGCATATAGATGATATACATGGGACATCGGGTCCTTCAAGAATTGGTCGGTGCTATTAGTGTGGCTGGAAAAAAACAGAAAAACCAAGTACTCTTGCCAACAATATTTCATAGTGCCGTATTGCAGCAGTTGTTTACCGGAAGAAATTTAGTTTGTGCGATGTATTTTTTTTTTTTTTTTTTTGTGGAAGGATACGAATTTTTGTGCATTTTATAAATTGTCGAAAGACTAATTCACGTTATTTATTTGCTAAAACATTGTTATTTTTAATGCTCTAATTAAAAACATTTGTGAATTTTAATATTGAAATAAAAAAGCTTAAATTGATTAAATATCTTTGTTTTATTGTCAAAGTGCATAAATCGAAAAAAAAAACATGAACTATTAGTAACACATTTCGAAAAATCTTCAGTTGAAAACCCCGGTGCATGAGACCGGCGTCACCATTAATCAAAGTCAAATTTGCATCATCTTAGCGAGGTGCATTTGTTGTCATGAAAATTTTCTGTATATTTTATTATTTACACAACCTATAATTTTTTTACATATCCATACATATGTTATTAATGTGATGTAAAGTTGTCTACCTCACTTATAAACACTGAACCAAGATGTCAACAAGAAGAAGGTGTTTTAAAAACAACGCAACAGCCTACATTTTAAAATTTTAAATATTTGGCTTAAATATTCAAATCATTAACATAGTCAGTTATAAGTTTGTTTACAATAAAGAGTCTGTTGAAATTTGTTTGATTTTATTTTTGGAACGAATCGGGGTTAAACGAATAGTTTTCATTTTCCTAAAAAAAAATAAATAAATAGTTTTGATGCACATACTCGTATTTGTTTATATCTTAAGTTATGTAGAAGTGTTTGTCAAATAAATGCATGTCATTTTTTTTTTAATTTATTAGTCATAAATTATTTATGCATTTTGCTTGTGAATTATTTGCTGGCATTCAATTTGTAAGATATTGATGTTGTTGGTGTGGTAATTATTGAATATATTGTGAGATCTTGGGATTAGATTTGTATGCGTGTGTGTTGCGAAATATTGATATGTTTATGAAATTTCCAAAAAAAAAAAAATTTACTCATCTACCTACAGTTTGGAAGTTCTCAAATTAATTCAAATTAATAATTAGTCCAAAGTTTAAAATTTTTAACAATAAAAAGCAAGTTGTTTATTATTACATATGTTTATATATTTATGTTTAATAATTTGGAAAAACTTCAAATGCCTGGGGAAAACTGCTGAAGGTTTATCTGCATTTTGCAGATTGTATCCCCGCAAAATGCCAAAATGCAGATTTGAAACAATGATAACTTATCTGACTTTAAAACTTAGTTTGACACTATTTCATTCTCTATAGTTAATTGTTAGATAGTTCGTGGTTTTATGTTAAAATGAAATATATCAATAATTCGTAAATGAATACCTTGAACAAAAGAAGAAAAACACCAACATTTAATCCTTGATATTTTTGGTACTTAATGGGCTTTTTTTCTGTGCATGGTGCGAAAAAATTCATTTAATAAAAACCAATTAAAATTTATTTTATAAATAAGAAGACATAAACTCAATCAATTTCGGGAAAGCAATGATGATGGCAAACGCGCTGATTCTGATTATGCTTTATAAACTATAAGTTCGTTCAAGATATAATTTTAACACAATTATCGGCAAATGTCGATAGAACATTTCGTCACTAGTATCTTTAGTAGGGATTATTTTTAATAAAAGTTCATTTAAAATTAAAAAATGGCCTTTGTATATTAATAATAGCATCCCCAGATGCATGAAAATACATATCAACGTAAAAATATATATATATTTAATAATTTTGGTCTAATCTTTAATTAGAAGAATTTTTATATCTTTTTATTTGTTTGTTTTTAATAGCCTTGAATACCTGCTTCAAGGTTCAAAAACGAACTTCACATATAAATGAAGTTATCAAATGATATGAGTTGATTTACTTGAAGTATAAGTTATGTTGTTGTTTTAGAAAATACAGGAAAATAATTAAAATGCGGTTTGAAGATTTTAAAAAACAAGACGCAATTTTTCAGGATTTTTCGTGCAAAGTTTCATGATTTTTACAAATTTAACCTTTAAAATTTCTGGCAACACTGCCAGGGGAAACAAGCTACAAAACAAAGTTTGTTTGCTAAGTCTCTTTGTAAAGGGTTATCCATTTAGTGGTTTCGAAACCGCCGGAATGGCAAGGCTGCCAGCTGTTAAATATCTGTAATCTGCACAATCGGGCTAGCCACTTTCAAGATTATACTTGCCAAGATTATAAACAAATTTGAAGAGACTGGAACCGATATGATCAGGCCTATAGATCATCGAAATATGCGCACTCGCCTCTGCTTCTGTTAGTCTAAGTGTGGCGGATAATGCAAATTTGTCAATGCACGGCATTCTCAGCAAGTGGGCCTATCTTACGGCTCATTATGGCTGATGAGCTTGTCTAATAATTTTAACGTTAGCGTGAAAACGAATGGAATACAATAGAAAATTCTCTGTCGTTAATCAGCAGAATGAAAGAAAAATTTAAAAATGTTATTAAATATACACATTTGAATTAAACAAATACATAAATTGTGTACTCATTTTTAAACTACGACGTTATTTTTTAGTACGAGTATGTATTTTTATACTTTCCCCAAACAAATATACTATATGTACTACAAAAATGACTTTCATTGACTGAATGAGTACATTATTGGATTAGACAATTGGGTTACTTCCTTTCGCATATTCATATAAAAAATAAACAAAAGATTTAAAAAATGCATATTTCCAAGTATTAAAATAATGTCATTTTACCTTTAGAGGAGGGAATTTCTCTTGATAGCAAAAATTATTCTTTATTTAACAAACAAAACACTGTAATTTTTTATTATTACTAAGGGGAATTAAGCACAATTGTTCTTTAAATGAAACTACAAAAACGACAACAGCAACAACAAGCAAACGCAATACAAAAATAAAAAGAAACGAAAAAAGAAAAAGAAAACAGCTGTTAATTGTTGAATGTTTTTTTTCAATACTTTAAAGGCGATTGAACTACTTCTTTATTTTCTTTTTTGTTAACTGTTTTTATTTATTTAAAATCACATTAGTATTATCACTCACTTTAGTACTTAATAAATATAAAAGATTTGTTACATCAAAATTGCTTTTTATTTTAAGAAAAATCGTTGAATAACAGGGATGGAAAAATCTGTGTTATTTTATTTTTCCCAGCATTTTTGACTAAAACTAAACCCTGCCTTTTAACCTATTACAAACTCATGCAATAGTGCAAGGTAATTTCGATAGTCAAATAAAGTAAAAACTCTCGTTAGATATTTTGTTGGCACCAGTAAATTTAAAAATATACATGATATAAATAAAATCAGTTCAAACAAAACGTTAGTGTAAATACTAGTAAGTATTCGTTGAAAGTATGTTAAATATTTCCACAAAAAAAAAACCTTGGAACAAAAATAACTACCCAAAGAAGTTTGAGAAGCTGGTGGAGTTGATGGAAAATAAAGTTGGAAAAAATTAGTGTATAAAGTGGAAAGGTCGTTGAAAGCATGTTCCCATTACAAGGTTAAGTTAAGAAAAAAATTAATAAGCAACAAATCGGAATGCAAGCCAAGGGAGCAGGCCCGCTTAAGCATTATTTATACATTAACACCGACTGCGTAAGCTGCTGCAAACATCATGCAATTAAATTTTATAATTAGTCCGAAAAAAAACATTTGGCGCACCAAGAACGTTAAGTATTCCAGTTGACCCTAATAGTAATAGGAGGAAGATTGTGCAAATGAAGCGGTCATTGCAAGTAAGAATTTAAAATTCTTTAAATATTTCTTTGGTAAATATAAAACCTTTGATTGTTGCTGTAACTGCATTTGGAATATAATCACTTCATCTTTGATTCTTGATTTAATATTCGAAAGAGTGTTTTAATGTAGATTTTTGGAACGAATTTCCGTCATCCCTGGTCGAGTTTGGTTTGGAGTTTAGGCTATGTGCCGACTCCAAAAATCTACAGTTCATCTTTATTTTATTAATGAAAATAAAGCTACACTCAACATTTTTGCTGTCGTTTTTTTTTAGTTTTTATTTGAATTTCTTAGTTATATTATTTGATAAATAATTTTGTTATTTTTACTACTAAAACTGGTGGCCTTTGAATACGACATCTGTCTGATTACGACTACGCCAATTCTAATCACGCTGAATATTTAAAAATTTTAATTTCCCATTCCTGGTGAATAATAAATAAACAGCCGAGAGCAAAGAGAAAAACTTAGTAAGTTAAGAAGAAGAAAACTAAGAAAAGCATTCATGTTACAAACAACCGTTAAACAAAAATACAATAGCAGCAGCAATAAAATAACAAACAAATCGTGTTAATCGAATGAAAAACACAATGATATCGAATAGGTACAATCTCCATTTTTAAAAGACTTTCACTTTAAGTACAGAATAACAAAATTAAATGAATTAAATAATTTTAAGATTAGCATATATGTACATATGTATGTATGTACATATGCACATACATATTTAAATATGTAATAAAATTAAATAATTTATATTGTTATAACTTAATTAGCAGCATAAATACTCGTATGCAAACACAAATGTAATAAATTCGCCAACAATTTCTAAAAACCAGTTTTGTTAAAGAATTTGGTACATAGTAGGATGATGATGATATGGATGTGCACTTGGTTTTCTTCAAACTACTATTCGTAACAAACGTTTCAATGCTACTGTCTAACAAACAAAAAAAGTAATGAATATTCTTTTAACTTATTACTTCAATTGAAGTGTTCAAAACACTTGTGGTTTACAACTCCTCTGTCTTTTACTCGTAATTGGGAAATAAAATCTGTTAAATGCTGCGATAAATATGCAATCCGTTCTTTTAGTAATGAGGATTTAGGCTTTATATTTGATTGAAAATTTATGTTAACTTTGACGATTTATTATTTTGTATCCCATTTAAAAATTTTAGGGGAACTTACACACAAAATGTTATTTTTGCATCAATTACTTTTACGCCGCCCTATACAATATTCGAAAACTTATCCGAGAAGCTGTATTTTTTTAAGAATAATAAACAAATGTTCGATTTTTTTCAATTCTTACCTTCTATTTTTTCATTTGCTACCTTCTTAAACCATTTTCCAATCAAATTGATTTAATAAAAATCTTAAGTTTATGTAAAAATAACATTCATATAAAATCAACTATTTTTCACTCGGTTTTAATTTATTTGCAGTTCATACGTGAGAGAAAGAGAGGTAAGGTGTTTAATAATAACAGTATCAACGATTACAAATCTATACAAACACATGTTTTTATGCATGCATACATATATGTACATATATATGTCCACAATCAATAATTGCACATTTATGGTAAGTGTTTGATTTAACAAAATGTACGAGTAGTTATTTAGTTTGTTAACCAGATGTAACGATTAAATTGCAAAAGTGCCCGTTGTGGCAATTTTGTAAAAACTACTGAATTACAAAAGAAAAAAACAAGCAAACAAACCAAAATCATTAAATTGTCAACAATTAAATTTGTTTTTCTTTTGCGAAATCTTTTTTTTTTTTTTTTGTAAAGTTCGAAATAGTTTGATAAAACATGCATGGGAATGTTTATACGTTAGTGTTATTAACAGTTAGTTTGTAATATTGATAATTAAATTTAGAAGCTTAGGAAAGAAATAGTATTTAGATAATTTTAAACTGTTTTCTTTTGAATTAAGTAAGAAGTGCATTATATTACAAAGCTTATTCAAATATTTGATACATACTTGCTGGAAATAATGCGCCATTTTTATTTGTATATCATAAATTTACGAAATTTCAAATGATAAAATAACATTTAAATCACGCAACAATTTTAACCGTGCACTCTTGGAGCGCAAAATTGTTAACGATCAAACGTAAAAAGGCTTGGGTGGTAAAGCGAAAAGGTTGAGTGAAATGTTAAACTGTGAACGTCGTTCAAGTGTTAAGTGTTAAATAATATAAGTAACCGGTTATGTTAACGATTAAACGAAATCATACATGATCAAGCACATTTGACTGCTTTAAAAAGGATTGGATGCTAAAGGAAAAAGGTTAGTAGTATTGAGTGAAATAGTAAACAGGGAACGTCGTGATAAAGAAATAGCCGTTGAAGATATATTTATATATTTATATAATTGTTAAATAAAGTCACCGTTTATAAAATAAATTCTGTCGTGTATTATTTAACGTTATAAATAAAATGTTAGTTAATTATTTATTTGTGAGGGCTAGGAATTCATTTCCGGCCTCTGGTTTCTAGACGAAAATTTCTTAGCATTGCCCGCAGAATATGTTTCTGGTATACTATTTTGCAAAAAGCAAACCTATCCGCCCTAATGTAATATGCATACGAATTCATACATAAATGTAAAATGGTTTTCAGTTTCCCTGCTAGCATTTAGAAGACTGTTTGACGAGTACGATCATTTCATGACTCTTTTTTAAATCTCCCAGACGATTGCTGTAGTAGAAATATATTTTGCACCTACAATTGAAGCTTATTAGTAGTTAACGATCGCATTTTGATGAGTTTCAAAAATATCAAAAACAAATGTCATAAAAACTTAAATAAAAGTTTCGCATTTAAAAAAAAAGTTACAAGATATAAAAAAAAAATTTTAATAAGAAGCTTTAAAAGTATTTATAATGCTATCGACTAAAGCAATAAGAGTAGAAGCAGGAAGTTCCATTGACGTCACTCTAGTAGCGGAGTATTCTCCATTACCTACCGTTAACGGTAAAAGTACATCATATCCATATTTAACTTTTTAAACTAATCTCAAGTCTTAATTGTTTATCAAACAAATGCAACACTAGCCGGCAGATAACGCGACTGGTATGAAGGCATTATGAGCGAAGGCATTATGAGCCAAGCCATCGGCTTATTTACAATTTACATCTTCCAGGTAGTAAAAATAAGAGGTTGGCCGAGATTTTAGGAGAAATGCGTGCGCGAAATAAATTATTAAACCCATGAAAAGGGATATTAGAGGGCTTCAAATTAGATTTTTTTTCTCTTATAATTCAAGTGTTAACGTTCGATATCGTGGGACAGGCGGTAAATGTAATGGCTCAAATGTTCCAAAAAATTAATCAAATAAATATTAAACATAGAAATTTTGTATCATAGTTTTAAGCATTTTAGGATCAGTTAATGATGTTTATGCCAATCGTTTCAAGGCTTTTCCGCCATTATTTCTGGCACATCGTAGAAATCTCATTAAGGCGAGTGTTTTCAGTTGTACTGAACTTGCGCGATCGCAATACGACATCTCGGACGATTAGTTAAATCGCCCGCTCAAATCACGAAAGAGTATTCTACTCGCTAGGTTTTATGATATTCGTCTTTGAAATTTTGAAACTTTTTTCAAATGTAAAATTATTTGAAGTTTTTGTATGTATTTGTTTTTGAAATTTTAAAACTTTTTTCTTATTTTTTGGCTTGTTAATAGAAGTTTTTATAATATAAATTATTTCCTGATGGTGCTACACAAAGGGGTACCGAATATATAATAAATAAAATTATTTTATAAAATGATTTTTATAGTTACATCTTGTTAATTGCATTCTTAATAAAAAAAATTCAAATGAACAGACTTTTATAAATAAAATCATTCATTTATTTCTAGTATATATATTAATTATTAATATTATTTTTTAAAGCTATAAGATATAGTTATAAGTCTGTGATCATTAGATTATTAAGAGGAATTAAAAACAAAGATGTTGGCTATTTTTAATTTTAATTTAAGAAGTGGTGAGCAGAAATTGGAAAACAAAAGTTAACATAGGTCTTTTCGCATAGTTTTCCACATGAAAATAGAACGTGCTCTAAATAAAAAATAACACATGTACTGCACATATGAAAATCACACATGTTATATTTCATAAGGATCACACTATGTGTAGCCGGTTTGCATATATAATTTTGCTTAAGCTCTAAGAATCAAAATGCCAAATATTAAAAGTGCTCGCTAAAACATTTTTTGTAAAAACAACAAATTCTTGCAATCCTAAACTTGTTTTGAAATAAACAAAATTTGTAATTGTGTCTCCTAAATCATACCGATCTAAAATAATTAAAAGAATCTTTTTACTTAAATATGCTTAAAGCAGTCCCTTTCAATCAGAATCATTCAGTTATTTAATTAACTTTAAAAATTTTATACAAAAATCCATTCTACTACTGCAGCAGTAAAATAAATTTCCTGTTTTTTTATACGAATAGTTTCATAGTAGCGCTGCAGTTAACATATAACTAATTCATATTAATTACAATATTATTTGCGCATTTGAAAAAAGAAATAACTGTAATGAATTCCATAAATAAGGAAATTGAAATTTTATTAAAAATCGAACAATGTTTCGAATAAAATAATAAAAAATTGATATGAAAATTGCATGAAACAGAAGAGCACATAATGCAATAAGACAACTTATATATGTACAGACAAGCATACATATGAACAAATACATTTACATTTTAACAAAAATTAAGTTTAAAAAAATAACAAAAAAATAAAATAAAAATTAAGTAATATTTGGGAACTTGAAATCAAAATTCAGACCAGAAAACCAAATACTAATGGTAAAACGTCAAAGTACTTTCATTTAATTTATTGCTTGGTAAAAAAGAAGGCATGAATAAAAAGCAGATACTTAACTTAAACACGTACTACCGCCTTAACTTTAAAAAAAAACTATTTTTGAATAAACAAAAATTACAAGAAAGAAAACACTTAATATTGAGGTAGTTTTAAAATAAACAAATATGCAAAATAATTCAGCTAAAGATGAGAGCGACTTCTTTTCGAAATGACCAAATGAAGGCGTCAGGGTGTGTGTGTGTGTTTTTAATAGTTTTGAATATTTTACAAGTGAATCCCCATTTGGAGTTTCAAATTGTTTGGTATGTGCTTTGAAATTTAATTTAGTTTAGCTTCTTTCTTTTCTTTTTTTTTAATATTTTGGAATAAAATTTCACTTTCTTTTAAAAAGGTTTAATATGCTGTTTCAGGTTGCATGTCTTTTTTGGAATTTACTTTGTTGTTAAAGTTTTGGGATGAAATATAGCCGATAGTAAAATTTGTTATTGTCATTTTGCCATAAATTAAGATTTCTCGTTTTTTTCTTGTATCTATCAATTGATCTATTATGTAAAAAGAAAAGCTTTAAAAAGTTGAGAGACTGTAAATACAATTTTTAAATTTATGCAAAGAAAGAAAAACACACTAAAAATCTGGCACTTGAGATATTCTCATTAAAAATTATAATAATTTTGAATAAATACAATATAAAATGTTATATAGGTTTAAGGCCGATTTGGTTATTTCCCAAATGCATTTTTATAAAATTAACTAACAGCCACTGTTGAAGCGGTTACTATCAGAGTACGAAGCCCGTAATACTCGTGACCTGCGGCTGCGAATCGAAATTATTTGAGGCGTTGGCTACATGGCGATTAAATGATGGTTTTACATTGTCACACAAGTCTTACGATATGTCAAATTTTTGTGCAAAGGGGCAAGAATGGTATAGTCTAGACATAACATGTAAAGAACAATAAGACACAGAGAAAATATGGATAAATTTTTGAAATATTTCAGGGATGTATTTTTCTGTAAAAAAATAAAGTCAGCTAATAATACACCGAATGCTACTCTTCATTATATTGTTCGATTATGTTTGGCAATATTTTATATTACAAATGTTTGCTCTCAGTTTTCAAATACGGATGAATTTCAATATAACTTTCTCTTGACTTTTACTCACTTAAACATTTACGTACGTGAACATTTTTCGGTGGTAGTGCCTATACTAAAATTGACGACTTACGGTCCCCACTAGCTTACCGGTTTCGTGCTCTACATATTACTAGTGATGTTACGATTAACCCGCAAAGGATTAATAAATCGGTTATTTTGTTTAAATTAAAAGTGTCATTGCGTCGAAAATTCGCTTTCGATTAACTGGCAAATTAATCTGTCAAGTAATCATCGAAATTCCATTGTGAAAATTTCCGAACTACCAGCGAACATAACGTGGAATGTGGTAACAAGCTTGGCAAATGTAAACTAGGATTATGTTCTTCATGACATGACATAGTTCAAGTGAAAAATTTTGTAAATCGCACGATTCCGATTCGTTGATTGTTGTTAGCATTAATTGTTCTTTGTGTTCCGTTCCTTTTGTACTATTTAGGTTAAGATCCATTTCGTTTTATCGCCGTATGGAATTTCGTTTTAGGCGCCGATTGTGGTGTAACGGAAACTCGGCTTTACATTTGTTTTGAACAGAGATATGTTTTCGGATTTACTGTTGCCACATGTGTGGTGTCGGTCCTGAACTATTTGATTCTGTCAGAGAGAGAGAGAGAGAGAGAGAGAGAGCAATTTGACTAGAACTAAATATAATACATATTTGTAAACGTAATGCAAATTGTCAACTACCGTAAAGAGACGAGGAGTGTGTGGGAAAATATGAATTTTCGCTGTGGCAATATACATAAAATATTGCTTTCCAGTCGCTACAGGATGGTCAGCACCAAGAAACGACCTACAGTCATTAAAAGACTTTGAAGACTTCAGCTTGGGCGTTTTTTAGATCATCCCGTATTGATATCAAACATATCCACGAAAAACCCATAGAAGACTTTGTTAGTAACAGCTCCTTTTTTTAAGACTTGGAAATTTGGAATGAATACGCTGAAATGGAGCTGTAAAATATATGGTTCATTCTGTGAGAATGAACGCAGTCTGGTTCGCATCTCTGCAAAGACTCTAGTCTGTTTCAATGCCACTGGTGAAAGTCTTCCTTATTATGCTTCAACAATTCAGTTTCTGATATACACAAATAATTTGTAATAAAAAATTAATAAAATAAAACGAATAAAGTCGTGTGATTTGCAGGTTTTTTATAATTTGTTGAACTTGACACTTCAAAAAAAAACTATTATGTTTGACCAAACAATGAGTATTTTCTAAAAATATTAAAAAAACAAAATTAAATTTTTACTAAAATATTTTATTTTGGACAAAAGAACCCATGAAAAAATGTAAAGGATCTACGTTTATTTCAAAAGAAGCACAAACACTTATACGTGTATGCCTTCATGAATTTGTTTATTTTAGCAGCTTAAATTACACTGGCACACATTTATTTAAATGTAGTTATAAAATAATATTAAAACTTTTATGAATACAAACTGTTGTTCTTTTCTTTTTTTTTGGTTTTATTTATTTCGAGGTTAAAATAATTTTCAGCAATCTTTTCAAATAATGTTTGCATTGTTATGCAAAACTGTCAGTTAATTTGTATCGTTCACTGTTTGTTTTTAATAATTTGACATAGTTTTAAAATCGAAGTATTTTTGACAAGTGCCTTCAACATATTCACACGCATATTTCTAAGCAAATTTGAGAATTGGTCAAGTAAAAAAATGAGAGAAAAAACTTTATTATTTTAGTCAAGTATGTAATAAAAATGGTAAAAATTCGAATGGTTTTAATTGTAAATTTATTGTCCTTCAAAAGTTAAAGAGTTCTTAAATTTAGTTAAAAATGTATTACTGAAAACTTCATAAAACCTAATTCAGTATTACAAAAATATTTAATTTTCTTAACATATGACGTAACACTTTTCCATATGTCAAATTTATACACAGCGTGTGAACCCTTTCAAACATAACATGTGTATTTTACATGTGTATAATACAGATAAAAAAGCATATAAGAGAAAGGAAATTGAGAAGTTTGACAGCCATGCGAAAATACAAATGGAACATACAACTGACAGGCCATATGACAAATACACATGCCGTGTAAAACCCGCAGTACGGAGTATTAATATTCCAACCAAAACTCCTATCACGAAAGAATGAATTAAATTGCAAAAACTGAGTTAGATGAAAATAGAATAGGTTCTATTTTAAGCTGAGCTCGGACGAAAAATTAAAAAAAAATATCTGTATTAGACAAACTATAGACACTTTAGTTATTGAAATCAGATGCGAACTCAGATAGTGTAAAGACAGCATGACTAAGAGGCCAGATTGTTACGATTGTATTATAATAAAACTCTTTGCTATCGATCGTAACTTAAGAATCAGTTTATAAATAGGCACTTACATATATATAGTACATATGTCGGCTAATAACAAAGACATTACTTATGTCGATTCAAGTAATGCAGACGATTTATAGTAGTCATGCAAAAGCATGTTAGCATGTTATTACTAGTTTTTTCTGGCATCAATAGGTCAAATATGATAAAATCTCAAAAATTTTAAATAAAATATACTTCTTTATTAACCCTTTTTTGGTACCACCAATAAATTTATGTGCCATAGCAGGAGCTGATGGTGCACTTATTACAGTCAATTGAATACTCTTTTCATATGACATGGACACATGGAAACACTAAGTCGTATTTGAGCCAATTTCGACCATCGGCAGGCCAATTCTTAAGAAGCACTAAGACTTCGAGTATATGTTGGCACTGATAGTAAGGCTGGGTGTAACCACTTCCCAGTCAAAACAAGCCCTTATTTCTATAACAAAAAATAATGTGTCCGCCTCGAAAATTGTCAAACTCTACATAAAAAGAACGATAGTGATAATTGGCCAACAATCGGCTGGTCAACCGCGATTAACTTATTGCATATTTTTATAATATATTGTATATAATTTTTTAAAGATCAAAAATTTTAAAATGTTGCATAAAAATTGGGTTTCCGCCACTTCTTCGATATCTCTGAAACTACTAAGCAGATTTAAAGGCAATGAAGGTAATTTTAATTCAGATTTTCGGCTTTTTTTAGCCACCCAAATTAGAGCAAACCATTATTAAGTTATACTAATTTATGTCGTGGTACTTCTTTCTCATTAGAGGTAACGTTAAATCTCTAAAACCACAACGAATCTAAATAAAAATGGAATGCAATTCAGCATCCTAATTTACTGAAGACACAACTTTCAGTTGCTCCTGTCCAAAACCTTGAATACTTCTGTAATTAACCATTTTCAGTAAACACACAAACTTTTCGTTAAATAAAAAAAATTTACTGGTGAAATTTTTTGTTTAAAAAATATTCCGGAAAAATATTTTCTGATAAAATAAATCTGATAAAATTTTATATCAAAAAAAAAAAAATCGGAGGAAAAAGTTTTATATAAACTATTTTCGGACGAAAAGATTTTTGGGAAAGAAACATTAAAACATGCACAATAAAAAAATTTTTTTGTTTAAAAAAATTTTAGTAAAAATTACGAGAAATACGAAAAGTTATTAATAATGTTTTTTTTTATTTTTAAACCTTGTAATCTCGTTTTGAAAAAGAAAATTGCAACTTAATTTAATTTCATATATACTTAGCTATTTGAAAAACAAATTATCTAAAATTTTCGTCTGTGGACTCTTAAACAGCACGGATTCAAACTAAAGGTCTGGCTGGTTACACAGCGCGGGTTACTACTTTTTTGTTTTGACTGTCACGCGAGAACACAACCGCTGTAGCTATCGCCTATCACTGTGTCGTTTAACCAGACCTTAATACATTTCTACATCTTATTTCATATTAGGTTTAAGGTAACAAAAAAAAAAAACAGTACCAAATTTATTTACAGGTGTAAGATAAATATTTTACTTACCTTTACATTTGGTTGCTGCAATTGCAAGAATGTGGCTATTCCATTGCGCACACGATTCTTGACACCACGCACTGTTCCCTTCGACGAGCGTATGGTTGATGTATTAGAACTGCAGCGAAGATCTTTAAAGCCGGCAAAGACATCATCATGCAAACTCTTCGTCTCACAATCAGAAATACTCACAGGGTCAACATCACTGTCCCCGTTTGACGCCGCCAACGAACCGTTATTGCCAAAACTACGAAAGTTTGCATGTTCATTGACATGGAAATTATAATATTTATCGGCCTCATAAGTACGTGGCATAGAATTCATTTTCGTATCAATAAAAGTGCCATCTTCTGTGTTCAAAATAAAAGTTTTGGAAGGTAAAGAGGCACGTTTCAAAGATGACGATATGGTCGTGGGTAAATTATTGAGATTTTTACGTGACTGCATAAATTCATGGGACTTGATGTAGTCTTGATTAGTTAAGGGTTCATAAATGTCAGTTTTATTATCTGACTTAAGTGTGGGTAAAATGTCATCCTCCTCCTCTTCATTTTCAGCTTCATAGTCATTGGAAGAGAATTTAAGATTCTTGATTTCCCTTAAAAGAGAATCGGGTAAGAAGGATTGAATTTTTTTCGAACTATTTGCAGTAGACGATTTCGCTTGCAGAGGAGAAGTAGAAGATTGGCGCAGAAACTCATTGGAATGCAAAGAGTCACAGCTTAAAGAAGAGGCTTCACTTTCTTCACTGTCGGTGAAGGAGGAGCATTGACGTTTTTGTTTTTCCAAGGAATTGCTGGAGCTGGCTACGCGTATTTTCGTTGTTTTCAAATGCAGTTGCAAAGGGGCAATAGTATTGTTCGACAGCGTAGATGTGGTGGATGCTGAAGATGAGTTGGATGATTTTTTTAATTGTAAATTGGGTGACGATTGCTGTTGTTGGCCATTGCTTTCCAAATCACTGCCGGTACCACTGTCCAAGGTATCGCAGGGTGAAAATTGGCCGCTGGACATCATGTAGTACAAATAATTGTTGGGATTTGAGACATTTAATTCCGTTACCGTTGTACCCGTTACCGCACTGGTAGTATTTGAGCCGTTACCGTTAGCGCTAACGTTACTATTCGAAACAACCGTTACCGTGGCGGCACTATTATTCGATGGTTTTTGCACCATAATTGCGTCGTTCAATTGTGACTGGGAAATACTTGTTTTCTTGGGTAGTGTATTTTCTATTTGTTTTTCTTTGTTTTCTATATTTGCACTTGTTGTAGCGTTTTCTATTTGCTTGCTTTCGTTGTTTTGTTTTATTGTTTCGTTTTCAAATTCTGGCAAATTTTCTATTTTCACTACCGTTATTTGTTTTTCCGTTGACGTTTTATTAATATTATTTGGTTTGATTTGTATTTTGACCACGTGATTAATTTTTTTGTCGTTCATCAAATTTTCAAAACTATTTAAATCGTTTTGTGTTGTCGCCTCGTGAACGTTTGCGCTTATGGTCAGCTGAGTTGTTGACTTAGTACAAGTTGATGCATCCGCTTTCGTTAAAAGACTGTTAGAGTTTTCTTCATTAACTGATCGTTTACCGTGACTCAAATCGAAAACTTCTCTTTGAACCAGACCACAATCACTATTACTACCACTACCAACAATACTGCAACTGCTAACGTCGTTATCATCTTCTCTATTACTGACTTCATTATGATCTTTGGTGGTGGTATAATCATTATCATTATTATTGTTAGCAACTTTATCAGGTTGTTTTGCATTATCATCATTATTGTGCTCTTCGTCGTTATGATCATCCAGTTGAAGTGTTAGTTGTGTAGTAGAGTTTTGACCATTTTCTCTATTTTTACTGTTACCATTATTAACCTGCTGTTTTTGTTGTTGTATTTGCTGCAACTGCTGCTGCTGCTGCTGCTGACTAGCTGTTTGGCCACTTTCTTCTTCATCTGCCTCTATCGTTTGTTGAGTAGAGTATTTGGTTGAAATATTTTCTTCTTGTTTGTTGTTGCCGTGGTCTGCTAAATTCAATTTCTTCTCTCCATTACACTGAACTTCATTATGAACATTTCCCCTCTCTGTTAAAACGCCGTTATATTCCAGTCTTAACGTGTCGGTTTTTGTATTTTCTAACATTTCGTTTATTTCCCTGGAAATATCACTGGAAATTGACGAACAATTTATTTGTAAAACATGTTCATGTTTAGCTTCATTATCGTCCTGGATGAGACGATGATCATCATCATTATTACGGTTAATATCAATTAACGTTTTGTTGTTTTTTTTATTATTTCTATTATTCAATGTTAAATGTTGTTGCAAGCTTCTTTGTTCATTAGAATGTTGTATTTTTATAACATTTAAATGTGAGAAGGAATCGTAAACCTGTTGCGTCCTCACTTGATCGCCATTCGTATGTTGGTCAATTATTATTGAGATTCCTTGATTGGGTTGTGTTATAGAATGTTCCATAGAATTTATTACCGTTCTAGTGGCCATTTTGTATATGTTTTTTTCTTTTTTTGTTTAATTTAAATAATTTGTGGATGAAGACTATGATTTTTAACTAGTTTGTAAATCTTTAGCATATTTTTCGTTTTGTATTTGTTGCATATGACTTTTTTAGCCTTGTTTTAATGATTCTTTGGCTAAAAGTTGTTTAAATATTTGGTTTCAATTTGCAAAGAATTAATACATTGGTTTTCTTTTGTAGTTTGGATGGAATAGATAGAGTCACTGTAATAAAATATAAGAGAAGATTGATATAAAAGAAAAGAAAGAAAAGCTTAGATTACTTATAAAATAGTGGTATAAATTTACGCAGGCAAAAAAAAATTAGAATTTTTTTAATAAATGATTTCCAAGGAATTTTTTGCCCTTTTATTTTAGTCAAAACATGCTACTTGTCTTTTGCAAACATCTTTAACATGGAAATTAAATAAAAAAATATGTTTAAAATCCCGTTCCAACGTCATTTAATGGCGTACATGGGCCTAACTTGGGCGTTTCTGCTCTGAACGTAAAATTATAAATTAAGGCGTTTATGTAACTAAGTTGAGTTATTGAGAACAAAAGTACCTTAATTTGATTAAAAATTCAACTTTGATAGATTAGTCTACATCAATCATATCCAACATTATATACTTTTTTTTAATAATCCTCAATAGTACTCTTTGAAAAATTATGTTAAAAACAAGTACCTTTTAAAAAAAAATATCTTTTCCTAAATGCATTGTCAAAATTAACTCAAAAATGTAAGCTTAACACTTAAGAGTACCTTTTTGAAAAAAATTTCCTCTTGCAAAAAGTACCATGCATTTAGTAAAAAAATACTTTTATATACTAAAAACCCGTTTGAATACCACATTCTGTAAATAGTAGCTATTTAAAGGAAATAGTAAAATGCATTCCCATAAAAACTTAAAAAGTACCTGTTGTAAAATGTACCTTCTGAACGTAGGATTCTATTCATTCACATAAACTGAAGCCGACAAATGTCGAACAACGATTTTGAATGTCGGTAATGCTTCTTGAATGCTTCTGGCAATGAAAAGTGAATCTGTGACGACAAACTAAAGCGCTAGCTAGCATATTTAAATCGGCACCAACGAGGTAATTCCACAGCAAAGCAAAATATCAATTGTATTAAGTAATGCTCTGTATTTGTATTTGGCGGGATCACAAACAAGAGAGCTGTTCAGACAACTGATTCGTTTGAAGAGAGCAGCCAACAAAAAACGTTCAGAATATGCTACCCTACACGAAGCTATAATTTTCCACCATGATAACGCTTATCTTTGACTTGCTGTCCCAGTAAAAACCATTTGGTAATCAGCGAATGGAAAGTTTTATCTCACCTGCCATACGAGTATCAACCAGACCTCACCATTTGTTTCGATCGATTAAGGCCAAAGGGCTTCACTTCAGTCGAAGGTATAAAAATTGGCTTGGTTCGTTTCAAGCCTGGAAATATGGCGCGAAATATATATATTTCGAAAAATATGGCAAAACGTCACAGCTTACGTTGGCCAATACGCCGAAAAAGAAACCAGATAGATTTCGTTCGTACGTACAGCCAATTAAATTGCTGTTGAAAATTGTTCAAAATAAATAATTTATGTAATTGGTTCTTAACTATACTTTTAAATTAAATTATTTTATTTCATTTATTTTCTTTCCTTTTTATTTCCTTTCTACACTACCTTAAGCCAGTTTCATTACCTTTTTAAAATTACAATGGGAGACCAAAATAAACGTTTGCTTTCTGTAATTTAAGCCGATGCGGAAGTTTTATAGTTTCTTCGTACCTTTTCCTTCAGTTTCTTGAATTAATGTTGTTTTAGCACGTCTAATGTTAATTTCTTTTAATATATTTTATATGCATATGTAATTATTTGTTGTATTTTTTTTTATTAATTCTTTACAAACATTTTTTCATTATTTTCTTCTGCTTCAAATTACTATTAAACTTTGATTTAGTAAATGCTTTAATTAGTGTGAATAGCTGTCGATCATTTGCTTTTGTCTGTTTGTCTGTCTTTATGTCTTATATTATTTGTATGTTGTTAAGCCTCTTCATCGTCATGTTTACTCATGTTTGTCTCTCGGCCTGCCTTGCGATCCATCTTAAATATCATCTTTAAAATGTAACGTGCCAAGTTGCAATTATTGTTGTTGTTCAACATAAAATGCCTAAGAAGCTTGTTACAAACAAATTATTTCGTTTTTCATTATTAATTAGTAATTTAATAATTATTAATTTGCATTGAAACTTATTACACTTGCACTGTACGTGTTTCTTTAAATAAATTTATTTTTTATTTTAATTTGTACTTAGTCTTTTTAGTTTTTGTTATGAATTTCTCTTACGTTTAAAGTAGCAGACATAAATTATGGTTCAAAAATTCCATTTTATTTTTTTGAATTTGGTTTCGATTACCATATAATTTTCTCCTAATTTTTTAAGGAAATTTGCTATTACCTTTTTTTCTATTATTGTTAATACGAGTTTAATTATGTAAACGTATGCATTCTTATTTCAAAACAAATTTTTTATTCACAACAATAATTTTGTACACGCTAAGTAAAGCTATGGTTTTGACACTAGTCATGACAACCATATTATGTTCTTTACAACAATAAAAAATTCAAGAAATAAAGCTACATTGGGGCAAACTGCGTTCTAACACAATAGTAAACTGATGGAAAATAAAAAAAAATTCTCAAACTCAATTTTCATCATTATGTGTTTAATAATAGCCGCTAATTGTCACAATATCTCTGGAACAACTGGGCAGATTCCTTAAACTGATTTTATTACAATTTTCTGAATTTTCCTACCTTCATTTAATACACAACATTTAATACATACAGCTGATAGAAAACAAATTATGGCAGATTTAAGTTCAGGGAACAACTTTCAGTTGTGGAACACCAACAAGTATGTTCCCTTGTGCAGTTACAAAAAATTAATTATATTTGCGAATTCACAAAGTGTAATAAAGTCATATGTTTTATAATGATATCTTGATAAAATATGACTGCTGTTATTTGAGCTATTTCGAAAAAAATTTCGATGGTTTTTAATAAAATCTCTCGACGAAAACGAAACCAACTGTAAATTTTTAAAACCAGAAATAAACTTATCTTCCACAAGTAATACTAGACAAGAACAAGGGGCAGAGGCAATAGTAATTAAAATAAAAAAGGAAAAGAAGAAAATAATTACAAAAGAACAGTAAACATAGTACAACAGCAATTTGTTTTAACTACTGTAAAATATGAGAAAATTATGACAATATGACATGAAAACATAACTCGTAAATTCGACAATTGTCTCAAATTAGAAAAAACAAATGGTACGAAGTTGGGCCGTCAACTGGCAGACACAAAGATATGGCATGCCGTAACTTAATTTACTGTCAGATGTTCTTACTTATACGTTCACGTGGTGGCAGCCGGTAACAGGTTCCTGTCTCTGCTAGGAGTCGGGTTAAAAAAGTCGAGTGAGCAGAGAGAAGTTATAAAAAATAATGTAGAATTTTGGAACGAATTTCCGTCATCCCTTGTCAAGTTTAGTTTGGTGAGAAACCGGTTTCATCAAAACACCTTGTCGGAATATCAAATCAAGAATTATAAAAAATACCTAATCCACGGTGGCTCTCCACTTTTAATACAGACTTACCCTTGTATACTGAGCGCAGGTCCATTTTTCTTAAATATATTTTTTACTAACGCACGGTACTTTTTTTGACAGGTAAACTATTTCGAAAAGTTTTTTTTAGGTTCTTCTTTCCATTTTCAAAAGTTTTCGTTTTCTAAAATGTTTTTTGATGACACTGTTCACAAAACTATTTATTTTTTTAAAGATATCTTTCCGAAACGTACTTTTTTTGCAAAGTTGTAAATGTTTAAAGGGTACCTTCTATAAATAAGAATTTCTGAGAATGTGCAACATTCCTTCACGATTTATTTTTTTCTCTTGTATAGTTGTTTAATCTACTTATTTTGTATATTTAAATCAAATATAATAGAAAATCAATAGAACAAAATAGAAATTTCGATCGATAATTCGCCCCCTAACATAAATAAAAAAAAATTGTTATAAAAATATTCTGCTTTTAGTATACTTGACCGTCAAATTGAATGTTTTTATAGCAGAAATTGACTTTAGTCTAGGTTTACCTTCAAATGAATTCTATCGATTAAGTGTAACTTTAATACCATTGCACAAAAATATTAAATATTCAATTAAAGTCTGTTCTCTCGGTTTTACACTTTTACCACAAATTTGTCCCAGAAAACCACAAAAACATTTGGTTTTACAAATTTGTGATGTGAAAAGTAACTGGCAGTTGGTTGGAATCAACGAAAACACAAAATCAACAATTGAGCAGAAAACGTGTTGCAAACAACATTTTTGTTGTTTGCTTGCTGTCTTGTTAAGAATTGGCACAAGTTCTTCTGTCATTTCTTCTGCCTCTTTGATTATGATCCCTCCGGTTGTAGTTCCTCACTTTATTCATTTTTAAATAAATTGCTTAAAACTCGTTATTGATTTAAATTTTCTTTGCGTTTTGATTTAAATACAAATGAACAGTGTTGTAAAGGAGTGTATTGTGTGATGAAAACTACACTCTTTTGTTAATCAAAATAGTTCTGTACATTTGTTAAAAATATATCTATTAGAAGTAAATTTTACAAATAATGATATCAAAGAACCCAGCATTTGTTCTGTTTGTTGGTTATTAGTAGAGGCGATTAAAGGCAAGAAATCGGTATCGGCAGTTCCTGAAGTGGGATTCTAGTTGAGTTTTATACTACGTTCCGACATGTATCGTAATTGCAAAATTAGAAAATGTACACAATTAAGACCTTAATTGAGTTCAATTTACAGCGCAAGAACTCAAGTAATAAATTGAGTATGTAGTTGTTTTTAAAGCTTTCAGTTAACTTTATTAAATTCACAAGAGTATGTTTATACTTATTCCTGGATAGTGGAAACTTTTAGATCTCCATAGATATTTTCATATCTTAAATAAAAAAGGGCGCAGACGATGAGTTGTAAAATCCTAGACTAATTTCTTTGTAACTTCTGGACTTTTAATGCACAAGCACGCCATACTGGTTTTATATGGATTTGTGTAATGAACTTCGTATTCCAAAGCAAATGTTGAGTTAGGACTTAGTGTAGTTGATTTGTTCGAAGTTTTATGGCCGTAATTCTTCAAACAACTTTGATAATAAAACTGAGAGTTGGCTAATGGGTCTCTATTACGTAATCTGGCTTGATCCCTTTCCTGGTTTAGGGATCATAGCAATTTCAGACATCTTCCAGAGCTGGGGAAGCAGCCCATGCGCAACATAATATTAAATATAAATTGTAAAATTCTCACAGCTGAATTAGGTTTCTTATCATTGATCCTGTGCTATGATCAGGTCCGGGTGATTTTCTCATAATTGTCGGCTTTAATAAAGATAGTCGAAATTTCATAGGATCATTTACAGTGTCAATGATAATTGGAATGATGGAACTATTTATGTCATGTGATGTGAAAACCTTCCCTAAGGGATTAGCGAATGCTTATACCTTTTCAATGGAGTTTTCGGACCAGGTGCGGTTTTCAAATCTTAGTGGAGATTCGTAGACAATCGGACATATTAAGCGCCTTACAGCTTTTCACAGGCTATAATTTGTGTTTTTAATTGAATCTAAATTTTGAATAAGGTTGGTACTTCAAAATCATTTCAATATACATATCAAGAAAACTTTCACCATTAACATTATGTTATAAAGAAAAACTAGTTTTTAAATACGGAGTGGCTAGGCACAGAAGTTTGTTTCCCGTATGTTGCTTAAGAAGGAGTTTTCCTTGGAACGATTTGTGCCCCTCATTGGCCAGCCTTTCACAAATAGATTTCTGATGGAAAACATTTTTTTACAATAATTACAAAACAGTTCAATTTTCCAGTGTGCAATGAGTTACTTTTCCCTCAAAGTCATGTACGCTCTCATACACCAAAATTTACTCCTGATCTCTCATGATTCGCGCTTATTGCTTTTCCGGTAGGTAGCCCTATTTTTAAGCATCGCCTAAGTACAAAAAGTAGTATTCGCTAAACAAATATTATTTTTGGTGAAATTAAGTAGCCTTAAATTTTACAGTATTCCGAACAAATTTTATTTTATGGAATTTGATTTTTTGGTAAAGATCCTCCAGTGCAAGGTACACTAACCAGCTGTAATTAAAAAATGCTTTATACTTAAAACAAAAACAATTAATTAACTTCTTTGCAACTCTGTCAAGAAGCTTCCATCTCTCTTTTTTTGAATGTATTTATTAGTCGCGATCAATTTAAAATACGGCCAACCTTTAAAGTTTAGTTGTCGCTGTTGCTTTTAAGGCGCATAAGAAGGACGTGTTTACGACAAGTTTGTATTAACGATACAAAAATAACAACAATAACAACAGTCGTTAATATTGTTAAAAAATGTGTCTTTTGTTTTTAAGATGCCAAATAAACCTGTTCCATAAATTCATGTTCACATTTTTAATGTCTTCTTCTTTCTTTGTTTTGTTATTATTTTATTTTATTTTTTTTTTTAATTTTTACAACCGAGAGTATACCGACCGATGTTTTGTAAAAAAAAATGGTGAAAAAGGTGTATTTAGCTGTTGTTATTGTTGGATTTGTGGTATGTACAAAAATGTTTTCAACATAAAATGAACACACATTTAAATATTTGTATTAGGGACGTAACGAATGCTTATTTAGCTAATGCGAAAATGATTTTGCGCGCTTTACACTGAAGATCTCGCCTTATCACTTAATGTGTTCCAATTCTATAAGCGCACATGTAATTGACCTTCTTATTTATCGTTCGGATGGGAATATTAACTGAGTTGGTAAAAATGAGGCCGACGGCCCAGATACATCGATTCGTCATCGTTTATTGCTCTTTAGAAGTCTACCTCTTCAGTATTTTACCACGCAACAAATTTTGAGAAGGAATTTGCGTTTACACACATACAAGATTTAATTTACTTATACATTAAAGACCAAAGACCATCAACAGCGTCATGTGTTTGACGAATGGACCCGTGAATAAGAAGGGACTTTGTCAAAGTAAATATTGTTCTGGGAAGAGGCTCTTCATTTTCGCCTTAACAGATTTGTAAACAAGCGAATTGGGTCTTTCGAATTCTACTGCGCAGTGAATTAAAAAAAAAACGTTTCCCTTACACGCATATATAATCCAAATTACTCAAGAACAAGTACAAAGATCATCAACAGCGTATTTTTCGTATCGTGTTTTTTTTTTTTGTATCTCCCTTTATAAAAGTTGTCCTCACGTCGACGATATGGATTTAAACGTTTATTCGAATTTTCGACTGGATCGGAGCAAGTTTAACTTTCAATCAATTTTTTCCGCAATTGAGGCCGTATGTCAGTGCTAACGTGGCGTATGTGGTCTGGCACAGCGTCAATCGTCTCTGGCTTATCTGCGTAGACTAGAGGCATTTTGTTCCATCTTCTTGAAACTAAAGGCTTCCCCCCCCCTTGATGGATTGCTGCTGTGGGAAAAGAGGGGCACCAGTTCCTCAGGCTTGGCAGTAGCCTGAAACTGGAAAGGGGTAGGACTTCTATGTTCGACTAGTAGCGAGATAAACTGGTAACACGGGAACCAGTAGCCCCTGAAACTTCGGTTCCAGACTGGTTGTTGGTGAGGATCCTTCGGGGGTGCACGTGGTGGCTGTGGTTTACACCCAAAACGGGGAGGTTCACTGCAGGACCAATGTGGCGTTGCTATGCAACCCCCTTAAGGGGTGGGCCGGGGGCCTGACAAAGCCCTGTCCTAATTTGCAACCTATGGGATGGCATATGTGCTATTCCGGTGGAGCCTATGCGGTCGCATAGAGGCGCTTGTCTGGCCTCTTATTGTCACACCCGTGGTTGGATCACCGTGAGATTGAGCCAACGTTAGCAGGTGCTCACGTAAATCTAATCATAATCCCCCTAAGGCTACCCCCGGGGACATATATCATCTTGGTGATCCCTGCCACGTTGATAGATTGCCACTGGGGGAAAACAGGGACAGTAGTTCCCGGGGCTGTCAGGAGCCTGAAACTGGGAGAAGGTAAAACTTCTTAGTTCGAACAGTAACGAAAAACGACTGGTACCACGGGAACCAGTAGCCCAGACTGGTTGTTGGTGAGGCTCCTTCGGGGGTGCACATGATGGCAGTGGTGGCAGCTGTCAACAGTTAAAGCAATGACGGCAGGAGAATGACTAGCTTCAAACCCCTCAGCAAGGAGTGGGATTAGGGACCTGGCACCCTCTGTCCTAAATTGCTACCTGTGGGATGTGCACTAGTGGTATTCCGGTGGTTCTTATGCGCATTGCATAGGGGCGCTGGTTTGGCCGCTTAATGTCACACCCGTGGTTAGACCATTGTGAGGTAGAGCCATCGCTAGCGGGTACTCACGTGAATCTGAACACAGATTCACGTGAGTGCCCGCTGAACACAGATTCACGTGAGTACCCGCTCACTAAACAGTGAGCTTACTTGGATGTATTCGTTTTTAGGTAATGGTTTCTGGATACCTCCACTCTGAATTCACCATCTTTGCTTATTGACGTATCTATTTAATAACAAATGATTTTCATCGCTGAACAAATGTTTCTTGTAAAATTCTCAAAGAATTTTTCGAAATGAACCATGTTTTTCGCAAGACATCTGAACAATTTGTGGGCGTTGTTCAAGTGTCAGTCTATTTACGAAGAAACGGCAAGCTAAACAAAACACGCAACAAGTAACAGCTATCGAAATGGGGCTCATATCAAGCAGCATTGCCAACTTAAAGATCTATACCTCTAAAAACCTTGAAAAAGAATTTGGAAGCTTCAAATTGTTTGTGAAATAAACTCACTGAGAATATGTAATTATTAAAATGGAAAATCAACTTTGATATCCTTGAATCAGACCTTGCGTGTCAATTACATTTTAACTAAAATTACATGCTTTTGTAATTAAAACTGAGGTAAATTTACAAATTACAAGTAATTGTAATTGAAGGTAGAATTTATTGTAATTGAATACAGTCTCTCATTTCAAATCACAGTTACACTTTCCATGTAATTGTAATTAAAATGTAATTGACATCTGCCAGGTCTGGCTTGGTTTAAATGAGAATAAAAAAAAACAATTGTAAGTAATTACATAAATATTTGGAACAAATTTACTTGTAAAGTTTTGTTTGGATACAAACCGGTTTCAGCTATACGCCATCTTCAAAGACATTTCTCGTTCTCGAACGAAAAACCGGTTTGACTTACAACCGAACTTGCAAAAGTTTGACGGAAATTCTTTTCAAATATCTATGTCAAATCACCCTGTCGGAAAATCAAAATAATTTTATGGGTAATTATGGTCACACGTTATGGACCTATAGAGAGGTCCAAAAAATGCCAATTTCAGAAACGTCAGCAAAAATGTAACTTATTAAAAGTGCTCATCAGGTTTTTGCAATATGACGTTATAAGCATTTGACTACTTTATCCTTACAAAGTCCAATTTTAATTTATTGTTCTATCAGTATTCAATAGTAACTTCGCGACAGCGTATGGTCACCAGGGGAAACCTTTACCAACATTTTCAGAAAACATAGAAATATTTTATAATTAAAATAGGAAGATATCAATGATTTATAACCCAGAAACTAAATGCGGCCCTACTTTTAAAACTTCTCGAAATGTGCTAGCGGGTAAGCCAACAGTTGTTTGTTACCCCCCTAATATTTATGTACATATTGAATAAACTTGTATAAAGTAATTGCTTAATGTTAACATGCTAAAAGTAATTAGAATTGTGTTCATTATATTGAGAAGACTGATTTTTTTTTTCTTCTGTAAAATATTTATGGATAACATAAAGAAAAACATTAAAGTTACTTTTCTTGTCATCGTTGTCTATGGAATTTGCAACCTTACAGCTGTTAGTAACAATGTTGCATTTGCATGTAGCTTAGTATCTGTTTATGCATATTATATGAATTTAATTTTTGCATCATTGCAGAGAGTTCTTTAAATTCCAATTTTTTTAACATTTTATGTTAATTTTCTAGCAAAATAATTAATTACAATTTATGTCGTTTTATTAACGCTTATTGTACGATACCAATGTAACAAGTGTGTTTTATTTGTTAGAAGTTAGAAACTGCTTGAACCCACTGACAAATAAAAACACACACCTACGAACATGCGAAAATTCCTCATAAGAAATATTTACATTTGTTGAAGTAATTATTTATTTTATTTATGCAATCATTAAGCTTAAAGAATAATTCTTTTTAAAAATTGTAAGAGAGAATTTAATGTCACGATTTGGTAATTGCTAAGAACTTTAGTTTACAGTGGTGCAAGCAGAGGTAAAATAATGTGAAATTGATGTGAACCGCAATTTGCTTTTAGGGCAAAGCAAACTTTGAAATTAGAAATCAATCACTCGTTCCAATAGCCTTATTCTGTCAATTCGACAACAGTAAATTTGTAAACCAACCTTCATTGACTTCGTTGCGACACACCAGATACAACATTGATTATATTACGAGATTTGGTTCCTATTAGACAAATACAAAAAAACTAGCTTAGGGTCATTATTACAACTTGCCTTTAAAGCTCGTGTTAATAAAAGGTAACTTTAGCTAATGTGGGGAGTAAGTAAAGTGACCTTTAACTATTAGTCGTTATTACAACTTCTTTGTAAAATAATATTAAACTTTTGGAAAATATGGCAGTGTAACAGCGAAAACCGCCTACTTTTGACAAATGAAATTGGTTTTTAAGAAACGCCTTACTTTTATCAATTTGTTTACTGGCACAGAACATCTTCGCTTTAACTTATCGGACAGTTTTATCTTAAAGTACATTCATAATAAAAAAACGAACAATCTGTCCGATAACTATCGGCAAGTTATAATAATGACCCTTAAACAATTATGCGTAAATGCCATTACAACAAGTTTTTTTCTAAGAAAGTCTGTGGTTGCTGTAAAGGCCCAAGCACATTTTATATGAAGGGAACTAAACATTCCATCAGGTCGCCATTTGTATGAAAAGTCAATGTTTCTTAGACATTTAAAAACCGCTACTTCATTAAGAAATAATATATTTGAATTAAACAATTCGAATGGAAAATACGAATTTGACTGATCGAAGCGTGCGTTGATATAGGTTATAGATAAAAGTCAGCAAAAATTTTTCTTATTGTCAGATCTTCATCAAATTAAAATCCCTAGTACCGCATAATTGATGGAAAGGATATTAGTATTTACAAAGGTATGGAATGCGTTGAATCAGTTAATTTATTCCGAAATGCGGAGTAAGTAGAATATCGAGTTGCATTGACCCAAAACGGTAGAGTAGTTGGTATAATCGTGATCCAGAGATTTTATATTTTTTATAAAGTTTATTATTTTTGGTTTTGAACGACGGCAATTATTTTGTATTCCAAGGTGGGCCCCCATAAATTAAGTCTAGGATTTTGCCAACGCAATGTTCGATATAGAGGCATAGGAATTGGATCACAGCGATTAAATATTATTTATATCATCACACTTATTTACAAAAACTATATATAAAAATTTTAAGTTTTGACAATATCGAAAAGTAGCAGATATATAAGAACACGTAGTAAGTTTTCTATTATGTATCGTTCGAATGAATTCAATATCTAAGAAAAATTTGTTAATAAAAACTTGAGAAGAGAAATTTATCACATAATTCTTCAGTATATAATACATCTTCAACAAGCCAAGGTTTAGTGAAAACGCTGATGATATAGTTAGTTAAAAGCAACACTGATGTTAAACAATCATCAGTACCGTTAAATTGAAACATAACCTCAATTATCTCAAAACCATCATCTTTGAACTACATTGAAGGCTTGAATATTTTTGAGCCAATGGTTTCAAAACACCCACTCAAATTTGAACTTCTACCCAAAACGGTGTATTACATTACACACTTTTCTGGGGGATAACCCTGATTATACATAACATCCGGTCATGTGTTGCATTCGGTTTATTTCATCACGAAATGTTCTAAGAAATTTCGCATTCACCTCTTAAAGTTCCAATTTGTTCTATAAAACACTTTTTGGTTTATAGTACATACAAAGCGGGCATGACTTTGAAGGATCAAATCACAAAACAATCCTGGCATGATTACCGATTTTCTACATTTGCAACTTTGGTTACAAATTGGAAATTTTTTTCATGGCCACTTTTAGAATTTCCAAAAAAAAATTTTAAGTATTTTACATGGATAATTGATAAATATATGTTAGGTTAGGTTTAGAAGGGTAGCAAATTATTGATCTCCTGCCCGTAGGCATAAACTTAATCCATTGGTTCCGATTAGTTCAAAAGCTGGGCAGAGGCACAAAAAATTTTCCATCATTTCGATGTTGTCATTGAAAGGCCTACGACGCTGTTGTCTGCTCTTTCTATTCGAAACAGATGTACCTTTAAACTTGAGTGCTCTACTTAGTCTATGGTTCACTGCCAATTTCAGTTGCTTCATAAAATAATATTGCCTACGCGATCACAATTGCATTCCTTTCGTGTAATAGTGTGGCTTCGATAAATTGCTTTGTTGCCATATTTTTTGAGTAAGACATATTTCTCATCTGATTGAATTATACGACAATATAATACAGCGAATCTCGGCCTTTAGAATACTTGTTATCTTACTGATTGCAGCCTTGTTCAGTTTTATCTGAATTTTCGTTTTATCTGCGTTTGGGTCATCCTACATGATTCTAGTCGTTCTTCCTACCAATTTGTTTTGTGGGCCACAGTGTAATATGGATCATGTTTGATCAAATTTTTAACTCAGTCCTACTAGCCCCAAACGGCTTCGCTTTATCTAAGGTCATTACCAAATACTCCCTTGTAGCCTGGCACGCAGATGATGCTCAGTCTGCAATTAGCGATCGTTCTTTTGCAGCACAAAAACGTCGTTTTTCTGAATTATTCGAACTCATTTGCATTGATGGTCATTTAAATGTAGTACCAAAGGACTCCTTTCCATTATATTCAGTAATAACTACAAGGCAACAAAAACAATTTTTAATAGTTGGTTTAGGTATTTTTTTTTGTTTTCTTTTTGAACAAAGTTTTTAACTTGAGTTTCCATTAAATGTTTAATCATCAGATGAAAAGGTGAAATGTAAATTATTTTATTTCATTAAATATTTAAACATTAACGAGATTTAAAACTAATATTTATTTGATATATATATAGTTTTAATATTTTTAAACCGAAATTTTAGAAAGTGCCAGCCATTAACAATTCAAAATATCTTAACGATGCTAATAAACCCTTGTTAATAAATAAATAAATAAATAAATATTTTCTTGAATTATTAAAAATTAAAAACACAATTTTTTTATAGAAATAATTATATTCACAATTATCTACGGCCATTATATAACGATTCAAAATTTTAATGTTTTTAGTCTTCAAACTCAAAGAAAACTTGTTCTTAAAACTTGTTTTTTTATCTATCCATTCATTAATAAAATATTAAAGCGCAATTTGCATAAATTAAAAAAAAAATCATGTTATTGAATTGAGCATGATATTTTAAAGTAAAAACATATTAAGTAAAAAAAAAAAGAAAAAACAAGTGAGAAGGTTAAATTCGGCTGTACCGAAACTTGAAGGGCTCCTTCAACTAAACCTGAAGTAATAAAAATTGTGTGTGAAACATCTCTTTTTTTCTTTTGCAACTCGAAGTTTTCCGCGTATTCTTAAAAACCAAATATTTCAGGAGAACTATAAAACGTTCCATTGAAAATTACGGTTTGGGTTAGAATTTTTCGGACCTTGTACCAGTTAAGTGGGCATAAATCATGAAATCTTTATTTAAAATTCTCGATTCGATTTGCCCTCAAGTAGGAATGGATTTCTGCCCAATTTTTTCGAGTTTGGAAACTAGTTTCGGCTCTGTGTAATCTTCAATGTCATGCTTCGTTTGTCTCCTTGCCAAACTTGGCAAGGGATGACGGAAATTCTTTCCAAATATCTATGAAAAAACCAAGTCTAACTATAAAACAACTTATCTCAACAGCACTCTTCTATTAATAGAAATTAGAAGTCCTTGTAATCAACTTTTTAATACATGAATACATTGGGAAGCATTCAGAAATAACTCGTATGTATCTTTCTGTGTGTGTGTGTGTGTTTTCTGTTGTTAAAATAATTTTTTATCAAACAAATGTAGGTGGACATACCTCGTTATTGTTCACAACTGTTAAAATATACTACATATTAGAGTAATTGATTATTCGCCACTTTACAAAAACCTCTTTTCGAATAGTTCGTTTCCATATTCGAACTTTTAGAGGAACCGGTTTATGTTTTCAAAATCAGAAAGAACCCGGTTAATTAAACTTCAAACTGTTCTGCCATTTAGTACAAATAGGTATAAAAAGTGTAACTTTGAAATTCCCATTTATCAGCTCTGTTCAAAATCGTTAGCACCTTAAAAAACGCTGTCAAACAATTTTTACTAAACAAGCACAAATTGTTTTTTTATAAATTACTAAGCGCTAAAAGTCAAGTACTAAAAAATATAAAAGTCCCCTACGCTGGAAGAAGAGAAGTGGTATAGGGTGTCTCAATAAGAATTATTTTACTTATCAATTATTTTAGCGCAGTGTAGCGCCGTTCTGCTGAAACCTTTTGTCGTACAGATCAATGCCATGCAGTTGAGACCACAAGAATTTCGTGTTCGTGTTCTTGTAACGAAAGCCGTGCACTCACACTGTTTTCGGGTTTTCATCGATATTCTGATTTCTGACAGCAACAATGGTTCACTTTTCCGACTAAAAATTCCCCGAAGTTTGTGAGAGGTCTCGGCGGCCTCCAGTTTTAAAAATCAAAGCAATCACAGGTTACATATCAATCATGATCAGTGTTGCCATTTGCACAAAAAAAATGCCACAAAAATCAAATAGTGCTTTCATATTGAAACACCCTATAATATAACTTTTATTCAAGTCAGAAAAATTAAAAGACAAATTTTAAAACCGGGTTTTCAAGCAAAAAACTGGGTTATTCGACATTTTAAAAATCGGCATTTTGAAATATTTAACAGCTGTAAGCCCGGCAACCCGGTCGTATGGCTTCGTCGATCACCCTAATACATATGTATATGGAACTTGCGTGGTTTTTTAGGAGAAAAACATTTAAACTAGTCCCAATTTTTACAAACATTTTTACACACATGTAGATCGGCTTAAAAAAGATAATTTAGTGCTAATAATTTAAAATCGAAAAAAATGGACAAGGGCACAGAAATTACACAGTTCGACTAGAAGCTTCACTCATGAAAATCAATCTATAATTGACTGTAGTACAGAAATCGCTCGTTATAAAATTAAACATTTATAAAATTCTCTTTTTAGTTAAAGTTTATCATCAGTTTGGTGTTGCATGTATAAACCTTGGCTTTTTTTTCTGAAGCATGAAAAATTTGTATGCCTTTAAACATCCAACTTAGTCTGTTTAAAACCCCAATTAAAAAATTTAACTTTCGCTTTGAAAGATATTTTCGGCAACAAAGTTCAATATTTTGTTAAAAAGTTCCAATTATAAAATCTTACTGCGGAATGGTATAAATTCAATTACTCTTCAAACAAATTCTTGCAGAGTTGTTAAAGATTTAAGATTTTTAATCAAAATGGCGAGTAACCATGAATTGAGTTGATAGCTTTAATTCGATAATTTCAAAAATTAGACGATTTGAGCTTTCGTTGAAAAAAACAAAGTTCGTTAAACTTTTACGTGAGAACAAATTGCAACCGACTATTTCCTATCGAGTTTAATATTGAATTAATTTAATTATGCTTTATCATTACAACCTAACCAACGCTTGCTTGACGTAATCAATCCAATTAAATTACTTTTTTCAATATTTTTTTATTAAATTTCGAACGCCTCCTACTTTGTCTAAAAGAGCAACAATTTTATAGTTTTTATTCGTTACGCTATCCGAAAAATCATCTTATACATAATTAATTACCTTGTTAATTGGTTAAAAAATAAGATAATCCAATATTGACAATCGCAGGCAGCGACAACAAAATCAGCGCCAAACAACCTGTATTAAGGCATTTAAATTTAAGATATATTTTTGAGTTTTGAAGTAAAAGAAAACAGAAATTCTTCCAAATATACACAAGCTACTTGTGGCTTAAATATTAGATTGTTGTTATTTGTTGTTGTTTTTAACACTTTTATGTAACACATACATAAGCACCAGCTATCTGAATCTTTCCTTTCTTTCTTTTTGCTTTATCTTGCTTTTCACACAGCGTCTTTTGATTTTTTTTTTCTCTGAAATAATTTATCAATTTCTATTTTATTTTCTTTGTTTTATTAAATTGTTTTTTTGTTTGGGATTAGGTATCAGCGTTACCGTTGTGCGTCTAAAGTGGCAATCATTCTCTTTGTTTACACTCTTACCTTTTTATGCCATTTTTTTAATGCACCTTTTATAACACTTTTTGCTATTTTTGCCCCTATTTTTGAATTATAGGTAACACTTTTAGTCTTAATTTTAAAAACTCTGCTGTTTATGAGTACCCGGTATAGTAAATTTTTTTTATTTTATTTTGAGCACGCATATCAATACAATAGCATAATTTATTCAGTGTTTGGTGCAAATGGTCTTGCAAAAGGGCAAATGCAAAATATCATATCATTCTTATAACAAACATAACAATCGATGTTATAGTAATAGATAAAACGTAAGAAGAAATTTGTAAATAAAAGTTTTAAAAAATAAATTTAAAAAAAATTTATATTGGTGCAACATAAATTTTCATAAATTTTAAAGCCCATATTAAAATAAACATATTGATTGATAAGTTGCCATTTAATTTATCAGGAATTAGAAATGTCTACATTTACATAATGAATCCTCGGCAGGAAGGCCAGCAAGGTGCTCGGGTATAATAGGGCTACTTTAAGCTGGATCACTGCGTTAGTGACAGGACATGGAAACTTTAAGTACCATCTGGCTAAGATGAAAGTCGTAGAAGATGATACTTGCAGGCTATGCCTGCAAGAGGCTGAGCGCACATTGTGTGTGAATGTCCAGCACTGGCTAGCATAAGGCTTAAGACCACGGGCAGACACTTGTTAGATGTGAATGCCATGGGGGAACTAAGCCTTAGACAAATGCTAGCAATTACAAAAGACTCCGTGATGAGGAAGAGTGTCGACAGTTACCAGTCGACAGTCTGAAATCAATTTAGGCAAGAGTAAAGGCTAGGGCTAGCACGAGACTCAATTGAAAGTAAGGTGGTTGTGATTACGGATCGGTTCCTTGAAATCAATTTGAGCACCGAAATGGGGGTCGAAAAGGGACCCAGAAAGTAAGTGGTCTGCTTCGATATCCCCCCATACATTAATAATAATACATAATGATTCATGCAATTACTTGCATGAATATTTTGTTTCTTAATAAGAGGTGTAGAGAGATTCTTGCTTTTCTACACCTCTTGCCTGCAAACTAAAATTTCATGACACTAGTTTCATGAAGAATTTCATTAATGTAAATATAATAAACAAAATTTATTAACAAAACTTTCTTTCTATAAAACGCTCGACGCAAGATGAAAATCTTTAATCACCTCGGCAGAAGCTACGGTTTTAATTGGCCAAATCAGGAATCCGGAAAACAACAAGCATGCCTCGCGAGGGGGGGGGGGGGGGGGGGGGGTCACTCTTTAAAGGTGCTTCTAAAGCGTTAGACCGTGAGAATGCGACGGGGATGGACTAGGGATCCTCGCACGAAGTGTAATGGTTAATCTCTGTAGGAACTCCGGTGTTTATTGGCCATTGGAAGAATTTCGAAGAGTTGGACAAGAAAACCTCGCAAGTGGTGGAAGGTACTCCTTAGGAAGCGGCTGAGACGGTAACACACATTAGTGTCTGAATGTCCAGCATTGGCTAGCATAAGACTTAGGACCACGTGCAGACACTTTTTTAAGTATAAAAGCCATGGTGTACGTAAACCTTAAACAAATTACAAGAGACTACGTGATGAGAAAGAAGGTCGACAGTTATCAGTCGACAGTCTGAAATCACTATAGTCGATAGTAAAGGCTAATGGTAGCACAAGACTTGATTGAGAGTAAGGTAATCTAAAATTACAAATTTGGTTATCTGAAATCAATTCGAGGAAAGAAGTGGGTCGAAAAGGGATCCATAAAGTTAGCGGCCTGCTTCAATATCCTCCCTAAATATAAAAATTTTCAAAATTAAATGAAACTTTTTACTGGGTTCTTTTGTGTTTAAAAAATCTCTGCTTTTTGTCACACTCCATAAAATTTCCCTTTTGTGTGTCACTCTTTTTGACGTTTTTAACGGTAACGCTGATTGAAATTTCACATTTGAAATGCTTTTTGGTTGTTGTGGTTTTTTTATTTTGTTTTTCTTAACATGTTTTCACAAATTAACAATTTATATTCAACAAGTATAAATAGGATTAATTGTAATTTTCATTATCGTAATTTGTTACTTTACTCGTATGTTTTTTTTCTAGAATGACTCTCAAAATTGTATTTAAAAGGAAATTCCAGACATCACAGCTAGACTCTGTTTATGTTCACATAAACACTAGAAAATGATATTATTATTGTTTTTGTTAGATGCAAATTTACACACAACAAACACATCTACACAGGTTGCACTCAAAGGAGCCTGGAATCTAAAAATACTAACACTTCAAAATTGTTATTACTGATTGATTTTTACAGCTGGTCAGCTAAGAAAATTTGTCTTTTCTTTTAACCAACAACAACGAAATTAAACGTTGGCGCAATTCATAAATTGTGTTTATTTAACGGTGCAAGCGCAGTGATTTTCTATTACAATAAAATATTTTTTGTAATTTCGTTATTGAAGGCGCGCGTTTTAACTCATTCAGTCAATATCACGTCGGCAACTGAAACATCATCATAATGTTGGTTACCGAAATGTTCCACTACTCCATGCTTTGGCTGGCTGAGAAGGCAACAATGAAAAACATCAGCAAAATAAAAACAAAAAATTTTTCATAAGCGTTACGTTGTTGCTCTTATAGTACTACGTTACTTCTGAGTACAAGTGCTTTTTTACCAGCAAAACAGCAGCAACAACAACAACAACACCGACAATAACAATATGTTAACTTTGCACACCGAATTACCACTGGCATACCTATGTTTGAGCCAAGATAAGACAAACAATTCAGTCAAGCTTTTTAGCACTTTAAGTACTCAAGAAAGAAAAAATTCACAAAAAAAGCTACAACCACAATAATAACTGTAGACTCGTATGTACATAAATACATACAAACAGAAATACCTTAGTGTTTTTTTTTATTGAATTTATGCAGAAGTATGAAAGAATACATTCTCTGCAACACTCGGAGGGTGTATTTTTTTATTATTTAAGGTAAGAACTATTCTTCAAGTTTTTAGTTAGTTCAGACTTCAAAGTACGCTCTTTAATAGAGGTCTGCAAAATTACATTTGTATACGTGAAGTACACGTGTAGCGTCAAGGCATGAACACTTACTCGAAGTATCAGAGAAAAATAAAGTACTTAATTTTGAGAACAACAAAATTGACGAAACACTACGTGTACGTGTTCTTTTGTAGGTACTGCGTACGAAGTGTATGTTAAAGCTTACGTTAATGGGTGGAGAACATGTCCTTTATGTTTGAACATATATCAAAATATCAATAAAAAAGGTTCTTAACATTTTAATTTCACTTTTACTAAAAATTTTTACATATTAATTTTTCTGTTGAATTTCGTTTTAATTTCTTGTGTTAGAAAATAAATTTAACCCTTGAAGACACAGAACTTATGTCTCATCAAGACCGTATGTCAGCCAAAATTTTACTAATTGCAGACTTTGTTAATTTGTCTCAGTTGTTTTCACAGTTCTACACCTGATGAGACAAAAAAACTTTTGTACTACTGTTGCCGTATAAACCATTAAAAGCAAAGTTGCATATACATTCTCGATAGGATGATTATAATCACTTAAATGTATGTTTTTGGTAGACCATATCCTTTTGAAGTTTTGTCGAAAGCTAAAATTATACGACCATCGGAGAGAGCATTTTCTTAAGATTGCAAAAATAAGAACGCCAATTTTAAAGCTTAGCGCAGCAGTATTTTAAAGGTCCTTTTCGAAAAAAGACAAAAATTAATTAAAAAATTTCCGTTCATATGATTAAAACCTCTTTGCATTTTTAAATTTTTAGACACCAGTCGGATTTGGTTTATACGGGTACATTAAATGATTAGTGGAAGAAAAATATTACTCTCTAATAAAGATTAGTGACGAATGAACAAGAAAAGTACTTATCGTTCGCAAGACTATTACTTTCGGGCCACTGCGCAGGGAACCGGACAAAGTCACAAAACTGTGCGCGGATGTTTAAAAGATACTGAAAACTATGGAAAGAATTGCAAAGGAAGCGTTTCAACTCCAACCGAAAAGAAAAAAATCTTGAGAATTGCGTAAAACTCTTCTCTTTCAGCACTAAAAATCAGGTATCAAGCTAGTATGCAAGCAAGTACTTTTCCGCTTTAAAAAAGGAAGAAAACACCACCGCTAAATATTGTGCGCAAAGATACCCGATTACGATTTGCTAGAGAACATATGACATGGGACATTGAAATAATTGGCACACTGTAGCTTTTTACGATATAAAAAAGAGGAGCTATTTTTAAATCGCTAATATAGCAGTGATGGTGGAGTCATGGTCTGGGGTGCTTTAACGTATTACGGTACAACCGATTTAGAAGTACAATGTGCACGACTGGAGAAACTTACAAGATTATATAACAATCAGCTTTTCGTAAAGTAAATGATATCTTTGGGCAGACTCCATAGATCCTCTCAGAATATAATGCTCCTATACATAATGCTAGAGTTGTAAAATAATTTATTTCAAACCAGAATGTTATCTTCTTAATTGGCCGCTACATTCTTCCAAATCTTCTTCTACTTTTAGCCATTAAGGACTCGTGGAATGAGGTTGCTTTGAATTTATGTATAAGTTAAAATATGTAAATTATTATCAATAAACTTAATATTAATGGTTCTTATTATTAAATTATATATATATTTTTTTTATATAAGATAAATTAGATAAATGGATGTAATCATATTAATAAAAAAAATTTTAATTTTTCGTATTTTTCTGGAAAAGGAAATTTAAGATACGGTTGAAATAAACTTTATTTCCTGGCAGTAAATTTTTAGCCGTTGACAAAAATTCAAGAGGCCATAATAGGGGGGAAATAAAACTTAAGACATTTGTAGACGTTTCTAGAAGCGTTTCTTAAGATAAAAGAATTTGGCATCCATCGAAATCGATAAAAAGAAGTCATACGCAGATATTCATGATAATACAGAGTGATGTTAGTTCGTCTCCAGATATGTTGGCTTAAGTTCAAACTTACAGATTAATGAATTTGATTTGCTTAATTTTCCATAAATTTGATTTGCTTAATTTTCCACAGTCGACGATTTTTTACTTTTGCTTGAAAAATTTCGTATATAAAAATAAAATTAAGACTGAACACAGTTGGCGTCTTCACCCCACAAACGCCTATTCGCTAGACAAGAAAACTAATTACAACTTTCGAAGAATGTATACTTTTAAGCTTCTTGCTACTTTAGTTGATAAATAACTTTACAATACCAGAAAACAACACCATAAGCAAGCATTTTTTTAAATATTCAAAAATCCCTCCAAACAAAAGAGTAATAATTTAATGAGAATTTTTTTCTGGTATGTGAAAAAAACAATTTTTGCGGCTGCTCTCTGCCACAAACAGGGTTGTCAGATATAGCGATTTCCCGCCAAACGTAGCGATTTTTAGACTTAGTTGGAGTGTACATTTTTTATTTGTGGACATGGCGTCTTATTGGCAATTTATAAAATAGTTGGCGAATTTTCGGCTACTTTTACATACCGTCTTGCAATGAATTTGCCTTTACAAGTGTCGAATATGATTCTTAGTATTTTGTTAAAATTAAACATTTCTTAGTAAATTTTAATTTTTAAATGTTTATAACTTTTTGGTTTTTAAAGGTTTTCATTTTGTGTATAATTATGTGACTCATAAGCTATTAACGATAAAAACAATTAAGTCTTTGTATCTTATAAATGTTTACTCTTTTTTTAAGGTCCAAATTGCCGGAAATCTTCTACTTAATATAGCATAACTCCTTTTCGTCAAAACGTGTAAAAAAAAAGCTTGCACTCTTTTGTACTCCAAACCCTCTCCTACACTTCTATACCTCGCTGTATATTCGCCAGATAACACACCGTGTGCCAAATTTATGAATACAAAAGTATTCAGGTATGCAATCATTTATGAATAAAAAAGTTTTCCAAAAATGTTCTGTATTTTTGACTTCTTAACACAAATCTAAAGGGAAAAACCTTTTTCAAGTCGCCTTCTTCAGAGATAGCTCTTATAACTTTTGATGGACCCAGCACAAAAAACAACATGTGACCCAATATTTGTTTTCTGAACAAAACTATCTTCTTTTCGGATATGTCGGTACATTTTTAGGAATTATATTAACTTGTCTTTTTTTAAAGTGCCAGAAAATGAAAACGGTAAATATGATGCGAGTTAAAAAAAATGGTGGCGACGTAAATAATGCTTAAGAGTTATATTTAATTTTGACAGATACATGCATACAGCAAAGGTTAAGTACTATTATAGTGATCTCGATCTCGCTGATATTTATTTTAAACACAAAGATGTAGTTGATATAATTTTGCACACACTAAATAATAAATTCTTTCCGATGTGCAATCTAGAAGTAGAAATACATTAAAAAAAATTATAAATTTTACAGCAAGTTTGAAAAAAACCGTACATTGAATGTCAAAGAAACTTATTTTTGCGATATCATCTACAACCGTCAAAGAAAGTAGAAAAAGGGTCGATCAGCAAAACAAATTGAAGGATATAGTATTTCAATGCACTGATTTATACTTATTTTTAGGTAGAACACAACTTGTTCTTGCTTTAAACATTTATGTAAATTAATCAATCTTTATTTTATATGAAAGTTTTAATTTTACTAAAATAGAAATGAACGACTTTTATTATAACTTCTCTAAATCTTACATGAAAAGTTAAAATTTTATTAGACAACTAGCATTTTCTATGCCGCTACGCACGTTTTCAACATTCTTTGTGTCTTTTGGTACTAATTTTTTGTCAACTGTAAACATTATCTCTTTAACCCAACACTAAACACAAATACAGTATGAGAATGAATATTTTTCCATTGAAATTGGAATAATTAGATTATGTTTACAGTGGACACAAAATTAGTAGTAAGACACAAAGAATGTTAATAACGTGTGCAGCGGCATAGAAAATGCATTCCATTCAGTTAGTTGTCTAATAAAATTATAACTTTTACTGTATTCAAAGTTATCATATCAAAATAAAGTTTCTTTCTGAATAGAAATAATAAAAAAAACGAACAATCAAAAGTTATGGATTTTTGACCGGCTTCTCGTGAAATGGTCCACTGTGCGTGTTGGTTGCTTATCAAACACAACGGAAAAAATAATTATATTATTATAATAATTATAATGACAATAGTCAGTAAAATTTGCATTACTTTTGGCCAACACTTTATAATTATAAGGATGCGAGAGGTACGCGCTATTTTAGGGAACTTGCTTTGGCTGTAATTCCAACTAGTAATACCTGTTATTAAAGAGTGTTTTCTATTATTCCACTCTGAACTCACCTGCGAAACAGAATGCAATATGACCTTCTTGACGCTTTACTAAGTTATAAAAAATAATATGAATGTAAATGGCACATGTTGCATCTTATTTGTGGCTTCTCAGGAAATGTTGAATAAATTCATTTCCCTACAATGTATTCCAAGCAAGAAGCAGTGACGAATGGATTGAGAACGAAGCGGGTACTGTAACTTTAGATTTCAATTTAATATACATATTGTGTTTTATTGCTTTAAATAAACTATATTCAGTTTATAGTAAATACATTGTACCTTTCTTGTGTACACTAGTAATTTTTGTTTTGTTTTAAATAAAAGTTAAACTAAATATCTTGACGACTTTTTTTATTTTGATCGAATTCATTATTTGATATTTAAAAAAATTTAAATAAATCGGGTGATTTTTTTGTTATTTGGGTTTTCAGTGTAAAAAAAAAAGAATTGTGACATGTGGCAGTGCCAAAAATGTTCAGTAAGGTTTGCCATTTCATCATGCATAGATAGACTAACAATCGCACAACGCTTGCAAATCATTGCATTTTATTATCTAAATTCGTGCTGTGTAAATATCCATTTTTCTATCGAAAATTTGTCTTCAGCGATTAAGCTAATTTCTAGCTCAATGGGTGCGTCAACGAGCAGAATTGCCGAATTCGGTGTGAAGAGCAGTCAGAGGCAGTTCAACAGCTGCCAATGCAGCCTAAAAGATGTTTGGTGTGGCTTGAACGATGAAAACCGCAACGTTACAGTCAATGGAGCAAAGTGCCGTAGGATGAATACCGACTTCCTTTGCCCAAAGTGACAGAATTGGACGTGGTTGACATGTGGTCCCAACCGACCTATTGAGAGGCGAGTTTTGTGAGCAATTAATCTCACATTTTATAGCAGTCCATTGGCCGCCAAGATCACGTGATTTAACCTCACTAGGCTATTTTTTGTGGCGATACCAGATGTCTCTCGTGTACAGGGACAAGTCTGCCACAATTCCAGCCCTGGAAGATAACACTACAGCTGCCATTGGTGAGATACCCATCGAAGTACTGGAGAAAGTATGTCAAAATTGGAGCTCACGGATGGACCACCTACTGCGTAGCCGCGGCAATATTTACATAAAATAATCTTGAGAAATAAATAGCAGGCATTCACTTATTGACACAAATAAATATTTCATTCACTTTTGAAAATTGTGTCCTTTTTTTAGTTTTCATAAACCCAAACGGTTAAAAAATCACCCTATATGAAAATATGAGCAAAAACTAAAAAAAAAAAATTATTTGGCCGATTTTGGGAATTTTTGTCTTTGAGTTCGGCGAAAAGGTGAAAAATAATCTGACAATCCTGACCCCGGCCAACAGACTTTTGGACAACGTTGGCGACTGCGAAGCAACTTCTTAAATGCTGTCGTTAAAGGTAAACTAGTTGCTGCCTTTAAGGTTGTCTGGTTGTATTTACGAGTGTAGGTCCTAATGCATTTTATATGCTGATAATGTCAGGTTGTTGTTGGTGTATGCTGCTCGAGAGTTTTGGTGGTTTTGGGAGGTGGGTTTTTTTTTGTTATTACTTTTGTCTTTATGCCTTTTGTTTTTTTAATTTTTATTGTGATAGTTGTTGCTCATAGATGTTGCTGATTATCTTAAATATAATTTTGCAATATTGCATGTCGTCGCATACACATACAACGAGTACTAGTGTACATGTGAATGAAGGAACGAACGTATGAGGTATGCAATCATTTATTTCTTTCCATTTCATTTTCTTCATTCAGTTGGTTGCATGCGTTTGTGTGTTTGTTAATTGATCTTACACGAATATGTGATTTTTTTTAACCAAAAACAAACGAACATCATGCATCCATGGATCCATCTAATGCCTGAGAATTTAATGATTCATGGTATGAGAATCGCAAAAAGGGTAAAAAATGTCTTGCGTGTTGCCAAAGTCATATGGAAATGGTTAAGGCCTACCTACCTTCGATTGTGTTACCTTTTCTGGCACGAATTTTAAAATTTATAAAACGCTGAAACACATTATGTTATTTTCAACCTGGGGGCAAATTATTGTATTCGCTTTTTTTTTTATTTTTAATGAAAAACAGGATATATGGACAATATGGAAAGTAACAACATTTCTTCAAAGTTACTACATAATTTTTTTTTTTTATTGTCTTAAGTTCCTTTGTTTATCCATTATTTTAAAGCAGAACCGGCAGTCAAAAGAGCAAAAAGAAACATTATGAAGGCCGAAAAAGAAAACTCAGATATGTGAGGGTCTTTGGCGTAATACATCGAATAAAATTAGAAGCAGTCCCGTTCATAGACTAATGTTAGCTTTACCAGCTGTTGCTGAAAGACTTAAACCAGCGGATTGTTCACGACATCCCAGATAAGATAGAAATTAACAAGAAACGAAAATACTATTATGATCGATTAACGAGAGAACTTGCGGATCTAGAAATTAGGAAAATGGATCACAATGCTAGCTAAGACAGCATACAGGAAGTCCATGGTCTTTTGGATTCGTAAGCTATGAATGTATATGGCGGCGCAAATGCAATAATCTAAACTGAAGGCAGTAACAATAATTCCACGTCTTTGAAGCTTGTATCGCTACATAGCTTGTTACAACTCTTTCTCTATATCTGCATCACAAATGTTGCCATCTGCAAGAATGCAGCCAATTCAAATTATGACATTACTTTTGCGCCAACCTATACGTTGGCGCACCACTCATAGACGAAATGGAATTCAACGGCGGTCAAAGAATCGCAACAAAACTCAGATTCTGAAATAAATCCGACCATTTGATTCATCATCGGGAATTTTGCCATTTGAAAATTTTTCAGGTCTGGATTTCGCATTCATTGATTCATAACCAATAAGTAAAGAAAACCACTTAGAACAACGCCGAAACATTTAGCCGACTACGAGTGGTCGCTGACTTAGCTGTTTTCGGTTTATAAATTGGAAGGGGTAGGAAGGTGTAATAGGATTGGTTAAATGAGCCAGTGTAAAGGTAAACACCGTGGCATCGCTACACAACAGAATCCATCAGTATACATGTGTCTTAGCGAAATATTTATTCATTTTATACAACAATTTTAAAACAAGAGAAACCTATTTACTGACTCTACTACCTGGCATTGCTGTGCCTCATGAGCTTTGATTGTTGATGGTGTTGCTAGTAGAAATGCACTAAAGCATAAATCAGTTAGAGTGTTCTTCCTAACGTGAAATTGTTAGCCTTCAAATGTTTGTTAAGTAGTCCACCTCTTGCGAGGTTTTCTTGTCCATCTCTGCAGCGTTTATCCATTAATCAATAAACACCGAAGTACCTACTGAGATTAACCTCTTCACTTCTTGCTTCATTGCCTATTGCTATCGGAATCTCATGGTCCAATGCCTTAGAAGTACCTTTAGAGATTGACCCGTCCACCCGCCGCGGGTAATTCTTCTCCAACTCTTCCTCGTACCTCCCTTGGCCAATTAAAACCGATGTTTCTTAAAAAGATTAACGTCTCCGCCTCTTGCGAGGCTTCCTGGTTCATCCCTGTATTGGGGAAAAAGATGTCCAGCCTCACAGAACTCCATATGCACGTGTGAGTCTATATTAAAACTGGATATCGACTAGTATTCAGAGTTCACTTACTAGAGACCAAGTACAACCGTGGATTAGGGATTTTTTAAGAGAGTGTTAACTTCTCTACGCCACATCGGAATCAGAGACAGGAACATGTTACCGGCCGACACCACGAGGAGGTATAAGTCAGAACTTCTGACAGTGCACTCAATTACACCAAGCCGGATCTTTGTGCCTGCTAGCTGACGGCCTAATTAATGTATACTTGAAACCATAAATAATATTTGAGCCGTAAGTCTTGCTGAATGTTTCAAAACTTGCACTTGATTTTGAAATATATCTATTTTAAACAGTATTCCCATTTTAGCATTTTATTTACTAATTTTTTATTTTGCTAAATTTGGCACTACTTTTTGTCAAAAATCTCAAAATCTTTTTTAATTAACATCCAAAAATTTCACAAAAATGATTTTGAAAAATAAGTATCACTAATAACGATAAAAAATGTTCATTGTTTGATTTTAAAGCGGTTTTTATAAAAACTTGTAACAAACAAAAACGTGTAGATAAATTATTGTGAATTGAAACCAAGTCAAGACTTAGAACACCTCCGATATTATACATACGTACGAATAATTATAAATACATATTTAATACAGCTTTTCAATTATTAAAATTTCATCACTTTTGTTTTGCGTGGAGCATTTTAGCGCAACACGCGATACTGCATTCTTCCAATTTTCTTTTCCGTAAAAAATGCCATATCAAACCTAATTCGGATTTTTCAAATCTAAATCCTCAATTTAATACATTTAAATTATGGTCGAATTGAGTTTCGAAAATTTTAAAATAATAAATTTGATAGTATTTTTTAGTACTTATGAAATATCACATAAACCATCACATTTTGAGTAAGTCCGAAAATAAGGCTAAGTTCCTATCCAAAAATTTCGGCCGTTAAAAGCACTGAGATCAAAATGTGGACCAAGTTAGTTTGGTAACTTTTTTCCCATAATAATTTCGCCTATTAGAAAGTTAAAAAAAATTTTGTCAAATTAGCAAGTCGGCTAGAAATGGGATGGTATTGTACATATGAAGAACCTCTTTTAACTTAAAGCTTACAAAAGGTTGGGTTATATCAAATTTCAGCTCTCTTCCTATAGTGGAAATGCTCCGTACAAATATATTATTGAGTAAGTCAGTGAGCCAGTGCATGTGTGCCAAAATAAGCTTGTATGGCAAAATCTTCAAACTTGGCCTATAACATTACCTATACGTAGAGTTATTATGTTTCAAGTTTCATTATTAATTAATTATGATAAAAGGAATCAAAGTTATGAGGGGGGCTAGAAATAGCGCGAATGGTTTCGTGATTTATACACACTGCGTACTTAAGGCCTGAACTTGGCCTGGCGTACTACCGTGCGCCTTAATTTTAAAAACAAAAACAAACAGTTCGAAATTCATTCCTTAAGGATACGCTACGCCGGGCATTTAAAATTTAAGTCTTGCGTTTTTTCTGAAGACTATTGAAAATTTCACAGAGGCTTAAATAATAATTAAAACAAATGTTTGTTTGCTCTGTGGCATAACCAAATATTAAAGTTAAATTGCGGAATTTTTAAACAAATTTACAATTATGTTAAAGTTCCGATGTGAGCATTTACGACAAAAGTCTTGCTTCAGCTTTTATTGTCAATCGTAAACCCGTTTAATATAGGTTTTTGTTAAAAACGCTTGTTTTTACATCTTCACTCCTCTTACATGCAAAAAAAAACTACTACCCAATTACACTTAGCACCACAACCACCGTCGGCAATGAGTTCACATACATTTTGTATACAACGCAATATAACGCCAGATTGATCACTGTATTGCTGTCGGAATACAATCTGTGATGTCATTTATTTCTTGCTTCCTCTTTCGAACCTGCCATTTTGGACATATGTATGAACTTCGTAGAATTAGGGCTGACATTTTTTTAAATAAAATGGCCGCTTGATTATGGTTCTTTGTTGTCTCTTTTAATATGGCTGTCGACAGTGGTGCCAATTGCAATTGAGCTGTAACGATTATTTTTTGTTTCAAACTTTTGTTTAAAAGACCCTTAAATCTTTAGAGAAGACAAATCTAAAAAAAATATCTCCCACCTGTGCATATAATTATAAAAGTTAGCTAACCCCACTGAGCGTTTTTACGACTGTTAAATATTTGAATATTAAAAATGATGTTTTAATCAATCTTGAATGTGTTTTACGACAATTAACAGAATTTCACTTTAGCGCAGAATAAAAAAAAACATGCAGAAAAATAAAAATTTATTGTATTTTATTTGTGACTGTTTTGTTTTTCTTTTTAGCGAAACAGCAATTAAGAAAATTTCTTAATTATAATTACAAACTTAATTTTAAAGTCTGCATAAAAAAGTTTTTGATTGTCTTGAAATAATAATAATAAATTATAAAATACATAATTTCAAGTTCCCTGAGTGGTTGTACATTTTAAACAAACGTTGAGAGTGAGGTGAATAACGTAATCAATGGCAACTGATAGGGAATTTCTAAGCCAAGAGTTTATCTGTTGAAAATCAAAGAAACCTATTTTTTCCGAGTGCTATACTGGATTTTTTTTTTATTTGCTGTCTGTGTTACCAAGTCTCAGAACAATGCTGTCTGGAAAGGAGAATATCCAAAGTATGAAATGAAGTAAATCCGACTCGATTGGCTTGAGTTTATTGATAAAATTCTGGTAGAATATCCTATAAGTCAAGACATAATCACCCCTATTATACATTTCGATTCGAATTAATTTTTTTTTCTGTTTGACACTTTAAACTTTCTACGTTTCGTTACGATTGAAATTTTTACGATTGTGTGTATTCCACATTACCAGCGTAGCTAAGTTCGGTTTTTCAAGTTGGTAATTTAGCTTCAAAAAGTGTGTGATTCACAAAAAATGCAAGTATAAAATTGAGTTGAAAGTTTCATTAAAATATTTTTTTTTTAATTTGTTTTTCTTTTTGTACTGAAATGTAAGTTGTGTTTAATTCATTGCAGGTCGAAAACGTTGTTCTTCTCCAACAATAACCACGCTGCTATCGATTCCACATCTTGAAATTAAAACAAAAAAACTTTTTTTTGTGCTACAATGATATAAGAAAAAATTAAGATAACACCTTCGGCGCGCAAGAATTCTTCACACTGGAATAGTTTGGCCAAAAACACCTCTTACTTGCAAGACGTTTTTTAAGAGGCATGTCTCTAAAGTCAATATGTGTCTTGATACTTTTGTTACCATTTTTGTGGTTTCTTTCTTCTCACGTGTGAGTATAATTCGTTTTTTTTTCAAACAACGACGAATGGTTTTTGATAAGCATTGACCGCAGTATATTCCATTATAAGTTTTCAGATTATGACCCTTTCATTTCGCCCGTCGCATATATTCCAGTGGCTTTCTAATTTCTAATTCTTGTGTCAACTACAAACTCTGCCAAATTTTACATATTTCGAAGTTCGGACAAAGATATTCGTACGCTCTTCAATTTAACTTCAATTTTTCGCCCATCTTCACTCACTTATTTGGCATATCTTGCTTTCATTTTAAAAGTTACAAAAAAATATTGATTTTTATCCCGTTATAATAATAAAATTAAAAAAAAAAAAAACAAATCCGTCTGCTGACTTTTGTAAAGTGTTTTTGTGTTAAAATGTTATCTGGAGAAATGATTTAATTTTTATACCTATTTTTAACTCCCTTCTTTTATGGTAATCTAACGCCAATTTTTTGACATATACTGTAATTCGCAGACGTCCTTGGCCTTTTGTGATATAGTATAAATACTTAATCAGACCAAAACCTAAAAGTGAAAATAAGGCCATGTTCCCATCCAAAAATTTCGGCCGTAAAAAGTACTGAGATCAAAATGAGGACCAAGTTCTTCATATGTACAATACCATCCCATTTCTAGGGCAACTTGCTAGTTTGGTAAAATTTTACCCATAATCCTTTCGCCTATTAGAAAATTTAAAAAAAAATGTTCCAAGCTAGCAAGTTGACTAGAAAAGGGATAGTATTGTACATATGAAGAACTTGTTTCTCATTATGATCTCAGTACTTTTAACGGCCGAAATTTTCGGAGAAGAACTGTGGCTTATTTTCACATTTATGTTTTTGTGCTGATCTGAGTGCTTTTCAAGAAGTTTTTTTTGTTTGTTAACGCATGTACAAAACCTCTTTTAACTTAAAGCTTACAAAAGGTTAGGTTATATCAAATATCAGCTCTCTTCCTATAGTGGAAATGTTCCATACAAATAAGAGGGAAACTCTAGTCCCCCGAGATAAAAAGTTCCCAATTTCATTAATTATTCTTCAAGGCCTACCTGTATGCAAAATTTCTATAGTGTAAGTGTCCTATACAAATAAGGAGAAACCATACAAAGATAGAAATCCACCATTTTTTTTTTTTGTAAAGTTACATTGCGCATTTAAGCGATAAAGATTTGTATATAAGCTTTTAATGTTAAAAGACAACTATGAAAACATACTTATGATAACTAATCTTTTGTTAGCATTTTGCTATCATCTGCTAAAAACTTTTTTAAGCAGTCCCAATTTAATGTTTAATTTAACACTTCTTGTATTCTAAATCTAACCATAAAACTAAAATGATTTTTCATTTAATTCATTTCTTTTTCAATGACTTTACGAATAAATAGTCAATCACTCAGACTCACGAATAAATAGTCAATGCCAATCTTATTGTGCAGTGCATAGCATTAAATTGAAAATAATATTTTATTATAATGAAATTGTAAGTACTAAAATTACTTGAAATGGTCAGGCAGGCAGGCATTCATTGAACGAAGAAAAGTAAAATGAAGCCAGCATTTCATTGCTAGTAATTGTATCAAAACAACCAGCAGCAGCAACAGACGTGTATCTTTGGCAGCTTCAATAATACACAATAAGAAACAACTTAAACAGTAATAACAACGATTAATAATTTGTTGTACGTTTCCACTTCATGCTCTGATGCCTCAGAATAAACCTATGTATGTATTCCAACGTGAAAATAAATATAAAAGAAGCGTTATTGGATGTTTGAATAAGCTTAATTGATCAACTGTTGAAAGATCCGCAGTTTAAAACTTTTTTTTTTAATTCATATCATTAGTAAATTTTAAAATGCACATCGAAATTGTCAATTTTTTAATCCAAATGCGGAAAGCTGAAGTTATAAAATTTTATATAAATATTTATAAATCATAAAAGATTTTTATCTTATGATTAATTACACTGTTCTGCTATAAAATCCTGCTTTCAATAAAAATATAATGAATCTGAAGTATTTGAATCGCTGAATACAAATCTGTTCTTATTTTTTTTCTACCACGCACAAATTTATTCAAATGGGCGTGACAAATATGACCGTCTTAATAGGGCGACTACAATAGTTCATTTCACTATAACACAAGAATAGCTAATCCGATTTCAATAAACAAAGCATCAAAAGATGCGGTATGAAATATTTACAAACACAAAATGATGAATTGACAATATTATTATAGTCAGGCATCGTAAATATGTATATTAACCTTCTTATGATGATCGCCTCCTGGTAGGGTATCTCTTCTTAAACCATTGTCATCGTGGAAGAAACAATAAGTTAAGGATAACTATAACAACTTTATATAAAAAAATAAAACCAAACTAATAGTATATACGTATCGTTTTACTTTAAAGCTTTCAGATTCGTCAAACTATTGGTATTAGTTACTCAATTTCGATTTCCTGTCGATAGAGATACGCTCTATGTTAAATTAACAGTAAGGCGCTGATTTTGTCAGCTGATCCGTAACAGTACGAAACGAATCTACTAATTTTAACATAATAGTTGACATATATTAGCTTACGTTTATACCAAAATTTCTTAAAGTGTATCATAAAGCAACTAAACACAGCCAACGAAATGTCAAAAGAAAATAAAGCAAACAAAAATATTGTAAATTTGTCCATTATTAAAAATAAGAAAATTGGTTTTTTGCTCAGTGAAAAAGGAAGGAAATCAAATAACTATAAAAATATATAAATAAAATTTGCATTAAAATATACAGGTTGTTTATAATATTAATTTGAGTCCACAAAATAAATGTGAAAGACAAGAAAAAAAATAAATCACAACAAAACATTTTTAAATGGTAAAAATTGGATTAAAAACTACCAAAGGTAAAATATAATCTTGTTATAAGAACAAAGACTGAAAAGCAAAGAAAATATTACCCATGACATTGAATTTTACGCAGGTTTACTGTGAAGTGTCATCAAGGATACACTCATTACTTCGTGTTTTTGCCAGTTTTGTTTTTGTAATAAATTGAAGCCATATTAGCGTAGAAGGGGGATCAAATAATTTGGGTGGTTTCTTATACCAGCTAATGATATCACCAGCCAGCTTTCATATGTCCCTTTCATTAGAGGTCTTTAAAAATTCATCAAAATTGTGTTTGGTGTGCATTTGTGGACACAATCCCAGTCCACTCCGGCTACAACTGTTGCGCGCACACGTAGCTGGTTTGGATTTGGATTTACTCCAGAACAACTACTAACAATAACACAGCATTTGAAAAGATTGTGTCTAGCTCATAGAACGACAAAAATGTCCTCACAATCCTCCGACTCCGTGGACGATGATGTGAGGTCAGAAGCAAATAATGCAGTAGCCGTTGATACAATAGTAAATTTTTCTAGTCAAAGAAGAGATCTAGATGCCTCATTGGAATCTGATGATGAGTATGAAGTGGCTGGTGCTATGATAAATGTTGAAGGTTACTGCTATGCCGACTATCGCATCGAACAGTATGCTCATAGAGTACTGGATTTTAGTTCTCAATATGGCATCGATTTAAGTATATCCTATACAGCTCCAAATATAACGGGCAGACCTTCAAAGTATCCAGAATATGGAGATTTTCCCCAAACGTTTGCTATGGTAAATATTTGTTTTGTATACTGTAAATATTATATTGTTTTTATTTGGGTTTTTATTATTAGCGCACTTACGGCGATTGGTGGGACAAAGCTCCGTCGTGTATACGTGAAATATCGATACAAAATTTACCTAAGGTACCCGCGGAAGACTTTATTGTTTTATGTTTTGAAGACTATGTAATACCCGATGAAGTAGTTATTTTTGAAACTTTCAATCCTGGTGCTGTAATACGTATTTGGGCGTATACGATTGCCAAGACTTGGATATGTTTGTGGGAAGATAATGATTTCTATACACGACCACCGTATGTGGCCGGTAGAGCTAGACGTTTTGCACCACCTTTAAAACGTATGCAATTACCAACCAAGTAAGTAAAGTGTATTAAGTCGTATATTTATTCTTTTAAATATTTATAAGGCATTAGCTTTAGGTTAAGTCAGGTATATACATATAACTTTTTCTACTTAAATACCTTTCAAAACAAATTGAAAATGAAGCACTGTTTAATAAACTTAGCTTCGAAATATAATAAGAGTAATGTGTTAAAAATATTACAAAGGTGGTCTGTAATATAAAATATAACAATCACGCATGCAAACATACCCTTTAATGCATATTAAACAGTTGCAGAGCTTGTAAGGAAGAGAAAATCAAAACAAAATCCATACAAATGTCTGTGCTTTGTCACAAAAATTTTTATTTTCAAAAGAAAATTAATTTCGGAAAATTTATATAGTTCTCTATACATTTTAGCTCATAAAATAAAAATTTGTTGTGCAAAATTTTTAAATTTTCTTAGAAAGAAATATATAGAAACATTTCCAAATTAATAAGGTTTATAGCTTAAAATGATGCCAAAAAAACTTGGACGTATAAATTATTTTGAAAATTCCAACATACAACAAATCTCTACTCCGCAGCGAAATGAGCTCCGTGAGTATCGAATTTCACAATATAAGCAAAATTATATACAATCTATAATACATATGGTACGAGAAACGTATCCCAAAAGCTTTGAGTCCATTCAATATCAATACGATACAAAAACGCAAGATAAAATATTTGATATTAAAAATCATGCACGTAAAATCCGTTCAAATTGTGAAAAGAAAGTGCCAACCGTAATAAAATCAACCATTATTCAAACCAAGAAAACTGTTACATCAGACGTACAAAATGAATGCGTTATATCCCTTTTACAGAAATTACTTAAAAAATGTAATCAGTCAACTAAAATTTACACAAATAAACCTGAACATGATGTGAACAAAAGCCGGGTTCATTTTAGCAAAATATTGCATACATTAGAAGATAAAAATAAATCTAAAATGTGTACAGATAATGAGTCAGCCCCACCAGTATTGGTAGAAACTCCGAAAAATATATGTGCTGATAGAGAAAAAAGGAAAAATGGCATCTTAAAAGAAACAAACACGCCAAAAAAAAGGCGAAAAACAAGCAATTATGTATCAGATGTTTTAAGTGAAAATCTTCGTAATGCTATAATTCAGAGTATAAAGATATTATTTAGTGGCCCTCCTTTAAATGCAACTATTCGCTAACTAAATAAGGATATCTACGTTTAAAACCGTTTAATATCATATGGAATATTTGGAAACATAAAAAGTAGTGTATGTATGTAAATTATCTGTTTAAATTTATTTTAAAAAGTATCCAAACGACATATTTATATGCTGTTTGTTGCATATACAAGTTAATACTCTCACTGCCCCAAACCCATACTTACATGTTGCTTCAGAATATTTTATAAATAGAACTCTTTATTATTTTGCAATGCTTTGCATTAATTCGCTTATTTCAAAATCTTCTTTCCCACACATTTGTGCTAACGACATACTTACATGTTGCTTCAGAATATTTCATAAATAGAATTCTTTATTATTTTGCAATGCTTTGCATTAATTTCTTTATTTCAAAATCTTCTTTCCCATGCTTTGTGCTAACGACAACACTTGAACCTTTACTTAAAAACAAAGGTGTCATGTTCGCGTTGCAACTGCAAACATTATTTGCATAGTTTGCAAATATGGGGCGGGTAAATGGTCTAAGCTAAGGTTTTATTATTATAAGTTTTGTATTTTAAGTTCAGTCTTAATAACACCAAAAAGGAAGCACATAGTGCTGTAAATAAAGACCGAAATAAAAATAAACAATCGTTTTTATTTAAGTGGCGCCCGAGCGAGGACCTGAATAATTAAAGTAGTATAAAAAATAATAAAAGTCCTTCAATAAAATAATAAAGCCTTGGTAACGGCCCCCAAGTAGGAAACAAAAGGGAGTGACTAGAATGGCACAGCCGCCCAAGCAATAAGTTTAATAAAGTTTTAAAAAGTTAACAAAAGTAACTATTCCACAACACATCACTCTGATGAACTAGAAAGTGTAAAACTATTACAAACAACAACAATTACAACTAAATAAATAACAACACAAGTGGTGAACTATAACCAATTGTTTTAAGAGAAAGAAAGAAAAACAAGAATACTTATAGAATAATATGGATGAAAATTTTAAGCTATCGCAATCTTATTAAAGAAAAATGCAATAAAGAAATTATAAACAAAATTTCTTTTCAACAATTTGTGCTGACAATAAATACAATAAGGACAATATAAAAAACGCTATTATTAAAGGATCACGACCAACAAAATAGAAGAAGCCGCACGTCAACAAATACAACCACTAAAGAAGGAAGGATGGCTACTACATTTTATTTTATGTAAGAAATTTTTACGTATTTTTTATTTAAGTTATGAAAAGTAGAAATTAAGAAAAAAGAAAATATTTTGTAAATCTTGTGAAGAAAATCATACTGATCTAGAAATTGATCGAATTTAACGTAATATCTAGACAAGAGAATATTAAAAGCGAGAAATATAGTTTAGAAAAAATAAGTAGTACACTTAAAGCAGAAAAAAATATAAAAATAGAAACAATAAAATAAGAATAATAATAAATCAAATCATCAATTATTGAAATAGCTCTTTCCCTTAAAGAAGGGAAAGGATCAATAAGGGAAATTAGTAACAAAAGGAAACATAAAAATAAATCATATTTTTGAGGGAAAGAATAAAAATGGGTAACGAAGAAGAAATAGCTGCAACCTTATCCAGGTTGAACTTAAGTACTTCATCCTCCTCACCATCAACACTATCCACATTTACGACAAATCAGAAAAAGGAACTAGTGGACATCATATCCCGAACAGTCTCTTCCATTCTCAATCCAGCTGCTGAACAGGATGAGGAAATCTCTGTAGATTTTAGAAATGCAGAGGCATCAGACCGAGTACCTGATGTTGTGAAATGTTTGAGGGAGTTCGCGGGGAAGCCCGGTGAATTTAACTCATGGCGGAAATCCGTAGACAGGATTCTGTTAATGTATGGTCAGAATAGAGGTAGTCCCAAATATTTCGCGATCCTTCATACGATTAGACACAAAATTGTGGGCGAAGCAGACGCAGCCCTTGAGTCCTATCGAACCCCTCTAAATTGGGAAAAAATTAAAAAGTGCTTGATGATGCACTACTCGGACAAAAGAGACGTTGGTACAATAGAGTACCAAATGACGACCCTTACACAAAGAAATGATACGATACAGGAATTTTATCAAAAGGTTTACCAACATTTATCTTCGATTTTAGACAAAATTGACTGCCTAGATATAGGTGAAGATGCGTTGTCCGCCATGACAGCGGCCTATAGAGGGAAAGCACTCGACACTTTCATCAGGGGACTAAATGGGAATTTACCCAGTCTATTGAGTGTTAAGGAGCCAACGAGCCTACCACAGGCTCTACAACTGTGTCTTAAACTCAGCAATATGAATTACCGAACATTACATGCAAATAGCATGGAAAAAGCACAAACAGGTATTAAAGCTTCTGGTTATCAGCGCTCCGGTCAAATGCGACAACCATTTTACCCCGAATTGACAAATCCTCACCAATACTATCCCAAACATTTTAATCAGCGTCCATTTGGGCAGATTCAGGTAAGACCCAACTTTCAAAATACCTTTCCGCAAGACAATCGCAGATCATTTCTGCCACCAAAACCTCCAGTGCCTATGGACATAGATAGAACAACCCAAACTAAGCAAGTGAATTATCAAAATAGACCACCAATTCAAGTTACACAAAATTCTCAAACCCCAAGGCAGAGTAACACCACACTCAACCATGGTCGATATGATTACTATAACCAATCTAATAAGAGACCAGCTTCACAAAACATGCCCAATCAAAATAAGATCCAGCGAATTTTCAATACAGAAGTAGAATTGCAACCTCCTGCTGGTTATTATAAGATGGAGGAATATCAAAATGAATACGATGAAAATGAAGTTACCAACACCAATGCTGATGATATTAATTTTTTAGATTAAGCACTTCTTCATTACCATATTTCCTTTTTAAAATGAAAAACGGTAATGAACTCAAATTTCTCCTGGACACGGGTTCTAACAAAAACTATGTAAATGACAAATTAATTCGGAATCCCATTCCAAACAAACCCTTCTTTGCAAATTCTGTCGGTGGTGTCGTGGAAATTACCCATCATACTTACGTTGATATTTTTAATAACGAAATAGGCAAAATTAAATTTCATATTTTACCGAGTCTTACAACTTTCGATGCCATCATAGGAAACGATACCTTGAGGGAATTAAGTGCAGTTATATTTACAAATGAGAACTACTTCATTTTGTTGAACAAATACAAATATCCTCTTTACCAATTAAAAATTAATTCTGTAGCCCATACTACTTTGAGACTGAATCATCTTTGCATAGAGGATAATAAAAACTTGAGACAACTTCTTAATACGCATCCAACCCTGTTCGCTGAGCCCGATATGAAATTAACATATGTGACGAATGTAAAGGCCGAAATTCGAACGAAAAGTGACAGACCAATTTACTCAAAGACCTATCCCTACCCAATGCCTTTAAAAAAAGAAATTGACAAACAGATAAGGGAGTTGCTAGACGATGGCATTATTCGACCATCAAAGTCTCCCTACAATTCGCCGGTATGGATCGTACCAAAGAAAGAAGACGCCTCAGGCGAGAAAAAATACCGTATGGTAATCGATTATCGTAAATTGAATGAAGATACCATACCTGACAAATATCCTATCCCAGACATTACCACCATTCTTGCAAATCTGGGATCGAACAAATACTTCTCGACCATCGATCTTAAGAGTGGATTCCACCAAATTGCTCTCAATGAAGCCGACATTGAGAAAACGGCTTTCTCAGTTGCAAATGGAAAGTTCGAGTTCACACGACTTCCATTTGGATTAAGGAATGCGCCCGCTATTTTCCAGCGCACCCTGGACGATGTGCTTAGGGAACACATCGGTATTCGCTGTTATATTTATATCGACGATATAATTATTTTCAGCAAAACTAAAGAGCAACATTTCAAGGACTTAGAAATTGTCTTCGATACCCTAGAGAAGGCACATTTGAAAGTGCAATTCGATAAATGTGAATTTATCAAAGAAGAAACCGAATTTCTGGGTACCATAGTGTGCCAAAATGGCATTCGCACTACATCAAAGAAAGTAGAAGCCATTTTGAATTTCCCACAACCAAGGAATATCCACGAACTGCGATCATTTCTGGGCTTGACGGGATATTATCGAAGGTTTATAAAAGCATACGCGCTAATTGCTAAACCCCTTACTGAAATACTTAGAGGAGATTTGGGAAGAATATCAAAAAAATTGTCTAGAAAGACACCGATAAAATTTACGGAGAAACAAATAGAAGCCTTTAATCAGTTGAAGAAATGCTTAACATCAGATGATGTTATGCTCCACTATCCGGATTTCGATAAGTCCTTCGAGTTGACTACAGATGCGTCTGATTACGCTTTGGGAGCCGTCCTTTCACAAGGTGGTAGACCAATCAGCTTCCTTTCTAGGACTTTAAGTAGGGCTGAAGAAAATTTCGCAGCAAACGAAAAGGAAATGCTGGCGATAATTTGGGCCTTACGCTCACTCAAATCTTTCCTATACGGATCAAAGAAGGTCAGAATTTTCACTGACCACCAGCCACTAACCTTCGCGCTAAGCAACAAGAATACAAATGCAAAAATGAAACGGTGGAAAGCACAGTTGGAGGAATATAATCACGAGCTTATTTATAAGCCAGGCAACACAAATGTGGTTGCAGACTTCCTTTCAAGGCCTCCGATACCAAACATCAACTCGGTTACGGTGCACAGCAGCGATAGCTCTTCTGAAAATCTGATACCTTCAGTGGAAACACCAGTCAATGTTTTCAAAAATCAGGTTTTTATTTCAGAGGACTCAGAAAGCTCGTACAAGTTTCAGATTATTTTTCCAAATTATCACAGACATCTTATAATGGAGCAAACATTCTCCGATGACTTACTGGTTTCACTTCTGAAAAAATACCTAAATCCGTGCGTTATAAATGGTATAAAAACAACGGAACCGATAATGTTGAAAATTCAGAGAATTTATCCAAATTACTTCAGCAATTACAAAATTCGTTTTACTCAGCAGGTGGTTGAAGATCTTACAGATACAGAGGATCAAACTAGAGTCATAATCGAGGAACATAACCGTGCCCATAGAAACGGGAAAGAAAATAGACTGCAGATACTTGGAAAATATTATTTTCCGGCTATGATGAGGAAGATAAAAAGTATAACAAAAATATGCAAGATATGCAAAGAGAACAAGTATGAGAGACGCCCAAATAACACAAAATTGGGAACTACACCTTTGCCAGAATATCCAGGGCACACAATTCACATTGACATTTTTTCAACTGACAAACATAAAGTATTAACTTCCATAGACAAATTTTCAAAATTGGCCGTAGTTAAAAAAGTGGATGGGAAAAGTATCGAAAACATAAAAAAACCTTTACGAGATATAATATTTTACTTTGGAGTCCCAAAGGTAATGGTTTTTGACAATGAAAAGACATTTAGTTCTCAACCTATAAAGTTTATGTTAGAAAGCGAGTTCAATATCAAAAGCGTTTCCGCGCCGCCATACAAGAGTGAAGTAAATGGGCAAATCGAAAGATTCCATTCAACTCTGGCAGAGATTATGAGATGTTTAAAACACGAACGTCCCGACAAAGATTTTGTTGAATTGCTGGATTGGTCCACAAACGAATATAATCACTCTATTCATTCCGTCACAGGCAGGAAACCCGTTGACGTATTCTTTGGCAGACCCAGTTCTAATTACGAAAATAGGGAGGACATTAGGAACGAGACTTTAAGGAAACTAAGAACAAAACAGGAAAGAGATTTACAATATCACAACAAAAATAGGCAGGAAGCTGTTAATTATGAGGTGGGACAAAAAATTTTTGTGAAACAAAACAAAAGATTAGGAACTAAGCTCTCAAAAAGATTCAAAGAAGAGGTAGTTAAAGAAAATAAGAATTCCACAGTAATAACAGAATCAGGCAAAATAGTACACAAAGACCGCATTAGAAACTAACCAAATCGTATTTTTCTAGACCACTTATATTTCTGAAATTTGCTTACGGCCACGGGTCAGTTGAAATATTGGATTATTCGCAATCTGAAATCGTGACTATTGAAGACGGCAGTGCGAAGATTCAAATCGGTACGTACAGAATTCTACATTTCATCAACCTGACGGAATATGCCACAATAATAGAAGAATTGAGGGTCGAGTTTGACAAAACCATACCTTCATCTCACCCACTTCATCCTTACATTGCGGAAGAAATTAAAACCATTATCATAAACATCGAACATATCATCCCCAAGAATAGAGACAAACGCTCATTGAATTTTATAGGCTCAACTTGGAAATGGGTTGCAGGAAGTCCAGATCATGACGATCTTGTAGCCATAAATGACAAATTTAAGGAAGTAATAGATAATAATAACAAACAATTTATAATTAACAGAGATATTGTACAAAGAATTAACAATATTACTAAAATTAGCAATTTAATACTAAAAACAATAAAAAGCAGTAGTGAACTGCAAACAATACAAATTCTCCAATACAAATTTAAAATTGATATTGTAAAACAGGAAATAGAAAATTTAGGTAACGCCATTCATTTGACTAAAGCTAATATCATTAATACATTAATATTAACAAAACAAGATATCAGTAGAATTAACAACATATTCAAAAAAGAAAATATGCCATTTGATTCCTTAGAAGAATCACTAAATGTGGCAGAAATAAAAATCGCTTTTAAAGAAAATATTTTAATTTATATTGTAAAATTACCAAAAACTGAGATTGGAACTTGTAGCTCATTGCTAATAAAACCATTGAGCAAAAATAACTCTGTATTAAAGTTAAACTTTGAGAAAATATTAAAATGTAATAAAAATTATTATGGTTTAGAAAATGTGTGTAAATCAGTAAATAAAATAAACATTTGTAAGCAAGATCAGATAATAAATCTAGAGAATAAAAATTGTATAAAAAAATTGATGGAAAACGAACCATACAATTGTATTACTACAAACGCAGAACACATAAAACACGTAGAAGAATTGTCAAACGGATTAATTTTATTAAACGATTTCAATGGAAATATCACTTTAAAAAATATTACAAAGAAAATAAATGGTTCATTTTTGATCAAAGTATTTAATGAAACTGTAAACATTGATAATTTAAGTTTTACAAACATAGAAACACAAAGCTTGAGACCATTGCCAGCATTGATCAAACACTCAGATTCAATTTCTGAATTTAATGAAGTATTATCACTGAAATTTATGAAGGAATTAAACATTAAAAATATAAAAAGAATTAACTCCTTGAATTTATTAGTCAAGTCCAGTATGTTTGCACATTTCGGTCTACTTACCTTTTTAATGATCATGATTTTGATTTTCAAATGCAAGAAGAGTAAAACAAAGGAAGTTGTTGTCAAAAATAATGAAGCCGTTACGATGCCGACTAAAATAGTCGCAAAGAATATAAGTCTAAACGACATCCCATATTTTTGAACCAATCGGGGACGATTGGAATTTCGGAGGGAGGAGTTAATACTCTCACTGCCCCAAACCCATACTTACATGTTGCTTCAGAATATTTTATAAATAGAACTCTTTATTATTTTGCAATGCTTTGCATTAATTCGCTTATTTCAAAATCTTCTTTCCCACACATTTGTGCTAACGACATACTTACATGTTGCTTCAGAATATTTCATAAATAGAATTCTTTATTATTTTGCAATGCTTTGCATTAATTTCTTTATTTCAAAATCTTCTTTCCCATGCTTTGTGCTAACGACAACACTTGAACCTTTACTTAAAAACAAAGGTGTCATGTTCGCGTTGCAACTGCAAACATTATTTGCATAGTTTGCAAATATGGGGCGGGTAAATGGTCTAAGCTAAGGTTTTATTATTATAAGTTTTGTATTTTAAGTTCAGTCTTAATAACACCAAAAAGGAAGCACATAGTGCTGTAAATAAAGACCGAAATAAAAATAAACAATCGTTTTTATTTAAGTTACATTCTTACATAAGTAAGTATGTATGTATTAATACAAACTTTGGAAAGGCCAAACAAAATCAAGTAACTACACATATTAATTATTAAGTTATTTTAATTTGAATTGTATTTAACACAGTTTTGCTCAGCTAAACAAAAAAAAATTCACCTTGAGGATAAAAACCGTGATTAAAAATTATTAAAAACTTCATATGTGAATCATCTGAACATCGGATATACATTGGACATTTTTTGACATCGAAGCAAACCTCTTACATTTTGGGTACTTATTCTACCTCCTTCGCTCCTCAAATTAATTTCAGGCACCCGATTTGTAATTCACGACTACCTCACTTTAATTGAGTCTCATGCTAACGCTAGCCTTTACTTTTGATTTGATTTTAGACTGTCAGCTGGTAACAGTCGACACTCCTACTCATCACGGAGTCACTTGTAATTGCTAGCATTTGTCTAAGGCTTAGCTCCCCCATGGTATTCACATCTAACAAGTGTCTGCTCGTAGTACTAAGCCTTATGATAGCAGGTGCTGGACATTCACAAACAATGTGCGCCAACGTCTCAGCCTCTTCCAGGCACAGTCTGCAAGTATCATCTACGATTTTCATCTTGGCCAGATGATACTTGAAGTATCTATCTTAAGGTAGCCCTAAGCACCTTGCTGGCCTTCCTGCCGAGGGGCTTTTTAAGATCCATTTGAGACTGTCGACATGTGGTAGCCTCCTTCCACCTTACCAGGTGTAATGAGTTTACACATTGTGGGACTCCTAATAGGCCATTCCCCAGTGCAACTCTGGTTTCTGGACCACAGAAATCCACATCAAGTGCCATGTTTGCTAGTTCGTCTACTGCTTAATTCGCAGCTGTGTCCATGTGTCCATTAACCCAGATCAACGTCATCTCATTCAGCGAGGCGGCACATCTGTATAGTTTCAGAACATATTGCAGCAGTATTTTGGAATACAAGTGCAATGAGAACCTTTCTCCCACGCACCCGACTTCGAGCAGGTGATTCAACATATGCAGCAACCCAAACAAGTCTGCCTGGTAAAGTGATACGTATTTCTCCAGATGCAGACTGAGAATGCTCCTACCCTGCCTCTCATAAGAGTACTATAAGTAAATATGCTGATGTCGTTCGACTACTTTCCCTCTATTCATGCGTTCTATTGGCGCCCGAGAGTCCCTAACCTCTATTCTAAGGAGGTCCAGAATACTCTTATGTCCGATGTTTGGCCCAAAGCTATGTTATATGGCATATGTTGGTTATCTTAAAACGTTGTAACCGCTTAACATCTTTAGCTAGCGAAGACAGCGTACACGAAACAATTACCTACGAGGGAAAAGCAGAGAATCTTTAGTAAACGAAAAACCGGTTTTAGACATACATTTAAACCTTTACAAATTAGTATCATTCGTTAATTTTGAGTTCGGAGTTTTTAATTTTTTCTTAGAAGTTTTAAAATTTTTTAAAGTTACTAATCATTTATTTCTTTTATAGGGTCTTATTTCAGTGGGGAGTATTTTATAATATCTAAGACCATCTGGATTTAGTTAATCCCACTAACTTTTAGCATAGGTTAGGGTTCTGATAGGTTCGCAAAGTTACAACACCCCATTTACCTTTATATGGGTGTTGTTATTGTTGTAACAGCTCTGCTGTTTTCGAACGTTCTTTTCTGCGAGAAATTTAAAAGATTAATTATTTGTGTTAGTGACATTAGGTATCCCAGGGTTTATGGGACAAAAATGATTTGGCCTATGGGGACAGCTAAAAGAATGCACTGTATCGTGAGAGCTTGGTGACAGGCGGTGCAACGATTTAGCAGTTGAGCATAGTGCACCAGCCTGCTTGGTAGTTATCGCTCGGAACGATATAGATGGGGAATGGGCGCCTCTAAGGTGCTGCAGAATATGCCGTGGGGGAGGATCTTGCCTGCTTACTTTTTGATGGTTTTTGTGGTTAGGCAGGTGACTAGCGTGCTCAATTAGAAGCATATTTCGTACCGGCAGTACATTGGTCTCCTCGGAGGTATGTTCTATATTTGTCATTTTGACACATCCCGTTGCGATTTGGAGTGCATTGTTGTTCGTGTCATTTGCAGTGTTCGCAATTAAATGCCGCCGAGGAGATCGACCTGTAGCTTTAAATGGTCTGTGTGCTTGTATTAAATATTGTAAAGTACTTGTTTTAGGCATAATCTTACCTGTTATTAGTAGAAGGTCACTTTGCTTTAAAATAAATTGTTTGTTGCTCCTTGTGCTCGAGTCTAGTTTAATCGCGGGCTTAAGTTCAGGATCCCTTTTGGAATAAACTATGGCGATACGTCCATGGCACAAAGGCGAGTTCTAAACATTATTAGAGTCACAAGACGCAATATAATGGGATCAGGAAACTTTTTTTTAATAAAAACAATTTTGCGCGCAACGGCGGTGGTATTGGGAATAATTATATGCAAACGACATCATTCAAATAAAGCAAATTTCTTTGTAGTTATTTTATGAATCTTTGTTTCATTTCGTTTTCAAATTCACCAGACTGAAAAAATACCCTTTATAATTCGACATACATATGTATATTTAAGTACATATACAAACTTCTTAAAGGAAACCTAAGAAACATCAAAATTTATTATTTTTAAATTGTCAGTGTGTGAAGAAAATTTTTGGCCAGAAAAAAAAATTTATAAAGTTTGCAATGAATGCTAAAGAGTATCTCATAAAAACAATTGAAAATAAAGAATATATCCTAAGAAACATAATGAAAGAAATAGAAAAATATGAAAAAAATATACCCCCTTCCGTACGAAACCATATTAAAGGATCAAAATGTATTCAACACATTAAATGCAACCTGCAAGGGAGAGAATACACGCCTAAAAAGGATATTGTTATAAATCAACAATTTCGTAAAAACTGCTACAAATACTTAATGCAAACGCTGAGAGAAATTCGTTCGCAAAATCAAGGAATGCAACGAAAGTTGGAAAATTCTGTCTGTAATAATCCAAAATGTAATAAAAAATTATACAACGAACATATTGCTAAAAGGCATAAGGGAGATGAAGAACACGTTCTTCGCCAATTGTATCCTGTAGTTAAAGCAAAAACTTCCACGGAAACTACTAAATGCATTGACAAATGTCACGCTAAGCCTAAAACATTACAGCCGGTCTCAGAGTCCTCCATATGTCAGAATTGTTTAGAGCCCGAATGTTCTGAACAACAATACAATGGTTTTTATCGAAATAACATTGAAGAACTCGGCAATTTCTTTTACCATCAAATTCATTCTGCCTTACGAAATAACGAATATACTCATCAAATCGCTTGAATTGCTTTAAAGGAAACGTATAAAATATCCTGGATTATAAAAAAAACCCCTGGGTGGTAAACAATCGATCAGTTTTTTATTCTAACAAATTTGTAAAGTTAAGAAACAATTAGTAAAAGTTGGTTTATTATTTATTTTTTTAACATTAAAATTTTTACAAATACAATCCAAGAATTACTATTTCGTTGATCTATGTAAAATCCTATTTATTAATATGATGGAAATCGATTTTGAAAATGAAGGATCTTAAATTCGTTGTATTCAATTGTTGTATTCAAATCTTAGACTATTTTGTACTGGGTTAAAAGGGCCGTCTCGCAAGGCTCAGGGTATCGTTTTTTCTTAGTCTTTGGTGTTCACCGAACTGCAGCAAAACCCGGGCGTAGGTGTTAGGATGGACTGATAATTTGCTTACGTATTCGCAGAAGTATCTTTTATTTTTTTCTTGGATTGTGAGAAAATTTTAAATCCCGGGGAATATTCTCATTTCGTATGTACCATGGAGCGCAAACGATTAGTCGTAGTAATTTAGACTGTTGAGAGTGATCAAAAAATAATTCTCAGTACTTTAATATAACATTTTTAGTACCATTAATTTTTACGATAGGTGCAAGTCGACCCATCTTAGGTCCACTTTTTGTTTATTTTTTTTTTTTGTAGTCTAATTTTACATAGGTAGATTTAAATAAAATTCGAACAATACTGAAAATGAATAACAATGGTAAACGTTGCAGATTTTTATAAATATATAATGGTACAGTTGTCCAGCTATTAGTAATTAAATAATGTGTTGCATTTAAAAGCGTACATATAAATTTTTCCAGTTATTAAAAATAAGTAAAGTTTTTACCCATAAGTATTGTCTATGGTTTGTTTATCTTCGGGATTTTTACATTAATTTTTGAGTAATTACAATTAATAATTAATCTGAGCTGAACACTAATTTAGCACGTTATACAAATTTCAATATTTTTTTATTATTATTATAGTTTTTTTGTCCTTTCAATATTAATTAATTAAATTTATTCACGAGCTTGAAGTCTTATATTTATATTTATGTTTATACTCGATATTTTGATAAGCATTTGTGTAGCATATTTTATTAACACGTTGAGTGCCACGTCAGTCACCTGTGAATGACATTTTTCAAAAATCTTTTATGGATTTTATTGAAACAAGCTAAATATAAAAATGGTTGTCCCTTGCAAGTGGCGCAAAATGTTATATTCTGTTTGGTCAAATTTCGAGCTATTTTTAGACGTAGAAAAACTACTCGTAAGGGACCAGAACCATTTAAAACCTCAACCGAAATTAAGAGTTTTTCAAAAACTTTGTTGGTATTAGTATCTTTTCACGAACAATTAGAAGTGACGAATCAAAGTTTTGTAGGTTTGGATCAGATGGCATGAACACATCAAGGATGGCAAATTAGGTTGGAAATATGAATGTGAATTAGGTGGAAATGTGATGGTTTCTTGCGTTTCTGCACACGGCGAATGAATCAGTACTCTTAAAAAACGTATTTGTGAACACAATAAATCCATATGCAGCGTTTCATGTAGGCTTACGGCACTTGCACATAGTCAAGTGTTGCGCTTGGGAAAAAATTATATCAAAGTACTAAATTGGCCAGCTTAATCGCCGGCCATCTGTACCACAAAGAACTTATGGAATGATGCAGATTTACACATTAAAGCTGTTAAATCCAGAAAAATAACCGATTTGTGGACGGAAATCCAAAAGCCATGGTATGCAATATCAAAGGAACGTTGCGTGGCCCTTGTGAACAGTATGCCAGGAGATGTGCAGCTGTTATTAAAAATAAGGGGTTTCCTACCAATTACTAATTTTTGAATTAAATAAATTTGTAATTTCCTTTATTCTTGATCGAAACTATTTTAATATAATTCAATCGCGCTACTTTTCCAAGTAATAAAGAAACAATAAATTTGCGAAAACTATAATTTGGGGTTAAGCTAGGCTCTAATCGCATTTCGCCAGCTTACGTCAGATCATCCGGAAATCGTTATCTAACTTTTTGGAACAAATGGAAATACGCTTGTCGTTTCATAAACATAATGAGAATTTTTATGAAACCCATCACACGATATTAAAGGTTTAACAAACATCTGGCTACAATTTCGTGCATTTATTTTTCTTACTTCTCTTCCCTGCACTTAGATGGCTTTTTTCTAACTCAAAAGTGCAGTCGAAGAGGTAATCAAAATAAAACAAATAAAAGCAATAAATGCTGCCAGTGATTTGCATTATAATTAATACAATTCAATCGTGCTACTTTTCTAAATATTTGTTGTGTAATTTGTGCTAAATTAGTGTCGCTAACTCCCGACCGAACTACCAATGGGATTTTGCGAAATAACACGGACCGAATATGAATCGAACCTATGCTATCCGAAACGCACCAGAGTCAATATATTATATTTAAATTTTCTCCTTATTTGTTTAAAACAAAAATCTGCCTATATATTTGTGTTTCGTTATTAAAATAAATATTTCAAAATTTTACAGAACCATAAGATTAGAGTTTAACCACAAACGGCTGCACTATTACACCGAAATTGATGCAGTTCTTTTAAATGGCAAAAAGTTTAACATGGGAAATACGCAACCCTTACTAGACTACTATGAAAAACAAAGAAAAGGTAAATACAATTTAATAAAATATTAAAAATGTTATTTTATAAACTTCATTTCGAATTTCTGCATTTCGAATTTCTGCAGGCTCTATTTTATGTAAATTACAAAATATGAAATTTCGCCCCGTTTGCAAGGACAATTATCAAACACGTTTGCAACATTTTCTTATGCATGATTTGGATAAATTTATGTCAGCCCTGAATGATGTGAATATTAACGATATTACTAACACCAAAGACAAAGAAACAACGACACACGTAGGTCTAAGAGATATGCCGGTAAAATATTAAAATAGTTTTATTTAAACTGTTGCTAATTAATTTTTTATTCGTAACTTTCAGTTTGATATAGTTTTAAAAATCTTTAGCTACTTAGATTTAATTTCATTGTTTCGAGTTGGTCAAGTGTCACGATTCTTTTATGATGTCTCCACACACCCTTTGCTGTATAGTGAATTGAATTTAAAACCTTATTGGCATTTGGCATCTACCGAACTTTTATCCACTTTGGCGAAAAGAGCTACAGTATTACGAAAATTAGACATGTCCTGGTGTGGTTGTACTGTACAAACTGTATCGCCTACGGAGTTTAAAAAGTATGTTTATTCCAACTTTCGATCATATATGTATGTATATTTTTAATATTAAGCATTTTGCCATTATAACCTACTACAATACGGGAGTACTGCGGAAATACGATCTAGGAAATGTATCGAAGACCAATTCTTGTAAAATTGGCAATTTGCCACCTTTCTAAAATAATCACTCAATCGCTCAGTTCATGGCTGACACAAATCTATTCGACAGATGAAAGTGTTTGTATACGAATTATCATCAGCTCTTGAATTATCAGTTCTAAACTAAAACTTTGGAAAACATAGAACGTAAAGACGCGTGTTTAAACTCCTGAAATGGTGCTTCAACAGGAGGAAGGAAAAGAAGTTTTGCATTGATAGAAATCGATCCTAACAGCAATCGTAAGCACAGTAACGTACAACACTAGCCGATCAACAATATCAGTAATCAAACAGTATATGCATGTGTATAAGATCATGATATGTATCTAGTAGGATCATGTGGGTGTAAATTATTACGAGCCGCAAAATCTGAATAAAATTATTATTGGAGTTCGCGACCAACTGCAATTGAGGCACTGCAGCCCTACATAGATGAAAACAATTTTATGAAAAACTCAATTCTGTGGCAAGATGCGCCGTTCTTCTAATATATTAATTGATTTTGATTTAAAATAAGTATTTAAATTCCTACTGTTAATAACAATTTTTATTATTTATTAGATTTATCCAACAACGCGGTGATTCTTTGACTCATATACGCTTAAACTCTGCCACGTTTTTAAATGCCAGCTGCATAGAAACTTTAGGCATTGTCTGTGATAATATAAGAGGTATTTTTATCGCATATATGTGGTTAAATAAGTTTGTTGTTTTTATCTTATATCTTTCTAAAGAACTTTCTTTGCGGAACTGTTCGACTAGTCCTCTTCTATTGAATTTTTCTTGTTTGGCAAACTTAAAGAACCTAGAACGCTTAGACTTGTTTCAAACTATCATCGAATCAGATTTACTCTTGACCATGCTGGAAGCTAATCCCAAGTTAAAACATTTAAATTTGGGTAGGTTTATCAAGTTAATTTTAAATCTTTGAAAACTAAACTTTGTTTTCCAACGTCCAATTTTATTATTAGCATTTTGTAATGTAGCGGTGAATATGGATGATGTTGCTTTGCATATTTCCCAGTATAATAAGTTTTTAGTATCCTTGGATTTATGGAAAGCGCATTTTCTATCCGCACATGGTCTAATTGCCTTAGCTGAATGTCATGACTTGGAAGAGGTTGACTTTGGTTGGTGGTAAGTTTTATTCTAAACTCTGTTAAAGATATATATTTTTTAATTATAAACCACTCTAGTTTACGTGAAGCTTCTTTGGGCGACAGTTTAAAAGAATTTTTAAGGAAATGTCCAAAAATTAAGAAATTGTTTTTAGCTGCTGTTCGTGGTTTAACCGATCGTGACTTGGAGTATATTGCGAATTTATGTCCCAACTTGGAGCAATTGGATCTAATGGGTGTCTTGGGAATATCCAAAGAAAAATACTATGAGTGAGTTAGGAATATTTAATAAATAATTGATGTTCACATTTTCCTTCAATATTTTTTAGTATACTACAAAAATGTAAAAAATTGGAATTAATGGATTTAAGCTTTTGCGATAATATTATGGATGATGAGGTATTGATTTAAAACTTACATATCTTTTCAGTTAGAACGTTCGAGTGCGACGGGATATTATTACGCAAATTTTGACGAAAACCAAGTAATAGATTAAGTTTTCTTCGTCAGATTTGATCCTTACTTCGGTTGAAAAATCACTTTATATGAACGTTTTCCATAATTAAGCTTTTTTTGCTTTACAATTTTAACAAAATATAAAATAGGGTAATAGGGGGTTTTCAAATAAATATGACACACATGCATATGTACATACATATCTATGTCAATAGGGAATAAGTGTTAAAGTCGATTTAAGCCGAAAACGGGTTTAATGGCTCCATTGTGATTTCGCGATTCAAATGTACCTCTCACAAAATTTCACTTACTCTATATTATATTGAAATAAATTTCTGTTTAATTTTTTCATTTGAAACAGTAACTTAATATACAAATTTCGAAAGGAATAAGATGTTGTTTTTTAATATCAAAATTTTTTCAAACGTATATAATTTCCTGTCTTTATTATTAATTGTTTTTATAATGAATATTGTTTTTAAATCGACTTTAAAGTTTAAAATTGCTCTCCTATAAAACGAGAAAATCCCACTAAATAATGGCACGGTTCCACGCGAAATATTTATTTCCGAACTTGAGTTTTGCCGTTCACGAACTAGTTCGTTCAATTAAAAAATCATTTCAGAAAGGAGGTTGCAATTTTACATAAATTAATAAAACAACACCAATTTTTTTTATGTGTTATCGACAGAATTGGTAAATTCTTCGTGTTTTTGTAATTGTTATTAAGTTGATACCACGTCTCTAAAATAATCTCTGAATTGAACGAACTAGTTCGTGACCGGCACAACTCTACTACGAATATAAGCGATAACGTTAGCAGAATAACAGTATACGTACATAAATTTTAAAAATTCGTTGTGAACTATTATAAGACATTTGTAACTTACCTGGTAAATTCTTATACACATGTATGTATACATATGTACATACTTATGTATTTATCTGCTTTTATTTATTTTTTTGTTCTTAATAAAACTTTATTTCAAAAATGTTCCATGTATATTTCCAAAAGCCACAAGCTTCTTTGAGCGAAGCAAAAAAAAAACAAATGTCAAACAAATTACAATAAAATTTGATAGTGTTCAACATTATTTCTTAAAAATAAGGTCCAAAATAATTTCACAATATATGTGCAACTAAATGTTCCTGCGGTCCACATGTTGGTAATGGAATTCGATAGTTGAGAGTTCTATTATTTCCAAGTTCATTGCGTATGGAGATCCCATGTAAGCACTTTTTCCTTATTGGCACAAACGCCAAATAGTAATAACGGTTATAAACTAGAAAATTGTCTTTCAATAATTTTCCTTTCAAAAGCTGTAGTGTAATAAATGTGAAAAATATAACATTTCTTGCTCAATATTTTAAACAGGGGGTCGGTCTACTCTGTATTCCGATTCGAAAGAAAACATTTTCGAAGCACAATGTGTATTAGACAATCAAATCCGAATGGTTTTCTTCTCGAATCGATTTACGCAGTAACCCCTCCAGGATTAAAATATTTCCTCTAGATTAAATATAAATTAAATATTTCGGTCGTACTCTGAACTGTTTACATATAATATATATAAATCGATTTCTATGATATGTACTTGCTTATATAATTTAATTTCAGGTCGCTATGTGGTCTCGAAATTTTAAAGTGAATATCAAATGTTGTCATGTACCTAATGATTTTAGATAAGATTTTAAATAGCAAATACTTTTTTTAGTTAATTACGTTTGTAACAAAATTCACTATATGTCAGTTTTGAATGTAGATAGAAAAATAAATTTAAATTAAACCGGATAGCCTACATTATTTCACCTATTTTCTAATTTTTTTTTAACTGTGTTGTTGCCTGTTCTCTTAACCCATTCACGTCTGCTGGTTCGAAATTCGTATAACTTACATTTTTGTATCGGTTTTCATTAAAATAAATGCTGTTTTTAATATATATAATATATTCTTCCCAAAGGCTTTGAAATATATTTTAGTGGGAGGATTAAAAGCACCTTTTATAATTTTTCAAATTTGTAAAAAATAAACAAACAAAAATTGTGAATTTATCTGAAATTGTGAGTATATTTAAGCGCTTGATTAAGATGGCGAAGACCAAGCGCACACCACCACAAGTTGCATGTATAACTGATAAAAATCTCTATGATAATAGAATCCTTCAAATGAACGACTACAATCACTACATAAAGGAAACCCCTGCTAATGTAGTATTACAGGGGGTCTACTCTGTATTTCGATTCGAAAGAAAACATTTTCGAAACACAATGTGTTAGGCATACAAATTCGAATGATTATCTTTTCGAATCGAATTACGCAGTAACCCCCCAGTATTGTGCAGATGGAAGTAATTTACAAAACTTGATCAGATGATGTGGCTTCTCCTGTAACGACGATTGAGTTGTCATACCATTAACATCACAGTCGAACCAATGGTCGATACTATACGATATTACAGTGGCACTATATACAGCTGTTTTCGCTTAACTGAGTCCCGCATAATTGGTGCAAAAACAGTTAAATGAAATTTTTTTCCATATAAAGTACGTAGGGACGTTTCTGCTGAAATGAGTTTCGTTTAATTGAGTTAGTTACACTCTTAATTCAATTGAAAATGACGATTTTTGGGAATCATACACAAAAATGGTTGCTTTTCTAAAAATTGTGGAATATTTTCTAAAAAAGTTTTTTAAATAAATGCATGCAACTTTTCAACTTATATGTTTTTTTTTTTGTTTTGAAAGTCAAATATTTTATTCACCAGTTTGCGGATATTTGTGGTGCAAACTAAGTGTAAAGCCATTCGCAAACCTATGATTTATGCGTATAATTTGTTCGCAAACCAATTCTCTACACACGTCGAACAAATCACATTAAACTGAAACGTCAAGAAGTAAACATGAATTAAAAACCGGATGACACAATTGCTCATTTGAGTTATATATGGAACAAAAACGATGCAAGTGGACTGGCTTTTTCTTCTGCTATACTTTGACGGTTCGAAGTAAACTAAAATAAAAAAATTATCAAATGTTCTTAAATAAGTCTTTTAAAACATCAAACCAATCACAATAGTTATCGGCGCACAGCCCCGATACCTTATAACAAAAGGACGAGCACGAACAAATCACATGAACAAGCCATGAGTGTAAAGTAATCACGCAAGTTTATATATAACGCAAAAATAAAATGAAATTACTGATGTAGTAAGTGTTTCATAGCCACCAACATAAATAAAATTTCAAGAAGGATTCAATTGTGAAGCAGACAAAGAAAATGGAAAATGTCTTTAATTAATCATGCTGCGCAATTAATCGAAATTGTGTTAAGTTATGGAATTAACAGAGCATTGGACAAATGATTTTTCAGTTGATTGCATCAATATGTGTGCATTTTGAAAAAGTCAATTAATTACGAAATTACAGTTATTCAAAAGTCGGCAGTCCTTTTCACAAATTTTTGTAAAGTCACAATACAATCACGTCAGTGAGAAGAGTGACAATGAGCTGAAAATGCGGACTAGGATCCTAAACTTCTTTCGCACCCAAAAGTACATTCGGTAATTAAGTGTAAAAAGTATAAAGTTCAGTTACAAATAAAATGTTTTATGGATATCATTACGATGGACGTAACTCGCACATTTAGAGAGCCTCTCCAAAATAATGAGACAAAATGTGTTCGTTGGTCTTGTGTTTAAGTAAACTGTATAGATGTTCACGTTCAGTTTCAACAATTGTTTGCCTCTCATCGAGGCATGAACGCAAAGCTTATGAGGCGCGCATAATTTTATTTTCTGTATGTATTTTGTTTGGGTAATGGCAGGACAGAGTTGTGCGAACTATTATTCGGACAATTCTGTTTGAACATGAAGCGACAATGAACAGCGGCGATCTTGACTAGCCGTTTTTCTGTGCGAGCAACAAAATCGGCGATGGCTGAACAGATTTACACGCTATGTACTTCAAAAACATCCATACAGTCTTGATGAGAGACAAAAAATTATGCTCAAACTGAACAGCACATCTACACGTATTCTTCAAACAGAAGATTACGAACATATTTTCTGTTGTTACTTTGTAGAAGCTCTCTCAATGGGGGAACAAATTTATGGCTAGTTAAGAAGTAGTGTAATGTTATAACAGCGTTGTGCGAGCAATTGTTCGGAAAACTCTGTTTGAACGCGATCAGACTATCTATCCTATTGAAGACCCACGGTCTTCACAGCTACACGTATTCTCCACATAGATGACGATGAACAAATTTCTTCCCGTTGTTCTGCCACTGCTCTCGCAATGTGCCAACAAATGTTTGGATAGTTGAAACGTAGTGTAAGCCCAGTGATGTTAAATACTTTTTCAAAAATTCTTTACGCGGCCACAAAAAAATCCCTATTTTTCCCTACGCGCTCGAAAAAAAATCCCTACAAAAATCCCTACAATTTAAAACAATATTTTACTAATGAAAATAAAATACTTTTGTTAGAAGTATAAAAAATTTATTTATTGCTATAAAAACATACATGTTGGGGTTGAAATATTTCACTTTTGTAAAATATATCAATTATTAATCAGTCTTTTAATAAGGTGTTTAAAATTAAATAACAAAAATAAAAACTAAAAAACATAAAAATCAGTTACTTAAATTCAAATTAAATCACATATAGTTCATTGGTTAAAAAAAAGGAACAAAAAGTAGTTTTATGGGATTTCTTTAATTAAAGAAATTAATTTCCCTCCATTAGTTTTGATTAGCTACTTCACAATGGTCGTAAAGTTGTGAGGTCATTTTTCTTAAGTGCATTTCGGTACACTGGAAGTTGTAACAATTTTTGAGCTCATCTTGCAAATAAGAACGTATAATGCAAATTGATGTCAAATTTTTATGACTCAACTTATTTCTCTTCTTAGTACGAACGTCGGTAATTATAGAAAAAATCCTTTCACTATCTGCATTAGCATGTGGCAATGATAGGGCAAATGTAGCTATTTTTGACAAAAGAGGAAACATTAAGTTGTCATTAAAATTTTTCATTTTTGTGACTTTGCCCCAAAACTTTTCGATGTCCATCTTCAAGAAATTATTTATTTCTTCATCCGAAAAATTAAACTCAAACGTTCTCCACTCTTGTAAAAAATTGTTAGTATCAACGTTTACTATTCTTAAAATATTTTTAAATGAGATTTCATTTTTACTCCCTGTTTTCGCCAATGCAATTTGAGGGTTTAAAAATTCAAGTTCTTTGAATATTTCTGCTTTGAGCGGTAATCTTTGTTGAATTTCTTCCAAGGCCACAATATAAAACTTTAGACAATCCATTCTTATTTGATTTGCAGCTTCTTTTGGGATAGTTTTTAGAAGCTCTTTGCACTCATAGCCCAGAAAGACTTCTTCCAGGGGCAAAGAAACGTGCGGTGATCTTACATTACATGTAATGCTAAGTTCAGATTTTTTAATGAAATTTTGACCTAAACTTAAAAAAATTTTCACTGATTCACGCTGAATAATATGTATTAATGGTGCTTTAGATTGAAACAGTGCATTTAACGAATTAAAATAATTCAAAACATACTTGAGAAACAGCAAATATGCCTTAATGCATTCATTATTTAGGTCGAGAAAAATTCTTTCCGTAGACTTTAGTTTGTCCTGCTTGAAAGCTTGTTTAAAAAATTCTAATAGTACAACCCAATTATCTAATACGCTTTCAATGCATTTTTGGTGAGAAAGCCATCTTGTAGTACACGTCCGCAAAACTTTTTTCTTTTTTTCATTAAGAGCTTCCTGTATGGCCTCCAATTGTGCACATCTTTTCGAACTTCCAGAAACATAACAGCCGATCTGTCGCAAAAGATCTTCTGGTGCTCTTGGGAGCTCTAAACAAGCTTTACTTGCGACTATTGCTGCCGAATGACATAAACATTTTATAACGATTGCATTTGGAAGATCTCCAGTTAATCTTGAGGCAAAGGAGTTAAATTTTCCCATCATTACATTTGCTCCATCGCTACACATGCCTTGTATGTATATAGATAGAAAAACAAAACTTTAAAACAACTACACGAAAAATATAATAAAAAAACGATATACTAACCAATTATGTTGTCAAATGGAATGCCAAGTGATAAAATACATTCTTTGAACGCTTTATAAATGGCTTCAGCTGTGCACTCAATTCCTATTGGCAATAAATCTAGAAGCTTAACTACAGCTCGATCATTTTTCTCATCAAAGAATCTAACTAGTATGCACATTTGCTTACTCATACTGACATCCGTGCTTTCATCGATCATGACAGAAAATTTAGTAGTTTTTAACTTATTAACTAAGTTTTCTTTTTCTACTTTTGCAATTACGTTTTTTATTATATTGGTGCATTTTTGCCTTCCCAGTTCTACACTTTTAATAATATTAGAATCTGGCACAATTTCTTTTAAAAGAGGTACGAGATGATCTACCACTTGTAAAGCCACATTATGTTCTGCAAAAAACATACTTAGTTTTATTTCAAACATTTGCTTGGCTTTTTCAACCGAACCGCAGCTTTTCTTTTTGAAGAAATTATCTATTTTATTTGTTTTCTGCAAGGATTTTACATTTTTTTTGTGTGCCTTTGTATCAGCGTGCTTTAAGAGGTCAGATTTGCCACAATTCAAAATTTTATTGCAAGCGGAACACTTGCATTTAAAGGGATCATCTGAGACATCTTCCAGCCAACCTTTAAAACAGTCGTCGTCCAACCACTTGTAGCTAAATTTCTGTTTTCGATACTTTGGGTTTTCCTCAGCAGCGGATTCTGAAGAAGTCGATGAATTCATTCTACAAAATATATACATAAATGAATATTATGCTCATATTTATATATAAACAAAAGAAATCTTTTACCTTAATTTTAATTTTAAAGCTGAAATGTCGGCAAAAGTTAAAGCGCATAGATTATTCACTGAAGCAACTTGTAGTTTTTTTCTTTTTTTTTTTTTTTGTTATACGCTGTCACAAATGCTTATAGAAAACAAAACGCTTTTAGACCACCAGAAAACGTCAGAAAATGATGTTGGACATACTTACTTGAAGTATGTATGTTTTGTATTTAAAACGTTTGTATTTAAAAATCTTTTTCTCTTCAATGTAAAATATACCCTATGCTTGAAAATAAATTGTTTACAATTTGCAATATTGCCGTATCGACAATGTTTTGGTAAAATTTTTACAAAAAGGTTGCCAAATTGTTGCTTTTTTAAAAATCCCTACTTTTTAGGGATTTCAAAAAATCTGTCTCTTTTTTCCCTACGGTCATTTTTTTGGACAAAAATCCCTACGTGTAGGGAATTTTCCCTACATTTAACATCACTGTGTAAGCCAGTGAAACAATAAACAACGATTCACACTATGCCTTCAACATCAATGAAGCCAGAAAATATCAATATATTTTGATTTTTTTGAAAACTTGAGCGCAACACTAAATGAAACCATAAACATGATTACACACTATGCAACCAACAACAAAGCATACATAGTTTCTTAAACACGTAGCAAAGTGTGTGCGTCCTATTCGTCTTACAAAAAACCTTCAAATATGATTACTATCCATAGTTTTAAGAGTGCAAAGCACGACAAATTAATTTAGCAAATTTTCAAAATAAAATCAATAGTAAGGACCACATACATTTTTTATTATAGATCAAGGCGAATTGAATTCGCCTTGTCGATTTAATAAATGATAATACATGACTAGAAAAAATCTAGTCTGGTGAATTTTTCTTAGAAAAATAAATACGAACGAGAAATATGAAGGAAAATACAAAAACACAGGTGAACCAAGTGAAGACAACAAAATGTGAACAAATTTGCGATTTGTTATTGTTTTGTGTGTTTATAGAGTTGCTTGCAGGGGCCTTGTGAATAAGTTGTACAAAAAAGTACCAACTTTTATTAGGATTGGAATGGCGAGTTTATGTCAGTTTTACCTGTATAATTATCTTAGTTATTCTAATGTTGAGATTTATTGGGTTGTTATATTACATGGTACTACATATTAACACCGTACAGTTGAGTAAATAATAAATGCAAATTAAAAATTGTACAAAATGATGGAATAATAAATATGTATAATGATACTTCAATTTCTTATATATTTACGTCTGCATACATCTATCTAATAAAATATGACATTTATGAAGATTTAAATAATTGTTTAACAGAGTACTATATATCCTCTTTGTCTACTGCTGAAATAATGCAGCTCTGCAAGGCCGACAAACGAATGACATCTAAATAAAATATCTAAATTTTTTTCTGTTGACTTCGTTTGTCCTACCTTTTCTCTTTATAATTCGTTTGTGGAATTCCTCTGAAATGCGATGCAATTTCAATTAAATTCTAATGGAAAAATAGCTATAAATTGCAAATAAAAGTTAACATTAACGTGTAATATACAACAGTAATAAATCAATATCACATTAATGTTACACTAGTGAAAAAACCGAAACGTGGTCGTACACAGTAAAGAAAAAATCAGTTTTTAACTAAATTTGGTATAAAATATACATACTTATGTATGCAGATGTGAGGAAGCAGAAAGAAAAAAGAACTGAGCATATATCAGAGAAAATATTAGTGAAAAGGTGCAAAAATTAAAAAAGTTAGAAGTGAAGTTAAGAAAAATTATATTGTTTTTCATTTCTATACTCGCTGTCGATTTTGCAAAAATAAATCAAAATTTAATAATTAAACGGGTCAGTTAGGAAAAAATTTCTAACACATAAAATTCAATAAAAATGAGGTGAATAAAAATATAATCGTAATCAAGACTAATTCTGCTTTAAGAAGCAGAATGTATGAATGAGCTTGCGGCCAGTTTTTGTTAATATTGTTTTTAAATTGGAAAACGCCTTTTTTATTTTCGTTAATTAACGAAAGAATATAAGAAAGCAGTGTTTAGATTAGCAATTAAAATCTTATTTAACATTTGTTTTGTACACATTTTATTAGATCTAATTTGTTTGTACTAAAATACAAAATCCAAAACTTGTTTTTAATTACTAAACTGAAAGCAGCAAACAGAAATTAATTGACGTTTGCGTTGACGCTGGCGTTAACCGTCACCTTCATACACAGCAATAACAACAACTAACACTAAAAATACCATTGCAAAGCACCAACAGTGTTATCAACATCGTAGCAACAGCAATAAAAAATTAGGAAAACAAAAACAAACCTCTAAAATAAACGTCATTAAAACTTGACTCAAGAAAAGGCAAACCAACAAACAAATTAATAACTTGAATAATATGGATGAAGATGAGAATATATTAGCTAACAATAGTGCAACATTAAGTGCAGAAAATTTAGGAAGTGTCGAAGGGTCACAAGAAGATTTTGAAGATGACGATGATCTACTTGACACAATAGAGGTAACTGTCACCACTGATGGAGCACCTTTATTACGTAATGGTGCGGAAGAAATCGAAGTAATTAATCTGTCTTCTAATCAACAGCGGCATCAAAATACACCCGCCGATATTGTAAATACTCCTCCCGTTCTCAATACTCTTGAAAACATTCGCAATTGGCCTTGGGAAAATGAAGAAATCAATGATCTCATTATAGCAGGTGCATTTTCTGGACAATCTGCTTCAAATTCCAGTTCTCCCAATCACCAGCAACCACAGCAGCAGCAAGCTGAAAACGCAGCTACTGCAGCTAATAATACTAATGCCAGTGAAAACACTAACAATTGGCCTTGGAGAAATGAGGAAATCGATGATCCCATCATAGCTGGCGCATTTTCTGGACCATCTACTTCAAATGCTTTAATTCGTGCAAATGCTATATTTTCGGCAATATCATCCTCATCGAGCAATGCACCTGACGATGCATCTAGCAGCAGTAGTGGCGGAGCTGTGCCTAGCTATTGCTTTGATACATCCTCATTCTGTTCACGTACTCGCAAAAAAGTCGCTGCCCTTATTGTGGCGGAATGTTGTAGTGGTGGTCCTACGCCGGATTTAAATTATATTATGGATAGATTTTCTAATCCTAGCACGCCCATCGATAATCCTGATAACATATCTTGGATACGTTGGCTAATTGCAGGTGGCAGAACTATAAGAGATTTCGTTAAAATTGGTAAGTTTATGAATTTAGTTAAATTTTCTGTATGTTCCTAAAATTGGCTCTCGTAACAAAGTTTTTCTAGAAATAGAAAAGGTTAACACATACAGTGAGTCACTGTCAATGTGAGCCACTACTAATTAAAAATGTTTGCTTAGCTTATGCGTTCAACATATGTGTATACATATGGTTGATTTAACTGTATTGTTTTTTTTTTCAATGTAAGATAAATGAAGTATTAAAATCAAACAACTGTTTAAATGCGCGCCACGCTTAAAGTGAGCAAATTTACTTTGCGTTAAAATAACGGTAAATGTTTTTGTATGCATCAACTTTTGCCCTCAAGTATGTCAAGGCACAATTATTGAAGATAGGTCGATAATTTTATCTACGCCTAATTAGCTTATTTTATATAACTAACAAATTCAGAACCACTCAGTATTTACTCGACATTATACCTTTTTCGCACTCAACACAATTATTAGCAATTATTTGCCCAAGAATTTGTACACTTCATTTGCATCGATCTTTTGCTTCATGGATATCTAGGCATTGCAAGAATTTCGATGTGTGTGAATTTAAATTTTAAAATTGAAGTTTTTTTGTAACGCTATTTTGACATAAAGATTGATATACATAAAATTTTTCCAAGAATTTGTACAACATCCAAAAATTAAAAAAAAATTTTATTAAGCAAAAAAAAATGTATTTTCTCTTTTTACCGAATATAAATATTTAATTGCTGTCTTTGAAATTTCTATTGCCATTTTAAAAGATGGTAGAAATGGGCGAAAAATAAATATTGGAGAACAATCCTAGTCGTGCCTAGATAAATGTCCAATAGTCAAAAGTCTTAACAGTAGGTTATTCCCGTCTTTTTAAGATTTTGAAGAACAGCAAAAATATATTAAAATAAAAAAATACGAATTAACGGGTTTTATAAATTTATTTTTTAGAGTGATATCATGTTCTCTTTTTGCAACAGTGATAGGGATTTAAGCGTGCCTGTTTGCCATTTAAAGGGCACACTCTCTTTTTGCACACACCTCCTCTTGTAAATTAACGAAAAAAACTGACAACACAAAATTTCGTCACAAAAAGTTAACTTCTAACGTAGCAGTAGCTGCCTACGTTACGAATTATAAAGCAAGCCATAGACGTTGCGAACGTTGGTATAAATTGAGGAGATTGTAAACCGAATTGCAACGTTTGTGGGCTCGTTGTATTAAGTTGTTGTGTCTCGGTTGTACAAGAAGTCAAACAATTTTCATTTCTTAGTATTTTGTGCTTATTATCGCAGTGACTAAAGCAGTCACAGAAAATCAATATTGTTAAACGGAATTGAATTTAAAAGGTATATTTTTCAAATTAAAAGTACTATTTGTCCTGTCTGTATAGAATGTGTTTTGAATTTTTATGAGGTAAACAATTTAAGCCGTTTTTCAAATGTATACGATTTTACTATAATTTTGTGCAGTATATTAGTTAAACTTACAGATTGAAAAAAGTACTTTTAATGTACAGAAAAAACTACAATAGAAATGAATTTTCCATCATTGCCACAGCAAAAAGCATGTTGTGCGAGTTTTATTTGCCATCTTTACTCAACAAGACTTAGTTGCAAATTGAAGTTGTATTGTTTGTGGGCAAAACACCCAACTTGATTGTCAACCGAGTTGTACCAACTGTCGCAACGTCTATGGCTTATATAAGAGGTTACCAACAATTACGATTTACAATGGACAGACCTTGTTTTGAAAAAAAAAAATAGGAAGTAGTTAGGGGTTCAAAATGTATGAAATTTTTCTCGAATTAAAGTCATTTTCGCAAGGTGCCAATTGTTTGGTACGATACATTGAGAGTTTCAAATTAACACGTTACGAATTTCAGCGATAATATGTACATACGTAGATTACATTTTTATATTACTGTTATATATTTTTCTAACAATAAGAGAAAAAAAAAAACAGCCGGTTCATGAAATGCACAATTGAACATCGCAAGTTCACGAGTTTAGATTATCGAGGAAACTTACTAAGTTTGTGTAAATAAATTTTCATATTTTTGACAGTTTATTTGCTAGAGTGCTAGGCTTTTAAGCGTTTTCATGAGTGCACTTGTGGTTTTTTTACCTAACATCAGTGTCGTTCTTATTCGGGGTAATCTAAATATACATAAGTATATCGTTCGGACTTTCTTTTACTGTATTGATCATGTCTACATTGTATGGGCTAGATAATTTGGATTTTCTAACTTCTTTTCTAATTACGTGTTTGCGAATAACTACTTCTTTCTATTCATTACAAAGTTGAATTGAAGAAAAAAAGTTTGCGTAAAACTAAATTTTAATAATTTTATTAGTTTAAGTTGACAGGCGCCTGCAACTCACAGGCCTACGTAAGGTCATAAATATATGCTATCCATATGTGATAGTATTATGTAATCTTTAATATCTGAAGCACTTGCTGAAAAAGCAAATAATTTCATTTAAAGAAAAGGCTTGTAAACCTTGAAATCAAATTTCCAAAATTATGAAAACTATTTCTTAATCTATTATTTGTATGGTCCAGCCTAACATACATTGTTTTTTGTTTTTTTTTATTAAAACACAGTGGATTTGTATTGTTTGACTGTCAATGAACAAAGTTTTTGCTGTCATTATTATTGTTGCACTTGGCATTTGGCCATTAAAACACAAGCTTAGAGTTAAAAATGCAATAAAGGCAAACACAACAATAATAAAGACACAACAAAATCGGACAACAATATCGTTAACTGAAAACTAAACACACACAATCTATGAAATTTGTAGAAGCCCAAACATTTATGTTTGAATTTCACTTTATTAACGATGACGTCAGCATATTAATGAAAAAAATGTTTAGGTCAATGCCCTGGCTACAAAAGTTGTACGCGCAAACTTGATTTGTATGTCTGTAATTGCAAAAATTATAAACCAATTAGTAATTTTGCAGATAAAAAAACGTGATCAAATTGTATTTAGCCATAAGGAATTTTAATAATTTTCATACTGTTAAAGTTAATTTGAATTTGGCATAAGATGTGCTAAAGTTAAAATTTGCAAAAGATGACTATGTTTTTAGGAATAAATAGCCGTATTCTTCGCTTAGGTCAAGGCTAAGAAGCTAATTACAGCATGAATTTATACATGCAAAGTCCTAAGAAAGAATTGTGGTCCACCTATGACAAATTCCTCTCCAAATATAAGAAATTTAATAAATATTTTACATGTCACTTTAGATAGTTTGGCATCAACCTCGGGCAAACAATTTTTGTTAATGAGAATTAAACTAAATCAAATTTTTTAAATAGTTCGTACAGCAATTTGTCTTAAGATTCACAGTGCGTTCTCTATGCGTGGATTTATCTATATCAAGAAAACAGCTAACACTACGTATTGATGAGATCAAGTAGTTGTAGGAGTTATTTCCCAATTTTGTTCAACAGGTTTCTGATGACAAACGAAATAATGAGCGCACTTCCAGTACCTAACTTAAGTATTAATTTTGTGTTTATTCATAACCTACCCCTATATAATTTCCTTTTATATTATTTATGTATAGAATGGTCCAACCATAATGCACGATGTTGATTGCGAGTCAGACCTGCGTGATGATAATGGACTTCTAACAGAATGGTGCCACTTTCCACACAGTCAATGAAACAGTGGCTCTTTTGCCCGAGAAATTTAATGGCCGTTTTATCTTACGTCGGGGTGATGTTAACTGGCCGTCGCGATCATGTGATTTAACACCGTTGGACTTCTTTCTTTGGGGATATTTAAAAGAAAACGTGTACGTCAATAAGCCAAGAACAATTCAAGAGCTAAATGATGATATAATTCGGCACATTAACGACGTTGAACCTCAATTATGTCTCAGAGTCATAGAAAATATCGACCATCGGATAGAGCTATGCCAGCGAAGCCGTGACGAGCATTTGGCAGATATTTTGTTTGACATATAATTGTCACAGATCCTTCTATCATAATAAAAAATAATAATATAATTCTCTGTAAACTTTTTGTTTTATTTACAATTAACATCGTGCGTTTTGGTTGGACCACCCTATATAACCCCTTATTAAATTAGATTTTCACTTATATTACATTAACTAGCGACCCGCTCCAGCTTCGCACGGGTATAAAATATATAGTCTATGTCATTCACTTATTAATTACTGCCCGTGGCCCGCACGCGTTAAATTTAGAGTAAAACATTCTTCTTTCCCTAAACCATGAAGATTTCCTGCTATCTTTAGAATATCTACATAAATTCATACACAACATTTTTACTTATTTACTTTTTTCAATGTGTACAATACTTAGTACCTCAAAAATAACAGTAAATCACCACTATTTAATGGATGTTATTATACATATAAACTTTCCTCTTCAATCACTCTATCTATTAAAAACAACCGCTTCAAAATCCGTTGCGTAGTTTTAAAGGTTTAAGCATACATAGGGATATAGGGACGAAGAAAGTGACTATTTTTGGATGCGTTGCCAAATCAGTACCATTATATATTCAATATAGAAGTTATCTTTACAAAGGCTGAGTATAGTATGATTAGGATTCCCTGTGAAATGCACAAAAAGTTTGAAAAACAAAATCCACTAATTGAGGTACCTATTTTCATCTGCAGGTATTGACATAATTTGTATTTCTGACACCTAGATTCCTTTAGACAGAGGGGATTTTGTTTTTAGTCTACCTGGCTTCAGATTTTTCCGTTCTGATAAGAGAATGCTTATTATTGATGTCGAAACTAAAGCAAATGCGAAGGAGCAGATTACGTTCGGAATGCTATATCCTGTAGAGAGAAAATGAAAAATAGCCTTGGTGTTGCAACTGAATATTTTTTGAAATTTCTAACCAGAAGAAGAGGATTTTAATTTTAGGTAATGTGTGCAGAGCTAGCAATATCCCTTTATTACCACCCTGGGAGAAATATCTGTTCAATTCCATGATATTGTAATCATTGATGATTTTAATAACATTCTTCCAGTTGACAATCCTTTAATTGCACGTTTGCAAACTCTCGCCCTTCATCTGGTAACACGCAAACACCAACACATTTTCACACTACGTCTAATAGGTTAATTGACCTAATATTTCTCAATCACTAACCTAGAGCACTCCTTTACGACCAGTTTCCCCCGTCAGTTTTTTCAATGCACGGTATGCGTTTTCTTGTGCATAATTTTCCCGTGGATAAAAAGGAAACTAGCTATTCATATCGTGGCATATACCACATCGACTATACAGTTCTCAGCCATTACGGCCGCTTGTATCTGAACTATACTTTGGGGAGTGTTGAAGACGTTATTTATCTGCATGACTTGTGTGTTCCAAAATGATTTAGTACTGAGATCAAGGCTCTAATATAAAAAAACGAGATGAGGCTTACTCTTGTTGGAAGTGGTTAAATCTGCCCGAAGAGAAACGCAATAAAACTGCGGAATCCTTGTTTTATAAAAGAGAATTCTCGTTTGCCATCGATAGCAAATCTAAATGGAATGAAATTCGCAAGATTGTCGTTGGGCAAAAAACTCTTCCACCAACTATTCCGATCTTAATGTTGACTTCGTAAATAACAAGATTGTAAAAAGCCTGTTAAGCCTCATGATAATAATTGAATGTCCTTCTCTGGAATAATTTAAGTGCCAACTTGCTTGGGAATTTTAATTTAAAAAAAAAAACTGTTATACTTAAATTAGATTAAGAAACCATTTTTAAGTAAATATTCATTATTGAACTACCAATAATACCTACCGGTCATGTACCAATTTTTAAGCAACAAAGTTATTTTTTGACAGCACAGTTAAAATAATTATATTGATTTGTTTAAATTCAAAACTTTAAAAATATTAAGGAAACACAAAGCCAATTACTCATCTCCAGTAAACAATGCTCACGACGTTCTCTGCTTTCATGCTGGAAATGCGTTGTAACCGTAGTACGTTTTTGTAGGCTTCCTCCATAACGTGCTTTAATCCTTGTGATTTCTTCACCATCATTTTTGCTGTAAAACGTATTAATTGCTTTTATATTTTTAATGTTTTGTTGCAAAATAATTTTTTGTATTCGTTACAATTTAGGTCACTAGAAGATCAATGGTAACCGGTTTAATTTATTATAACAGAATTGTCATATTGTAGGTGTTAGTTTTATTGGTCAAGTGTTTTAGATAATCATTGATAGCTCATTTTTGAAAAAATTAAAGTTTCACTTAAAATCCGGTTTATTTATTTAATGCTTATCTACACATATGAACTAATAAAAACCAGGCTTCAATTTCACCAAACTGATTTAATTATATAACAACAAAAAACACAATTTCTGTAAAATTTCATAAAATATTTTGATATTATACCTATGCACCATTTGCTCATTTGCACCAAACACTGAATACTGCTAATGTATATTATTACAATTTGTATTATTTAGAAAACGTTTAAGAAACTTTTTTTTATTAATTTAGTTGGCAAAAACCCCAAAGAGAATATATTCATTATTGTAAAGTAAACATAATAAAATGAAATGAGCACGTAAAGCAATTAAGAAAATATATAGAAATCATTTTATTACAAAAATGTAATTTATTTGTTAGGGGGGCATTTCGCTGGTTTCTTAAGCCAGCTCATCAGAAAACCTTTACCCAATTTTTTTAGAAAAACTTAAATGTCTTATGGCCGAAATTCGAAATGAGAAAGCATACATAACCTCAAAACAAAAACATTAAAGTTTTTAACAAAACGCTCCCCACAACAAACCAATTGCTGTTTTATTTTTTACTTGCCAAATGTCAACTGTAAACGTCGCTGTAAAAGGTAAAACAAATTAAAAAAAAAAAACGGTGGAAATACGCATAAAGACTAACGTGTATATTTCTGGCATATATTTAGGGAACCGTTTAATTCTTATTAGCAAAAATTTGAGTAAAGAATAGTTGTAGTATTCAGTCGAATATTTTTTACTGTACAATTAACTAAGGAGTATATTTGTAGAAACAAAATAGAAAGGTTACCCCAATTCACCTTCGGATAATAGGGACCCATAAAATTACAAGGCCTACAGAAATTTTTCATAGATAAATTTTCGAAATTTGGCCTTCAACTAAGCAATCGTGTTTTTGATTTCATATGTAGAAATATTATCACACAAAGTGCACAAAATGTAGACAGTTCTATATTTTCGTAATAAGTTTCTGGTACTAAGATGAGATTTTTGAAATGGAATGCTGATTGGCTTAGTTTTAAAATTGCTGTAAGTTTTTTGTGTTGTCATAAACCAACCGACCGCTGGAAAATCACATATAACTTTTAAAAATTGCTGCAAAAGGACATGAAAAGAAAATTGCTTACGTTATTTTTTGATTCGTCACATAATTATTAATTTACTTATCTTGTGAATTTAAATAAAACAGTTGAAAATCGTATATCCGCCATATTGAATGATATTTCTATACTCTCACATATCATTCCCATCACTATAGGTTTTGATAGTTTTTCCCTAACTTCCTGCCGTCCCATGGCCGCCATTATGAATTAAAAAATAATATCAATATTAAAAGGAACGCAATAAGGAATTGATACTTAAGTTGTTAAAATCGGACAAATAATTTAGAAGCTACCTTAAAGCATACGTAAAATATCGCCACGCCCATCTAAATTTTTTTCTCATAAGAAAGCTTGGTTTCAAAAAATCAGCTAGTTAGATCTGCACGTCTTTAAGATACAGTCTTTACTCCCTCCAAATAATGCAAATTTTCACATTTATTTTTTTTTTTGTGCGGATAAAATTTACGTGTCGCGTGCTAATAATTTGCAGTCGTCAAAGTGATTTTAATGGCAGAGCTGCCAACTCTCTGGACTGGTTGAAGAAAGTATAGGAGTGTTTTATAATGCATAATATACTTATATGTCCACAAAATCGAAAGCTGTGGCCAACCAACAACTAGATTTAGGAAACAATAAAGATACGATCAACTTTTTGACATAATTAGAAAAGTTGTTAGTGCATTTTGTTGTTGACTGCAATGTATTCGTAGATATATGTACGTATTAATAAAACTTTCTGGGTAATTTTCGAAATATACCAAAAGTTTGAAGTAGCAAGAGCACGATCTCTGAAGAAAAAATATTGAAATAAACAACAAATGAAAACTGCTTATCAACAAATAAAGAAAAAGCAGATAATTTTATTTTATTTTGAAGACTCTGTGCATTTTAAATGTTTTAAAAATGAAGAAAGTGAATCAAATCAGCAACAAATATAACTAGGTACATATTTATGAAATATTAATTATTTATATAAACACAAAGTTTATAAAAAAAATGTTTTAGTTCCTTTGTGCGTGTTGCTTTGTTAAATAAAACGCATAATAAATATTTAATTATTTTCAAATCATAAGGAGATTTTATTTAATACAGGGTGTCCGCCGAGAAGGTATATTCTTTGTTTTGCCGCCATTTTGATAAACATTAGTCTTGACAGTTCATATTTGGCAGTCGTGAAGTAGAGACGTGGTAAATTTATTATGAAAAAATATTCGATAAACCAACGTGTTTTAATCGTTAAAACATTTTATCAAAATCAATCATCGATTACTGTGACGATGAGAAAGTTACGTGAAATTTTTGGGAGAAACAACGTGCCAACAAGACGCACTATTTATCGTGTAGTGAATGATTTCGAAGAAAGAGGGACTGCAGCTGATAGGCCCAAGCATGGACCACAACGTACTGTAAGATCGGCTGAAAGTATTACATCTGTTCAAGAAAGTGTTCAAAACAATCCATCAACTTCAATACGACACCGTGCTCAGGAGCTCGGTCTTCAAAGAGCAACTTTGGCCACAATTTTGCGCAAAGATTTGCATTTGTTTCCATTTCCATTTAAGATTCAGTTGACACAAGAAGACCATATACGCCGCCGTACATATGCCAATAGGATGCTACAGCTCGCCCATGGCAACCCCGATTTTCATGAAAAACTCATAACGAGTGACGAGGCACATTTTCATTTGAATGGATATATGAATAAACAGAATAGTCGGTTCTTGGCAATGCAAAACCCTAAAATTATTTATCAGTTACCTTTGCATCCATTAAAAGTGACAGTCTGGTTTGCAATTTGGTCAGGAGGAATAATTGGACCTTACTTCTTTGAAACTGAAAACGGCGTGACGGTATCTGTCAATGGAAGCGATATCGTGATATGATTGAAAACTTTTTAACGCCACAACTGCATGCTTTGGGCTTGACTGACATGTAGTTTCAACAAGACGGTGCCACATCGTATTCAGGAATTACTGCGAGACCTCTTTTCACAACAAGTTATTTCAAGGAATGGTGATGTTGATTGGCCTCCACGGTCGCCTGGTTTGACTGCTCAGAACTTCTTTTTGTGGAGATATCTGAAAAGCAAGGTTTATGCAAACAAATCAGAAACGCTGGAGCAGCTCAAACAAAATATTCGTGATGAAATTAATAAAATACCGCGTAAAAGGTGTGAGAATGTAATGAAAAATGTGGTCAAAAGGGCTCGCATTTGTGAGGCTAACAGAGGCGGACAATTATCTGATATTGTATTCCATACATAATTGTCGACATTAAATAAAACATTTATCAATATACGACCCAATTTCTTTCATTTAATCAAAAATTATAAACAAACAAAGTAGTATACCTTTTGGGCGGACACCCTGTATGTGTATTTTACACAGTCATTGAATTGCATTAATATATTTTTGCCCAGAAAATAACAACAGATGTTTTTAATCTGAGCAAATAAATCTGATCACAAGCGGAAATTGAACAAAGTTTCCGCTGAGTTGATTTTAAGCTCAATTCATTCAATTTTCAACATTTTTTCTCTATCTTTCATGTATTTTATGCACTGCAAACACTTCAAACTGCATAAGTTTTGAGTTGTTTGTTTTTTTTTTTTTTGTTTTCTATAGTTGTATTAGACATTTGTTGCATATATAAACCATTTTTTAACAATGTCGCCAAATTGACGCAGTGCACAGTGTTGGGAAAAGTAATAAGAACATTTGATTTTATCATACTGATTTTCTGGTATGTGTGTGCACTTTAAAAAAGCTATTATTTATATCTTTTCTTTTTATAAAAACACTCTTGTTAAATTGCTTAGACACACATAATTTTTTGTTACTTAGCAGGCCATTTATTTTGATCTCTTAATTGTAGAACAAAAATTGTACTACGAGCATAATGCGTATTTAATTGAGCTCAAAAGCATATTTAACATATTTTGAAGGTAAAATGCAACTGTATTCTTAGCATAATTTTATTGTAAAAATTAATAAAAAAAAATTAATTTTGTTGTCCATTTGATAATACTCATTAAACTAATTTTACCTAATTTCTTCCTTATGTACCACAAATATTTTTATTACAATAACTTCAATATACGATCTTTTAGTGAGTCATAAAGTGACATTAAATAGTTGAATAAGTGACTGCCTGTCATTGAATTGTCATTCGCCTTCATATACCTTCCGGGTAAGTCAACCACAAATATATTCTATTATATTTACATAAGGAGATTAAGGCGGCTTGAAATAAATTCTTTTACATTTTTGGCTTTATGTATAGGAGCACTATCCTGTTGTAAAATCCATGGCATCAGTCCAAAAAGTCGAATTAAGTTTTGTAGGTTTCTCCAGTCATCCTATCGCTTAGAATTTGTAATTCTTATGTTTCATAGAACGTAACAGCACCTCACACCATAAGACTGACCTATATGCTGTAGTGGTCGAGAACGGTTGAGAATCGACTAGCTGTTTCTCAAATCTTGAAAACAGTAGTAATATCTACTTGGTTCGTCGAGATTTAACTTCTTCTCATCAGTGAAAACTACAATTTCCCAATTATTAAAGTGACTCCTGTCTTGTACTCTGCACGTTATATGCTCGCTGGCAAATTGCAATCGAGCGTCCATTTTCGCATCCGTTGGTAAGAAAGGGAAAACTTAACGTCAAATACACTCCGCTTTTAGACCTTTCCTCTTCACTTAGAAGTTTGTTTTTACATGATTCTTGATTTGATATTCCGACAGGGTGGTTTGATGTGGAATTTGAACGAATTTCTGTCATCCCTTGTCAAGTTTGGATTGGAGACAATCAAGAATCAAAATTATGTGGGTCTAATTAATTGAACATGATTGGACATACTGCTCTGGACTAAGTACCTAAATACTTAAAGAGAATCCAAATCAAATTAATTAGTGAAATTTTAGTTTCGGCAAACCAATGTTGTTGCCATGGAGTTCTTTTTAATCTGTGGATCAAAACAATATCAGAAGTGTTGAAAAACAAAACTGATGTGTGGAAAAAATCGGCACAGAACCAAACATTTACATAAATACGTTTAAATTTGAATTGCAGGGTTTACAAACATTTTTGTTAGAATTACCTGCGTGAAAGAAGCGCGGTACTCCATATTTTCTGAAGTATGGGCTAATCTTTGTAAGTTTAACATATAATAAATATAAGAAATAATGTATCGGAATATAACACAACCACGCGGTTATTTTGTTACGCGTAATTCTGCGTTCGTAGTGTTATTTATTATAAAGATATATTATTGGTTCAGTATTGGTATTTAAAAACGTGGCACTGCTTACACACGTCGGAAAAGTGACACCTAATCCCCGACGCTTGTCTGGGGCCTGAAACTTTTGAGGTTCGACCTGCAACTAAACACTGGTACTTCGCGAACTAGCTGCTCTCGGTATGTAAGTTCCATGACTCAGGTGGCGGCCCAAATCGCGAGAATATTGTGTTGCAATACCAATGATAGCAGGATATTAAATAGCTCCGAATTCCTCAACAAGTGGTGTTTATAAGGCAGCCATTGTTCTAAAATTGCTGCGTATGCAATGTATAGAGGCGTTAACGATTTGCAAGATTTTCATCCGGTGCTAAGATAATCGTTGGATAATGTCGAAAAACTGCTGCCGACGTTAGGAAAGACACGTGTAATGGCTTGATAACAAGTCTGGTAAAAAAAAATGTGGCAACAATTTGCTATCTTAAGAATGAAAGGAATTTAATATAAATATTACATATTATTGTGCCTAATGTAACAAAAGCTTAGCTCTTCTTGCCGCAACGTTAGAAAAATGCAGAACATTGTATCTGTCTAGCAACATCAAGCCCGAAAATGCTTGGCTTAGATCTATTGATGTACATACTCATATAGCTTATCTAGTATTTTAGTTTTGCTTTCCTTCCTGCCCCCTTTATTTTTACCTGTTGTGTTTGATTTTTTCGCTGCTCTAGCTTATCTTGCAATTTTTTGCTAACATATTTTTTCCAACATATTTTTAGAAAAATTAGTTTCTAAAAATTTCTAACTTCTATAATAAATTCATAAATTTTTGCCGAATAAAAATGTATTGGTTTGTTTTATTTTAAATGAAACTTGTTTATAATTCTTTATCGTTTTGTTTACCCTGCAAATATTATTCTTGCATTAATTTTGTACTCGAAACTCATAAAAATATTCAACCTAATTTTCTGTAGTTCTTCATAGTTGCTCATAATGACTCGGGAGATACACAGTTAATATTGCAAAGAGTTTTATGAAGTTGTTGCAGTTGAAGTGCTATCGTAACACCAGAATAGATATAAAAAGACGTAGAATACTTGCAGAACACAAATACTTACAAAAGTCTTATACATACATATATGCATCCAAGCAGAAACTGAGCAAAAGGCAAACACTGAACGCACGTGTTGTTACAATAATCGTCCTACTTAAAGTTTACAAAGAGAACAAATAAAACTTTGTATATGTATATGGATGTATGCATGAGGAGGAGGAAACAAAACAAAAACAGAATAACTTGAAGTTACCAGGTAACTGAGAATTTCCTGCTAGTTAACCGGCAAACCGACCAATCAACCTACAAATTACCCCACCAGGTTGCCAAGCAAACGCAGCTCCACACTTTTATATACGTATGTACTTGTTGTACCTATTTTACCTACTGACTTTACCAGGCCACTTTGTTGAGCATTACTAGGTATCTGTCAACATGTTTATGATATGTTTCTCTCTTTTATGAAGATATTCGTTGTTTGTTTTAATGGTTAATTTTTGTTTTTTTATTTGTTTCCATATGCATTTATTGCGAAATTGATTAGATGTGTTTGGATTTTTTTTAATATGGCGGCGAGTAAGTCATTCTCATTTCGGTTTCGAGGCTTTTGGGTTGGGTGTGATTTTTATATTGTTTTCTAATTACCAACTCACAAGTTTAAAATAGTAGAGAACTTTGTTTATTTAAAATTTGCATTTATTTTTAGACAGTCTTAAGCTTTCGATTCATTTCTTATTAATTATAATCGTAAAATAAATTTTACAATTAGTAATGACAATGTAATTATTCGCATTACCCTGTTACACGTAAAAACTTATTTGAAACACATTTGCAATTGAGGAAGTAATTGTGAAAGATTCATACCTTGTCAAGTTTGGTTTGGAGACAAATCGTTTCGGTTTCCGCTATGTGCCATCTTCAGTGTCAGTTTTCGTTTATAGTGGAATCCGGTTTTTCTCCAAACCAATCTTGACAAGGGATAACGCGATATTCGGTGTGCAAATCTATAAAAAAAATCACCCTATCGGAATATCAAGTCAAGAATATATGTAGTAGGGTTTTTTTAATATACAAAAGCAAATGGTAAGCTTTTCAATTTGATAGCACCTATCAAAGAATTCAAATGCGCAACAGAGTTTACCCAGAATAGTTTTGTGAAGTACCACTGAAATATAATGATGCCTTGCATATGGAATTCGGGATCCCGAACATAGTTGATGTAAATGACTCAATTGAAATACTGAAAACCTTTGGCAAAACGTTTCACAAATAGAAAGATTATGCTAAATAATGGCCGTATTCAGTGTTTGGTGCAAATTTGATAGAAAATCAATCATATTTGTCTCTTTTGCAAGACCATTTGCACCAAACGCTGAATAGAGCTAATGTAAAAAATGTTGTACGAAAATATAAAAAAAATATATATATTTTTTATCTTTCAATATTTTTGCTCGGCTTTGCAAACTGAACCTAATGATTTTAATTTTTTATTCAAATCTAGTAAAATCGTTTGAATTCTTTATTCAAGTTTTCAGTTGGTTTTAAATATTTTCAGTTAGTATTCAATTAAGTCTTGACCTGTGTTTTTATCTTTAATTTATAATTTCTAGTCATATAATTTTACAGTTAATAAAATCTTTACGAATTTCAACATAATAATTTTTGTAATTTTACTTCCCTTTTTTCGTTGTGCCATTTTTAAAACATGCCGATTTAACTGTGTTTAATAACTTTATAATTTATGTTTAAATAATTTTATTTGTTAAAAATCTGGCATCTCCTATATCATTTTATCTCCAGTTGATTTTTGCTCTGGTTATATCCCATTTTTGGTTACTGAATCATATCAGCGATGGACATATTAATACTATTGTACTTTTTATTTCCTTTCATAGTTGCAAGCTTACATAATATATGAGAAAATATGTCCTCATAAGTTCTGTTTAAATTTCACTCCAATTACATTACGCGTATATTACCCTATTACTCAGGTTATATATAGATATCTCCAGATTGCTGACCATACTGCTTTTAGAATACAATCTTTTTTAATTTTCCTGCTTTCTGTGCCGGTCTTCCGATTTTAGAAAATGAAGATGAAATAACATTGGAATTCATATGTCTTCAAAAATTTTTTTAAATGGTTGTAATATACCACCTGCAGTCGTTTCCCTGCGGCAATGGTTATCATTTAGTATTGACGCACTTATCCCATGACTTGTAAAATTGGCTCTAATACGAGTAAAAGGCTTGTAAAAATGGCTCTAATAACTAAGGTTCCGTGGGCGGTAAACCAATGTTCCCGTCCTATGACAGCGCCATGTTAAAATGACAGGTCCCTTCCTGGAAAGTGTTACAACTCGAACCGGTCTCTAACCCCAAAGAACCAGTCACATGACAAGTTCTGGGTCAGTTCCATTCCCATTGTTGCGGTTGTCAAAAGTGAAGCGAATTGTAATTTTGTTGCTATTAATATTTTCAGAAATTTCCATTATATTTTTCTGTAATTATTTTAAGAAGTTTTATTTTTTTTAAATCAAATAGTTAACTCTTTTTAGCGTTAATTTTTAAATTCCAAAGTATACGAGGTGTGGATATTAAATTACAGAAGAAGTGCGCATGCGCCAAACGCCAGCAACCAACAGCTGTTATCGTGAAGCCTTCTCTTTCGAATGTAGTGCCTCTCGCTTCTGTGAACAAATCAGTACAGCCGTAGCCTTCGTTCGCATTAGAGGTGTTTTTTTGTTTCGCCGGAAAAATGTTAAGTGTAACAGTAGAGCAACAAATTGTTGTGAAATTTCATGTGAAACTTGGAAAACCCGCTACTGAAACTTATAATTTATTGAAAGAAGTGTATGGCAATGAATGTATATCGCGTGCACGTGTTTTTGAGTGGTTTAAGCGTTTTCAAGATGGCCGAGAAGACGTTCAAGATGATTCACGCCCGGGTCGCCCTTCCACGTCGAAAACGGATGACAATATCGAAAAAATCAGTAATCTGATTCGATCTGACCGTCGGTTAAGTATTCGTGCAATTGCTTAAACTGTACGAATTGATAAAGAATCCGTACGGAAAATATTACATAACAATTTTAACATGCAAAAAGTGTGCCAAAATGGTGCCTAAAATTCTCACATTTGAACAACTGTTAAGAGGTTTCTAGCCAAATTCAGCATCCCAGTGTTAGACCATCCGCCTTATTCGCCGGATCTTGCGCCGTGCGACTTCTATCTGTTTTCTAAGGTGAAATCTGCATTAAAAGGAACAAGATTTGAGCCTGTTGAAGCTGTGAAAGAGAAAGCGGCACGCGTCCTGAAGGAGCTGGCAGAAAAAGACTTCCAGCACTGTTTCGAACAATGAAAGATTCGCATGGAGCGTTGTAGGGATATAGGAGGGGTGTATATTGAAGGTGATAATAAGTAAAAATGTATGAAATACAAATAAAATTTTTTACAGCGTCAGTCTCGTTATTTAATAGCCACATCTATACTTCTTATAAAATTGTAACACGGCCGTGTTTGTAGATAAAATATATTTTTAATATTATGGTGCTAGTTTCTCGATAGTCATTAATATAATAAATATTTTTGGAATTTTTATCTGTCTGAGCGTTCATCACGCAAAATCTAATTAAAATTATTTATTGGAAATTAAACGATCATATACATATTTTAAAATTTTGTATCGTGTTTCATTAGGATGGGTGTAGCAGGGCACCGCTTTTCAGCTAGTAGGGAACATAAATGCAAATTGGGCGTGATCTGACTGCCCCTAGCGCTACTTTTTCTTTATTCAAAATTATTGCCAAAGTAATCATATATTTTTGAAAATCGTCATTACCGAATTAGATGCCATTTTAATTAATAAATTGCAATTAGTAGATCTGACTGAATTTAAACGATGGCATAAGTTATGTTGGCTTTGGCACATGCGTGTCGTTTGTGGGTTATTGGCATAGACCTTAAAAAATACCACAAAAAAAACCAATGATGTCAACTTGAAATGATACTGTATCTTGCTATTGTAATTTTCTTTATATTCTGACAAATAAAACCTGCGAAGGCCGCTGCAGCCAGTTCCTGTAACGTATATACATATTAATTTGTAAATCCTAGTTACCATTAATAAATAAAAATAAATAAAAAGTTTGCCAAGTTAACAAAAGATAAAACAGCCATAAACTGTCGATATTTACTCATCCGTATAGAAAATCCCATGTAGATGAACAAACCTATAATTCACTAATTGAGAATAACAAAATTTGGGTTGCTAAAACGTACCAATTCTATAATTTCTATTTTCCATGCCTGAGATGGTGTGTATAAGGAAGTGTTATGTGCGTATGTGTTTTAAACACACGTTGCATTGCCATGGAGTTTTGGAGCATTGAACTTTAATATGTATGTGTTGAGCTTTTTTTGTTTGGGTTATCCGCTCTTCTTTTCTCAATATTTTGATTTCGCATACCTATTTCAGTTGTTGCTTTAAAAATCGATTTTGTAAGCCATTTAATTCTTTGTTGTTATAAAGTAATTATGATTATCTTAAAAATTCATTATTTTTATTGATGAATTAGAAAATTAATTACACTATGCAACAACCAAAAAAACATTGGAGAACCACTATATTTTTTTGATGAGTTATGGTTGCCTAACTACAAAAATCGCCTTCATTTCGAATTCTATGGAGAGGTTTTTTTAAAAATTTTTTTTTTTAAAATATGAGATTTTTGAAAAGGCCACTTCACATATCTTATCATAACTTTCAAACGCCTTGTTCAATTTCGTTGCGCTATATATCCACAAATTCCAAATGACAACAGCAATAAGTCATTCTAATACAATTTTTTATTATACCCATTTGTTTTGGAGTCATTTCGAATTTTTTTTGTTTATTTTTTTTTCGAAAAATTGTGAAATTTTTCATTTTAAAAAATTTATAAAAAATATAAAACCGCAAATATTTACCAGTTTTATGAAAATGAGCCATCATTTATGAAAATCAGTTGGTAAATACTTATTTTATTCCCGAAACACCAAAATTACCCAGTTTGGCCCAATAATCGTTTTCTTGTGTAATTGATACCACTATGCAACAAATTGACAAAATTTTCCGGACTTTGAACAACCACTATATTTTCTTTTTTAAATGTTATAGTTGCCTAACTTCAAGATCAGCAATAAATAGTATTTACGCTACGCCGCTTATGAAATTTTAAATATAAGTGAGTTGAAATCATTGAAATTCAACTAATCTGATGTATTCATACAACAACGTTGAGTTATAAGTATAAGTCGCAGTAATTATCAATTAAACGTCGACATCAAACTCCTACCATTCCGAATTTGTTTGATTCATAAATTACCTCAGTTTGATTTATAATTTAAGAAAATACTTATAATACTCACAACGCATTAAACTCATTAAACTCCTTGAACTCATTGATGCATGTTTATAAATGCGTATGTATGTATGTATGTAACAATAAGTGTAAAAGTGTAGAAAAAATAAATCAAATATGAAATATGAAATACAACTCTTTAATTCTTTGTTGAACTTTAGTAAGAAAAAAATTAGTTAAAATGGTAATTCACTAACGCAACAAAGCAAATACACAACCTCATAATGATTCGAATGCGCAAAACAAAACTTATTTTTCGCCCTCTATATGCACTGAGTGAAGGAAAGTCAAAGTCAAGCTGTCAGTTGTTAAGTATGAGTATGATGAGCACCTCAAACTTTTGAGTGGAAATGAGTTACGATAACATTGTAATAAGTATGAATGCGTATAAGTACAAGAAAAATATGAATCATGATTCCACTCTACTCACTTTTTCAGTACTTATTGCTGACCTCTGATTAATACATATATGTATATGTATGTAGAATGTAGAAAGTAAATTACAGGTCCTTTATTTTCATTATAAAATTGATAATAGGCAGACTCACGGGTGAATTGAAGGTATTTCCGGTTCAGTTGCGGATGTAAAACTCAATATAAAAAAGTGGCGCAAATGGCGAAAAAAAAGTTTGTCTATGGAATTTGACTTGTTGAGCTTACCTGACTTTATTTTTAGAAGTAATTTAGCATATGTATGTCTAGATATTAAAATACAGGTCTTTAAAGCTTTTAGAAAAATTGAAATTTGAGCTTGATTTTTGCGGGTACTGAAATTCATGTGGCAAATTTTTAACAAATTCAATATTAACTAATTGAGCGCAATTTTGTGCAAAAAAACTTTATTTCATTTTTACATTTAACATTTTATTCAATATTTGCATATCATCCAAAGCACTTTCTGGATTATACCTGAGCTGCAAGCTCAGCACATGTTGCAATACGTGAACCAAAGGTTCCTAGAAAGTATTTAAAGTTTGACATGGCTATTTTTACGCAGGCACCGCTACTATAAGATGCTAGTAAACCATTGTTTATGTCTTTTCTAGTTTTGGTGAAATATGTCAGCAATTTTGCCATTTGATTTTTAAGGTCCTTAGCACATTCAGCTGTGGATTCGGTTTCAGCATCCTTTTCCTCGTCATATCCAGCATTGTCACACACTTCATCGTTAATATCAATTACTTTACTAGTGATTTTTGTAAGATCTTTAAAATCGGCTAGTTCCTTTGCTAAATTCGCGGATTGATCACATTTTTTTCTAATTTCATAAGAAAATTCTTCAGCCGCATCTTCCAAATCGAGCACAGACTCTACCATACAATTTACACCTAGTAAATTTTGTACACTTATTTCCACATTCGAAGTGAAATCGTCGCTGAAGGATCCTTGCACCACTCCACAAATGGATATGGATAAAAGAATAAATGCAACTTTAGTAAACATTCTACTTTTTTGCTTATTTAAATGTGATTAAAACGCTTTCGAAGAACTAATATAACTTGTGTTGGGCTTCGTTCTTTATATACTAAACATTTTATTTGCGTTTTTAACAAGTGTTTGCATTTTAATAAGTATTTCTCTTATAATTAATTATTGTTGAAATAATTAAATTTTGTCATACAAATATTAATATTGATTTAAATTTGAGTTAATTAAAATTTAGGCGTCATTTATTTAAGTGCCACTAGTGCTACTGATTCTTCTTAATTTGATAAACAATTTTTAATTTTGTAACAAAATTGTTAGTAATGAATTATCAAGTTAAATATGCATAAATGCAATATGTTGTAGAGTGAACGGGTTTTCAACAGCTTTAAAACTCGAGTTGTTTTTATAAAATATTGCAAATGTCCAATAGATCAGTTTTTCATCAAAACTAATGGCAACATACATGTTATGAAAGATCTAAAATTCGTCAAAAATATATATTATCATATTTGTATTTGTAAATTTTATTATAATTTTAGTTCATTAATTTTTCAATCCCTAAATAGGTCTTTAAGCTGTGTTTACATTACGTGTGCAAGTAACATAGAATGTCAAAATACCATATGGAATTTCATGTGTATTGCAAAATCAGTGTCTTACATACAATTTTTATGTTCAGACTTGCGTATGTTACGTACATGTGGCATAACCTCTTTTTTTAGAAAACAAAAATAGAATTCAAAGCTTTTTCGTGAGTTTAATTTTAAATAAATAATGGATTCCAAAACAGTTGAAATTGTTGTATGCAGCATAATTACAATAGCAACTGCAAAAAATAACAGCCAATGCTGTCAACCTAGCAGTAATTAGATGACTGTGCGTAAATTAGGGGCCTGTACGACAGTGCAGAAAATAATATACATTAAATTAAAAATAAATTAATCAGGAAAATTAATGATGGGAACTGATATTGAAAGTGAAATGATTGAAAACCGTAAGGGTTCGTGTTGTTCTCCTTATTTTTGTTGTGCAGTTGGCTTAAAACTTATTTATTTTGGCTTAAAATTTATTTAAATTTTATCTTTCTTTTAGGCTGCATTTTGAGTTCAAATAATATGCTAATGGCTAAGAAAAAACGCTTATAAACAATCTTTAAGCTTCATTGTTTCTAGACTTCATCTTTCCCATTTCAATTTGAAAGTAATTCAGAAAATTGATGAGTAATAAATGTATAAGTAATAATTTGGAGCAATGGAAAAGGAGTTCTATGCGCTTACAATACAGTAAAATTTTAATGTGAACATTTGTTATACTTAATGTAACTACATTTAAAAATCTCCAAAATAGTTAAAAATTTTATAAAATTTCTAAACAAATTCTTGAGAACTGTTTCCAAAGGAAGAAGTTTTAAATTTATAAATTCTTGTCAATTTCGTATGATTAAAGCATATACGTACTGTGGGCAAAAAATATTAAGACTTTTTAATTTAAATTTTGCGCGGAAATTTATTCGTCGAAATTTTTTTTTCTACGTTGGTAAGACTGTCAGTGACATCTGTGCCAAATATCACATCAAAGTAATCATTAGTGTTGAAATTATTCAACAAAGAATTTCCATTAAGTTTTGTATGCGGGATGAAATTTCTGGTGCCGAAACGTTCAGAACGTTGTAAAAGGCCTTCGGTGATAATTGTGTGTAGCGAGCAAGTATTTTTGATTGGTACAAATTATTCAAAGAGTATCGAGAACGCGTTGACGGCGAACCACGTCCAGGACGGCCATCAAGATCAACTGATGATCAACACGTCAATAAAATCGAGAACCGACGATTACCAGTCAGAGACCTTACTGATATCGTTGGAATATGTGATTTGGGCCTAAGAAAATAGGGGGGGGGGGTATACTTTGAGGGGGACGAAATAGATTTGGCAGAATAAATAAAGTCATTTAAAATTATGAACAAAATCTTACTATTTTTGGCTCACAGTAGTACATTGGATCGTTTACATTCACAATTAGACCCGGTAAGTGTTGCCTTGACCGAGTTCTGCCAAATTAGCCCACTGTAGCTATCAAATAAACAAAAAAATCGGCTCACAAAGAGAGGAGAAAATGCAACTGAACCATTTTGTGTCTTTGTCTCTTTATACATAATATTGATAAATGAAAACAGTAGAAATGAAACATTGCATGGATTTGCATATACTGAAAATAAAAAAAATAACAGTAACCCATATTTAAATATGCTAATTCAATTTGTTTAACACTCTTCCCTTTTGTTCTTCTGCCTCCCTTAAAACTCAATTAATCCAAAGTACAAAAAAAGCTCTGTCTTATTGTGATTTTCTCATGCAGACAAACAAGCATTCGAATGGTATTTAAAAAATCAATAGATATATACGTATATAGATTTGAAAAATTATTGGAAAACCATTGCGAATTCCGATTCCATCAAGTCACATACGAGTACTTGAATAAGGGAAATCTAAAATTCAATTCTACAAAAGAACAACATGTGTTACCATGAATTGGATTTCCTATAAAATTGTTGACTATATTCTCCTTTGCCCTTCATAATAATTATATTAATACCAAACTATTGAGGACAAAAATTAAGTGGTTGAATTTTCGAAATTTGTTTAAAGTTGTAAGAAATGAGGAGTTATTTTTTGTAAAATAACACTCTGTGAATATTGTTTTGTACCTTAGTATTGCGCACGTTGAAAAAATATATGTAGTTAGTTACTATTGTCGCGAATACAATATTCTGAGAACTTACACAACTATCTTGTGCTTAATTAATGAATTTTCAAAGTGGTCAGAAAGTTAAAGTTTTCCGGCCATATTTATAAATACTTACAACAGGCATATAAACCATTAATAAGCAATATTGTACTCAAAAACGATTATTATGAAAGAATTTTATTGTAGGTTTAAATTAGGTAGGTTAGGGAAAATTTGTTTTAGAAGCAATATTCTTCGATAAACTAACAACTTCACCCAGTATATATACCTATTTCCCCAATCTTATCCGTTCTAATTTTTACATCTTCGTTTGTTAAGGCCTTACTTATCATTCCTCATTTTAATTTCTTTATTGGTTTTCGATTAAATTTTAAAAAAAGTTTATGAATTTGATCGTTATAGTTGCATAATAACAGTTTGTTTGTTTTTTCGATCGTTATCGAATGCCGTAATATGGGCTAACGTTTAGAGATATACCCATTATATTCGAGCGATACGTCTCGGCGTTAACAATGTTCGAGTTTCTGTGTGTGTCGAATAGTAGCTGAAAATGCGTTTAAAACATTAAAAATGCAATTAATTCTGTCTTTCTTTTTTTTACTTTAATGTAAATGTTAGTGATGAAAAGTCAGATTTAGTTTAATGAAGTTGGCTGGCAAGCTAACGATTATTGCACTCGATGTTTTCGATAGCTTGTTGGAAAACTATCGATAATATCGTATTCTTTTAAGAATCGTTAGTGTTCAAATTTGAGAGCAGCATATTACTCGCAGAACCGTCCTCATCTAAAAATGTTCGCCTGATAAAGACAAAGTGATTTAGAAATATTTATAATTTTTGTTTACACTCCGTTTACGTAAAATTCCAGCGTTACCGAAGTTTTGTCAACAGAAAACTAAACCATTTGCTAGCAGCTTCAGCTCGGCCTTCGTTGCCAGATAGAAACGAAAATTTATTTTTTATTTTTGTTTGTTTGATTATATCATTCAAACTAATTTTACCTAAGGCCCTATTTATTCATTATGTAACAAAACTATTTTTAGTAATTTTAGCTCATTATAATATTTTAAACATTTTAATAGTAGGCCCTCCACGGTTTACAATAACTTCAAATAGACGATCTTTTATTGAGCCATAAATAGTCTGCTGCTATTTCTTTCCAACATTTCTTAATGACTTAATAAGTGATTGCATTTTATTGAATTATCTTCCTCCTTCATATACCTTACGGGTAAGCCTACCCCAAACATTTTCAATTATATTTAGTTCAGGAGACGAAGGCGGCCGACAAAGGCGAATGCAATAAATTCTTTTACAGCTCTGGCGTTATGTAAAGTGGCATTATCCTGTTGTATAATGTATAACGCCGAAAAAGGCACACTTTTATAGGTTTGCCTAGCCATCGTACTCTTAGAAATTGTAATTTCATTGTTCCATAGTACGTTACACTGCTCCAAACCATAATACTGCCTTCTCTGCTGCGGTGGCAGAAACAACTAACTCTTCTTCTCTCAAATCATGGTAATAGTAATTACATCCATCTGGTCCATCCAGGTTAAACTTTTTCTCATCAGTGAAAACCACAATTTTCGAATTATTAAAGTGACTCCACCACATTAGCTCCATGGCAAAACACAATCCATTTAGTTTAGTTGTCTCATTCAATGGCGGCTTTTCAATTCCCGCAACTTTAAGTGTTCACAGCTTTTGATGGCCCTACGTACTGTTAAGATACAAGCTTGTATGCCAGCTTCCTTCATAATTTCTGATACCGTATGGATCAATCCTTGAGTTCGACTCAATTCTGTCGAAATTAAAGTTGTTAGAACTGTTCTTAGTTTTGTTTTATTTAATACTACCTTAATTCGTGAATACATAAATAATTAATTTGTTTAAAAAAAAAATCTATAATAATATTCGAAGAAACACAAAGCCATATTTTATAAATATAAGATGATCCAGTAGGATAAGTTAGTTTGCGCATGGATTGAAATAAAAACACATGAAAACTTTAATGCTCAATATTTATTCACAATTATTGAAGGAATACATTTATAAATGTTATTGATAATGTAGGAATTTACTTTTTAAATAGTTTGGCACAATTACCAACTAAATCCGCAAAGATGGGTAAATTCAATTTTAAATTGTTTGCTGCAATACTACTACAGGAGTCCGTGATTTTCTCAGCATTATTGTTTAGATAGTTCACAATTTTATCTACAACCGCATTGACTTTATCCATGCGGGTCCTTACTGAACTGGCACATAGACCAGGAGGTGCCTTCTTAGCATCTTTCATATCGTTGTATGCAGCATTTTTGCAAATATTGTTAATTGAATCAATCACATTTTCAGTTTTTGTAGTAAGACCTTCGCAATACTCCACTAGTTGCGATACAACGTCAGATTCCTCAACATTACATATTTGAATATCGTATATAAACTCATTGGCAGCGTCCTCCACACTAAATATGGTGTCTACCAAACAATTAATGCCACCCAAATTCTTTGTTGATGCTTTTACATTACTTTCAAATTCGGCGCCATTCACTTCACCATTGGCTAACAACAGCATAAATGCAGTAATTAATAAAATTGCATTTGAATTCATATTGCTAATAATACTTGACATATGCATGCGTCTTTTTGTCATACTGAATTTCGAAAGGAGAATCCAATTCTTATATACTCTTTAGTTTGCTGTATAGCTTACATATTATTTATCTCGTGATTTAATTAATAGAACAAATAATAAATTGTACATCAAATTAATTAAAAGATAAAAATATTTTAATTTAAACACAAATGTAATATTTAATACAAACTTGATTTTTACATATTTTAATTTTATTCTTTGGGCATAGAGTCTAGTGTTAATGCGCATTTCGGTGCTTACTTATGATAGCTGAACAGGAAATCTTTGGAAAAACCCTTGTGTAAACCTTCTTAAACTAAGTGAGAGATTTTAAGTAGACTCCATTACTTTAAAAAACGCACCGTTTGGTGCGGTTTACACGCTGGTGGCATTATTGGATCTTATTTCTTATATGGGTGACATTGATCCTGACGAGATGTGATTTCAACAGGATGTAGCAGGATGGACTTATTGAAATACAAATTTGGTGATAAGGTATTTTGGAGAAATGATCCTGTCAATTGGCCTCCAAGGTCGTGTGACTTGACACCACTCGGTTAAATTTATCTTGGACTATGAAAAGTCACTGGTTTGTGCTAATAAACCAGAAACCATTGACGCCTTGGAAGCCAACATTGTTCGTGTTAATCGTGATATACGGTCAGCAATTTTCGAAAAAGTGGCCCAAAATTAGGCGTCCAGAATGCGCTTCGCCAAGAACATCCGCAGTCATTTCGAATAAAAAAAATTTTTTTTTATTATAATTTAATTTTTTTGTGTTATTTTTTCAATTTTAAGTTCTATCGACCTTAAGAAGCACCCTATAGAACAAAATTAAGAAATGGGCTTCACTTAATTTTAATATAGTTCTTTAATCATTAAGCATTTTATAATGTTTTAAGATTGTTTAAAAACAATAGCACAGTAATGAACTGCTTGAGTAAAACCAGACGAATTCAATATTTGAATGATTGTAGTGTAAACGATACATTACTCTCTTTCTGTTTCTGCTGCAAACCCATTTCCGGAAAATTTGAACGTCTGATTAAACCAAGGCTTCATTGCAGAATTAATCGTGATATGTTATCATTCCAAACATTCTTCCATTTCCGTAGTGGCATTGAAGTCATTGCTCAAGAAACAAAGTTTCAAATTAAAATACGTAAAGAATTGAGACATTTCGTAAATATAAATATATATTTTGAATATTTCATAGGACAATGATCCGAGTTAACAAGAGGTGCCTTAACGCTTTCAGCATGTTTTTCAGGTTGTGAAGTTAGGAAAAGGTCACTTGTAACGATGTGTTGGTGATCTTCACGACATATATTACCCATGACGGTGAATATTTCTACATATTAGCGTTCCGTAGTTGAGTGGCTCGAATGGCGAAGCCATTATCAGGGTTCTCCGAACTGGAATCAAAATGGGATATCAAATCCAGATATAGTAATATCTCTTCCAGCGTTTGGACTCCTGTAAACAAAGCCGAAACGCAAATAGTGTTTCCCGATTTTAAATTTAATCCAGAGACATCTAAATTCAGCATCGACTCCGTCTAATGATGGCTTGGCACTGGTATAATTAATGAAAAAAAAATGGAAGTATATTTCGAGTTCTTTTAAAAACACTTATTTGATATTAATATTCAATATTAATTGAAGTGTTAGCCTTTAATTTTTATTTAATTAATTCTTTACATTTTGTCAGATGATGTGAATAATATTTACACAAGTTGTAAAAAATACAAACTAATGTTTGTAATTTTATGTAACCATTTAATTATTTACATAAAGGGAACACTCACAATTGCGAAATAAATTTAATTTGTCTTTATTTTCATATTAAGAATTGCTAGAACAGACAAACAAATGAGCAAAACTACGAGGTCAGTCACAATGTTGCCTATATGTAATAATAACATTTAACACGTTGAGTGCCACGTCAGTCACCGGTGACTGACACCGACCTTTCCGTTTAGGCCGCGTCAGTCACCGGAACATTTTTTTAGAAAATTTTAATTTTATGGAAACAAGGTAAACATGAAAATGGTTGTCCCTTGCAAGTGTCGCAAAATGTTATAACCTGTTTGGTCAGATTTCGTGCTATTTTTCTGCCACTCTGTGCCGCATATTCCTCATAGCACGATTTGCAATATTTTCGCACTGCTGAAACTCGCGTGGCCTGACGGGGAAGTTGCTATAAAATCGCGTGGCACTCAACGTGTTTAGCTCCTTTTTATTCGCATCGTTTACTACCTTGTCTCTTCTTAAGATTGCTAAAAAAAAATGTTAATTAAAAATGGCTGGATGAAAAATTAAAAACAAAATACTTCTTTTTTAATTTTAATGGTTTCCTCTGCTTGTTTCTAGTTGTCTATAAACTTTTTTATTCTTCTAGGTCTAAGAAAAAATTTACCACCAAGCTTCATATTGATTTTGGATATTTAGATGATTAAAATTGAAATATTTACTTAGTAGCCTTTAATTTAATTGACTTCTACTCGATTTAAAATGAAGGGGTCTAGGTTCTTTAAATTAAAAAGAAACAAATTTAAGTATTATTATTATAAATGTATGGGGGGATATCGAAGCAGACCACTTACTTTCTGGGTCCCTTTTCGACCCCTATTTCGCTCCTCAAATTGATTTCAGGGAACCGATCCGTAATCACAACCACCTTACTTTCAATTGAGCCTCGTGCTAGCCCTAGCCTTTACTCTTGACTAAAGTGATTTCAGACTGTCGACTGGTAACTGTCGACACTCTTCCTCATCACGGAGTCTTTTGTAATTGCTGGCATTTCTGTGGTCTTAAGCCTTATGCTAGCCAGTGCTGGACATTCACACACAATGTGCGCTACTGTCTCAGCCTCTTCCAGGCATAGTCTGCAAGTATCATCTTCTACGACTTTCATCTTAGCCAGATGGTACTTGAAGTTTCCATGTCCTGTCACTAACGCAGTGATCCAGCTTAAAGTAGCCCTATTATATCCGAGCACCTTGCTTGCCTTCCTGCCGAGGGGCTCTTTGAGCACCATTCTAGCCTGTCTACATGTGGTATTCTCCCTCCACCTATTCAGGTGTAATGAGTTTACCCATTGAAGAACTTTAGCTCGCGCTAGTATTAAACTGAAATTAAAGTAGTTCAGGCCAAACTACTCGTAGTGCCCTAATTAGTTATTTAGAACATAGTTAGCTGAGTGCTAGTCAACCAGTCTGGGGGTTGCGGTTTGAATTCCCACCAAATACTCTGCCCTGTTTCGCTATGTTGAATATACTTATTTAAATATTCCATACATCTAATTGCTTGTTCATAACGATAGTCTCTTTAAAAAATAGTGAATTATTTCATTATTATTGACTTAAAATTATTTACATATTAATATTCCCGTGTTACAGATCAATTGTTATGATAATCAACATTAAGATTATTTGTTTAATATTATTTCACAAGACTAGATGTTTATCAAAACGTCTTACTTTCTTACTATAAATACCTGCGCGAAGTATTAAGCAAGACAACTATTTTAAATAGCATTTCATTGAGTTTTGTTCGGAAAGAAATGAATTATAAGCTTGTAACAACTTTCTTCTTTGTTATCCTGGCATTGGGGTTAGAATCGGTAATTGCGCAGGAATTAGCAGAAACAACAACAGCTCTAGCTACTGAAACTGAGACCACTACAGTTGATGCTGCTAATGGAAGTTCTGGTAACAGTGAAACGACTGCCACTGCACCACTAGAAACCACAACCGCTCAAGGTACTGAAACTGAGACCACTACAGTTGAAGGTGCTAATGGAAGTTCTGGTAACAGTGAAACGACTACCACTGCACCACTAGAAACAACAACCGCTCAAGGTACTGAAACTGAGACCACTACAATTGCTAATGGAAGTTCTGGTAACAGTGAAACGACTACCACTGCACCACTAGAAACAACAACCGCTCAAGGTACTGAAACTGAGACCACTACAATTGCTAATGGAAGTTCTGGTAACAGTGAAACGACTACCATTGCACCACTAGAAACAACAACCGCTCAAGGTACTGAAACTGAGACCACTACAGTAGAAGATACTAACGGAAGCTCTAATAACACTGAAACGACTACCACTGCTCCAGCAGATACAACAACCGCTCGCTCGAATGAAGCTGAAACTACAGCTGCTCCTACCACAACTACCACTAGACCACCACTGTCTTTCGCCAAAGCTGTATCTATTTCCACTAAAAATTTACTTGGCATCAATTGTATGTTGCAGGCAGTGCATAATATAGAGGATGCAGCACCTGATTTTACTTATGAAATTGGATTGTGCGGTTCAAGAGTTAAAAAGCATGCCGCTAAATTACTGTATAACGTTAAAAAGCTTCGAGCACCCATCAAAAAAGTTGAACTGGCCAATAAGATAATGTGTAAAAATAAGAATTATAAACAAGATACAGATGCCGCTAAAATACCTTCCGCCAAATGCATGAAAAAGATCCAAGTTGCCATGTTAAAATTAAATGCAAATGTCGACACAACTCTTGAAGAAGCGAATAAGCATTTGAGGCAAACCACTAACGCCTGTGCTAGCATGACTCTTTTAAGGTTCAGATTCTATTTGAACAATTTTGGTGGCAATGTTAAAGAGTGTGCCCGACTTGCAGAAAAAGTAAATTGAATTGTAAATTTTAATAAAAATAAATTAAAATAAAAATTGAAATAAAATGTTCTTAATTTTGAACATTTTTCATCACTGCTAATGAAAACATTATAGCACTTCCTTTAAATAAAGTAATTTATGAATGGGACATTCTATCCTTATCGAATAATTGATAGTTAGAATTCAGACCTGGGGGATCTCAATTACATTTCAATTAATACAATTACATGTAATGTGGGAAGTTGGAAGTTATTGAAGTAATGAACAGTTTTGTAATTGAAAAGTCATAATTACAATTAATTTAATTGAAGATGTTCAATAACATATTGCAAGTAATTGTAATTGAACAAAATTCGATTACTTTTTAAATCAACTAATTTTTCTTGTTTTATTTTTTAATATAACACCTTATTATATCATATAAATAAGATGTTATAAGATATTTTTTATACATATCTAATTGATTGTTTTGAATTTAGTATAAAAAAGCTGTATGACAATTATTTTTCCCTGAGAACGAAAAATGACACTGAAGATGATGGCACACAGAGGATCTGCTTCCAAACCAAACTTGGGAATTAATTGCAATTACTTGTAATGTGTTATTGATATATTTCCTACAACAGTTACGTGCGATTGATTTTAATTGAAAAATTCGAATCCATCTCAGCAAAAAAAATTTTTTTTAAACATTTCTCGCCAAGTGACAAAAATGATGTGGGTCTAATGAATTGAACAGGAGTGTTTATTGAAGACTCAAAGAATGTACAAGTCAGTCAGTTTAATCTTCTATAATGCAGCAGCACCAATCCGAGATGTCAAGGAGGAATCAATGTGTTTTTTTTGCATCCAAACGAACCACAACGGAAGGAATGTTAACAACCTGTTTGCGAACACGAATGTGACTTTGACGGATCAGAACACGAACGTATTGAATAGATTTGGCCAATCCCAACTTAAAGAGTTGAGTTTGCAAACGACGTTCCAAGAAATCTTCGATTTCGATTTCGAAAACAATGGCGTTTCATGCGGAATTCGTCCAAGACACTAATACGTACCAAATGATGTAGCAAGGCATTATCATGAAACAATCTCTTTTCATCTTTCGCGTCCAAAGTTCAGCTCACGGACAGCTTTACAGATTTTAGGCAGAGCATTATTGACTCGTCATACTTCACGTTTGTCTCGGAGACCGTATTCACCAATGATCTCCTGTTATTGTACCAAGCGTGCTTTTTCATAAGTACGGCGAGGCGTAACATAAGTTTTCGAAAAGACCCATGAATTAATTATATTTTTGATATCTTCATAAAAAGAAATTAATGGCCACTTGATCAAATCTCTGTCTTGAGTGAGTTGGTCCCACCACTTTGACGTGGAGGCTTCTTCATGCCTAGTAACAATACAATACAAAAACCTCTTCTGTCTTTAGCTTATACAGCTGCTGGTAAGCAAATAAACATATCTTAGCTTCAGCTCGTGCTGCACATAATTTTCTTCTTTATTCGATCAGTTCCAAGACTTTCCGGCATTTTGAAATAGCTTTTTGAGCCACTTCCCATGACTGTGCCAATTCTTCTTTACTTTATTAAGTAATGCCTTCCATTCTATTTCTTCAAAAGACTCGCTTTGTCACTGGTGTTTTTTTTCAAAAAGACGCCAAAATTAGCACAAAAAACCGAAAATAATCGTCAAATAAAAGTCAACTTAAACAATGTTTTCTCATTGAAGAATCTAGCTTAGCAATCTTTTACATAACAAAGAGCAGTGAAGGTTTGAAACGTAAAAAAACAGATTATTATTATCTATTCCCTATGCACTACGACGAATTGGAGCTTTTGTGCGATATTCATCTTTCACTGAAACAGATTTAGACTACGAATAAAGCCCATTACCTTCTTCTTGGGAGAACATATACATCTCTTGGAGTTAGTGATACTTTTATTCTACGAGATCCGAGAGCTGGTCACTCACAGAGCACATGCTCAGATGTCTCATTGCTCAAGTCGCAGAATCTGCATTTGATGGTCTCTGAGTTTCCTATATTAAATTATTGGTATCGGAGGATGCAGTGTCCGGTGATGATTCAGAGTTTATTATATTCTAGTTCTACAATCATTTGGGATTTTCCCCTAGACAGCGTAATGAACCGCTTTGATTGCCTGAGTTCAGCTATTGCTCTCCACTGTCGCGCAAATTCCGAATCAGCCCAGGAACCAGTTTTCTCAATAGTATATCTACTATTTACGCCGAAGAAAGGTTTCGGTCCTATAAAAACAGTTTACGCCCCGTTGTTAGCTAAGCAAACAGCCGGTTCGTTCCCAGCATGGCCCTCGTGGCCAGGTACACAGCATAATACAATTTTTTTTTTAAACTTAATGCAGTACATGACAACCCCAGACCTCACTTTACGTTATAATAAGGCCTTAAGTGCTGCCTCGCTGTCCGACATTACGAAGATTTGTACGCCCCTTGTTTCTCTCCTCAGGCATTCCCTAATACAAATCAGGAAATCGGGTGTATTTTTTTGGAAATATTTGAAACGTGCCGAGTCCTTATCAAGAATAACCCACAATAATAGTTTTTTCCGACTTGATTTCTAGCACTATGTTAATGAACCATTTAGTAGTTGCATCAAGTTCTTGTTGCCTCTTTTCCGATGTAGTTCCCTCTTCCCAACCCATCACGAATATGGTTAGGTCATCGCCGTAAATACATATATGAACGGAAACCAAGGCTGTTGAGTTTTCCCACGAGTTCATCGATAACCAATGTCCATAGAAGACGATAATACGTATCCTTGTGGACAACCCGTTGTTGTTTTTATGGCCATCGTTGACCCGAAGAGTCCTTTTCTATGCAACGCAAACCCATTTGTGAAGGTTCCTTGAATACCAATAAAATACCATAGGGATATCTGATTTGAGCTATTAACGTTGTCAAGCTATTAATACCATTTACTATCGAGATGCCTGGTTGGTACGTATCGGTTTCAGTGAAAGATAGGTTTCTCTAATGAAGTTATTTAGGATTTTTTCATCGTCTTTATGAAGACCGATCGGAGACTAATTGGTTCGTAAGACTTAAGCAGTTGTTCAGAATTGCCGTTAGCCTTTGATATGAAGTTTACTTTCACCCTGCGCTAGGCTTCTGGAAAATAGCAAAACAGATATTATCATTTTATCAAAAACGATTATTATGAAGAAATATTATTGTAGGCTTAAAGTAGGTAGACAAACATTTCACTTGCCAGGCTAAAATTTAATATAAAACCTATGCCATATTCGCACATACTATGTATACTCAGATTTTGTTTGAGAAAAAGTTGTGATGGTAACAAATCCTCAACATGCAAAGGGTTCCGTGCAAAAAATCGTTAATCGTCATTTTGACAAATTCGTATAACATCTCTGAATCGTGTTAATGCCTACATACATATTTGTATACAATTTGATTAAAGTTTTCATGACTCAATACCTTCATGACTCAATAACTCCACAAACCTACAGCTTATAAAACGACATTGTGTTCTGGAATTAATTCGAAAGGTTCCCAGAATTCATTACTATTGATTGAGATTTCTTTTAAAATGTCAATCTGTTTTATATGATTTTATAATATTTCTAAACATCGATTTCTCTTTAAGAATTTTAATTGAAATGTTATGTTAAACTTATATCTAATTCGAAGTGCTTTTTAACTTAATAAATATTTATAGCGAATAAACAAAATGTTTTACTTAATCTTTTCCTTACTTGCAGTTCGAAGTTACGATAATCATGCTAAATGTGGTTTAGTTTGGGTGCCACATGTTGTGGCATATCGATGTCGAACTTGCGGCATATCGCCATGTATGTCTATATGCCGAGACTGTTTCAAAAAGGGTGACCACACGAATCATGATTTCAATATGTTTCTGTCACAGGCAGGCGGTGCTTGTGATTGTGGTGATACATCCGTAATGAAAGCTGAAGGATTCTGCAGTGATCATGGCATAAATAATCGTGTCAACAAAGAACCTGTACCGGCAAATCTATTGGCTGTTGCTGAAGCAATAATGCCTAAATTATTATTTCGTTTATTGCAACATTTTCGCGAACATAGTGATGCCACGTCACAATCATTCACTGTGGTCGCACAATTATGCGAACTTTTCACAAATATGCTTATTGATTTAAATAATATGGGTGAAATTATGCGCAAAGTAATGACGAGAGCGCTCATTAGCCAGGAGGTATATAAAAAATTTGCTGATGTTAACTGCCTCAGTACAAGCCATGCTCGAGTGTTGAAAAAGAATCTAGAAAAATATGAAGAGGCTGTGAATCGGTTTCCCCGCCCTGAACCCCCTGATGACTATAAACACTTACCTGCATTGGGAGAGAAACTAGTGCACACAACACTTCTTGAAGAGTTTATCTTTTGGACATTTAAGTTTGAGTTCCCACAGAATTTAGTCTGTTTCCTGCTCAACATGTTGCCCGATCAGGACTACAAGGTACACTTGACCAGAACGTTCGTAATGCACTACAGTCGCATACCATCGGTGTTGGAAATGTCAAGAGATCCCGATACGTTAAGTAATCGGGTGGTACATATGAGTGTTCAATTGTTTTCCAATGAGAGTTTAGCTTTAAAAATGGTTAATGAACTATCATTGCTTCATGTGATGATTATAAGTTTGAAATTAATGATGTCCAAAATACTCATACAAAATACTTTACACGGTAATTCGCTGAAATAAATTATAGTAATAGTTTTTTTATATCAATTAATATTTGTTACTTTTACAGATCCTAAGAAAAATTTCCATTTTGTTATTGACTGCACCCGCCAAGTTATGAAAGATCATTGTTATTGGCCTTTAGTGTCCGACTTCAACAATGTTCTTTCCCATGAATCAGTGGCTTTGGTTTTCCTACGCGATGATAATCTGATTGATATGTGGTTTCAATTTCTTTCCATGCTCCAGGGCATGAACGTAAATGTACGCGAAACAGCTTCACATGTAGAATTCGAACCCAATTCTTATTATGCTGCATTTTCATGTGAATTGGAAGCAAGTGCTTATCCAATGTGGTCAATTATTTCACATTTGCAAGACGGCAAACACGCTCATTTGGCTAAAAAGATTATAACATACTGTGTTAATATGCTGCATGAATGGCTAGATGCTATTTATTTCCCAGATCCAAAAATTTCCCATGTAAGTTTAGTTTGACAAAGAGTGTGGGTGTGGTTGCAAGTATTTATTCAAACAAAATTGGTCACTTGTCTTTTTAGGAGGAAATGTTGCAAGCATCTTTTCATTTTCCATTACATCGTTATTTGGCAGCTTTTGTTTGCCAAGCAGTTACAAAAATGGGCATGTCTCTGTCAGAAGTTTTACCAACCAGATCTTATATATTACCTTTACTAATGATGCACCCTTTAAGAGTTCAGGTGAGTTTTTTTTTATTGGTTTTACATACATCTATTTTATTTGTTTAAATATAAGATATATTAAATTAGTGTTCTTAATCGAACATGGTTATTCATCTAACTCAAAAACAGATTATCAAAGTTTTAGTTATCAAAAAAAAATCATATCTGAATTCGTCAGACATAAATATACAACCAGAATAACTTTGAGAAAACATTGCTTAAGGTGCGTCAAACGTTCACAAAACGTAAGACTGTTTTTCATTGCACTACGTCTGCACTAGCCACAAATATGTTCGCACATGGAGAATAACGGGAAAATAAATGTTCGTTGTCTTCTTTGTGGAGAATACGTGTAGATGTTCTTGTTCAGGTTAATCATAATATTTTCAGGCATGTGATGACACTCACGCGATTGTCAAATCGCATGTGAGTTGCAAATCGCCAAACTTTTTTTTTTGTATTTGAACACAAAATTCTCGATTTTTAAAATTATTCATTTTTGTATTTAGAATGAAAATAAAAGCAACCAATTACTTTCATGAAATTATTAACAGCACTAGTAGCACATATTTTTCGAAGATCATTTAGATCAGATGTTTGTTGAAATCGTCAGTACAAAAGAAGAAAAATTTAACAAAATCTTAATGCATTTTTTAAATTTAATATTTTTAATAAGAATTGATAAAAAATATTATTAGTTATGATTCAAAATAAAGAACAAATCAAATTTATTTTATTCATCATTCATTTGTTTCTTTAGTGTTTGGTTCAGGCAAAATACAACAGTTCAGTTGAGATTGCTCTTGCGATTTGAAGTCGACAAATTTCTTGCGTTTGCGATTTCTATCACACCTTTCTTGCGAGTTCAAGTCACAATCGCAAATATTAGGCGATTTGCGATTGTAATCACATGCCTGTTTGTCTCTTATCGAGATTGTTCCCATGTTTTCAGCATAGTTTATGTGCAGGTGTTTACAGACTGGTATGGGAGAACAGTGATGTGCGAACAACTTTTTTTTCAACAGAAAACTATACCAGAACCCCCATTTTGAATTTATACCTTCTCTTTTTTCCTCTTATCGAGTATATTAGCAATTTGCTAAAAAAAATCTACAACAGTATCGCTATCGAATAAAAACCATCGATAGTTAAATGGAAACAGAACTATCGATAGTATTGATAGTTTGCCAGCTGTAAATTCTAAAAATATACTTACACATTTATTTTTTAACAAAAAGTTAGCATATAGTTTATTCATAACACATTTGTTAAACTATAGTCAACAATCTTAATAGTATATTAGATAGTGTTGATGACACATCTAGTTTCTCTTTTCTGTGCGTTTTTCAAGGTCCGGAATGTCAAAAATTTTTTATGTTTCACAAATACACATTTGTTCAACAAATTCATTTGCATGCAAAAAAAATCTTACTAATTTTTAATACTTTGCCTCCGACTCTTTAGTTTAATATTTTTTTGTTATTAAAAATTAAAATATCCATTCATTTCGTGCAGAAAACTAGAATAGTAATTAATTTTTAACATAAATGAAAATATCACGTCTGGGCAAGTATCGAAAAACCAAGTATATTATAGCATTTTAATCTTTTTGAACTAAATTTTCATAAAACGTCATGCATTTAAAATTTTTTATAATTATTTCAAAGACAGGTTAGTTTTACCGTACTGCTATATTACAAATAACATTGGCATCACAAAAATCCATTGTCGTTTACCAGTGGAGAACTAACGTAACAGATCGATAAGAATCTATTATTGATTTGATATTCCGACAGGGTGTTTTGATGTAGATCTTTATCAAGTTTGGTTTGGAGACAAACCGGTTTTGGCTATGCGTCATTGTCATTTTACTTATTTTACCTTGAGTAAATATTTTGTTTCTACCGAATTATACTTTGGCTTTAAGTCAAAGAGAAATCTTAAATGCAGCAGTGAAAATGCTAAAGGCAAAGCTGATATACAAATTTGAAAGGCAATGATTTTAAATAGTATTTGTAGCCAAGTTAGCCCAGTGTATATATTATTTTAAGTTATGATGCTAGAGAAAAAATCAATTAATAATTTCAATTTTGGATAATTAAGAGGTTTTAGTAAAAATATTATTTTATAGTAGATTTTTTAAACGAACTTCCAGTGGAGCAGTGGAGGATAATTTTTTTTTCGAGTTTAAATAAAATGTATAAAGGTAATTAAAATACATATGCAAATTATATGAATTCCACTTCTTGGCACGATCAGAGTTTTCTTAAAAACTTTCCAAATTTAAATTAATTAAATATTTAAAAATATTAAAAAACTTTAAATTATATAAATTTAGTTAGATTTTAAAAGATATATCCTTTAAATGATAGTTTATTATTGAAAACATATTGCATATTACAAATAAAATAACATTGATACAAAAGCTATCGTCAGAGCTACACAATTTTGAAAATTTCCGAATTTTCTTGAAACAAATTAAGTTTTATGAATATGGGAGGCAAAATCATATGTAATAAGTTTTGGTGCCACAAATCCACCAAATCCCCCTTTTCTTTTATAATAAGTACCAATTCCTGCCAAAGGTACGGATGGCATTGATACCACTTTTTGAATGTCTATAAACGGTAGTGTTGTCTGAGCGACATCTATTTTAAGACTTGAAGGTGAAAATTCCAAATATTGATTGTTATTAGAAATAGGCTTGGATTTCCCAGTAGTTTTTGTTGGTAGATCAAGATTATTTACATCAAGTTTTGCTCTAAAAAGAAATAAACAAAACTAAACAGAATTTAAAATTGCTTAAAATATTTACCTTTTATATTCACTGATGTCGTGGAATTTCCAGAAGCTATTTTCTTTAGGGTTAATCAATTGACCAGATTCAAAATTAAATTTACTAAATCTAGCCTGCATATTCAAGTGCCCTCTCACAACGCGAAAACGAACACCCGTTACTACTAGCGTGTTATCATCTGCCTGTATTTCATCTAAATCAATTGAACGCGTATCATAAGTCAAACTAAAATAATCTTGTTTATTACTAACGCCCCTTTCATACAGAGTATAGTTATCAACTGGCTTCCAGGCAACCGTGGACTCATTTATAACACCTCTGGACGCAAGTTGCCCTTCTTGTATTTGCAAATGGAATATACGATTTGTTTTAGTGAAACGCAAACCAGTCACAACCCTGATTAAGATTAATGGGTTAATAAGATTTTTAATATAAAATATTTAATTACAACTTACATATTGTCATTAACATTTGAAACAGTATCACGTAAGTTGAAATAACGATCCGTTTTAGTGCTATCCTGGTCATCACACAAACAGAAGCAATAACTACATTCCCAAAATACGTAACGCATCCATGATTGAATCTGCAAAAATTAAATTTTAAAATAAACGACCTTCGCCTTTATTTTAATTTTTGAATGCAACAGATACTTCAAAATCAATCTATGTAAAAATTTTATACTGTTTTTGAGGTAATAATTAAATATAGATTTTTGTAACGAATTTCGTTTATCACATAGGCATCTGTTAGGTGTGAACAGGTAGAAGGTAGAGCCTGTAAGGTCGGGTGTTTTATTTATTTATATATTGGGTCAGAATTTTTGTTTTCAGATGATAGGTAAATGTTATAGGCACCTTAAAATAATTTGAAGAATATTTCAAAGAAAAAATTACCTCTGATTCGCCTCGAGAACAGCCGCTAGATTTTCCAGCAATATCACCATTAAAGTCAATGTACTCATAACGACGAAGACTCTCCAGCGGCTAAAATGCGAATTTAATTTTAAATTTCAATTATATGTTATGTGTTATTATTAACTTTTGTTATCGTAACGATAACGTTAACATAAGGATACTTTGTAAAATTTCGGTGGTTTCCAAAATTGTAAAGAATACAATACGTAATCGACATGATAACGAAACAGATAATAAAGCCGAAAATTACATACCGAAGGACATGCTTTCATATAGCCAGCATAATAACAATCATGTATTTGACCCGAACAACGCTCTTGTCTTGCACAGAACTGATCCATATAACATCCCTCGTTTTTTGTGCGTCCGTAAGCTGCACATGATTGCATACAATCTCGATTAGAACTCATATCTACCTCATTCTCAATGTAGCCCTGTAATAAACGTGTCACTTCTTCATATGTGTTTCCCTCAATATGTTTGTCGGGATCACAACGCCAAACAACGCGATCAGCTCTTTGCATTACTTCACGTAATAAACGTACAGTTTTCTCAGTCCGTTTTTCATAATTCTTGCGCTTAAGTGCAGCTTCTTGCGTGAAATTTCCTACACAAAATTTCATAATATTATTGTAGCAAAAAATTTGTCTACACTCTCACCCTTGCCATATGCTCTTAAGATTATCCATGAAAATTCCATCATTGTGTAGGCTTTGAGATCTGTTAATGCAATATCGGTATATAATGAATATATAAATTGTTGAGTAGACTGTTGGTTCGTACATCTTTCATCATTCTTGGAGTAGTTTTAAAGTTTTAAGAGACAAATTAGTATTATTGAATTAATGAATATTGAATTAATATTTATAAAAACAAAAATTAAAAACTGGTTTAGAGTTTCTAAAAATCTATTTAAATTACACTCTTTATAAATGCAACTTTTTTTGCAAAAAAAACTTTTCTGTTTTATTAAATTCAAAGCAATTTTCTCTCTGAATTTTTGTTTAGAAACCTAGTTTTAACAAGTACCTTAGGTTTTAATAAAGAACGCTTCCTAAAAATGTTTTCGTGTCTTTTTATATTAAGTTTTTAATGGTTATTGCAACTTTTCAGTAAAAACAACAACCCAGATTTGCTTTCGGTTGCATAAATCGAGGTCGTACTGTATTTTGTCTACAAAATATGTATAAAAACATTCGAAATATGTTTGAAGATTTTTAGATTTTAGATTGTTTATATCAGGTTGTTCCATTTTTTAAACGAACATGTTTTGCTCATTGCCCAAGACTTCAATTACAATACAAAGATCTTAAGTACTTTCTTTGCTTTTTTTAACACATTAACAGTAAAAAAAAGAATCGAATTTTACCCCATAACTCAACGCCAAGGTTTCAAAAATATTTGTGTTTGATTTGTTGACCTCATCATCTGGACCGAACATAGTCAAATGCAAACGGTCCATTAAATGATACACTGAAAAGCCATTAGGTGAAACGGTCCATTCAGCAAAATTTAACAACGTCGAAGACTCCAAGTTATCCTGATGGATTACATACTCTTTTAGTTCTTGAAAGCGTGCCGATATGCCATGCATGGTATTAGTAATATCATTACGTTTCGCTTGCAATTGCAAATTAATAAAATTATTAACTGGTTCGATATACTGCAAAAGAAAACCAAATATCTGAGTTGTAATCAATGTTAAGATTTATTTGAATTTTTTATGTACATACCTGATCCTCGGTAAGGGCAATTACATTACTAACATCCTTGAATCGTGATAAAATCAAATTATTGTTGTTAGACCCCACAGATGCGTTTTCGGTAACATCCCATGCGTCTTTAATAGCCGACATGACATCTTTGACAACACTAATTGCATCTTTTGCTATTGAAGCAGTAGCTATGACATGAGCAATAGAACCGAAGGTGGTTTTCGGTGAATAAATTAATATAATTGTTAAAAGTCTGAAGATTAGACATGACCACGCAACTCCCTGTATTTTCATTTTCTTTACACAAAAGTTTATTAATTTGTTTCGTAACTCAAAATTTGTTGGGTCTTACAATATTTATTGTGTAATTTAGTCAGTACCTATTGAAAAAATAATGCATATTTATGTTTTAAAACTTGACAGCATAATAAAGGATAATTTTTTAACAAAATTTGCAAAAGTGAATGAAATATTTATTTGGGCCGATAAATTAATGCCTGACACCGTAGGTGGTCAACCGTGGCATATTTTTTCCATGTCTTCCATGGCTGAAATTGTGCCTGGCTTGTCCCTGTACACGAGAGACTTCACGTATCCCCACAAAAATAATATAGTGGGGTCAAATCGCATATTCTTGGCGGCCATTGGACTGCTACAAAACGTGAAATTAATTGCTCACCAAACTCCCCTTTTCATGTGCATGTCGCACCATCTTGTTGAAACCACATGTCAACCAAGTCCAAGTCGCAAACTGAAACGCTGCTCCATAATAAACAAATTTATTCACTTGCCAAGTGACTAAAGGTGGATTCGAACGAAATTTTTATTCGGATTATATTTTTTTACTGAGATTTTTCTGAAACAATTGTTTCGGAAAATCAAAGATACCACATGGAATATGTAAATAAATATCTGCGACAAATTGTTTTAGCGTTTTTGCTTATTGCTACTGTGTGGCGTTTACGCAAAGTTTTAAAATGCGGTTGACATTCGCTTTCCGTAATAAATATTCGCACAAAAACATAAATGTGAAAATAAGGCATGTAAGAAATGGCATGGTATTGTACATATGATGAACTTGGTCCTTATTTGGATCTCAGTACTTTTAGCGGCCGAAATTTTTGGATAGGAACTTGGCCTTATTTCCACATTTATGTTTTTGTGCGGATCTGAGTCCTTTTTTCCAAGTTGTTTTCTTTTAACTTAAAGCTTACAGACGGTTGGCTTAAAATAAATTTTAGCTCTCTAGTCCCCCTAGATTAAAAGTGTCCATTTTACTTATTAATTATTCTCCTAGGCCTACCTGTATACCAAGTTTCAGCTCTTTAGCTATAGTTTAAGTGTGAAATACAAATAAGGGGGAACCCTCCAAGTAAAAAAGGACCCGTTTTCAAATTTTTTTTGTTTACTTATTCCTCAAGGCCTACCTGTATTCCAAATTTCAGCTCTCTAGGTATAGCCCAATAATATTGATGAGTAAGTCAGTGAGTCAGTGAATATGTACCAAAATATGCAATATTTACACCTTTATATCTCGGGAAGCTTTTATTTATGATTAAAAGAAGCAAAGTTATCAGGGGGATAAAAACATTGCGAATGGTTTCGTGTAATATACACACTGTGTGCATTAAGCCTGAACTTAGCCTGGTGCACTACCGTGGGCCTTAATAACACAATATATTCAATAAACTTGAAATCATTTAACAAGAATGTTATTACGATCAATTCCAATGGCATTAGGTTTAGCAGTCCAAATGCTTTGCCTCACCTGATTTATTTTGGTACAAACTATTGCTCATATCATATATACGCTCTCTTCTGAGTTGTTTCATTTCTAAAATAAGATTTATCTTCATTCATTACGAATGAATTTCAAGATAAAGACTTGTATGCAAAAGTTTTTTTGGAAGCTTTACTAGAAATAAGTCGAAAATTAATGAGTGGTTAGAACTATGTGCATCTTTTAATGTTGAATAAGGGAAGTCTATTTAGATATTTAAAGTGCAGACAAAAAAAATAGTAATACTTGCATAGCAAGTTTTATTTGTGAGTTTGTATTTCCTTTTAGTGAATCTCGTAATACGAGGGTTGCATTTTATATTTCGGGATTAGAGAACAAAAATAATCCTCGAAAACCATTTTATCGTTTTTCACAATATTCCCTATTGTTAACGCGCAGCAATTACAAATAATGTGGTAACCCTGACTGGCATACTTTTCAATACATCACATTACAACCACTCAAATTACTGTTCATCTGTAATATACATTATTGCGCCATTAAAAATTTATTTCTAGAATTCTGTATGCTGGTCCCACTAATGCCTAAGGTTGTCTCAATCTCACGATAGGTCACTTGACGATCTTGCAATATCAGTTCACGCACAGCATCAATGGATTTCGGAACAACAACTAATTTTGAACGACCTTCACGAAATTCGTCTTGGAGTGAACTACGATCACGATTGAATTCACCATACCATCGATAAACACTGGTCCTTGATGGAGCTTCATCGCCAAAAATAGAATTAAGTTCATCCATGCACTGTTGCTGAGTTAATCCACGTCGAAAGTTGTAAAAATAATTGCACGAAAATGTTCACGATTTAATTCCATAAGTTACTGTAAACAACACAATAGCGCTCGTATGTCAAAACGTTCTGAGTACGTATAACTTCGAAAATGCCCAACTTTACGATAGAGCTGTCAGTTGCCAGATTGTAACACTAGGGTTGCCAAATCCCGAAACATAAAAGGCAACCCTCGTAAGTTGAACACAATTTTTTAATTCTTAACTTCAAGACTAGTTTGTGGGAATAGTAAGAAATAATGTTGCAATCTGTTTATGTACCTGTGTACATTTTATTACAATTTTAATCGGTTTTAAAATCTTTTGGCAAATTTATACGCAAATGAAAAGTAATTCTTTTCAATTTTGTTCTAAGACAAAGTTAATTATAAAAGTTTTCTAGTTTAACCTTTGCTTTAGATTAATTATTAAATTTCTAGGATAGTATAGTTTGAGTTATGTCACGCGCTAGTGATTGTGTCAGCAATTTTCTGTTTGTTTTTAGTAAAACAAAAACTGAAAAGTTCTAAGATTAAATTAATCAATACTTTATAATCTATTCCGTTTGTTTCAGTTTAGCGACAAATCTGTGCAAAGCATTTTAATTATTTTCTGAAAAATTGCTTATAAGTTATATTATTGTTTGATAGGAAATTGGTTGTGGGAGCTGATAAAAATGTTCAGTAACGATCAGATAACCACTATTCTATTTTAATTTGTTATGGCTCGTTCCAAAAACAGTCGAACAGTGTATATTTTGGTACCTAATCAGTGACATACATATAATATTATGGGGCACTTCCATTATAGCTAGAGAGCTAAAATGTAAACTACAAGTAAGTCTGAGAGATTAAATAAACAAAAAATTTAAGAAGGACACTTTTTGTCTAGGGTCCCCCTTATTTCTATAGGACATTTCCACTATATCTAGAGAGCTGCAATTGGGTTTACAGGTAGTTCTGGGATAATAAGCAAACGGAAAAATCGGAAAACGGGCACTTTTTATCTAGGGGGAACAAGACATTTGCATGAGACACTTCCACTATACGTAGAGAGCTGAAATCTTTTATAATCCAACCGTCTATAAGATTTAAGTTAAAAAAAGTTTTACACATACATTAATTTCCAAAAAAGCCTTGGAAAAAGAGTCAGATCCGCTTAAAAATAAAAATGTGAAAATAATGAAAATAAGGCCATGTTCCTATCCAAAACTTTTTAGGCCGTTAAAAGTATTGAGATCAAAATGAGAATCAAGTTCCGGATATATACAATACGAATCCTCTTCTAGGCAAATTGCTAGCTTTTTAACTTTCTAATATGGGAAAGAATTATGGAAATCGGATGGTATTACACATATCAAGAACTTGGTCCTCCTGTGTTCAAAATTGTACATCCTTTACTGTTAATTTTTTTGACAACATTTCATATACACAATACAACCAAGATTAAAGTTTAAAAAAAACATTTTTGTATTCTAACTGCTGTCGCATTATTAAAAACTAATTTTAATTTCAAATGTATTTTTTAAATAGTTTGGATTGGAAAAGTTAATTGAAAATTTTAATTATTTAAATTATTTTTTATGAATGCGGCGGTAAGTAACGACTTTATTATAAGAAGTTGGACAGTGAAGATACAAAAAATTAACGGGATATATGATCAGCTGTTCGAACGCACATTACTGGTTAAACTACACCATAATTACTGACAATTCTCTCATATGCAACGTATTATATTTTGGTATATTAAATGGAAAACCACAGCGAATCACTAAGCACTGCTAGATTTTGAGTCGATTTAATCAAAATCTAGTTACGAAGTAGATTTTGTTTTGGATGGCAAAAACTACTAGAAGACAACTAGATTTTTGTCGAAATCTAGTAAGCACTTGATTTGGATGTGATGCAAATGCACTAAAACCGGATTTTAAAAATGTTCTTCAAGTTAAATTCCTACATCATTTATGGAAAACAATTTTGTTCTTCAAGTTTTGCATAAATTGCACCATTAGTTAGTTTTAAGTTAAATGAAGTTTATTTTGTTTATTATTTAATATCTTTTGATTTTTTGTACTTTTATGGATTATAGACTTACTGGTACATAAAATCTGTCGGTTAAAAAAACTTAGATTAATTTTTAGTGTCTACTTAATTTTGAATCCAAAAATGTACCGCTTTCAACCTCAACCTACATGCAGATATTTAAATAAATTATTTTGATCGGAATATTAAAGAAATATAAAAATCGAGTGTATTACCTCAACGCTAAACAACGACTGTTTATAATCCAGCCAATATTTTGTAGCAGCGAAATATTAAAAATATGCATTAGCTTTGAAAAATATTGCATTTGTATAAAAAAAATAAATAAAATGCCGCTAATTGTGCTGCGAATGTTTTTCTTTTCGCCGTCAATCGTCTCTGTCTTATCGGCATAGGTTACGATTTCGTATACATCCACAGATATTAAGCTAGCGGTATTAAAAGCGCAAGACTTGGGAGTCTAATTCACAGTTCCAAACGAGAAATTCTGAGCTTACCACAATTTTTTTTTAAATAAATAAATAGTGGCACGCGGCTTTTTGTAGTAGTGGTGGTGCCTTCGTATTAGCTAGAGGGTTATCATGGTTCAAATGCCTTACTTTGATTTATAAACGTATCAGTTAAACCCTAAAGCAAAATATTAATACGCAAACAGCGGGATCTACCGCAAATCTTGTTTCGCACCTAACCAGAAATTACTTTTTAATATAAAAATTACAAATAATTATACATATGTAAATTTGAAATGAGTTTAAAAAGCAACCTTTATGATTTTCCATAAATTTGAAACGTAAAATGTTATTATCAATTAATCGCGAAAACAACTAACAAAACTCTTTATTTCATTTCTTTATTTACGTAGTTACTTTGTATTTCAGTATTCTATTTTCCAATAAAAGCGGATTTAACGTAATTCCTCAAAGGCGGATTTAACGTTATCTGCTTAAGATTTCGACTACTTATACATACATATGTTCCCAAATATACAGGCATGTTCTGACACTCACGCGATTGTCAAATCGCATATGATTTGGAAAACGCAAAACTTTCCCCGACATGTTCTGAAACTGACGCGTTTTGATGCGATTTGCATTATTTCGAAGAAAACATAAACAAGAATAAAAAAATTAATTAAAAAGCTAGCAACTTTCTTGTTAAGCGTTTTAGCTTAAAAAATGCAATCACGGAAAGAATGCATTAAAAAATGTTTACTATATGGGGGTTCTTCAAATCCATTGGACATATAAAAACAACTGGTTCTTTTATAATTTATTTAATAGTGACTTCATATTTTGTCATTTTCAAATAATAGTTTACTTTTATTGTAAGTACTCGAGGCCAAAAATATTTGTTGTCCTTGTATTTATACCTAAAAGTGTTCTTTCAAATATCTTACGGAAATTTTACAAGTTTCAACATAAAACTTTGCATATTAAAAACTTTTAAGATTTTCATTGAAAAAATGACCAAGTACCTTGTTTAAATTATTCACAGCACTGGCAAGATGCATTTTCGGAGATCATTTAGATCAGCTGTTTATTGAAACCGCCAGTGCCTAAGAAAACAATGGACATACCAAAATGACCAAAAACAACGAAAATTTTTGATTTTTAATATTTTTGATAAAAAAAAGTTTATTTGCTTAATTAATTTAATTTAATTTATTTATCATTTTATTGTTGGTTTAAAGTTTTGTTTAGGCTAAACATATCCGTTCACTTCAGTGTACTCTTGCGATTTGAAATCTCCAAGCTTCTTGCGATTTACAGAACACCTTGCATGCGAGTTCAAGTCACAATCGTGAATGTGATCCGATATGCTAATGTCTAAACATGCTTGATAAACTTTTTGAATTTTACTGATAACAAATGTATTATATGGGCCATTCGTTGTTAAAATGCAATAAGTCCAACTGTGTGAGCTCTTAATAAAATTCGTATTTAAAACACTTTTATTAGCTTTACTTGTAAAAGATTACTCGCCATACAGAGTATTAATTATATATGGTAAGAGTTACTTTTGAAGCATAGTAAGAAAGGAATTAGAGCGGCGATGGAGTTGCCCCTCATATACAAAGTAATTACGAAATGACTTATAACTTACTTTTTATCTATATGTTATTTATTTGCAAGACTCATGTATACTACTAAATATGGCTTGGTTCAAATGAGTGTTGTTGCATAGTCCTGCAATTGCAGACAACCCCAGAAGAAAATGTAGAGAGCTCTATATATGTATGTAGGTACCCAGTTCACTTCACTTCCGCGAAAGATATTCATACTCCCAAATCGCCATTGCACAAGGTCGATTGAAGAATGTGTCTTGTAGCCCGTAGCACCATGCTGCTAGAGCCACATGTCATGCATGTTCGATTGTTAACAGTGTAACTTGCCATGAGTATTTTGCCTCAGTAACTAAATGATAAATAACAAATTTGTCATATAAGGTGTGTGTTTAAATAAATTATAACACACATTTTTTTTAAATTCTTCTTTTGTTGTCAAAAAAAAAAAAAAAAAAAACAAATTATGTTAGCAAAATATGCTACTTTTAACAATATTTTGAATTTTCAACATCACATGGTTTTTTAGTGTACAATGAATATTCAAGCAGAATTACAGAAAAAAATTTTAATTGTTAAAATCCATAATATGACAAAAAAAAGGCAAAAGAGCAGGCAATTATAGATTTCAGAGTGGTGGATCCAATAATTAACAAGAACAATGTGGTCCAGTTTAAAAAACCCTCAAGAATGAAAGAAAGAGTGGAAAAGTAGATAAGTTTTTCATTCCGGTAAGAATATAAAAATGCGTGTAAAAACATTAGTTTTTCGTACATCAAGTTAAAGCCAACATTAAGCTAAGAACCATCAAAGTTCAGAACGCTCCATATACCAACTTTGACAACAAAAACACAACAAATCTTTTCATAAAAATATTTGAATGATATTTAATAATTTTAATTGTTAAATTCTCGTATGCTATTGCATTTGCTATTGTTACTATGGGCTTGCCTTTAATAATTACTTTCGTTCTTTCTCCGCCAAATAACTTTTTTTTAAATGCTATAAAAAAAAACTACTGAATATTTTCTCAAATTTATTTTTTTATTTGAAAGTACAATCCTTCCGGTTAATAATGAAAAACAATTTCATTCAAATGGCTGCCTAGGCTGGCCATGCAGTAGCCTACACGATCGGTCCAATTGTTAAGCACATTATCGATTGTGTGCAGCTGTATTTCACCAATGGCTTCACGAATATTGTCCTTTAAAGCGTCAATTGTCTCTGGCTTGTTGGCGTAACACTTATCTTTGACGGCACCCCACAAATAATAGTCCAACGGTGTGAAATCGTAGCTCCGAGGTGGCCAAACGACATCAGCTCTGCGGCTGATTATGCGATCTTCAAAAACAGGGCGCAAAACATCGAGTGTAGCTTCGGCTATGTGGCACGTAGCGCCGTCCTGTTGAAACCAAATCTTGCCAATATCCTCCTTCAATTTTTGTGAACAAAAATTCGTTCAACATGGCCCGATAACGATCGCCATTGACTGTAACTTGACTGCAAAGTTCGCCTCAATGATGTCTTTGAATTGTTGAGATCGACGGTGAATTGATGTTGATGGCGCTTCACGCACACTTTCTGCCACAGCAGCAATATTCTCGGGTGTACGCACTGTTTTTGGCTTTTCACGCTTTGGTTTATCGATGAGGATGCCAGTTTCTTTCACTTTTTTCACAAGATAACGAACATACGGAGCTGACGGTGCTTCTCTTCTTCCAAAATCTGTACGAAATTTTCGCACACATCCTGCAGCATTACCATGATTTTCAAAGTAATGTCGCAATATTTCCCAGCGTTGTTCAAGCGTATACACCACCATATTCATTCAGCGGAAGAATAAAACTAATTATCTGTCAAATCAGACATGAGCTAAGTGTTACCATTCACGAAATAAGCACTAGTTGAAAAAAAAAATTTAGATGGCGGACCCTGTATATAAAATAAATCTTCAGAATTACATTAACGAATACCGTTAACTCAAATTGTTCTAGTCATAAAACATTGAAAAAAATTAATTAATTTTACGTTTTATTAAAACAAACACTTTAAGGTATTTGGGATATCTTCCATCCTCCGGATTCGCGACATTCCTTGCCTGAATTTAGGGTATAATATTAGTCTACTATCAAGTTCTCACATAAAAGTAAAAATATAATTTTCTATACCGGAGTGTGCAGTCTTTATTGTTGCTTAGAGAGTAAACAAAAATTACTCTCAATAAGACACATAAAGTCAAAATCAAATGAACGGGTACACAAAAATTTCTATCCCAAAAGCAAAATATAGTTGCATTGGTTATGCCTTTACTTCTTTATCATGGTTAAAACTTTTAATAAACTTTAACTGAATTGAGGAACAAAGTGAACATTTGTTATATTAATTTTCTTTTTTGTTTTGCATTACTTTTTTTAATTTTTATTGTTTTTTTTCGAAAAGCTGATTTGTTTCACTACTTGCCCAAACAAACAAAAAGTCTGGGCTGTTTTGGGTAAGAAGAACTAGGATATTTCTCCTTCAAAAGCTCTCATTACCCCGACTTGCAGTACGGGAACAGTTTCTGATAAAATTGGATTACCGCGTGAAAAATTCCATGTATGCTTAATAAGTAGTATTCTAGTAAAATAGCGTATTCTAATAAAATGTGTGTGACAGGTTTTTCGCCAGGTCTGTGCGAATCCCTGATGTCCTTAAAAATGTTCATAAAATAATAGTGTCAATTCATACAATCAGGGATGCATTTTGTTGAGCAGCTGATAAGAATAACAATGTAAGATTAAAAGATTGTTGCTTAAGTTTTTCATGCCTTGAAAGATGCATTTTTGAATATTTTTACTTTTACTTAATTTCCACTTTTATTTCATTCAAAATATACTTAGTGGTTATTTATATGTGGCGATTTTTATTAAGTGGGATAGAATTCCATTAGATTTTCTTGTGTAGGACCATTGTCTACTAACTAGACGCGACAACATACAACAACGATTCTATAAATGAGAAACGAAAGTATCTCTTTCATCATATAATGTTGTTGATTTAAAATTTTATATGTGACAACGCGTAACATCTCATTGTAGGTTTTTTTCAAAAGTCATTATTGGGTATTCTATTTGTATACTATCAAATAACAAATAAATTAGACATAAAATTAATTTCACAATATTATGTTATAAAACAATGTTAATTAAATAAGTAAATTTGTCAAAAAAGCTAATAGTTTTTCTAAAAAAAAAAAAAAAAAAAAAACAATTAAAATAAGTTATCGCTTGTTTTATTAATTTTTACAAAACGAAACGAAAATGCCAATTTAAAAAATAATCTTTTTTAATGCATAGCTCTTTTGTAAATGGGAAGTCACAATGCTCTAAAGATATTGTAAGAAAAGTTAATAAAAAATTCTTTAGAGAGCTGTAACTTTTCACTTTATTAGTATTAGATATTATAACATCTTTTTGATTGGCTCTTATTTTGATATTACCACGAAAAATAGGGAGGTTTCGATTTGAATGAAAATTTAAATTTCTATTTTGAAGTGAAATGATAAGTAAGAGGGGTTTAATTGTAATTGACCTTAATAAAGAAATCAACATGAGAGTTTTGTAATATTTCCAAAGTAAAAACCGTAATTAAAAAAACTCTTAATGCTTATAAAATGTTAATTTCTAATAATTGTTGTTTTTAAAACTTTTTATTAAAAATGTTTAAATTTTATTTAAACCTTTTGCGGACTTATTTCGTAAAGATACGAATATTTGTATCCAAAATTACAGCAAATTCATTAAATGTATGCGATATTTCGTTATATGTAATTTAATTTCTATATTTGGCATTTTTTAATGCTTTTATTTGCTGCATAGTATTTTCATATCATGCTTCTTTTTTTATTCTGTATTATTGTTATTATTATTCAAATATAATTTTATTTAAAATTAATCAATATGCATATTGAAATAATTTTGTTTATTCTACTCCAACAACTATTATTTCAAACTTGGGGCTTTAGAAAGAAGTGAGTAATAAAATTTTGTGAAAAATTGTATGTTTATGCATTTATGTAGATATATGGATTAAAAATAACTTAAGTTTTACGTGGTGTATGAATATGCGGAGTGTAATCATAAGTCATAAGTTTTGGAGCTAAAAATCCACCAAAACCTGGTCTACCTTTATGGTAGATACCAATGCCAGCCAATGGTACTGGTGGTTTTGAGACAACGTCTTGAATGTCTATAAATGGCACGGTAGATTGTGATGCATCTTTACTAAAGCTGGATGCGGAAAACTCCAAGTATTGATTATGACGAGAATCGGGTACTGATTTGGCAATGGTGCGTATGGGCACATCAGGCTCTTTGAGTTCAATTTTAGCTCTAAATTAGTGAAATATTTATGTATTAATTAAGACGAAAAAGTTTACATGTTATAAAAATTACCTTGTATCGCCACTAACATCTGTATTATCGTTAGATTTCCAGAAACTATTTCCTTTTGGATTTAGCAATTGACCAGTTTCAAAACTAAATTCACTTAGTCTAGCTTCCAGATTTAAATGTGCCCCCACTACACGAAAACGCACACCGGTCACCACAAACGTGTTATCGTCAGTATGTATATCGTCCAAATCAATAGAACGAGCACCATAAGTTAATGTATAATAGTCACGGTTATTATGAATACCCCTCTCATTTAAAGTATAGTTATCAACCGGCTTCCACTCTAGCGTAGATTCGTTAATTACACCTCTGGGTAAAAGCTGGCCTTCTTGTATTTGTAAATGAAATACACGATTTGTCTTGACAAACCGCAAACCGGTAACAACCCTTTTAAAAAGAATGTGTTTATTAGTTTTTTGTTTTCTATTAAGGTTAATTTTCATATCAACTTACTTATTGTCATTGACATTTGATACAGTCTCGCGTAAATTGAAATAACGATCCGTTTTGGTGCTATATTGATCATCACACAAACAGAAACAGTAGGAACAATGAAAAACTAAATAACGCCACCATGAATCAACCTTAATAACGTAATCGTTTAGAATAAAAAATTAATTTAAAATTTTAATTAATTTTATATCTGACTTACCTTTGTTCGACCTCGTGGACAATTAGTGGCCTGTCCCAAAATAACACCATTCTCATATTCAATGAAGTCATAACGGCGTACGCTATCGCGGGCCTTAAAAATTTACTCATTTAAAAAACGTATATTCAGGCACAAACTCAAACTTTCCTACTTACCGATGTACATATTGTCATATCCGAATCCACGTAACGACAATTGTGTATGTGCCCTGAACAACGTTCCTGTCTAGCACAAAATTTATCTTTAAAACAGCCTTCATTCTTTGTGCGTTCATAATCGTCGCAAGTTTCCCAACATTCACGGTTATAGTTCATGTCAACTTCATTTTCAATGTAGCCCTGTAATAATCGCGTCACCTCCTCGTAGGTCTTGCCCTTTACATATTTCTCGGGATCACAACGCCAAACAATACGATCGGCGCGTTGCATTACCTCACGTAACAGACGTACCGTTTTCTCCGTACGTTTTTCGTAATCGCTACGCATGAGTTCAGCTTCTTGTGTGAAATTTCCTTTAAAAAAAATACCGCAATATGTGAGTATTTATTAATTCGATTTATTTTTGTCATGCTCTTTCTTACCCTTGCCATATAGTTTTAAGATCATCCAAGAGAATTCCATCATTGTGTAACCTTTCAGTTCCGTACACGCAATATCCGTATATAAAGAGTAAATGAATTGTTGGGTCGACTGTTGATTTAAACATCGTTCTTCTTTCGAGGCCTAGAATATAAAAAAAAACTGTTAAAGCAAAGCCAATCATGTTGTAGTAATGCACCCAACATACAAATCAAAAATAAAAAAAAACAATCGCTGTGAAATAAAGTTTTGTCGCATGCATGTTTTACTTAGTTTTTTAATAATAATGCAATCGACTATTTTAGCTTTTCTGTTGTTATAGAAACAGATATCGTGTAGATATTCACACACGTTTAAACAATTATAGTTGTTTTCTAATAGTATGGCATTATTTATTTAATTTGTATTTTTTTTTTTTTAATTTTTGTGATAGTATCAAATTTATTTTGCATGGGTTTAAGCAAAAACACAAAATACGATTTAGTGCTTCAAAATGCACTCTTAAAATTTAGTTAAATATGTATTTGCCAAAAAAATTAATTAATTAAAAAACCTAATTTCTAAGCTTTTTGTATGCATATCATCTTTAATTACTTAAAATCACAAAGTATAATTAATTGGTGAAACTTCATTCGCAACCGACTACAATTGAAAATAATGGTAGTCATTCATACTTTAAATAAATTTGCTTCGTTTTAACAACTGAGCTTCTTGACCACAAAGTTGTGTTGACAACTTTGTATCTTTTTGTAGCAAAAAAAAAAATGTTTAATATAAATTGCACAAGTATATTAACACGCTATACAATTGTCCTGCAATCTCACGCTTTTTATCATATAGAATAAATTTTTTATTGTTAATACAATTTTCAACTAACCATCATGGCACGATAATACATTGTCTGTTTCACCATCATCAATTCAATGGCCTGAAATATACGTGCCATTGAAAAGGTTCTGTCATTACGTAAAATATTTTGCATTAGATCATCCAAATCTTGGGTACGTGATAAATCAACAGTGTTCTCCTGAACATTAATAAGTCGCATGAAAACACCAAATAATGTTTCAATTTGCTGTAGATCACGTTCCAAAATACTCCATTCATAGTGATTTAATATTTCATATTTTCCCGAGGACCAAGTTGAATTCATGTATTTATTTACAAACTTACGATGAGTATCGATAACTTTATTTATTTGTTGCTCGTTTATGCGATTATCTTGCAAACGACTTAAATGCTGCCATAAAGAATGTTCCAAATAAAAATACTGATCGCGTACATCATCGATCTCAATGGCTGGAATTGAGCGTCTCGGTTTAAAAGATGCAGAAGCATCTGCTTTATTTATATGGCAGAACGTAAGAATTATTAAAATTATTGCTACCAACGCAATTTTTTTGTGAACCGGAGCCATCGTGTTTCCCCGTTTGCCAGCTTTAAATATCTTTGAGACTTTGCTTTGTTTATATCTTTAATATTATGTCAAAAGCGCTTATGCTTTTGTATTTATTTTATATTTTGAGTGTACGTTATTTATTGTTGCTTTTATTTGGTTTTAATTCTTACATTTATATTTGCTCTTTAAGCAAAATTTTAGGAATGGGTTAAATTCGTAACGTTGCTAATTCTAAAAGAATATATAATTCGCTTTTATATATTTTTAAGTTATAATTCTCTATACGGTATAAAATTGTCTATATACCACCTCGTTTTTTAAGTTGTTACTAAAATAGTAAGCACGATTTAAGAACTAGTACTTGAGAATAAGCTGTGCATTTGTTCTAGAAGGTTTCTACAAATCACGGACTGCTTCTCAAAAAGCTAATGAAATTTGTTTTTAAAGAAAATTAGAAAAACCAAAAATATATCCCAATTTAAATTTGGTTTTGATTTAAAATGGCTCTCTCTCTATGTTTAAAAAAACGCTATTTCCGAAAGCAAACAAAATTAATTTGGAGCAATGCCAAACTAGGACGAGTACCTAGCTCGCTCTTTTCAAGCTTACTAGAACTGCAGAAGCCTTTGCTGAGAAAATATTAAATATTTACTTTAGAATGCTAAGACAATCAACAATACTGAAGTTGGCACATAACCGAAACCGGTTTGTATCCAAAACAAATTTGACAAGGCATTACAGAAATTCCTTCCAAATCTCAAAAATCTAAAACGTATAATTCCTTGAATAATTTTATGTCATTTTTTGGAAATTAATCATAAAATGCACAGTCAGCAAACCAGAAGTCTCATAGAAATAATACAATATTTCGTTTATATTATGATTTTGTGTATGATACAATTTTGCATACATTGCAAAAATTTATAGAATATTTATTAGCTTTAAAATAAACAATTTTATGTAGCAAAATTGTGTGTATACTGTTGAGTAAAAATGGAAATCAAATTTCATTTATACTGTTTTATGACTTCCTCAACTTAAATAAAAGAAAATATGTATTTTAAAATAACACAATAACTACAATGAATAATAAGTTAAACTGTGAAAATATTTTTACGAACTAAACAAGCGACTACTTGCTAATAAAATATTCCATTCATTGAAAAAGGCTGTGAAATGTGAAATTTTTTAATTTCTTGTTTAAGCAAAATATTTATTATTCTTTGTTGGGTTGGCTGGTGAGGTGACCTTAAACGAACGGCAAACAAAGATATTAAATTGTTTCTGTTTGGTATATTCAAGTATTTATAAGTTTGAATAAAAACTTTATATATTAATTTGTTTTTTCAATAATGAATTGTGTTTACACTTGTTTTATATTTTAAATTGATTCCTTAAAAGCAATTAAATTAGTTAATTCGGGTTTACTTAATTTAATTTGTGTGTGTTTCTTTGTTATTTATTTATTGTTTCTTTTTTGCGATTTATCTTTTTTTATTTCTTATATTTCATTTAGTACTAGTTTTTGTTTAGTTTTTGATCAGATTTCAACCATACAAAACGCGTTCCAAATTTATAATAAAAATGTATCTCAGCAAAAATTCTATTCAAACGAGTATTTAATTTTTTGTTCAATAAGAGAGCAGAGTTGCCGTAGTTGCTATTAATACGATTTAAATAGATTCCATTAAATACCTATTGTTGAAAAAATTAAAATTATTAAAATATTTTAAACCAGGAGGTATTTTTTTTAAAAATTTTAGAAAAAAACAGAAATATAAAATTTTGCATAAAATTTTTATAAAAAATCTTGAAAATTTTAAAGGTAATGGCAACTCTTGATTTTGTATCTCTGTGTTTTCTCTTATTTCTTGTTTTGCATTCCACTTCATTGAATCTGTTCTCATTTCTAACAGAGGCAGCCAACGCATAAGCTGCGATTGTGTTGGTGAGCAAGTACCCCAGCAAACATGAAATTAAAGGTTTGAAATACGATGCTGTATTATATTTCCTTAGGATATGTTTCAGGCTTTCGATTAAAGAAACATTTTTTAAATGGTGTAAGTTGTCTATATATGTCGTTTGATTGAAGAATAAGAGTGCAGACATTTTTAGAAACAAAAATTATGGAAAAATGCGTTATAATGAAATATTTTGTTTGCCTGGAAAAATATTCCGCTCTCATCTACGACTACAAGAACGAGCACAAGAATATGTGTGAAGTTGTCTCTGCTCAATTGTGCTATGTTTTTATACTCTTAGCAAACAAAATCATTATCTTTGTTTAATTTCGTGTTAGAATAGTTTCTCATCTGTTTGGTTGCTTATTTTATTCATCTTAAGTTGTATGTTGTAGGTTGTTTACGGTATGTATTTTTCATACCCTGCACTAAAGGTGTAAAGTGTACATAGTTTGACATTCCGTTTGTAAATTCTACAACATTCATTTTCGATCGGTTAATGTATATATGTACATATGTATGTATATTTTGGCTCCTTATAGGTATGGGATATCATCTGTCCGAAGTTGAAATCAAATTTCTGCAGATCCTAGATAACCTAGGAGCTTAAAACTTGGATCATTTTCCCGAGGTATGCACTCTTACGTAAGAATATTTATCCACAATCCCGAAAAGTATTCATGTTCTGAATCCATATTAACCTGGATATCCTAAAGAAATTATATACCCGATATACCCAGCCTTAATATATAACACTGAGTTAAAAATTTAAAAAAAAAACCCAAAGTTTAAAATTCCAAATTTGCACAAAAAATCATGAGTCTCCAAAAAATGTAAAATTACCAAAGAACCTAAAACTTTGCCAAAAGGAAATGAAAGTTACCAAAAATAAATAGTTTAAAAATTAGACTAACCACATTTTGAAATTTCACCACAAATTGCACAAAAAATAAAAATTTTCGCCAAAAAGTCGCAAATTAACGGCAAAATCTATATTTGATTAAAAACCTTGAAATTAAATATGTATACAATAATAATACATAAATCATACAGGAATTGAAATTTCACCAAATTATTGGAAATGTATCTTGTTAAAAAAATTACTTTCAAATTTGGTGAAAACTCAATACACCATCCTAAAGCGAGCTTTCTGGAAGCGATCAATTTCATTCACATACCTGAAGAAGTAGGATTTTAAAGATGTTTGTTTTTTGTTGCTAATTAATGCCAAGTCGTTTTCAAGTACATACATACCTACATACATACTTACATATCTATTTGCATTTACGTAAATTTATGTGGTTTATTATTAAAAACACAGTTACATTCCATTTGTTACAAAAGATATTAGGAAGTTACAATTTCTTCAGGTAGTTATTTTATTTTCAGTCGAAAAATTTATTTTGTAGTTATAGTAATAGCCGTTATGATAACACTGATAAGTTCTTACCTTCCATCTTCTTTCATTACAAATGTTTTCTTTTTTTTAAATCCCTCTTTCTCTCTTTGTTACAATTGCCTTGAACAAAAATACATATTTTTTCTGTTTGGCTGTAAAAATTACAAACAAAAAAACGTATGTGGTTTAAAGTACCTGCTAAGTAATCAGACATACAGGCTCTATTGTTGCTTTGTGGAATGACGAAAAGTGGATTGCTCTGTTCTCTTTGTTTTACAATGCACTATGGTCTGGAATACATTTTTGCAAAAATTAGTTTTCTTTAATATTGTTGCAAAACACTTAAAATCGGCAAAAAAATTTATTTTGATTTAATGCATCCTTATTGACTGTTTAATCACTAACTCTTACTTAAAATATATACTATTTAAAAGTAAAAAATATGCATCTGTAAAACGAAATTTAAAACATTCTTCAGTTTGGTATTTTATTGAAAATTCCACAAACATAAATAATTGGTTATTTCATTTTGTTTTTTATTTTTAGCTTTTAGATTTTTGTTTGTTTAAAATCGTAATTCCTAAGAGGTCGATACAATGAGTTCTTTTTCTCGAAAATAGAAACGCATTTATAATTCGATTTTACATCGTTTATCTTTGAGCCACGCTGCGAATCAATACTATGTTTAGCAATTGTAATAGAAAATTTGTTAAATCGATCACTAGATGACGCTAACGGGCAATGTTAATGAATAACGTGTAAAACAGAGCAGAATATGATCAACCCTTGTTATTTTAAAACTAAATTAATAAAAAACTAAATTAATAAAAAACTAAATTATAAAATATTAACGCTATTAATGAAATTTTGTGTAAATGGTTTGATTTGAGCTTGAAAAATACGTTAGTTCCGGACGTAGGTGCTGTCGCCGAGACATATACATTTTGTTCAATTTTTTAACGAATTTTCGTCGTATAATTTTCTCATATTCCAAAATTACATACAATACCAAATTTTCACCCCAATACGGTCGATTATTTTTTCGCGATAGGAATATAATTATCATATTTCCATATTATTTGGTTAATTATTGTTCGCGCTTAGTACGCAAATAAGAAGTTTTACAAAATCCCAACTTTTTAAAATTAAATATTACAGTGGCAGTTCAACGTCTGCCTTGTTAATGCAAGTTTAACAAATAATTTTCTGTTTCTCTTGTTTTTTAATTACTTCTCTGGAAAAAAATAAAGAATACTTGAACAAGTAGCGATTATATATCCATAAAAGTGCTGCTACAATTACTTTTAGCACCATGAACAATTATTATTAATTGTGGCTAAACTAATTGGTTTTCTTAACCATAGTGCAATAGCAGAATACTGTTAATAGTGTAACATCGTTGATTAGTAATACGATATTTCTACATTTAAATGGGTCACTGACACGTGAATTGAATTTTTTACATCTGCTCAAATGTGCCAGAGTTATGGTCGATTTTGTGTAAATTAATCAAAAATGTAAATTATAATTTTTATTTAAAATTTCATGATTCATACCTACATAAATTTTATATTATTTAATATAATTTTTCCTTTGTATTAAACTAGTTTTCTACTTAAGTTTTGCTGTTAAGTTTATTAAAATTTAAGTGGCGTGTCTTTACGACAACTGAATACATGTTGTAAGACTAGACTTTGTTCTCTTTATGTTTACACATTCTTTTCATAAAGAGACAATTTTGAAATTATTGAATTTCTTAGTACAATGTATATTTTTTTAAGTTTCGTTTTTTTAATGAATACTGTAGCTCAGAGTTGAAATGATTCATGGCTTTGCCCAAAAAAACTTTCTTTATTATAATGTGTAACTCTCTTTTAAATATAAACTTTGTATTGTATATAAAGACTTGTTGTGTTCCCCTATTGTCTCGCCGCCGGCAATGTTCGTTAAACTTTTGATTTTGTTACATAAAAATGTTATTTCTAATAACCTTCTAATTTTAAAATTGAGCTATGTATTTTTAACCAATCTTAACAGTGATTGCTGAAACTGAGTAGTAAAGTTTATGTGGAAAGGCAAACTTAACACGTGGCTAAAGAAGAATAAACTGAAGGCATAATTGCTGGATAAAAATGAATCATATTTAATTTAAAAATTTAAATTTTAAACATAAAGTGTCTTTTATTGATTGTTATAAATTTTGTAATAACTACGAGTATATTTAAAAGCATTTGAGATATGCCGGTATCTCTAGACGGTAACTAATATATTATTGCAAATCATTTGTAACAATTAATCATTTGTTTATAATTTGCGTCAAGCTAACGACAATGTTATAACAAAGAAAAATTTTGAACATTTAGGGAAAAAGAGTTTTAATACAGAAAATATACAACAAAAATAGCGTCGGTATAGGACTCAATTTAAAACGGTGTTTTATCGATGTGAACATTATTTACATGGAGTTATAAATAAACTTATGGTAACTTCACCAAACACTTTCCCATTTTTTTTTTTGTAATTAATTCAGTAAAAAATGTTTTTTCGCATAAAGTTTTTTTTAATAAAAATAAACGCACTTTAAAAAACAAACAAAATTATTAAATTAAGGGAACGAAAAATGACACTGAAGATGGCACAGAACCGAAACCAAAATTCACAAGGATTATAATTATAAATTCTAGTTAATTTATGTTAAAAGTATATACAATCTTCTAATTATTTATTACTTGATTTAATATATACTTAATGAAAAGTTATTAGTTACTTAATGGGGAGTTATCAAAATCTTTTGAGACATCGAAGTTTTACGTTTAGTAGCTTCAACGTTTGAAACACAATTGCGTTAACTCAGTTGTTCTTTCCAGGTATATAATTTAACCGAAAATTTGAATTATATAATAAACTCATTCACAATTGAAATTTATTCGCTTGCCAGTCGTAACTTTTGGCTTAGATTTGTAATGAAATGACAATACTTTCACCACGTTCAAAATTTTTGCAACTTAGGACTTATATTTATCAGTACTTAATTTTATATTGTACCTCATAGCTTAATGCCAACATTTCAAGCTTATTGCGTTACTGACGTTATCATGGGGTCCAAGAATACATTATATGAAACATAACGTTCAATATTTTTGAACCAACTTAAGCCTCTTTAAACTTCATTTTATATTTTTCAATACTTTATATAATATTTTACCTCATAGCTTAAGGCCAACATTTCAAGCATATTTGATCCTGAGTTGCTGACGTTATCATCCGATCCGAACATAGTCAAATGCAATCGATCCATTAAATGATGGACCGAATAGGCGTTCGGCGAAACAGTCCATTCAGCAAATAACAATAATGTTGAATTCTCCAATTTATCCTGATGTATCACATATTGTTTCATTTGTTGAAAACGAGACGTTATACGATTCATCGTATCAGTGATATCATTACGTTTTGACAGTAATTGTAAATTCCCTTCAATGAAATTATTAACCGATTGTATAGCCCATGCAACTTGTTCTGCATTCTGCAATAAACAAATGCAAGCAATTTTAATAGACCTTAACCAAGGAATAATATAATATTAACTTTCCTGATCCTCGGTAAGTTGGATTTTCCTACTAACTTCCCTGAGGCGTGATAAAACTTTTCTCTGTTTTTCACGCATTAGGGGAAAATTAATATTAGTTGAGCCAAGTGAAGAACTTTGTACAATATCCCAGGCCTTTAAAACTGCCGTTGTGACTTCTTTGACAACATGAAATACATCTAGCGCATCTTCGACTAAAGCTGAAGAGCTTGTGGGAGAAAATGCTATTAAAAACATACATAGCATAAATCCCGTATACGGCAATACAGCATCTTGCAATTTCATTTTATTACTTTTATTAATTTTTTATATAGAAATGATATTGTTAAATACTCAAAAAGAATTCTTTTGTACACACTTCAAAACTTGTTTATTAAAATAACTTTTTTTAAATAGTTTTAATTAATATGTAGCTTTTTCTGTTTGAAAATCCTTAATTATTGCTTATTTACTGCTACAAACACATATGCATTCACCAAACGCATTGTACACCCGAACCGTTTTTAACGTCACCTTAACACGAGTGTTAAAAATCATTTGATATGTTGACTTTAACAATTTATCTCTCAAGTAGGGACAATGCATATATACTTTTATATTATTTGCATTTTCTCTCAATATTTCTGTTGCTCTTTCTTATCATGAAATATGCACGTCAGAGTTGAGACCTAAAAATGTTTAAATTGTACCATCTCAACTCTTATATGGTACCAAATGTGCGCCAAAATATTGCTACATATATGTATTGAAAATTAATAAGAATTCGCAAAACACAATTTTTATTTTTTTAGGAGCATCGCCAATTTTTAAAAAACGCGTAATTCCAAATAGAATGATTTTTAAGTTATTGATGCAAAATTATTTTGTGTAAAAATGTCCGTCACAGGATTGAGAGGATATTATATGACGTTCATATATTCCATATGTAGGAAACATGAAAACTTCAACAGAGGTTCGATCGGAACAATTTATTTAATTTGAAGTAAATGCGCGCTTAGTATATAGTAGGTAGGATAACATATGTACATGTTTTTTTTACCTAACACAAATATTTTGATGTTATTGAAATATACTCGTAGTTTGTTCTGATTCGTTTTATATATTTTTTTATTTATATTAGATTTGGTCTAATCGTTAAAAAATTTTAACGACAATATTAACGATGTTGCTATTCAGCAACCTTTTTTCTAACGATATTCGCTATCTTTAGGACAGCTGTTCTTGTTATCGAAAAAAGTAAACGGCAAATATTTTGGTGTTGTTTACTCAGTCGACAATCTAAAATCAAAATAGTTTTTATGAACTAGGCACTAAATATAAACTAAATGTGAAATAAGCCGCACATGTTTTTTAACTCACCTATGCAAAAATAACTTAGCTTATTTGTTATATTTACAGTTCTTCTTTGTGCTTTTCGCTTATTTGACAGTTTGTTTGACAAAAATGTCAAATGTCTGAAAAAAATTGCTATTAACATTTACGAGTAGATAGTGAATAACGAAATCGTCAGTGCAAGCAACAAAAATTGTCGTCTTATTTCGCCAATTAGAAAGTGTTTATAATGTTAGTTGTTATGTTTAATTTCGTTCTCTTTAGGACAGCTGTTCTTGTTATCGAAAAAATTAAACGGCAAATATTTTGGTGTTGTTTACTCAGTCAAAATAGTTTTTATGAACTAGGCACTAAATATAAACTAAATGTGAAATAAGCCGCACATGTTTTTTAACTCACCTATGCAAAAATAACTTAGCTTATTTGTTATATTTACAGTTCTTCTTTGTGCTTTTCGCTTATTTGACATTTTGTTTGACAGAAATGTCAAATGTCTGAAAAAAATTGCTATTAACATTTACGAGTAGATAGTGAATAACGAAATCGTCAGTGCAAGCAACAAAAATTGTCGTCTTATTTCGCCAATTAGAACGTGTTTATAATGTTAGTTGTTATGTTTAATTTCGTTCTCTTACAGATGAACCTGCTAAAAACCAAAATTGTCAAGAAACAGCTATTGCTTTTTCTACAAAAAACTAATAAAATGACGTTGGATTTTTGCTAGGTATTTTAAAAATTTCATTTAAAAAAAGAAATTAAACCAAAAAACGACTAATGAAGCCTAAGTATAATTTTGTTCTATTAAAAAAGTGTACCAAAATTGGTACAATTGTACCACCAATCCCAACAAGTGTGTAAATTTGTATTTTATATTAGTATATACATATATCTCACTGTAAATATTAATTCCAGTGGTGTAATTTTTTTTAACCTTCTCCAAATATATTTCAAATATCGCCAAAATAACCCAAATCTCGCCAATATAAAGTAAAAGTTTAAATTTTATTAGACAACTAGCAGAATGGAATTCATATTTTATGCCGCTACGCACGTTATCAACATTTTTTGTGTCTTACGACTAATTTTGTGTCCACTGTAAAAAACAAGTTCCTATTCCAAAATTGGGGCCGTTAAAAGTATTGTGATCAAAATAAGGACCAAATTCATGATATAAACAATACCATCTAATTTTTCGGTTAGAGCATTTTCCTTCAGCCAACTATCGGTCAGCATTGTATGCATTTCTGCTACATCTCGGTTGATTTTATCTCAGTATCAAACCGCTTGTGTGTTTTAACCCAAGGAAAAAGCAAAAAACATGAAATTTTAAAATATTATTTCTCATATTCCATTTGTATTGATTATTGGGTTAAATATATGATGTGATGTTTACAGTGGACAAAAAATTTGTAGAAAGACACAAAGAATGTTAGTAACGTGCGTACCGACATAGAAAATACATTCCATTATACTAGTTGTCTAATAAAAATGTCAACTTTTTCTGTATTCAACGTTATCATATCAAACAAAAACTCTCTTTCCTAACAGAAAGAATAAAAAACGAATGTAAGCCTAACAATTAAATTACTTCTCCCGTATCCTTGTAGCAGACATGAAAGGATTATGCTGACACATGTGTACTATAGTTCTGTTATTGTTGACGTCTTTCTGCACTTTTGTCGAATAATGTTTTCAACAAATTTAGTTTTTTATTTTAGTGAAAAATAAGACCGTCCTTGCATTATTGTAAGAAAAATTATGTAAACACTGAATTTATATGTTGACAGCTGCTCATGTCTGACTTAATTTTTGGTAATTATACTCATTTATACTCATATAGTTCATGCGAATAATAAACAACTGCACGGATCTATTTTATGTCTTAAAATTATTATAAGAAAAATAATCGTTTACCACATGTGCTTTTTAAAATGTCCTGTAAACTAATAGAATTCCAACTACTTTCCAAAATTTCTAAGTACCGACTTCGCTGTATGTAACGGTAAAAAGAATAAAAGTAGCTGAAGGAACCAAAAAAATTACATCATTTGCATTTTTCTGTGTGAATGTACGACCACAACTTACTGCTTAAGTGATTTTCACACTATTAGATTGAGTAAAACACATTAAAAAGGAAAACACCCTAAAAAATTCAAGCCAAACGAAAAAGTATAATACTAAGAAAGCAATATTAAACTGTCAAAAAATACGGATGAAAATGTGGCAGTCGTATGACTCTCATTATTTTTAGAAACATTTTTAAACACTGAGACTATTCATTTTATCAGAACAGAATTTTTACAGAATCAAACGAATGTAATTCCAAAATTAAACAAGTGTACTGGTTCCCGCTGAGAGTGCGCTGTCGCATATATTTTTTTCTATTTGCGCCGGTACAGAAACTGCCGATATGCTTATCGGTTATCAATTCATTTTGCTTAGTCTAGTGCTGAATATGTGTAATTTTTGTAATACGTAAATAAATGGTACGACTTTGAGAGAAGGTACAGTAAAATTATGACAGTCGTATGATTCTCTTTATTTTCCCTTTTTTGGGGGAGATATTTTCAGAAATCCATCATATCTTATTAGAACAGCTAATAATATACGTTCTGAACCAAAAATGGCACTAAAGATGGCGCATAGACGAAACGTTGTTGTCTCCAAACCAAAGATGATGAGGGATGACGGAAAATCGTACGAAATATCTATATAAAACCACCCTGCCGGAAGATTAAATCAAGGTCCAAATAGAAAATGTTTAGTCTTTCCCGTTATTTCAATTATATTATGGAAACCGTCTAGGAAAGTTTGAAGAATATAGCAGAAATTATGCGATATTTCTTTAGATGTTTGTGGCTGTTAATAAGACCCAACCTGACAAAATAAATCCAACATCTCAATACTAATCATTTTTTTTTTTATAATTTTTTTATTTGCAGAGTTTTTTTTACGAAATATTAGCTGGCATATGGGTCCGCAATGGGCTTCAGATTAAAGGACAAGCCATGACGTATATTCAAGCTAACTTCTGTAACTCTATGGCAGATATGGATTTATTCTTCCTACAGATTTGTGCTACAAATTTACCCCAATATTTCTTCTTACAAAATACTATTGAACTCTTTGGCGTACCACAATGGCTGGAGTCGGCACCTCTCAAACAAACACAAAAAATGGAGCATACTTCAATGCTTGAAGGCTTTCTAACATTCCTAGCCACATTGGTAACGAGTCGTACAAATCTGGGCAATGATGAGGCCACACAGTGTATTATTGAAATAAGTGCTCTTCTTGCCACAGAGAATAAGACTCATTCGCAATTATTGGAACTGATGCCCGAGAGGTCGGGTAATGTTCACACAAAGAATTTCGAAACATTCTTGAAAAAACTGTCTGTTTATAAAGCACCATCTGCTGGTTCAGAAAATTTAGAGCAGGGCTTATTTACACCTATCGATGAGGTGTGGGAACAGTACTATGACCCCTTACATGTTCTATTGAGAGCTGTACATAGAAGGGATTTTCAGTCGTCGTTGGACCGTTTTACCAACTATGTTAAGTCGAAGAACAAGATGCCAGCAAGTGGCAATTTGTGGCCACCATTTAGATTACCCAGACCAGTAGGGCCAGCGTTTAGTGATCCATGTCGTATTTTAAGTTCCCGAGTCTTCCATTCAACCATATTATCAATATTATATCGAGCTGTGCATTCACGAGATGTGTCAGAACATTTATTGGCCTTAGCAATATTCCTATTGGAAATCGCGATCGAAACTAGTGAAGATACGAAGCCAATGGGCGGTGATAACGCTATCGTTGAATGCGATGATCAGCATAAACCTTGCTATCGTTTTGGGTTGCGCAGAGATCCTCCTAAGTTGTTTAAATGTTATCCTACAGATAATCTTAGTTGTAATTTAAGACATGTAGTGACAAAAATATCGCTTAAGTCTCATGAACCTCAGGTGACGCCAGCTCACTATAAATCCAATCCTTTCTATCCGGATGTGGATTATGATCTGGATGATAATTCTGCTTCAGCTATGGAAATTTCCCCAGCATGGCTTGAAAATATGGGTCGCAATTTAAGTGTTGTACATAGTTCTTCGGCCCCAACAGCAACAACATCAACTGCCATGGTGCCTATGCGTTTGCAAAATATGGAAGTGGCTTTGCCAGCTGATCTATCAGTGGTACCTGAAACGGGTCTTGTGCCACAAGATAGTCAAGACGAAGACTTGCTAGATGAAATTCCCAATGCTATTGAAAACACTGGAGCTAATTCTTCGCCAATGGAGTTCCATTTTTCATTACAACCGATAACAATGACGGGTGATATAGGAATGGAAGTTGTATTACGTGAAGGTCAAACTCCTGGCACTTCAACGAATACTGCCAATCAACCTATTATTCAGCAACTAGCACAAAATCAAAGACAAACGCAGTCTGAAATGTTCCCTCCTACGACACCCAATTCCATAGGTAGTTTAGTTCCCTTCCCCCGCGTACAACCTGTAGCTGTACCAAGTACAAATATGGATGTTGTACCCTCTAATCCCACGCTCGGTGTTAGTGCCTTAGGAACTCGCCGAGCATTTGATGCCAGCAATCGTAAGCGCTCGGTGGACAACGCAATCGATGGTCTCAGTAAAGATGAAGTAATTATAGATGAAAGTATATTATCACTTCTGCTAAAATTGCACTCGCAATTAAGTGGTACTTTGGATAGTTTTTCGTGCTCCGATCCAGATGAAGAACAGGATTGCAATGCTAAAGGTGATTTTTCTTTATCGTCATTAGCCATGGATGTAGACTGTGCAGGATCTTCAAAACCTTCAACTTCTTCAGCTGCTGCAGCAGCAGCTTCTAGTCAAACGAAGAAACGTAATATTAAAATTTCAGATTCTCGCATCGGTGACGGCCCCTATTTTATTGGCAATCTTTTACGCAAAATTGCAAAATATGATGAAACATGTGCCCAAAACATTGATGAAATAAGACGTAAACTATGGCCAAATCAACGCGAGAAACAAGCTGAAGCGAAAGCTAGAGAAGCTAAGGAAAAGGAAGAACGTCGCAAGAGAGCCCGTGAAAGACAAATGAAAATGATGCAAGAGTTTGCGAACAAGCAGAGAGAATTCATGCAAACAGCTAGTGCCAATAATATGGATGCCGGCATGGAGGAGGAAGAAGACCTCTTCGAAGAGCAGCCTCGCGAAAAGGAATATGATTGCATTATATGCAATTGCACCACCCCTAGCACGGAATCGAATCCCATTGGCCTTGTGGTTCTCGTTGAGTCAAGTGGCATTGTGGGTCATCGGCGAAGAATAGTTGAAAGATTGCCACTTCCACTATCTCCGGAAGATGAAGAAAGACTTAAGCATAGCACGCGATTAGCAACTGAATTTAATAGACGAACTGAAATCTTAAGCTTAAAATTTGGCGAAGAGTCTTGGTATCTATCAAATAATATGTCGTATGAAAATGGTGTTCATGTGCAATCGTGTGGTCATCATTTGCACCTAAGTTGCTTAGACGCGTATTTAAAAACTTTATATGCCAGTCAAAGGCAGCACTTACATGAAAGAGGAGAATTTTATTGTCCTGTTTGTAGACAACTTTCAAATTCAGTTTTACCGCTCAGTCCTCAGTTAGATCGTCCAACACCGGTTGTACGTTCTGGTGTTCAACCGTTCGAGCAGTTAGTCTTGGATTTAGCGAATCTTATAAAGGAAAATGAAAGACCACCGGTAATTGTTTAATATCTAGTAAATCGAAAACAGGCACAACGTCAAAATTTATCCAAATCGGTTTTTCACATAACAAATCTTTAAATACCGCAAAAGTTTCTTTCCCTCTCTAACTAAAAAAATAACGTTATATTTATGTTACTTGCCTTGCTTCAACTATGACAGTGCGCATACGAGCACCTAAACATTTTTATTCGAGTTCTGACGCTGGTACATCATAAAGAGTTGTGAATTTTGAAAATCAAAAATTTATGTAAAAATAGTTATTTGCTTGCTGAACATTTTGGATTTTTCGAGTTGTGACTGTTTTTGATTTAGCGTACGATATGCATTTACTTTTATCCATATTTCTTTTTTCTAATACATACATGCATATATATATATATATATATATATATATATATATATATATTTGAAAACATTTTCTAGACTTCAACAAAATTATCTGAAGCTATGGGTCGTGCAATGGAAGACATGACAAATATAACAAATCGTAAAATGAAACGAGTACCGCCAACGTTCCGCAGTCTATTTATATTCGTTACCTCGATTGCACGTACCAACTTAGAATCTGAAATTATTCAACGTGGAGGTTCACTATGCACAACAAACCCCACAAGATATAAGGCAAAAAGAGACTGTATTGTACCGTTGCTGCATGTACTTTCCGTACATGTAAGAGTGCTAGTTGAGTGGCCCTTGTGGAGTTCATGGGCGTCTTTAGCTGGTATGACGGTAGCAGAGAGTGCCCCTGTGCCGACACATTGTCGTGAAGTCATACCGGCCCTACTTGCAGATCCCATTGCCTTATTGCTGAAATTTATTCTATTAGCGCCATTACATTTAGATCAGGGTAAATTTCATCTTGACTACTAAACTAATTGTTATTTAAGTATATTTTGTCAAATTTGTCTCTTAATTTATAGAATATTTTACTTGTATGGTTAAAGTTATGTACAATTTGTTATATTATCAAATTGTTGTACAACTTTGTGTCACCCTGACTGATCTCGAATGTGATTATATTTTGGATAATTTTAATGCCTCGCCAACAGCGGAACAGAACAATCTTTCTATTCGACGTAATTCCATGCCTTCAACAAATATGTCGTATTTGGGAAGAGCCATGGCCTTAGTATTGAAAAATACTAACCGATTGTCACATCTTAGGCGTGATAGTTTACCTTCTACTTCGTCTGCCGCCTCCGTCGGCCATAGTAGTGATAGCGGCTCTAAGGATAGACCGCTGCCAGGTGTTGAGGTAAACCTTAAATCGATGGAAACTCAGTTGCAAACACTTTGTTTACAGTTTCTACGTATAGCGGCCTTGTTACGTCAACATTTATATAGATATGAAATGCCAGAAATTTTAGCGCCAGGTCTGGAGTTTGTGCGTTTAGTATATTACCTAGAATTGGTTACCGATTCAATGGATTGGGATTGCTTTAATGCTTCTAAAGGGTTATGTTTTATATCAGGCACTGAGGAGTCTCTACCGAAATTTTGGTGTGAACAACTAATGAATATACGGCCGCCAACTGACACTGTACGAGAATTGGTTTTACTCAATCAACATTCTGCCTGGCAACAACCAAAATTGTTGGAGCTACCTAGGGAATATGAAAGATTATTTACAGTAAGTTTAATTAATTTTATTTTTTATTTTTAATATTAGTTTTTAATATCATTTTAGTATTACCACGAACGTCCTTGCTTAAATTGCTACAAAGTTCCAAAAGAAAGTTCAATTTGCTTACTTTGTGGAACTATAGTGTGTCTTAAACAGAATTGTTGTGCCGAAAATGAATGCTGTGAAGCTGTAAGGGTAAGTGTTTTTGGTACAATATTATTAAATCTTTATAACGTAAAAACAGTTCACATTTCAAGCCACTTATCACCTTTTTCGCTTTGTTTTCAGTCTGTATATATATATTTATATATATATATATATATATATATATATATATATATATATATCGCACTCTAAAGCAGTCACAATTCAAAATTTATCAAAACAGTTTTGTTTCCCGTTCTGGCGCTGGTGCATTATTTAGAAAATCAACAATTTTTGTCAAAAGTTTTTACTGTGTTGTTTTAAGCTGCGATATGTACAAAAGAATGAAATTTCGTATATGATTTAAAATTATATAGATACGGAATTGGATTTTGCGATGCCCAAAATTTTCACAAATCAGCATTTAAACCCCCCCTAAATAATTTACGGGTTCATATTTTCATGAAGTTAGGCAAAATTGTTTACTTCATTCGAAAGAACACTTTCCAAGAAGATAGATTTCTTACCAATGATTTTGGAAACATTTTCGCAATTTTTTTTAAATTTGTTTATCTAAATTCTCTAATTTTTAGTTTATAACTCAATCAATAGCCATCACATATCTGAATATTTCAAAAATAATTGATAGTAACGTTTATTATAAAATTAATATATTTCGAATGTTTTAATCCATTTTTAGCATACAATTTCTTGTGGCGGTGGCATTGGTATATTCTTGGTTGTTACATCAACATATATTATTGTTATACGCGGCAGACGAGCTTGTCTATGGGGTTCCCTCTATTTAGATGATTTTGATGAAGAAGATCGAGATTTAAAGTAAGTTTTTACTTCTTTATTTTAGTACTGAAAGTATTTATATGTTCGTGTAAATTCTTTGTTTGCAGGCGTGGCAAACCATTGTATCTTAGTAAAGATCGTTTTAATTTGCTAGAATCCCAATGGTTGTCTCATAAATTTGCACATACAAAACATACGTGGGTATTCCATAGGGATTTGTTGTGAAATATGCAAGATTTGTTACGTAACCTTCAAGACATGATGATAGTTGAAATTTAAACAATTTTATAAAATAACGCTAAATAACTGCAAATATACATATATATAATAACAAATTATATTATTATATTTTCCTTCCCTTCATACCATATACTACATATAATTTAAATGAAATATTAGTTTATAAATAATAAATTGATATTAAATTATAAATATGTACTTTTAAAATGAACTTAACAAAAAATAATTAGTTATTGCTTAACAAAACAAACAAAAAAAAACTATTTAAAATTATAGAACATATATTAAATAAAATTATTTAATTTAAAATATCCTCACCAATTATTTACTATGTTTTACTATATAATTTTTCCGACACTAATTTCTCTTATATAAAATAATTTTAAATTGATAACTTAAAAATATATTAATACATTTCGCGTATGAAAAAGTAAGTTTTTAATAAAAAAAATTAAATAATAAAGTTACATTTACTAAACATAAATTTCGTTTAAATGAAATTAAATTTCATTTAAATTAAATAAATTTCGTTTAAATACTTGAAATATTTTATTCAAAAACCAATTTGTTAAACTTTATCAGCCATGTGTCAGAAATTATACGTAAGTAAAAAATTTTCAATTAGAAACTTTTTGGCTTTGCTTCTCAGCATTCATACATTTTCATAAATCTCAAGAAATCAAAACGTCGTGTTTTTATTTTAAATATGGTATCTCTATCAAATAGCTATGTACATCCATATGTATTTTGTAACCATAAGAAAACTAAACGGAAATAAATAATTTTGGGTATTTCCAAAATAAAGTGTTTGTTTGAAAATAACTGTTATTATTAATAAATTATTAAGTATTAATATGCTTGGTGTCTCAATAGTTAAAACTATGATACAAAAACCAACACTCCCTTGAAGCTATCGCGAAGCTGTACACTACTAGTACTGCTGTACAATTGTTATTTTTTAACATCCTGTTCGCTGTAGATAGTCTGTTCGTGTTCAAACAACGTTGTTCCCACAGAGCTGTTATGCCATCACGTAAACAAAATACACACAGGCAAAATAAAAACTACGTATGTGTATATGCGCTCGTCTGTAAACACCCGTACATAAGAAGCCGTCTTGACTAGTCGTAGATAAGTTCTACCAACGTACGGACTGCTGCTGGCACAGAGACTTGGCTTGTGAAGACCGTAGAGGTTGATGGTCTGTTTGTGTTCAAGCAAAGTTGTCCAAACAGTTGTTTACATAATGCTAACAAACAAATTATACACAGGCGATGTAAAAAATATGGGTGTGTACGCTCGTCCGTAAACGTACGTACATAAACTATGCTAAAAGCATCCATACAATCTCGATGAGTGACAGAAAATTATGCTCAAACTGAACAGGAACCTCTTCGCGTATTTTTCAAACCGAAGACCAAGAACACATTTTCTCCCGTGATTTTGCAGACGCTCTCTCAATGTGCGAACAAATTTATGGTTAGTCAAGATGTAGTGTTACAAACAAAAAATTATGCTCAAACTGACCAGAAGCAGCTACACCCAGATCATATTTGGTCTCGTTATACTGCCGACGCTCTATGTGCGAGCAAATTTTAAACCAGCCACGATGTAGTGTTGAATAAGCAGTGATGTATCTGTATCACTACGTTTTCCTCTTGTTTCAAATCTTTATCTTATTGGCAACACTATATTGGTGAAAATAGCCTGGTATCCATGAAATCAGATTAAAATATATATTTTAAACACCCAGTGTAGTCAGCCAGTTAGCACCGTTATTTGGCTGTCAAGAAAATAGGAAAAATCCATTTCGTTTTTTTTTTTTCTAACACACAGTTTATGCTGAAAATATAGTTTATTATGGACGCAAACTTTCCTTATATATCTAGACAGGATATTTTAAACTTTCCCTTTCCTTACAAACTGTGGTTGGTAGTAAATTTGGAATACTGCGATTTTCTACGTTGGAATAGAGACGGCACAGTCGTGCTTTTAGATTTAGTCGCGCTTGAAGAATATCTTAATTCTACGCGTTCTATATTTAAAATAAAAAATAGTTCTAGTTTTTTAAAACACCTAGATGAATTTAAATTTGATCGCTTAAATTCAACACCAGAAGCTGAAGAAGACCTGCTGTTGCAATATCAAAATGAAAATTTTCAACGTCATCGTTTAGACTTGTTGGCAAAGATTCGAAGACACTCTTATCAGTTGATAGGTCAACTTCCAAACCAGAACATTAAAGAGAGCGACGAAAAGTTGACTAATAGTAAAAACGGTAAGATGCATGATCAGTGTACAAGTATTCCAAGACGTGTTTCCGAAAGAATGTTGGGTGATTTGTGTTTTATGTTTCATGGCGGTATCTCAAAAATTAAAAGAAGTCGCTTGCGTTTTCAAACAATATTGCACTTTAATAAGGAAAGACGCATATTAAAGGAAAAGCTTGAAGCGTCTGAAGCTGGCCAGAATTATAAATCAAAACCAGATATATCCATTCGCTCAGCAGCTGGATCTTCAATTCCAGAAGAGGATCAAGTTATTGAACTGCCAGTTGAATTATTTGAAAATCCGCATGATTCTGTTCTAAATTTGGGCGAGGAATATCTTCCTGAGTATGCGGGTTATTATGGCAACTGTAGTAAGGATCAAATAATGCATTTTTTTGGGGAATATTTACCAATGTATGAAGATGGTTCAATGGAAGTGAAAAAAATTGTTACAGATAATAGGTAAGTAAGATATTTTACGACCTAATTAAAATACGAGTTACAGAAATCTTGAGGTACCATTTTGTCTTATAATTATAAATGCTGTTGTATTTATTGCCACTAGAACATAACTTAATGAAATGGTTTAAAAAAAATCAAACCTTTACATACAACTTAATTTAGAAGTTATGACATCCTGGGAATTAAAAAAAAAATAAGATACATAAGCGAGGTTGGCCTAATTATGTCAAGTTATTTTAACTGATTCTTACTTTGTCAAAACATAATACATACGGGATAATATTTGTAACTAATTTTAAAAAACGAAGCAGAATTTTGTTGATTATAATGCGGCTCACACGTTAGTTTAGGATCTTGCTGAGCTAACAAAAGGAGGGCTTCAACGACAACCCATCACATATAAAAAGTAACTATTTGCGTAAATAATTATGTATTCGGATTTTTTTAGCCTGGGAAGTTTAGTAATAATTTGTACAAAATTAAGAAAACTGTTGATTTTCAATTAATGCAATAATCTTATAAAACTTTCACTTTGTAGTACGTTTACTTACAATTTTTACAAAATCCTAAAAAATTAAATTTTTGGTTTTTATTTTAATTTATAATAAGTATTTGTTTTAAAATATTAATTTTTTTAATTTAAAAAATGTTTATTTTAAAGTATTAATTATAATTTTTTTCAGTACCACTGCATGTGCTAACAATTCGTTTTCAATTAATACAGAAGCAAATGTAACCCAATACTATTCTCCCAATATCACTGGAAAACCTAATGTAACCGTTTCAACCTCTCTAGTGCCAAACACTATGTATAATTTGTCCTTCTCTTCTAACCTTGAACCTATTTTTATTGCTAATGAAAACTCGGAGAACATCAATTTCAATAATATAAACAATAATGATTTTACAGTAACCAATTTAAATACAAATAGTTTAAGTAACGATGATGATATATCAATGGAGGAATTTCTAAAATTCAAGGATTCGCATACTGCAAACGTGCCAGTTAATTGCCAGCAAACAACTAGTGTAGATAATTCATTTGCCGATTACAATTCATATCCACAGGAACAAGAGAATAAAAAAACATTTCCGCAAATGCCAACATCGTTTCAAATGGAACTTAACGAGGATGTAAAAGAAAATGAAGCGAACTTTCGTAATTTCTTTAGCCAATATAGAGCCTCATTAAATCTATTGTATGACCGCCAGTGAGATGTTACAAGTTATAAACGCTACTGAATAAAAAGTAGTTTTTTGTTAATTATTTTCTAATGTTTTATGCAATACAATGTTTCGTAACACAGTTAGATATTTTATGTTGATTTTTGTTTAACATATTTTAGTTTAAATTCTCGTATTTTGTGCAGATTTAGAAATAAAAAATATTTTATATTTATTTTAAATATTAATGGTTAAGGCGTTTTTATTTATTTATCCGTCGCTATTGTCATTGCTGGGCGGCGCAAAACTAAATTTTGTAGCATCGCCCTGTTTTCCGACAATTTAACATGTGTCAACCTGTAATATTTATTTTGCTCTTACTCGAGTCTGCCTGTCGTAAAATTGAAATACGCTTGCTAAATAGTATGGGCGCCTGGTGCTTTTATCAATTTTAAAATAAACAAAAAAAATTTTTCAAATTACACACACACACACACTCTTTCGTTTAACATTTATTTATTTACGTTTTGTTTGCATTACTTAATTACGTTACGTCTCCATTACATTTATTAATTTTCTTTGCAAATTTACTTTTTAGTTTATAATTATTTATTTAATTATAGCTACGTTTTAATAGTATTTAATTTAAAAATGTGTTTCAAACACAAAAAGAAGAATATTTAACAAACAGCGCGTTGTTGTTCTTTGCTATTTTGTTTATTTGCAGCCGATATACATTTAGCCATGGTAGGAGAAGCTCTCGAAATGGGATCCGTCATGAAGTAATCACGCAATTCCTTTAATTTAATATCAATTTTAGTGTTGTCAACGGACTTTGCCTGCAATTAATATTGATAGATTTATTAAATATTGCTTACAAGTCAATAGTAAAATAGTTTTACCGAGCATACTTGATCTGCTACACCTTGGAAGGCGGCAACCTCCAATTTACCCCATCGGGTTAAATGGGGACTAATGTCTTCGATTCTGTTTCGTAACTCATCAAGAGTATCGTATGGTAGCGGAGTTCCTAAAAAGAAAATAAATTATTTATTACGTAAATAATTATATGTATTAATAACATGAAATTAAACAAAATATAATGTGAATCTTAATTCAAATAGCTTTTTTAATCATGCCACTTTAATTTTAAATAATTCTGCAAAAAAATGAACTGTATACAGTATTTAATGATTTTATTTGCTTTAAAATTTATTAGAAATATATTTTATTTATAAACTAGCAAACAAAAACATAATTTATTCGAGTACGTTTTTGCAGTAAAAAATAGTTCCAAAATAGTTTAAAAACTAGAAACTGATGACGTGCGTAGCGGCAGAATTCCACTTTGATAGTGTCTACAACTTCACTTTTTTAGTATTGTACAAATGATCGTTTTATTGTATTGTACAAATGATCGTTTTAATAAAAAATATATTTCCGTAATTGAAAGAAACAAAACGAACTTAAATTCACAAAAATAAAAACGGTATATACCCAAATGTTTAAACGAATTGAAAAATTTTTATAAAAACCTCAAAATTTCTAAAACTAACAACAAAAACCGAATTCTTTCAAAAATCGAAATTTCACAAAAAAAAAATTTCATAAAATCAGATATTTTGCAAAAATTTTAAATTCACCACATACACTTAAAAATCGAAAAATTTAATAAATTTTGTTGTTTTAAAAAAATCAAAATTCAATTAAGAACCGAAATTTTACGAAACAAAAAATTTATATCTCATCAGAAAGAAACAAATAAATGATGAATAAAATAAATTTGATATGTTTTTCTTTATTTTGAATCATAACTAATAATATTTTTTACCAATTCTTATTAAAAATATGAAATTTAAAAAATGAATTAAGATTTTGTCTTTTTTTGTACTGACGATTCCAACAAACAGCTGATCTAAATGATCTTCGAAAAATATGTGCTACTACTGCTGTTAATAATTTCATGAAAGTAATTGGTTGCTTTTATTTTCATTCTAAATACAAAAATGAAAAATTTTAAAAATCGAGAATTTTGTGTTCAAATACCAATAGCAACTCGCAAGTAAAACGTGCAAGTTTCATCACATGCTGAAAAAAGTTTGGCGATTTGCAATTCACATGCGATTTGACAATCGCATGAGTATATTACAAGCCTGATAGAAACAAATCTCAAAAATTCAGAAGTTGTGAATTCCCAAACCAATTAAAAACTCCCCCAAAAAACCATAATTCAACAATATATTTACAAATCATAGATATTGCACATTTTGTTAAAAATCTTACCTGATTTGGGATTCACCATATAGTCTAAAGCAAAATGGAAAAAGTGGAACTAAAAAATATTTTTTTGGAAAAATTTAAGTCCAATTAAAAACCAAAATTTTACGAAAAAAAACGATTTCACTAAATTTTGAATATTTAGCACAAAAATTTAAATTTGACTACAATTTTGTAATTTCCCCGAAAAACAAAAAATCTCAAAAATTCAATATTTTATGAAAAATGTCGACCTAAATCTAAAATCTAAGAATTCCCAAAATATAAAAAAAATTTACAGAAAAATTCCCCCAAGTATTAAAAATTATAAATTTTATCAAAAATATCAATTATCCTGAAATCTTAAAAAAAACACATTTTAATCAAAAATTGTAAATTTGACCAAAAATCAAAATTAATGTGAAACAACAAAAAACTAAATTTGGAAATTCTCCAAAATTCGAAAATGCACCATAAATTCAAACTATATATAGTCCGAAAATTTTTAATTATACAAAAATTTTCGAAAAGTTCGAAATTTACAAAAAAAAAAGCGAAATTGCACTAAAAAAATCACGAAATAGGAAAAATTTTAAATTCACAAAAAATCCCAAAAATAAAGCATAAATCTAAAAACTGTAATAAAATAATTTAACTCCTGCTAAAACAATATACATATAATAAAAAAATTTCATTTTACAAAAAATAATAAAAAACCAAAATAAAAAAGTATTGGAATTTTACCACAAAAACTTTAATTTAACAAAACAAAACTAAAGCTAAAATATTTTTAAATTACTTAAATAACTAAAATTGTCCAAAAAAGTAACGTATAAACAACCGAAATTGCACCAAAAAAATATATGTTCGAAAATTCCCTACAGAATTGAAAAATAATCCCAAAAATATTACAAAAACTAATATTCACCAAATTCGCTCAAATTTGGAAAAAATAAATATTTTATGAAAGACGTGGGAATTTTAACAAAATCGGTGTTAAAAAACCTACTTTTCACAAACAAGGAAAAAAACAAACTTCACCATATTTTGAAATTAAACGACAAAATTTAGCCAAAAACTCTGAATTTTATAAATATTAAAAACAAATACTTAGCACCGAAAAAAATCTGCAGTATATATTTAGTAGTTCATGCTTTTGTGAAGGGTATAAAAGAAGGGTATTAAGAGAAAAAATTTATTTGACATGATAACTTTGAGTACAGTAAAAGTTAAAATTTTATATCAAATAAATTTTCTTTCTTAAAATAAAGAAATGAACTAAGCCTTAAAAATAAAATTGAACTAAATAAGGTATTTCATAAGAATATTTGAGCAATCATATTTTTGAAGTTAAAATATTTCTAGTATATATAATACTTTTTCATGGTGTTGAAACCATATTTTGTTTGATAAGAGTAATTTGAAATAGTTTAAGAGAAAATTATGTTAAGTAAAACTATAAAAAAGCGATTCAAGTATATGCATAGGAATATATGAAGTAGAAATAGTTTTAATATGTTTAGATAATGTTCCGTGTGATTGTATATTAAAAGCTGTTAAAGAGAGGTAATAAAAGGTAAAATTTGACTGTCTACAAATAGTCTAAGATTTACAATTAAATTTTTTAAATTAATCCTATTGAGTTTTAATACCAAATGAGTTAATAGCACATAACCGATTGCCAAAACAAGTATACATCTTGGAGATTAACTTTTAATACATGTTTTCTTAGAAACTCTCATTCAATTAGAGAATAATACTATTGAATCGATTCATCACTTACCAGCTACTTCTGAAATTGCACGTAAAATCTTCCAGTCCTCGCGAGCCATACCTGGTGGCGATACAGCAACCAAAGTCTGTTGGGCTCGACCTTCGGTATTAACATAAGTAGCCTGCTTTTCAGTGTAAGCAGCACCAGGTAAGACAGCATCAGCAATGGATGCACCATTATCACCATGGTGGCCAATGTAAACGATGAAACAATCTTGAGGCAATTGCTCACGAGTAAGTTTGCCAGCATCTGCACCCAACATGAATAAAACTTTAGGTTTGGCTTTAATAGCCGCTTTAATACCAGGCTGGAAGCCAACATCATAAGCTCCAGTTTGGGCGGCATTTGTTTGCAAAATATTCAAAGCGTTCCAATTCTGCAATATATTATACATTATATATATAATAAAATTTCAATAGATGTAATATTTTACTTTTTATAAATTGGAAAACTTACTGGTTTATTAAGTTTCTTGCAATACACAGATATTGTGGTCAAGATCGCAGAACCATCACCACGTTCGAGTACATCAGCCCCAACAATAATAGCGGGTTTCTTAGCTCCCTCCAAAACCTTAGAGAAAGCATGAGATCCTGAACAAACACGGGTAATTAAGTCAGCATCTTCCCCCAGATTATCGTGTTTATAAGAGAGATCTACTTTGGGACCTATAGAAGCTATTTCTAACTCATTGTGAACATAAGCCTTGCGAAGACGGGTATTGATTAAAGGAGCCTCATAACGGGGATTTGTACCAATTAACAAAACAGCATCAGCTTCCTCAAGACCTTTACACAAAACAAAAAACTATAGTATTGAAAAAATTACTTAGAACCGCTTACCGGCAATAGTACTATTGCAAATATAGTTGGAACGCAAGTCAGTACTAGCACCTTCGGTAGCAAAACCTTGTTCAGTACATAAAACTTCAGCTCCGTTGCGATTGAGTAAATCTTTAAGAGCTACCATTGATTCCACATCGGCCAATTGTCCTGAGACTGCTGCCACCGATCCCTTTGCATTTCTTAATGCTTTGGCAACGGAAATAAGTGCTCCCTCCCATTCAACAGCTTGCAATTCACCGTTTGGCATCCGAACCATGGGTGCTACTAAACGTTGACGTTTCAATCCATCACAGGCAAAACGCGACTTATCAGCCAACCATTCCTCGTTCACTTCTTCATTTTCGCGGGGTAAAATCCGTAATACTTCGTTGGTACGAGTGCTAACAATAATGTTGCTGCCAACAGCATCCAAGACATCAATGCTGCTGATTTTACGAATTTCCCAGGGACGAGCAACAAAGCTAAATTAAAACAAAATTAGAAAGTAGTTTTTGGGAATATATGTTTAAAGGTAGATTGAATATAGTAAAAAACTGTGTGCATGAAATTGGTAAGAGCTACTTTTAAAAACAGCATAACTTCTTAGATATTTGGATTTAATATGTTTTTGGTCTGCCAATTTCATTACCATTCAAAAAATACTTTCATACATACGTATATAAAAAAACAATACCTGTAGGGTTTATTTGTCAAAGCTCCAACTGGACACAAGTCAATAACATTACCGGACAATTCAGTTAAAAAGAGCTTTTCTACATATGTTCCAATTTGCATATCATTACCACGACCAGTTGTACCTAAATCATCAACACCTGCAATTTCAGAAGCAAAACGAATGCAACGAGTACAATGAATGCACCTAGTCATGATTGTTTTAACCAAAGGACCAATATCCTTATCCTCAACAGCGCTGAAAAGGATTAAATTAATTATTCGACGCATGTAACTATGTATGATGAAAGTACCGTTTTCCAGTGTGGTTAATATCAGTGAAACGTGAGCGATCTGAACCAAAAGCCATAGCTTGATCTTGCAAGTCACATTCACCACCCTGATCACAAATTGGACAATCTAATGGGTGGTTCATTAGCAAAAACTCCATTACACCTTCTCGAGCCTTGCGGGTCATTTCAGAATTTGTTTTAATGCGCCACCCCTTCATGACTGGCATTGCACACGCTGCCACAGGTTTGGGACTCTTTTCTACCTCCACCAAACACATACGACAATTGCCAGCTACAGCCAAACGTTCGTGATAGCAAAAACGAGGTATCTCTACGCCAATCATAGCAGCTGCCTACAACATTGCAATTGAAAAATCAATAAATACAGGGATACAAATATTTTGTGTTATTACATACCTGTAAGACAGTAGTACCTGGTAGTACTTTAACAGGTATATCATCAACAAAGACTTCAATCTTTTCCGGAGCTTTCGCTGGTGTTTGGGCAAGAGCGGCACTCGTACGCACCGCTTTACTCACGATTTGATGTGTGGGTGAGCCTAGTGTGCCCAAGGCCTTAACAAGCGGTGCACGAATCATATTCCTTTGTAATTATAACAAACACAAGCAATTAGTATATTCCTTTATAATTATTTAAGAACCTTCCTGTCTATTAATTACATAAGTACCGAAAATATTTCTCTACTACAAATCTTTATATTTATTTCCCCTATTTGTAATATTAAATATATGTTCTTTTTAACATATTTTTTGATTTATGTAAAACAAATTTAAAGCTCCTTTTTAAATATAACTTACTAAAAATATGAAAATATATAAGAGCAGCCGTGTAAAACAGTGAAAATTTATTTCTTTGACATTTAATATGACATGAATGTGATGCCAATTCATTTTATAAAAATTATGCTCACCAAAAATGCTTTACCACTATGTCCTAACATGCCACCGTCAGTGTTGATGGCTCTTGTTCAAACAACGTTGTCCGTGCAGTTGTTCGCACAACGGTATTCTCCCGTCACACCACGATAATAAAATATCGATTTGAATAGCAACCAAATAGAACAAAAAATCAGATTTTTGAAACTTTCTTAAAAACATTGTCACAAGTCTTAGAGAAATATACTTGCTATTTATTATAAATTTATAATAATAATAATACTTCTTTTAGTTTCATGTTTTACTCTAATATATGTTCAACAAATTCCTTTACGTTATTTGAAAAACATATTTTATAAATGTCATTTCAAAAAATACGTCAATAACTATAAAATTGCAGGGCATTTAACATTAAAACGAAATGATAACGTATTGAATAACAAACTAGAAGAAGAAGAACAAGAGACAGGTGCACGTACGTATATACATATGCGAAATGTCAATACTGTTCTATTAAAGTTTTATCTGGATTAGTATATGGGCTTACCCCCAAACAAATAAAAAATAAAAATTATATGTGTACATATAAACCAAAAATTTATATAAATTGAAATTTCTTAAAAATATGGCACACAATATTCGAGAGGACATTAAAAATAAACAAATAGCAAGTAACATAATTACATCGGAAATATATTATAATCACGTATCTAGACCATCAATGTATAATGTTAAAAAGGAAGCTGTAGATTATGGAGAAAATCCATGTGAAACGGAAGAGTCTAATGTAGAAAAAGATCGCCATTTGGTTTATGCAGAAGAATTAACTGATGAGGACGAATTATATTGGGATAATAATATTGCGGATATTTTGCAAGTTGAATGTAATGAAGATATTTCTAATGCAATGGAAATGTGCGGCGAGACATCCACTAATCATAAAGTAAAAGTCTATCAAATTGAAAACAAATGTGCAATTTGTGAAAAGGTTCGTTCAAAAAATGTTTATAATTTCTAGAAATAATTAGTAATCAATATTATATATGATTAGAAATTTTCATGTCAAAGAGATTTAACCAAACATGCTCAACAAATTCATCCTAGTGAGAAAGCATTTAAATGTCAGTACTGTCCTGCGTTATTTTCCAAGTTGAAATCAGTTACTGCTCATTTTAAACGAAGTCATACTGAATTGAAAAGTCAATTTCACTCGAGTCCTGAAAACAGAGCACAGATCTGGCAAGTGGAGAAACATGCAGGCATCGGAAATATGAATGAAACCAATGATGGCAATTTCTTGAATAGAAAGGCTAAAATTTACCCGGTTGAGAATAAATGTGCTGTTTGTGAAAAGGTATGCAAATAAATAATTTTTTGAGTTATCAGAAATGTAAGGAAACTATTTTCAGCAATATCCTTTTCAAAGAGATCTTGTCAAACACACGCAACAAGCTCATCCTGATGCAAAAGTATTCAAATGCCTTTATTGTACAACGTTATTTTCAAAATTGAAATCTGTTACTACTCACTACAAAAGAAGTCATTCCAAATTAAGGAAAACCATTATTTGTGAGTATTGTAACATGGCATTTTTTACCCAGTTTTTACTGGATCGGCACCGACGAGCTCATACAGAACATCGCCCATTTGCTTGTAATGAATGTGATAAAACCTATAAATATAAAAGAAACTTACTAGTACATATGAGAACGCATTCGAAAGATTTTAATGGTTTAAATACGAACGTGGAAGATCACTATATGGACGAGTACTGTAACAACGATGATCAATTTCTACTTGGTGGAGATGATTATTGCAACAATGACGAAGAAAATCGTTTAACTGAAGATGAGTATTGTGAAATCAGGGAACAAAATTTGTTAACTGAACATGAAGGCTTAACTAATTCCGAAATTGCATCAACTGCAGTAAATTTAAGTAATTTTACTGAACAGTACCCATTTAAGTGCAATGAATGTGAAAAAGCTTACAAGCATAAAAAAAACTTAAAAATCCATCAAAAAACTCACTGGAAAAATAATGAAATAACAGAGACCATAATTCTCGACGATACATCAGCAAATGAGGAAGATAACATAAACTTTCACAATAGTACTTATTTTATAATAGATGAATTAAATACTGATTCTGAGCATTTCGCTGAAGACGAATTTACCACAGGGAATTACTCATATGAGTATGATTATGAAGATTATAATCCAGTAAATAACCAAATCTCAGCCAATATTGAACAAAATGAATGCGGAATTTGTATGAAAGTATTTAAATGTAAGCAATATGTAACCAAACATTTGCAACGTTGTCATGCAGAGATCGATTTCTTTAGATGCCCTTATTGTGACGACAATTTTTATAGTTTAGATGCATTATATTTGCATATAAAAATGAAAAAACATTTACAAAAAAGACATGTTTGTGAAAAGTGTCTTAGGTCTTTTGATCGCAAGAGTGATTTGAGACGACACATGAAAATTCATAATGATGAGCGTCCTTATTCTTGCAATATATGTAACAAACACTTTAAACAAAATAATCATTTAAAACGGCATAAAGAATTAAATCATGATATTTCAAATGCACCTCTTAAGTATTCCTGTGACATTGCTCCAACAAGTTTTTTGTTGAAAGAAACACCGAAAAGGGGCATAACGTTACATGAACGAGAAACACATTTTCCGTGTTCAATGTGCGATAAAGTATTTAAAACTAGATATGATTGGCAGAGACACGAAGAAACTCATAATAGTTCAAGAAAAAATTTAATATGCGAATATTGTGTGAAATCCTTTGACGATATTCAAACTCTCAATATTCATCTTAAGGTTCATACAGGTGAACGCAAATATTTATGTACAATTTGTGACAGGACCTACAAGGAGAAAAGTCATTTGGTTAATCATCGAAAGAGCCATACAAATTGCTAAAAAGTTGTAAATCGAGAGCAAATGTTTGAATTAAAAAGGTAGGGGATTATAAAAGCTATTAATACATAAGGATTAAAGCATATATGTATAAGAATCACCTTAGATGTAGCGTGAATATAAATACATATACTAAAATTATTTATTTAAAAAAATGTGTCGATGGTTTGATTGGGGGGATTATGCATTTCAACATTTCAAAATTGAGTTCACTCAAAAAGTTGAGATCTAAATTAAAACATAAAAAAATGGATGATTCTGGACCAGACTCAGGATTTCTTTTATAATATAGGGAGATATCGCAGCAGACCGCTAACTTAATGGGTACCTTTTCGACCCCCTTCTTTTCACGCAGGAGTATCTTTGAGGACTGACCCGTCTACCCTCACGAGGTTTTCTTGTCCATCTCTTCAGAATCCCTCATTTGGACAATAAACAGCAAAGTTCCTACAGAGATTAACTTCTCCACTTCTTGCGAGGCTTCTCTATCGGAATCTCAAGGTGCAACACCTTAGAAGTACCTTTATAGATTGACCCGTCAACACCTCGTAAGGCAGTCTTGCCCATCTCTTCTGGAGTCATCTCTTGGCCATAAGTCATCCCTGTAATGGAGAAAAATATGTCCGTCCACCTACACAGAGGTTCATATGCACGGGTCTGTATTAAAACTGGAGATCGATGGCATCCAGAGTTTCGCATACTAGAAACTAAACACCCTCTTGGCGCCACACATCCCTGGCGTAGGCTGTTCCACCGTGAATGAGGGATTTTTTATATGAGAGTGTTAATTTCTCTCCGCTCGACTTATTTAACCAGACTTCTAGCAGAGACAATAACCTGTTGCTGACCGCAAACACATGGAGATATAAGCACTCAGATACGGCAAGCCATATCTCTGAGCCTGCCAGCTGACGGCCAACTTCAGGATGCTCGACCTTTTTTTTACTTAATTAGCTAAAAAGCGATAAATATTAACACATTTTAGTGGTTAATTGTAAAGAAAAACTAATGTGGATATCCCCATCAATTAGACAATATGGCTCATATCTTTACCTGTATATGGTTCACAACTCTAATAATTCTAACAAACATTGTGATAATAATAGTAAAAATAAACGAGTATTTAAAGCATCTCTTCAGAACCCCTCATAAAAGCCGCGACAGATTTTGCTTAAAAACTTTAATAATATTCCGTAGTTTATTTTTTCAGTATTTTAATACAACTGTATGTGGTCAATGGAAAAACTACAAAAAAAACGTAACTCGGTATAGTTAGTGAATGTCTAACCATTCAGTACGACAGTGAGACGCGAAGCACTCGAGAACTTAATTAAAAAAAAAATAGAAAGAAAAGTATTCGTAATAAAATAAATATATTTTTTTTTTGACAAAACTTATAACGACAATGATGAGTGGAAGGGAAAGAGGATATTTTCTTCCCTGACAAACGATTTAATATTCCGACAGGCTGGTTTGATGTAGATTATGGAACGAATTTCCGTCATCCCTTGTCAGGTTTGGCTTGGAAACAAACCATTTCATTTTTCGTTTTTTTTGTGAAGGAATCGAAAACGTTAATAAAGACTAAATATTCTTTATTTTATACACTTGAGTAATATTTAATTTATTTACACAAATCTTCAAGAAATTGTTGTTCATTTTGTAAATTAATAATATTCAAGTGTTTCCAGACCTTGACTAAGAAAATTATACGTAATAAAATAAATATTTTTTTTTACAAAACTTTTTCGTAAAGTTATAAACTTTAAAAGGGCTGGTCGTGTATGGAACGCGTTTGGACTAACTCGGACTAGTTCGGACTGTTTTGTTATGCACTTGGAACAGACCTAATTAGTATTAATGTGTAAAAAAAACACGTACCGAAACGGTTACAAGTTTTATTAAAAAATTATTACTTAATGATTATTTTTCAAGTTTTATAGTTAATTTTACTTTTATTTTTCGGTTCAATAATAACATTTATGTTCAAATAAGTATTTTTGCTTAGAAAATAATTGCTATTTTGTGAGTTTTATATTTACCTTAGAAAATGTACGAACACTGGAGCTGGTATCAACTTTAAATCAGTTCTAGGGCAGAAAATTATCTATACAATGATTTATTAATTAACAAACTCAAACAAATAAAAACTAATATAGCCAAAAATAAATTTGAAGAATAATAATGGTACTACGCATATACATATGTATGTGGACATACATATGTATGTATGTATCACCAAATTTATTTCAGACCTCAATTAGCTCTCTGTATCACACATGTTTGTATTTAGAGCAGCTTTTACTCGCGGCTTCCCCCACTCCCTTGATCATAGTTTTGAAACAATATATAGCCTATGTATATGGTCTTTTAAATTCCAATCTGGCTTAAATTTAATTAAAATCGGTGTGATTGATTTTGAAAGGCAGAAATTGTCCCCTACCCCTCTTAAGCCTAGTCTAGTATCTAATGCCTATGTCACCATTTTTACGTAGATCTATCTTGGAAATTTTTATCAAAATCGGTTCAGCTGTTAATTCGTAACATACAAAGTTATTTTCTCAGTATAATTTATGTACGGGTGTTTATAGACGGGGCACTCACACATATTTTTTATTTCGCCTGTGTGTATTTTGTTTGTGTGATGGCAGAACAGCGTTGTGCAGAAACTGTGTTTGCAACGAACAGAACATCAACAGCGACGGAATATTGCTTCTGATTGATAGTTGTTCGTGTTCAAACACAGTTGTTAGCACAACGCTGTTCTGCCATCACGCAAACAAATTACATACAGACAGAAACAGCTGAAATTGTTCAGATAAAATTCCTTTGTTGTATGCATAATACCGTCTTTACTACCCACAACCAAGGCGAATTCGCCTTGGCCACAACTTTGTTCGCATATGGATAAAGCGTCAGTAGGATAACGATAAAAAAAATTTGTTAGTAGTCTTCTGTGTGGAAAATACGTTTAGATGTTCTTGTTCGATTTGAGAATAATTTTTTGTTTGTCGCCGAGATTGTTCCTTATCTTTACAGTCGTGCGCATACATAAACATTTTTTATATTGCCTGTGTAAATTTTCTTTGTGTGATGGCAGAAGAGCATTTTGCAACTAATTATTCGGACAACGTTGTTTGAATACGAACATACCAAAACTCCTGTGCAAACAGTAATCTGTACGTTGGCAGAACAGATTTATGGCTAGCCAAGACGGCACCATACCATAACACTTTCTAGACTAATAAGCGCATAAGGCCCTTTTTGCTCTACTGTTAACTTAGTTGTATAATTTATAGGGGTTTTTTTGCTTAACCTTGCTTAGGGTTTTCTGACCAATTTTCCTTACATTTTTTAACTAAAGCCTTCTGATTATACATATTTAAATTCGTTTTTCATAAATAATTTTTTTTTTAATACAAAAGTCCTTTCTTTGAATAGTGAGATGTATTTAAGAATCCCATTTTAATGATAGTAAATTCCCAAAAAGAACTCAACGATTACCAACTAATATCGAATGCTATCTTGACGTATATATACATACATACATACATACATACATATTAATTTAGTAAAGTTTACAAACATTTTTCAAATATACCTGATTACAGATGTGCGTCATTAGAATGAGTAAATTAATGCATAAAATTACATATTATGAAAATATATTGGAATTTAAAGAAGCTACTAAAGACCACTTGAATTTAAATGAAGTAAACAACTGGCATTTATGCAGAACTTGCCTGGTAGATACCTGTGAAGATGATGTGCATATAGAGAAGATGAGTGTCATGGATGTTATGAATGGAACCTTCCTTAATATAAAAGAAATGCTAGTTGAAACAACGAACATAGAAGTAAGTTGTGATTTATAAAAAAATTATTATATAACATTTAAAAGACAACCACTTTAAACTTTTAGATTACTGCAATTAATAAGAATCTTCCCGCGAAAGTGTGCAAAGAGTGCTTTAGTAAAATAACAGCATTATATTATTTTTCTTTACAAGTACATAAAGCTGATAAGGTTTTACAAACATTAAGCAACAAATTAAAAGAAGGGTACTACAATGAACAAGAGGCATGCGAACCAGAAAACGATTGTAGCGAAAATGAAACGTCGGGAGATAGTATGCTATTCGAAGTTGAAAAAGTTTTAAACTGTTCTCGAAAGTTGCAAAACGTTGACGATACTGTAAACACTTCAGCAGACGTAAATAAATCTTTTAACGTGCAATTGCAAAAACCTGTAGATATTAAAGAAACTTCAGCAAAGTATTTCAAGGATGTACCTGATATTGACTTGGTAGAAGAATGTCATACTGATTTTGAAATTGAGTATGGGGATGAAGAAAGTTATTTAGAAGAAAACGTATTTGATGGTCCAGAAAGTAGTGGTGCCGATAATGAAGAAAATTTTAGAACTAATTCAACAGATACTACTACTAAAATAACTTTTGGAAAATTACAAGATAAAGCAAACGAAACTAAAAGAACTGCCCGCAATGTTATGTCAGTGTCAGGGCACAGGCACAAACAGCCGCGCGTTACAAGTCCTTTATTATATGACTTTATTTGTGCCATATGTCAAGATGTAATTATTAATCAGATTTGTATTATTTATAGATTTTTAATATATACGTAAACATGTATTTTCTTCTACTTGTAGTCTTTTAATCGCCAACGAGATCTTGTCTGTCACGTTAGACAATCGCATCCCAATTCGAAAGCTTATAAGTGTCGTGTTTGTAACAATCTATTTTCTCACATGCAATCGTTATCGCGACACATGAATAGCCACAAAGATTCTGTAGTATTGAACGAGTGCACCTTTTGTGAAAAATCCTTCATACGTTCTGATGACCTGAAACGCCACATAAGAGTACATACTGGAGAACGCCCTTATGTTTGTTCGATTTGCAAAAAGGGCTTTCAGCAACCATTTGATTTGAAGCGACATGAGCAAAGGCACTTCTATGAGGATATGAATTTAGAACAAAGGTTATTTGAGTGTACTCAATGTGAACAAACTTATGCATCTCAAACCGGGTTGTATTTGCACATAAAAAGGCATCATATGCAGGACCAAGGGAGCTAAGTATTTTCATATGACTGTTTCATGTGCGAAGAATCGTTCCAGTTTCTATCTGAGCTAAAGCATCATGTTCTGAAACATGATACGTACCCTAAAAGTGACGGCGAAGAACATCCAATTTAAAAGATTAGTTTTACAACGAAGTGGAAATTCAAGAATCAATACAGGGAAAAATGATATGTAAATAGTTATTAGTTCCTTTATTTGCCAACGTGATCATCAAAAATACAATCACCAAACATATTTCGGCATTTTTTTGCGTTTAGACTGTCAAAACCCCATTATTTTAATAATAATAGCAAAGAAATGTACATATTTACATAAATAAAGTACACCAATTCCGACGAATCATATCGGCCGATCAGGAAACTCTGTTGAAGAAAAAGAAAAGAGAAGCGTCAGTTTGGCTATTAATTTTTCTTTTTGCTATTAAATATATTTATTTTTGTTATTTATTTTGTAAATATTAATTTAAAGAAATAATTTATTGATCTTCAATTCATTTTTTTAAAAATACATATATATTTGCAGCTTCAGTAATTTGCTATGAGAAGAAACATTTATTTGTTAATTTATAATGAAATAAACCTTGAAAATTTGTATAATGAGAATTAAGTTTTTTCATAATGAGTGAGTAGGCTCAAAGTATAGAAAGGTGATGAGAAGGTAGGTGGGGGAAACGTTTGGGATAACCAAAAGAAAGAAATGGCCGTGGTTATCATGGAGGACTCCCTACGGATTTCAGAGGGTGGGAGGCCGAAGTTAGCGAACACCTGCTAACCGAAATTGAAGTGTGAAAGGGAGTAAGTATGGGGATAAACAGGTTCCTTTTTTTTACAATCCACTTTCGTGCCTCTATTATTTTAAATTTTTTTAGGCTGGCATGAATTTTTTTTTGTAAGTCGGTGTGGAAATACCCAGAGGGTGGTTGGCGAAGAACCACCCCAAAATGGCGAGCCCTAGCCGGAGCTAAACGCCAGCACGGCCAACGATTTGGCAACAGCGAAAACATATAAATAACATCCGGAAACATAAATAATCCGACCAACACCACCACGACTACATGCAAGTAAAAGGTAGTAAATATTAAATAAAAGAAAATTGTCAATTATGATTATGAATGGTAAACTGCTTTCATGTTTTTCTATCAAGCACAGATTTTTTAATGGTATAACTCTAGAAGAGCTTATCCGATTTTGGATTGAGACTACCTTCCAATTTTAATTTTTTTCGATGCTTAACAGTTGTAAAGATGGGCACTATATACTTATTTATGTAATTATTTATTATTTACAGTTAAGTGAAGATACCTATGTATTCTTGATTTGATATTCCGACAGGGTGTTTTGATGTAGATTTTTGGAACGAATTTCCATCATCCCTTGTCTAGTATGGTTTGGAGACAAACCGGTTTCAGCTATGTGCCATCTTCAGTGTCATTTTTCGTTCTAAAAACTTAACAAGGGATGACGGAAGTTCGTTCCAAAAAATCTACATATTTAGTATCTGTACTTCTAGTTAATTTGTAGTTGTTTCCTTTTATTATTGTCAGTTGGAGTTTTTCGTCGAAAGTGACAGAATAATCTGCAAGCTTTCAATCGGACTATTCTCCACTGTATCGCGATTCTATATATAACATGTCTCGGTGAAACCACGTACATCTGAACACCAAGCTGTTCAGGAAAGAAAGTGCAATAAACGAATTTTAAGGGATATATTACTTTTAAGAGCTTTATAAGCAGAAAGAAGTTCTTGGATGATTTCATTAGTTTTCAGCATTTCTGTTTCCGAGTAATAACGTAATATTTTCATAGTTTTCTTTCATTTTTGTTGCATATGCTACTTATTGTCATTGTGAAGTAGAACAGCTTTTAAACTAGTCCTGGACGAATGAACAAAGTCGTGATTCTTCAGAGAATCTCAGTTCTCGTAAAAGTCGGAAAATCATTTTCTCTATGTCGCAAGTATGAGACTTTTCTGTTTTAATTGTTGCGTATGGAAAAGCCCATACGAGGGTAAAATAGCACAACAAATCATTTCTTATTCAAACACACAAAATTATTTATCATAGCCGGGTCCTTATTTTTTTTTTACCACCGACGTCAAAATAATTGTCGTCGGCTTCATGCCCAGAAGCCAATTTTTTTTTAGCATTTACAAATACTATGTACATATATGTATGTGCAAAAACAAGAAAATGTTTTCCAAGCGTCCAAAAAGTACTAATTTATCCAATGGTCTCTACATTCTATAAGCAAGCAAGAATAATACTAACTTAGTAATATATTATCGTTTGTTGGTATTGTCCATTACAAGAACACTAAAACCGACCGCGTAACATTGCCCATATTCCAATGTCAATGTAAATCCACAAAGTGTGTAAAGCACAAAGTAACTTTGTTACTTTGTGGTGTAAAGCCAGGCTCGATGTAGAGTAAATTATAATTATTAAAGACTTTTCTAGTTTCGTGTCTGTCTGATGTGTAGTACATAAATGTGCGTATAAGTCTTGCTTATATGTATTTTTTAGGAGTAGATTACTATACTTTATGCTTGCGTTGCCAATAGGGCGTTAATGTCATGATTCAAATAATACAGATTACGCATTGCGCAGGTCCGTTATAATTGTTGTATTTGCTTTTTGTGCTCAGCTGTTGTGTGTGACGTCAACCGTGTTTGCAAGTGAAGCGGGAATAATAAAGTGTGAATAATAAAATTATTAAATAAAATGAAGTGTGCAGTAAAAGATTGCAAGAGTAGCAGTTTAGATAATTGTAAACAAATATTTTTTTTTACTTTTCCATTAAATGCTTGTGTTTTAAAGCAATGGATAAGTTTTTGTTGCCGCGGTAATAAAATGAATGTGAAAAATGCACGTATCTGCATGGAACATTTTAGGCCGGAGGATTTTGATAACAAGTTGGAATATGAAATGGGTAAGTAAGTAAAGAATTAGTTCAATGAATATTTTCAGGAACAATAATAGGAAGTATTCATATTGCTCCAGAAGTTGAAGAACCAGTCGAGCAAGGGTTGAATGACATGCAATATGATGGACTAGAAAACCTTGCGGACTACATTTGCCACAAATTAAAAAAAGATATTCCTGATATTGCCATATCAGGAAATGACACAGCATATTCGTGGGTTAACCATTTATCTGAGGGAGGCTTATCAAAGCCAACGCAGAAAATGATGCAACAAATGCAGCAACTTCACGAAATATTTGAGGCAAATAATAGAGATGGCCTCCTAATTAAAAAACAATTTTTAAAGTCTCTTATAGATCAGGCTCATCACATTCATTGTGATGAGAATATAAAAACTCATTTCTTCAGATCTAGATTATATTTTAAAATAAGAAATCTTAATCAAGATTTAGTCGAAAGCGCTAGGTCTCGAAAAAGAAAAATAAAAAAAATTATAAATTGAAATACTTGTTTTATTTATTGTTTTTACCCTTAGGTAACACCAAATATGGTGGGAAAGAGTGTTTAATTATGAACTCAGTCCATTTCTATAAAATATAATGCATTTTCGCTTCATTATATTGTTATACTTTCATTATATTTACAACTTTCGCGTTTTCTACAAGAAATCACATACTATTGCTATAGCACACACACACACACTGGCCACTTGTGACGTACATGCGCAGTAGATTTCAATTTTGTACAATCGTCTGCGTCATCTGTATTTCTTGCTTCATGCGTTAATGTTAAATCGAACAGAGTGTTACAAATATAGGCTTTTAAAATTCATTCACAGAAAGGGCAAAAATATAGCACTGGAAATATCAAACAACGTGTAGAGAAATAAATGGAATAGCGAAAAGTTTGAGAATAGAGGAGGTTTGCAGTAACGCCAAATTGATGAATTTATACTAATAAAAAAGTGATGTTAAATTTGAATACAAGTCAAACTTTTTGTTTGTTATAAAGTGAACTTAAAAAAAACAAACAAAATCCCGTAAGGAAGACAAAAAAAAACAATTTATTTACAAAAAACTAAAAACAGTAGTATCCTCAAAAGCCGGTAAGGCCAAGTTAGGCGAACTGGCTTCTGCATTTCAAGAGTTCTTGGGAAAAAACATCCGTAATTGTTGGTAAAAATTGTAAAGTACAGCCAGAAATAACGGCCATCTTTTATTTTGCTCAAGCTGCAAAATATTGGCTTGTGTTGTAGCCCGCTAAGCGCAGCCAGGGAAAATCAGCCATCATAGTTAAGTTTAAAACAAAAATACCATATTGAAACTATTTCATAAATAGTTTTTTTTTTATCTTATCTTATTATTTTAAATTTTCTGTTTTCCTTAATATATATACATACTTATGTATACGTAGATAACACTATGCAACAACCAAAAAAACATTGGAGAACCACTATATTTTTTTGATGAGTTATGGTTGCCTAACTACAAAAATCGCCTTCATTTCGAATTCTATGGATAGGTTAAAAAAACAAATGGGTGTAATAAAAAATGGTATTAGAATGACTTATGGCTGTTGTAATTTGGAATTTGTGGACATATAGCACAACGAAATTGAACAAGGCGTTTGAAAGTTATAATAAGATATGTGAAGCGGCCTTTTCAAAAATCTCATATTTAAAAAAAATTAAAAAAAACCGATCCATAGAATTCGAAATAAAGGTGATTTTTGTAGTTAGGCAACCACAATATATAAAAAAAATATAGTGGCTGTTGATTGGCAGAAAATTTTTTTCAATTTGTTGCATAGTGTAATTAGTGTTAAGTCGTAGTAGTCAATTTTAATAATACATTAACTCAAATTTTTTTGTTAGTACCAAAATAAAAAAGAAAGGGAATAGAAAGCATATTGTATAAAGAGTTATAAGCCTTTGAGTGCTGTTTAGGAAAGGGTAAGTTCAACAAAAATAATATAGGACATAATCAAACAATAAAAAGCCGAATTTTAAACTGAATGTTGCCAAATTCCTAAGCGAGCTCCTTTAGGTAGGAAATAATAAAAAAACCGGTAGCAAACAAATAGTGTTTCCTGTATTATTTTCTCTTGTATAGGTTACTTCCCTAAAGACCTACTGAAAGAAATTCATAATTTTGTTTTTGCTTTTACTGCTTTAACGGGAAAATAAAAATATAATGAATTTAAAGTATTTGGAGCGCTGAATATAAATATGTTCTAAATTTTTCTCCTATCACGTACAGATTTATTTGAATGAGCGTTGCAAATATGAACGCCTTAATAAGGCGGTTACACTAGTTTATTGCACTATAACTCGAGGACAGCTCGTACAATTTTAATAAACAAAATATCAAAGGATGCTCAACAGTTACGGAGTTATTTGGAAATTAGTGGAAAATGAAAATTTATTTTCATGCAAATTTAATCAAATGTTTTGCTCTTTGAAAATTTGTAAAAAACTTAAAACAACGAAAGCTGTATTTTTTTTATAAATAGTCATAAAGCTAGATCGGTGCACAAATCTTGAACTTATTCACAATTAATTGAACCTATCTCACTGTGTAATCAGTACGTACGTAACACACATTTTATGGATTTTAGCATAACCATTCCCAGAAAAGGAAGGATTTTTTATGTCTCGTGGAATTAAATATTATAGTCAAAATACAAGCAAAGGTTTTTTATATTTTATGGTTAAAGAAAACCTCACAAAAGGGTATTTTAACATAACTGATTGTATCTGAATTATTATTGATGCCAGAGTTTAAGCCTTTGATATTGAGAGTCCAAATTAAGAGTCCTCAGGCTCGAACAAGATCATTCAAATCAGGCCGTTTTTCAAAATGATGTTTTCTTGGTGTACTTTCAACTAGATTGAGGTCGTTTGGAAACAACATCTTCATCATATACTAGTTCGCCACTGTTAGGAGCCACTGAAGGGTACAAGATTATTGCTTCGGAATACTGGTTGTCGGGCAGATACATTTTTTGGATATATGATTTTATTCTTAGTCCTTCTCGTGAATCCCCGTGTTGTAGCAAGCAACAGTAACAATCATTATTATGATCTCGTGGTTCACTGCAAACAATTGGCCTGAAGAATTGCATGGTCTTATGACTTCCTTTAAGCCAAGCTCTTAAACTTCTTGAGCATCTTGTACGACATATTTTCGGCATTCAATATTTTTTCTCTTTCATGGATAGAAAACTCAAAGTAAATAAGAATCAGCATAAAAACATAAATGTGAAAATAAAGCCAAGTTCCTATCCAAAAATTTCGGTCATAAAAATTACTGAGATCAAAATACTTTTGCTGATTCTTTGCGCAAATATTTTAGATTCAATTACATGTAATTACAATTGATTCTTTCTTCGGCTTTAAATAGAGCAACATGTAATTACAAATTCCCATTTGAATTACAAATAATTGTCTAATTGCAAGTGTAATTGATTATAGAAGTGTACAAGATGTTGTAATTGAATATGGGCTTACAGGTATTGAAAGTGAATGTGCTCATCTCAACTACACACACAAATAGATACATACATATGTATATATCTTCTATACATATTGATTCGCACAGCAAACAAATTAGTAGTCTCCACTTCTTGGGCATATAACATAAAAAGCAGAAAAATATGAGTGATCTGAGAAATTAACTTGTGGCGTCACTTAAATATTAATGTTTATTCAATAATGCTTTTTGCAAACTCTTCAACGGTCTGCTTGCCTGCCCCAAAGTTGATCACATTGATGCCATTGATAAGTGATATGAACAGAGATTGCTTCTGTTGTTGCTGGTTTTGCTGTTTCTACTTGAAGCTGACATATTCCTTGTATATATTAACCAACAAACGGCACTCAAAGCAACCAACAGACACGACGCAGATGATCTGCACACAGATCACGAACAGTTAGTGTTAAAAATTGCTTTAACTATAAACTTTCAGTCCGTTTAGTCCTTTCCTTAGCGGGTTCTTTTAGGATTTTTCATAGGTCATATGAAATTACTTTTATGTTACTTTTGGCAATATCTAGAGAAAAACTTGTAGTTCTAAGCTCGTTTTGATATTGGTAGTGACCAAAAATATATCTTCTTCGTATACGAAATATGTGTTGTTGAGAAGTTTTGGGTGGGACTCCTTTTATTGTAGGGGAGATACACCTCGGACGATGAAGATGATGAAACCAGTGTCAGGGAACAAAACCCCCCAATTTACTAGCTTGAGCAAACGTCCAATGCCATTGTATTCATCTTGTCCCAACTGGTATGAAAAGAAAATTTCTATGTCGCTTCGATACGAAGAAGCCAAGATACAAACCAACACGGAGAAAAATTATCGGCTCATCGCAAGTCGACTTAATGAAGAAAATAAAAGCTACGAGATTATACGTATCAACTAAAAAGTATGAAAATGCATTGAGAGTTCTGTAAAGATGCATCGAGTTAAGGTTGTATTTAACAAAACTCCTTCTTCCTCATCGCGGAGTCGCTTAGGTCTCCCTTGTTAGGACCGCCTTATGCTATCGAGTGCTGGATATTCACACGCAATGTGCGGTACCGTCTCAGACGGTCCATCTCTTCGGAATTCATCCATTGGTCAATAAACACGGGAGGCTTCCTCCTTATCAGAATCCCATGGCCCATGCCTTAAGAGTACCTTTAGAGATTGACCCGTTCACCCCTCTAAGGGCATTCTGTTCCATCTCTTCCATATTTCTCCCTTGGTCAATTAAAACCAGAGTTTCTTCAGAGAATTCTATAATTTCCACGAATAATAATGAAAAAAATATGCACCCACACAGACGGATAAATCTGTATTAAAACTGGAGATCGACTGGTAAGTAGAGTTCGCCATACCAAGTACCCTTTTGGTCACACGTCCGTGGCGTAAGATGTTCCGCCATAGATTTTTATAAGAGTGTTACCTCTCTCCGCTTGACATATTTAGCCAGACGCCTAGCAGAGACAGCAACCTGTTATCGGCCGCCACCACGAGCAAGTGTAAGTCCAAACTTTTGACAGTGCACTCAGTCAAGTATCAGTATCCTCAAGGTAGTATACTGGATCGTCAATATATATAATCTATATAGCGGTTATGGCAACAAGCCCTGATACGTATAGGTTAACGTTCGCAGACGTCGCTGAATTTATAAGTGTTAATAAAGATAAGAAAGTAGTATCTTTAGTCTCACATATGCCCTGTAACCATTTTCTCTCAGAAGCCGAAATTATCGACGAATAACATCAACAAATACCTGTGTTCCAGCAGAAAGCCGCGTTAAGTATTTGGGGCAAAAATAACGGCAATAAAACTTAGAATTAAAATAGACGGGCTTATAAGTCTTAACTCAACTTTAAGTCTGCAATACAAATTTATTATACACATATGTCATTCAGCTGAGGCGCACTTCATGTATGTATGTACATCGGTCCACATACTACTCGTATGTAGCGCACGCAGTAGTTTGATTGAACAATGTATCCATCACATTTAAAAAAAATCTTACTAGACTCTTAGAATCCATCGTAAGGTTAAAGAAAATAAAACAAATTATAAAATATCATCCCTATTTTTAAATTCTTAAAACATTTTGGCTTTGGGCTCGTAAGCTGTCTGGCAGCCAGTCAGCCAGCCAGTCATTCAGGTAAGGCGTCATTATGCTGATGTTAAGATTTTCTTACTGAGATTTCGTTTTTTTTTTGTCCATTGTTATTGTTGTTACCGCTGTCGCTGCTGTTGAAATTGTTAAATATTATTTAAGCAAATAGATACCGACAGACAGTCCAATCGATCGTTCTACTGTATGTCTGTTGATAATCATACAATTCAATTTCACATATATTCAACCGATTTATCCTAAGCACTTATCCGCTGTACGGAAGGAAAAAAAACACAAGTCAGTCAATTTGATTGCTGGTTCGTTGGAGGAGTTTTTCTGTTGTTTTTATAATAGTTTATGTTTGTTGGCTTTTTGAGTTGTTTTGGTACACGGGACATACTAATATACCGCACGCTCCAGACGTGTCGCCACAATTTGCCGCCAACTGGCGTCGGCGTCTTTTTTTGTGCTGGATAAAAAAGGCGAAAAATTATATTTGTTTTAAAAATAAACTCGACAACAAAAACAACAGAAACAAACTATACGACAATGACAACAACAGTTTTCACAGCATTTGAGGTACTATAAGCATCGGCGTTAATAATATGTTGTTGTAACAACAGCAGCAGCAACAACAACAACTACAATACACATAAATATCAACCAAACTAATGATGCGATTCATTACATTGTTGTTGTCACTGAGAATGTTTTGTTTAGTTTTGTTTGCAACATTAGCATTGGCTGCCACTAGCAGCAGCCAATGTTACCAGTAGCATTAACAAATATCATCTGTTTTTGTTGGTTTCTTACAAATAAGACATGATCTTAAAGGTCATTGCTATTGTGTACACTGTAGATATACACAAGTGGCCAGAAAAATAGTCCAGTCTAAATTAAATTGTTAATTTTAAAGTTCGAATTTAAGAGCAAATCATAATACGTTAGCTTAGGCTTACAGGCCCCTGTAGGTCCGCAAATCAAGTCCATTTGTGTTGCCTGAATTAGGAGAGCAGAAACGAGAGTGAATAACAGAGGATGTGGAGCCATTCATAAACCAGCTACTGCTGCTTATGAAGGAATATATTTTCTCTAGTCCCATCTAAGATAGTTCGTAAAGGCTAACGAAATACCTTCGCCCGAGATGGATCTGGCGCTGGTGCTACAGGGCGGGACAGAGACACAGGACATTAAATACTGTCTTCTCCTTCTCTTCATTGTGACAAATTTTATAGTAGTCCTTTGCAGACAATCGCTTGGATATCGCTCAACTGCGTCGTCTAAAATCCTAGGGTCGGTTGTGGATTGGTTTCACACCCTATGCGACAATTTTGTTTATTAACAAGCCCAAAATATACCTCATTGCCAAACACAATTTCGCTACACAACGTCGCATCAGTTTCTTACTGCTCTAGAGCCTAATCGGCGAAAGAATGATGCATATGATGGTCCCGTGGCCTTAATTCCAGCTCCAGCTGAATCTTACACGGGTGTAGGTCAAGATCTTTGCGCACAAATTTTCACGTAGTGGACGGCCAGGAGCCCTAATTCCTACGACCGACAATGAAAATGTAAATTTTTTGGTGAACTCGCCAGTTGTGGTGAAATTTGTTTTTTTTTTTATATATTCGTTTAACGTCGATTTGGTTAAAATTTCGACGTTTTAGGTAACATTACAAAATTTTGGTGAAATTTTAAAATTTGGTGACGTTTTTTTTTTGGAAAATCGGTTTTTTTAAATAATGATATATCGGAAATTAAAATTTTTTTACTACAGTTTTTCGAGTTCGTGGTAAGTTTTCGAATTTGTGCTGAGTATTACATTTTCGCAAAATTTTGAGAGAATTTGGGTTTCTTTGTTAGTTTAAAAATATAATTTGGTCCACGATTTAGGCCCGTAAGTTATCAGAGGAACTCGAATTAAGCATTTCTGTAGCGGTATTTTATTTATAGCAAATTTGATAAGGATTCAGATTATGCAAATTTTATATGCTACCGGATAACCGTTAACCCGAGAGAGTGTAGTAAAGATATTTTTACCCAGGTTTCAGGTATTTGTGGATTGCTGATATAAAAAAGCTAAAATTCGCCGAATGTGCTGATCAAATGATTCAAGTTTTATGATGATCTGTTACGTAGGAAATGAATATTTTAGAATTCACAAACGAAATGACAAATCTTTTCATTTTTGTAGCGGGTATAAGAAGGAATACATCAAAATTGGAGAAAATAATTTTTTAATAATAAATTAAAATGCTTTAAATTCCTGCACCAAACACTTTTTAAGCACTGAAAAGTTTGAAAAAAACCATCCGACATAACTTTTTAGCCACACGTGTAGATCACAATGATGACGACAACGGCTACTTGTAAATTGTTTGCTGGAAATTCTATTATTATTTTTCTTCCAGTCGTTTGTTGTTGCTTTCGTGTTAAAAAAAAAAAAAATTAATACAAATTAAGATCATTTTATAACGATTGCATTTCAAAATAAGTTGTCATAAAAATTAACATTTCCATTACAGTGGTTTAAAAATTGTTATTTTAGAAATGTTTAAATTTTGTTTTGTATTTTATTAGGGCGGTTATGCTGCGCTGGTCACGAAAAAATTTCCTTTTTCATTTGGGCCATTGCTCAAATAACCGTATTTGGAGTTACTAGTAAAATGCTTGGGTGTGTATCTAGAGACCTTTCGTTACAAAAATTTAAATTATTTATGTTTATTAAATTAATAATATTGTGGAGATATTACAAAATATAACTTGGTGAGTAAGGATACGACAAATAAGTTACAGAAGATGAATGAATAATAAAATAGTTGAGAAGACAAGCTGAAAACGAGTATTGCTATTGCACCTACGTTGTATGGGCTTCCAAAAATGCATAAGGAAAACTTCCCTCTAAGGCCAATTTGTTCTTTTATTAATTCATCTTCTTATGAATTGTGTAAATATATTCCTGTTATACTAAAAGGAATTACTAATCTTTCTAAGTGTAACGTGAAGGATTCTGTAGAACTTCGAAATATAATAAAACATCAGAGAATAGGAAGTAACGAAAAGTTAGTTTCTTTTGACGTTATATCTTTATTTCCCAGTATACCTGTGGACCTACCTACTATAGATATAATTAATGAAAAACGGAATGTAATCAAAGAGCACACAAAAATAGAAGGGGTTTTACTTTATTCCGAGAGGGTGTGTGTTTTAATATAGATTTTTAGAACGAATTTCCGTCATCCCTTGTTAAATTTGGTTTGGAGACAAACCGGTTGCGGCTATGTGCCATCTTCAGTGTCACTTTTCGTTTATTTTTAAGTCTGGCTAAATTTTGTATAGACGACGATAGATATTTTCAGTATAAGAAAAGGTTTTATGTACAAAAGGAATTCCGATGGGTTCTCCCGCTTCGCCAATTGGAGAAGCTATTTGATACGTGCATTAGGAAATTAGGTGGAAACCGTAGAACAATGACAAAATAGTGGAAATCCCTTTTCTCTGCATATCTGCAATTTTTGCACACTTATGATTATGAGCGTTCAGCAAATTTATTACAACAGCCGATTTTTCAGAAAATAAAGGAAATCAACAGCAAACCTGAAATTCTTGATTGTCTAGTTAATAATCCAATATTTTTTTTAATTTCATCATCCGTCCATCGCTTATTGTTTGGTTGTTGTTTTATTATTTTAATTTCTTCGCAATTAATTTTTCAATTTATTATTTATTTGGTTACAGAGTTGCATATAATAACTTTTCCGCATGCAATAAGATAAGCCGCAGCCAGTATACAAACGCTAACGCCGCCTGTAAAATGCTTACGCAAAGAAAGTATCAATTAATGGAGTTTTGTTTGATATTTTAATTCTTACTATATTACAACAGTCTTCACAGGCAGTTGTTGACACGGTTCTATCGCCGTGAATCTTTGTAGGCGCAGGTGTCTAGTTGCTTTGATTTTAAAAATAAAATGAAATACACAGCTGTTTTAGAATTGCAAATAACAAATCTGCAACGATTTTTGCTATAGCATATTTGCTTAAGTATAACAAATCGTAACAAAATGTATTAAACCATTTTGTTATGATTTTGCAAAATGTAGCATATTTGCTAGACTTTTGCAACCAAGAGGGAGTTTCCCTAATATGTTGACGATTTGTTTTGTATTATTTGATAATACTATGTTGGATGATTTTAAATCGTATATTATATATAATATTAAGTTTACAATAGAAAAAGAGCCTGATTCGAAACTTTTTTATTTAGAAACTTTACGGATAAGGCCAAGCAATGATTTGTTAATGGATTAGTACCAGTAGCCAACAGCTTCATGCAGGGTTATTAATTATTATCCAGAACACAATAAAGCAATTGTTATTAACACCAGCTAAAAATTTTATAGAGAGAGCGCTAATTATAAGTGATAGCAAATATAGGTAACGTATAAGAGTCAAGCGTATACAAGACGTTAACGAATGTACCATGAATTTCAGAACGGCTAAAAAACGGAATTTTTGAAAAGGCTTTCAAAGATTATAATACATTGAATACATTGTTTAGTGAAACTAAGGATAGAATTCATAAATTGTACAAGTCAAATGTAGTTTATAAAATTCCTTGTAAGGGAAACGATTGGGAGAATTGTAATAAGGTGTAAGTAAAATTATTTTAATTTTAATTTTTTGATTCTTGTAAATTTTGAAACATTTTTGCAGTTTTTTGGCAAATATTTTTTCATATGCATATTATTAGTTAGCTATTTTGGTTGTTATAAAATATAATTAATTTCCTTAAGATGCTGCAGAATGATGTAGCAAAATATGGACAAAAATAAAAGATTTTTTCACAAAAGACCTTAATGCTTGAACAATTTAATAAATTGAATTGAAAAAGGCCAAGAAAACCCATAATTTGAATAAAAAGTACATATGTATACACAAAGAGTACTTTTGAATTACAAAAGTACGTATTTGATTGAAATTCAGTATTAGTTTGAAATCTCAATTTTCCATGCCTGATGTTTAAGAATATATTTTTATTTTATTATTTAAACACTTGTTACTGTTTCTAAAAAAATCCTTTGTTATTTGAAATAATAAAACTTTTTATAAAATGTCCAGTCTGGAAATTTTGAAACCCCTTTGAGAAGTGGTCGAGTTTGCATCGAAATCGGTAAAAAAAACAACCACAGCTCCATTTTCCAGCGAAGAAATTTAATAAAAATGGAATTTTTAGACTCTTCCACAGTAGCTGATAAGTTTTATAAGCTTCCTTGTGTAAAGCATGCAATCAGGGGGCAAATTTCAATACAGTCTGTTTCTTTATGACAATCGAGTGACTCGTCCAGAAAGTTATATGAAAAACAATCACTGTTTCGATCGATATCAAATGACATAATTTGCCCCAGCCCATTCAAAAAAGAAGTGGGTTGATGATAAAGGTTTGTTCAAAAGAAAAGGTGAACTTTGAATTTTTTTGTTTAGTATTTATTTATTCACCAGTATCTATTTTGTCCCCTTCATAGCAATCCCTTTCAGATATAATGCACTGATGCCAGCGCTTCTTCCAATCCTCGAAGCATTTCTGAAATGCGCTTTTCGTTATGGCCATCGCTTGCTCGCTTTTTGATTCTGACTTTATCTCATCAATTGTGGCAAAACGCTTTCCTTTCATTGGTCTCTTCAGTTTTGGGAATAGGAAAAACTCGCAGGGAGCCAAATCTGGTGAATAAGGTGGTTGAGGCATGATTATTTTTTTCAAAAGTTAAAAATCGAAGAACACACACAAACGTGACTAACCCTTTCAGTTGTCAACAAAAAACTACGAATCCAAATGGCTGATAATGATAATCGATTGTACACAGTCCGCGAAAATTTAAAATTTACCTTTGCTTTTGAACAAACCATGTATGTATGTACATATGTATAAGTGTGTGTACACTAATTGTTTACATTTGGAACCATAATGGGTAGTTGGAATCGAGAGGAGTTCGTAAGATTACTTCTATAGTAAACAATTTGTTTAATAATCATTTTTCCTCCGCAATAAAGAAATATGTAGCATCAGTTGTATCTTTCAATTTAAACTACTGTGACGATTTTTGTTGTTTTAGTCTTTAAAATCTCTGGAAGTTAAAAAAATCTCGAGAATTAAAAAATAAATTTATAGAGATAATATTTTATTGAACTTTTTTGTTGTCGATTAAAATTACTGTGTAACAAGTCTATTGATAAAATATTAGGGGCTTCACCATCCCACCTATCCCACTTCGCTCATATTGATAATATAATAGCAACAAATTTAAATAAAAAGATAAAAATAACAAACAGCACACAGGGGAAGAAATTAATTGAATACTACAACATGTCGCTACAATGACAATGACAGCAAGAACGACAACAACACAAAACAAACAGCAACATCATGTAGTCAGTAGTTGTAGTCGAACAAAATGTTAGCGCCAGTGTCAGGCTTTAATATCAATTGGCATTAGTTTGGATAAAAAAATAGAAGTCACTGGGAAACGAACAACACACAAACTAATGACATTATACGCACGTCATTCACATCTAGAGAAGATCTTGCGAAGCAATCAAAAGAAAAAACAATTTTTCCACACGTTTTTCTATATTTTTTTTAACCCAAATAAAAATAAATAAATAAATTTCTTTCAGCAAAGAAAAGGTAGCAACAAAGTCAAAGAGAATAACGCAGGCACTTTGGTCAGAGAAAGGCAGCAGCAAGGCAGAGGGCATTAAAAAAGAGTAAAACCCACTCAATATTTTCTAAATGATATTAAAATTATGAATGAATTGAGTTAAACTTTACGAGTATATTGTTGTTGTCGTTGACATTGGCGTCCTTTTAATCATTAATCAAAACAACGTTGTGCATTTACTTTTCTTATTATTTCATTGAAGAGAGAGAGAGAGACAGAGAGAGCGAGAGTGTTTGAAAACTAATCGATTTTTTACCGGCATTAAGTTTTCTGTTTGTTACTAAAGGGTATTTTTTTGTTGTTGCACAGACTTGAAAATTAAAACAAAAATGAATTTATTAATTGCATGGTAATTAGTAGTAACGAAAGGATCACCCCATTTTAATTAAAACATTTTCTGCCAAATGGGCCGAAATTAGCCTAATGACGCTGAAAGTCTTTGGTCTGTGTTGTATTTATTTTAAAGTGCCAACGTCTTAAAAGAACACACTTTATAAATGATCAAACATGCTGTAAAGCGTTAACCCAAAACCTATCGGATGCACAGTGAGGTAATGAAGTAAAAATGTACGATTTTTTTTTTAAGAATGGTTGCAAAGTTTTAAATTAAATAAAAAATTATAGGTATAAAGATATTTTTGTAGCTAAAGTATAAAAAGGTTTTTTCTAAATTTTATAATTTTATGATAGAAAAACGTTGAACATTGCACCAAAATAGAATGTGATTTTCTGCTAAAGGTGATACAGCATGGTCCCAAAATCAACGTCCGATATATGAACAATTTTATTCTATATATTAAAATTGTATTGAAAAATTATTTGCTGAAAAATTTAAAAAAAAAATATTTCCTTAAAATTACGTACTGGGACTAATTAAGTATTCTGCTCCGCGATTGCGTAAAGCATTATTTTGTTTGGAAGAAAAATATGAAATTATTTTTACACTGCTGCGATATCATTTGAACCGTGGCGGTATGTCTATATTAATAGTTCCGCAATATAGTTACAGTTATCCCTCGATTTACGCGCCATTCGATTTAAGCCGTAAAATTCTTCAATGCTTTTGAATTCGCAAATATTTTATTTGCCATATTCCAAAAATAAACAAAGAACGGACAAGCCGTTTAAAATACGCTTTAACACTTATTTATACTTATTGCTGTTTATACGTGTTTCATTTAGTATGAGTAGATGTAAAAAGTACAAGTTTGAAAAGCCTATTTATCAGTCCTATGCAAATCGATAGTACCTTACTGTATAAGGTGGTATTGGCGGCTCCGTAAATTTGTTGCTGCCCCTGACAAATAACATTCACTCAGCAAGAACATCAATAATGCTGGTCGGATGACTTCGTCGATCACGCTAGTAAATACATTATCTCTTGTATTTAAATTAGGGAAGCATCGATACATCTTTCGTTGAGCCGATATCGATACGAAAATATCGGCGATATCGATATGCTAGTCTAAGTAAATTAATTGAAATTTATAATCGCTGAGGTATAATATCGTACACTAAATCAAAAACGATATATAAAGTTTTCTGTCCTTGGATCCATTTTTTTAAGCAATGGTAATTGAATTAAAAGTCATATTACTTTTATGCCTTCTCATCCACTGTGCTTCATTTGGCTCGCTCTAGTCAATCGTCTCTTTGCTGTAGAAAAGTTAGGAAGCAAAAAAAACGATCACAACGATCGTAAATGGGGAGCCAGTCAGTCCGTCAGCGAGTCAGTCAGACACTAACAAATCACACACACATACGAAGTGGTGTTCAGCAAACAGCTCACTTAAATTCTCCAGCTTTTTACGATATACACTCAGTTTGAGTTTGTGTATCCAATGGATAACATCGTGGCGCGTTTCCAATTCATAGAGATCTTAAAACAAAAAAACAAAATGTGTTGAATTGCAAATAAAATTCATACAAAAATATTAATAGACAAGATAAATTACTAAGGAACAAAGCAATTTTCTAAAACGTTTGTAGACCACATGTGAAAATTTAAATACGTTTTGAAGGAATTCCATCGAAGAAATTTTCAAGTTTTATTTAAATGTTCAATAAAGAAAAATAGAAATTTTATGAATTTTATTAAAAAAAAAATTACGAAAATTGAGGAACTAATATATCTTTGGAATTGATTTTCTTTCTAACGTTTGGAACTCATATTTTTTTTGTTAATTGAACAATATATAATTTTGTCGTAGTTTTTGGTATCGCTTACGTCGTCCATTGTCTTCTTCGTATTTGTTTGAAGTGCTGCTGTTATTGCTACTGCTGCGTGACGGTGTGAATCACAATCATTTTGTTCAACAGAACTTTAATTTGCTGTGTAGCACGATTAATGGCCATTTGCATGCTTCAGTTTTTTTTCGCCTTGTCCGTTCGCGTATATAGAAAACTTGTCCGTCTGCCCTTTTGGTAAACAAAAAAAATTGATATAAACACAATAAATATAATTAATAAAATAATTGACTTAACAAATAAAAGCAAAAAGTCGCATAAAATCTTTTCTTAACAACAATAGTGCGATTTATTTTTGCGGTTAAATATTTTTGTTTCTGGCGGTGTGTATCTGTGTGAGTGTGTGTCTATTTGTGCCGTTGCCTGTCTCTGAAATCTATTAGAGTATTAAATAATGATCATTTGCGTGTTGAAAAAATATTAAATAAATAAAAAAACAAATATTAAATAAATATAGGAGTATAGTAGTGCTTAGTGAGTAGCAGCAAAGCGAAAAATAAATAATAAATATTGTGTATACCTGGCGCCATATCGAACCCCTTTAAATTTACTCACTCGTAAGTTGCGTGATCATAAAAATAAAATAATTTTTATTCGCTCTTAAATCACTTCTAAATGAAATTTCATGCTTTCATAAATATCTCATGACAATTTTTGAAATTCTTGTTAAAATTTCTAATTTTCCTGCCGTTAATATTTCAATAATTTTGGTGAGTATTTTATGCTAGAAGAGATTATAGATTTTGAAAAAAAATATACAACGAGGTCAGATATAAATTGATGATTTTTAAAAGTGTGGGGAGAGATTATTAATTAGAACTAAATGGTATTTTTTTAAGCCCTATAGAATTTTAAATTCTAAAAAGTAAACACAAAAATTTTGATGTAAATAAAAAAAGCTTTTTATTCGAAAGAAGGATACCGGGGTATTAAAATTTGAAAATAATTTTGGGGTATATGGTCACCGCGGCTGTTGTTCACGAACCACATTCTGAACGTCCAATTTCGGCCCACTTTTTCAGACATTGCTGACCATGACTGTCATGAATAACACGAATAATGTTGGCCTCTAAGGTGTCAATTGTTGTTGGTTTTTCAGCATAAACTAGTGACTTCAGGTGTCAAATCGCATTACCTTGAAGAACAAATGATAGGTGCATTTCTGGAAATCAACTTATCGCCAAATTTTGGTTTCAATAAGTCGATGCTTTCGGTCGTCGTGCCGTAACCGGATCAATGGCATCTATATTTTCAAAAATCATTGATCATGGTGCGGTAACGATCTCCATTGGCCAAAACAGTGCATTTTTCTAGATGTAATGCAGTCTTCTTTAGGGTTGGTTGTTGATTGGTTTCACTTCATGTGTGGCAAATTATGTTTATGAACAAGCCCGTTACGACAAAAATATGCTTGCCAAATCATCGGATCAGTTTCCAACTGCTCTAGAAACCAATCGGCGAAAGACCGATGTATATGATAGTCTCTGCTTTAATTCCTGACCCAGTTGGATCTTACACGGGCGTAGAACAAGATCTTTACGGGAAATTTTCCACTAAGGGTACGGACAGAGCCCCAATTCATGCTACCGCCGACGATTCGATTAATTTAATTAGTTTGATAGCGTTGTTTAAGCGTCACTTTATTCATGATCAGTTGCCAGCGCGTGTACTGATTATAATAGTCAACCCTTTCGAAAGTTCCATCGGGATTAAAAAAACACCCTTTATTTTACAAAGTTATTAGCCTGTTCTATGATGTCGACCGTTAACGTTCGCTTGAATTAATTGTAAACTAAAAAAAAAAACTGTCTTGTGTCCCTCTAATAAAATATTTTACGAAATTATGCCTGTATTTAGTCCGTAAAGATGGCTGTTATAGGGAAGCAAATTAGTGTCTTTTGTTTGTAATTCCAGTGAACGTTAACGTTTGACATCGTGAAACAAACTATATATCTTATTCATGCATATAACCTATTAAAAACTGTAGTAAACGATTTTTAGCTTCGATCAATACAATTTTACAGGTAGACCTCGTTTCCTATAACAGGACCTCGTTATAACACGTCTCACTTTTTGCGACGTATTCTCGTTTAACACAGGAAGAACTTTTTCATAACATGATGTTCGAACAAAATTCTTTGCTTAACTGTTAAAGGACATTAGCATTGGACTACTTTGTTGGACATATATAATAATTCTAATAGGGGCGATATTTATCAATATGTATTTACAGAGTTGTTAGTGAAATACTTAAAAACTGAAAGCAGCGCAGCTAAAAATTTGAAGTTGTTTCGGTAAACTGCGAGCAGTCAGTCTATTAAAAGGGGAATGAAATTTAAATGAGATTTGGAAAACAAGTGTTACAAACACTTAAAAACCATGGAGAAAGTTTCAAACAATATGAATAAGTCGTTTTTGTTTGCCCTTTTATAAATTATTTTTATATATTATTGTGCATTTACACCGAAATTTAGTAAATTCACCTTTTCTTGAACAGCGTAGTATGTTTTAGTACAATTTAAAAAAAAAAGCATAGTTGCATCATTAAGTACGACTAAATGTTGATTAGATTTTAGCAAAATCTTGTGTTGCATGGGAATTCTAGTAAAAAAACTCATTCGACATATCGCGAGTGGTAAATTTCGGCGTTAATTCGTTAATCAACTCCAAGCACAATGCTTAAGGTAATGTAGTGCATATCGATTGCTAGCTCGAATGGACTTTGGGCGTAGCGAGAACATCCTGAAAATTCCTATTAAATATAAAATTCAAAAATATTAAAGGCCTTCATACCTACTCGCTGGTACTCGCCCACCCAACGCTCTCGGCCTAGTATCATCTTACTGTCTCGACACTCTATTCGTTAGATGTAATCAAGGCTTAAGATCACGATGTTTTGGCGATTAGTTTAGCTATCAAGCCCTTACGGAAAAACCGCATATTATTATCTCATGCACAGCAATGTATTTGCATAGACTTGGAGTATAATAAAAATCAAAATGAGCCTTTTTAATCCGTTCGCGATTAAATGAAAATATTACCCGTAATTTTATTATATCAACTTTTTTCCAAGTACATAGAGGGCACTAAGCACTCTAGGAATAATTTCCGAAAAATGCCAAATGCATAAGGAAACGATGTATTGAATTTTCACTTTCGTACACGTATTTTTACTGCATTGGATGGCGCTGATGGTACTCGGTTTTATTTTCTAAAAAATCTTTCCTTAACACGCAAAAAAAAACAGCTTTGTTTCGTAGTCACGACAACCATATTATGTTCTCTACAACAATATATTGTTATGGCAAATATGTAACGGTTGAGTGGAAACATTATAAACATTTCTTTAGTTGCGATAAACAAGTTATTGTTTACATTTAATCATTAAATTTTTACCATACATAAAAATTGCAACGTGGTGGAGTTGAACAATGTAATTTAAACTTAAATTCCAAACTCACAGAAAGCATTTCAACTATACAAAAATAGTAACTGTAACCATAAAATGTTCTTAGTGGACATAATATGTAAAACTATTTTGGTGTTTAATTAAAGTATGAATCGCTGTGTCTGAAGTGGTTCGCACATTGCCTCTTAATCATTCGATGGCTTTAAGCTGCGATCACACTGGCACAATAATTTTCAGTTTATATCGGCCAATATTAAAATCGCGAATCACGATTCTAATCGTATCCATGTAGTCACACTATCGGGCAGGGCAAATAACATCATATGATTTGGTTACTTGTTATACGCAGACAAAGCTTTATTTTGTAATGGATCTATGCAAAGTGTCGTCTACGACCATCAAAAAAGAAAATGTAGAAAAATAAAAGGACACAAGAAGCGAAGCATATGAGTTGGAGATTGGTTAGAAACAAGAAGTGAATATGGTGCGATTGATGGCCCCTTACGGTAATTTAGCGAAGTCGACAAACAATATTTTGTTTTAAAAAATTATGTGCGAATGAATGAACGAGCTTTTTTGAACTATACAGCTGTTTTTAAGTTAGGGAGCGCCATATAAGTACAATTTTTATTTTGGTAAAAGCCAGGGTAGATTAAGCAGGCAGCTAAGTACTTTTTTTAAATTCCATATAACAAAAATGTTTCGCCATTTCCGGATCCCGAAACCAGGAAAGGGCTCAAGCCAGATTACATCCTACAAGCCTATTAGCCTACTGTCAGTTTTGTCAAAGATATTGGAAAAATTATTCGTCTGGAGTGTAACTCCTTTTCTAAATGAACAAAACGTTATCCCAGATCATCAATTTGGTTTTCGAGCAAGGCATATTACGATTGAACAAGTCCATAGAATCGTTACCATTATTAGATCGGCTTTTAAATAAAGCAATACTGTTCAGCTTTATTTATAGACATTTCCCAAGCATTTGATAAAGTCTGCCATGATGGACTACCTACTAAAGTAGCTCGGGTTCTACCTGAAAACACCCACAAGCTTATAAAAAGCTATTTGTCAGATAGAACTTTCAAAGTAAGGTCAAAGGATCAGCTTTCAAGAAATGGGAAGATCAGTACAGGTAGTGCGCTAGGGCCACTATTAAATATCATCTATACAGCGGATATGCCGACAAGCCTACATACATATACATCAAACTTTGCAGACGACACTGCAATTATAACAGCCATACCTAAATCAGAGTGTTGAGCGTGGCGTTAGCGGCAGGGTACGTAGTCACAGTATATTTGAAGTAAAATGTATATCTCTGAAAGCACTGCAGCTACGTAACCTGCTGCTAACGCAACGCTCAACGCTCTTATTTAGGTATGGCTGTATGTGTCAGTAACGATCCATAGGATGCATCTGAAAAACTGCAGTCCCATATTCATAAGCTAGAAGACTGGCTAAAACAGGGGAGAATAAAGGTAAATCCATCGAAATGTGCTCATGTAACGTTTTCTCTCAGAAGGCAAAACTGCCCACCAATCACAATAACTAATACGACGGTTCCAACTGAAACCCATGTTAAATATTTGGGTATCCACTTAGATCGACGGCTTACTTGGTCTTGCCACATTGAGGCAAAAATAACGGCCATAAAGCTTCGAACAAATCAACTACACTGGTTAATAGGTCCTAACTCAACACTGGCTTTGGAATACAAAGTCCTTTTATACAAATCAGTTATAAAGCCAATATGGTCATATGGCATTCAGCTGTGGGGTACTGCCTGTGCATCAAACATCCAGAAGTTACAGAGAAGACAGTCTAGGATTTTACGTCATATCGTATGCGCCCCCTGGTACATAAGAAATGAAAACATACATAGGGATCTCAAAGTTCCCACTATCCACGAAGAAGTTAAAACGTACACGTCCAAATACGTGAACAAACTAGTCACACATCCCAACACTCCAGCACGCAATTTATTGCAATTTGACGGCCACCAGAGACTAAAAAGAACTGACACATTGAGCCTGGCGACGCGGCTCTCTCTACACAATAGAAGATAGATTTTTAAGATTTGAATACAAAAAATTAGTTATTACATTGGTAATAACTAATAAATAATAATTTAGAAATAAGATTTGAATACGTATTATGAATTTTTTTTTAATAGAAAGATTCAATAAAATAAAATAAAGTATAAAAAAAATTCCGGTATATTTCTTATACATAGAGTTTGACATCCTCAAAGAAGGCGGGAATACTTTGAATTCGCCCATTGTGAGTCTGCCTGTTATCAATTTGCCTTGAGTAAAAGCTACATATTTGTTTTTACTAAGTATGATGGCAATAACCCGAAAGCAATACGAAAGCGATTCGTATATATGATTAGCTAAAGTTTATTATATTTTGAATTTTTTTTATTATTTGCAAGAGTTGGAGTAATTTAAAATGGATTTTGCCATCTCTGAACCGGCAGTTATCGTCGCCTATTATCATTGCTCTAGTGTGCGATCGTCCATAATCAGCACAATGTCGACGCAGATAGTCACATTTGCAAAAAAGTGGGTATCGGTACGTAAAATACAACGTGAATCGGAACACTGCGACGATAGTCGTCTGTGTTCATACCACAGTCGCTGCCAATATACTTCTTATCTATGAATTGTGTACAACCAACATAATTCCATAATAATATGTTGCTCTAGATTATGGTTATCTGAACGATATCTTTTCCTCACTTAAATCTATTTGGCTGGAAGAAGGCGTATTTTTTATTACCAAAGATTATTCTATCATCTCTTTGGTTGTGCCTTAATTTTCCCTTGAACAATTAAAAAACAAACCTCACTCCCTAGTCCAGACAGGAAAATGCTAATTCCCAACAACGCCGAATGAAAAAAAAAAACTATAAATTTATTTCTCCTATGTCTAATTCCAAGAAGCAATCATAGAAGTTTGCTTTGAAAGAATTGAAAAAGTTTTGTTTTTTTTCAATTCTTTTTTTAAAATTCAAAACACATTCATTTAAAAGTAGAGTGTAAAAATTGAGACAACAGCAGAGAACGTTTAAATTAAAATTAGAAGAAAACAAAGTCGTAAGAAAATTATAAATCAATAAAAGTTGATGATGATGATCGTGTTGACTATTAATTATAAAAAACAATCACGATCGATCAGTAAGACGAAATATTCAAAAATCATATAGAGGTGCGAAATAAGATATCAAAAGTATTTAATTACGTTGTTAATGTTTAATAAACAAATTAAAACTCGATAATATTCATTTTACAATGCTGATGTGGGCGTGTTAATATTGAATTGATTATTAAGAGTTTCATTCATTCAATCATTCAATCAAGCATTGACCAACCGAATTTGAAATTATTGATCTAAATGAGATCAAATGAAAGTCATTGGCTAATGCTCACAATTTATTCGTTACTCATAAGATGTGGGTTTTAGCCGTAAAAAATATGTTTGCGCCCAATTATTTTATTTAGTTTTGACCATTTATGCATACATCGTTTTCGCTGCTTTGTAGTCGTTTGATTTGCGTTTATTAATAATAATGTTTTCAATAAATTGTATTGTTTATAATATTACGTTGGTTTTTTTTCATGAATATTTCTCACCTTAAAAGACAATGACTTTAAGCGAGTTATCATCGTTGTCGATAAAGAGGTTTTAATAAGGGGAGGGGGTTCTATGGGGTACGACATCCTTCAAACGTATGCTGTGGCTGCAAGAGTTCTAAATTTTCAAAGACTGTTTTTTAGATGCGGCTGAATTTTAGCAATGTTTAAGGGTTAAAACTTACTTTGAGGGCATCGTTTGATTGCGGCTTATTTCCATAGACTTGCGACTTTATGATCTTCGTGGCAAATGATGTTCATGCAGAATGTCCATTGTGGCGTTCGCTGTGTTGAACGTAACGCCGTCCTGCTTACTGCATGCATGACTAATCGAAAAACGATTAATAATTTCTTTTGAGATTAATCGAGAATTAATCGGTTACTTTTATAATAACTAATCGAACAAAATATGCATGTAAACAATAAATGCTTATAATATGCCGCCAAAATGCAAACGTATTTTCGGTGGCAAATTAATTATATCAAAATAACCCTTTTGTTATAAGAAGCTTTTGGGATTTTATTGTTTCTAATTAAAAAAAACTATTTTTAGCTAATTTTATTACAAATTTTATTACAAATGATGCAATTCATTGTTGAAGGTGGATAAGCTAATTTCTATGCCAGGTCAGCTCATCAAGAAACCTTTACCAAATGCCTTAGCCTTATTCTTGACATTCTTGACCAAATGAGAAAGCCAAAGAAAATAAAAAAAAACATTAAAGTTTTAACAAAAAGTCGCACAACTTACTTGCCTTACTATGGTTTGGTTGTTTGTTAACTCTAACTGCAGCTGTAAACCGTAAAAAAATAAAAACAACACAGGCTATGATTTGCTTTAGGTAGAAAAGCATTTTGTGCCAATGTGAACGTCCTTTAAGAAATATGTCTTAATCATTTTACTGGCAGCATTAACTTCTAAGATCTATTACAGCTATCTGCGATTATGAGAGACGTAAGAAGCGAAATGGTTGAAAATTCTCATTCAAATTGAAAGCGTTAGCGACACGTCTTTTATTGATGTTGCATTCGATTTGTGTTCTCGCAAAAGTCTTTGAATCGCAGGCGAAGAAGAAAGGACAATAACTATAAATCCTCAAGATGAGCTAAGCTTCTTTATCAACTTTCCCTTTCTTGAATTGAAACTAAATGGGTTTAACGCATGGTATGAAATAAAAACGATGTTTCTTCCCTAAGCTTTACATAGTTGCACAAAACTATTGTTTTCTAACTTCTAACTTCTGTACCATGAGTGCTCCTTCTTCCCAGAGCCGGCGCAACCGCTGCGGAAAAAAGGAATCGACTACACAGTGCCTGCCTAAATACTTATTTTTAAATTTTGGGTTAAAAAAAATTGTTTAAAAAACCTCTCAAACTCTTAAGCAAACAAAGAATTTTGATAAACTTTTGCAAGTGTTTTGAAATACTGTACATTATTTTTTATATTATGATAATTTTCAACCTTGGCTAAATTAATCGATTCATCGATTATATTTTTCGATTAGTTGCTGTTAATAATTTCTCGGTTCGAATAATCATATGATTAATTAATCGATTAATATATTTTTGTGTTGTCACTAGTCCTGCTGTAACCACATAATACTAACGTTCAATTCGTGTGAAACGGAATTTGTTATACATGAGGAGCGCCACGCTTGTCGATGATAATATTGCTGTCACCAACGTTCTTCACATAAAATCTTGACTAGCCATAAATCTATTCTGCCACATTTAGATTCCTATTTGCACAGGAATTTGGCTCGTGAATACCTTCGCTATTGATGACCTGTTCGTGTTCAAACAACATTGCACAACGCTGTGCTGTCATCACACAAACAAAGGACAAGGGAACAATCTGGGTGACAAACAAAGAATCATGCTCAAACTGAACGGGAACATGTACAAGTTATCTCCACACAGAAGACCACGAACACATTTTTCTGCGTTATACAGTGATCCCACAAATCCTACAGCAAACAGTAACTTTTTGTGGATACACTTTTTTCTTCATAAAATTGTTTGGCTACCTAAAGTCAGCCTTAACAGCTGATAGAAGAGAGTTCTGCTGTTAATTTTATAGTCTATTTTTCAATCCGTTTCTAATCCGTAACTGTTATGCTCTATAAATATACTTTTTCAACTAGGATCACGGGGAGCAAGAAACGAGCGAAGCTTCGGAAAGAAATTGCTAAAATTATATATTTCCTAATAACTGTTTATGAATACGGTTTCTTATCAACAAAGGTTTAATAGCCGAAAAATGTTTGTTAACTGAAGAGTGTACTTTCAACCTAAAATATAGTTTTCTTTATAAATAAGACCGTAAATTTTTAATTTTATTACTACGGATAAACATCTAAATTCTACATATAACAAGAATATAAACTATAATTTCTTTTGTTAAAAATATATTTATAAGTAATCTTATGGCTGAGCTTTGTTTAATATTATAATAAAATTTAATTAACAAATAATAATTATATTATTTGCACACAGGCAAGTAAAACAACAATTTCTACAAAACTTACGCAAAAGTTTTAAAAATAACAATTTAATGGGACTGTTAAATTAACTAGAACCAATCAAAAAAATTAATTAAGTTTGTTAGCTGAATAATAAAAATGCGGACAAAGGTGGAGATTAACACGCGACTGAGATATTTTATGAATGACTTTTAATCTTTTATGTTTTAAATACGATTGCGGGTTTTATTGTTTAATTTTTTTAAGGGCCGAATTTTTGGCCTGTTTTCGGCTTCATCGTTCTAATTATTTTAAGGATTTCAATTTCTTAAGCCCCTTCTACAGTATTACAGAATCAAAAGAAAAGTATTCTGATTACATTTACACTATCGCGCTTTCCTTTTGCTTTTTTCGAAATGTAAAAATTTTCTAAAAATAATGACAGTCCAATTTCCGCGCGTATTTGTTTTTAACAATCTGATATAGTGTTCACCCTATAATACTTTCTTATTTTATTTGAATTTTTTATCAGTCGTTGTAATCTTGTAAAGCGGTCTTTAAGAATAGTGATGTAGCATGTGAAATATTTTACGCATCATATTTGAAAAAAAAATGCAAGCATCTATGAATTACATTGAGATAGAAACATGATGCCTCTGTCGAGAGCTTTTTAAAAAAAAACTTGAATCCTACAAAAATCCAACGGATTATAACCTGTGGCAAGCTGCAAGGCACTTACAATCGCATATTGCCTACAATTCTCCACTAAGACTTGAAGACCGCACTTGGACCAAAAACTCCTTTAAAAATGCAAATGCCTTTTGCTAATCTCCTAGAGAAGATTTCAACACCACATGACATACATTAATATTTGTATCATTCCAATTATCAGTAACATTGTGAAATAAAATCAACAATTAAAATTCTCGATGTGAGAAAATCGGCCGGACCTGATCGTGTTACGAGATCAATTCGACTGTTTGAATTTTTTCTTTATATTTAATGTCAGGAAGCGAGTTGGCTGTTTCCCATGCTCTTGAAACAAGTCTGAAATTGTTATGATTCCTAAATCAGAAAAGGACTAAAGTCAGATTATTTCCTACAGGGCGATTAGGGCCTACTGTCAATTTTATCAAAGTTGTTTGAAAAATTATTCGTTTCGGCTTTAAAACCTTATCTTACTGAGCAAAACACTATCCCGGACGATTGATGTAACTTTCGAGCACGCTCATAAATTTGTTACCATTATTGGTAATAATGCTGTTCTCACAGGAATTTGGCTTGTGAAGACCGTCGCTGTTGATGGCCTGTTGTGTTCAAACAACGTTCTCCGAACAGTGGTTCGCACATAAGCTGTGCTTAGAACAAGTAACACTCTCCATGACAAAAAAATAATTAAGTTTAAACTGGACAGGAACAACTACACGTATTCTTCACACAAAAGACCACGAACACAGTTTTCCCGTTATTCTGCCGACGCTCTCTCCATGTAAGAACAAATTTGTGGCTAAACGAGACGTAGTGTAGTGAAAACTCCAACAAGCTTCCTAAGAGCTATTCGACAGATAGAACGTTTAAAGTAAGAAAGTTCACGTTAAATATTTCAGTATCCACCTAGATCGACACCTAACTTTATCCTGCCATATTGAGGCAAAAATAAGTGCAGTAAAACTTAGAATTAATCAACAGCTAACTGATCAACAGCTAACTTTGGAATACAAAGTTCTTTAATACAAATCCTACATAAAACCAATATGGACAATTGGCCTTCAGCTGTGGGGTACTGCATGTGCATCAAACATTCCAAAGGTTCAAAAAGACAGTCTGGATTTATGGCTTATCGTCTGCGGCCATTAGTAAAAAAATTGTCGGCACGGGATTCATTACAATTTCATGGGCACCAGGGGCTAAAAAATAACGGACACAATAAGTCTGGTCAGACACCTCTCCCAAGCCAATCAGAGATAGTAATTTAAGATTTTAATACAATAAATTATTTCTGACATTGGTTGTAATCAATAAAAAAATAATCTAAATAAAATTCCTCGCTTAGTGGGACCTTAAAGATGTGGATACTTTCGGTTCACCCCAAAAAATGTGCTTGGGGATAAAGTTTATCTCTGGCTTGATAGATATGGAATATGTTAGTTCCTAATTCAAAAACTAAATCTAATCATCATGTGCGGGATGTGGAGAATGAAAATATTTAAAGTTGCTGTGCGATTTTACACATCTAGACTATTTTTACGTGAAGTCAACAATCATCTATGCTCATCAACTAGATGACATCAGCTACTATAATACAAATTGGGCATCTCATGTAGTTTAATTACGACGTAATTACTATCATAATGATCAACATACACATACATATGCTATTTACATAAAATTATATTAAACAAATATAAGAGCTATATTCGACCGTGCCGAATCTTATATACCCTTCACAGATTTTGCCACAGCAAAGGATTAAATACTGAATATTGGTTTGTTTTGATATTTTTTTTTTTTTTTTTGTAAACTTTCGGTTTTGTATTAAATTTTGATTTTTTAGGAATTAAAATTTCGATTTCTTGGAAAATTATAATATTTTTGTATAAGCCAATTTGTTTGATTAGAGTTTGGTTTTGTGGTGAATTGTTTGTCGGATTTTGGTTTTGATTTTCCAGATTAATTGAGATTTTTAATAAAATTTATAATTTTTAAATATTTCGATGAGTTTTGAATTTTTTGGCGATTTTTTAATTTTTTTTTAGGAATTTACCACTTGTGAATTTTTAGTTTTGTTTTTATATGTTTTTAAACATCGAATTTGTTAAAATTACGATGTTTTTTTTTATAAAATATTGAGTTTTTGTGATTTTTCGGCTTTTCACCATATTACAAAATTGTGGTGAAATTTAAATTTTTATGGTGAATATAAAAAATTTTTTAATTTTTTCTCGTAAAATTTTCGGTTTTCATTGAATTTTGATTTTTTACAAAAAGAGGTTTTTTATTCAAGTTTTTCGGTTTTGTGGTGAATTTAAAATTTTGGATTTTTTGAAATGTATGGTAAAATTATGGTAAAATTTCGCCCTTGTTTAATCATTTTTCAGATTAATTGAGATTTTTGATAAAATTTATAATATTTCAATATTTTGGTGAATTTTAATTTTTTGGGGAATTTTCAAATTTTTTTTAGGAATCCACCACTTGTGATGAATTTTGGATGTCTGTTTTTATATATTTTTTAAACACCGATTTTTTTTTAAATTTTGATTTTATGTGATTTGTCAGCTTTTCGCCAAAATTACAAAACTGTAGTAAATTTAAAATTGAAAATGAGGTGAATTTTGGTTTCTTTTTCGAAAAATTTTCGGTTTTTCATTAAATTTTGATTTTTGGGGAAAAAATTATTTTTTTTATTCAAGGTTTTCGATTTTGTGGTGAATTTAAAAATGGCAAAATTTCGAATTTTTCTAAATATTTTTTTCGAGAAATTTCGGTTTTTGGTGGAATTAGGTTTTCTTCGTTAGCTTTTGAAATTTTAAGGTTTATTTAAACAATTTTCACTTCGGACCGTAGGTTACTGGGGGTTTCATGAATATAATTTCTGTATGGAGACCTTATTGCAGATTTGATAAGAAGTAAAAATACCATAAACCCCCCAAAAAATGACTTTTCCAAGTTCAGTGACGAACATCGTTAATTGAACTTTCCTACCGAAAAGGTTCTAGAACATACATATATACTTCGTTGGGTCGGAAATGAATATTGTAGAAATTACAAACCTATATATACCCTTTTCATATTTCAATGGCTAGCTCTAAGCAATTGAACTAGAAATTTCTAAAGCTTTTGAAGATACACTGTTTTGTGTTTAACCTCAAATTAAAATCATTCTTTTCCACAGAAGCAAAAATAAATTTAACACTGCAAGAAAGAGATGGAGCGAACGAGCAAAAAAAAAAAATCACAGAAACAACACGCCAAAAAAAGGCTGATTTCTACGTTAACAATCCCATTAAATATCGTTTTTTATTTACTATTTTCATTATAAATCTGCCCACATGCGCCATATAAGCTGAACGTTTCTTCAACATAAAATGTTTACAGCGAGCACAACTATTTTACAATAAAATCGTAGTAATAAAAAATCTCAAAAAGCCGAATAAAAAAATTAAATAAATAAACCAAACACGCACAAACAACACTCACGCAAAATGTTCAAAAACGAATAATTGAACGAAATACGATTTTGTTGCATATTTTCTTTTTTTTAATTTCATTCATAAACATTTTACACTCGTACATAAATACATATGTATGTATATTTTTAGTTCTGAATGAATAAAACGGAAAAAAGAACTTATGAATGAAAATATCTTTCATTCATTTTCGTAATAAAATACGCATGAACGTTTTTAACAGATGCCAGTCGCACACAAAATGTTCCCAGTGCTTTAGAGGTAACATTAATTTTTTATTGATAAAGTAAATAAGCTTTAAGAGTTGCTAATTAAAATTTAATTGTATAAATAAATTATGTTTTAAATTATCTTATATTAAAGTAATTATTGTAATAGAGCTGTGCGTAAATGCGAATATAATTTTCTCGAAGATAAAAAATATCTTAAACTCATTTCGTACCAAATAGGCGGTAATTTTCATAAGTTCGAAATTATATTTATAGTATGTTTACACAAGTAGCTTAACTAAGCCAATTAATTTTAAATTGAGTTATAAAATTGAATCATTAGATTTGTATAAAGTCAAAATTTATCATCGGCATTTATCTTGCGACTTATTAGTTTTACTACTGGGTAAATAAAATGCGTTCGCCAGCGACCACGACTTACGACGGCACCAGCTTTGCGACAGAATTAGACGAATTAGCTTATACGCACTCGTATAGGTTGCACTTAACGAACAACGCTTGCAAATCATTTTATTATCAAAATTCGTGCTGTGTGAAATATGTGTTTTCTTTGAAAAAATTGTCTTCAGCTACGAAGCTCATTTTTGGCTCGATGGGTACGTAAACAAACATAATTGCCTATTTTGAAGAGCAGCCAGAAGAGCTGCCAATGCACTCTGAAAGGTGCAGTGTTTGGTGCCGTTTGTGAGCCGCCGGCATCACTGAAACGTACTGCTTCAAGAACAATGAAAATCGCAACCTTAGAGTCAATGGATTTCCAAAATGGAAGAATTGGAAGTGATCGGCATGTGGCTCACATTTTGGAGCAGTCCATTTGACGCCAAGATCATGCGATTTGACTCCACTAGACTATGTTTGGTGGAGATATGTGAAGTCTCTCATGTACAGGAACATGACAACATTGCAGCTGTCATTGGCGACATACCGGTCGAAATGCTAGAGAAAGTATGCCACCTACGGTGGAGCAACGGGCAACATTTACATGAAGTAATCTTTAAAAAATAAATGGCAGGCCCAAATAAATATTTCATTCACTTTTGCAAATTTTTTGCATTTTTTCAATTTTCAAGACCAAAACTGTTAAAAAATCACTCTATAGTTACAGTAATGCGCCCCTTAAAATTTTAGCGCAAAGAACGGCTAACTTTTTTCGTGACCGCAAACATAACGTAAGTGACACACACAAATGTGAGAGTCGCCAAAGAATTAGCGAAATAAAGAAATAAGAAAGACAATCAATATTTACATATTGAAGCGTGAATAATTTTTACTCACGATCATGCACGATCACGAGAAAAATATTTCTAATGCACTGCCCTGTAAGAGCTCACATGAATATAATGAGAAATTGACAAAGATAACAAAAACTCGTAGTCACCAGATACTCACAGATAGAATAAAATTAACAAAATCATTTTCACAACTTTTATAAACAAAAGTTATCCGAATATTTTATACAAACTTGTTACAAACAATGCAACACTTTTATTTGTGGTTCATAATTTCTTAATTGTTTTTCAGAAATCTGTAATCAAAATCTAAGGGGTAATTATGTAATTTAATTCGAAAGAGCAAACTTTCGAATTCGTGGAATTGGTATTATGTAGTATGATTTTCGAAATGCACGTTCGCATTTTCCCCCCGCAATTATGTAGTACGAGAGTGAATAAAATTTACGTAAAATTTTTTACATTTTGTTCGAAAGCTATTTTGTTGTGGAAGTAAATTAAAAATCTTCACATGCAAATATTTTTAATTAAGAATTATAAAAAGTGCTAAGCAGGGTAGACTAAACAGGTAATCTCACCATATAAAGTTCAATATACAAAAAATTGCGTCAGTTCCGGTACATATTTTGCATATGGAGTTAGACATTGGCGAAGAAGCTGGAAATACTTTAAATTCGCCGGCGAGCTTACCTGTTCTCTTAGGGAGCAAAGGTGGATTTTATGTTGAAGCATATCGAATAGGCAAAATGCCACCTTAATGTTTCTAGTGCTAAAAACATGTCAGGAGCAGGTTTAAATGCTGCTGGGTCTCCAACTTATGATTGTTCTAAATGGAAAAAAGTACAGCTCTAATAAAATTAATAAAGAATTTGTATTGAATCTTGCCTTTAGCTGCGGGCTGATTTAAAAAATCAAATCAAAATCAAATGCCGTCAAAGTAAAAGCAGTGTTACCCTAACAAATCTTGAGGAAATTCGGTATCCACCTGGCGCTAAGAAGTGCAGCAGACAATTTTAGTACTGGTGAGATAGCTGTTGACGTTTCTGCTTGTTTTACATCACTTCTAATGCAATTCAATCCTTATATACGTAAAGGCTGCTTTATTAGAACTAAGGTTGTTTTTTTTTTATAAAATTTTCTACGCAATAACATTTTTATTAGTGAATATAAAACACTTTTTTACTAAATATTTTTCACTAAAATATATTAAATGTGATGAGATATATTTTAATTGCAGAATTTTGACATGAAAATAATCAAAATTAGTATAAAAAATTTGGTATCACAACCATTTTACTTTCATATACAACTGTTTGGTACACTCGAATCGGAAATTCGTTTTGAAAGCTTTTGGCTTTCGAATCGAACTACATAATAATCCCCTAGAATATTCGAATCACAAACCAAGCAACCAACCAACCAACATGCAGATTTTTTATGCTCTCGTTCATGCGCGATAACGTAATTAGAGCCTAAAATTACTCAGGATTGGTGCCCATCTTTATGTTGGTTTTTTTTTGTTCTTAGTCCATTCTAAAATCTAAGCCTGGCGAGAGGTGTAAAGTGTAATTTGACCTCAGTGACAATTTGGACTTTAAATTATAACAGATTTTTTAAACGTAAAACTTATCTAGAACTTGTAAAATATCATTAGTAGGCTGCAATTGAAAAAAAAAAAAATTAAATTTAGAAAATTAAATTTAGTTTTTTTTTTGGAGTTAAGTTATTTTAGAGGCTCGGGTGATATTAAAGGATTAATATTTGTTTTTAGTTTTTAATACTCTATTTAATAAATTTTTCTTTACAGTTTTAAAGTGGATTCGCTAGTAAAAAGTATCAATGCAAAAATCAATGCAAATGAAAGCATTAAAATATAATCGGTTTTCCATAGATTTTTTTATTCATTTTTGAACACAGAATTATTCAAAATAAAACGTCCGCCCATAGAATTTTTCTCACAACATTTGTAACAACGCACGGTTCCAGAATGCTACATATAATTTGGTGATTTATTCATAGCCATCAGAAAAATAAATTTTAAATATTTAAAATTTAAAATAAAAAAAACGAAAATTAGCCGCTGCCCACAGTGTTTTGGTCGGCAGTCGATGCCATTTTAAAAGAACAACATTTTTATATAATTTAATAATTCTTATCAAACTGTTAACTAGTTTTCGCCTTTATTTCAAGTTTTACTAAATTTTTTAGTTTTATTACAGAATGTTCACACTTGCATATTAATTGCTTAATTAGGAGATTTACTCAGTTTAAGACTTAATTCAGCTCAATTTGCCATACAAGAATTAAATTATTAAACTGAGCCATTAGTACTTAATTGCACCATAAATTGCGTCAAATTGCCCATGCAACCCTGGTGAAGTGCATTCTGCATAATAAACACATTAAAGGCGCATGCGTCTGCTTTGTGTTTGGCAGAGAAACAATAAATTTACGTACTTTTAGTCCAAAATTGTTGCTCATATTCAATCATTTTATTTGCGAATACAATTTTGTACAAATATTTTAATGCTGCAACTAACACCCCGATACCAACTTGTTTAAACAACTTTTTCAAAATTATAATCCCATGAAGAGATTAATTGAATCGAAACGCTTAGATCACTCAATTTATGCCATTTAAGTAAATTAGTTAACTTAGCATAATATTTAATTAATTATTAAACTTCTAGAGACAACAGCAGGAAGCGAGCGTATGTTGTTGTTTTCGTTTTTAGCTAAAAATTATTGTAATTTATGAAATTTTTTTTGGATATTCCCTCAATAAATTTCAAGTTATATGAAATATACGAGTATTAAATAAATTAGGGGTTTTTTATGTGTTACTCATTTTTGTATTATTCATTTTCTATGTTTGTATAATGTTATTTATTGAAATAGTTGTTATTTAAAATTTTGGTAAAAATAGATTTCTTGATATATCTCCCACACCTTTATATGTGGAAAGTGTATATGTATGTATGTATGTATGTATGTATGTATGTATGTATGTATGTATTATACGTGAGTTGTGTTGTGTGTAACGCATAAAAATTATGATTTTCATTTTAAGTGAACCGATCGACTCAAATGTACGCATTTGTAACAGGTATATCTTACACCGCCACCAGGCCAGGCCGTCAGCTATGCAGACACAAAGGTATGGCTTGCTGTAACTGAGTGCACTGTCCGAAGTTCCAACTTAACCTCCTCGTGGTGGCAGCCGGTAACAGGTTCTTGTCTCTGCTAACAGTCTGTCTAAATAATTTTTACCGGAGAGAAGTTAACACTCTCTTATAAAAATCCCTAACCCACGGTAGAACAGGATTCGCCAGGTATGCGTGGCCAAGATGTTGTGCTCTAGTATGCGAACTCTCGATACCTGTCGATTTCCAGTTTTGATGCAGACATACCCGTGGGAGTTATGTGAATTTTCTGAAGGAACTCCGGTGTTATGTTAATTGGCCAAGGCAGGAATCCGTAAGAGATAGACAAGAATTCGTCAAGAGGGGTGGACGGGACAGTCTCTAAAGATACTCCCAAGGAAGAGGCTGAGACAGTAGCGCACATTGTGTGTGAATGTCCAGCACTGGCTTAGAACCACGACTGGCAGACACTTGTTAAATGCGAAAGCCTTAGACAAATGCAAGAGACTCCACGATAAAGAAGAAAGTCGAAAGTACAGTCTGAAATCACTACAGCCAAGAGTAAAAGCTAGTGTTAACACGAGACTAAATGAGAGTAAGGTAGTCGTAGATTACAAATCGGTTGCCTGAAATCAATTTGAGGAAAGAAGTTGGCCGAGAAGGGGCCGATAAAGTAAGCGGCCTGCTTTGATATCCTCCCTACATTAATATAATATTACGTCGTCACCACTCTTACGACATAATCCGACGGTGGGCTTAGCACCGCAATGGGAGCACATGGCTGCCTGGCCCTGGTACTCACCTGTTGCTAAGAGGCTCAAAACTACCCAATTTCCTGCTGTCAATAGCTAATCCATTGACAGACAAGACTCGGGAACTGAAAATTCATAATTTGTTTCTGGTTTAGTGGAGCGATTTTTCATAAACGTTTTGAATGTTTTTCCAATTCTTTTCCTTTTTCTAAGGAAATACTTTCACCTGTCATGAGTAATTGGTATATATAAAAATAAAAGCATTGAATTCATGCCATTCTGAGTTATGGCATTTACAAATCATACGTTCACAAATTGCTGACGAATAGCGCATAATTTAGCATATGAGATTTAGAAGGTGCTAGAATTGATTTGCTATATAGTGAAACGTTATAGCAGTATATAAATTCCCGGTTTTGCTTAATCTTTTACGCCTTTGTTTTTTTGTAACTCTACCTTTCGTAAATTTGCTTCAAGAGATATCTACCATTCAACACTAAGAAGATCCACGATTGGATCTACTTTAAAAAATTGTTTATGAAAGTTGGTGTAAAAAATTTTTTTATAAAACAAAATTGTTCGTTACTTATGCATACATTATATAAATATAAGCAACCTAAAGATAAGCACCAGTTAATTAGTGCTCGATCTATAATCAACCCCTTCAAATGCCTTTCGAGATAATTTTATCGAGATATTTAATTTTTTATGTGCCGAAAAACTGTTACGTTTTTCAAGCTGTGCTTACATTACGTGTGTAAATCATATGGAATGTCAAAATTACTATCCATATGAAATTTTATGTGTATGTCAAAATCAGTGTTTTACATTCGGTTTATAATTTATATGTCCACACGTACGTATGTTACGTAATACGACATAACCTCTTTTTGTTAAAAACAAAAATAAACTTCCTAAAACAGCTGACTTTCAAAGAGTTTTCGTAAGTAAAAAATAGAAATGAAGGTGTTTAAATTTATATTTTTAAATAAGAATTGGATTCCATAACATTTAAAATTGTTTTATGCAAAAGTAAAATTTGGACAAAAATAATTCATTCATTTATATTAATTATGAATATTATTTCTTAACCTAAATGATATAGAAATATATCTATGATCATTAGATTATTAACAGGAGTTAGAAAACATATATTGGTTATGTTCGTCAATGTTAATCTTATCTTAAGAAAGCGCTGTGCAGCAATTTAAAAACAAAAGTTAACAGCACTGAAAACAGCTGTTGTCCCATAGTTTTCAATACATGGCGTCTTGACTGACTAGCCATAACTCTGTTTAACTCGTACATTTTGCTGCTCGCACAGAAATTTGGTTCGTGAAGACCGTCGTTGTTAATATGTTTGTGTTTAAACAATGTTGTCCGAACAGTTGTTCGCACAACGATCTTATGGCACCACACAAACAAAATACTCACAGCCAAACTAAAAAAAAAATGTTTGTATTCGCTAGTCTGTAACATCCACACAGAAGACAACGAACAAACATTTCCACGTTATTCTGCCGATGCTCTCTCCATGTACAATAAAATTTTTCGCTACTCAATTTTGACATTCCATATGACTTGTACACGTAATGTAAACGCAGCTTTGAGCAGAAACAGAGCAGAATTTTTTAAACCTTGTACAAAAATTGTATGCAAAGCAGCTTTATATTTCAAGTGAGTCTTTCGTTACTAAATCTATAATAATATATTCACATTTAGTGTAGCGTTTCAAATGTTCGAGCTTCATCCAACTGTGCTTTCTTAATCTCAAAATACAAGCAAGCGCCATTCTCATACAACAAGAGCCGCAAAACCTGGTAAGATGACGCTCTGTGGCGCCTAATATTTAAAGCCAATAACAATAATAAAATAAAAACTAAATTAAAAAACAAAACAAAGCGATAAATACTCGTACGTACATATTCATATGTACGAGTATGTATATGTAACTGTATTTATATGGGTAATAATGCGAGCAATAAATATAATGTCTGTCCAGCTGTCTTATATTTTTTAGTGTCAACGTTGCCAATGTTTAGAAATGTGTGCTGCCGACTTGAAAGTTTTTGTCATAAAATGGGATTATAAAAATGTCTAGAATCGAGTAAAAAGGAAAAGCATTTCAATTGATAAATTGACAATCTCTTGTCGAAGTTGTATATTATCGAATTGCTGTACAGCACCTATTTTGTTCGAAAGACGTCTGACAAGATTTTGCATTTAATAGTCAAAGTAAAAGAAAGATGAAAAGTGAAAAAGCTACATATATAAAATATTTGTTATCAAGAAATGTCAGTAACTTAATCAAGTGAGTGTAAAATGCAAAATGTTGTAAATATATTTGGAACGAGTATCCGACACTCCTTGTCAAGTTGAGTTAGAAGACAAAACGGTTTCGGCTATGTTTCATTTTCAGTCTTTGTGCTGCCTAGTTTATGTTAGTTCGTTGGTGCTTCATTCTGTGTCCAGTATTATTTTGTCATATGAGCCGGTAGCATGTTTTTTGTAAGAAGGGTCTCAGTTATCGCATTTTCGAATCTGTCCTAATATAAAGATCAACAAAAAAGCCTCGCAAGGCACTTCTAAGGCGTTGGACCGTGAGATTCCGATAGGGATGGGCAATAAAGCCTCGCAAGAGGTGGAGAGGTTAACATTTGTAGGAAGTACGGTGTTTATTGCCAAATAGAGAACCTGGCTAGGGGTGGACGGGTCATTTTCTAAAAACACTCCTGAGGAAGAGGCTGGCTGGTACGTTAGCGTACATTGTGTGTGTGTGTGTCTGGCTAGCAAAAGGCTTAGGACCACGGGCAATCACTTGTTAAATGTGAATGTCATGGTGGACCTAAGCCTTAGACAAGTGCTAGCAGTTAAAAAGAGCCTCCGTGATAAGGCAAAAGGTCGACAGTCTCCAGTCGATAGTCTCGAATCACCACAGTCAAGACTAAAGGCTAGAGACAGCACGAGACTCAATGGAAGTAAGATAGTCGTAAATTGGAGATCGGTTGCCTGAAATCAATTCGTTGAAAGTAGGGGGTGAAAAAGGGACCCACAAAGCCGTCTAATTCGAAAAAATTCACAAAACAAAAATAATTTTTTTATCAGGCATCGCGTATAGAAGGTGTTTAGTTGAAGACTCGTTCTGAATTTCAAATGAGCGCTATTGTTTTAAATAAATCGTTCTATACAACTTTTGTTCTTAATAATTCTTCCTAATAAATCGTTTGATGTTTAGCGCCCCATTATGAGTAGATCTTATCGATTCACATGTGTCTTGTGTTTTGGCTAATAAAGAGCAGATTTCCTCTCTGGTTAATGATGCTTATGGTACTCTTAAGAAACCAACCATAAAAAATCTATTACCAAGCAGCCAACCAGGCAACATATTCAATTTGGTATAATTTGTTTAAAAATTATTAGGATCATTTGTTATATTTTTTTATTCATTAATAATTGCGTTCGTTTTAATTGTAGGAAATTAAATGAGTTTTTATCACATGATGTTTGAATTTATTTAAGAAGTTTTATTGAACTGATTGCAATTATTGAAGCAGAAATGAAGAAAAATAAAAGTTATTAATAGAATAATTTTTAGATCTGTTTTTGTTCTTGTTGTGATCATTACTGGCGCCACCTAAAGTTATAAAGGAAACAAATAGGAGATTGCGTTGATTTAAAACTTGTTAACGGCATTATGAGATTTATAAAGTCCGCTACCATAAACTATTATTTTATCATACTATGATCACTTTTTGGCAACTAAAATGTCTGACTGCTGACGACTGTTCAATTCCAATCAAATTTGCTATTGTATTACTTTAACATAATTTCAACTTCTTGCTGGTTATTTTTATGGGAAAATGTGATACAACCATACACTTTTATATGATATGTTTACCAAATGTTGCATTAAATTATTTGCTATTAATCATGTACAAGTTACTATTTTGCCAACAAGTAGAATAAAAATAAATAAAGTTTTGTCATAATGAGCCTTTAAATATTTTAAATTAACTCTAAAGTAAAAATACATAATATATATTTCAAGAAACGCAATTTAGTTCTTTCTCTGTGTTACTTGACGTTTAGCAATACGAAAATACGTGCAAGCATTACAAAAAATGAAAATGAATTTAGCAAAGGTAACCATTTCTCGCGGCATTAAAGAGCTTTTCACACTATTAGATTGAGTAAAATGACTTGTTAAAAATTCCAATAACATGAAATAGTGTTATAGTGTGACAAACACTGTTATAAATCTGACTGATAGTCAAAAAGTTGTGGATTATTTTACAAACACCGTGACCGTAGCAGCCGGATGTGTAACGCCAGCAGACTCAACAGTTAAAAAAATTTGCACCAGTCAACAGCTGTTATTCAGATTCTTGCCAGGGGGAAGAGAATACATTCTCCAGCCATAAAGCTCGAAATGAACTTATGCCAGAGAATCTGACGCAATAAACTGAAACAGAAACGTGAGTTCACTACCGAGAGTTATTTAAAAGAATGTGGATCCAACAAATAACACGGATTATAGCCTCTGGAAAGCTGTAAGGCGCTTAAAGTGAAAAGACATGAAAACTGCACCTGGGCGAAAATATTTATTGACATGATATAAATAGAATCACTATTCCAAATATTAGTGGCACTGTAAGTCATCCTATGAAATTTCGGCTATCTTCATTAAAATCAATAATTAAAAATATAGATATGAGAAAATCACCCGGACCTGAGCCAGGTCAATGATAAGAAACTTACCTAATTCAGCTGTGAGAATTTTACTATTTATATTTAATGCCATGTTAATGCATTCAGCTGTGGGGTACTGCTTGTGCATTAAACGTCCAGAAGTCACAAAGAAGATAGTCTAGGATTTTACGTTTTATCGTATGAGTCCCTTGGTATATACGAAATGAAAATATCTTTAGAGAATTAGAAGTCCCCACCATCCAAGAAGAAATATAAACATACTCGTCCAATTATGTAAACAAACTAGTGGTTCATCCCAATACCCTAGCGCACGATATACTGCAATTTCATGGGCACCAGAGAGTAAAAAAACACACCCTTTTTTTGTCAGAAATAGTAATTTTTTGATATTTTTTTCTAATATTTTTTGCTTCTTGGGTTTTATTATTTTTTTCAGAAAAAAATATTATTTTTTGATTTTTATTATTATATTAATTGAATTAAAGTTTTACTTTTCTAAGCTATAAATTTTCAAAAAAATAACACTTATTTTTATCTAAAAGTAGGGGATTTGTGGTCCCGGAGAGTAAACGATTGAGGCTTTGCTTAAACAATATGGAAATTCCTTTTAAAAATGAGATTAAGTACCTTGGAATTACCTTCACTAAGCTTTTAAAATTTAACAAACATGCTCGCATATTACTATTATAAGCGCATAAGATATTAGGTTCTTTTTCAAAAATTATTTGTAATGAAAATTTACCGATTAAAACTAAACTTTTGCTTTACAAAACAAGTTTAAGACCAATTATTCTATATGGATTTCCTATATGGTTTAATGCTTCACCAATTATTATAAAGGAAATAGAAATTTTCGAAAGGAAAATTTTACGAAACTGTTTTGGAAAATACTTTGAATCCTTTTGCAGACGTTATTCAAATTATTATATTTACAAGGAGTCTAAGCTTACACCTGTAGGACTTTATGTTTGTGACATCCTTAGGAGATTTATTACAAGATCTTCTTTTCACGAAAATAAATTTATTACCGATATATACGAAAACCAAAAACGTTTTAGTTGGTCAAATATAGACTATTTATCTCCCATTAGTTATTTGAATGAAGCTGTGCACCATCTTTTAATTTGTCATCTTGTTTAAGACATAATTTTTTCTCAAAAAGTGTACAAGGTACTCACAGTGGTTAGCCAAGGCTATCCGTTTTTTATTCTATTTTATTTCCTTTTTTTGCTTTTTTTTTTGTTTTACTTTTCTCATAGTCGTAAGTTAGCCTTTAAATTAGTTTTAAGCTCATTCTAAGATAGGAGATTCTCTCTCAAGCCATGTTAAGGCCCGGGAGCAAGGGCGTAATTTTCTTTATTTATTTAAGCTAACTAATTAGTGCTAGCAGAATTTTGTAAGTAGGTTACTGTTCTTTATTTATCTTAGTTAGGATAATAATTTTTAGTCCTAAGTTTTGTTTTTTTATGTTGATTGTCAAAATTTTATAGTTGTATATAAAGGCTCAATAAAATAAACCATAAACTTTTATCTAAAAGATATAAGCCAGAATTTTAAAATTTATTTCTATCAAAAAAAAGAAAAGAAAAAAAATCAATCTTATTATTTACTTTTGGTCTGCACTGCTCCCGGTAGTTGACAACTTTGAACTTGTTGTGTACAGTGGTAGACGATTGGTCTGCCAGACTTCGGTCTTTAGTTACAAATTTGTAAAGTGTAACAACTTGATTATATTAACATAATGCCAGTTGTAGGGTATACTTTTTTGAAATCTTGTGTTTTTTTTTTGTTCAACTGCTTTAAGTGGTTACAATATTATCTACCATAATTAAAAACCACAATGCCATAATGGATTTATTTCTTGTTTTTAAAAATATCTTCATTAGTAAAAAGTGGATTGTTATTATTATTTTCAAAATGCCATAAATGGTACTTCATATAAAGCTTTTACAGACTTTTTTTGTTTTAACTCAGTTATCGAATATTTCTTGAAAATGAAATTCCAGCGACAACTGTCGCCATGCGAAAATAAGAAATTATGATTTTTGATGTTAAGTTGGTTCAAATGTTTTATGAGTTGGAGAGTCAATAATAAATTAATATTTTTTATGAGTGACTACAGTTAAACACCGGTTAACGCAACATCCCAAACGCCACACCCAAATTCTCAACATTGGTGACTTTAAAAATTTCTTCGTGAAAGGTTGTTCTCTTTGCTCAAACAAAAAACCGAAATTCTTCAAAAACTTGAAAGTATTATTGTAAGCTTGGGCTTAGATACTGATAAAAAAATAAAATCCTTTCATTTGCTTAATGCTGTTTGCATTTTTGCAAACGTTTGGAGTGAAGTAACGCCAAGTACAATTAGTATATATTAAATGGTGGAATGGAATATATTGATGTGTTCAAAACATTAATGGACTGATGAAGATGATTTGCCACTCAGTATTATAAGAGCTGAGCCGATTAATAAACAATTGACCATTTCTACAGGAAGTGAGAAATCTCAAAGAAATAAAGTCTTTATTATATAAAACAAAAGAAAGAATCACATTGAAACAAAGTGAGACAGAAGGCAGAAAAGAAAATGCTATTTTAGATCCAAGAACATCAAAAATTAGATATAAGAAAGCTAACGAAAGCTGTAGCGATTACCTTCAAAGCGCGGACGAGAATAGCAGCTGTTTAGAAGACATAATAATTGTCATGCAAAAGATTCAAGAATTTCATTCTTATTTTATATATTTTTTATACTTTATTTTATTTTATTGAATCTTTCTACTAAAAGAAATTCACAATAAGTATTCAAATATTATTTCTAAATTATTATTTATTAGTTATTACCAATGTAATAACTAATTTTTTGTATTCAAGTCTTAAAAATCTATCTTCTATTGTGTAGAGAGAGCCGCGTCACCAGGCTCAACGTGTCAGTTCTTTTTAGTCTCTGGTGGCCGTCAAATTGCAATAAATTGCGTGCTAGAGTGTTGGGATGTGCGACTAGTTTGTTCACGTATTTTGACGTGAACGTTTTATCTTCTTCGTGGATAGTGGGAACTTTGAGATCCCTATGTATGTTTTCATTTCTTATGTACCAGGAGGCGCATACGATATGACGTAAAATCATAGTCTCTCTTCTCTGTAACTTCTGGATGTTTGATGCACAGGCTGAATACCACATGACCATATTGGCTTTATAACGGATTTGTATAAAAGGACTTTATATTCCAAAGCCAAAGTTGAGTTAGGACTTATTAGGCAATGCAGTTGATTTGTTCGAAGCTTTATGGACGTTATTTTTCCTCAGTGTGACGGGACCAAGTTAGGCGCCGATCTAGATGGATACCTAAATATTTAACGTGCGTTTCCGCTGGAACCGTGGTATTAGTTATTATGATTGGTGGACAATTTTGCCTTCTAAGGGAAAACGTTACTTGAGCACATTTCGATGGATTTACCTTCATTCTCCACTGTTTTAGCCAGTCTTCTAGCTTATGAATATGGGACTGCAGTTTTTCAGATGCATACTTTGGATCATTACTGACACTTATAATTGCAGTGTCGTCTGCAAAGGTTGATGTATATGTAGGTGGGCTTGTCGGCATATCTGCTGTATAGATGATATTTAATAGCGCCCCTAGCACACTACTCCTGCACTGATTTTCCCATTTCTTGAAAGCTGATCCTTTGACCTTACTTTAAAAGTTCTATCTGACAAATAGCTTGTGGGTGTTTTCAGTTAGAACCCGAGCTATTTTAGTAAGTAGCCCATAATGGCAGACTTTATCAAATGCTTGGGAAATGACTATAAGTAAAGCTGAACAGTATTGCTTTCTTTCAAAAGCCGATCTAATAATGGTAACGATTCTATGGACTTGTTCAATCGTACTATGCCTTGCTCAAAAACTAAACTGATGATCTGGGATAACGTTTTGCTCATTTAGAAAAGGAGTTACACTCGAGACGAATAATTTTTCAAATATCTTTGACAAAAGTGACAGTAGGTTAATAGGCCTGTAGGATGTAATCTGGCTTGAGTCCTTTCCTGGTTTCGGGATCATAACTATTTCAGACATTTTCCAAGAGCATGGGAAGAAGCCGACGCGCAACATGATTCAAGAATTTTATTCTTATTTTATATTTAATTTTAATACTTTTTTGTTTTTTATTGAATTTTCTTTATTTGTTTTTTTATTTTTATAAACCTAATTTATTTAAAATTGTCCAAGCTTGAAGGTCTTTTTTTTAAAAAATTATATTTTTATTTTTTCGATATTTCCTGATGATGCTACACAATGGAGTAGCGAAATATCGAAAAAAATAAAAATATAATTTTTTAAAAAAAAGACCTTCAAGCTTGGACAATTTTTAAATAAATTAAATTTAAAAAAAGGTCAAGAACAGCTATAAATTTAAAAAAATTTTTATAAACCTTTTATTTGGTTTTAGATAAACTGTTTAATCGAGAAATAGCCACAATTTTTACTGGTTGCGTTAACCTAGGTTATACTGTACTTTGTGCTGACTAGTATCAGCTTAGAATGCTTCATACTGCCCGCTGTGAAGCTTGTTTTTGGTACTTATAACATCATCACTATTTCGTTTGAAATGATCTTAACTAAGCCAACAATTAATAATTATTATAACGATGCCTTCTTTTCTCATTTCAGTTTCAATTGATCTTGTTTGAATAAAATATCCTGCTACAGCTACTTGTGTTTATCTAAACAAAATGCTCATCAAATTGCAATGTTAAAAATAATGTATAAAACAAATAAACTTATTGATAATGGATAATTAATAAGGCAACGCAAACGTTTACACTTTTAAATCTACAAGTTTCAATAAATTAATCTAAAACAACAAACTTTACGAACAGAATGAAACCTCAGCAGCGATTGAATTTTATTTTATGCCTAATTCTGTCAATGTGGCATGTTTATGGTGATGAAGAATTATATGGTAAGTGTGTAATTAATGTAATTAGTTTGTAATTATATACAGGGTAAATTCTCAAGTGTTTTAAGTCGATTTTACAAATTTAAAACTTGTCTGCTTGGTTTAGTATACTACTGTGGACAAGAAATAGTAAGACTTTTTAATTTAAATTTCGCGCGGAAAACCGTTCGTCGAAGAATTTTTTTTTTACGTTGGTATGACTGTCAGTGACATCTGTGCCAAATATCACGTCAAAGTAATCATTATCTGGTGCCGAAACGTTCAAAATGTTGCAGAAGGCTTTCGGTGATAACTGTATGTCGCGAGCAAGTGTTTTTAATCGGTACAAATTATTCAAAGAGGGTCGAGAACGCGATGACGACGAACCACGTCTAGGACGGGCATTAAAATCAACTGATGATCAACACATCAATAAAATCAAGAAATTGGTGTTCGAGAATCGACGATTAACAGTCAGAGATCTTACTGATATCGTTGGAATAGCGAAGGGATCAGTGAAAACCTTTTTAAAAGATCATTTGGGCCTAAGAAAAGTGAAATCACGATTGGTTCCAAAATCACTCAATTTTCTTGAAAAACAGCGTGGCGTTGACGTCTGTCAAACAATGCCTTCCAATTACCAGGTTGTCATTAAACGTACTATAACTGGCGACGAGTCTTGGATCTACGCTTACGACCATCGAGTTGTGGTGCACTCTGAATTACTTCCCACCAAACAAGGAATACTATTTGAGTGTTATGCGTCGTTTGCGCGAAGCTATTCGTAAAAAGAGACCATAATTATGAGCCGGCAACTATTGGTTTTTGCACCACGATAATGCACCGTTGCATACCGCATTGATTCTTTGTGAGTTTTTCGCAAAAAATTCAATCAATATCGTTCCACAACCACAGCCTGATTTAGATCCGTGTGACTTCTGGCTGTTCAGCAAACTCAAGCGACCGCTCCGGGGAAACCGTTTTGAGTAAATTGAAGACATTAAATGTGAATCGCTATGCGCATTGAAGGCTATTCCGGAAATTGACTTTAACAACTGTTACGAAGACTGGAACAAACATTGACATAAGTGTATTGCAGCTGGGGAGGATTACTTTGAGGGAGACGAAATAGATTTGGCAAAATAAATAAAGAAATTTAAAATTATAAGTCTTACTATTTTTTGCCCACAGTAGTATTTCATCAGTAGTAGCTAACAATATTTAAAAAAGGCGTTGATGAACAACTGGCATGAGATGAAAGCTTAAAAAAGTACTTCTATAAAAAAGACTTTTTCAAAAGAATAATTATAAACTATTTAAACCATTAATATCTAACAATTTTAGTTTAACAGTAATTATTAAATTCAACAACCACTTGTATTGTTTGAGTACTATGTAGTCGTTTGACATACATGTTAATAGTTTCACTATTTCAAATATCAGTCACACTGCGAATGATCCAATGAAATTTCGGTTATTTTTTCTAGAAGCGACAATTAAAAATTTTTATGTGAGAAAATCGCCCGGACTTGATCGTGGTACAGGATCAATTATAAGAAACTTACCTAATTTTGCTGTTAAATTTTTATTATTTATATTTAATGCCATGTTGGAGTTGACTTTTTCCCATGCTCTTGCAAGATGTGTAAAATCGTCATTATCCCGAAACTAGCAAAGAACTCAAGTCAGATTACATCATACAGGGTCCTTAGCATACTGTCCGTTTTATCGAAGCTATTTGACAAATTATCCGTTTCGTCTTTAAAGCCTTATCTTACTGAGCAAAACATTAATTCGAGCCATCAATTTGGTTTTCGAATAAGTACTATTGAGCAAGCCTTTAGTCTATAAGCAATATTGCTCAGCATCTCACGAAAATAACACGGGTTCTACCTGAAAGCTCCTGACAGATAGAATGTTTAAAGTAAGGTCTAAGGATCAATTTTTTTAAAAACGGGAAGATCTCAGCAGGAGTCCCTCACGCTATTATATATCATCTCAAATACTTTAACGTTTGCAGATGACACCACATTTATAAGTGTTAACAAAGATCCGAAATTGCATCCGAACAACTTCAATCTTATATTAATAACCTAGAGGACTGGTTAAATAAGTGGCAGATAAAGGCAAAACCGTCGGTGCTCATTTAGCGTTTTCAATTAGAGGACAAAATTTTTCACTAATATAAAAATTTAGTTATCCATCTCGATCAAAGCCTTACATGGTCCCCCGATATTTTTGGCAAAAATAACGGCCATACGACTTCGAACAATTCACCTATACTGGCTAATAAGTCCTAACTTAACCTTGGCTTTGAAATACAACGTTCTTTTATATAAATCCGTTTTAAGCCAATATGGACATATGAAATTTAGCACGGCAGTATTTATCTTTTCGCACTATTAATTTATTCAACACAACGGTTTACTTCTTTATCAGACCGAAAAATGATACTGAAAATGGCATAATGCCGAAACCAGTTCGTCTTCAAAGCAAACTTGACAAGCGATGACGGAAATTCGTTCCAAAAATCTACATATTTATCACGATGTTTGCACTTTAACGTTTCACTCGATACTCACTCTTAGCTTGACCAACCAAGTCTTGTTATAGTAGTCGCATATTTTCTACAAACTGGGAGAAGTCACAAGAAGCCAATAGATATTACTTTAGCTAAAAACATAGTTTCTGATTTATTTTATTTTAATTTGTGTGTGGCCACTTTCATGCGAACTTTTATGAGGTTCTGGGTGTTGTGTTTGTTGTTGTTTAATCATATCGCATTGTGAATTTTAGAACTTTTTCTACAGTGAGCGCTACAAGTATTCATATCAAGCAATTCTTACACGCAAGAATCAAGTATTCTCACTTATTTTCGTAAAAATATTTAAGAGACAAGATTTTAATACTTATTGTAATTTTCTTTTAGCAAAAATTCAATAAAATAAAATTAAAAATTAAATAGTCAAAAATTTATCAAATACAAACTAGTTAATGTACTTTTGAATACCCAGTACGTAGTTTCGAATTGCAAAACGTCCAAAAATAAAGCGGATTGATAGCGTTTGAAAAACTTATTTAATAAAGTACTGTCAGATTTTTTAACAAAAATTACCTACTTCAAGTTATAAAGTAATACAGTAGTGCTAGATCGGTCTCTTTTGGATATGTTATTCAAATATACGACTCTCCGAGAAAAATCTGCCACCTATATAGTTTTTAAACATTTTTTTTTCTAATTATCCAGCCTAGATACATTTTAAATAAAACTTAAATGAATTCTTTTACAATCCACTTAAAAAACGCTGCGTTGATTAGACTATTAAACAGCTGTACTTTTAGCTTAAAGCACATAAATAAGAAAATGAAAACAAGAAACAAGTGAAAAGATTTTTATATATAGCCGACAAAATATATTTGTATTGCTCCTTCAAAAAAACCTATTAGTTTAATAATTTTCAAATAGGCGAAAGTGAGAGTGAAAAAAGCACTCTACCTCGTAAAATAAATAAAAAAACACACCATGACCATAAATATTCGAAGTTGTTGGAAAGGGATAAATATTTCGTATCCCATTATAAAATATTTCCTATCTATAAAAATTACTTCAAATTATAAAACTCTTTTTGTAGGGTATTTAAAATATAGCAATTGAAGCAGTAGATCTATTACATTTCAAAGTAAGACTTGTTCGCAACTACATCTATTTCAAATGGCTTCAGTGAATCCACTACAAAGGGGTTGTGGGTTGAGCAAAAAGTTTTCGAATTTATTTTTTATACGAGATATTAAATACAATTTAATTGATATTATTTCCTTGAAACGTATAAACAACAATGTTGCTTGTATGTAATTTGAGCTACACAATTGTATTGGCCGTTATAATAGAGATTGACATGCCCAAACAAAGCTATTCAAATAAATCAATCGTTCTATCGATCAAGCAACTCATTTTAAAGATTGAATAAAAACTTAAGTGTTTAAAATGCTGTGAAGTGGAAATGTAAGACTTACACTCCCGTTCAGAAGATTAGAACCACTTAAATTTTTGTTTTTTTGGGGCCATATCTTTTGGTACTTTTTAGCTTAAATATTACTGCCATCGGAAAGAGCATTTTATTAAGTTTTCAAAAATTTCAACAACAAAAATAATAAGGTTGTTTCAACAGTATCTTCAAGTTTCTTTTCCACAAAAAACTAAATATGTAATAAATTTTTTCGTTCACTTTATTAGTTAATTTTACTTTAAAAACACATTTCTATATACTTTAATAATAATAACAATTTCTAAAAAGTTAGATAAATGATTTCTGATGATGGCCTAAGCAACCAGCGAAAGGCGCATCGAGACTAGCTTATCCACTCGCAACAATAAATTGCATTACTTTATAATAAAATGAGTTGGAAGTAAACTTATATATGGGATTTTATGGAATCATAAAGGTACTTCAAATAAAGGGCTTATGGGCTTCAATTATTGACTCCTTGTCGTCGTATTTATTTTAGCAAGAAAATAACTGAAACAAGTACAAAATATCTGAAGAGGCACATCTTTGACGGAGAGTTCTCTTCCCATCAAATACTCTGGTCTGTTTCACTACAACGAGTAAAGCTATTTGTTATTAGGATCGGTAACTTAAGTTAGAGTAAAATTTATTATTATATTTTAACAAACAATAAATAAATTGTTAGAAAATTTTGAATTCCTAAGATTTTTTTAACAAATACGAAAAGTAGTATACAGTAGTTTTCGCTTAATTGAATCCGCAAATAAATTTAAATCAAATTTTTCTAATATGAAGTATGTAGGGAATTTCCCACTTAAATGAGTTCCGTTTAATTGAGCTGCCCTTTTAATTGACTCCTTAAATTATTACAGTTTTTCGGCATCACGCATAGAATATGGCAACACTTTCAATCATATGTTTGCAAATGCATTTGTCGAGAAATTTATTAAGTAGTTTGTGGGTATTTGTTGTGCAAAATGAGTGTGAAGTGATTCACACACTTATGATTTGTGCGTGATTTGTTCGCGAACCAATTCTCCACACACGTCAAGCAAATCACATTAAACTGAAACGTCTACAAGTAAACATGAATTGCGAAGCAGATGGCGCTATTACTGTTTCGATTTTATTTATGTACGCAACAAGAAAAGTAGAGGAAGAAGTTAATAGGACGTTTGACTGACTTTTTCCTTTTTTTTAATTTTATAAACTTCTATTAAAAACTGCTTGTTACCTTTTTTCGCGAATCTTTGACGGTTCCCAGTAAGCTAAAATGAACAAATAGTTAAATTTTCGCGCACAAGTACATTGAAAATGTTCAATTTCTTGCCGTTTCTGAGAGTACAGCCTCATGAACTTGTAACAAAAGGTCGAGCACGAAGAAATCACACACACATATCATAAGCGTATGAGCGGCTTAAGGAAACACGCAAGTTTGAATTTTAAGGAAAAATTAAATTTTATTACTAACGCATTACACTAGTTAATAAGAGGGGGGTTTTAAGTTAGTTTCATTTATATTACGTGGGCCCGTTTGACATTTTTAAGCCTTCTTGGTAAATATGATATTGGTTTGCAGTATTTATTGTTGAAAGTTCCCGGTATAAAATCGAACTAAAAATGCATTTCTTCAAAATAACTGAGCGCCAGTACGGCATCTTATCTTCGAACGTACTGTTGAGGTTTGAATTGTAAAATTGTCTGTCTTTAACCTAAAAAAACATTTTTAGTTTTAAGCAAATATTGAAATTTTCCGAATAACTTTCTAATTTTTTCTTTCCCCAAATCTCTCGGACTACTACTAAAATACTAAAATAAAAGTAGCTAAATCGGTCCAACCATTCTTGAGTTTTGCGCTTAGCATTTTTCGGCGAATTTTAATTGCTTCAATTATTAATTGATTATTTCTCGCTTTTAAGAAAATTTATTTAAAACAAACCAAGACTCGATCAAAACAAGGTCACACTTGTAAATTTCAATTAACAAAATTTGATTTAATATTTATGGTAGTCCTATTTCCCATTTTTTCTTTTTAAATTAATTAAAATTATTCATGTTTATTTCACGTCTGTCACCGATTTTGTTACACATTTTTTAAAATAAATTTTTCCTAAGTCTTTTTAAATTAAAATGTTGATGTTAAACATGGGTGGCAACTTAATGTGTTTTTAATTTTTTTGCGTATAAAGAAAATTACAAATTCATTTAAGATTTATGGCATCTTATAAGTTGATATTGTTCGTTAGTATATTTACACAAACACACACATACACACACACAGTATACCATATTTAAATATAGCTGTGTGTATTACACTATAATTTTTTTTTTTTTGCTTTTAAAATTAAATTTTTTACTCGACCATATACGAACATGGAGTTTAACGCCAACGTATAAATTGTTGTTTATTGAATGACTCTTTTTTATGAATGAATTTTTTGTTTTTGTACTTTAATTCATTCAAAAATTGTATGTTCGTAGCTGTAGAGTGGCTACGCATAGAGGCCCAACTTTTATTTAACAAAAAATAAAAAAAGCTGTTGTCACACATACTGCGATAGATGTGTGATAAAATATATTTTTTTCATTCCATACCACAATTACGTGGCATTTGTTTATAATTTTTTTAACACAGAGACTTTACAGCTAAGACTGCGTTTACATTATGTGTACAAGTCATATGGAATGTCAAAATTACATATGTAAAACGTTTACATATAGCGAGCGTGAGATCCCTATCAAATATAACATGTGTGTTTTTTTAATGTGCAGAAAGCATGTGTAATTTTTTTGCATACCGTCTTGACTAGCCATAAATCTGTTCAGCCATCCTACATTTTTCTGTTCCCACATTAATATGGCTCGTGAATATTGCTGTTCGTGTTCAAACAATGTTATCGAAAAGCACCCGTATATAAGCTAGACTGAGAGCATGGAAGCGATCTCTATGAGAGACAAAAAATTATGTTCAAACTGAACAGAAACATCTACATATATTCTCGACATAGAACACCACGAACACAGTTTTTCCCATTATTCTGACGACGCTCTTTCCATGTGCTAACAAATTTGTGGCTATTCAAGACGTAGTGTTAGAGCACGTACTATTTTGATGGGAAAACTATGTGACACCAGCTGTTTTTAGGGATGTAAGCTTTTATTTTCGAATTTCTGCGGGTAGGCAAAAATTACCAATATAGTTTCTTCTAATTCCTGTTAGCAATCTACATCTTATAGATTAAAAAAATATCATCAATACATAATTAATCATAATAATTATTATTAAATGATACATTTTATTTAAAATTGCAGATTTTTGGAACGAATTTCACAAACAAAATTATTACTTTATTATTATCATATTATTAATTAAAATCGATATAAAAATATATTGTGAGAGTCATTTCTTAACCAGTAAATTATTTAAACTCAAAGTGCGGAGCAAAAGATAAGAATCACATAGTGCGATGAAATATTTAAAAAATTTATTAAAATGTATTAAAACAAATGTTAAGCCAACTGGAAAACAGCAATAAGGAAATCATCAAAACATTTTTCGGGTCTTAAATCGTTTCACTTTAAATATAAATTTCCATTCATAATTTTCCTAATTAATTTCTTTTTAATTTAACATATATTATTTTCTGTACTGTCGCACAGCCCCATAATTTACTATGTAATCGAGTAATTACTGTGTGGTTGACATCACTGGCAGTTTTTTGTTTGCAGTTATAGCTATTATAATTCAGCCGCATAAAACAATTTCAAATCTTTTGGAATTCAATTCTTATTTCAAATTTTTATGTTTTACTCACGAAAACACTTTGAAAGTCAGCTGTTTAGGAATTTTATTTTTGTTTTCAACAAGAAGTGTTACGTGCCGGTAAAAAAAAATTGTTGGGCCGCTAAGGAAACGCGGTTAAGGGGCATGAAAAGTTATTCGGCTAGCTTAAGCTATTAGGTCGTTGGTTCCTAACCCGTATTCTTGCGCGTAAACACATAACATACTCTCATCATACGCATGAAGTATGTAAATAAACAAAAGCAGTGTGCATCTGCAACAGAAGGATTGATGGCTAGATGTCATGCCATGTTGGGTATATTGATCCCTCCCAAATACCTTTAAAGACACCTTCGACAGACTTAATACCCTTGAATTTGAATCTGTCCCTAAAACAAACATAAAATTCTAAACCATACTCACATATCTTTTTACAGCCATCTTTCCCTTCAAAAAAATTTAGAGATTCATTTTCGTTGGGATAATTATTAACAAATATTTATTAAAAAAAAACTATGCAATGCATGAGAATAAATGTTCAATTATTAATTGTAGTAAAGTACCAACCGGCGTAAATTAACAATTACTTCTCTTTATTTTAACTGAGATTTTAAATTCGGACAAATGAATCAGACCAGGAGAATATGAGATTAGTAACGCATCATAATAATGATAATAGTAACACAATAATTATTAATTAAATACTAGAGTGTAAACACTTACAATAACAATGTTTCATTCACCTTGTTGATGTGATGGGCCCAGCAATCAATGAGTGTTGTTGTTGCTGCAAATGCTTAAAACTTGCTGTTTGAAAGAAAAATTTGTGAAAATACAAAATTGTTATTTACGCTCAAAGAAATATATATGTCCAATTGGTATTTACTAATATAATACAATTTAAAATTAATTCATACTTTTATATAAAATTATACACTCGCGAAAAATATTTAGTTGTTTATTATGGTTTATACTACGATTCAAATACGTATATAATGCCGCGTATAGAATGTATAATTAAAATTTAAGAATAGACAGAAAATTTACAAAAAAAAAGAGAACATTTCAAGATTTAACATTGTATAAAATGCAAAAATTGGAGACTATATGCTAAAATAGCGCGTAGGAATAATTACCCGAAAATATTAGTATTATCCCCTTTTGGATTTATTTTTTTCTTCTAGATAATATTTTTCAATGAATTTTAACACACATACATACTACGTATACATTTTTGACATTTAAACATAGATTCAAAGGCCACTTCAAAAGTAAGAAACGTTGAATATTTTATGAAACTGAGAATGTGTGTAGCAAATCTGTTGATGGATGTTGCAGGCTCTGACGGGACCTGTGGCAGTTTAATGTATGTCACGTGGAATTAGGAATCTATACGGTACCCTTATTTGGTGTTGTACGTCTGCTCCGGTGCGAGAAAACTAACGTGGTATTAACTTGATGAGCCTTAAGGCTATGGACCCCAGTGTTCGTGGTGGCTAGGACTGCTCTGCTCTCCGGGGACTTGTGTTATCTCCTAACTACTTTCCCTTTTTTTTTGGGAGCTGATGTCAACAATTTTAGACAATATTGATTTATTATTTTTCTTTTGTTACTTCTTTCCTTTTTTTTTGATTTGGCAATTATGTGTTAATTTAAACTTAAACTTTCCTTTTATGGAAAAACTTATTTAAATTTTTTTTAAAATTTAGACTAGCCAAAAAAAATGCTTCTTAACACTTTTGAGAACATTCAAAAAGTGATTGAAACATATCATTTGCAATATTTAGAACAGTTATTAATTGTACATTTCAATTTTCAAGGGGATTTGAATGACATTGGAATCGACAATTAATCCCTAAAGCTAAATAAAGACACAAAATATTACAAAAAAATACTGGTTTGCGAGTGTAACATTCTCAGCTTAGCATGTGTACGTAGTTACATACTTGTACTTATATTTTTGTCGTACATATGAATGGGAGTAGGCTTAAGTCTCTCATGTTCTCACGTAAAAGCATTTTATAGCATGGTAGAATATATGAATGTGTGACACTAAGTAAAGGTTTAATTATTTGTGAGTGTACCCAGCAAATAATTTTGTTTAAAAACAATATGAAAGGAAAATCGCAACAGAAGTTATGTCTTATGTACATAACCCGTATTTAAAACACGCATTAATATACATGACATTCCATATGGATTGTAATGTAAACACAGCTTAAATAAATATCGTTTTTTTTAATTTTATCGGGCTAGAAAACAATTTCGTTTTATGAGACGAATTTCATCGAAGTGATTAATTACTTTTTTATTTCTTTTCGTCTAAACTTCAAATTGCAAAAAATATAAATGTTTGATATAACTTTCAATGTAGTGGGTATATTTCTGTTTAAATCCATTACTCAAAAGTTGGACCTCTGTGTATAATTTTGTATGACTTACATAGTCATAACATACAATTTATATAGGAAACGAGGGATGTAAGAGAAATTAATGTGTTGCTTATTAGTATGAATGTATGTGTAAATTGTGAAAAAGGATGAAATTTTTATTGAAATAATTGTAATACTTTTTTTACTAACTTGTGTTAGATTCATTTCTAGCAAGATTGGGCGGAAGGTTATTTATTTCTAAATTAAGAAATTCCATATTTATGTACAATGCAAATCACTTAAAAAAGGAATTTCAATTGACCGATTTTGAACGAATATACATATCTTGTAAACCAGATATTGGGGAGATGCAATATTATTCCGTTGTAATGTCTATAAACGGGAAATTAATAATCTAGGTAGTAGAGAACGCGATTTGTGTTTTAATATAATTGTTTTCTTTATTTAGCTTTGTTAGAAATTGCTTTCCACCATCCTATACTTTTCTACTAAGCCACCTCAGGCATTTTCCATTATATTAAGATCCAGAGAATATAAAACCCGCTTTAAAAGTTGCTTACGATTTCACTGTTTTATTGCTCTGACAGTGTGAATTGGGGCTTTGTTGTGTTGGTAGGTCCCCGGTATGGTTCTAAATAGGGTTTTAAATTATGGCAACGCGCTTTATGTTAAAAAGAAACAAATCGAAACCCGGTTTTTCAAAGCATTCGAAAAGTCGAAATTTCAAAAAATTCGAACTCACTAAGGCCGAAAAACCGGTAGAATAACCGATTGAATAGTTTATTCGATCACTCTAAGCCCAACAGAAAAAGGGCTAGAAAATATGAAAGAGGGTAAAAAATCTAGATGATGTTTACAGTAGACACTAGCTCAATAGCAAGAAACAAGGAATGCTGATGAAGTGCGCAGCTGCACAGAAAAAGCTTTCCATTCTTAATGAGTTTCATAACTTCACTTTTTTTTAATTATCATATCAAAAGAAATGTCTCCATTTCTCATACATACAGCTTTTTTCTATATCTGCTTTTCAGGAGTTATACATATTTTCAAAGTGACCCACGTAATTTTTTACGCTTTAGAGTCTTTGCATTACATAATATTAATTGGCCATAATCACATTGGAGCGTGTTATTATTTATAATTAAATTTAAATACTACGTCTGTCTACCAGACATCAAGTGCTACTCAGCAAAATTATTCAATTTAATTTTATATGGTGTGATTTATGGGATGCACGACAATTATTAAAAAATTTAAGAAAAAAAATGTTTTTGCAAAAAAGATAATTAAAAGACATAATTTATGAATTTAAATATGATTTACTTTAAAAATTTTAAAAAAATATTATAAAGACACTTTCAAAACAAATATGTACTTGTACTTTAAAATACGTTTCTTTTTCTATATTTTTTCTGTACCTTTAGGCCTGTACTCGGACGAACTGATATCTGGTGAACTTGTTATACCAAGAAAAGTAACAAAAACAGGTAAATTTCTTACGCACAATTTAACACATCATCATGGCGAACACTACAGACATCATCGAAGGCGCAGAAGTTTCCACGAGAATGGTAATAAAGCATCTGCAGAGCCTGAAGTGCATTACCAGTTGCAAATACAAAATGAAACATTTCATTTGGAATTAGAGTAATAAATTAAATTGTCATCACGTCAAATTGAAAATTTAATCATCTCTGTATTTCCTTTAGACCCAATTCATACTTCATGACTCCACATTTGGTTGTGGAACGGCACAAAAGAGATTTGCGCACACGCCAACGACCACAAAAAAACACCAATTGTCATTATCATGGCAAAGTCAGAGGACATGAACAAGACTCAAGGGTAGCAATATCAACGTGCCGTGGTTTGGTAAGTGAAAATTTGTTTGTGTGAGCACAAATGTGCTAAAAGGTTATTAAAAGCGATGATAATTTGTTTCTCTACTTTTGTAATTTGAAGCGAAAATGCAACGCAAAATAGACACTTTTGGATTCTAAAGTATTTTGGATCGTGTTGTTAAGTTGTAAACAACTAACCAGCATTAAGGTTTCCACTATTAAACACATTTATTTTATAAAGAAGTCTTCGTACTGTGTGTGTGTCTGTCCATTATATAATCATGTCTGTATTGTCTGCTTGGGAGAAGTCTTAGGTGTTGGGTTAGGATTTTCATGTAAATACATACACACGTGTTTACTGTGACGTTAATTGGAATCAAAAAATTTGCAGTTAAAATCGTCCAAGGGAGAAAATTGAACAAACGACCTAAAATTGCTCCGAAAATAATTGGCTGATTATTAACCGATTTTGGGTAATTTACAATTTTTCAAAATGTCGGCATTTGTTCACAATGAACTATTGCCAAAAATTTTAAAAAGTCTTAAATCGCCCCAAGCAAATTTTTTGGGCAATTGTTTATTCAGATAAACTGTATAAATTTTTTTTCGTTATTTAAGCATTTAGGGCATTTAGGGCGTCCATGTTATCCTCCGATTCGTCCAAAGTTGCAGGTTTATTCGCGTATGTTTTCTTCCTGTATGGTGGAAATTTCTAGCTATTTTCTTCTAGAGAAGTCGTCAAATACTAGACTGTTTTCTTTGTAACTTCTGAATGTTTGATGCGCAAGCAGTACCTCACAGCTGAATGCTATGTTGCCATATTGGCTTTATTACGGTTTTGTATAAAAGGACTTTGTATTGCAAAGCCAAGGTTGAGTGAGAATTTATTAACCAGTGTGATTGATTTGTTCGCAGTTTTATGTTTCAGTAAATTAAGGCCACAAATAGTAGGTAATTATGGCTCAATACCGCTAGAAGTTGATAGCGACATTTTTGCCAGCCCCATTTTTTAAACAAAGAATGGCGAAAGATTTTAACCGGCTATAAAGCACACCAAACCGGGATTTTTGTGGATGGCGGGTAACATTCCTGAACTGATTTTCGAGACAAATTTATATAATTTTCAAGTGTTGTTCTGGCGTTAGTCTATTCAAGATAAAATGGGAAACCAAACTGAGCTCAAATGACAATAGAGTTGCCAGACCTCACAATCGTATGGTAGTCCAAACCCTGTCGAAAAATGAATGGATGTTTTGGGTGTTTCCTCATTATGAACTATCATCCCAAATGTTTAGGTGATTGTTAATTTTTAATTTTGGGCGATTATTCATACAACACAAATTTGCTGTGATAGAAGTGCATCTTGTTGCATATTCGCCCATAAATTCATATTATCTGTATATATTTTGTAAATGCATTTTTAATACGTTGTAAAACATATTCTGTAATATGTTATGCCCAAAAAATGCAATGTCGTAAAGGCGTCAGAAGTTTTAAAATTTCCAACCATAAACATTTAACGAGGTTTTGTTCATATTTTAAGAACCTAAATCATAATTTTATATGCATGAAAATCCTAACCTTCTTGTTGAATATATGCAGGCAAAGTGTTAAACGTGAGTGTTAAAACCATTGCTTTGATGTAGTTCTTGTACAAGTTATGGTTGTGGCTAGGAAACAATGACTTTATGTGGCGCCACTTCAACAACTATGTCTTGGTACAGTGGTGCTATTATATGCAAAAAAAATGCTAAGATTTCATAAATTTCATTAGTAAAAATATTTTAAAATTACTAAAAACTGCTCAAAACAAAAATTTCTTAAATATATATAGCTCCCCTATAAAATAACTTTAAGAGGAATTTGTAGCTAGAAAGATGTAGAGAAAAATTATTTAATATCGAAAATAATCAGACAGTTAAAAAAAAGCAAAATCGGCTTAATACATTCTCTATTTTTTTAATACTTAAGAACAATTTTGAAATTATTATTGATAAAGTTATCAAAAGTATATTCGAAGAAAAAATTAACAAAACTTGATGTTTAGTGTAAAATCTTCTTTAAGTAATCACTGTGGTTTACCTTTTTAAAATATTTTATCCATTGACGCTAAAGGTAAAAATATTATTTTCTTTTATTCATTTAATTTTGTTGAACCCATGCACACAGGTATTAATACTAGCAAGACAAAAAATACATAATAATAAAATTCTTATCAAGTCTAGTCGTGTCACGTTTAATGTGTTTGCTTGCGCACGTCTTACACGTACTTATAGCAGCTTTACTGAGTATAGTTCTCACATTAACGGAAGCAACAATTATTTGTCATTAAAGTCATAAACACTTTTTATGTGCAACAGTAAAACATTTTTATATCTATTATTAATATTGAATAATTATGATGGCAGTATACCACGGATGAAAGCAATAAAAATGTATAATTTTATTTATTTTTGCATTCATTATTTGTTGTAGGTATGTATTAGTAATTTTGTATATCATTTCAAGATCTTTAAGATTCAATAGTTAATAGCAGGGCACGGCAAAACAATTAGGCACGATTCTTTGCATACGATGTAAGTATGTTGTTGCAAAAACAATTACATGGACTTATTAGGTTTTTAAGGAAATTACTTTTAGTTTATTTTGCACGAGAATAATTTCATTTAAAATTGTTGTTTCGTAGTTTCGCTTCATCGCTTTCAGTTATTATTCTTCTGTTTTATCGCTATGATACGAGTATACGGGCAACTTAATTTGAAATAAAGAGCAATAGGAATTGTTGTTTTTTTTTTCTTAAATTCTTACGTAAATAAATAATTTTCAATAACAAGAAGTAAGAGAGCGATATTCGACAGTGACGAATTTTCGCACCCTTCACAAAGGTATGAACTACTAAAAATGAACTACAAAGAATTCCCGGTGGAAGGGATTGTTTGCGATCTTTAATTTCAACCTCCGGTTTTAGATGAGATCTTTTTTCTAAATTATGGCGATTTAAAGTAGTTATTCTTTTCTATGAAAGCGTATAAATTTTTGGTAAATTCGAGATCTTTTTCAGAATTGTAGATAATATTATAAGTGTATATGTAGTAGAAGTTCTAATATTTGATACAATTTAGAGTTGTCGGTGCAATTTCAGCCTCAGGGTAAAATTTGACTTTAAATTTAAAAATATGATGAAGTTTCTCTTTGTATACTTATTATTGAAAACTAGACTTTTCTAAAGATATAATCTTCTGCAACTTGTATAACATAATATATTAATTTTCATAATATATTAATTTTGTGCAAATTTTTGACAGAACTAAAATTTTAAAATGTGGTGGTTTTTGTTCTTGTAATATTGTAGGAATTAATTTTTTTACCCCAGATTTTTATGGTGAATCTTCGGGTATGGTTTTGTGGTGAATTTTCGAATTTTGGAATTTCCAAATTGGGGTTAAAATGTATAATTTTTATTATTTTTAAATATTTTAGTGCTTTTTATAATTTATTGGTAAATCCCTTTTTGTGGTCAAATTTGATTTTTTTTTATATATTTTGTTAAAATGTTGAAGTTTATAAACTTTTTTTTGTGAATTTTCGACTTTTTCGTGAACTTAAAGATTTTCGTAAAATTTAATATTTTGTGGTAAAATTTCCAAATTTGGTGAATTTTTGGAGGAATTCGGTTTTCTTTTTTATTTCTAAAATTTGTTTCGTTTTTTAAGAAATTTTTAATTCACTCATACATGTAAGTTCCTTAGTTATCTGGAGGCCACAGTTTTATAATTTCTGTAGGAGGGGCTTTATAGCAAATGTGTTAACGATTCAGAAAAAGCAAATCTTATGGGCTTTTATAAACGTTTCCCCGTAAGAGTAAAAATACCAAAAAATGAAGGGTATAAAAATTGCTTAATTAATGTCTGAACAACAAAATTGTCCTTCTATTCTTGTTTCTTAAATCTTTTTAGCAAACTTAAAAAGTACAGAACGTTTGTATCTTAACTCTTTATTTTCGGTAAGCAAATGAATTTAATTCATTTTAAGCGATTCGGTTCGTTTAAACAATAAAGTTTGTTGTTTAAGTCTCCTAAGCGAGAATAATAATAGTGCTTGTACCTTAAGTCTTTACACCTAGGGAAGAATTATTTAAAGTTTGTGTATTGAGTCTTTTAACTTAAATAAGAGATATTTTTCGTATGCATGCGTCTTTTCAGTCTTTAGATCAAATTTCTGTGTAAAATTTATATAAAACATCATTTTTTTTTAGATCTACATACATCTACTACTCTTTAGTATTTTATTTATAGAAAAAAAAGTGGTAACCTCGAAAAACATTTACATATGTTAAATTAATATTTTGTGTTGCAAATGTTTAATTTATTATATTCTTTTCCAGGTCGGCCACATAAAAACCAAAAATAATGAATACTATATTGAACCATCAAAATATCATGCAGCCCACAACATCCATGGACATCCGCATGTTGTATTTCAAAGATCTTCTGTTAAGGAAAAGGTAATTACACAAATTTCCATTTAAATTAAAAGAAAAATACACACATACATACAAGTTGAAATTTTTAAAAGTAGGAAATTAAGGTGGGCTGCGTAATTGTGTATGGATAAATGAATGAATGAGCGGATGATGAAAAAAAATTTAAATGCACAAACTAGGCAGGAAGGTTGACAGACTCTAAAGAAATAAACTAGCAAACGGATAGACAGACGACCACAAAATAACAGACTTAATACAAACAGACTAAACTGGCAGACAAATTGCAACAACCCACTATACAAAACTAAATGAATGAAAATATCACATTTGTCCGAACCAAGTGAAAAAAATACAAAAATTATAAAAAAAAAATATTGTCAACACTTGCATGTAAATAAGTAAATTAAAAATAAGAAAAATTCGTTCCATGACTTATGTGGTACACTGAGCAAATTTAAAAGGATTTAATAATAATTAAGTGAATAATTTATTTAAGCTCAAGTTCATATTTTTTTACTCCTTTAATTAAAAAAGAATCTTTTTTATTACTATGACAATTAGCTGAATATAAAGCCAAAAGTCTCCAAAAATGCAGGCCAACTATGGGACGAAAAACGTCGGGCACCAAAAGTTGTATTGAAAATTTCGCCGTTTAACTTACACTTTATTATTAAACGCATTGTACCTTTCACACTTTTCTTTAGGGCATCGTGCGCTGGACTTACAGGTATATGTATAAGCACTTGTGGTCACGAGAAAATAATCGACCCATTCGTCGTAAGTTTTGGGCTTAAACCTCAGAGAAATAATCAACCTTACCTTGTGCAGGTGTATAGACGTCGGATGAAAGTTGAACTTTTTTCGACTATAGCGCGCGCATCCTTTAGGTCCAAAAAAAACATTATTTGGCTAAAGAAGTGTTAAAGCCCATTTTTCTTTCCTTTCTTCTTTAATTTTCGTTCTATAAAGTACGACTTGGGCAAGAAGACTTGCTTGATCCATTCCTGTACACATGATTTACTATAGTAGTAGTTCTAAAAATATGCATGCTACATATCTTTCTTTAAACTATATTTTTTTCTACGTGCAGTCAACAAAACGCCACAATATTAACCAGAATAAGAAACCACACAAACACAAGCAGGAGGAGCATAAATTGCAGCAAAACGATGGTGCAAAGAAAACAAAAAAGGCTGTAAGTAATTGTGGCACTAAAGAACCAAAAAGACGTGTCGAAGCACGATTAGTTGAATGGCAACCTCAAGGAAAGGTGAGTAGGAGAATGAGTAAATGGGATTTTATTTAAAATTTTCCTACAATTTATTTGTTTGCATGAGTATATTTTAAAGTTGTGTGACTGAAAGATAAACAAACAATGTAATAATTATATGCAGGTAAAAATTCAAGGTGGCAGAAAAATACGAAGACTACGTCACCAACAACAACAACATCAGAAGTTTCAATATAAATATCAAACTACAACAACGACGGATGCTAAACATCAAAAATATCAACCATGGCAGCAGCACAAGAAGCATGTTTACAGACATATGAAAAACGAAGACATCTTATCGTCAACGTCATCGGTTGTTTCTCAGCGAAAAAAGCATAAAGGGCATAAACAACATCTGCTAGATCTGAAACCAGAGTTACATTTGCAGCAGCCACTGCCATCACCATCATCATCCTTTGCAACCAGTCATCAACGTATGAAACGTTCAGTTAGTAGCCCACGACATGTCGAAACTTTAGTCGTTGCCGATTCTACAATGGTTGTATTTCACGATGAAATCGAGGCTTATCTTTTGACCATCATGAATATGGTATCTGCTCTTTACAAGGACCCCAGTATTGGTAATGCCATTGAAATAGTCGTTGTACGAATCATACTACTCGACGATGATGAAGCTCAACCGGATTTAAATCTGACACAAAATGCCCAACAAAATTTAGATACGTTTTGTAGGTGAGTTTGAATAACTAATACTATGTTCAGAAACGTACTTTAAATTGAGTTATGAAATTTAGTGTGCACACGTCTGCAATTTAGCTTACTCAATTAGCAGTTGATAGCTGAAAATGTTTTCATTACCCGACAGTGATGTTTTAATAGACGTGTAACCAGGTGTTAGGCGTTTTTACAAAATTGTTTAGTTACCACTGTAAAGTGAAAGAGACAGCTGATATAATCGGGGTAATGTTGTGCATTTTACAGAACTAAACACACTACAGCAGAGTTACCTTTGGTTTTTGGCTCCATCAATTAAAGTACGAATTGCTCAATTTATTATTTAAGTTATAGTGTTGTGAATTGAGTTCAATTGAGGCCCTAATTGCGCAAAGTATGTATTTGCGTAATTAAGATGCATTTCTGAACATACTATAATGAAATAAATTTTTAGTTTTAAATGCATAATTTTTTAGTTTACTAATCTAAAAATATTATGTATTTCGCTAACCCGTCGCCAGAGATGTCTTTCTGTATGAAACTCCCCCTAACTGCAATCGAATTTTATAACTATTTTAGGCGCCAGTAATATTTACATATATGCAATTTATGTAAAAGCTTTAATATTTTACTGCAAACGTCTGCAAACAAATTGAATAATGACGGTTTCTTACAATAAGATCTCTACATTTTTCTTTCATATCTCTGAAATGATGCGTTTGAAAAATCATTTAGGGAATGTGAATATTTTTTACACAACCAAAAATGCTATTTTTAAATAAATAGTTTGTTATTAATATGTTTTTTATGGAAAAATTGTTTTGTTTCAATTTAATTTCAGTTGGCAACATAAATTGAATACGGCGAATGAGTTGGATCCGAAACATCATGATGTGGCTGTATTGATAACACGCAAAAATATTTGCGGCAACAATTGTATGTAAGTATAATAAATATATTTCCCCATGAAGTTAAACAAAGTCAGTATAAGTTACTATATTTTAAGCAGGCGCGGATCCAGCTTAAGCAATTGCAAGGGGAAAAAAAAATCAAACGATACTTAAATTTTTCTTAACTTTTTGTATGGAAAGGTGGTGATTTTTAAAAATTTTTGGGGGGGAAATTTCCTTTTTTCTTCCCCCTGTATCCGCGGTTGATTTCAAGAGAAAGAAATAATATGAAAAACCCCATAATAATGAAAGTTACGCAAAAATGTTAAAAATTCCATTTGACTTAAGAAATATGGTGACCGATGATTTTAGGCATTTTCCAAAAATCGATTTTCCAATACGTCAAATAATTAAAATTAGAAAAACGGGGTTGGTTTTTAAAATCGTAAAAAACCGCTAAACCGTTTTATAAATCGCAACAAAACCGATAAACGGGTTTTAAAATGACTTTTGTTTTGTTTATTTTAATTTATTGCTGGTTATTAGTATGTTTCTTTATTCGAAGTTAATTTACCATAAAAGAAATTAATTAATAAATTTGAATATTTATTTTATTTCCCCAGGACTCTGGGCTTGGCCAATGTGGGTGGTATGTGTAAACCGAAACAATCATGTAGCGTAAATGAGGACAATGGTATCATGTTATCGCACACTATAGCACATGAACTGGGGCATAAGTAAGTCAAATTTATTTATTAATTTTATGATTTATTACAGTCTTATAAAATTCAATCGCCCTCAAAGCATTCAAAAGATGTTTCATAAATTCAAAACATAATTCCATATAAAAAGTGTATATATGACTCACCATGACTATATTTTTCTGTCATAATGCTGAAAGCAAATAAATAATACTTGTTATAATTTATTAATTTAAAAACTGAATCTAAAACCAATCGAATGAAAAACCATAGACATGTAGGGTGGTTGTTTAAGCGTTTTTGATAAAAAAAGGTAGAGGTCATATTTGAAATTGTAAGGATTTTTTTGTAAGCAAATAAATATCTTGTTAATAACACCTGCTAAGTTTGCCTGTGGTTTACAGGGAGAGGTAAGTGATTTCATAAAGTCAATAATAAAATATATACGTAGCCAAAAATGTATATGGCAAATTTGGTTCTAAATATGATAGAAAGTGCTCGGTGAAGTTAGTTCTTTACATAAAAGGAATCTTAATGCAACATTTAAATGTTGTGGCATTTTTTCTTCGTTCAATAGCCAACTCTGATATTTAACAGCAGTCATCTCTGATTATTTCAATTATTGGAAATGGAGTGATATATAAAGAAGAACGTTTTATAACTGTGAAAACCCATTACGAAAATTGGGAAGCTTCCGACGAGGGAAATTTCATTTTCAACGATATTTCCATATGAATAGGTTTGTGAATAATCAGTTTGGTTAAATTTAGACCTATAAAAATTCCAAACGCGATCCCTTAGAAACAAGTGCGTCCACAACACGCAATGGCATGATTAGCCTTACTTCTTTGAAACTGAGACCAGAATTGCAGTTACTGTGGGTGCAGTAATATGATCATGGATCTGATATGCAGCAACAGGGATCTGAACGACAAGTTTCAGCAGGACGACGTCACCTACCACATTATTTATAAAACAATCGATTTATCAAAAAATGCAGATGTCACCTAGCTACCAAGAAAATTATACTTTACTTCAAGCGATTGTATGCCAGAAACAATTCGTGAGCTCATGATCGGGATCCTACGTATCATAGGTTAGATACCGGCATTTCTCTGTCAAAAAGTCAACGAAAATTTCATTCAAAAGCAACGGCCTCTCATCAGAGCTACGGGTGCCATTGTTCGGATATTTTATTCCATACTTAATTCAAACAGGTCTGTTTTAAAATACAATAAAAATATCACAACTTGCTTAAGACAAACGTGAAAGAGCTTTATAATTTCGTTTGTAATTTATACAATATTTATATCCGACGGGACAAATTATATTGTTACGTTTATTACCACAATAAACGTTAAGTTGTATGGTTCGTTTGATTGCAAATATTAAAATACACACTTCTTTATGATTTTATCAGTACACAACTTTATTCGGCAATTAAGACTCTATTTATAACTGTACTAAGTACTAATTCACACTATACACTTAACACTTTTGTACGCACAGAAATTCACTGTATGAAATATTAAAGTCAACTATATCTCTTCTGCGGTGGACGGCGCCTTTATATACATATCACGGCCGCTTCTTGAAATGTCCCGAACATACGCGAAATTGCCCATCATTTATTTCAGTTGCTGGCTTAGCAGTCTTGTATATGTATTTGTGTGTGTATGTCTTTTGTTTACTTTTTCTTTCTGTAGCAATTGTTTTTGTTTCTACATTGAATCGCGGTTCGGCGAATTTCTGCTACGCAATTTGTTTTTGCTTTATGTTTATGAAATTGCGCATTTGTACAATAGGTCTTTTCACACATCTTTGACTATTACTTTGTAACAATATATATTTTGGATCCTTATTAGTAGGCAAGATCAATTAACGATGCCGGTCAGTCCGATGTTGAAGTCACCCTCCTGACAGAAATATACAGAATAACCTACAATCTTTAAACTAGGGCCATTTAATTAGCCCGTTCAGCGAGTTTTCGATATTTGAAATTATCAATATCGATCGAAAAGTTACTCAGATATGGGAAAAAAGTAATTTTCTGGGAGTGTTCGGTCTTTTCACTGTCACAGGGAAACGATTATCCGCAAGCCCTTTAAGTTTGCATATTCTCATCAACCAAAGGCCCCCAGATAAAATTACTATAATAACTAAATAAATAACTTACTGACCCAATGGTTGGACCCAATTTAAATTTATTAAAAAAACCTAAAAACAAAGGAAACCAAATTCCTCCAAAGGCCGAAATTTTACAAAAATATTGCAAAAAATTCGAAACGCTCTATAAATTTCAACTTCATCATAAAATCGAAAAACTGGGATAAAAAAATGTTAATAGCCAAAATATTATATTAATTCATACCAACAACAATAAGGTTTTTGCTTAAATCGAAATATTTATTGAAATTTTTAAATGGCATGAAAAATAACGCTCCAATAATTGACGTACATATTTCTAACAAATCAGCTGAACACCACCTCATAAGCCACTGAATTCCGTTTTTAGAAAATATTTACATTGACAAACCACGTTTGATTAATTTTCGAAAATAATTCAATATTTTAACGGGCATAAAAACTTTAAGCGCATAAATTAATTGAAGCCGTCATATCAAAGCAGACAAACCATAAATCTTGTTGCTAATTAAATTTTAATTAAATAAATTTATAATCTAAATGGTAACAGATTGTTAGGAAATTTTTAAAAGACGTAACTTGTGAGAGGAAAAACTACTAACAACTAAAACCTGATAATATCACTGCTGAAAGTCATTTGTAATTATCGAGTAATTTAAATTAATTAATGCTTGTTTTAGTTGTTTTCAATTTAAAATTAACTGGTTGATAATTATTTACAATATTTTGTAAGTCTATTCAAATGTTTAAGGTAACAACCACAAAAGATAAATTAAAAAATATGCAACAAATAGCAAAGTCATAAAAATAATCGCCAATATTTAAGACATATTTGCTAAGATAAACAGTGACCGAAGCCGCTGCTCGGCCAATTGTCAAAACGCGGCTAAGACGAAGATGAAGCACAGTTTTATCGAGTTTATAAAATATCATATAAACTCATTTCGAAATCATATCAAGTTTAGACTTCAACATTTCATATAAACATATCCCATTATAACAAAGGGATAATTAATTTTAGATTTGCTCATGCTGTACAGAAGTCCTTGGAACAAGAAATCAATGGCATACAAATAAGTGCTGCTCGATTTCATCTGTAGTGCTTGCATTGCCCAGGAACATTTAAACTAAAATTCTTAAAAATGATGCCTTGCCAATTTTAATCCAGAATAGATTCATATTTGGATATTTAAAATGTTATGAATAAGTAGCTGTATCGTGTGAGCAACACAACCCAAACAGTCAGTGTCCAAATTGCTTCTCGATAAAGATTATGGTCTTTGGCAAAACTAATATCGAATGCCAAAGCCAATTAATCGGTTAAAGTTAAACCCTAGAATTGGTGTCATCGTACTTGAAATACTTAGCACGCTATTACTTTTCTTAATCATTAAATGTACAAATTTTTTCTAGAGAAAAATGCTACATATAATTGAGTAACACTTTCTAAATGTTACTTACATTTCTACAAGAATTGCCAGCTAGCTGTTTAAACAGTGTCGCGCATATGTATAAAAATGAAAATATAATTGCGGCTAAAACATGTAACATATTTTACTGTACTGTGTAAAATATTTAGAAAAGAACCTGTTGTTTATTTACACTCATCTTATTTACACTTACAATATTTTTGCGGAAAAGGAAACGCCAAGTCTCGAGCATATAAACGGGTGAAGATCGCGTTGTAGTGAATCACACCACACAGATTTGGGGAAAATCCTAGACATAAACGAAATTTGTGGGAAAATTTCAGAGTTTAGTTAAATTCGACTTTTGGATTATTTTTTGTGGGATTCCACGACTTTGGTAAATTTTGTATTTTCGGTTTTTGGCGAATCCGAAATTTGAACATTCAATTATTGTCGGGTTTTGTAAAATTTCTTGTCGAAATTTTGGTTTTTCATTAAGTTATAATTAGAAAATATTAATATTTCTATTTTCGATTCTTTGGTGAATTGTCGAATTTCTGGTGAATCCGATATATACAGGGTGTCCGCCAGCAAGGTATATTACTTTGTTTGTTTATAATTCTTGATTAAATGAAAGAGAATGGATCGTATATTGATAAATGTTTTATTTAATGTCGACAATTATATATGGAATATAATATCAGATGAATGTCCGCCTCTGTTAGCCTCACAAATGCGAGCCCTTTTGAACACATTTTTCATTACATATTTTGTTTTGTTCCTTGAAATAACTTGTTGTGGAAGGAGGTCTCACAGTAATTCCATTGTAATCCTGGCTGTATGCGATGTGGCACCGCCTTGTTGAAACCACATGTTAGTCAAGCCCAAAGCATGCAGTTGTGGCGTTAACAAGTTTTCAATCATATCACGATATCGCTCTCCATTGACATTTACTGTTACGCCGTTTTCAGTTTCAAAGAAGCAAGTTAAAATGATTCCTCCTGACCAAATTGCACACCAGACAGTTAATTTTAATGGATGCAAAGGTGACTGATGAATAATTTGAGGGTTTCCCATTGCCCAGAACCGACTATTCTGTTTATTCACATAACCATTCAAATGAAAATGTGCCTCGGTGTCACTCATTATGATTTTTTCATGAAAATCGGGGTTGTCATGGGCAAACTGCAGCATCCTATTGGCGTATATACGGCGGCGTAAATAGTCTTCTGGAAGAAGCTCTTGTGTCAACTGAATCTTAAATGGAAACAAATGCAAATCTTTGTGCAAAATTGTGGCCAAAGTTGTTCTTTGAAGACCAAGCTCCTGGACATGGTGTCGAATTGAGGTTGATAGATTGTTTTGAACACTTTCATTAACAGCAATAATGTTTTCAGCCGATCTTGCAGTACGTTGTGCTCCATGCTCGGGCCTATCGGCGGACACCCTGTATATATACTTTATGGCGTCAGCCAGCACAAGCATAGACGTGTATATCCTTTTTAGAAGGGTACGAAAACATTGGGTTTAAGAGATAAAATAAGTAACGTGTTGTTTCATCAATAAAAGGTGTCACTACATGCATCCATTTATGCAATCATATAATTCAATGATTATAAATCAATAACCTGCAATCGCTTCTTTTTATGAAATGGCTCAATGTTTAAAATACCTTCCAAGAATCTATAGGATCTTTACAATTTCTAAAAGAGCTGTTGAATGTCGCTAAAAGATGATTATTGAGCTAAAAGAAATTATGTTGTTTCAATGATATCTGGAATATTTTGTTTGGATTGTATGATTCTTGGAAGTACCCTAAGTCCATAAAACTGGTGCCATGATTAAAAGTATCTTATTTACAACGAAAAACAACGTCTGATCTAAATTCTAATGAAATTGCGTTTGAAAAATTGATTATTACCTTTAATAACTTACAACAATTACTTATATTGCAAGCGTATTTGTTGCTGCTGTTGCTATTTATATTGCGATTTTATGTTAAAGTTAAATCCATAACTACCGAGAAAAAATAATTAAATTGTTTTGCATGTTTCGACACAAAATATATGAATATTGATTTTTAAACACGAATTCGTTTACGGTTATATAAATAATTAAACAAATTTTTAATGACTGCAAAGTCAACCTGCCTGAATTGCTGAAATCGTCAAAACATGACTCGCCGCCACCGGGTATAGAAAACCAAGCAGTCTAGCTAGAAAATCGCAAAATAACAATAACAAAATTAAAAATATTAATGACAACAATATTATGAGCAACACCAACAACAATTGCATGAAATAAATTTTACAATTAAGTTGTTTTCTATTAATCAAGAGACTTCGAAATATATACATACATATGTATATGCATTAACATTGTTGATCGCGCTAGACTAAGCGGCACTAGTTTTATTGTGCACCAGCTGAGGAAAAAAAAACTGAATAAAAATGAACAAAAAATATCCCACACTTTTGCATATTTTAATTTTTCACTCTTCGCCACACATGAAAGGGGCATGTACGACTAGATGCATATAAATACATACTTATGTAGGTTTATTATTGCGTTACAATATTTATTTGCAACCTCTTAAGGTAAATATTTTGTAGATCCATTTAGGTAGGAGCGTATAATTAATATTTTAATTGTTAAGTAATTTCAATCTTTAGGCATGAGTTCGTTTTTTCTTTCTATTCAGAAAGAAAGAAAAAACGAACTCATGCCTAAAGATTGAAATTACTTAACAATTAATAATATTTGTAGTTCGGAAAAACAATAAAAACTTATTAATATTTTAATATCTGACCTTTAGCGAGCTGAAAGAACGATTTTAAAGGCCCTAGACCACATATGGGAACGTATAGCGACTGATTTATCCGATGTAGATTTTAGAATTTAGCTTCATAAAGTCAGTGAAATCCGTTCATGAATAGCGTAGAAATTAGTGTAAAGCAGCGACTGCTTTTCAGCAATAAAAATCAATAAATAAATTTAAAAAAATTGATTTCCACCAACAAATTGAAAAATATCGAAATATCAATAGGTTAACAAATGAACAGCCCCAAAGCTATCCCCGTATTTGAGAGGAGAAATTATGGCATTCGATATCGTTCGAAATTTGAATGAATTTATATTAAAATTTTAGTGAATTTATATTAAAATCGGAGGTTCGTCGAACCAGATTTTGCTACTTTGATAAAGAGTACATCGGATTCGACCCAACCGTATAAAGCATTTTTCCTCGTTTAATATTTATTTGTGCAAATTTATTTTCACTGCTTTTCGCATTATAAATATGTTAATGCACCTGTTAGAATGGTTGTGTATTACTTTTAATTGTATGAATATAAAAATATTCAGTTTTTTATGAACTTAAACTTGTTTAATGCTTTTTGTTATTTCGTCGTCTAATAGAAGGGGAAGTTTTCTAGAAGAACATTTTTTTAATTAAGAAAATTATTTAAACAAAAAAAAATTTTTTTTTTAATATTAGTACTACGGAAATAAAAAAATTAAAGCAATATTTGAAAGTATTTTACAACGTTGACCAGGGCTTGTAATAACTTTCTATGGCAAGAGCCACTTGGCTCTTATTAGAAAGTGATATTCATCTGATCCTAAATATGCAATAATCGCCTCCTAATAGAAGTTGCTCACTAGCAGCGACTCTTACGGTAGAATTGGTAGATACGTGTTGTGCTCTTAACATTATTTGCATAAAGAAATGAAGTTGATAGGTGCAAATATGCTCCTTGTCATCTAGGACTCCTGCGAAAGTTTTTAAAGAATTTCCGAAGTCGTCGGAAGTTATTTTTAATTACTTCAGGGCGCATAATAAATTAAAGGATTTATTGCATATTTGAATTCGAAAGAAATAATTTACGAGTTGCAACCATTGCTACTGTGTATTACGAATTTCGTTGCTACGAAAGAGCGAAAGATTTCTGTAATCTATCGAAAAATAAAAATCCCTTCTGAAATAGCAACTCTATATTAGGAAGAATAAAAATCCCTTTCAAAAGTGTGACTGTGTATTACGAAGACAACCCTGAGATATGCAAAAAGCGTTAGGAAATGGCTATTTTGCTTTAATATAAATAAAAGTTTATAAACTTAATAAAGTTCACATAATAAGTGTTTAGTAATGTTGATATTGGATAGGTTTTAATATTTGTGTTCTTCTCATAATTATTTATCTTTCTTTTTTTGCATTTCTTCTTGTAACTTTAGCTGCAGTGCTACCAAGTTTCCATATTTTCCCTCATTTTTTTATAAATACAACTCTGCCATCGTTTCGAATGAGTTATTATGTTCACAAATGCCTCGTAATTGCAGCGGACAGATTTTAAATTGAGCTATACAATTTGGTGTTCACACATATGCAATTTGATACTTGAGCATTTCTTCATGACCCGACAATGAGGTTTGAAAAACCTTGTAAGAATGTGTTATGCGTTTTTACATACAATATTTCCAATTACAACGAAAGAGATAGCTAAATTGGTAACAATAAGATTTGTTGTTCCTTTTGTGTAATTGTGGTAATGTTGTTGTAATTTGTCGGAATCTCGTTAGTGTCTATCACGTTTAATGTGTTCATTTTACAGAAATTATCTGCTCACTAAACACACTTCATCAGAGTTGCATTATGAATTTGATTCAATTTATGGTGTGATTGGGTTCTGATTGCTCAATTTTTGAATTGAAATCTTGTATGGTAAATTGAGTTAAATTTAGGCCTTAATTGCGTAAATCTCCTAATGGCGCGTTTAAGGCGTATGTGTAAACATAATAGTATGTATTACGGTTTAACATTTAGTATCGTTTCTAGATTCTTCTTAAGAACTGCAAAATATCTTCACTACTTAAATTTGAATTTACTTTTTATTTTATTTTTTTTATTTACTGTGCGAATATTTTTTTTTAATAAATAACAGTTTAATATAATATGAAAAACACATATTTAACCTTAAACTTGACAAATTAAGCTGAAATTACAAATTAAGCTGCTTTTCGTTTCGAAATGAAAAGATTTTTCGAAAGAAATTTCCGAATCAATATATCAAAACAATCAAGATGTATTGGAAAAATTGATTAATTTGCCATTTCAGCCTAGATTTTAAATTATACGATAAGGTTTTAATTTAAGCTCGCTCATCTTTGGAGGTGACAAATGCACAACATGTAGCTTAACCCAACTTGTTTCGTACACAACAATTGACATTCCCATCTCGCAAGCCCAGGTAAGAATTTCGATATTACATCCTTGCGCCAAGTAACTGAAATTATTCACTTCTTTAGTATAAAAGGTGATACCTCTTACGATTCTATACAATATTGTTATGGCTAAGATCGTTTCGCTCTATTTCATCTTTTAGCAGTGTCAACAATAAATTGAAACTATCTACCTACAATCTACATTCATTCTAGTTACCTTAAAATAATTATGTTTTATCAATTGCACGTACACTCGTCTTCATGGCAAATTACATTCACTGGACGAACCCATCATTTTCGATTACTTCATATACTGAAGCTGTAAGACGCTTTTTTTAGCAATTACTGCTACAAAATTCTCTAAGTCTGTATTTTTCAGTAATAATTTATCAATGTAAATTTTAATTTTGACATGTATCGAAACGTCAATACCAGCTGCTTATGTTTTCATTATAATTAATCAGCTGCTACACGGCGACAATTAACCTAACAAAAAATCTTACAAGATCAATGTTAATTTATTTATTTAAATGTTACAACTCAATTACAAATAGTAATCCAAATTGTCGAGAATAGTAACGAATTCTCGTTGTATTGAAATAGATTAGAAAGCCTACTCTGTATTATTATTAGGCATACAAATTCTAATGATTTTCTTTTCTAATCGAATTACGTAGTAAGCCCCCATGCTGGATCTTTGGTGGGAAGCTAATCTACGATCCTCAGATTAATGCAGATTTTGAGCATCATTGTATATGTAATGCTATGATATTAATACACTCGGCCTCTACTTTCATTTTGCTGGGTTCAATAGAGAAGATACATGTCGGAAAAATATAACTCGAGCTGTATTTGGTCAATTAATAAAAATAATAAGAAGACTAGAATTTTTTAACAACTCTGGCAACTGCATTATGCGCTGTTATCTTTTCACAAGTTACGGTTTTCAAAATATAAAAAATCGGAAACAGTTGATGCTGGGTGGTATTCTTCTCCCCTTTTTAAATGGTTTTATTAGGAACTATACACTTGTTAGTGAAACAATAAATAAATTCATAATAAATCTTGTCATTTTTGCCTCCCAAAGTAATTGCACCAATAAACATTGGTAAGATTGAAGAAAAAACATTAGACAAATTGTTATAACTACTTAGTTATTTACATGCATGTACATATATGTATGTGTGTGTGTGTGTGTGTGCGTGAGAGTGTGTGTATGTATGCAGAATATCTATTTGGTCTGGTGATTTGCTTTGTTTTGTTTAACATTTTCATAAAAACTTGTCTTTTATGTAACAAACGTTTTGAAGTAGGCGGTGTATTGCACCAAAGAGGTCAGTCAGACACATTAACGTGCAGGCTGATAGTTGCATGTTTTACATTTTGAAACAATGAAACAAAAATTACATCAACTGATATACATACATACATCCATACATGTGTATAAATCAATAAAACGCATTTAAATCAATGAAAACTCAGTATAAAATTTAATTAATGTAGAGTACGTTTGCTTTAGGGTGTGGTTGTTGGTCAGTATGACGTGAGCAAAATGCATTTCATTCAGTTTTTTAAATACAAATACAACAAACTACTTTGTTTTTTTAATTCATTTTACTATGTACGTATGTATGTTAATTACTGACAACTCTGCTAGATTTTTATGCAAGTGTATAATTTACAATTTCATGTTTGAAATCTTGTTTGTGTTCAATTCTTTTTTTTCATATATTTGTGTCATTTGAGTTTATTTCCGTTTAAATGTAGGCTGCTTTTAAATTCGACTCCACGCATTCAAAATTTTAGTATCCTCATATTCATTTAAACACCTCCAGTTATGATGTCTTTCAACAAAAACACAACAGGTGGTACTGCTACGTTACGGCATAGCAGTAACGTACGTATGTGTTTATTGGTTAACAGCATGTTTGTATATCAAGAGTGTTTAAACATTTTTGAATTGCTACTACTTCATTTATTTCGTTTATACAAAAGCAAAGCAAATAACAGCTCAGCTGTCATTATAAAACATATGTGTCCATGTACATAATTTGGGCCGATCATTGCACAAATCGTTTAAGTCCATACAACAAAATGAATGTTAGCAGCTTGGCCAAAATATATTATTTGTGATTCAATCATTAGTAAAACTGATGTCATCTTCAACAGCTGTATAAATGGATTCGTTACTATAAGTTGGTGTAATTTTTTATATTAATCATGTTCAAGAGGGCCAATGCATCTTAGCAGGTCCATTAAAATTTAAATTTTGATCCAGAGAATATCGCCGCTATAAACGAAAGTGTGGAAAAGACCCAAATTTATAGATTGGCAGTCGGTCGCAGGAATCGGGGCTCTGTCCTTCTACTACGTGCGCAAAGATTTTGGCCTACACCCGTGTAAGATCCAGTTAGTGCAGAAGTTAAACCCACGCGACCTCCACATGCGTCATTCTTTCGCAGACTGGTCTCTAGAGCAGTTGGAAACTGATCCGATGTTTTGTCGCATAATTGCCTTCAGCGATGGGGCTTTCAGTGGTTTTTGTCTTAACGGGGTTGTTAATAACCAAATTGCCGCATATGGTATGAAACCATTCCACAACAGACCCTACAGACTCGATTACATCCAGAAAAATGCACTGTTTTGGTCGGGTTTACACGCTGGTGGCATCACTGAACCTCATTTCTTAAAAAATGAAGCCGGAGCTCGCGTTACGATCAATTATTTTTTTTTTAAAATTCTACCTAAGCATGCGGATTTTTTATACTCACGTTGAGGCACGATGTCGTTATTGGAATGAAAAGTAGTTCAAGATCAAAAGAGATCACAGGTCTGCGTGGTCTTCTTTTATGTTCTGTGTTCGTTTTGAAATCTGCGGTTGGTTAGATGTGTAAATTGTAGTTTTACCCCAGTGTAGTTAAATTTTCATTCAACAAATTTAAAGAAATTTTGATTTCTTACGTTACGCGACCACATTTCAGTGTAAGCAGTGAGACATGTAGAAGACAAGATTAACGTAACTGAAAAAACCGAAATTGAAATAACGTAAAACTTTTCTATAACTTGCATAAGATCATTAGTAGGCTACACTTAAATATTCATTAAAACATTCTAAACAAATTCTAAAAAAAAATTAAAACTTCTGTAAAATTTATTTTTTACGGGTTTCGTAATATTTTTTTCTTTAAAACCAGTGACAAATAGACATTACCAGATACAAGTAATTTTTTTTTATTTATTCAGGAAGTATTTGGACACTTCCATTTAAGATTTTTCTAAACTGGACTTAACCGAGTTATCCAGTAAACGTCTTGCTTAATAATTCGGTAGTCTCCACTATAGCCGAAAATGGTGAGTTTATTTCAGGCAACCGATTTGTAATTTACGACTACCTTACTCTCATTGAGTCTCGTGTGTGAACTGGTATCTGTCGATATTCTCAGCATATCCCCTTTTTGCTAGTTCGCATGTAGCTTCATTCCCAGCTGTGCCTATATGTCCTTTAACCCACATATGACACATCTTAAAGAAAACATCTTTTGTGGATGCTCATAGGAAAGAAAGTTAAGTTAATAATGCTCATTTGTCCGGATAGGGACACTTATGTTAAACCGATCTATCATATATTATTTCGTCGTTGGTAATATACATCCAATATATTGTTAAGATATGAGCAAAAACTATTTTTCTCGCATTTCTCTTTGCACTGTTTAGTTTTCTTTGATAAAACTATATCTTGATAATGCAGAGAGAAACGCATTTGTTACTACCCAGTACCGTGTTAACGGCTTATGCTAACAAAAATCTACACCGTACTGCTAATTTTGCATCAAAGCAAAAATCGTATTTTACTTAGTTTTTAACTGAATTATATAAAAGTCGACTACAGCCCACTTGATTTTTTATTTGAAAGCGTTTTTGTTGTGTTCACTGATCCAATGTGTATGACATTTAAATTAACTATTAAGTAAATGTTTATGTGATGATTGATCTGATATTATTATTAGTTTGGCAGGTAGTTTTATATTCAGTAAATCAAAATTGTAATCTGAGTTTGTATAAATTTAATAGATTTTCTTACAATAATTATATTGTTAAACTATACGATTTGAAAGAGTTAAGGCATACGAAGGCAACACCACAACTGTCCGACCTGACACACAACTAATGACACTTGAAGAAATTATAGTTCTGAAAACATGCAACATTACAAAGCTTAAGTTGTAGGCATTAAACACATTGACCACAGCAGGAAACACGATTAAATAACGATGGCCACAAATGCCGCCCTGTAGCCAGCAGCTGTTGCAGCAATTCATTTATATTTCAATGGTGCCACTTTTGATTTTTTACTCTTTTAAAGATCGATTTTTCTTTATTAGAACAAGCCGTGTGGGTGAGCGGGCCTGCAAAGTTGAAAATATATTCGATGCATCAAGCTTTTAATTCTTGGTCGAGTCACACATTTTTTATGTCAGTTACGTCATTTTTGAAGTCACACAGAAGTGTGGATAGATGTATTTCGGTAACTATTATCATTTTCGATTCAATACTTTACCAGGCGACATGAAAGCTGTAGGACAATTCTGCATCAAAAAGTCAGTTTTAAAAAAATATCCCAGTCATGTTATTTTCACGGTTGTGGCACGTATATGAACTTTTTCAAATAAAATTCGGTAATAATTTGTACCAATTATCACGTACTCGAACACGTATAATATTTATTTGCCAACAAATATATCTTAAAATTGTAAATTTATATATTAGCGGTATTCAGTGTTTATTGCAAAAAGTGCAAATACAAAATATGGTAGCTTCTTTATAAAATTCAACAGAAATTTTTTGTATTTTGTTAATAAATTTTAACAATATGAAATTATTTTTACATTTTAGTTTTGGCATGTTTCACGATACGGCAAAAATTGGTTGCCACCCGCGGGTGGGGCCTATAGTTCACATAATGACACCAACATTTGGAGCGGATACCCTACAAGTGTGTTGGTCAAACTGCAGTCGAAAATTTATAACACATTTTCTTGAGTAAGTAAAAAGAGAATATGAAAAAACACAGATATAGAAGAAAAAAAATATACACCTTTCAGTGAAGGCCTTGGGGAGTGTTTAGATGATGAACCGACCGATATCAGCGAGTATGCTTATCCGGACGAGCAACCAGGACATAGATTCAGTGCTGAGGTACAATGTCGCCTTCAGTACAATGTAACGGACAGTGAGGTGCGTGCCTGTTCGTCAATGAACGAAATATGTTCGACATTATGGTGTCGTGTTAATGGTGAATGTATCACAAATATGCGGCCCACAGCGCCGGGAACACCGTGTGGAGATCGTAAGGTTTGTTTTGGTAATTTTCAGATCAATTAAATAAGATTGAAGGACAAATAGAAATGTTGCATGTTCTTTGTCTTGTTCGAATTTCTCTTTTAGTGGTGTCAAAATGGTAAGTGTGTGCTGCAAGAGTCGTTGGAAAAGATCGATGGTGGCTGGGGTAGTTGGACTGAGTGGAGTGAATGCTCGCGGTCTTGCGGAGGAGGAGTGTCGATTCAACAAAGAAATTGCGACAATCCGTTGCCATCGAATGGCGGTTTGTTTTGTATTGGCGAAAGAAAAAGGTAAACGAATAAACTTTCTTAATTATTCTCGCCGACTTATTTTTATTGACGTTTAATTAAGGTATAAAATTTGTAATCCACATGCTTGTCCCAAAGATGAACCTAGTTTTCGTGCTAGGCAGTGTGAAAAATATAATGAGAAGGCCTATCAGGGTGAATTCTATAAATGGCTGCCATATTTTGATAAACGTAAGTATTGTTTATGCCTTGACATATTCAAAACGATTCACAAGACGCAGACTTTGAAATAGACGTGAAAGGGTTTCCTATAGGTCGGGTCCATGTTGACTGACGGTGGCAGTCAACTTTTTGTTTGTGACATCTGTAAAATATGTTGTTTATTATTCAGTCACTGATGATGATCCGGTGATGTTCACCGCTGACCGTAAAGTTGAGCTGGCAATCCATTCCACGACGTGCACAAAATTCGAACATTCGCAGAATTGAATCTGGCGCAAATGGGCTTTGGAGCGTTCGAAAAGCGAGCCCAATTGATTGGCTATTTGAATCTATATCGCATATCATACGATGCCAAACCGCGAAATTTTCACCAATGGCAATGCATTTAAAGAAAGATACTATTTAGGGCCGATTTCAATTTGTTGGCAACATTGTCCCGTACTTTTTTGATTATAAAATCCTTTTCGCCCGAATTGAACGATTTGAACGTGGATAATATGAGGGTGCAAGAGATAGGCGCTGCGTCTTAGTTAGAGAACGTCACAATAGATTATCTAAATAACCGATTTTAGTTGATGGTTATCTTACCAAGCTACCATTATTTGCCCATCAGGATTTTGTGATTTGGTCTCACCACACACACATTTCATTGTGGGATTTTCGAAGAGTAGGTTTATATCAATAAGCAGCAATGGATTAATACCCTTTGAGACGACATAACTCTTGTCATTGCTGTGCCAGTAATTAATCGACAACGTGCCGTCCCAGTGGTCAAGTCATATTACATGCATAATTAAAGAAAAGAATTTCATTAATAGACTTTCAACATGCCCCCGCCTTTATTCGAAACCTCTTTATGTGCTCAAGACAGCGAAGATTGAACATTAACATTTCCACTCACTTATCATCATCTTTTAACAGAAAATCCTTGCAAACTTTATTGCACCGATGAAGATGACACGATTATTGCCAATTGGGGTGATGTAGTTTTAGATGGTACACCCTGTACTTTGGGTACCAATAACATGTGTATCGATGGCATTTGTAGGGTGAGTAAGAGACTAGTCTCGCACGAGCTCTCAAAACATTTAATTAAATGGTATTTCCTTTAGAAAGTTGGTTGCGATTGGAGTGTGGATTCGGACATGCAAGAAGATCGTTGTGGTATATGCGGTGGCCAAGGAGATCAATGTAAGACGGTGAAGGCTACCTTCAATGAAACTCTTAAAGTCAGCGAAGGCTATGTAGAAATTGTCGTACTGCCGGCAAAAGCTCGTCATATTATCATCAAAGAAGTGGGAAATTCAGCCGATTTTTTGGGTGTTGCCAAAGCAAACAGCAGTTTGTTCTATTTAAATGGTGACAGTTTGATATCAATGCCGGGAGAATTTTTAATAGCAGGTGCAGAAAGTTTTTATGATCGTGTCGATGATCAGGAGATTATAAAAATACCACAACCCATTCAACATGCAATAGCAATATATGTAAGTTTTGAAATAGTGTCGATGATTGTGGCGATGAGAGCAAGATTGGCGTAATCCACAAAAACAATGAGGATACCAATATATGTAGACTTATCACTTCCAAGCGTACCCTTTACAGATTTTTCAGTACCTGAATATTGATTCTGAAATTTATTCATACATAGCACTACCTTGTTCTATGAAAAAAACATGCAAATTTAATGATTGTCAAAAAAGTCTTAATATAACTCCGTTAGATGTGTGGATTAGGCCACTCTTGCTCCCATCGCCTCAATTGTACTTGTACGCTTTTTAAGTTGGAATTATTTATTCTTTTTGAAGATTATTGTTAGAGGTGTTGAGCCCAACGAAGGTATTTACTATGAATTCACTTTACCCGCTTTGAATGTCAGTTCATCCAAACACTATTTGTGGAAATTAAGTGATTGGTCCTCTTGTTCGGTGTCTTGTGGTGGCGGTTTACAGTATCGCGAGCCTAAATGCTATGAAAATGGCACAGGTAAGACGACTGAGTTTTCATGTAACTTGTTGTGGTAAAAGTTTTGTTTTTAGTTTCTTCCGATATAGAGCTTTGTTGGGCTTTTGCCGAAAATGCTCTACCTATGCGTTTAACTAGGAAATGCAATGAGACACCTTGTCCTGCTCATTGGATTACAGGTCCTTGGCAATTTTGCCCCGTTACTTGTAAAAATGCAGATGCTCCTTTTCCCGTAAAGAGAAGATCTGTGATGTGCCTGGATCAGAATGATATTGTGATACAGGATGACAAATGCAATGCAGTTAAGAGACCAAGCGAAACTGAATACTGTGAACATAATTTGCCCGATTGTAGTATAAAAGAAAAATTAAATAGGTTTTCTATTTAATAGTATTTTGTTTTTAAATTAAGTTAGATATAAGAGTTTTAAGGTAAAATATTAATAAATATTCCATGTCCAAAACTTTCAAGTTTTACTTTATAATTTAAATAAAATCTCTTGTAAAGATCGTGTGTACTTTAACTATTGTACTTCGTAGATAAGAAGGTTACTTTAAACTAATTGTAAGTTGTTCATACAAAAACATATTTTCTAGCATTTATAACGTAATATTATTTATTTAATTTATTCTTATTTTTAGAGAAATAAATGTACTTAAATGTTTGTTTGTAACTTCAAATGCTAATAATTTGTTGACATTTTAAGGAGACTTTTCAGAAAAGTTTTACTCTTAAAGCCACAGTACTAAATAGTTTTAATTTATTGCATTACGTATTCTTAGGCAATATTTAGGCGATAATTGGAACGTTGTAATTTGCATCATTATAAATGATTGTTACTTTTAAGAATAAGAAGATATATAAATTAATAAAAACAATGCGTGGTCTTGCCCTAAATAGGCCGCGTTTAATTTTTTAAACGAGGAATGTTTAAGTTGTATTTTGTATAACCCTCACGAAAGGGCATAAATTATAATGGCGTTTTCCTTTCTAACAGAAATGTTACATATGTATATGCATGCTTGTTTTTTTTTTAATATGCAACTCGAAAGCTCGTTCCTTTCGAAATATGTTGCACAAAAAACTGCAGAATATGATACATTATTTGCGCTTAGCTTAAAGTTTAGGGTGAAATACTTCCTTTTTTACAACTGTGTTAACTACATTGTTTGCGCAAAGGAGAGACTAACACTACGTCTTGAGTAGCCAAATAAATTTTTATTTAATGTTATTAATTGCTTTCACTTTGCAGTTTTTATTCAGGCTGACAAGCAGTTTTTTGTGTTTTTATTAAAAATTGGTAAATATCGAGTTATGCCACCTTTGTAGTGGCTGTGCGATAAGTCACTTTTCTAATTGTTTAAACTTAAAATGTTAAAAGGAATTATGTAAGAACAGAAAAATAAACAGTTTTTTGATAAAAAAAAAATAGTTTAGTTTTCCAATTGCTATATTTTTGAAAAATAAAATATAATAAATAATGTCTAGTAAATATTAGACATTTGTACACATTTTACCATTTTTTGCAGTTCATATTCTTCATGTTTTAATATTTTGGTAGTAAACTAATTTTAAATAAAAATTTGATGTCGTTACGAAATAATTATTTTACTCACTTTTCCATAATTCCTCTGTTTCTATCTGCTGCGTTAAAAAATTCTTTATCACACACAAGTAGGTATGTTTTCCTTTTTTTTATTTAAAAACTTAAATGAAACTTTCTTGAAAAAAACCTTTATATTTCTTCATTTATTTAATTTCTTTTTCTATTAAAATAATTTATCACTCTTTTCTGTATGGAACAGCTTCTTTAAAACTGAATGGTTTCATAAAAGAGGTGGTGCCCTCTTCATTTTCTAATACTTCTGTTGTTTAGCTTTCCACAATAAAACTTTTGCTAAACACAAAACTTACATTACATAATTGAAACTTTTTCTGTGGCTGCTGGTGCCATCTTTATTTAATTTTACACAATTTTCACCACAGAATAACGCACACACCTTTTCACCTCAATCAGCAGAAGTAACAAGTTAACGAACGAGCAAACGAAAGTGGAATACCGACCGGCGTAAATTTACTGTTTTACTAAACTTTAAACACGTTTTTCTTTAACTCGATAAAAGTTTTTTTTCTACTTTCTATCAAAATCTATTCAGTGAACGGTAATGAACTATTTTATATAAATTATTTTTAAATTAATTAACTTTTAGAATATTCCTGATCGCTTTTGCTCAACCACCCTTACTAGACAACCGAACCGTACTAAACTTGCCCGCAAACTAAGAAAATTTTTACAAGAACTCGTCAAGATCTCCCATATATGCAAGAATAAAGAGAGATAGAACATAACGTTGGTGTGATTGTGTGTGTAATGAAGAAGGAAGTGCTATTATGAATGATAGTTTTGTTTGCAGTTTTATTTTTATTATTGTTTTTGTACTAACGATTGTTACGGTAATAACTAAGTTTTGTTAATTTGTTTGTGTTGTCAAATACATATTGTGTTTGCGTTAAGACCCAACAGCATAATTCATATTTATTGAATTGTAAATTTTTAGCGAATAAATTCAAACGGGACAAATTAACAAAATTTATTTCTTAAACAGTTTATAATAACTACTTAACTTTATGGAAATCCAAAAAAGTACATTTTCCCATACAAAAATTTAAAAAAAATGGAAGAATTGTTTGTTTCTGTTACACCTTTAATAAATTAAGTTTTTTACGCATCAATTGAATAAGAAATTTTTAAATTTTAAAAGAGTAGGCCATGTATTGCAATTCTAAGCGACAAATATTGTAATCTCGTAACAATTAAATAGTTTAATTTTGAATTTTCAAAAATGGGACGAAAATGAAAAAAAATTTAATTTTAAAATCCAGTGGATTGAAATCCGCCCAAATAGCAAAAAAAAAACAGGAAATGCAGTTACTTAAACAACGTTGAAAGCTTGGGCAAAAATTTAAAAAGACGCACAAATATGGCAACAACGCGTAGAGGAAGGCAACAAATTTGCAGCCATGTTTTAAATTCATTCATATCCTTAGCAAATATGCGCAAAGAAAACGGGGTAAAAGCGAGGGTATGCACAGTCCATCGTATTTTAAAATACCGTCTATTCATATTTCGTCGAAAACTTCAGAAGCAAAGCTCAGCGCCTCCAATTTACAAAAAATACAATGAGGTGTTCGGCTAAGTGGTTCAAAGTTGTATTTTCTAACGGAAAAAGTTTAATATCGATGGACCAATTTTTATTTCCATGACTTAAGACAGGAAAAGATATTTTTGCCAGGAAGACATTGTAGAGAAGACATAGTTGGGGTATGGGGTGTTATAATGGCACTATCGACTTGGTATTTGAAATGGAAAAAATGACTGGGGCATCGAACCAACGAATATTCGAAAACTTGTTTCAGCAATTCAAACACTTGTTTGGATTCATACCGTCAACCTGCCAACACTACAATGCTACAATTCAAACTGACAGAGCTGTAAAGCAGTGGATTCGGCAAGATTTAGAACTATTAAATTGACCTCCATACTCTACGGATCTAAATAAAATAGGCAATGTCTGCAGTGGCTTGTTAGAAAAGTATACGGTTTAGTGTAAAATTAAATACAAAACCAATTTTCTTAAAACAATAAATACAAATCACTTTCTCTATAATTTACATTAGTAATTGCCCGTATATAACCTTTACAATGGAAAAATCTTGTAACTTACAAGACATTCGTTCAACAATGGTAAAATTTCAGTCTCTATTTAAGTAATTAGCAGTGTATTTACATGTATTAAAAAATAAATTTCTCAGCAAAATATTTTGTACTTCTGGAAAACTAATCGGAAAGGAAAATTATCTATCTGAATTATTTATTATAAATTATATTGTTAAAACTTTTTATTTTAAATTTAAGAACAAATTAAATGGAGTAATATTTATTGTAAAAAATATTTATTGTAAAAGGTAAAAGGAATTCTTTTTAAGGATGTGTTATGACTTTGAGAGCACCTCCGTCTTTCACCCTTTTTAAAAGGATTTGTTTTCAAAAAAGACGAACTACAAATTAATTTTACGCACATCTGCCGTTATACGTAAAACTATTCTCAGAGTTAATTAAGATTTCAAGCTTCGAAGTTCATACTTTTTTAAAACTTAAGTTAAGGTCAGACGAGGCGAAATATTTGACGAAATAGACGTAATTATTATGTATTAAATCCCACATGACATAGAGAAAGCAAAATTAGGTACAGTAATATGATAACGTTGCACTTTATGCGAAGTACAGACTTATTTACCTTAATATATAAACTCAAAAGAAGTATACATCGTTTAGTAACTTGCGCTTATTTCCTCAAATAGTTGCCTCATCTCATTACCAATAAATATGTATATTTTTAATAATTAAATATTATGACTTGGCTACTGATTGAAAGCGTTACTTCCTGGCAAATCGAACTGTGTTCACACAAGTATAAACTACTAAAAGGCCTTGTCAAGTTTGGTTTGGAGACAAACCGGTTTCGGCTATGTGCCATCTGTCAACACAGCTACATAGGACAAACAGGCCGAAAAATAAAATCAAGATTTCGTGAACATATAAGAGACTATAACAAGAAGTTGCGTAATCCCGGCTCGACACCAGAATCTAACTTCGCGAACGACATGTTCAACAACAAATGTAATCCAGCTCATATTAGGAAAACGTTACAACTACTACACACACAGCAAAAGGGACGACGACTAAACATCCTAGAAAACATGGAAATATATAAACATAAGACATTTGACGGACGCATCATAAACGAACAAACGAACTCAGATTCAGATGTTATATTCGAACCTCTAAAATTAATCTACAAGACACACAACAAAAATAACGGACAAGCCACTCCAACAACAATACAAACACATTACAAAAATAATAAACAAATTCATAATCCAATAATCACTGACTTCTTTCAACCCCAACAAAAAACACTATAAAGAATTAAAAACAAAGCCCGCACCACAAATTATAATGCAATAAAATAGTAGTCACAATAGTCTAATCTATACAAAACCATCAGGTCCCAATTACAGACAGCTACGTGAAAAAAAAGAATTACCTATAACATCTACCTGCCATCCGAAAACACAAATCCTGATGCAATACAAAGCCATAAAAATCAGTCATCACTTACATCTACCAATCCATACAAAACACCATACAAGCGTTACCTGCTCACACCTTACAGATTCTCACGCTTTACAGAGCTCACATGACAAATAGATACCTGACAAACAATAAAACACTAACGAATTGATGCAAACTTCTCAGAACGAAAAATGACACTGAAGATGGCACATAGCCGAAACCGGTTTGTCTCCAAACCAAACTTGACAAGGGATGACGGAAATTCGTTCCAAGATTCTAGATCAAAACACCCTGTCGGAATATCAAACCAAGAATCTACTAAAAGGCCCTTTTTTGGCCTCCGATTTGAGTCGTTTTATTTTACATTTTTGCTCTCCTTGCAATTTGTTTGCAGCCTTTTCAATCGGTTAATATATGTGTTTTAAAATTCCGTCTCTTTTAATATCTTCGTATGTTTGACTTGTTCTCTGAATGTTTACGAATTTTTGATAAATTTTTCATTTTTATAATTTGTTGAAAATTTGGTGAATTGTTTGAGTTAAAAAATTTTTTTTGTTTATGGCAATACATGTTTTTAATTGCAGTAATTATAATTTTTTAGTTGCGAATTTTATGTTTTCTGTGAAAGAACTTTTCTTTCATTTCGGAATTTTCGGTTTACATTTTTTTGATAAAATTAAGTTCGTTTGGTAATTTTTTTTCGATTGTCTACTCTTTAAATAAGTTTCTGAATTTTTGTAGAATTCATAATTTCGACCTTTCGATTCTTGCTACAGTATACAGCTATTAAGAACTTTTAATTTTTTTTATTTTTGATGAACTTTCATTTTAATTTTTGGCGAAATTTAAATTTTTAACAAATAGGTTTTTTTTCTAAAATATCGATTCAATTTCGCATTTTTCGATAATTTTGACTTTTAGTAATTTAAAATTTTTGTTGGCAATTTTCTAATACGGTAAAATTTTGATTTTGGTTTAATTTCGATTAGTTTCACATAAAATTCGAAAAATCAGCAAGAAATATAAGAACCACAATAAAAAATTTTGAAATTAAAAAAAATCTAAATATAAAAAAAAAATTTCTAAACTTGGTATTTATAGTGTCATTTTACTAAAACTAATATCAAGTAATTTTGAAATTTAATCATAACAATTTTCTTTTCACCAAAATTTTAAATTTCATCATGAATTCGAAATTTTACCAATAACTAAAATCTTATGAACTAAAAAAAAATCATATAAAAGAATTCACCACAAAACAGGAATTCACCAAAAATTTAAAAAAAAAAATTCTCAAAAAAATATAAAATTCACTAAAAAATTTAGAAATTTTAAAGTATAAATTTACTAATCGAAATTAAACAAAGTAATCATAGAAAATCAAAATTTCACCGAATCAGAAAATTACCAACAAAAATTTAAAACTACTAAAAGGCAACAAAAAACCAAATCATCAAAAATTTAAATTTTACCGCAAATTGAAATTTGTCCCGTGCAAACGAATCAACAAAACTTAGTTATTCCGGTAAGAATCGTTAGTACAAAAACAAAAACAAAAATAAAAAAAACTACACCAAAAACTAGCATTCAATTACATTCTCGCTTAATAAGAATTGCATACTTTCTTGTATATATGTAATAGCACTTCCTTCTTCATTACACATACATTCATACCAACGTTATATTCTCTCTCTTTATTTTTGCATATCATGGGAGATCTTGACGAGTTCTTGTAAAAATTTTCTTAGTTTGCGGGCAAGTTTAGTACGGTTCGGTTGTCTAGTGGAGGAGGCTGAGCAAAAGCAATCAGGAATAATCTAAAAGTTAATTATTAAAAAATAATTTATTTAATATAGTTCACTAACATTCACTGAATAGATTTTGATAGACAGTAGAGAAAAAACTTTTATCGAGTTAAAGAAAAACGTGTTTAAAGTTTAGTAAAACAGTAAATTTACGCCGGTCGGTATTCCACTTTCGTTTGCTCGTTCGTTAACTTGTTACTTCTGCTGATTGAGGTGAAAAGGTGTGTGCGTTATTCTGTGGTGAAAATTGTGTAAAATTAAATAAAGATGGCACCAGCAGCCATAGAAAAAGTTTCAAGTTTGTAATGTAAGTTTTGTGTTTAGCAAAAGTTTTATTGTGGAAAGCTAAACTACAGAAGTATTAGAAAATGAAGAGGGCACCACCTCTTTTATGAAACCATTCAATTTTAAAGAAGGTATTCCATACAGAAAATAGTGATTAATTATTTTAATAGAAAAATAAATTAAATAAATGAAGAAATATAAAGTTTTTTTTTTTTAAGAAAGTTTCATTTAAGTTTTTAAATAAAAAAAAGGAAAACATACCTACTTGTGTGTGATAAAGAATTTTTTAACGCAGCAGATAGAAACAGAGGAATTATGGAAAAGTGAGTAAAATAATTATTTCTTAACATGAAGAATATGAACTGCAAAAAATGGTAAACTATGTACAAATGCATAATATTTACTAGACATTATTTTTTATATTTTAACTATTTATTTTTCTGTTCTTACATAATTCCTTTTTACATTTTAAGTTTAAACAATTAGAAAAGTGGCTTAGTATATACTTATCGCCCAGTCACTGCAAAATGTGAACACAATTCCCAAATTTGTCATTTTTCAAAAATCTCGAAGCCTATAAAATAATATGATTTTTTTGCAAAATTAAAATTGTAAAGTAAATGAAAGCATATAATAAAATTAAAAAAAATCTTATTATTACTCACACAAAATAAAAGTAAACGTATTAATTTTTTTTTCACCAGCACTCAGGGGATGGTTTTAGAAAAAAGTTTCCTAATTTCATTAGAGCACATTCCGTTGTAGTAACGATAGAACCATGACACACAAACCAGATTGTGTCGATGTTCCAATAAATCAATTGAGTTGAAAAACATACTGTCGCCGATAAGCATCTTCACCCTCTTGTAGATCGACATGCTTCAAAATAGACTTTGAAGCACCGGCCCATTTTCGGTCGGATAAATAATAAGCAGATCAGATGGAGTTAAGTATCTCTTACACCGTTTAAAATAATCGAGGCTAATGTTTTTTGTAATGGTTAGCATTTAACAAGTGTCTGCCCGTAGTTCTAAGCCTTACTCTATCCAGTGCTGGACATTCACTCGCCATGTGCGCTACTGTCTCAGTTTCTTTCGCAGGAATATTTTTTGAGACTGACCCTTCTCTTCAGAATTCCTCCATTGGCCTATAAACACCGCAGTTCCTACAAAGGTTAAATTCTCCACCTCTTGCGAGGATTCAATGTCCATCTCTATCGAAATCTCATCCTCTCCGCGAGGCTTCCTGATCTATCTCTGTCATGGAGAAAAAGATGTCCACCCACATAGAGCAACCTATGCACGTGTAAGTCTGCATTAAAAATGGAGATCACATACTAGAGCCCAAGCACCCTCTTGACCACGTATCCCTGTTTATCCACCGTGGATTAAGGATTTTATATAAGAGAGTGTCAACTTCTCTCCGCTCGACATAATTAGCCGGAATCCTTGCAGAGACAGAAACCTGTTACCGGCCGCTCCCACGAGGTGGTATAACCTTCTGACTCAGTTATGGCAAGCCATATCTTTGTGCCTGCCAGCTGATGGCCTCTTACGTGCGTTAAAATCTACCCTGTTCGCACTACCACATTCGGAGATTATCGGAAGATCTTGGTTGATCATATTATTCATACTGAGCCTGGTGTCTTCAAGCTTCAAAAGGCTTGATCTATTACTAAATGAAAACGAATAGCAAATGCTGTTTTTATTTGCCAAAGAATAAATAGTGTTTGAAGTCCACCATATAAGGCAATTTAAAAAAATAATAAAATAGTGTAGGGGAAAATACGAATTCTTGCGGTACCCCTGAATTTACCTTCAACTCGTTTGATGAAACTCGTATAGTGCGATCCCTGAGAAAGCTTGGTATGAATCAAAAGAAGTCCTTACCCAGGCCTAAATCAGTAAGTTTTGACAGTACTCAACCATGCTACATTGTATCAAACGCCTTAGATATATCAACAGCCACCCCTTTACTTTCGCCGAAATGGTGTATAGAATGACACCATCTTTCCGAGAGGAAAGCTAGCAGGCCTCCCGTAGGGCGTCTTTTCTGAAAACCATACTGGCGGTCACTAAGACAATAATAAGATTCTGAATATCACATGCTTTTCTTAACTTTAGACCGTGCAGAACATATTGTAATTCATTCAGGTTTGTTGGCCTTTCCCTTTAAGGATTGGCGTTACATTAGCAACCTTCCAACCAATCGGAAAAAGGTCTGGTAATGCACGTGCTAACGTCGTTGAGCACTGTTACAATACAAGTGCAACAATACCGTCTGTCACGAGTGACTTATTTCTGTTGAGATTCGATAGAATCCTTTTAGTTGCACGCACGAGAAAGAATATACTAGGCAATAGTTAGTGGTACTCTGTCGATTAAGGGCAGTGCTTGTAACGCACTTTATATTGATATACTTGCCGATTGCAGTGCAGTGCAGTTTGTAATAACAAAAACAAGATATTTTAGCAGTGCTAATATTATATAAATTGCTCTTGAACAAGGGGCAGCGTTATATAAAAATGAATAAGCTTCTTAACTACTTGGCTCAACAAATTATGAAAACTTTATACGAAATTTTTAAAAGTGTGTAGATAAACTTTTATTGGTTATGAAACTTAACTAATTTTTACGGATTTATCCCTTTCATAAAGTTTTGTGTACCCTCAAAAGGTATTTCCTCAAACAATCATATTACCTTTTAAAATAAATATAAGAATAAAATTAAAGTTTAGTCATTAAACCCAATAAACCAAATAATATTATCATGTAACCAAAAGGATATTACCAAGGTGATAAGTAAAAATCATACGTCTATCATTTTCATATCAGAATTGGTAAGAGCTTGCGTACTGACTGAAAACGGAAAGTGAATTTTGAATTTTCGCGGGCTGTGTACATTCGATTATCGAAAATTTGGATTAGTAGTTTGTTGTTGACAACTGAAAAGGTTAGTCCCGTTTTCGTGTGTTCTTCGATTTTTGACTTGAAAATGGATCAAATAATATGTATTTTTTGGCCAAAAATAACACCCTAATCATGCCTCAACCACCTTATTCACCAGATTTGACTCCCTGCGAATTTTTCCTATTCCCAAAACTGAAGAGACCAATAAAAGGAAAGCGTTTTGCCACAATTAATGAGATAAAGTCAGAATCCAAGAACGAGCTGATGGCCATACCGAAAAGCGCTTTTCAGAAATCCTTCGAGGATTGGAAGAAGCGCTGGCATAAGTGCATTATATCTGAGGGGGATTACTTTGAAGTGGACACAATGGATATTAATGAATAAATAAATACTTAAAAAAAAAAAATTAAACTGCACGTTTTCTTTTGAACAAACCACGTGTGTATGTATGTATGTACGTGTTACATTTAGGTAAAAAAAACTATAGTGAAATCGCTTTGTGCTATATCTCTTTTCCTAATTCCATAGTTTTAGGGAAAAATAAATAAATCAAAAACGAAATCACTTTATACGCTTTAAATCGGTTTGGTATATTTTAGGGTCTAACAAATCAAATACATATAATTTTATTCGTTTTAATGTTGACTAGACAAACCTGATAAAAAGTTCATGCCGTTTCTTTAGACTTGCAGAGTTATGAAAAAACCACAATGCTTACAATTTCAATTCTTTCTTACTTAATTTATATAATTAAAAAAAACTCAAATTTTTATAGACTTCACTAGAGGTGCATGGGGAATTTCACTCCGTTTATGGTGCAATTGCTCAATTTATTAATTGAGATCTTGTATGGTAAATTGAGTTCAATTAATGCCTTAATTTGAAATGCTCAGATGTATATAAATTATTTGCATGCCTTCACTACAAGCATCGACCAGAGAAATGGAGATTATTCTTAGATGGATTAAGTAAAAGTAATTATACATTAGGCGAAAAACGTTCGAAATTTTTTATCAATCTCCACCTTTGTTAGACTTTAGAGCAGGTTTATTATAAAATAAAGGACATTTCAAAATCGGGGTTATTATGGGCGAGCTGTAGCATCCTGTTGGCATATGTAGGGCGGCGTAAATGGAAGAAGCTCTTGTGTCCACTGAATCTTAAATGGAAACAAATGCAAAACTTTGTGCAAAATTGTAGCCAAAATTGTTCTTTGAAGACCAAGCGCCTGGACATGGTGTCGAATTGAGGTTGATGGATTGTTTTGAACACTTTCTTGAACAGCAGTAATGTTTTCAGCCGATCTTGTAGTACGTTGTGGTCCATGCGTGGGCCTATCAGCACCAGTCCCTCTTCGAAATCATTCACTACATGATAAATAGTGCGTCAAAAATTTCACGTAACTTTCTCATCGTCACAGTAATCGATGATTGATTTTCATAAAATGTTTTAACGATTTAAACACGTTGGTTTATCGAATATTTTTCCACAATAAATTTGCCACGTCTCTACTTCACGACTGAACTGTCAAGACTAATGTTTACCAAAATTGCGGCAAAACAAAGTAGTATACCTTCCCGGCGGAAATTCACCTTTAAAAATTGTATCTTCAGAAATACCTTTTTGGTTTTACCTAATCTGGTTCAATTTTACTCGCTAATAAAAACGTTCTTAAAGAAATTAAAAGAAAAATAGGATTTCAAACAAAGAGTTGCAGTAAGTAACACGAAATTGGGTAAACAAATTTACAATATTTTTTCAATTGCATTTCTTCAAAAGCTTTGTCGATTCAAAATTGTTGAATAGTATTAAGGAAACCCGACTTTCCCTCTATTTAACAGCGTTTAAAATCAAGATTGATAGTTAACATTTTTTTTGCCGATAACTTTCGATTTTAATCGTGTAATCAAATTTCGAAAAATGACAAAATTATCTCCTCTAGCTGGCTGACATTAGGTCATTTCAGAAGTACATTTTCCTTGTCACACCGTATAATTTATGTTTTAACATAATTTTATTATTAAATAATAATAAAATATCTTATTTTCATTTAAAATAACTAGACTTAAAACTAATTTATGTTTTGTTTGGTAATCACAATTTCTAAAATCTAGTATTATCGGGCATTTTTATAAAATATGCAATTTTCTCTTTGGCTACTTTATAGTTATGTATCCAACGGCTACCTTTGCGTAAAGAGCCATCAATTCCATCCTTCCAAACACCCTGCGGAAGATAAACTGCAAATAAATAAAATATGCGTTACTTTATGCATTACTTTATCAGCAGGACATTATTTCTAAAAACCTTAAGTACCTTCTCTTTCTTCGCTATCTTTCTCTAAAATTGGAGCCACTATCATCTCCTCTCCTACCGAGAATTCGTCGTTAATACTTAAGCAGGCCGGATCGTGGGGATCTAGCATCCACAAAGGTCGCACCAAAGGTAAACCTTCATTCATTGATTCGCTCAGGTATTTCAATAATAATGGTATAACATGTTTTTGTCGTATTGTTATCAATTCTTTGGCAATTTCAGTCATATAATCGCTTTTATATTCAGATGGTAAATGATTAAACTGCATCGAAGGCATAAACGTCATTAGTTGTAGCCAACGTATGTATAGATCTTGCTCAGGTAAAGATGGTTGACCCAATGAATAAAACGACAGCATTTTTTTCATTGTTTTATTTAAGCCATAATCACCACCAATGGCTCCGGGCAGCACAAAGGGATAACCAATGACACCATAATTTAAAACTGTAGACATGGCCTCATTTAAGCCTGCCCAAGAAGAGTTAATGGGTGGTGTACTCAAAAAGGCAGGAGGTTTAGGCACTGCACTGGCAGTAGATACCGCTATGAAACCAATAGTCTCTAAGCTTTCACTAAAAAGTCTGCCATACATATCGGGATTATCCAAAGTCTGCCGGCATTGATAGTAGTGGGGCAAATTAAAACCCGTGCCTAAATCCAAATAGAAACTATCCACTTTATACTCCTGCTTTAATTTTAGCAACTTCTCCTTAAGCCACGCCACAGTATCATTGTTAGTTATATCCATTACTCCTGCACTCGAGCAACTCTTGTAGCGTGTTAAGGCCGGTATACTTCTCTCCGAATATCTCTCATAGATCAGCAATTTTTTGCGCACCGCCTCTTTAAAATTGTCACTGTCGGTACTAATAAAAGGCTGTATAGTGAAAACAATTTTGAAACCTCTACGATGTAAGACATCAATGGTGTCCTTAAATGTAGGGAATCTACTCAGATCCACTGTGAAGTCTCCAATATATTCCTGCCAGAATTCATTGATCAATATATGACCCAGGCGCATAAAACCCATTTCTATAATATCTTCTGAATAATTGTAAATGGAAGTTTCATTAAACGATTCCGCATGGGATTGATGTGGTATTTGCCAAACAGGCTCCTCTATTAAAGAATTTAATAATTTCATATCAGCTTCTTTTAATCCATCCCATAAACTCTGTTGAGTCATTAACATATGCAGCGATTTCATGTCCTCCGTAGTGCAAATTTTGTACATCAACTCTGGCAATTCGGTCAATTTGTTGACAAAAGTGTAATCATCATTTTTGGCTCTTAAGCAAAACTCATTTGTTGTAGTATTCACTGCCACATGTAAGGGAGTCTTGTCGTTTACTTGGATGGCCACTCCAATGGAATTTATAAAGTATCGCTTCACGCCGTTACCAAATTGATGCACCTTAACATCGCCACTGGAAAAGGGAGCAAAATCGAAATCGTTTTCACTCAAAGACCAGCTCATGTTGTGCGTAATGCTACCACCAAACCAAAGCCCATTATTACGCTTCAACTCATAACAATCTGTGGGGAAACTGCCTTCATTCAGTGACTGCCAATACAGGGTATAACAACGAAATACATCCATATCTTGGAAATTCATATAGAGTCGAGCAATACCATTCCATTCCAGACACACACTGCCATCTTGTTTTCGTCGATTTTCGAGGCAAAGAAACGGTTGCGTATCCCAGCCTATCATCTTGCCTAATTGTCCCGATATGACCTCTTTTTCGTCATGATTGAGAATTCTTAGCACTCGATCTTTGGAATCGAATTTAATTTTGTCGAAATAGGAAAAAGTTAAGATCTTACGTTGATATCCAACGTAGGCGAATCCAATCTAAAAAGTAGAGGGGGAGAAATACAAAAATTCAAAGGTAAGAAAAGTAACTTGACTAATTAGAGGTATTTTTCACAAGGGTATCGGGGTATCAAAAACTCAATTAACTCGAAAAATTTGCTAAGTGCCAATTCTTTTTGCGTGTTCTTAAAATCCTCAGTTAATCGATACGGGAATTAAATTGATTATCTCTAAAAGCTGAATCAAAAACTGTATAATAAATTTGGATCCATTTCTCTAGAGATGTTCCGTACACTGAGATGCTAGAAATAGATTGATGACATTGATTGCCGATGGTTTGCTCTGAGCAGCTGTTTAACTATCTGCCCGCGTAAGTCAAATGTTGAAAGTAGTAGTTACTCTTACAGTAAAATGAAAAGCCAAGAAAATTTAAGGTTATTTTAAATAATTAATAAATGCTATTTTCTTAATTCAAATCCAAAAAAAAGTTATCTCTTTCATCTCCCAAACATTTGAATTAAATACAAAAACCCCTAAAATTTTTACTTACCAAAAATATCACCATGAAGAACATAAGCACAACGAAGATTTTGATTTTATAATCTTTAGTTTCACGTTTCTTTTTACGTATCATATTGGGAAATGCCTTAAAATAAATATAAAAAAATTTAAGAACGCTTATAAAGATATCTTTCAAAAATATAACTAATGAACGTACTTGCATTTTTTCTCGCAACAAGCTGGCCAATGAATTAACACTCGTTATAGAGGCTTGATTACTAGCCAAACTGTACGCATCAAAATCACTTGCCAACATCTCTTTGTTATTTAAGCGCAAGGCCGGCAGAGGCGCTATGGAGGCTCTTCGACGGGTACGGAAACGGTCTCTAAAAAATGTAATATTCAATTGAAAAAAATTCTACTGTGTTAATTTGTTTAATAATAAAAATGAAAGAAACTTTAATTATTTCGGGGTTACGAATTCGATTCCCGCCAAAAACTCGAGTTGAAGGCAGACCAGTGCTATAGTAACTGACACTGGATCACATGCTTTGTATCTATTTTGTCAATGTCTAAAGTATATCTATCACTATGCTAAATCACACGCACAAATCATACGTGTATAGCCGCCCATATCACGTAAGCTGGTTGTATTTTTAATAACTGATGCAATTTCAGTTTTTGTTAAAACTTTAATGTTTTTGTGTTGGGCCTCTTTAAACCGCTCATTTGGTCCTATGAATCAACCAGCGAAGACATTCGTGTTTTTTGATAAAAGAATACGGATAAAAGAAATTTGCAAGAGAATTTTTAAATAACCGAAATTGCAGTCTTTTCTTTGTAATGTTTTAATTTTTTTAATGAATTATCTATTTAGTTCAACAATTAGATCTGTGTTTGCGATCCTCTAAGAATATTAGGGAAAATAGGCTCCTCTAATTATAAGGACTCATAATACATACTCTTCCCAGGGTCTCAGAACAATGAAGCTAATTTTAATATTTTTTTTTTTTTATTAAACTTCGAACTTCAACTAAGACTGTGTATTTAAGTACCCCCGTATCAGTTAGATTTTTTTTATTAACATTTGTTTGTAAATAAAAAGCAAAATACATATATAACTTTAGCATGCTATAAATCATAAATAAGATATAGCACAAGATAAGATAACATATAGCACAAACTGTGGTATTTAGTAATAAGGCGCACTTGAAAATATTTAATTATTAAATAATTTCATGTAGTTTATGTTTACAAAAGCTTTGGCTCCTGGTAAGAAAATAATATAGGACACATATTTGGAGCAAGTTATCTAACATCGGGTATTAATTTGTCAGTACATATTTATTTTTAGTAAATGTCAAATAATTATACATACGAGTATATTTGCATTTTAACATTTAAAAAAAACATTATTTATTAAAAAGAAATTTACTCCATATTAAATAATATTAAATCAAGTTTTAAACTAAAAAAAAAACAATTAAATATATATTTAATGAGTAAATATGGTCATACTGAAGTACACGTTGTACACTCTCGGATAATGGAAAGTAATTATCTCAAAATCAAAATAATATATAACAATAGGGATATTTAATAGTCCATTGCGTTGTTGGCAACACGACTTCATTGTTTATAAATATCTGGCATCCCTATTTTTTATTTGTGAATGCATGTATCGGGTGTTTTTTTAGCTGCAGGAGATATATGGATATCGTCAACTATGGTTTGACAGATGGGAATGTCAAACAGTGTTGACATTTCTGTTCAGTAACGTTTGGCAAGTCATCATAAATCGTTAAATGTAGAACAAACAAGGCTTGGAAATTGTGGAAATTTACTTTTAAAAAAATATATCTATTCGCGAAGTTCATAGAGCATTTCATTCATTTTAGGTCAACATAATCGGTCAACATAATATATTGAAGCGGACGCCGTAATGTCGATTCGTCGTCATTCTCAACTTGTTGGTCTTTGTCGTCTTTGTCCTTCGACTACGTGAACAATTTTACGAAAGGGTTATGGCTTACGTGCCTATAAAATACAGCTGGTGCAAGAATTGAAGCCAAATGATCATCGTTTGGGTCGCATTTTTGCTAAAACACCATCCGATATATAAAAATATCATTTAACATCAATTTATTGAATGTTTTTTTAACAAAAAATACGATTCTTATATTTCTTATTACTGACGCTTTGGAACAAACTATAAAGCACAGTAGTTCATAATAAATATTTATAAGAAAATCGAGTACAAAAAGAACCATTTGAAAAGAGTTTTATTCTTTAGAAATAGAAGAACAGGGTTGGCTGATCGTTAAAACATAATCATCATTGCTTCCCCTCATTTGACTCTACGTTTCTCTCCAGGCATTTTAAATTTAAACTTCACTACTTAAATAGAGTGTAAAAAATTAATAAAATAATACTCAGGCTGCCATCTTGTACTCACACTACAGCTATGTATTCGTACTAGACTCAGATTAACGTATTAGTTCAATTACAATTGTCACCACAACCACTGTCCACAATGAGTTGTATGAAGCGCAAAATTATCGCCAGTGGTCTGACCAAAATTTCGTTAGAATATAAACTATCTTTTTGTTTTAGCTATCTTTGGCGATCCTCTCATTAAATTAATTTAACAATCAAATGATCGAGAGCCGCTAAATTGTATTTTGCCGATCTCACTTTTGATGTGTTTGCCGACAGTGGTTGCAATGGTTAGACGACAGGTTTTCTTTACATGAAATAATTTTTAATATATGCTTTGTTCACAATAACAACGCAGTATGCGTGACGTCATTTGTGCTACATGTGCAGTACATTTAAATTTTATGCGCGGGACGGCGCAACATAATCCTGTATTTCTATAATTTTTGCCTTGTCTTTTTGAGAACAAGTAATACTATGTTCATACAAGCACCTTAATCGCACAATTAAAAAGTTTACATAATTAAGGCCTTCATTAAGCTCAATTTAATATACTATACAAGAACTCAATAAATAAATTAAACAATTAGTACTTAATTGCACCATAAATAAAGCCCATTCGTCGGTCTTAAATGTCATGAAAATGACAAATAGAAAAAAAGGAAAATAGAAATGACAGGTGATAAATTGATGGTTAGTATATTTAACCAAATTTGTAGGAATTTAAATAATAAATTTCTTTTGAAAAACTTCTCTCCATTTTTTCTAATTCACAAATTCAGGTTTTCAAGAAGAAAATAGAAACTTTTTCAGCTATAAAATGCAAATTGCGTAAGCTAAATTGGATGTGTGTGTAAACACCAAACTCACTTTAAAATGTAATGGCCTCAACTAAGGTGCATGTCCGAGCACGATATGATACTTTGTTCATGTGAGTTTTCGTCAGCTGATACGCAGCAACATCAAACTAATTTACTAATTCTACCATAGGAAACTCGTATACGTTTTGTAAATATTACAAAATCGTTATACGGCTGATCGTCAACATATTTTACAATAGGTGTTTTAGGTTTGTTGTTGGTAATTTCATATGTTTTGAAAATACCGGGAAACAGGGCACCAGTTCCTGGGGCTTGTCAGGAGCCTGAAACTGGAAGAAGGTAGAACTTCTTAGTTCGACCACTAATGAAAAACAACTGGCGCCACGGGAACCAGTAGCCCCTGGAACTTCGTTTCCAGACTGGTTGTTGGTTGGCTCCTTCCGGGGTACATGTGGTGACTGTGGTTGTCAGCTGTCAACTGTTATGCATTCACGGCAGGAGATTGGTTAGCTCCAAACCCCTCAGCAGGGGGTAGGATCAGGAACTTGGCATCTTCTGTCCTAATTTGCATGAGTGCTAGGCCGGTGGTGCTAATGCAGATTGCATAGGAGCGCTGGTCTGAGCCATCGCTGGCAGGTACTCACGTGAATCTAAACACATCTACTTAACCGATTTTTGCTACTCTCAATATCAAACTCTTATTAAAAGTTATGAAAGATTTTTGATAAAAATGAATTCTTGAAGTCTATATAGAATGAGAGTATTAGTCAAGTGAATAATACTCGACTGTAGGTAAGCACTCTTTGCTGATGGCCAAATGTTTGTTAATAATTTTGTATTTTTTCCCCAACCTAATATAAATGTATATAATGTACATTATATATTATTTAGCTTTTGTTTTATATTTTATGTATTTTTCCAGATTTTTTTTAATATAGAATTTATTGTGCGGGCATTAGACTTACTAAAGGTAATCAATTTTGGCCGATATTGGCTTTAGGATTATCAGAAACAAATATATTGAAATTGAAAAGAAATCTATGATAACAAATTTAATTATAACGCGAGTTTTGAATTTATTTTCGCAGTGTATTTGGATTTAATCCTCTTATCTAGATCCGATTGTGTTTTAGTTTTTAATAATAAGAAGAACATTTCAATTTGTTATTTAATTTTATGTTTTTGTAGCAATTGAAAGTATTTTGATTATATTATCACCTTGATTATAAACTGATGATAGTTTTTATTTTATATTATTTTACAAGGGAGTGTATCATTTTCAATTTGTATTAAGATGTACTTGTGTTTTTTTTTTTATTAAAAAAAAGGTGCAGCATGTTTTTATCATTTTGTCATCAAACGATTTTTTTATACAATAATTGTTGCACTATATACATTTCCAGTGATATTATTCAATGTCTTTAAGATATTTTTGCGTTTTATATCATAAATGTTATCATCTCTATCACTAACAATGATATAATTTGTATCTTCCGGTCTTTTAACAAGCTTTAAATGATTTTTAAATACTTTTGTTTCGCAACACTCCAAATGAAATTAAATGAATAATATTATAATTTTATATAAATCTATTCCCGAAATTCGCACACTTCTTTTATAAAAGTTCTTATCAGTCACAAATCTATTTAAATACTGAATAATTGGATGTGATTTCTTAAATCACTTAGCCTACTCTTTCTTTTTTCATGCTCTCAACCTTTTGTAAAGTAGACGAAATGAGTAAATAAATCAGTAACTAAATAAGAAAATTGCGACTACTTCTTACTAAGTAACAGCAAATTACTAAAGTAAATGGTGTTTTTTTTACACGCACGCGAATTTGAAGATTATATGAAACACCGGCGAAGTTATATGTAACTCCAATAGGATTGGAAATATTTATTTAAATAATATTGTTGATATATGATTCCTACGACTGGCTCGTATGCATTCTAAACGCGTGGTCAAATTTTTGGTCTTAGCGATTGCTTAATTCACAAGAGCTTTGTGCCAAAAAAATATAAAAATAACAAATTCATCGGTCATTTGAAAAAATACCCTTTTTTTGTAGTAGACATGCATAAAATTAACGATAAACAACAACATCTTCATCATTATGAACGAATTATAAAGGCCTTAAAAAATGTACGATGTTTGTATTAAACTCGCAAGTTTCTCTTTTTTGAAAATTCTGACAGACCTACAGAAATTTGAATGAATAGTTTTGTTTATCGTAAGTCGGCATATTACAGTTGTAAATTGTGATTTCAGTTCGATTCATATTAAATTTATAGTACTTCTTGCTAATATTTGTATAGAAAGTTATGAGTGATTTATTTCAATTAACGAATTTATCTTGTTCGCCTTATGTTCTGAAAATCACGTGGTTTCAAATCACAAATCGTTTTAAAATCACTAAATTTTAAGGTTTTCGGTCTGATTTTAATTTTTCGAAAAACAGGCCTGTATGTTCTGTTTTTTCATACAAATTTCGAAACAGAGGGTAAATTATATATATATTTTTTTCACTTGAAAAAATTTTTATTTTTCTTCCGTGTCTTCCGTGCAACTCTGCTGTTCTTAACATTCGTTAAACTAGCATGTTGCCTAGAAATGGGATGGTATTGTACATATGAAGAACTTGGTCCTCAATTTGATCTCGGTACTTTTTACGGCCGAGATTTTCGGCCTTATTGTTACATTTCTGTTTTTGTGCGATTAGGGTATTTACATTGCACCGAAATCTGGTAGAATCGATTTGAAATCCTTTTCAAAATCTACAACGTCTACACAAAATTTTTTTGACATTAGCAAGATTTTATATTTTACAGAGTATGTCATCCTTCATCCATCTTCCGTCGAGTTGAACACACAGTTCAATACGGCGCCATACCCTGCAGTAAAGTTGGTCCAATTGATCTGATTTCTCGACGAATATTTTGCTCTAAAGCGACAAGAGATTAGGAATGATCATTATAAACCCTCTCTTTGCGATAGCCGCATAAAAAAATCATGGGAGTTAGATGGGCCGACCTCGGTGGCCATGGGATGTTCCCAAAGCGACTGATCAGTTTTTGGGGGAAATTTTCCCGAAGTAAATTTATCCCCAGCCCCATCTTGTTGAAACCACGAGTGTGAAGAGTACGATGGATGAGCTCGCAGTTTTGGCAAAAAGAATTCCGTAATCATGCGTCGATAATTTTCACCGTTGACACTCGTCGCCTGGCCTCGAGAATTTTCGAAAAAAAAATGGTCCAATTATCTCATGCGTGGATAAGGCACACTAAACAGTTACCCTGGGGCAATGCAATGTGTTTAGGTGTTTCAATCGAGTGTTGCGGGTTCTTGGAGACCAGTAACAGCAGTTTTGCTTGTTGACGTGGCCGTTTAAGTGAAAATGAGACTGCGTAAATCAAAGTCACTTTCTTTTGGTTCTAGAACGATTTGAATTTTAAAAGGATGGGACTTCAGATCCTTTTTTAAAATTTCATAAATAATTGCTCTTGGAAATCCCAGGTAGTTCAATGTTTTCGGGAGTCCTTGAAGATCGACTGGGCTCTAGCCGTGGGACATTCATAGCTGAAGCAGTTGCACGGAATCTTCGCACCTACGAACGAATTTTTACGCTTATATTACTTTGTTAGGGCATAAAAACCAAAGACTGAAAAACTTGATTTGAATTAATACTTTAGATAATAATTATGGTATTTGTTAATATTCAATATAGACGGTAACCTTTTAACTATTAATAGCTTTAGCTACTAAATGTAGTAATATAAGTCATCCTAGAGTTAACTTAACTAAAATATTTTAAATCTTAAAAAAAATTTAGTTGATTTTTAAATCCCTAAATGACATTTACATTAAATAATATCGAAGAAGTTTTTGAACGACCTTTTACTCACATGCCACGGAAGCATCAATAGTATTGAAATAAACGAGCGAAGACTCTAAGAGTGTTCAAAAATGTTTCTAAATTAAGTCAATTTAGTTTTAAATTCAGGTATAAAAGTTGGTGTTCACACATATGCAATTTAGCTTACTCAATTAGCATATGATAAAATATTTTCATGACTAGATAATGGGGTTTGAAAAAACGTGTAGTCATGTCAGGTGTTATGAGTTCTTACGTACAGAATTTCCAATTGGTTACAATTAGATTTGTTGTTCCGTTTATATAGTCGTGGTAATGTTGTTGTAAGATGTCGATTCTACTTAGTTTACAGGCATGCGTGGCCAGCTTATATGTGGAATTCATTGCAGAATTTATTAATTAAGTTTTTGTATGGTAAATTGAATTCAATTAAGGTCTTAATTGAGCAATTAAGGTGAATGGCTGGGCTTACTTTTACTGAATAATAAAAGGATTTGTTTAATCTGAGATATTTGTTATTTATTAAATGTTACTACTATACAGTTACAAATTAAACTAATTTAATTTAACGGGCACAGTAACGAAGACTTTCGCTCGGTATATTAAAACAAGCCAGAGTCTTTGCTCGAACGCGAACCCACGATCCCCTGACTGATAGATTAGCGCACTACTAACTAACCTACCCGGAATTCTCAATATGATAATTTTACATGATCATCTTATGTTAAAAGGGAAAGCAATAAGAGTATAGTATCGACTTATTGTAGATTTGAAGAGATTTTGTTTATTTGAAGAGATTTATTTTATCTAGATTTGACAATAAAATGAGTAGATTTAACTAGTTTATTTTCGTTAAGAGTTCACATTTAGTAATATTAACTAGAAAATTTATTCGAGTGTACTCGTATATGCTTGCGAGTTTTTTAATATAAAAAATAATATATATTCATTTATTTTTGTGGCATGTATCGAAAGTTACGAAAATTCCACGTAAAATCATTAAACGTTACAAGTGGCGTAGATAGCTCAAAAGTTTCGAAAAATGTAACAAATGTAACCGACCGAGAAGACTGATACATAGTCCTCTTAACTCACCTTCTCTTGCCGTGTATTTGCAACTCATCGTCACTGTCGTCTTCGGGTTTCTCGCATTGAATGGCTGTGACATTTTTTTCAGCTACACTTAATGAGACTGAACCAGAACTTGTATCAGTTGCCTGAAATTATAAAAGAAAGTCTAATATTTTATATCAGAATTCATGGTATGCGTATATAGTGTTGTGTAAAACAAAAACAACAAATGATAAATATTTTGTTGTAATACACTACTTCATTTCCAAGTAAACTATGTTTCTATAATTTTTTTATATGTATGTAAAAACCAAATTAAGTTAATTAAACTGAAATAATTCAGGTATTTATACTAAGATGTGCAAAACAAACGCAACAATTTAATATTTCGTATATGATCCATTGTTTTTTAAAACTTCGGTGCATCTGCGTGGCAAAGATTCAGTGAGAACTGTTTCTGATATATGTTTCCAGTCAGTTTTCCGAGTTTTAAAGAGTTCATTCCGATTTTTTAATCTCTTACCGGAAACGCATCTTGCCAAATGCAGAAGAGGTTTTCAATGTGGTTATAAAGTCGGGTGATTGTGCAGGTCAATCAAGGTCTTGAACTCTATTCTCGCCAAGGAACCCTTTAACCAACCTCAATTTGTGCTTCGGATCGTTATCGTATTGAACAGTACCTAGGACACATCTCTGCTCGCCGGATCTTACGGTAGTAATGATTGGCAGTGGTTGGGGATCATTTCTTATTGCGTCGGCTTGCCTTCCCTATGAGACGACAGGTACACATCCGTCACTGGAAGTGGAGAACCTGGTGAGTTTCTGCAGACAAAGAGGTATGGCTCTGATCATGGGCTGTGATGCCAACTCGCATAATACGGTTTGGCACAGCACATATGATAACTACACAGGACAACAATTGTTGGAATTTGCAGAAAGACACGATTTGCTGGTACTTAACAGAGGGGTAGAACCCACCTTCGTGGATTCTCGAAGGGCAGAGGTGATCGATATCACTCTGTGCTCAGTCAATATGCTAGACAGGGTTAAGGACTGGAAGGTCTGACCACAGGGCAATCCAGTTCGATATACCGTATGGCAGTAGACGGAGGAAAGTCCGCAAACATAAGAATACCAAAGAATACTGATCATACCAGTTATGAAGAGTATCTGCCGGTACATATAGGAGGTGCTCCATACAGAGCACCTCGCAACACGGGCGAAATCGAGCGGACGGTGCAACAATTGAACTCCACGGTTAAGCTAGCTTTCGAGCATGCTTGTCCCTTGACAGTAGTGGATGAAAAAGATCCGACACCTTGGTGGAACGGAGAAATTGAATTCATGAAAAAGGAAACAAGAAAGGCCTTTAACCGATACATGAGGGAGAGAGACTCGATTTCATGGGATGCGTATAAGGAGAAGAAGAGAGAGCTGAAGAGAACAATACGTCTTCGGAAACGAAGTACGTGGAGGGAATTCTGCTCTAATATGAGGGATACATCTGAAGTATGTAGAATACAGAAGATAATATCTAAAGACCCTGTCTCTAGGATGGGACTAATTCGCAAGAGCGATGGTCACATGACTGAGACAGTGGAGGAGACATTGCAATTGCTTATGGAGGTTCATTTTCCTGGAAGCTTTAGTTCGAGTGACTCATGGACTCCTGTAAATAGGGGGGCTAGTGAGAGAAGACGAGCTGAGGCTGAAAGGATTATATCTCCGAATGGTGTCAGAAGTGCAATACTATCTTTTGCACCATTCAAAGCAGCTGGAATGGATGGAATTTTCCCAGCCTTATTACAGTGGGGAATAGATACCCTGCTTGATAGGATTAGGGGAATATTCGTAGCCTGTCTAGCGACGGGTTATATTCCGGTGGCTTGGAGGGAAACTAAAGTTGTTTTTCTTCCCAAACCGGGTAAGAGGGACTATACTGACGCTAAGTCCTTCAGACCGGTCAGCCTAACATCTTTTCTATTGAAGACAATGGAGAGGGCGGTGGCTGACTTTATGGAGAACCATACGCTGATGGATAGGCCCTTGAGTAGATTTCAGCACGCTTATATAGCAGGTAGATCTACTGACACCGCTCTGCACGAGCTCGTCATAGTAGCGGAAAGAGAAATTTTCAATGGCGGAGCTGCTCTGTCCGGTTTTATGGACATTGAGGGCGCCTTTGACAGGATCTCTTTTGGGAAGGTGAGAAATGCTCTTACTGAACGTAGGGTTGATCCCATTATTATAAAATGGATAAACGCTATGCTTCGGACTAGGGCTATAAATTTCAGAGATGGGAGAACCAAGATTCGTGGTAGGGTAGTTAGGGGGTGCCCACAGGGAGGTGTATTGTCACCTCTTTTGTGGATCATCATCGTAGATGGCCTTCTTGGAGATTGGACTCAATAGGCGTCCATACGATTGCGTATGCAGACGATCTGGCACTAATGGTTGGTGGTAAGTTCATCGGGGCCATTCAAGGTTGCATGAGACAGGCTCTCATGATGACTGAGACATGGTGCAGTGAACAGGGTCTAACCATAGATGCAAGTAAATCCGATGCTATGCTTTTCACTCGTAAGAGGAAGGGTGTAGAGGTTGAAGCCTTAAAGCTTTTCGGATCGGAAGTAAATGTGTCCAGAAAGGTGAATTATCTGGGAGTTACCCTAGATAAGGAACTTACCTGGAATAAACACATCGAAACAAAGGTCAGGAAAGCAAAAAGGATTATGCATCAATGTAAACGAGTGTGTGGCCGTAGGTGGGGAATCTCGCCGAAGGCTACATTCTGGATTTACACAATGATGGTGAGACCCATTATAACTTACGCATCCGTGGTGTGGTGGCCGAAGGCATCTCAGGGCACAATTAAGCGTAAGTTGGATGGGATTCAGAGGGTTGCCTGCATGGGTATAAGTGGTGCAATGCGCACGGCACCAACACAGGCAATCGAGGCAATGTTGAGATTGCTGCCATTAGACTTATTCATTAGGTCAACGGCCGCATTGTCAGCTTTGCGAATGAGGAGCGATGCGTTTTGGCATAGCTTTTTGCCGAACATCGGGCATAAGAGTATCCTGGACCTCGTTGGGAAAGAGATTAGGGCTGCTCAGATGCCGATGGAACGCATGAGTAGAAGGAAAGTAGTCGAGAGGCTGCATCGGACACTTATTACGGAAGGCATTATACACAATGAGTGTATGCAGAACGACATCAGCATTTTTACTGATGGTTCTCTTATGACTGGCAGGGCAGCAGCAGGTGTATTCTCAGTTGAGCTGAACTTGTCCTGTAGTCTGTATTTGGGGAGGTACGTATCAGTTTACCAGGCAGAACTGCTTGGTTTGCTGCATGCGTTGGATCACTTGCTTGAAAGCCGAGTGCATGGGAAAAGGGTTCTCATTGCACTTGACAATCAGTCAGTTATAAAACGCATGAGGCAAGTGAACGTATATTCCAAACTGGTGCTGGAATGTGTTCTGAAACTGAACAGATGTGCCTCGTTGAATGAGGTGACGTTGATGTGGGCTAAGGGACACATAGGCATAGCTGGGAATGAAGCAGCACACGAACTAGCAAAAAGGGGATCTGATGTGGATTTCTGTGGACCAGAACCCAGGGTTGCCATGGGGAATGGCCTAGTGCGAGCTAAAGTTCTTCAATGGGTAAACTCATTACACCTGAATAGGTGGAGGGAGAATACCACATGTAGACAGGCTAGAATGGTGCTCAAAGAGCCCCTCGGTAGGAAGGCTAGCAAGGTACTCGGGTATAATAGGGCTACTTTAAGCTGGATCACTGCGTTAGTGACAGGACATGGAAACTTCAAGTACCATCTGGCTAAGATGAAAGTCGTAGAAGATGATACTTGCAGACTATGCCTGGAAGAGGCTGAGACGGTAGCGCACATTGTGTGTGAATGTCCAGCACTGGCTAGCATACGGCTTAAGACCACGGGCAGACACTTGTTAGATGTGAATGCCATGGGGGAACTAAGCCTTAGACAAATGCTAGCAATTACAAAAGACTCCGTGATGAGGAAGAGTGTCGACAGTTACCAGTCGACAGTCTGAAATCACTTTAGTCAAGAGTAAAGGCTAGGGCTAGCACGAGACTCAATTGAAAGTAAGATGGTTGTGATTAGGGATCGGTTCCCTGAAATCAATTTGAGGAGCGAAATGGGGGTTGAAAAGGGACCCAGAAAGTAAGTGGTCTGCTTCTATATCCCCCCATACATTAATAATAATATCGTATTGAAACACACATCCAAGTGGCATGTTACATGCGGCGTGCGGAATCACTTTCGTTTTTGGAATATTTTTTGTACGTGAAGCGGTTTATTTTTTGTACCATTTTTTTAAAATGGTGCAACTCCGTTCGTCATTCACACCATAATGGTGTTTTTCCCATACTTAAAACTAGTTTTGAAATTCCGTGGCTCAAGCTTATCACCAGGTAAACGTTAAATTGTAAACATACCATCCGAATTTAATTAAGCTTAAGTTCGGCACATCACTAAATAGAACAGTTTCCCATTTCTATCCGATCTAATTTTGATCTGTTTTGCCAAAATGCAATCTTTAATTGCAAAAACACCAATTGATTACATAATAAACACATCCATGCTCTCTTGACTTTTTTGGATGTGCTTTTTGGGAAATAGTGGTTTTTTGCCCGGGCTGGAAATTTTAATATTATATTCCAATGCTCGTCTTCTATTTGGGCTATCGTGCGTGCACATTTAAATACAAAGATTTTACAACCTGACAAGTTAACGCAAAAGGATTTTTTTTTAATGGAGCATATTTGCATATCGCCACGCGTAGAAGTGTTTCGCAGACGTCCCCCTAAATCGTTTACAGTTATGTATTTAGTTGACTTGCTCTGTTTTAGCAATCTCCAAACTATTGATCCATTTTTGGTATATTTTTTTAGAAACAATTGCTAGCTTTTCTCCTTTTTTTAAACTTCAATTAGTTGAGATTTCAAAGTTTCGGAATATTTATCTCTAGTGATTCTTTTAACACAAATCTGTATGAATAAAGTTTAGAAAATATCTTTTAAAATTCGTGCAAAGAATAACAAAACTTACTTAGATGGTTAAACTTTGGAAATGTATCGCTATTTAAAAGAATTGTTGTTGTGTTTAATTTTTGAATTTGATGTCTTCGTCTTGCACTCTTTTTAGGAAGTCAGAAGTTTTTGTTGTTGTTGTTTTTTTTATATGTTAATATTGAAAAATGAATAAGTCCATTTGTTTTCTGCTAAAACCGCTTACCAAAGTGGACAGAAGAAGTTTCTTAAAATAAGCAAATGTATAAAATTCTACATTTTGACGTTATGCAAGTATTTTGTTGCTTTGTTTTGCACAACATTGTACTTGCACTACTTTCTTAAACTTGACACGTCGAGTATTAACGAGCATTGAAATAATAAATCGTTCCTTAAAGGCGGTTGTGTTTGAAACAAATTCAACTGAAATCCTCGGCAGAATATAAGCCAAACTTTTTTGTATGAAGACTGCTCGCTGCGAATTCGACTCCAGTCTCTACCAACTGTTGTTTTAAATACATTCAACCACAATGCAGTTTTAAAGTTTTGTAATACATTCTAAGTCATTTGCTTCGAATTTGTAATTTACCTGCAGTTAAGTAGTTAAAATTTGCATTTTATCGTGATGAATGCGATATAATTTTATAATAAATTGCTCACTTTAAAATAGCCTGCCTGCAACGATGTTTCATTTTTTAAATTTATATTTAGCATTCTATTTCCCCTTCTAATAGAATTATTTATACAATTTATTGCGTCTCTTAATCCTGTTTATAGCGTCTTAAAGTTTTTATTATGCGACTTTTAAAGGAATACCTACATGCCATATGTAAATTACACTTTCTCAGAATCGGCATGAATCAGATTAGATACCGAAATGTACTTCCGATTTTCCTACCATAACATAATCCTTCAGGCGGAAGTACGGACAATCCCGAAATGTATTAGATAGCTCAGCGTGATCACAAGGCCAACAGAAGTTACCATCGTCACTGAAAAAACAATGATAATCACGGCGAATTGAGTATGAAAAAGTCGGAAAAAACAAGATAATGAATTTCAAAAGTGGGATCAACGACTACTCGATAAATAATAGACTGCGCATCAATTAGGTGCCTGGTGACAAGGGTGTATTTGTTAATGAACGAGGTAATACTCTGGCGATCCAAGAAAAATTGTGGCAGGAAAAAAGCTTGTATAACGCAAAGAGTTTTGAGACTACTGGAACTGAATTTAAAAAATGTGTAAATATATCCTATTTCGCACTGTGAAAGAAAGAAACGGAGGGAAAATGTCAAGAATGTTCTTTGGTTGACTCAAACGTGATAAAACGAAGAGCTTGTTGAAACTCAACAAGGGTGAAATGCGTAGGAATACAAGTATTCTAATGGCCATGATTCACTATCCTATAAAGTTGTACAGTTCCAGTAGAAGAAAATCTGACAGGAATCTGTTTCACAAAAAAAAAAAACAAAATGATTTTTCAATCACACAAAAAAAAATTTGAAAGCAAAGTGCTACTCTGTTCCATAGAAAATATTATTTTATTAAATTTTTCAAAACGTTAACAAATCGGCCACCTGTCTAAAAATCCGTCACGCACAGTGACAATCTATACTACTTCTAATCTACACTATCAAGTTTCGCGCACATACTATTTTTAGAGATCTAACAATTGAATCTGATAGTGAATTATGGACTTGACTAGGCCTTCAAGCTTATGCCTTGATTAGACTAGGGTGGCGAGACAGTACGATGATACTAGGCTGAGAGAATTGGGTGGGAGAGTAAAATTGAGTAAGTGTTAAAATGTATTTTGCCACGTGGCAGTTTTTTTACAGTAATTAATGCAAGTGTATAGTGGGAAGCAACATTTTAGGCAAGGTTTAAACCGGTTTTTACCGCTCATAAATAATAAAATTCTCAAGCGAGTGCGTATCTGTTCACATTTGATGAGCGAGTCAGTGAATCGTTGCAGGAAAAAGAGAGTATAGCGGCCCAGGAAATAAAATTTCATTCTAGTGACTCTCTCGCTGCTATACTCGGGCACTAAATAGGTCAAAGACTCGCCCGAGTTACTGTTTCGCCACTCTACTCGTTACGTGTAATCAAGGCATTACAAACATATTTGCTTCGAATAGCAAGATCAGACGACAATAGCGTCTGCAGAGCATTCAATGAGGACAAGAATGGAACATTTTCTGTGCCACTGTCCAGCTTAAACACGAATAAGAACTCAGTATTCTAGGATTGACATCTTGACAGATATAATTCACCTAAAAGGCATGTTCTGGAGAATTCTAATGAATTTTGCTCGCAGCACCGAGTTCCTAAATCATGAAATGGCCTTTTTCTTGGTTTCATAATGGAGAGGCACAACAATCCGAACCATTGAGTTCAGTGTATTCCTAAGGGAATAAACCATTAATTAGCCCCTGTTCTAAACCAAACCTAAATTACACTTTCTATGATCTGATTGTTAATTTCTCATTCCCTTAAACAACAAACCAATAAGAAGCTTCAATATGTCGCAATAATAGCTATCGAAGGTTGTGTGAATATATTGTCTAAAACTCTGGTTTTAATAAGTTTTTTTTAAATATATTTTCCAAAATCTAGATTTTTAAACTGCCTTGCACTGGGTCCACAAATATTTTCCTTGTTTTGTTTTCTCAAATCGTGCCTAATTGTATTCAAATGGTCTCATAACTTTTCGAACTATAAGTATACACAAATCTAAAATAATTTTCATTAGCGAAACACCAGGAGAACATAATTTTAGAGGAAGTAGATTTTGCATAAGAATTATCAGCTGTTATCAGTTTTCAAACAGATTATATTTTGATTAAATCGAGTCGGTTTGATTTACGATTACCTCAGTCGGATTTTATTTATAAGAAAAGGTAAAATAGCGTATTTTGTAAAGCAAATTTCTTTATAACTGGCAATAATTCAATTCATACGAAATAAATGCTTATCTCTATAAATGTGTGTATGAAAATTGAACTTCTCCTAAACGGCTTAAACGATTTTAATGAAATTTCGTGTGTGTGTGTGCTTAAGTGGGTCCATTAAGGATGTAGATTTTTCGTTGGTCCCAATAGGTGGCAGTGCATTTACCCTCAAAGATGGCGCACCAACTTTATGATATGCAATGCAACACCGGAATATTAATTGACATCATTTTACATTCAATATGGCAGATGCTCCAAGCTGGCTGTCCAATTATTTTTAATGCAACCTCCTGGTTTCGGTATCAAATAAAACGGTTTCTTGAGAAGAATTGGGAAACCACAAGGAAAACAGCAGGATATATAAAATAGGGTCTACATAAAAGGCCATGATTCACTTTCCTATGATGGCATATAGCCGAAACCGGTTTTATCTCCAAAGGGACAAGGGGTCATGAAAATTGGTCCCAAAAATCTACATTAAAAATTAATTTTTATGGATACCTTTTTATAATTTACAGGTAATCGTAATTTACAGGAGTCTCGTGCTAACACTAGCCTTTACTCTTGTCTGTAGTGATTTCAGACTGTCGACTGGTAACTGTTGACTTTCTTCTAGCTAACATTTGTCTAAATCTTAGGCCCACTTTGGCATTTGTACTTAACAAGTGTCTGCTGCGATCCTAAGACTTACGCTTCCAGTGCTGAACATTCACATATAATGTGCGCTACCATCACAGCCTCTTGCCCCGCAGTATCTTTGGAGACTGACCCGTCTATCCCTTGCGAGGTTTTCTTGTTCATTTCTAAATTATTCGTCCATTGGGTAATAACCTTGGGAGTTCCTACAGCAATTAGCCTCTCCACCTCTTGCGAAGGTTAATTGTCCATCACTAAATAAATCTCGCGGTCCAATACCTTAGAAGTACCTTTAGAGATCTACCCATCCACCCCTCGCGACGCATTGTTATCCACCTCTTTCGGAATATTGCCTTGGCCCATTGAAACCTGAGTTCCTTTAGTGAGTTCATATAATTCCCACGAGTAATGGAGAAAAAGATGTCCAACCAAAATCTGTATAAAAACCGGAAATCGATTGGTATCCACAGATCCCATAGTAAAGATCAAAGATCCTCTTGGGCACACATCCATGGCGTATGGTGTGCTACCGTGGATTATGGGTTTTTGTAAGAGTATGTTAACTTCTGTCGATTTATTTAGCCAGACTCCTAGCAGAGATACGAACGTGTTACCAGCCGCCACTACCAAAAGCTATAAATCATAACTTCTGACAGTGCACTCAGTTACGGCAAGACATACCTTGAAACCTGCCAGCTGACAGATCATCTGGTCTTACTTTAATCACTATTAACAAATAAATTGATTGAAACGTATTAAAAAGAAGCTGACAAAGTTAAAAAAATTGTTAAAAGAAATTTCATTTCATACTTTCTTAAAATATTGGCCGATTCAAAATTGTTTAAACGTAATAAGGAAGCCTAACTTCTTCTCTTTAAACACCGTTTATAACTACAAAAGCGGTGCAAAAATAACTTAGTTTCCAATTTTTTGCCCCAAGAAGTAGAAAATAATCGTTGTTCGATAACTCTCGATTTCGATCTACTTAACAGTTCTACAACATTTACTAGGTTATTTCAGAAGTAAATTTTCAATACCATATTATTCAGCAAGAGCTGGCTGGACGGCTTTGATAAACCATAAGAGATATTTGTTTATTTTGTTTTCATTTGACGATGAAATTATTTTCTTTTGTGCAACTCTTAAGACAACTTTCATGCAACTATGCAATTTTATCGTGTAAATTAGGACAAACTACCACTCACAGTGTAACGAATAGTGATTATTGCTATATCTGGTATTAAAGCAGAATTTTAAATAAACAAATTCCTATTTTCAAGTTAAGGCTCTAAAATAGAAATAAATCTCTTATCACTTATTGGTTACATATAAACACAAGCTTTTCTATCACTCATTTTTACTCAATAGAAATTATTTCAACGAATCCAAGTACCTGCCTTGTCCAAAATATTATTCACACTTTCCCAACTAGAATTATTCGAAAAATGTTCAATATTATTAACACTTTGTACGAATTTTGATTTGTTTAAATTCATTGTTCTTTGTCTTTGTTTCACTTGTATCGTAGGAATGAAATGCTATAATTTTTAACGCCGACAAACCACCCATGATTGTTCTTGAAAATATGTCTTTGCTAAAGATGCCATTGTTCCAGAACAAAGGATTTGGAAAGCCTTAATTTTTTTTAAACCGGTTAATTTTATTAGTAGTTGTTGTTTTATTTCCCAAAATGAATTTATTATAATTTTTTGTTTGGTTTTAAGTTTTTCCTCGTTCTTACAAACGTTTGCAAGTCTGGTGATGAACTAAAATTAAGTCTTAAAAAGTTTTTAGTAACGAACGGGAAAACAATGTTATACGAATATTAATTATTTAATCATGACACAGTGGGTTTAATTATATTTCAAATGTCATGAATTGTATATTTTTTTTATTTTAAATTTAATTGGCCGTTATCTGATGAACCCTCTGATGCCTTGAATGCTGCCTTTTATTTGTTCTTTACTTTGTTGTTTGTTGTTGTTGTTGTTATTGTATTATATTTGATTATTTGTGTTTTTTGTTTCTGTAATTGTATTTTAATACATGTTTTTATTGTAGAATTCGCATCGTTTTTTTATGTACCCTGCTTCAGATAATGAAAGCTGTTTGAAGCTTGACTTTAGGTTTGTAACACAGTGATCTTTTCAAAGAAACTATTTTAGGTCACACTTTTTGCATGACTGCGATGAATTGGTGGAGTTCATTTCACCAAAGGCCGGCCATTTCACATAATTCTTCAAGTGTATAGATTTTCCATTGTATCTCTTTCTAAATGTCAACAAAATCAAATTGTTTGTTCATACTATCGCACATCTGTAAGAATGTAATCCTGATAAAATAAAAATTCTAAGCTTGTAGGAAATTTCAAAAAAAAAAAATTCAGGGCCATACGCATTTTATTCGATTCTTCACATATTGTTTTCACACTATACTACTTTCTCATTTTATTTGTTTTTTTCGCAAGTCATTTTACTCAGTAAATCAGTGTAAAAGGGGCTTAAGTACGAGTTGGCAAAATTAGGGGCCATTATAATTAGAAAACCTTGTTCGACGAGTATTAAACTTGTCTAATTGGTTCTTGATTTAATATTTCGACAGGGTGATTTGATATTAATTTTTGGAACGAATTTCCGTCATCCTTTGTCAAGTTTGGTTTGGGGACAAACCGGATTCGTTCCAAAAATCTATATAAAATCACCATGTCCAAAGCTATTAACTAGTTTGACTGGACGCAAAGTAAGTTTGAAAAGAAAAGATGTAGAATTATATAACTGGCTCACTTAGCTCCTCATTGCGATTCATATGTCTTAAAACATCGTCTAATAGAGAAGTATTAAACTCGCTACTTATAAGCTCCAAATCATTATAGAACATTTGGTAGCCCATAATGCTAAGCAACGTTAATAATACAGCTAAAACATGCTTCCATTTAAATACAGGGTGACCAACGTAGAATACATTCATGCCATTATATGTGAAGTAGCACATCACTCAAAAAACTGCCTCGGTTTCGCTGGCAATGTTTAAAGATTTTTGCTCAAAACACCCGTATTTGCGGTCAATATTTTCAGAGCGAAGTTAGAGAACTCACGGCATTGTCTATGGTCGTGCGGCTTCAATTGGTGCGTCAGCACATTCTTATACCGACTTCGGTACATATTTAATCGCAAAATAAGCCCGGTTAATTCCTTGGTGATGCCCAATGCAGCTAATGGGCAACAAATCGATATTTCTGCGACTTCTTTATACTGACCACAATGACGGCTACGTTTTCTTTGCTACACACCAATCTGTCTGGGTTTTTAACAGCTGGATGGCATTAATAACTTTGAAAGCTTCTCATAAGTACGATTTGAAGAAACTATCTGGCCACCTTATATAAGTAATCTACTACACAAGCGCCATCATCATACGAGGGCCATTCTAGAACTACTTGTGAAAAATGACGATACTCACATATTTGAAATAAAAGAATAAGATGTGGTTTAGTATTTTTTAGAAGCCATAAATAGGAAACACATTGCAATGAGAATAAACTCAAAACAAAAATTATTTAAAGGCAAAACTTTAAAGGTAAAACTTTAAAACGGCAGTACGAGGTATGAAGATGAAATCTTGAAGAAAACCCTCATTAAATGAACACCGACATTGTAATGGCTGGTAGCAGGTTCATGTCTCTACTAGGAGTCTGGATAAAAGTCGAGCGAAGAAAAAGTTAACGTTCTCTCGTAAAAATTCCTAATCCATGGTGAAACAGCACAGGAATGCGTGGTCAAGAGGGTGATTGGTCTTTAGTATGCGAACTCTAGATACCAGTCGATTTTAAGTTTTAATACAAATTTGCACGTGCATCTGGTGGACTGCTTGGGTGGAATCTACATCAAAACACCCCGTCGGAATATCAAATCAAGAATCTTTTTTCTCCATTACTCGTGGAAATTATATAAATTTTCCGAAGGAACTTCAGTTTTAATTGGCCAAGGGAGGAATCCGGAAAATATGAACAAGCATACCTCACGAGGCATAGATGGGTTAATCTCTAAAGGTATTCCTAAGGCGTTGGACCGTGATATTCGGATAGGAATGGCCAATGAAGCCTCGCAAGAGTTGGAGAGGTCAATTTCTGTACGAACTCCGGTATTTATATGCCAATGTTGGAATTGTGTCTCCAAAGTTACCCTGAGGAATAGGCTGAGAAGGTAGCGCACATTGTGTATTAATATTCAGCCCTGGCTAGCACATGGCTAGAACCACAGGCACACACTTGTTAAATATGAATACCGGGACCTAAGCCTTACAAGATACTCCATGATGAGAAAGAGCGTCAACAGTCTGAAATCACTACAGTTAAAAGTAAAGGCCAGTGTCAGTTCGAGACTGAATGAATGTAAGGTAGTCGTAAATTACAAATCGGTTCGAAGAAAGAATGGGGCAGAAAGGTGACTCATAGAAAGAAGAGACTTATGTCCAAGAGAGGCGAAGACGGGTCCATCTGGTATTAAGAGGGCGTACTAACCTAGAGTACAGAAGAAGAATATAGCGAATTATAAATTCTTTGACTTTGTCGACAATTTAGTGCTATAGAGTAATTAAGTATCATTGTCTTAAAACTATCACCTGCTTAATGAAATTAAAGAAAGTTGTTGTATTCTTACAATTCTTCTTTATTTCACTGCTCACGCTCATCTTCTAAGAGCTTGATAATATAAAATTTTATGTAGGTATTAGTTATATAAAGCGATTTTCTAATTGTATATGGTGATCGGATAATTTTAAGTTCACCTTCGTATGTTACGAGAATATTCAGTGACAAATATAGACGCTTATGATCTATTTTTTTTATACTCCATTGTTCTTTACTAAAAAATTTCGCACTACATCTAAAACTATTGATCTCATTGTCTGTATATTTAGTGTGAGAATGATGGCACGATCTCAAACAATGACTTGTTGTTTCGAACATCATTTGTTTTGGCAATTGTCATTTTTAATTTTTTTTATTTCGTATTAAAAATTGTATCTATGTATTTCCCCACACTTTCTAACAAATTCTAATTAAATTAATTTAACATGCTGGAGATTTCATTTGAATTTTGAGAGGTGGCAGTTGCAATCATCATCACTGTTAATTTAAGTGACGAATTAGATAGACAGAATGATTAAAAAAATATTATGTACTTGGATTTTATTTAATTTTGAAATAACGTAGCTTCAATACGCCGAATAACTGCCGGCAGTAAATTTTGAAGCAGAGTTAGGAATGCCACAGGTCACTATGAGTTGATTATTATATTAAAACACGTATGGCGGGAATTTCATGTCAAGCTTGATGTTAAAAATAAAGAAACTGCTTCAATTTAGACCAGACATATCCAAAGCCAATTAAAGCCATCACATAAAAAACCAGGTTATTGCTTAGCTAATAGATAGTATTTGAGGTTATGAAGTAAGAAAATGTCCACCATAGAACGCTATATTTATACTCAGGTAGACGTAAAATATGTTTCGAGATATCAAGCTATTCATATGTTAGAAATCTTGTATGATAGACTTTTCCCTAACTGCCAACAGTCGGATACAAATGACAGTTTGGAGTCGGATTTGGAATGTTTTGAAAGTTCAACAATAAAAACAATATTACGAAACCGTATGTCCTCCAATAAATATTTAAATTGTGTTGTATTTTTAAAATACTTTTTTACAAAAAGATTTAAAATATTCAAATCTTGATCTTCAATAATTCATGCCCATTCTGCATTTCGATTACGTTTTCGCATTCAGTTATGGAAGTATCGAAAAAAGGTTTTCCAACAAATTCTGAATCGTAAGAAGAAGACCGAGAAACAGCTGTTTCGCTGTGGAACTATTGAAATATAATAAAAAAAGCAATTTTATAAACATTTAAATTAAAAAGGCAAATTTAGTGCAATTAAACCGTGATTGAATAATTAAATCAATAATTAAATATTGTGGGAACTTTATTTAATTTTAATAAAAACATCAGTTAACTATGGAAAGGCAGAAAAGGATCAAAACATAAGTAAGAGGTTTTTGTGGGCAAACTAATCCAGTGTGAAGAATTTTGTCGATCCGCTCGTTTCTTAATTTTAATTTCAATCGAAAAACTCTTCGCACAATCGTAAAAATTTGATTTGAAACAGGAAGCAGAACAGAGGTGATTACTTTTTACATGTACATATCGCACACCCGCTTCAAAGGTGACACAACTTAAATTTTTTTTTTAAATTTGGGTTAATATAAAGATATTCGTTCTTATTAACTTGTTTACTCATACGCAAAAATTCTGCTACAAATGTCGTGCTGTAGCTAGTTACTGAATTATTTTTAAAACGAAAGCTACAGAATTATGTTAAAATATTAACAGTTGTTGCAACAATTCATTTATATTTCAGTGGCCCCACTTTAGGTTTTTAAAGTTCGGTTTTTTTCCATGGAACAAGTCCTGTGGGTGGGCAGGCCTACATATCTTCTGAACGTACATATCTTCTGAACTATAACGAGCACAGTAACGAACTATTTATTACTAAAGCTTATTAAAAGACCTTTCCAACGATACATCAATATCTTCGAAGACTGGACCCGAAATAGGTCAATTAGGGGGAAAAGGAATTTTAAACACGACTTCTTTCAATTTACCTGAAATACCGAGAAAAAAATTATATATATAAGTACTTACTTTGTATATAAATTCTAAACGCACAGACAATAAGCTCTCTAATATGCTAAAGTAGGTAAAAAATAAAAGTAACAAACGGGCAGAAATATATGGGCGAACATTTGAGCTCTGCTCGCTCGCATAATTGCACTGCACTGCAAGTTTTGAAATTAATCCAGTTTAATGCTGAGACTAAAATTTGTACAAACTTAAGTTTGTTTTTTCTGATAAAACAATAATAAAACGGAAAAACTAAAAAAAAACTATACATAATTTTGTTATTGAAAAAAAAACCTGAAACCCGGATATTCGAACCGGTTTTTAAATGAAATACCCGAAAATTGGTTTCTAAAAATTTGCGACTTTTTTAATATTCGAAAAAAAATTACAACGGATGCCAATCGAAAAATTTAATTTGCTTTCAAATAAGCCCAACATTGTTTATTGGGTTCAGTACAGTTATTGCAAAGTTACTAAATTTATGAAGCATACTTTAAGGCTTTCCTAAAAAAGCTTTAACCTTTCGGAATAAATGTGTATAAATTTCTATTTTAATTTAATTTTCATACTGTCCATTAGTTAACAAAGTAAACATTTAATTTAATAGACAAAGCTTACTAATCGCTTGTAAATTAATTATTAGAAGAAATATTTGTTTGACTAGAGCACATTACTGTAAGCATATTAAATTTATTTAGCCAGTTGTTTTTAATATCATTGACTTATTAACATTATTATCGCATTAAAACAATGCATTATATTTTTGAAACAACAAAATTGTTAAAAACAATTATTGTTATAAATGTGTATAATCACGACTAAATTAATTTTTTTATTCTTTTTAACTAATTAATTATTTTTAACTAATTAATGTCACATAATATAATATTGATTTTTTTTTTATTTACTAAATCACATGACGAAGTTGTATTTAACGAATCGTCAAACCAAAGTGTTAAAAAAATTATAAGAGATGAATATAAAGTGGCAGTGATTCCATCTTGTTTGCTGATGCGTCTGTTTACTTTTTTATTACTCAACTTTTGGAGGATAAATGTGATAATTAAATATGAATATTCATTACATCTAAAAACTTAAGCAGATGTATATGATCAAGGTCCTGCTGCCCTTCACAGGTATCGTTTTTATTACAGCATTTTGGAGATTTTCATAAAAATCTTGATTACAAATTTCAATAAATTGTAATATTTGTTATAATAACTAGACTTTAATATGTTTATAAAAGTATCATGGAATTTAAATAATAATGACCTTACTTAAAAATTTTTTTTTAATATTAAATAGCATGGTGAACCGGTTTCAGCTATGTGCCATCTTCAGTGTCGTTTTTCGTTCTGAGAACGCAATTTCCGTCATCCCTTGTCAAGTTAAGTTTGCAGACAAACCGGTTCTGAGAACGAATCCGGTTTGTTTCCAAACCAAACTTGACAAGGGATGACGGAAATTCGTTCCTAAAATCTACATCAAACCACCCTGTCGGAATATGAAATCAAGTATAAATTATTTTTTATTCGAAAGGTCCACACATGCCATTATGTGTGGAATATGACATCATTTAAATATTCGCTTGCGGCTTCGCACGCTGTGTCCAATTTTTCAATGAATCTGCTGCATAAATTGCAGCTTTTTGGCATAACATTGCAACTTCACAAAACCCCTCAAGAAAAGTCTAACGGGATTAAATCGCATGATCTTGGTGGTTAATGCAACATGAGTTATCCACACCAACAAATCGATCATGCAGAGTGTCCACTGTGGCATTAGCTGACGAAAATTGTCATCAAAATAAATTATTCTACTCACCTTGACGGTGATGACATGACCAGCGTTATTTTCAAAGAAGTAACTTCTAGTGGATGCATTGCCAGCTGTGTGGATTTGTGCGTTCTGCACAAGTGTGTAACTTCCCATCAGTGACTGAATAATACCAACAAATTTCACAGGCGAGGCCAATAACTACATCAACACCGACCCGCCCTTATTCGAAGCCCCTTTAGGAATAGAAAGTGAACTTATCACAAATTTGTACATCTAACACAGCTGCTTAATTTTATAACCCCTCAATCTTTTTGACACATTATCTCATCGTTTACAAAATTCATTTACACTTTTATTTTTAATAAATTCGTTTAATGAGATTTTTCTCAAATCGAAAGCAATAAAAAAGATTTAATGTTGTCAAACTTAACTTAATAATAAATAATTAAAAAACATACAGCCATCTGTATTCGATTGTTAGATTAAAACAAGCTAATTATCATTATACAAATATATTATTGTTTGAATATTTTATCCAACAGGTTTATTATTCCTTTTAATTATTCAACAATAATGTGTGATATTTAAAAGAACAATATAAAAAAAAAACAATCAATAAGAACATTGTAAGACAAGACAGTATCAGCTGCAGGGTGCACAAAGTGCACCGCACATTTATATTCAGCAAATTTCTGAACCAACACAGATCTTAGCAGAAAATTTAACTATTATATGAGTAGTGATGGCAAAAAATATTAATCGATTAATTAATTGTATGATTAATCGAACAGAGATATTATTACATGCAATTAATAAAAAAATCGATTTATAGATTAATTTAGCTAAGATTGAAAATCGTAATATCTTAATAATAACATAAAAAATTATTTAACATAAATAAGTTTATTAAACCAAAATTTAGAAACAAGAGTTTATAAAGGCGCTTTGTAGTCAAAGTATACCAGTTTTTTCTTAAAGATTGCGCCTACATTGAAAAAACTATGCTCTGAGAAGTTCCAATCAGCAAACAATACTTTTGCCAAAGTGTGCACAGCTAATGGTACACTGTTTCTATTTCGTTAACCACATCACGTTTTAATTCGGGAAATAGAGCGTTGAGAAAGAAGATAAGTTCATTAAAGATGTGTCGCTTCCACTTCAAATACTGTTGCCTGAATGCTCATTTCAACCATTTCACCGCTTACGTCTCTCGTAATCACAGATGCGCGAACGGATCTTGGAAATGGATTTTTTTTCATTTTGGGGGGTTTTAACTTTTGAATAATCGAAAAAGAAACTTTCGATACAATTAAATCGTTAAGAGCAACACATTTATCGATTATTAATCGTTTTTCGATTAATCTTGCCAGCACTAGCGACATAATACAGGGTGTCCGCCAGGAAGGTATACTACTTTGTTTTGCAGCCATTTTGGTAAACATTAGCCTTGACAGTTCATATTTGGAAATCGTGAAGTAAAGACGAGGCAAATTTATTATGGAAAAATATTTGGTAAACCAACGTGTTTTAATCGTTGAAACATTTTATCAAAATCAATCATCGCTTACTGTGACGATGAGAAAGTTACGTTAAATTTTTGAGAGAAACGACGTGCCAACAAGACGCACTATTTATCGTGTAGTGAATGATTTCGATGAAAGAGGGACTGTAGCTGATAGGCCCAAGCATGGAGCACAAGGCACTACAAGATCGGCTGAAAGTATTATAGCTGTTTAAGAAAGTGTTCAAAACAATCTATCAACCTCAATTCGACACCGTGCTCAGAAGCTTGGTCTTCAAAGAACAACTGTGGCCACAATTTTGCACAAAGATTTGCATTTGTTTCCATTTAAGATTCATTTGACACAAGAGCTTCTTCCAGAAGACCATTTACGCCGCCGTACATATGCAAATAGGATGCTGCAGTTTGCCCATGGCAACCCCGATTTTCATGAAAAAATCATGTGACGAGGCACATTTTAATTTGAATGGTTATGTGAATAAACAGAGTAGTCGGTTCTGGGCAATGGAAACCCCACAAATTATTCATCAGTCACCTTTGCATCCATTAAAAGTGACAGTCTGGTGTGCAATTTGGTCAGAAGGAATCATTCGACCTTACTTCTTTGAATCTGAAAACGGCGTAACGGTAACTGTTAAAGTTATTTCAAGGAATGCTGATGTTGATTGGCCTCCACGGTCGCCTGGTTTGACTGCTCAGGACTTCTTTTTGTGGGGAAACCAGAAACGCTGGAGCAACTCAAACAAAATATTCGTGATGAAATTAATGAAATACTGCGTAAAATGTGTGAGAATGTAATGAAAAATGTGTTCAAAAGGGCTGGCATTTGTGAGGCTAACAGAGGCAGACATTTATCCATTCTCTTTCATTTAATCAAAAATTATAAACAAACAATGTAGTATACCTTGCCGGCGAACACCCTGTATAATACATTCATAATTTACTGCTCTAAGATTAAGCTTACCAAAACTATGTTTTTTCGTTGGGTTTATGCCACACTACTATTACTAATAGTACCTGAAACATGTGCTACTTCTACTCTGAACTCCGGCCTCTGAGCCATAATATTTAGATCTTGAAAGAAAGAGTATATTAAAAGAATTTAAATAATATTTTTAACGATTTATTGCCATTCAAAGCTGTATTTTTGCTTCGAATTCAAATCGTCATGACTGAATTATTCTGTTGTTTTGTGTGTTAAAACTTTTTTTCATAAAAAGCCATAAATTGCAATTAAAAATTTTAATTTGCAATGGGAAAAAATGTCTCAACTTACCTTTTTATATGAGACAATAATTGTACGAGGGATACTGCGAACTGACAAATTTTCTAGTTTAAATTACAGTAGTAAAATATATGAATATTTCTCAAAAATTAAACCGGAAAAAAATCACCTCAATTCAGTTACAGAAAATCCAAATGATGTTGACTTGAGAAATATAATGTGAAGCGAGAGAAAAATTGCAAAAAGTAGAAAAGAGTAACACTTTCTAACTTTTCTTTCCCTCACCAACAAACCCCACATAGCTGCCTTTTAATTTCCTTCAAAAATAGACTAAGGAAGCCCAGGCCATTAGTATAAAAATGTGCAAGAGCTTGATGCAGCTGCTTAAATTTTTGTTTTCTCTTTTCTAACACCTTCCTAAATCCTTGCACATTTAAATCATGTCTTTTTTGTTGCAACAGTTCGATCACTTTTTAATGTTTAATTGTGCAATGCTTTTAGCTCCTTCATTCACAAAAAGTGTTGCCATCAACTAAATAATTTGTAATTTGCTGTATGCAGCATAAACATACATGCTAAAATGTCAGTACTACAAACAATATATTTATAACAGCAAAACTTAATTAAACTGGTTAATAAACAATTTTGCGGTTCCAAAAAAATATGCTAAATTGGCTACACCGCTCATACATAAAATTGCCAGAGTGCGAAAGAAAGAAAGATGTAAAAACGAGGCTCGTCTATAGTTTTTTTTAAGTGTTATTTTAAATGATTTACAGGGCAGCTTTCTGAGCCGCTTTTAAATCTATTGACAGAGCTATTGATCATATAATAGAAATTATCCAAATGACCGAAAATCATGAGAAAAATCTTTTCGAACAAGTTTTTCAAATTATAAAGATATATTCAAATCGCTAGACTAGGCGACACGCGTAGCGAAATAGCGGTATACTAGTCAAAATATTGTAAGTTTAAATTGGTCGGCCTACTCAACCGCCATTAAAGTTATTGAAAATGTTTTCTTTCGATGGCTAAGCTCAACGGTTTACGAAGAAGGTAAACACGGTGAAACTAAGGATGGCATAAAAGCTGCATGAACCGAAGTTTCCTTCAATTACACTAGCCTGCCAAAACAAATTCCTCCTTTAAATACAAAAAAGTTGAATATGAAGAGCTTAACTAACGTGTTTAATAAAAATCTGCTTTAATTATTTTATCACGCACAGATTTGTTTAATGGGCACCGAAAAAAAATATTCTAGTTGTCTAAAACCTATTTTTCTATAACCTCAACAGTTCCTAAGGTATTCAGCAATTATTGGCAAAATTTAAAAATTTTTACGTTTTAAAAATTGAGAAAAAATTCAAAAGGCAAAAATGCTCGGTATATTACGAATAAGGTAAGATATATGGAAGCCCAGGGACAAACAATTTTTATTGAGCGCTGTAAATACTTCAAATCCATCCTACTGAGATATACTCAGTAAAGGAAACTCAGAATTTGAAAAGTTGCCGTGAATGTGGCTACAGATAAACTTTATTAAATAAATGTTCGGATTGTACAATTAGCATAGACTTTTTAATAGAAACAATTTTTTTTTTGTGGACCAACGAAATAAATATCAAAAAAGATCTTCAGAAAAATTTTAAGAAAAGTAGCATTATATTACAGTGGGATGCGATTTTTTTACTTCTAAAACAATTGGTTCAAACCTAATATTTGAATATAATTATTTTAGGCAATTACAAGCATCAGAAAAGAAAACAGGAATTTACAATATTTCTTTATAAAGCTTGTAGTAGCAACAATTACTATCGTACAACGAGTATTAAATGTTAAAAGTGTAATTCAAATTTAAGTGAGAGATCAATTATACATTTTTATCGCGATATTTATTTAGATTAAAAAAATGAGTCTTATTACAAGAGGGATTGGAAGTGATTAATTTTAGTGTAGGTTTGTTTTTAATTAAAAGCAATAAATGAAAATAAATTTGGAAGAGATAAGTTTCCAAGCAACTTCCTATAATCAATGATTATTTCTGTATGATTGATTGAAATCAAAAATGAATAAATGAAAACTAATAGCGTTTTCCTTTCCGATAAAAATGTTCTATATGTGTTGACATTTCTGTATGCTTGTGTTTCTTTCCAAAAATATGCAAGATTTGCCAAAAACATCGCTACCCTTTCTAAATATGTTGCACGAAAATGGATATTTGCATCGAAATTATGAAGTTTTCCTTTATGATAAAAATGTCACATATACATGTTTGTTGACATTTCTACATATATTACTGTAGGGGTGGTATCAAAGCAGACTGCTTACTTGATGGGTCCCTTTTCGAACCCTTTCTTTTCACGACTACTTTACATTCATCTCGTGCTAAAACGCGCCTGGACTGTGGGGACTGGTCGGCATTCTACCTCATCATGGAGTCTCTTGTAATTCCTAGCAGTTCTCTAAAGTTCAGGTACCCCATGGCATTAACATTTAACAAGTATCGGCCGGTGTTGTTAAACCTTACGCTAGACAGTGCTGTACATTCACACACAATGTGCACTACCGTGTCAGCCTCCTTCTGTGGAGACTGACGCGTCCACCCCTTGCAGAGTTTTCATGTCCATCTGTTCAGAATTGCTCAATTGGCCAATAAACACCGAAGTTTCTATAGAGATTAAGCTCTCCACCTCTTGCGGGGCTTCATTGTTTAACCCTATCGGAATCACACGGTCCAACGTCTTAGGAGTACCAGTAGAGAATAACCCCTTGCATTCTCTTCCGGAATCCTGCCTTGGTCAATTAAAACCTCAGTTCCTTTAAACAACCCATATAATTCTCACGGGTAATGGAGAAAACGATGTTCACCCATACAGAGCTCCATGTGCACGGATAAATCTGTATTAAAACTGGAGATGGACTGGTATCCAGAGTTCGCATACTAGAGTCCAAGGACTCTCTGGCGCATGCTCTTTCACCATTGATTAGAGGTTTTTATAAGAGAGTGGTAACTTTTCTCCGCTCGACATTTCTGCATTCTTATGTTCCCTTCTTTAAAAAAATGCATCACGACGTGTTCCTTTCTAAATATGTTGCACAAAAAACTGTTGCATTAGGAACTTTCTTTGCATTTAACCTGAAGTTCAGGATGAAATAGTACTCGTTATTACAACTGTATTAACTACATGGTTTATAAAAACAAGAGTTTCATTTGATGTGTTTATTATTGTGAGGGTCTAGGCAATCTTAAAAAAGGCAACATTTCTTTTCAGAAAGGAAAATGCCATAAAAATCAACGAAAATTGGAAAATTTCCGGATGGGTCCACACCTGAACATTTGTTGATTTTCAAAAAAGCTTGTGAAATGAAGAAGAACTTTTCCTTAAAAATTAATGCGTTTTAATTTCATTAATTTGCCATTTTATAAAATTCTATTTTTGAGCGTATTTCAATTTGTTTTTTATTTAAAACTTACACTATCCGCAAGACTTCCACTTTTATCTTCTTCCAATACTGGTTCTTGTTCTTGCATTTGATGCTTCAGTCTCAGAGCCTCCAAATCCTCAATTGCATTTATACCCGAAGGCATTGAAATCGAATTTCGGCGTAAACTACATGCTAAAGGCACAAAGGGTGTTTCTAATTCAGTTATCTTAAACGAAGCAGTAGGTTGAGAATTATTTCCTGAATCTCCTCTAACATTATTAGCCATCTGAACACTGGTATGGGTTTTTGTTAAGCATTTGTAATTGGACAGGCAATCATCAGCTGAGTCATCATCAGCATAAGGAATATTGGAATTATCTTTGGAATGTGCAAGACTATCGGTAATAAGCGGAACGCGTTGTTTTGATTCTTCATGTATGGAATTCATGTTGAAAATTATTTTAAAATTAAGTTTAATTTAATGATTCATTGGGTAAAATTCTACAATTTGTTGTTGTTGTTTTATTAAAAATGTTATGATTTTTTAAATTTTTATTTCAATAAGTTTCATTTATTTCGTTATATTAAACAAAATGAGTCGCCCGTTTTTAATTTCGCATCGCACGAGCATTCCATTCTTTAAATTTTTAACCGTTACTTCCTACAACATTCACTAGTCAGCGCACGTTTAATACCGCTTAGCTAAAATAACATACTGCTGCTCACCATCGCTAGCAGGCCGACATTCAACCAGGCAACCAACCCACTAGTTAGTCTACCACTTACTTACCCTACCAACAACAACGACTACTTCAACACATGCACACACATGTTACATACAATCGTATATAACGTTGTCGTCTACACGTTTACAAATATCGTTTTCAACTACGATCATCGGCAGTCGGCTTGTTTGGTTTGTTGCTGTTGTTAATTTTTTGTATCGAGTATTTGTTTTGCTAATTTTAACTTTCTTAGGCTGTTTGCCGATCAGATTTGTAATCGTTTCGCTAATTTAATAAATTAAAAATTAAACAAAAATTTAATTAAAAGTTATTAAATAAGTAATTCTCCTGCACAGACTCGAGGTTTATTTGTGTTGGTTGGAAATGGTTTGTTTGTATTCATTTGTAATTGTACGCTGAGTTAGTTAGAAGTGTTGCACTATGGGCCATAAATTAGGGAAACTTATATACAATATTTATTTTTTATACTTCCAGTAAAAAGATGATATCTTTAGAAGATCTTAACTTAGTGTTAGCCGAACTTATTTGAACGTATGTAAACCCAACTTCCGAGTATAAGACATCAGAGCTAACTTTCACAGACTTCTAACTGTTCTCAGTCAATTTTCAGCTACCGTGAAACGGAAGGTGGCAACATCATGGAATTGTGGTGTTCAAAGCACATTGGCTTAGTCTGATTTACAACGATCGCCATAGTTCTCAAGAGGCCATCAGCTGCCTGCGCACTGTCAGAAGTTTTGACTTCTCTTGGTGGCGACGGGTTCCTGTCTTTGCGAGGAGTCTGGCTAAATAAGTCGAGTGGAGAAGAGTTACCACTCTCTTATAAATATATAATCAACGGTGGAACATCACGCCAGGGATGCATGGGCAAGAGGGCGCCTGTGCTCTGTGTGGTTAGATATCTTTTCCTCTATTACTCGTGGTGAAGAAACCCTCGCAAGGGGTGGAATGGTCAGTATGCAAAGATACTCCTAAAAATAAGGCTGAGACGGTAGCGCTTATTGGGAGACCAAATCCTTAGATTTACAAGAAACTCCGTAATGAGGAGGAAGGCCGCAAGTTATCAGTCTATAGTCATAAATCAATCAGCAGTCGAAAATCTGCTTCGATATCTGCCATACATTATTATTGAAACTTCTTAAGAACGCGGAATAGTTGGTTCGATTCTATTACGAAATAATTCGTCGGTGGTGTTGGCACACCGTGAACTTCGGCATAGTTTTGTCGCTTATCTGACACCAATTGGGCAATCACTACCCCGTTTAGCTACTCGCCTTGAAATGTCGGTCATCACATAAACATAATCCAGAAGCAGAGCCGAGGTTTTTCGTTTATAAAAAAATTACAGAATATTGGGTAACAATTTTTGCTCCATCTTCTACAATAGCCTGATATAAAGGCCTTCTAAGCTCGGTTATGCGTGCTTATATTCCAGAACGATAATCTTCATTATAATTACTTGTTTATTACAAAAAAAAAAAACAAATCAATGCAAGTTCGTATGTTTGATAGCTACTGTAAGTTTGGGACTAATATCTGGCTAAAAATAATTTTGTCTACTTAGATTGATTTATGCTCTTAAAATATAAAAAATCTAACCAGACATTTGAATTAAATTTAAGCTCCGATTGTCTAAACTTTTACTATTCAATTGATGGATTTTAGCCGTCCCATAACAGACAAGAGGTGATTCTATTCTAAAGACTTTCCAAAGCCGACGCTACCATAACATTTTTCTTCTTCATAAGACTTGGTAAGACTGTGTGCTGTTTTCTTTGAACAGATCCCTTTGAAAAATATTAGTCTAATTGCCATCTAGTAAAGGACGTTCACCCTCTTTGGTCGACTTTTTTCACTAAATTTCTTTTTATTTTACAAAAAAATGCCCGTTGGGGTCTGCGAAAATAATTGCTTCCGGAAAAATATACAGGGTTAAAAAAAGTATTGTGTAATGGCGACCGGTAAAGATGGGTGGAACATTTGCAAGAGTAACTAAATGCCTGAATACAGTAGCGAAAAGTTACAATATTGATAAATGAAAAATTGATAACCATTGATACATTCATGCGAAATTGAGATATTTTACCAACTCTATCCAAAATAGTTATTTAGCTAATAAATTGCCCAACTATTCTTCTGACACGTTTTTTTTCTTCTTATATAATTTTTTAGAAAAGAATAAATTCGGCAAAAATTAATTCAGAATTGTTAACAGACAACTGACTACCTTACAGGTTACTTAGGAATAGTGTAGTGACAAGAGGCTCTTCCATGAATCACTGTTATTAGTAATTGACAATCGTTTTTTAACATTTCTTCTCCATTACCATTTTTGAAGTTTTTAATTAAAACAAATCGCCTTAGTTTGCTAACGAAGTAAACAAATAATATTAAAAATGCAAAGCACGATTTAGATCAAAGGCCGCAGAAATGCCTTTTGATTTTTAAATACACGCGCTTCCTTGACTTACATTGATAAAATGCAAATAAATAATTGCAATTATTTTCATACGATTTAATACAAGAATAATCAAAATTATTGATCGATTAAAAAATATAAGAAACAGAAGATTGTTTTTATATTGACTTTCTGGGGAAATTATAAAAAAAAATGTTTGTAAATTTTTGCTTGTTGTAAAAAACTACAAGTCAATCTATAGAATGGCTGATCAGTTAGTAATGATAGTTTTTTTTTTTTAAATGTTTATATTTCGAAAGTTGCCGAAGTTACCAAGGCCATTGGAAACTGGACTCAATAGAGGTCCATACGCTTGGCACTTATGGTTGGTGGTAAGTTCATCGGAGTCATTCACGGTTTCATGAGACAGGCTCTCATGATAACTGAGAGATAGTGCAATTAAAAGGAGCTAACCACAAATGTTAGCCAATCTGATGCTCTTCACTCGAAGGAGGAAGGATATAGAGTTTTAATCCTTAATGTTTTTCGAATCAAAAATCAATGTGTCCAGAAAGGTGCATTATCTAGGCGGTACTCTGGATAAGGGACTTACCTCGAATAAAAACATTCAATTGAAGATACAGAAAACAAAAAGAATCTTGCATCAAAGCAAACGAGTGTATAGCTGTGGGTTGGCATTCTCACCAAGGCTCCATGCTGGATTTACGTAATTATGGTGCGACCCATAATAACTTATGCATCCGTGGTTTAATAGCCAAAGGCTCTCAAAGTACAACTAAGCGTAAGTTGGATGCGGTTCAAAGGATTGCCTGCATAAGTATATGTGGGGCAATTCGCACAGCTGCATTTTCAGCTGAGTTATTAAAAAATGTTATCAAAATTCCGATTGAATTGTAGAGTGAATTTCGTCGTAAGGTCTTGTCAACATAAATGCAGTGCGCAGCCAATTCGTCACACCTTGGAAAAGTTTGAGCGAGAGTACACTCTTTTGGACCTTAACCCATGAACTATGTATATGAAGATTTATGCGAGATACATAACCGCCGTAGGGGCCAGAATTGAAGAAGGGCCGCAACTATCGATTCGTCGCCAATCAGCCGATTTGGGCATCGCCGAGAATTCAAACCCTGCTTATATCGCGTTGATTGTGCAGATGGAAGAGTTGAATCTGGACGATCATAGGCAACGCCGTGCGTTTCCTAATTGGGCGCTTAAGATGTTGTCCGCAAATCCGAGTTTTGTCCAAAAGTGATCTTGAGGTACTGCCAGCAAGGCCGAGGTGTTAACTTAAACGATGTGCTATTCCATACATAATAGAATTAATGTATGTAGCTTCAAAACAAAGCCAGAATCACTTGAGACCTCACACCGTGGTTGTTGATTTATTTAAAATTCTTTTTCTATTGTTCTTATCTGGTCACCCTATATAATCCTTCGAAATACTCATTCAAGAGTTTTTGTTAACATCGACGAGCAACAACAAATAAATAAATATTTTGTTTATTTAACTGGCCATAATATAAAATAATCAATCTGCTTCTACTTCATAATTTTCTAACAACTTTGCAGATTTTACGATAATGTCAAATACTTAGTAATCGTTCGTTTTAATTGAAAAACACACACAAAATTAATGCAATAAATGAATATTGTATTCCAATTGCGTTTCCTTTTTATTTATTTATTTGATCGATTTATTAATTTATGTCCCATTTTTAAATCAAATAATTCATATTATCAATACATTTGGAGTTAATAACAATTTTGTAGTTGAATAAACCACGAAATGGCGTAGAGGGCCAGGGCAGATAGGGAAGGGAGACAAGAGATTGAATTGTTATTTATTTGCCTCTTTATTTTATTCATTATCGTTGTCAATTTCATTATTGATTTTTTATCAATTTGATTACGCTGAATTGGCTAGAGGAATTCACAACTGCTAACTTTTGTGTATTCTAAAGTATGTACGAGGGCAGATCAATAAATCCGTGACTTTTTTTTAGCATGCTTCGTAGCTAATTCAAAATCAACACTGTGGCCATCAACAACGCGAACTTTTGACAGCGATTTACACCATACAACCTCGTGCAGTATTTTTGCGAGAAAAACCCCATCACTAAAACCAAGGAAAACGTGCAATTAACACGTTTGATCAGTATGGACCACAATCCCAATCATGTCACAACTACAAAGGAGTGTTTGCCGTTGTGCCATTTTGTAACAACGAAAAATATGCATATGCATCCAATAGCACAAACCGAAGACTAAACTAGACACAAAGGATTCTCCTAGAAAACTGACCCGAAGAAGCCCAACGTGGATTTGTCGGCTAACATAATCCACATAATCCACAATAGTTACCTTCAAAAAGGAATAACAATAAATGGTAAATATTATGTAAACTAATTGGACAGATTCAGCAACTACGAAAACAGTCCCTTTTTATCAACAAAATCCATAGGCGTGCATGTGCATGGTAGCTATGGCAAAATCAATGATTTGGGCCGACCAATAATTGCTATCACATCCGCCATATTATTCAGGCTTAGTTCCCAGTGACTAGTAGCTTTTTTTCAAACCTTAAACGTTGGACTGATTTAAAAATGTTTTTCTTTTATTCAAAAAGCCACGGATTTCTTGATAGGCCCTCGTTTTTATGTTCTGTTTATGAAATTCAATTCTCTACATTATTTACTACCGTTGTGTAAAATACTTGTACAAATTTTGTTAATATAAATATCTTTTGCTCTAAATTGTAATTACCTCAAAATTATAAGGACTGTGCAATTGTTCCCTGGAGAAATTCTTGTCCAGTGCAAAACTGTTAGGAATATTGCAAAAATTATGGCAACAATAAAAGCGTCGCTTCGCTATTTGTATGCGTGAATCAATCAATCAATCAATCAATCAATCAATCAATATTAAAAAAAAGGAATCGAATTTAATAAACGCTTTGCGCGACATTAAGCTCAGCCCAATATCATGCGGGTCTTATCATAATTTTAGAAAAGAAAACTTAAATCTAGATAAAAGTTATTGCAATTTTTAAGAACATTTTTCACAGCAAACATTTTTCTAGAAGGAACTTTTTTTGAATGCGATACTAGAAGCAATACGCATCCAGTTTCAAAGCGGTTTTGAAGCTACGTAACGCAGTTGTTGCCGTTTTTAAGCCAATTTCTTCTAACTAAAATTTTTCTAGAAATTTAAATGATCAAATCTTTTTTGAACGCGTTACTAGACTCAATAAACATTTTCCAGCATCAATGCCTTCTTAGGGAGCGTTTTCCAAACTACGTAACGCTATTTCTGTCATTTTTAAGCATAGTTTTGCGTAATTTCAAAGCAGCCCGTAATACGTCAAGATCCTGGAAATAGCGATCACCCTAATTTTCATATTTTCTTGTAAAAAAAAAAAACGTTTGACGAGGAACGTCTAAATCATTTGGCAACTGTTATAACGTATGTATGACCTGGTATGTTGCCTTGATCTCCCATCATAATGTCGCATAATACCCTTCGCTGATAGTCCTTCTTTTTCTAGGAAGATAATCAAAAGCACTTGCAACTTAAAACACTTATGCTTTGGATTTTTCGCGGATACAACTGTCAGTCCTTTTATTTAATTACTGCATTTTCTTAGCTGGGCATGGTGCACAACTTGGTCTTATTACTTCCATTTTCACGACTATTTTACATAAAGTCTTTAGCAAACTTGTCGTTTCCTTTTCAATGCAACTTACCTTTTTATTGTTGCAACTTTTATTGATATCCACCGACTCTTCGCCACCAACTGGCCTACCTCTTTGATATTTGAAGTTTTCTAAAACACGATCGTTAAGACCCGTTGGCAGAGATATAGAATTTCTCCTCAAAGGTCCATCAATATTGTGTACTTTAATAATAAAACCGGGTAAATAAACCGGATATTCGGAATCTTTTCTATTTAATTTTGAATCACTTTCCTCTCTATCCCTCTCACTGAGATGCACTAAAATCGAAAGATCGACATTGCGCTTGAAACTAATGCGGCCACGAAATGAACTTGACTCATATTCTGAGCCAATACTGTCATCATCAACAAACGGGATACTAGAACAACTGTGATCACTGAGATCATTGAGGAGGGGTACAAGAGAGGATGATTCTTGATTTTTATACTCATTTGACATTAAACACGAAAATAATTATTACAATGCACTTGTTACGATGATGCCTGCAGTATGCAAGTTCTAACTAAACGATAAATTATAGTTTTTGGTTTAAGATTTAAAATCAAAACAACTTAAAAGAGAAAATAAATAATCCACACCTTCATCAATACGCTAATTAAAATGGCAACAAGAGTTTAGTTTACCTTACAATTGTTTATGGAACAAATCCCAGCAGTTCTAATAATGGAAATATACTATTACTATTTGTCGGTAATAATATCAACTTGCTTGGCTGTCCCAATTGCCTTAAATGTAATTTCCAGAACGAAAAAATAATACTGAATATGGCACATGGCCGAAACCACTAAAATGTTCTTTAATAATCTAATAATACAGGGTGCGGCAGCATAACTTTTTTTTCAAAACTTAAGAAAAGCCATTGTGCATGAGCCAGAATATTTTTATTCAGAACGAAAAATGACACTGAAAATAGCACATAGCCGAAACCAGTTTGTATCCAAACCAAACTTGAGAAGGGAGGACGAAAATTCGTTCCAAAAATCTACAATATTTTTATTTGTTTTTTATAGACTTTGCGCATACTTGAGGTTTGCTTTTACATAGTTTTGAAGATCAAATCTGGTAGGTGACGTTCCCGATCCTGGTAGGTGACGTTCCCACTGAGTAAACCTATTTCTGTCATGTCCCTTACCAGCATAACAGGCGTTATGTTTTGTTTGTTGGCAGATCCACATTAATGAAAATGAGATTAATCACTTTGAAAAAATAGCGTCTTCAAAAACGACTTCAAGAAGAACCTCTTTTGCGTTCCCCCAAAAATTGATACATTAAGTGTTAAGAAGTTTTTGTCGCGTAATATTTTTGTTCTACTGTTATCATAAAAACACTGACACTTTCTAGAAAAGGGGGGTAACCTTTAAGAAGTGTAACCCAAATATATGTAGCATTTATCATCAGAAAAGAAAACGCCATAAGAAGCAGACAATTAAAAATTGTTTACACCCTCGAGCAATTTTTAATCGGTTCGGTCAACTTTTTTATACAGCGTCAGTTAACCTGCTTAAATCACTCAACCAAAGTGGTATCACCTACGCATGGCCCTAATGGAAAAGACTGCATTATCAGACACAACTGCTCGTGCTAAAGAACTAAAGAAAATTGGTTTTTTATATATTTGCGTTTAATTTGAATATTTTATTTTGCACCTGATAACATTAATTAATTGTTTAATTATCTTCCATCACACATTCAGACTCCAATATCTATGAATATAATTTTTTCATACGAATATTGTTTGTAAAACAATAAAAGGAAGACAATCCCTTTTATATTGTCTGCAAGTGTTATCTATTTTATTTTTATAAATCGGTAATTAACTTGGCATCAATTGAAATTTTTAAAAGGTATTTAATTAATAATTAGCAAGAAAAGAGTTGTGTTTACTGAAATTATCTACGAATCTAATGCGGCAGGTCTTTTTTAAATAAAATGTATGAAATTTAATTGCATAGCAGTCGACTGAATGCGCTGTAGCTGATTAAATAGGAATAGTCAAGGCGAATTAAAACAGGTAAACCCATCAGATATTTCGCCATTTCCGCTACTCTTTTCATAAGGAGTTCGACATATGCAACTGAGCGGGAAATGCCTTGAATTTGCCCCTGAGTCTACCTGTTAGCAATTTTCCTTGAGTCGAGCTCCACTGTTCATCAGTCGCAACTTTCATTCTAAGGTATGGACTTTATTTTAGAGCAATGCATTAAATATAATTCACCGGTGCTTTTCGCACTACAACTAGTAGTGGCTTAAATTTATTAGGAAAGGAGATGGCGATTAATTCTAGATGTTGCTATTTACCTAAACTCTTCTATACACTAACATCTCTTAATGTCGCTAATAACGATCATGAAGGTCAGGGAGAAACGTGACATCGGGAAAAATTAACTTGATCGCTATATTTGGAACTTGCATTTACATTCAGACACGAAAATGCTTGACCACTCCAAATGAGATGACTAAAAAAATTCCGATTGCTAGCAAATCTTTGTCCCTTACCCCTCTCTCTCCTATTAACGCGGACTGGCAGCATGAAATCTTGCATCGTGGCGTAGTTATCTAAAATGCATCCATGGTCTCTGCATCCGATGCACAGTGTATTCATTACAGCAAGACTCAGAGAATGTACGAAAATGGATGATGCAAAATTAATTTGTACGTCCATCAAATGCAATGCTGACTAGGGTGATCGATTATTCGACATTTTTTAAGAACCGGATTTAAAAATTTTGTATACCCGGTTTCGGATCTAAGAAGAACAACTTCGAAAATCCCTGTTTAAAAGCCGTCAGTTGGCAGACACAAAAAAAGGCTTACTTAAGTGAGTGCACTATCAGAAGTTCTGACTTATACATCCTCGTGTTAGCGGCCGGTAACAGATTCCTGTCTCTGCAAGGAGTCTGGCATAATAAGTCGAGCGAAGTTAACACTTACAAAAATCCCTAATCCGCCAGGAATGCGTGGCCAAAAGGATGCGTGGCCTCTAGTATGCGAACTCTGGATGCCAATCGATTTCCAGTTTTAATACAGACTTACCCGCGCTTTTAGAGCTCTGTGTGGATAGAAATCTTTTTTCAATTACTTGTGCGAATTGTATAAATTTTTTGGAGGAACTGCTGTTTTAATTGGCCAAGGGATGAATCTGAAAAAGAATATGTTGCGAGGGGTGGATGGGTCAATCTTTAAAGGTACTCCTAAGGCCTTGGACCGTGAAATTCAGATGGATATAGAGTTGGATGGATGGTTAATGCCTGTAGGGACTCCGGTGTGTATTGTCCATTGGAGGATTTCTGAAGATATTCACAAGGAAACCACGCAAGGAGTTTACAGGTCAATCTCCAAAGATACTCCTGAGGATGATGCTGAGGCTGTATCGCACGTTGTTTGTGAATGCCCAGCACTGGCTTAAGTGTAAATGCCATGGTGGACCTAAGCCTTAAACAAATGCTAGCAATTGCAATAGTCTCCGTGATGAGGGAGAAGGCAGACTGACAGTCAGCATTCGACAGTCTAATACTACATTCAAGAGTAAAGGCTAGTGGTAGCACGAGACTTGAATAAGAGTAAGGTAGATGTTAATTACAAATCGCGAATAGCCGGGGGGTCGAAAAAGGGCCCATAAAGTTAGCGGTCTGCGCCGATATCCCCCCACTTAAAAAATAATAATCCCTATTCAAATCGCTAGTACCTTATTGTACAAAGTGACTTTGGTGATACTTTATTCGCATTTTGCGAAACTTGGGTTTTTTTTTTGAGATGCGGCTAAGATTCCCTTTATTAAAAAAAAACACATAGAGTATGATCTATATAGCATTTGTTGTTTTATTCTTGTTTCATAACGATGATGAATTTATATTTAACATAATCATTCTTCGTTTTTAATATTAGTAATTTATTTAATAATTATTTTTAATAATTAAATAATTTCTAACAGTAAATGGATGAGTTTGATTGAGAGGCAGCTTATATATAGGAAATAATTAATGGTCAAATAATGATCGCAACCGGAATCATAGTTATCACTAGATCAATACAAGTATTTAAATGTAAGTGTATAATATTAAACATAAATTTATAAATCACATTTTATATAAATAGATAAAAAAAAAGAAATCAAAAGAAGCTGAGAATCAATAGATGTACGAATGAATACGAATGTTAAATTTTTACAATAATAAATTATTAATGCACTAAAATCTACTGGTGTGATGACGTTGTTTATTTTTTTTCTTCTTTTTTTTTTAATTTAAAATTTAATTTCTGCCCACAAATTTGTTTCAACAGATTGTTGTTTGTTTATAATTCTAATTAAATTAATTTATTTTTTTAATTTTTTATTTTTAACATTTATTTAAAGTTCTTTTAAAATGAGTTTAATAGTGTTAATTAATGTACGAGTACGTTTTTGTAGTTTAATTAAAAATGTTTCCATTTTACTTTTCATAATTTCTAATTAGACAGAAAATGTTAAATTATCTTTTATTTAGTTGTAATTTTGTTCGTAAAACTCTTTTTAACTTTTTTTATTACTTTATATTAATAGTTTTCTTTTTGAAATGGCCACATATATTAGGAATATTTTTAAATATATAAAAGATATTTTTTGAAATAAATAAGTTAAAGTATCACTAGCGCATTAGTTCCTTTTTGTAGCGTAAAATGTGTCAAAGAAAAACCTTCTCATCATTTAAAGATTTACACCCGAACAATGCCTATTTTGGAAATTTATTGTCTGAGAGAAATATGTTTTAACGAGAAACTTGTTTTTGGCGAAGAGGCTCATTTAAGGTTAAATAGACTTGCAATCACATCTGTGCATTGAAAACTTGAACTTAAGGTACGGTCAAGTTTGTCAAATATTTGACCACAAAAACATAACATAATGTCATATCGCCAGAATTTTTTTTTTTAATATGTCACCAACTACAAGATTATTATAAGCGCGGGAGATGAGTATGGTCGACAGTTCATTTTAGCGGCGCTGTAATAATAGTATGTTTTATGCGCCTTAATTACGCAATTGAGCTCAATTTACCATGCAAGAATTCCATTAATAAATTTAGCAATTAGTACTTAATTACATCACAAATTGCGTTAAATTACCCATGCGACCCCGGTAAAGTGTGTGAAATTTCTGTAAAATGAACACATTAACCACGAACTAGACCTGACAACTTACAACAACATTACTAAAATTATATAAAAACGATAACAAATCTTATTGTTACCACTGTAGATAACTCTTTCATATTATGCTGACAATTGGAAATTTTGTACGTAAAAACGCATAACACATGATTACATGATTTTTCAAACATCACTATCGCGTCACGAAAACATATTCAGCTATAAAGTGCTAATTGAGTTAGCTAAACTGAATATGTGTGAACACCATATAATTTAACTCAATTTGAAATTATATTGACTCAATTAAGGCCCATATGTGAACATGCTATAAAAAATTAAGCTATTAAGAGCTGTTTATAGCAACCAATTTACCTCACATTTCACTGTTCTAGACTATCTATCGTTACGTTATATGAACCATTCCTAATGCAGCCAAAAAAAAAAACTTATTAGTTTCAAAACTGAACCTCTCGCCTTGCAGCAGGTAAGCAAATAAGTTATAAAAAGCTATTATCTCTGTTCTCTATTTCGAGTGGAATGAACAATTGTGGAATTGTAATAAGACTGGGAGTTGAATCATTCGGAAATTGGCTGTTCTGCATTCCATATATTTTGTTTTGAGATTTTTATGAAAGCGCAATATGCCGCTTACTTTAATAAGCAAGAGTTCTCAAACAAGTCGGTTTAAACTTAATTAATTAATTTAAAGAAAACCCTTTAAAATTTTAGTAATTGAAGAACACCTGATTTTAATTCATTCCACCAACGTTTCTTAACCGACTTTCGAATAAATTACGCGGATTCAGAACACAGAACAGCACTGTATGATTTTATAAAAAAAAAAGGATTTGAATATGTAACAAATTAAATGGGTCTCTTCTACTTATTGACATTTTCTCATCAAGCGAATCCGTTTGAAGAAAGTTTAAGGTGCAAATGTTTTCTATTTACGAGTGCATGCTATTTTTTTCATTTCCATTTATTTAATTTGATTAATATTATTTATTTCCTTTTGTTATATTTTATCTCTTTGTTTCAATAATTAGTAAATGTTAACAATATTTTTAGAAGTCGTTTTTAAACAGTTAAATAATTTTTAATAATTTTTTAATTGCTTGTTTCGGTTCAATAATGCATTTTTAAGAATATGATTTGTTTACAGTGATCATGGATTTGTTAATAGATCACTTAAGTAATTAATTGTTTTAACATTTAAATTCACTGAATATATATATATATATATTTTTTTGAGTTCTCTATATATAATTTCTTCTATCATTGAGACTTGATGTTTGCCTTAAAATATTAAATGATACAATATTTTTACAAATGTATGTTTACAAAATTATATTGGAAATTATTAAACAAATAAACCTAAAAAATATTAATTATTCTACATAAAGTTAAGCTTAAATTAAAAAAAAAAATGGTTTATTCAGCTTGAAAAAATTAACAATTTTATATTGTTTCTGTTTTTGGAAATATTTGCAGTTTTGTGAGAAGTATAAAATTATTTCATTTATATTTTACAGTTTCGTGATTTCAAAGTTTCTAAAAGAAAAGATTTTCCGCATATAAATCGTTCAACCACAGCTAAATTTATTAAAAACTAAACTTTATTTCACAGGTCGATGGATAGCAATCAAGCTTCACTTAGGTTGCCAGTTTTCGGAAAATATCTTACAGCTATTAATTGCAGTTGCCAAATATTTAACAGTAGGCAACTCAACTCAAGTTTGGTTGCTACATATAATCCGCCCATTAGATTACTTATTTTAAATATGATCTTTGCAAGCGAATCGAACGATGAACTTGCTTGGAAATTGTCTCCGAAATTCGGATATTCCTAAAAGGGTCTACTAAACAATTGTATATAAAAAGAAGCTAAAATCGGGTAAGATGACGACAGTAAGCTAAAATCGCAGTTGTTAGAACTTCGTTGGACCGTTTAAGAAAGTTGCAATTTAATCGAATATACTTAATATACCACGTTCACAAGAAAGTGAAATGCTTTTGAATTCTTGGTGTTCTGTGTGGAAAAATCATCGTATTGACAGTTTTTGCCTACGAGGGACAAAGGGACCCCATTAAAAGAAACTGCCACAGAGTTTAAATATAAAATTAAATTGCTTGGAGCTAAATGCCTCAAAATTTTAAGAACAGGTATGGCATTCATTTGCTTTCAATTAAAAAAAAAACGTTCTTCATTTATATAGAAAAAAAAAACGATTTATGTGGCAAGTAAATAAAGTTTTATTCATTTTTCGCTGCATGATGCAAATCTGAACAATCGTGCAAAAATGAACAGGCTTGATTTTAATTTAGTTTATATTATCGCGAGTTCACTGTGTATTTGAATGACTGTTGGTTGCACACCTTTGTTAGTTTCGAGTAGAATACAAAAGAAAATTGTAAAAATTTTTATGTTCTTTACAATTTTCAATTCTTGCCGCAATTCAAATCACAACTGCTGTTGTATAGTGATGTCAGGTCTGCTTTAATTTATTAGAAAAATTTTAAAGTGAACAAATAATTCTTATTTTCTAAACAATCTTTAAAACTATCTCCATTTAAGGGCGCGCATTATTTATGAAGTGCGTTTAAAAATTTATACATTTTTATTATGCGTAGGGCGAATTTCAATCGTCAGTATGAAATCCTATTTTCCAACTCAATATTGATTTATAAGTTGGTAAAAAAATATTAAAAATAAATAAATCTAAACAAGAATATAAAAAAAGTTTAAAAATATAACCAAACAATTTGCTTTCATTTATTTACAAATTTAAATACATAATACCAAAGCATCACCTGTGGTCGTTCCTAATAAGAAATTGAGGCTATAGACATTTTCGTATAACACAAGTATACAAGCTTATGCACTAGAGCAACAGAAAATTGTTTCTTACTACTCATATGTTCAACAATAGTGGATTGCCTCGATATTTTTTTTATTTTTACTTTTACGAAAAAATCGATATTTATACCTTTAACGTAAAATAAAAATTTATTTAATTCTACTGAAAAGTTTCAAATTTCGAGCTAATACTCTATTCTTGCACAATTAATTTGGTAAATTCATATCTGCTTGAAATTTTTTTAAAATTAGTTTTGGTTTCCGATATATAGATTCCCAAAATTAAGGAAGTGGCACAACATACATACATATGTATATTAGTATTAACTTGAGAACTACTTGTCCTGAATACAAAAATTCGAAAAACTACTTTTAAGTTGTAATAACATTGTCTTTCAACCTGCTCGGTAGTTTAAGAGAAATCGAGGAATTCAGACCAAAATAATAAATAAATTTTGTATACACATTTTTAAAAATTTCTAATTTTTTAAATATCATAAAATATTTCAAACAAAACGATCAGAACTTTAGATTTTTTTGCATTGAAGTTAAGGTATCTTCTTCTTAGTAAAGTTGCCATATGCCTAAAACAGTACGACACCTGCATATTTTTTTAGCAGAGCATTTTACTGTTGCGTGCAAACGGTAGCTTTTGTCGCAACAAGATACCTCCACTTAATCGGAAATGAAATCTAAAGTTATGCATCGATTTTTTTTTTAATATGGCTCCTTTTGTTTAAAACATAATTTGCCTAAACGTTAGTGGAAAAAGAAAGGAGTTTTTTTCTTTCTTGTATATTGTAAAAATAATTTAAAAACGAAAATGTTTGTACAACAATTTTTTTTCGCAGGTTCCACGATATCCCGTGAAACTAATGAGCGATTTAAAAATTAACGCTGGGCCGGCTTAAAGATAATATTGTTGTGGAATCTCGGTTTTTGTTTTCTTTAACTGAATAGGAGAAATCTCTGGAAATTATTTGAAGAAACCCAGTGAAAAAGTTGACCTTAATTTGCAAACAATTTTAATTGTGGACCGTCTGACAATTCCTTGAATAAATTATCTAAATGTAATTTGTAGTGTGATATTTGCTGCATGAGTTTTTTACACAATACAAATTTTATTACTAAACTATTTAATATATTTCATTTAAATACTCAAAATGTTGGAATATGTATAAGAATGTATTATTTATGTTGGATTTTATTTAAAATTTTTTTAAGAAAAAATTTTGATCAGCATGGCAATTTATATAATATGAATTGTAAGCTTAAATATATAAAGGATATACAAAACAATTAGAACATTGTTAAACAATAGTTCCCTTCTAGTACTATTAACATCTATATGAACATTATTTTCGAAAAAAAAATTAAAATACAAATCACTAATCACAAAATATGTTGATAAGTTATTGAACTGTGAAAATCGTTAATAAAGGCTCAAGAATTTGCACAAAAGTGCTTTAAAGTCAAGCTAAAGTTGCATTAAAAAATATGCAGTTGTAAAATAAACTATAAGTAGATAAATAAAGTTGCAATGGACGCTAAATAAAAATAATAAATTTTTTTGTTCCTAAGATTTTTTCGCAAACACGGTTTTCTTTGATTCTTAAATTAATTAATTTCAAGTGTGTGTGTGTGTGTTGTGTTATTTTACATAATAAATTAAAATCTAATAACGTTGTTGTAATTGTTAGTCGCCAGAATCATCCCATTTGCGCTCTTCCATAATGCGATCAAAACAATCAGAGAGAAAAGCATGCTAAAGAAGGAGAGTGATGAAAATTTAAAACTTTAATTTTATTGCAAGAATAAAATCAGAAGCAACTTACATAAGGTGTATAAACCTTAACCCATCTGGCTGGCTTGTCGGGTCGATTATATTGAAAACAGAATGACATGGACTCCTCATCGCTCTCCCAACGGGTTATGCTATCCCAAGTTAACTCTACCATTTGAGCTTCTAAAGAGCCATCTTCTCGACAAGCATGTAAACGAAAACTTTTCATGCCTTTAAAACGATGACATAAAAATCAAATAGAAATTTAATCAACACAAATCGACCCAAACTTACCCACTGCTGGTACCACATGGCCCTCCTTGCGACTATCGCAAGCACAATGAGGAAATACCACGTCTCCATAACCCGCTAATGTGCGTGCCAATGCCAAATACTCCGAGGCTTTTTTGGCATCCTGCAGAGCTTTCAATTCATACAAACGTCCCTCGGCTCGTATATTGCCACGATTTACTTCATCCACAGCCTGATAGAATATAAATTTAGCTGCCTGTTCACCTTGCGGCAAAGTCAATTCTCTTGACACCGAAAACAGCCATCTTTTTACGCACAAACATGTACTCGAGGCCGTGCTATAATTTTGAACATACAACTGATGGGGTATTTCATGTGGCTGCAATTTTCTTTCAAAATTATATTCCACTATTTCGAATAGGTAAAAATATTGCTGTGTATAGGACGTGAAATTGGCACGTTGCACTAATATCTCCCATACAACTTGAGCATTTGCTGACTTTTTCACAGACACCGTGTTAACCTCATGATCGGGCAGCATGACTTTAATGTCGACAGGTGAGGCAGAAATATCATCTTCGGAATCGGTTAAGAAGTCTTGGACCGCATCACTTTCAGCTATAACACGTACTGCGCACACCTTTTCCAAATATTGCTCAAGACCACGCCGCCGGGTGTCCAGTTGTTGTTCGCTTAATTGAAAAGGCCATTTGCCGGGCAATTTGGGAAAATTAAAGCCGGTGAATTCTTTGCGAAGAATGGAGTGTAAATTTGAGAATTCACGATAGCGGCGCGAGCACAGCTGGCGCCCTGCCATGTGAATATTAAATACAATATAACGTTCACCATTACGATTGATAATGCTGTAGTCGGGAATACTAAAATGAAAGAAAAGATAACCCAGGTAATATTGCTCGAACTTAATTGTTTATTACAAAATAATAAATAATAAATACCTTATTGGCAACGATCGTTTGTCAGAATAATCAATATACGAATAACCACTTTGATCTTCTTGAGGTTCGAGTCTTTCTGCTTCCTGAAACGATAACAGAAAAGTTTTCGTTCTTGATTTGGTAAATGTACGAGGCGAAAAGGGTGCTTATAAGATTTTCATTTCTTTTGAAATCTCCACAATATACATTTACGATCCCATAAAGTATATATACTACTATGGGCAAAAAATAGTTAGACTTTTTAATTAAAATTTCGCGCGGAAAACTATTCGTCGAAATTTTTGTCTACGTTGGTATGACTGTCAGTGACATCTGTGCCAAATATCTCATCAAAGTAATCATTACTGTTTAGTATACGCTTGTCTTTCTGAAGTACAACAAGTGCATTCGGCACTTTTTACAATGAGTGAAATTATTCAATAAAGTTCCATTAAATTTTGTGTGCGGAATGAAATTTCTGGTGCCGAAACGTTCAGAATTTGTAAAAGGCCTACGGTGATAATTGTATGTCGCGAGCAAGTGTTTTTGATTGGTACAAATTGTTCAGTCGAGAACGCGTTGACGACGAACCACGTCAGATTAACAGTCAAAGACCTTACTGATATCGTTGGAATATCGGAAGGATCCGTGAAAACCATTTTAAAAGATCATTTGGGCCTTAGAAAAGTGAGATCACGATTTGTTCCGCATACCGCTTTCATTCTTCGTGAGTTTTTCGCCAAAAATTCAATCAATACCGTTCCACAACCACCGTATACGCCTGATTTAGCTCCGTGTGACTTCTGGCTGTTCAGCAAACACAAGCGACCGCTCCGGGGAAACCGTTTTGAGTAAATTGAAGACATTCAACGTGAATCATTTGAGGGGGACGAAATAGATTTGGCAGAATAAATAAAGAAATTTGAAATTATGAACAAAGCCTTGCTATTTTTTGCCCACAGTAGTAAATTGTGAGTCCCTATAAGAAGGACAATTGATTGTTGGAGGATAAGCCAGTATCTATGCTCATTTCATTGGTTGCCTAAAAGCCAGCTCATCAGGAAATCTTTGCCCAAATTTTTAGAAAAACAAAAATGTCATAAGCTTAGAATTCTTCAAACCAAATGAGATGTTTAAAGAACTTCAAAACAAAACCTTGAAACATAAAGACAAATTATTATTTTCTTTATTTTACTTTCCTCTCCATGTTGGGTTGGTTTTTTGCCAACATCTAAACCAGTAAGGGGTAATAAAATTATTAATAATAGTTTTTACGCAGTCGGTTATAGTCATAAGTCTATGTGGGACCTAAACGAGTGGATTTATTGGAACAGTTAAAGGCATGTTTTGCATCTTGAGTCATTTAGAGATTGGCAGGGCAGTTGAAGCTATTGCACCAGTGGGGTCTTTAGTGTGCCAGATTTGATCAGGGTGGGTGTTGGGGACTTTTGTAGCATCTACATATATATAATCGTTAGTGGGATGTCGTGCCTGAGGTCGTCGCGCTAACGTCAAAAGTCCTTCCGGATTAGTCAATAAGTCATCTGAAAACATGCGCTTGCGATTTGGATTATATTATTTTGCTACACTTTCAATGCCTGCCATTGGGTGTTACTCAGAAAAAAGGGCCCCATATTCAGGCAGTATAGTATATCATATATCGACCGATTGCTTTGCCGTGAGTTGCCGCAGAGAAAAAAAGGATCCATGTTGAGACAGTGTAGTTAAGCAGTGGAAAGCGTAAATTTGTTTTCATTAATACTTCACCCAAAGGTTAAGCTGGATCTGCGCCTTTGCTTAAGGACCGTAACATGATGCCTACAAAGAAGTCGTCTCGAAACAAACATGTCTCTCCGAAATTTCGACTGTGGCTAGTCGCAAAATTGAAAGGAAAACACGGCATTGACTTAAGTTGAAAAGCGGAAAGTTAAAAGCTAAGATTTAAAACGTCGAGCTTTCCAATGTAACATAAATACCAACTATCATCTTATAGAAATAGGTGTGGCAAAAGATCTTAACATAAAAAGTTGTCCTCTCTAATGTTATATATCAGCTGGTCAGACTGAGAGATGAGTGTCTGATGCAAGTGCGTTTTAGTATCTTTAATTCTTAACCATATTCCGGCAACTTTAAATAATAATAAGTCACATATTAGACTTATCACCGATGTTGATAATGTGCAACCATGTGCAATTAATTAATATATGTATGTGTGTATGTATGTTCGTAGTACAGGGTTATCCATTTCTCGGTTTCAAAAGTAAAGTTAAATAAAACACACATTGTTTTCGATGAAACAATTTCATTATAATGCTTGGACATTGGCATTATGAACAAAGTACAATGTCATTTAAATTCGACAACATTTTCGTACATTTCGGGCGGTATCTCGCCGACAACTTGACGAATGTTGGTTTTCTAATGACCCAACGTTAGGGGATTATCCGCGTAGACGCGGTCTTTGACGTAGACCCACATTTTTGAAAAAATACGGCCCAATGACGCCTCCAAACAGTCACTTTTTTCAGATGCAATGGCTTTTCCAGAATCACTTTTGGGTTTTTCGAGCGCCATATGCGACAATTTTGCTTGTTGATCTAACCACCCGGTGAGAAATGAGTTTCATCGCTGAAGAAAATTTTGTTCGAAAAATCAGCATTGAAAGCCTGAAGTTTGCGTTATAAATGGCCAGCCGGCTGTAATTGTTGCGCGAGTTGGACTTTATATGGATGGAGATGCGAATCCAAAAGCAAAATACACCATAATAAGCCGTAAGATAGGCCCAATTGCTGGGAACGCCGTGGAATCGACAAATTCGGATTATCCGCCACACTTTCACTAATGGTAGTGCGCACATTGCGATGATGTACAGGGCTGACCACATCTGCAATGCTTCCAGTCTCTTCAAACTTCTTTACAATCTTGCCAATTCCTTGCACAGTAAGAGTAGGTCGAGTATGACGACCATAATCACCCCGTAATGTTAGAAAAGTGAACCACAATTTTTGTAGTAAGTTTTAACTGTATTTACGCGTTCTTCGGTTGTTAAACGATACATATGCGTAAATGGCAAACTTTCACTAAATAAATGACGATTCAGATGACAGATATTTAACAGTTGACAACCTTGCCAGACCGGCGGTTTTGGATAGCGCGTTATTACACTGAAGTACGAGTACATACTATGTAATGCTGCCTCTACATAATTTACTTCCACTTTATACAAAAACAATAAAAAAAAAACTCAATATTTTCAACGACCTTTAAGTTGTATTGCATTAAGGCCGCCTTCCATTTCCAATAAGCAAATAATTTTTCACTTTTGACATGCACATGCATGCATCCAAGCATCTCCTTTGCTGCCCTTCTACTTTGTTCTCAATTTAATACACATACGCGCACGATAATTGCTATACAATGTTATTAAAGTAATACATGATATAAAATTGTAGCTGGACTTACTTGTTGTGTTACTGATATAACGGTTAATGTTAAACAATCACCACCAGATTTAATGAGATCAACAACTTGTTTGTGTGTGGCACCTTCAACACTAATGCCATTTCTGTTCAACATTGTAGTCAAATATGAAAAGAGAGGAAAGAGAGGATACATAAAATTAATATATACAATATAAAATCTATTAATTAAACTAGAAAATAGAAAAAAATGCAAAGGAAAAAAGTTGTTACCCCGTCTATACAATATGTGGCTGCTGTGTGGATATACGAGTATACACTACGAATCACTTAAATAAGGAATTTAATTTGAGCGATTTTAAACGAACATATCTTGTAAACCAGAAGTTGGGAGGTTGCAAGCGTTATGCGATATATAGGCTACATTCAGACAATTAATAATGTCAGTAATAGAGAACGCAATTTATGTTTTTTTTTTTTGTTTTTTTAATTTGCTATAATAAATTAGCAGGTTTTTTATATATTACGTAAATAATTATAAGCAATTTTAGACTAAATCGTTGCTTAGTTCAATTAAATTTTAATTATAATAGTAAAATAACAAAATTTAGTAATGGGTACAACCAGCTGGCAGGCACAAAGATATGGCTTGCCGTAACTGAGTGCACTGTCAGAAGTTCTGACTTATACCTCCACGTGGTGGCAGCCGGTAACAGGTTCCTGTCTCTGCAAGGAGTCTGGCAGGGAGAAGTCGAGCAGAGAGAAGTTAACACTCTCGTAAAAAAATCCCTAATCCACGGTGGAACAGCATACGCCAGGGGTGCGTGTGGGTAGACATATTTTTCCCCTATTAGAGGGATGAAGCAGAAAGCCTCGCAAGAGGCCGAGAGGTTAATCTCTGCAGAAGCTGCGGTTTTAACTGGCCAAAGCAGGACTCCGAAAAAAATTTACAAGAATGCCTCGCGACGGGTAAACGGGTCAACTTTTAAAGGTACTTCTAAGGCGTTAGACTGTGAGATTCCGACAGGGATGGATAATGAAGCCTCGCACGAGTTGGAGAGGTTAATCTCTGTTTGGTCGAAAAAGGACCTATAAAGTTAGCGATCTACCCCGGATGGCTGATCAATTATTTTTTATGCAACCTCATGATATGGGTATTAATTGAAAGGGTTTGTTGAGAAGAATTCGAAAGCCACCAGGAAAACGGCAGTCTATACAAAAAGCGGTATATGGCAGGACAGTGTCTGCCTGGGCCACTAATGGAGCAATATTTTGCTAAATCTATTACAAAAATGCTCTAGGGATTATTTGTATTCTTTGTGTTCGGTTAGGTTGAGAAGACGCGTCAATTATTGGCCGCAACAGCTCTCTTAGTGATTTAACAGTGAGAGTGATTTTGACCTTATTTTCACCTTTTCATATTATTTTCAGAAATTTCTCGCAAGTATCTCTTTTCTTAATTGTATTTTTTAAAAGTTCCAGAATAATTTGAGAAATTTCACTATATGAACGCGATAGAAGCCTATCTGTATCACCATTTCTGTATAATGGGGCATTGGTATCTATCTTTCACCACTTCTCCATATCGTCCATTGTTCATAGGAGTTTACCCCAAAATTGAAATTCAATTTATTTTTTTCCCAAAATTATTCCACATATCCCACTATTAAAGTTTCCTTAAGTACCCTTTAGAGCATTATTTCTATGCATTGGGATATTGACAACATTTCATCGTTTTTCCATAATGACCACTGGATTACAGGGTCACTAAAAGAGCTGCTTATAAGATCAATTTATTAAGAAATATTTCAGATTTCATACAGTGATAGGTCAATGATTTAACCCATGGAGCAAGTTTTATGGAAGGTTTTTTTTTGTGGATATGGTTCCTGCTTAACGTTATAGGTCAAAATAACTCTCAACTGTGAAATCAGCCATTAAAAAAAAAAAGTTCGTGTCTCTGCTAGTAAATTTCAAATTTAACTTCACATACTTTGAGATTTGGGTATTTCGCGAACCGCCAGGTGAAATGCAAACAAGACTAAGTTGAAAAACAAACAGATTCAATTCCAAAATATTTTTTTTTTTTTCATAAAAAATGACATAATATTTTAAACTTAAATGATTTAAATTTAAACACTGCCTAAAGCATTCTTAAGTTTCAATGAAATTTAATACAGCTTAACTAAAAAAAGAAAAAGCAATACTTTTTTAATTTAAAAGCAAACTTCAAAGGTGGGTGCATTATGCATTGGCATAAAAAGGAGGAACATGGGACATTCGACATGTTCTAAGAATAAATGGCCTTTATACTATGGCTGTGTTTTTGCCTACTAACTCCCACCCTGTTAATACGATTCTCCTTTTTTGTGGCTTCCTTTTTTGTACTTCTAACTAATATATTTTTCACTTGAATAAATCAATTATTGTTGAAAATGTAGAATTAAAATTTGCAGTTATTTTTACCTTAAAAATTTCTGTTCAATTTTATTGAAATGTCTACTTTGATTTAGAGCAGCGAATTGTACATGATTAAAGGGCAACATTTAATTACAACCCAATCAACAGCAGCTACTTGGTCTGTACTTGGTTAAATTATTATAAAACGTTTAAAAAGAGAGCACAACAACAAATACTTTGTCCACAAAATTGAATTATGAAAATAATTAAAACAAAAAGAAACAAAAATTGCACAAGAAATAAAATACACGTTGCAACGTACGTTTTTACCGATTTCACGTTTTATTCGCAATTGAAAGTGTTTTATGGCAAATGGACACCCCGAGAGTTGTCAGAAGACATTTCGTTTAATTTTTAACATTTTGTTGTTGATTATATTTTATTAAAAATTGTACATGAAATTAAAAATTTAACAGAAAATAGCACTTTAAAAACAACATATTATTTATTTTACTCTTGAAATTCACAGAAATGGAAAATAAAAAATCAGAGGCTGAATAAAAATGAAGTACAAAAAAATAAAAAACACAAGCAAAACAAAACAATTGATAAGAACTCGAGTCTCAAGTCAATTTGTATGTAAGTCAAGACTGCATCCTCAACAATTAATATAAAATACACAAAAATAAATTTTTCATTATAGTTGAGATCTGTGGAAATAAAAATCACTTCAACATGTTGATAGAGCTTTCGATTTCGTCTTGAAAACCTTTAGCAGTGGAACAATATTAAACACTCCACACACAAACTAAAAACTGAAAGTCCACCAATACTTTGCTAGTGAGAGTGAAGTTACTTGGTCTCAAGTAAGTGGAAATCAACTGTAGAAAATATATTGTAAACCAGATATTTTGACTTTTAAAGCCATATTTTTACTATCAATTGGGTGAAAATTTTAACGGATTTTTTCTTTCTTTAGAAACGGTCCCAACGGGTGCCATGGTGCTAGTTTTTTTTTTTATTGGGATCTTTGTATTAGATCAACACTTAAGTCAAAATTGGTTTATACTATGTTCAGATATACACCTTGGCATGCAATAAGGACTTTTACGCCAGTAAGCTCTTAATTGACGTCAATTTACCCTAGAACTCCATGAATAAATTGAGCAATCAGTTCTTAAATGCACCATTCATTAAGTCAGATTCCCAAGGCAACTTTAGTGAACTGTGTTTAGTAAGCAGAAACAAATGTGTGCAATGACAAAGTCAACCAATACAACTACATTTTGTTCTTCATGACAGTTGTCAAATTGAAAAACAGGTAAAAATTGTCGATTGGTAAATTTCGTTATACTACATTTACATCTACGCAAAATTGGCTCTAAACTTAATTAAATTCGTGCTACAATTGTTTTTATACACATAATTATATATGTAATATTACTTACACTTTATTTATTATTGTTTCATCCATATTGAAACCACTTATTTTAAACTTTTATTATTTTTTAATGTTGCTGTAAATATTTTGTTTCTACCGCACTTTTTTTTGTTACAAATGTCAAAATTTTCTCGTTCAGCGCTGTATATTTCAGTACATTAGCAAAAAATACATGGTTGCATCATTCAGTATTGCAAGATTTTGAGAGATTTTGCCAAAATCTAGTTCGTAAGTAGATTTTGTTTTGTATGGGAAATCTCATAAGTACCAGATTTTGCGTAGATGTAAATGTAGTATTAGATTTATAACCAATATACGTTTTAAAGAATTTCATTTGCTAAGTCGAGTTTTCTCCTTTTCTCCAAATTCGCGAACAAAATAAACACATTTTCAATTAATAATTGAGTTCGCTAAATTGCATATGTGTGAACACTAAAATCTATAACTCGATTTAAAATGTAATTGCCTCAATTAAGGTGCATGTCTGAATATAATATTATACATAATGACTTTACAGTCAAGCCTTCATTTTAATTACTAATTGATTAGCCAGCCAGTGCCGATCAAAAGCTTTAATTTACATATGAAGCCCCTGCAGCTGTTTTATGTTATTTAGAATAGAATATACATTTATGAGATGCAAATTAGAATCATTACATTTTAGTTTTATTACTCGTATTGCTCTTTTTTTTACCACGTTTCTTAACATTTGAGAAAACTCTATAAATAATCGCTTATGTCCATGTTGAGAGTTACTGAATTCTTTGAGTCCTCGTGAAAACTTTAATTTCCGTGAATATTTTAGTTACTGAATTTTGACATAAAATTACTTTATTTTTAGATTGTCTTATTTTTTTATAAAAAAACAACGTCTTTTATTTTTTTTATGATTTTTTATTTCCCTGTCAAAAGTACTTATAATTAATTTCACCACTGTTTAAGCACAATCTGCAAAATTATTTTATATTTGCCACACTTTGCACTATTATTCTCTAGCTGTTTTCATATAAAAGTTGTAGATTGTTAAAATCTATTTCAATAATAGAATATATAAATAATAAATAATCTTTAAAAAGTGCAAGAGCCCCTAAAAGCAACAGTTTCGTATTTTTATCGCATACATGACATATGCCCAGCAAATACATACACAGATTGAAAGGAAATATATGGAAATGAAATGAAAAAACTGCAGACAGACAATGAGAAAGAATGCAAGAACAGGAGGTCAGGGTTATCATGACGCTGCTTTCTTCACTTTTTCAAAGCAAAAATATTTATTTAAATTATTTTGTTAAAAATACAAGCACCAAAACTCGCCAAAAATTAAGGAAATTTGATTTAATTAAGCAAATACAGGGTGTCCGCCAGGAAGGTATACTACTTTGTTTTGCCGCCATTTTTGCTAAACATTAGTCTTGACAGTTCATATTTGGCAGACGTGAAGTAGAGACTTGGCAAATTTATTATGGAAAAATATTCGGTAAACCAACGTGTTCTAATCCTTAAAACATTTTATCAAAAACAATCATCGATTACTGTGACGATAAGAAAGTTATGTGAAATTTTGGGAGAAACAACGTGCCAACAAGACGCACTATTTATCGTGCAGTGAATGATTTCGGAGAAAGAGGGACTGTAGCTGATAGGCCCAAGCATGGACCACAACGTACTGCAAGATCGGCTGAAAGTATTACATCTGTTCAAGAAAGTGTTCAAAACAATCCATTAACCTCAATTCGACACGGTGCTCAGGAGCTTGGTCTTCAAAGAACAACTTTGGCCACAACTTTGCACAAAGTTTTGCATTTCTTTCCATTTAAGATTCAGTTGACACAAGAGCTTCTTCCAGAAGACTATTTACGCCGCCGTACATATGCCAATAGATTGCTACAGCTCGCCCACGACAACCCCGATTTTCATGAAAAAATCATAATGAGTGAATAAATAGAATAGTCGGTTCTGGGTAATGGAAAATCCTCAAATTATTCATCAGTCACCTTTGCATCCATTAAAAGTGACAGTCTGGTGTGCAATTTGGTCAGGAGGAATCATTGGACCTTACTTCTTTCAAACTGGAAACGGCGTAACGGTAACTGTCAATGGGGAGCGGTATCGTGACATGATTGAAAACTTTTTAACACCACAACTGCATGCTTTGGGCTTGACTAACATATGGTTTCAACAAGACGATGCCACATCGCATATAGCCAGGATTACAATGGAATTACTGCAAGACCCCTTTCCACAACAAGTTATTTCAGGGAATGGTGATGTTGATTGGCCCTCACGGTCGCCTGATTTGACTGCTCCGGACTTCTTTTTGTGGGGATATTTGAAAAGCAAGGTTTATGCAAACAAACCAGAAACGCTGGAGCAACTCAAACAAAATATTCGTGATGAAATTAATGAAATACCGCGTGAAATGTGTAAGAATGTAATGAAAAATGTGTTCAAAAGGGCTCCCATTTTTTAGGCTAACAGAGGCGGACATTTATCTGATATTATATTCCATATATAATTGTCGGCATTAAATAAAACATTTATCAATATACGATCCATTCTCTTTCATTTAATCAAGAATTATAAATAAACAAAGTAGTATACCTTCCCGGCGGGCACCCTGTACAATAACGAACCACTAACATTCTTAATATATTATCGTGTGCAACAGTACTTTGTTAACAACTCAATTATAAAGACTGCACAAAACAAAGTTGTTATACAAGGTGGCCCAAAATAAATGACCCTATTGGAACATTGTAGGCCCTAAGCTCCTTATTGAAACGATGGGGACATACAAGTTGAGTCGAATGTCAGTTTATTTATGTCACTTAGAATTTGCGTAAAGAACGCGAAATGATTGTGTCTATTTTTTGATTGAAATGATTGTGTCTATTTTTCACGTTTGTAATTTTAGGACATCGTCGTCGTTTTCCTGATGAATCATTACAAAGTACAGCTGACCAGGTCGTTTAATATTGCCAGACTTTTTTTGTGGGGTTTTATTAAGTCCAAGATTTATTGTGAATAAGTCCCATAATTTTGAAGCCCTAAAGGAGAACTTCTGACACAAGAAGACCAAAACTTATCGCCAGAAGTAGAGCAAAAAAAAAAAAAATTAAAAATGTAATAAAACGGACCCAAATGGTAATTTAAGTGATATCATCGTCAAAACATTATGTAATGAAATCTAAACTTCCAAATAAATATTGGGCTACTTTGTAATACATATGGGCAATAGCGCAAATACTACAATTATATTATTCATAAACTACTGAATTAAATCGTATCTTTTTGGTGTTTTCTCTTGTACAAAAAAATTTAACACAAAATACCACATAATAAGGGTGCGTTAAGCATGTTCCCCTGACCAATGCAACAGTTCATTTAAGAAACAAAAACGCCATTAGTGTAATTTTAATTTTGGGGCGTCAATTAAAACCTGTTGATTTCTGCTTAAAGTAAGTACAACATGTAAGTACAAGCGAAAAGTTAAATGAAATAAAAAAATTACTCACGAAGTCGTTATATTTTGAAATAGCTGACACCCCTGTGCCAAATGAGATCAACTCAACCCATAGCGACAGATTCGCACTATTTAAAAATGTTTACATTCCTGTTGTTCCTATAAGGAGCAAAGCGTCTCAATGATTGTGGCTCATTCTCGTTTATCTGTTGCTGCGATTATCACCACGATCTACGATTTGTTAACATTTGCTGCTACTACGTCAGGTTGTCAACGACAAATATGACTAGGTCGGCAATTCCTGCGGGATTCCAGTCTATAACATTTTTAGTAATATCGATCTAATGTCTTCGCAGAGCGTGTCTGACCCGCCGTCATTTTTGTTTCCTAATTTCCGACTCAACTGGTAACTGTCCGGCTTCGGGCCATAGGCGTTCATTATTGTTGGTATTTTGAAACATAACTTTAATATTCTGTGAAGGCATCATTAATTAAGGCTTGTAGAGCAAGGATCTTGCGCAGTTTGTTTAATGAAGCTATTAAAAATATTAATCTTAATGCTTTTGGAAATATATTGGGAGTCCGTAGGGAGTTTAGATATCTAAAAGATTGTCTGGCCCTGGGTATACATACGATTTGCAACATCCTCTTTGGAACACCCAGTTGTTTGCTACCCAAGTACCATAATAACAATCTGTTGCTGTCGTAGGGAGTACTGTCCTCTGCTTGTTGTATTTATTATCATAGCTTTTGCTTTGGGTACATTTATTTGCATATCTTCGAATGTGTGTGACAGAAGATAAATTTCGTCTGCGTAATCCATGTCTTCGGGTAGGGAATTTTTTCGCCAAGTGATAGCTTTAGGCTCTAATGTCACTTTTACTATTATGAGGGAATAGTGCACAACCCCCTGGCGTGATGCCGTTTTTTGAGCAGCTGACTGTATCTTCGTGTGTTTTGTGGCCTTTGACGTTCCGGCCTTTACGTAGGATATAGACAAAACGTTCGGGTATTCCCATGCAGCGGAGTGCTTTCCGAATTGCAGAGCGATGGAGTGTATCGAATGCCTTTTCAGAATCGATTAATACAAGATATAACGGCCATCGCCATTCCACTGATTGTTCTACTTCTATCCTCAAGCTGTTCACAAGGTCGATGACAGATTTTGCCGGGCGCAAATCGGCTTGTTCTTTGCAGATTTCAGGACGCAGTGTTTCTGAAAAGAGTTCATTATGTTCGCTTTCACTTTGCTTATTATGCTAAGTTGAGCTATACCCCTCCAATTCCTATATTCGGTCAGTTGCCTATTTTTGGTACTCATTTCGGTCGTTACTTAATTGGCTGGTCTCCCAGCACTCATCAATGATACGGTGTGTGAGCTCCAATACGTAAATTTTACGCAGACTATTTTCCAGAGTTAAAAAAAGTCTCTCAAAGTTATATTGACTTTGGCAGGTGTCGCACCAGCAAACCTCAGATTGATATACCTGGGCGCAGGCCACTGTTGGGTACAATCCCCACTTCACGCTAAAAGTAAAGCACATGTCGTCGCCTTACACATCGACCTTAAATTTTTTTTGTAAAGTTTAATCGCAACTGCTTAAATTTTCAGTTTGTTTCGCGTTTGTAGTCTTAAATAAATTAAATTTTCGTAAAAAGCTTCTCTTTAATACTGGTTTGAATTGTGAATCAAAATTACAAAATTCTGAAACATAAATGTTCATGTGAAATATTTTTCCTATTCGCTCATCCGTTTAGTTTATTCATTAGTTTATTCCATACTGACATGTTGCATGCAACATTATCATTATGTTTCTTATTTATTTTTATTTAATTTAAACTCGTTAAGTGGGTATTGGGGTGCATTAATGGTTCAATGGTTGCTTGAATTAGTATAAATTGAATTGGATGGTTTCGAATGGTTGTTTGCTATTTTCTATGGCAATGTCTTGAATGAAATATAAATGTAAAACCCCACACATTAAAATGCAACGAAATACCCGACAAACTAAATATAATTGTACTAACAGTGTGACAAAGAATGTTTTTAGCATTGCCGACGTTTGGTAACAGACTTGTCCCATCGATCAGATTTTTATGTCAAATTCTTCATAGAGCTGGACGTGTGATTGTAATCTCCAATGTATTTGTGCATACAAATCGGGTCAGAGTAACGGTACAACGATATACTCGTACTGTACAAACATCATATTAGCAAAAACATCCATATACCATTAGGTTACCGGGCTTCATGAGCTTTTTATAAAGCTCACTCGAATTTCGGCCCCTCCATTCATTTGATGTTTAAAATGGAATCCCTATAGGCGTGAGTATCAGCATCTTTTTGTTCCACCGCTGCATACAATATTAATAAAACAAAACAAAACACTGATCTACCAAGAGTTTCGTTTCTCGTGCTTAAGGCAAGTTTTCTCTTTGTGCTTTACAATGCATTTTTCGAGCAAACTATCAATGTTGCTCACTTATATTTTTTAATTATGTTTTAACCCACCAATGAAGGGGCCTCACAGAATCAAAAGAATCTGTCGACTATTTTTCGCCTTTAATTATCGGTGTGGCAACCTTTGAAATACAACAAACTGGACATATTTTATTTAAAAGTAATTAAGGAAAAGTCCGAAGAGGAGAACCAGGAATGCATTTATTATTTCATCCTCGTGTGTATAGCTGCCGTTATAAGGGGTGTTTTTAAATTGCTGTGTAATTGGCTTTATATTTCTTGAATAGTCACTTGCATAAAATGTTTGCCCTATGGCCTGTGCTTTGCGATCTGCAATTACTGGTATTTAAAATTTGCTGTATTTGGACTTATTATGATTCGATGATCCACCGATATGTTATGATCCAAACAATGGGTTCATACATTAAAGGGACTTATTTTAGCAGCACTGACTGACCAGTGGTTTATATAGGGAGCGCCGAGAGAAGCTTATTTATATAAATCTGTTAAATGTAGTGAAATCAATATCTAATTGTAGGGCAAATAGTAATTTCCAATAATTCTCCTCTTCCAAACTGATGTAGCTTAGACTGTTTAATATTGCAAATGTTTTCTCAATAAGACTGCACAATTTAAAACTCGTGCAAGTGGTAACTCTGACTCTTGATTTGATTTTACGACAGGGTGATTTGATATTGGTAAAGTTTTGTTTGGACACAAACCCGTTTCAGATATGTGCCATCTTCAGTGTTATTTTTCGTTCTGAGTTTTCATAAGCATGGCACATAGCCGAAACCACGCTCAAAACAATCGATTTATTCTTGCAACAATTTCCTGACCAAACCATCCCATGAAATTCATCATGCGATTTAACGCCGATTACGCGATTTATATCTTTAGGAATTTGTGAAATCTTGGATCTGTGCGAATAACAAAACCAGTCATGAGCTCAAGGCCGGGGTCAAACACTTTTTTGTGTGAGACCAATGGTCTGTCAACAGAGCAGCGTGTGTCGTTTCCGATCTATTTTATTCCATACTTAATCGCAACATGTCTACTTTACAATGCAATAAAAATGTCACCACTCGCTAAAAAAAAGTAGGTGTGTTTAAATGAAATACCGCGCTCTTTTAGAGACACCCTGTATTGCAAAAACTATAAGATCTTGAATATAGGCCCAAATAGAAGTGTCAGCAGCCTTTTCTGGATAAGACACCTTAATTGCGCGATTAGGAAATTAATACAATTAAGGACTTAACTGAGTTCAATTTACCATACAAGAACTCAATTAATGAATTGAGCAGTTAGTGCGTAATTACATAATCAATTGAGTCAAATTCCCAATGCAACTCTGATGAAATGTATTTTGGTGAGGAGAAAAACCTCTGTACAATGACAAAGTCAAAGCAAATTCAACGACATCACCAATGCAACTACATTAATTTGTTCATGGCTGTTGTCAAACTATTTATATATAAAAAATTAAAACGAAAATGAAATGTCAGCTGAAATTCTCGATTAGTAAATTTTATGAAACTTAAAATACGTTTTCAATAAATGCTCTTAAGACTAATTAATTCTTTAAAAATATTTCATTAAAAACAGAATTTCCCCACAATTTTTCAAATTCTCAAACTCTAATTTTCAAGAACGAAATTGAAACATTTTCAGCTGTCAAATGCCAATTGAGTATGCTAAATTGCACCTGTGTGAACACAAACCTCTATGACCCAATGAAAAATTTACTATATCTCTATCCGATATGTAATAGAAATAAACTGCGATACCAAACGAAGTCGCACAGATTACTTAAAATTCTATTTGAGTATTTTCTCAACATTTTTAAAAGCACCTCTGGATGATGCAATCGATTTCCATCTTAAACCCCTTTAAATGTTTTCTTTTAAATTCTTTAATTTACTACCAGTTACACTGTTAATTCATTCTAACAAATGTTTGTACAAAAGGAATGTGAAAAACTCTATTAAGAAAATAACAACAAAGAGTGGTTGTATTTAGCATACAAATTAAATAATAACAATAATAACTATTTAATTGCCGCATATTGTTCCTATATAAAGTGTTTACGAGTATGGAAATTTCTTGAGGTTGCTGCACAAGTATTCCCATGATGAAATAACCAGTCTTTGAAATCTTTCATCCCATCATTACACAAATTTGAATTAATACCCTGAGGTATAAGAATCTCTAAAGCGGCAACAGAACTTGGACACTTGTTGCCAATTTACATAAATACGAGGGCAGCTTTGGATCGTCAACTCGCAGAAGCTGACCGGTTTTTTATTTTTAAGGAAGCATGTTCAGCTCTTTCACCAAAAAACTACGAACGTCTGTGTGATGACAAATTGCCCGCATGGTTTTCTCGCCGCTGTTTGTGGACACTCCTGTACATACTCCGCCCCCGTCGGCGATAACATAGGGCGGCTAATTTTTGGGATATAGCTAGTAGACTCATGCTAGAAGAGTTGCTAAGGCCAAACGTTTATTTGTTCGCAAAAATTAACGACGTCTTATATGGAAAAAGGCTAATAGGAGGTTGGGTGGGTTTAGACTCAAATCGTGAGAGCATTTTGTCGCATGGTCAATGTGGCGTTGCCTTGCAAACTCATCTGTAAACAGGAAGATATTGTACAGCTAGCTTAGCTCCTAAACTTGCTACCTATACAAGTGCATATAGGGGTGTTGGTGGTCGCATTATTTTCACCCGGTAGTAAGACCACCCTAATGTCCAAAACATAGGTGTCGCCGTTAATGGACATATCTGAGCTTTTAGTAATAGCTTTTGTTTTGTCATTTGTCTGTGAACACATTTTCTACAAAAACATTGATTTGTTAAGGACAATTTTTTTTACCATTTCCTACTAGATTTAAGGATTTATGCAGTGTACTCAGGTGCTTCAGACATGGTCCAAAGTAGATCAATTTCGTATGTCCAAGTTGGATTCAATGAGTTTTATAACAGGTTGAATTTACAGTCAAGACTGAAGTGGATTAGCCATCCCAGATCAGAAGCTTAAATTTTCACGCTTCTAACTGGCAACGTTAAATAAGCAGCCAATCTAAGTGAATACCAAGCTATGTGACATGATCAGTCTGAGGAACGTTTTTGTTTTTAAGACTATTAAGATTAAAATATTCCCGTGTGAATTGCGCACGGCAGTATCATGCATTAAACACATAGAAGACAGCAGTCTACCGACTACAATCTATCAAAACTAAAATGCACTCATTTATAAGAGAACGATTATTTTGACGCCTACATTCGCGCGAACGGGACTCAAATGTTGAAAACTGTACGCCGCTATATTTCTGCATGTATTTCTTTAATTTTTTACATACTCCTGGTCATTATACATCAAATGAAAGCTTATTGTCTTTGCGCTTCGAATATATGCATACACAAAGTATGTACTTATTACACATGATTTTCTTTGATATTTCAGATAAATTGAAAAAAGTCGTGTATAAAGTTCATTCCTCCTTTATTTGAGTTCACACTTCGAAGAGGTTTATGCATCGTTGGAAGCTCGTGATAATTCAGAAGCTATATACGAATATATATTCAACTATGCAGGCCCGTCCACCCTTAGAACTTGTAGCATGAAAAAAAAACAGAACTTTAAAATAGCAAAACATCTAAAGTGACAGTACTGAAATACAAATGAATTGTTTGAACAGCTGTTAATATTTTAACATTACTATGTAGCTGTCATTTTCAAAATACTTAAGCAGTTGGCTAAAGGGCGACATTTGTAGCCAGCGGCATTTGTAATCGTGTCGTTTGCTGTGGTCAATGTTTTTAATACCTCAAGAACAAATGTGGAAGCGAAAAATTTATGACAAATACGCAAATCAGAGGTAAAAAGTACTTTTAATGTAGTGGGAGCACTACGGTAATTCACAAATCAAAACATACAATAGTTTTGAGTTTTCCATTACTGTAACACAGAAAAAAGCATGCTTTGCGTGTTTTATTTGAGGAAACGCCTTGCCTAAGAACGAATTTCCTGGCGGAATGTTTAAGTTTATTTGTAGAACGTTTGGTTCAAGACTTTACTTATGTGATTGGAGAATACTAAGGTTTTGCCTTTTGCATTTCCTGCCCATTTACCATCCGCTGTCCTTAATGAATTTTTCTTACTTTTCCCAAATTGAGTAGTTGTGTGAGCTTCTAGCTCATTAAACTTCTAATGTATTGTGACTTCTATAAAATGATCCTCTTCGAAAAGAAGGGAAGTTGTCAGATATCCATATTTTAAAAGACTAGGGAACTTTTTTGTTTTTATTTAGTTTAAAAATATTGAATTGTGCTAATAACAACGCAACTTAAGGCCCCACATCAGCCTTAGAAATGATCATTGGACGCCGTCTGGAACACTCCGTGACTCGCTGTCCGTCTTCGATAAGATGTATAGAACACTAAACTTTGCGATGTACTTTAAAGTGATCATCAGTGACCGCTCAGCCTGGGAAAACAATGAGATAATAATAGAATAGGGGCGGACATCGCAGGGTCGCACTTCCGAAAAAATTTTGCAATGCCAGGGATTTAGTTATTTTAATTTGAGTACCGAAAAATGAGGGGCATGTAGGCAATGAAATGGCGTACTATCTGACCAAAAAGGACGCAAACCCTACTTTCGTAGGACCGTAGGTTCACAAATAACCTGAAGGGGAAAATAAGGTCTACTGAAGAGCTCAAACAGGCATTCGGCAGCCGAACAGACTCAACACTAGACTGCTAATAAAAAATCTAATTCACATAATAATAAATATCAACTATTTGTTCGCTTTTCATGACCACTAATACAATATTTATTTTATAAAAAAATTTTCTTGTTAATTTTGATGTTGACCATTCAGTCGGAAGTAATTTAATTTAAAAAAAAAAACATTGACCTTTTTGCCATAAACATCGTCATCATCATCACACTCTGTTAGAGAAATTTTTAAAATATTTGAAATAGTTTTCTTAGTTCTAGTGAGAGATACAACTGAAATCAAGTACACTGCGTATCGCTTGCATAAGGAAAACATCATTTAAATTTACTATTGAAAAGTATTAAACATTTCTGCACTAATAAAAATCTGGCCGGTCTTCTTGATTTGTTATTAGGGCAGCTGCTTATGGCTTAATATTTAATTTCATCCTTGTCAGATGACAAAAGTTGAAGTGAAGTTTTCTTCATTTTAAAATTTTGCTTAGAAAAATAGGAAGTTGGGCCAAAATTTTCCGAATATTTCCTAAACTACAAGGCGAAGGAAAAGGAGGATAATATTATATTTGAAGGATAATTTTTTATATTTAATTTAAACAAATCGTACAGCTAGTTCTCGAACTATGGCAAAGGACGTGCTGCAATCGCCTTTAATTTTTATATAACAAACAATCTCGAGAACCAGAGTCAATTGAAAAAAAGAACTAATTTATAGGTAATTCAACCTCATTATCACATGTATCCAAATTAACTAAAAAACCCCCCTGCTGCACAAAAAAAATTGTATTGTTGAACTGTGTAATCTTCTTTCAGAATCTTTTTTTAAACCATTCAATTAAATGTTATTCCTAACCCAATGTTGTGAATATAATAAAGTAATTATTATGATTAAATCATCTCATTTGACAAGTGCCATGCAAATATTGTTGGATTGCTGGAAGAGGCGGTCTTGTCATTTCTCCCGCTGTAAGTTTCTTAATGAATGTTTGTGCAGTTGTCTGTCTGGTCTGTCGGACTGTCATCGCGTATTTTTTTGTCTCTAAACAATTGTCATCGGTTTTTGTTTTTCTTGTTTGTTTGCTAATAAACTGAAATTGAATTAAATACCAGCAGGCGGTATGCAGTAATACGAATACAAGTGTAAAAAGTACAGAGATACAAAGGAGTGAATTCAATTATTCAATATAAAAGAGACAACGCCGTCTTTTGTGAATCAATATATTCATTGTCGATATTGAAATTTATTAGCGACTGTTGTTTTATATTTTGTAAGAAAATTGGCGACTAAATTGTATCGAGTTGACTTTTATTTTGCCATCTCCATTTTTAGTAACGGCTTGAATCCTTTTAAAATTCGTCGATGTGGCTTGAAATGTTTTAAAGTAATACGAACTGATTTGCAGAAAAAACCATCGATTGTTAGAGAATGTGGTCAGTTCTGTGCATCATCGCAATGTGCGCAATGTCGAAAATATCGCTTCTGTTAGTGAAACTGTGGCGGCTAATCCGAATTTGTTGACTCCACAGCGTTCTCAGCAATTCGGCCTATCTTACGCCTCATTATGGCGTATTTTGCATTTGGATTTGCATTCTCCACCCATATAAAGTCCAACTCAGGCAACAATTAAAGCCGGCTGGCCTTTCACAACAGCGTAGATACACTGATTGGGTGCTATAGCAACATGCTTTCAATGCTGATTTTTCGAACAAAATTTTCTTCAGCGATGAATCTCTGGTGTCACTCGTTGGTTAGGTCAACATGCAAAATGGTCGCATATGGGGATCGGAGATCACTATGGTCTGGAGGTGTCATTGGTCCGTATTTTTTAGAAAATGACGCTAGAAAAACCGCTACCGTCCATTCAGAGCGCTATGGTCGTATGATAACCGACATTTTCGGCCTGCAATTAGAGATTATGAACTGAAAGATATGTGGTTTCAACAAAACGGTGTCAACATGACCGATTTGCTTTTTCTCATGGAAGGTTTCCAGAACGCGTAATGTCACGTTTTCGGCGACGTCCATTAGCCACCAAGATCATGCGATTTGACGCCGGTAAACTTTTTACTGCGGCTACGTCAAAGACCGTGACTACGCGGATAAAATGCTAATGTTGAAACATTTCAAAACCAACACTCGTCAAGGTATCGCCGAGATACCGCCCAAAATATACGACAAAGTGGTCGAAAACTACCTCAACAGGATCGACTGCTGCAGCCAATCTAGAGGAGGTCATTTAAATGACTTTGTATTTCGTACGTAATGGAAAGGTCCGAGCATTATAAAGAAAAAAAGTTTCATTTTTTGAAACCGAAATATTGAAATGCAATAAAATAACGGCAGTATTAAATATCCTGGCATTCCTAGGCCCCCTCACCCTGAAATTTTGCAGAAGTTTGGTAAAATTGTGTTTTTTTCTAATTCTGTTTATTGAAGTGCTTCCTCTAGATACAGAATACTTCTGGTTTTTCCGTCTAATGCATACAGTCGGTATTACGACGGCCACTGTTAAATACTTTGCTTTTTTTTTAGCGCAGGAAACCTTCGCGGAAGTACGCACAACAGGTCGTTGAACCGTTGTCACAGCAGAAGAATTGGTTTTTACTGTACTTTATTTAGAATTAATGTAATGTTAACACAATTTAAATTACGAAATTAGTTTCCTATTGAATGAATTCACTACACCAAATAAACTCTTGTACAAAGCAAAGTGGCCCGATATATTTATGAGTTTTTTGTTTGTTTGTTTGTTTTTTTTTTGACAACTCGTGCCATCACTAGATCGATATTGACCAATTATGAATATTTGAGAAAGGAATAATAAAATATAATGAAAAATGCCTTCATAGTAGCTGTTAAACTTTTAAAGAATTATTTTGTGGTAAACTATGAACTAAAGTATTCGAATCTTATAATCCTATTCACTTCGGTATAGTTTTTTTTTTACAGTCGAAAATGTCAATATTAACATAAAGAAAGAGTCAATATTAACATTAAATGCATGAATAAAATCTTCTTCACAGTTTATCAGTCATGACATGTCCAAAAAACAAGCCAACTCCATTATATTGCTTCTCTGACATTCACCAAGCATATGCTGTTCCATCCGTGTTTTTTATATTTGTTTGTTCTGAATTTATATTCTCAAGATTTCATTTTTCTAACGGAGAGAATAGAATGTAAAGAAATTTAAATTTTATCCTCTCTGTGAACTAATTCAACGGAATTTTCTTCCTTTTTTATTTTTATTTTCGTATCATTTGATTTTGGGATCTGCCTACTAAGGCCTAATAGTTTATTCAGGCATTCGCCTTAATTAAGCCAATTAGATTTTAAATTGAGTTATAAACTTCACACATAAGCAATTAGTTTACTCAATTTGCATTTGACAGCTTAAAACGTTTTCATGACCCGACAATATTTGAAAAAAACGTGTAACCTTGTGTAATGCGATTTTACATGCACAATTTTCAATTACCACCATAATATGAAAGAGATAGCTATATTGGGAACAATAAGATTTGTTATCCCTTTTATATAACGGTGGTCCTGTTATTGTAGTTTGTCTGGTCTAGTTAGTGGTCTATCAAATTTAATGTATTTATTTTAGATAATTTTCTGCTCACTATACACACTTCACCAGGATTGCATGTGCAATTTGACACAATTTATGGTACAATTAAGTATTAATTGCTCTCAATTTAGTAACTGAGTCTTGTATGATAAATTAAGCGCAATAATGATGCATGTCTGAACGTACAATAACAATAATCAAATCAATTCTTACAAATAAAGGATTATGAAGTATAAATGGTCCTCAACTCAAGCAGGTTGGTAAATGCGATCTGCGGTGGCTTATCCGAAATTAGATTCTTGTATGTAATCGCGAAGAAATACAAATTCGAATGTGTAAATTACATTCTTTCCATATCTCGACAAGAGATGGATCTGTTTTGGTGGTTTTCAACACCATCATTTCGCCAATTGTATCTATTGAAGACAAGAAATTGTTTTTGGTCATATCTTGAATATGCGTGTTGTTGTCGTAGTTGTTGTAGCAGCTAATTTGGATTAGTATAATTTGGAGAATTCTTGCCACCTCAGGCGATCTTAGTCATGGATTCATGAGTTGGAAACAAGTGCGCCTATTAGGACAGTTAAACAGATGCACTTTATCATGAGAGCTTGTTAGGGAGGAAGGGCAATGATCTAAATGTAATGAATTATTCTTTCTTTGTAGCAGTGGAGCATACAGCGACAGGCCGCTCCTAATTGTGCCAGAGTTAAACGAGTTTCTCTTGGCACTTGCTGCTCGTTTGCAGATATCGTAGGGGGTTGGGCGTTAATGAATTTGCTGCATTTATACAATTCTTCAACAATATGATCTTAACTTCGGAATGACCATAGTCCACCATATTAATCATGGATTCCATGTGACTTAATTTAGCGATTTCAAATATTATTTGAATTGAATACGAAATGACTCATTTAGCTTTAAGATTCGAAGATTATGGTGTAAAACTTGAAAACTTGTCCTCAAGAAATAGAAGCTAATTTATCGAAATATTAAAATTCATTTATAATTTTTCATTTATTATTTAAGATTTTTTTTTTTTTTTTTGGCGTCAACAATTCTACTTAAAAAAGCCAACGTACCAGTTCTTTCGTTCATTCTTTTTTGTTGTTGTAAAAAGTTAGTTGTCATACACACACAAGGCAACTGACAAAAACACATAGGATATATAAATGGCAAGGACTCATATAACAAAAATATTTTATTTAACTGCTAGCTGTGTCCTAAGATGTGGTTTAACAACAAATCAGGAGCAGCAACAAAAAGATTCTATTTTTATCGGATTTTTCTTGGAGTAGCTTTTCGTCTTTATGTGATTCTTAAAACCGTGTATATGAATAGTTTTATTTCTTTACAAACGTACATACAATACGTACTACTCACTACAAACTATGTAAGCATACATATGTACATATATGAGGTATTTAAAATATGTATGTAGCTTATAATTGTTATTTTTCTAGATTTTATTCTTGCCAAAAACATGGATATAACGGACATGAAATGATTACTTTCTTTCTTGCTTCTTGTCCTCTTACATGGCGACTAGTATTCCTAACCTCACTTAGGCAGTATGAGCGAAACTACGGTAATCGAGATTAGATATTTTCCAAAAACCGGGTTTCGAACAGTGCGACATAGTTTTATTTATATTTATTGATGGTTAACCCTATTATGTTCACATATGCATCATTACTCAGGTAATTAAATTTCAAATTGAGTTATAGACTTTGGTGTTCACACATATGCAATTTAGCTTACTCAATTAACATTTGACAATTGAACATATTTTCATTTTGTTCGTGAAATCTTGTGTTTGTTAATTTCGAAAAATGGAGTGAAATTTTGTTTAAGAGAATTATTTTTTAAAGTTATTAAATATTTAAGCTGTGTTTACATTACGTATACAAGTCATATGAAGTGTCAAAGTTATATACTTATGTAAAACGTATGCACATAGTGAAATATAATATTTGTGTTTTTCATATGTGCAGTAACATGTGTTATTTTTTTATTTAGAGCACGTTCTATTTCATGTGGAAACTAGTGACAACAGCTGTTTTGAGTGTTGTTAACTTTTGTTTTAAAATACCAGCATAGCGGTTTTTTTAAGATAAGATTGAAGTAGGCAAAAATAACCACTATATTTTTCTATAATTTCTATAGTGATCACAGACTTATATCTATAACGTTTAAAAAATTACTATTAACTATTATAAATAAATGAATTGTTTTATTCATTGATTTATTTTCAAAACTTTTATTTTAAAAAAATGCAAGTAAACATATAAATATGTATGTTCCGTTGGAACAAAGGCAGCTATAGTGATGCCATGACAAACATATACTGTCAAAACTTCACTTGATACAGCTGTTGTAAGTGATTTGGCGATCTGGTAACTCCATCTTCAGACGATGCAAATTTTCTGTAATTCATTTTTAAACTTGCTAATACGTTCGGACCTAAAAATTGTTTTCTGGTTTTTAGTTAAAATTTCGATGAAAACAGCAAAATCAAGAAGGTCTTTACCGCTTTCCCATAAATTCAGTCTTGCAACAAGAAAAGTTGCATCTTATATAATTGAAATTTAGGTCCATACAAGAAAAATTCGCAACAATATTAACATACATATTAAACTTGAATTGGATCTTGATGGGTTAAAATTATTTCGACAAAAGCATAGAATTTGATAGAAACTTTATTAAGCTTCCTACAGATCCCTATGGTTATTATAATCATAATAAAGAAATCTCAACTGGCAGCATATTAATATCGAAAAATAAATACACTACGTAATGTCAGATGTTCCTAGAATTTTCAACACACGTTAAATATTTGAATATACAACCAGAGCGACGGGTAACATGGTCCCGCCATATTGAGGCAAAATTAATGGCCATAAAACTGCAAACAAATCAACTACACTGGTTAATAAGTCTTCACTCAACCTTGGCTTTAGAATACAAAGTCCTTTTATACAAAACCATTATAAAATCAATATGGTCATATGGCATTCAACTGTGGGGTACTGATTGCGCATCGAACATTCTGAAGTTTCAAAGAAGACAGTCTAAGAAATGAAAATATCCAGCTCGCAATACCCAATAGTATATAGTTTATACGGACTTGAACACAATAAATTAGTTATTAAATTGTTAATAATTAATAGTTAATACTTATTGCAATTTTCTTTTAGAGAGACTCAATAAAGTACTATTGAAGTTACACGAAAATTAATAACCACGATAAATCGTTTCCTGGCGTTCCTACAAACATAACCGAGTGTCTGTTGTTAATCTAACTACATCAAATAAATTAATGCCAAATACATGTGTCAACACATCAAGATTATTCCAGAGAACACTAATGCAATATTAAACTTATTGCAACCATTGCGCTATTAAGATTTAAAAAACAATTGAGGGTGGTGGCCAATTTATTTTTAATAACTTATTGCTACATATTTTTCTAATTGAAAGAAAAACTCAGTTTTATTAACGTGATAATTTTTAGAATACCGTAAAAGTTAGGTTATGAGACACTAGCAAAATGGAATGCATTGATCTTTATCTTTTAATATAATGCTCCATATCAAAACAAAAAGCGATCTTTATTAACGTTTAAATGTTGATAGCACGATTAGAAAGAGCGAAGCAACAATAACAAACTGCTATTATGTCCAAAATACAAACAAGAAATAGCAATAACATTCCAACATCATATATGTATTTAACATGCAAATATTCAAATGTTGAACTATTCCCGAAGACGAACAGAACACAACAAATGTTGCCACTTATACTTCAGAAGACATGTTATTTGAAGGATGGGGAAGAGACGAGGCCAAATAACGTCTTTTGGCAAAAACCTGCGTTTATGTGATGCAAAAATTATCGACTATTATTTTCATTAACACACAAAAATTATTTTCAACAACTATTCTGTTTATGTGTGAAATTAAGAGTGAGAAAAGCAGATCTGTACGCCTTTCTATTCATCTTACAAAGACTTGCAGTAAGAAAACTAGCAACGTGCGACATGTCTAAAAAGGCAATAGAATACTATAAAGCAGTAGGGAGAAATGTGCACTACAGTCTGCTGTTACCAAAAGATGTAACATAAACAAATCATTCCCTAATAACAGTTGGGATAAATTCCTTTTATTTTTTTGGTTTTTTTTTTTTAATAATTGGAAAATGAAAAGAACTATAGAATGTTTACGACAACAACTACAGCAACACCTCGTCAAATATGTATTTGAGCATAAAATTGCGCTATTTTTATCTAGGAAACTGTTGGTTGGAACTAGGTGAAGGAGGGGCTGGCGCGTAGGAAAAACAGGTCATTCGTTTATTTATGCTGAACAATTAAAACCGAAGCCGATAACACAGAAGAAGGCTCACAATCACAAAGGGGATTGGGGTTATGTTTCTAGCCATTAAAATCAAGGGATAAACAAAGAAACGATGACAACGATGACGTGTTATGTTACATTTATATACAAGTTATAACATACATATATGTATGTTAAGTAACCTACTGTAATAAAATAACACATATATATTAAATTGTATATTTTAAGCAAAATTATTTACTTACACTTCTAGAATACGATCGCCTTTTTTAATGCCAGCCTTTTCGGCAGCTCCATTATCCAAAACAGCACTGACATGCTGTAAAGGGGCATACAATTCCCCATTAATGGAACGTAGTTGACCACCTTCAGACACTTGACCACGTACATTAAAACCAAAACCAGTTTCTGTTTTATAAATGGTTACAACACGAGGTCCCGCATTGGCCAACGTTGACGAATCGCCCATGGTTTCTTGCTGAAAAATTGACTTTATCGCCACACACTTTATTTGTTCGCAATTTAACAAGCAGAAACCACAACTATACAACTAGAAAATATATTTATGTATTCAAATAGCAAATTCAGCTATGTTATTTGATAAATCTTTTGCTTTGAGACTGGTTATTTGTTTGATTGTATTATTTCTTTAATTATTGCTTTACGCTATATTTTGTGTAAATTTGTTGTAATTTAAGTAAACTTGTATTTGCGTAACTCTTTTTTTTTTTTGCCTGGTTATTTTTCTTTCAATTCAAGCCATTCACCACCACCTTTTTTCTATTGCTCTTATTAACCAAACACTTGCAAAAATTTTTTATATTGTATATTTTTTATCACATTCTACCTAGGCTTATTTTTCTAATTATCTTTTTAAATATAAATTTTCTTTACTAGACTTGCTCTTCTACATATTTCCATAATTCAATTTGCTGTGTTTCGCATTTTCTGGTATATAATTAAATTATTCTTTCATTAAACTTATTTCTTTTTATTTTTCTATGATTATCTTCCGCAGAATTGCTTCTGCTGCTTTCCTTTTCTTTTAAATGCCAATGAATGAGGAGAAAGAAACAAAACGAAAACACGAATAACTCTGTTCATCTCAGCTAGGTGGTTAAAATAATGATGAAAACAAGGTGATTCACAAATCTGTAAAACAAGTATTTAAGATGCCATGGAAAAATGGTACTTAATATAATGGGAACATTCGTTTTTTGCAAATTTTAACATATAAAACCCATGTTTTATAAATAAAATGTAATTACATACCCACGAAGTTTTAAAATTTGTATTTGCAATTAGCAAGTAAACTCATTTTATTAATTTGCATAACATATTCTTTAGGTTTTGATTTCAACAGTCATCTAATATAATACTAAATACTCTATACATAGATACTAATTTGAAATTTTTTCTTCTTGTAAGAATTTAATGGAATCGCAATAATAAAGAATTAAAAAAGTTTTTCGGCGCGCTAGAAAAACAATTACAATTGTAAATAATTATTTCTAATAATTAAATAATAACAAATCAAAACATTTATGTTTCAACTTAAACTGCCGAGGATAATAATAACAACTTGCACTCGTTGTAGCGCCTTAGCAATAAGCCTATTAGGGGAGCATTTTCCTTTAAATAATATATTTTGGTGAACAATAAAAATATATATAATAAATCATGAAGAATGTTGCCTGTTCTTGAATATAATATGTTCGGATGAAAAGTCACACTTTTATTTTTAATAATCGATTATATATAAAACTATGTATACAAAAATCAACTCTGCCTTAATTGTTTTCCTCCTATATTCTTATTCATTCTTTAATGTATGTTTTTATCTAGTCGTATTTTCTTTCTCTAGGACTTTATTATATATTTTTCCTTCTTACGTACTTTTACAACGGGTTTGTTTTTATTTTTACTTTATTATCGTTTGTTTTGTTAGCCACTCACAAACCAGCGCCGGGTTTTTTGAAAGCCGGACAATATGAAACGTCGATCATTGTTATTGCCTACCTGGTGAAAAATAATTTATTTCATGTGTCCTTAAGTTATGTACCAATCATTGTTTTGTGTTAATGAGTTTAATCTAATAGAGTGCCGCCGGTAGGTACTGTTAGTTTTGTGTTTTTAAATTACAATTTCTACCGTCTAGATATTAAAAAAAATACACATTGTACTTCGAGCGAGCTGAAAGATAGTTTAGAGCCGCCACCAATTTGTGTTTATAAACCGCCGTCGCCGATGAGGCGACGCTGGTTTCTGTACGCACTGGTTTCTCTTTTTTCTGTCGAGGCAAGTTGTTCTTTCATGGAAACAACAAAACAACCGAGTATAGTGAGTAAGAGTAGTAAACCAGAATTGCATACGTTCAAAATGGCGTCGGTAGTTGCATCGGATGAAATTCAATTTGTAAGTGAAGAAAATTATTAAAATTTAATTAAAAATAAATTTGTGGTATATTAAAAAATAAATGGTGCGTTAGCAAAGAAAATAAACGATGAACTAATTGAGTGGATTTGAAAAAAAGCGCATTTAACAGAAATATTGCCCAACATTTTGAAAGATAATAAATGTGCAAGTGTAAAATACATAAATCCGAAAAGAAAAACAAGTGTTTCTACTTTACCCACACCTCTTACGAGAAAATGATAACTTGTAGTGTTTAGCAAAAGTTAATATGTGTATATTTTTACAATGAAACTTGTGTAAATGTTTTGAAGTTCTGTGCGGCTGTGTTTGTTTTAGGTTTTCCATATGAAGGAAAAATGCCTTTACATGTTTAAGTTTATGCAGATGATGCACTTGAGATGTTCTGCAAATTTTTTTTATTAAGGTGGCTTTTTATGCTGAAACCCATGTTTTAAAAAATAAATAAAATTTTATAAAAAGAAAGATGCGAATACTTGGGTGTAGATAAACAGAAAATATAAAAGCCGCTTGTTAAGCAAGTGCTTTTGTTTATTATTGAAAGACGAAACAAAAAACAAAAATACTCAACAATTTGCCTTTTAATTTTTATTTTGTACAAGAGGTTCTCCTTGAAAAGGTTGTTTGGTTGGTGAGTTTGGAGAAGTTAACATTCAGCTGTTACTTATGTATATTATATTCGCGTTGTTTTTTCATAATTCCAGGTGCTACTTTACAACATGCGTTGTATAGAACAATGCATCAACGATACAACTCAACCTACATACATATCGCACACTCACTTTAAAAGTGACAAAACTCAAAAGTTTTAATTTTTCAGAAAACGCAAAACACTGTTTTTAAGATTGTAACATATTAAATCGTAAAGTTAGAGAAAGCAGTTAAAAGGCAAACAAACTGACTATTATTCGTTCAAATTAAATTTAAAGAACACTAAAGGAATTAATTCTCTGATATGCTTTCCCATTGCAGTGCATTGCAATTACCAATAACAAAGAGTAGGTCTTTTCTTATGGGTAGACAAACTATCAATACTAAATGAAGAAATTTTAAGTTTTGTCACCTTTGAAGTTAGTGTGCGATATGTATGTACGAGTACATACATACACACATACGAGTACATACATGCGAAATAAATAATAGATCTTTTAATTAATTAGTGGATATATTATACATGATAGATTGAGGCTTAAATCGGGTACCAAGCCAAAATAAGAATGTTTTTGGACAGAAAATGTAATATAAAAGAAAAAAAATTTTGGGTTAAAAACTGGCGGAATCCCATATTTTCTGAATTAGCCCGCAAAGATGGTATATACATATGTATGTACGTATATTATGAGAAATACATAAGCGTGTTATATAGGAATGGCCCAAAATTGGTATCATTGTAAACTGAGTGAAATAACAAGCGAAAATATAATTGCTAGAATGCATTAACCCTTTAAGAGCATTTATGAAAATATATATTTAAAACGTAATCATGGCAGAATATCTTTAGTAGGCGAATCCGGTATACCATAAAATATAAAAATTCGCCATTAGTTCTTAAATAGAATTCTTCCAAGATTGAAGGTTTTTTTAAATTGTTTTCTTTTTAGCACCATCAGAAAATAAAATGGTTTTTTTTTAATGAAAAATAAAAAATTTCTAATAATAAAAAATATTTTATTTCCTGATGAAGCTTACTTAACTTAAAATCCGTAATATAGGGCCTGATCAACGTATTGGATATCGACAAAACATCGTGTCAAATACGCATACGATATGTATCGAATCGTCATTTTGTATCAAATTGTAATAGATTTACGAACATAAGTATGTTTGCTAAGTGTAAATAAATAATTAAAAACAAGTAACTTAAACAGCAATTCTGCGCCAAACATTTGTTGTTTTTAAATAAAATTAAGAACAAACCCTTCATTATTATTTTGATTATCTTCATCAAACGAGGAATATAGTTGTGTACTTCTTTGGACATACAAAGTTTCAATTCGTAACTACACGTTCCTTTTCGCATTTGGAAGTTATCAACACAATGAGAAAATTGACTACTTGGTAGGGTTATGACAAAGCAAAATCTTCCTCGATCGCAATTTGGTAAAATATGTTTGCCCAACTGTGTATGCTGTCATGAATTCTGCCTTTATCTTTTTTTGCATTGCAATACAGTTTTCATTGCATTTATATTACTTGTTGTCGTTTTCTATATTAAGTAAAATTACATATTTTTACTTTATTAAACTAGAAATTCTTAAGTATATTTAGCGCTGAAAATTTATTTACTATGTGTATACGATCTATACCAATTACAATACATTCATACAATAACGAATGTCAGAATGCCATAATAAAAAAATTCGATACATTTCGCCCGATGTCGTATGCGGCGATTAGACCCCTGCTGATTCAGTATAATTTATGGAAGCCATCTATGAATCGCTAATGGGATAAAATAATTAAAAACTGAAAAAATTGTGCAAAAATAAACTTTGTTGCTCTTTACAAATTTTATCATAGGCTGCAGTATACGAAAGTGTATACGCAGTATATTTCTTGTTAAATGATAGGCCATACATACTTACATATGTATGTACTATATGTCACATGTATAGCGTTGATTTTTTTTTTTGAAATTGAAAAAATAAATTTCAATATGATTCCATTTATAATAAACAAACTCCGCTTGAAATTCAGGTTTTCAAATATTTATCACGTCGTCGAAGTTTCAGCTTCGTATGGGAAGTGATAAATAAGCACTGTGTTTATGTCGCTTTTATTTCTCACGCCGAAATTGAAGAGTAGCTTTTGCAGTTGTCTAAATAAACTTTTTTTTTTGTATATGAAGTGCCACCTCACAGGTTCGCAGAAGTGTTCATATAGTCCAAAAATTATTCTCTAATACTTTTTTAAACTTAGTCATTTTTGTAAAATTTAAAATCGTGTGAAAATAGTTATACAACATCGAAGCACAATTTTGTTTCTATTTTAGAAAAATGAAGAGGAAAAGTGGGTTTCGCATTTTAAATGATTTTCTTTGTAACCAAACTTGTTCTCTCGCTGCACTTGTCAGAACTGGAACACACGAAATAAAATATATTGTTTATTGTTCTTTAAAATATTTGTATGATCTTAATTTTTATTTTTCTATAAAACTATCCGTTCATACTATTTCAGCATTGAGAGCATAATAAGTAGTAGTGTACAGACAGACTTATTTGCTATTTATGCCTGATAGGTTTTTCGTGTTGAGCATATTTATGATTGTGCCGTCGATGTCAGATGCTGCTGGCTTGCTTTTTTATGTTTATTTTTGCTTATTTTGTTTTTGTAGTTTTACTTTATTTTTCCCGATTAATTTTATCGCAATATCAGTTTAGTTTCAGTTTGTGCTAAGGAAATACGTTTTGTGTTTGTTTTCGATTTTAATATACAAACAGGTATATGCCGGCTGTTGTGCCAAAGATGTATTTTCAATTTATTTTTGTTTTTGTGCACAGCAACATTAAAATATTCGAAAAGTTTAACAACATTTTAACGGACACAAATTAAAGGGAATTAATTTACCTTCAAAACTACAACATAAAATTAAGTGCATCTACTAAGGGTGTGTGCAACGGATGACGTGCCAACTTGATTTTGTTAAATTTTATTTTACATTGTTACTAAAAATAAAACGGAAGAAAAGCAAATAATTTTCTTAGTTTATAAAGTTTATTTTTATATCTAAAATCGAAAGTATCTTAAGTGAGTTTTACGAGGGGACTGCTATTTATACTGTGTTTTTTTAATTAAAAATCTATTTACTACACAGTACAACAAAATCAAATTTTTTTGGAGCACCGAAGGGAAAGTCCGAAGGATTATGAAAATTGGTGGAAGAAAAATATTATACATGGTCTCGTTGACTTGATGCAGCATGTAAAAATTTCGATAAATTAGATTATAAAAGTTTTATTCTTTATTTGACCTTTTTATTGTTAGATATTTTGATGCATCATTAATCAGGCTCTAGGTGTAGATAGATTTGAAAAACATATGTAAATAAAACTCGTATTCACAAGATTATTTATTCATGTCATTCTTTATTATTTCGATATGTCGGATACCATTGGTATCCTTCTTCAGGAACTATAATTTTAAAACCAAAACAAAAATTTTTTAATAACACAATTACACATACATATGTACATACATATGTATATATTAAACTAAATCAAAAGCTTACAAAATTTTTTTAATTTTCTGTTTTAGAATTAAAATTGGTTTTTCTTACATTAAAATTAAATAATCTCTGTACGTCTGTTTATTACCACTTCCATTGGGGGTGGATAGCTCACTAATATGTTTGTTTAAATTTTTTCACTATGTGTCTAGGTATTGGCGCAGTTTTCTGTGTCCGCTTTGTAATTTATTCTTATATCCGCGGGAGAGTTTATTATATGTAGCATCTCAATCATATATCTCTTTCTTTTATTATTTTCTTGTTGTAATATTTTTGTATTGCCTAAGTCTGATGAATGTCCAGTTGCTGCACAGTGGGCTGAAAGGGCTGTTCTTTTTTCTGTCATTTCATTTGTATTTGTATTGTCCGATTTATCTGCAGCTAATCTAGTCCTTAACTTTGATCCTGTTGTTCCAATATATGCCTTTTTGCATACATTCGTTCCGTCACCATTGCACGGTATTTTATAAATTACATTTGCTTTGTCCAGTTTATCCATTCTCGTCTTTGTGTTTGAGTTTAGCACGTTAAGGGAGTTGTTTGTCTTTAATGCAATCCCAATATTTTGCTTATCAAATAAGTCGGAATGTAAAATTCTCTCCGAAAAACCCGGGACGTGTGTCAAAGATTTGAAAATTCTCGTGTCTGTTTTTTCTTTTGGTGGTTCGTCAAAGTTTTTTTTTTTTCGCATTTTTTATAATATTCCTAGAGATGGAGTCTGGAAAACTGTTTTTGTGCAATACTTGTCTTATTTTCTTGATATTAGTTTTGTAGAACTTTTTATCGCTGATTTTCAGTACACGTTTTGCGAAATTGAGGGCAGTATTTATTTTTGTGTGTGGGTGGCTCGAATGGAAATTAATTAAACGTCCCGAAGCTGATACATATTTGCTTTACTAGTCGTGGTTTATCAAGTAGTTTTGCGATTGCTGCGCCCAAAAGTTCCTCCATAATAATGTCTGCTACTACCGGCGATGCCGGTGATCCCATCCGCTTTCCTTTTAATTGCTCATATACCTTATTATCAAACTTAAAATATCTAGTGTCTTTTAAGTAGAATTTTAAAATATCAAAAAATAAATCCTTGGTATTTTAGTATAATTTGCAATTTTGTTTCATTTGTTATTGATTATTTCAATTGCTAGATTTACTCGAATAATCGGAAAAAGTGAAACCACGTCATAAGAAATTAATATTAAGACAAGAAAAGGGGCTTCTTTCATTTATAATCTTTTTTCGTTTCCAAGACATTGCTGTTCGAAATGTAAAATTCAAAAATCGAATTTATCGAAATTCTGACGCGCTACAGCAAATCGCAGACACACGTATACGTTTTTTAATATTATATCATAATCCTTCGGAATTTATTTTCGGTGTAAAACACTGTCGTACTGCGTTATTTTTCAAAGATTTTTCCACGATAGTCAATGCACTATTTCATACGATTAAGTGACTGTTTTTGCATTCCAAACGATTCAAGCGTTTAGAAATTTGTATAGAAATTACTAAAAAAAATTTCAAGTGGTTTTAATAAAAATTGTTTGTGCGACTGAATCGTTCAAAATACAGAAACAGGCACTCGACCTATTTTCAAAGGAGTTTTATCACTTCGACTGTGGTATTTTAAAAGCACTAACCACTTCTTCAGACTTTGAAAAACGTTGACCAAGCAATTTGATATGCGATAAAAAAAAATTAAGTCATTGAGTACCAAAGCAGGGCTCTATCGTGATTGACCCATAATTCGATTTGTTTACTGCAAGCAAAGCAGTTGTTGCAGCTGATGTGTGAGCGTTGATAAAGTGAAATATGGTCCGTGGCTTGTTTTTTCTTCTTTCTTCGAACTCTATTGACAAACAAATCATTGTATTGTATCCTAAGTTCCCGCCCTTTGATGGCCATTGAATTTGTTTAATTTTTAATAAAACCATTTAATTCTACTGCGGCAAATTATTTCAATGCCCTCCATTATAAATATTTTTCTATTGTCATTAAGATCGATGACCTTTGGGGAATTTGAATTTAAAAATGTCTTGTTTATAAAATTTATTTTTATATCTAAAAGGGATAGAATCGATTTGAAAATACAATTAGAAAATTCATGCAAAATTCTAATTTTAAAGAAAATAAAAATGTACGAAATCTTAATAGTTCTATTCATCTCTGGCAAATGTTTTAAACGTTTGTAATTATATTTGTTCTTTTTTTATTGTTATCAAAAGCGTTGACCTTTCTTGAATTTTGTTTATCAAATTTATTATTCATTCTGTGCTGTTGCCAAAATTTCTATGTTTAGAATCCTGAAACAAGCGCCAAGTTATTAAGATGAGTTTATTACTATTGTCTGTCTAATCTCCGCAGAAATTATATGTTTTCTTTATTTATGTCGTCATATGTTGCCGCTGGGAATTTCGAAAAAGTTGCACAAAAAGTCGCACACAATTTTTTTATGGTTTTTGATTTAAATAAAACTCATCCTAGAACAATAACAGAAATTCTTTGGCCTGCATTGTTTTAGTATTAAATTCAATTTTAGCCTTTTGTTCTACAGATTTTGATTGCTACATACCTGTACATGGCCTACGGAAAATTTGTTTCAATTGTCCAGTGACTTGTTAAACTAATCTCACACAAAAAGTAACATTCCGTGACCAGTGTAAGCAGAACATGTCATTTAAATAATATAACTTACATTAAATTTTTGTTTGTATGTAACTTATAATATATATATTTACGTACTTATGTACTTACATACATACATATTTAATACACAAAAAATATAACTGACACCAGTGCTATAGTAACCGACACGGGGCCAGATTCGTTGATTCTATTTAGTGACCTGTCATACAGTAACAAAAGGTTTAAATTTTTCGCTCCTATGACAACACCATGTTGCAGCAACAGGTCCCCTTCATGTAAAATGATAGAACTTGAACCTGTTTGTATCCCTAAAGAACTAGTAACGTTTGAAGTTCTGTGTCAGTTCCCATCTCCCTTGGGCGAACAAGTTTTTCACCAATATTTAGTCCTTTATGCCGGCTGCACACGAAGGAATATTAGAGGAAATATATTTTAGAAACTTTGTTTCATTTTTGGATACAGACGATGCAACCACAGAGAAAACAAATATACGCCGAAGAAAAGCAAATTATGTTTGTAATCTGTGCAACATCAAACAGAGTAAACATCGATACAGACGATACAAAATTGTATTTAGAAATACAAAAATAAAAATAAAAAAAATGATATATTGAAAACCATCGTTTCCAACAGAAAACATAGCTACAGATGTAGTGGCCCTCAGCTGGCAGACATTAAGGGGATGGCTTGGCGTAACTGAGTGCACTCTCAGAATTTCGGACTTATACTTTCTAGTCGTAGTGACCTATCTCTGCCTTAAATCAGCCGAGTGAGGAGAATTTAATACTTTTGTATAAAAATCTCTAATCCTCGGTGGAACCGCATACGCCAGGGATGCGTGGGCAAGAGGACGCTTTTTCTCTGGTATAGGAAATCTGGATACTAGTCGATCTCCAGTTTTAACATAGCCTTATCCGTGCATATGAATCTTTGTGTGGGGGGATAGATATCCACCAGGAATAAATTAGGAATCCTCGCAAGAGCCAGAGAGGCTAATCTCTGAAGAAACTCTGGTTTTAATTCGCCAAGGGAGGAATGCGGTAGAGATGGACAAGAATGCCTCGCGATGGGTGGACGGGTCAATTTTTAGAGTTACTTCCGAAGCGTTGGACCGTGAGATTCCGATAGGGATAGACAATAAAGCCTCGCAAGAGATGGAGAGCTTAAGCTTTGTAAGATCTCCGGTATTTTTTGACCATTAAAGGAGTTCTAAAGAGATGGACAAGAAAACCTCGCGAGGGGTGGACGGGTCTGTCTCCAAAGATACTCCTGAGGTAGAGGCTAAGACGGTAGCGCACATTGTGAGTACTCGGACCACATTCAGACACTTGTTAAGGGTGAATGCCATGTGAGACCTAAACCTTAGACAAATGCTAGGAATTAACAAGAGACTCCGTGATGAGGAAGAAGGTCGACTGTCACCAGTCTACAGTGTGAAATCACTACATTCAAGGGCAAAGGCTCAATGAAAGTAAGATAGTCAGTCGTAAATTACAAATCGGTCGCATGAAATCAATTCGAGGAAAGAAGGGGGTCCAAAAGAGAACCATAAAGTTAGCTGTCTTTTTCAGTATCCCCCCTATATTAATAATTAATAATTGTAGTTAATGAAAGGTACTTTTAATAATAAAAAAATAGAAATGTGGTTAAACTTGCAACATACACACATGTAAAATAAATGTGTTTACATTACATACTTGGCAAAAGCAAAAAAGCTGCGTAAAGTCGAAAATATAAGTCGCACATATAAGTCAAAGGCCATCAACAAAGTTAGAAATTGCAGTTGCCACAGATATTACTCTCAATTAGAAGTGACGTAAATTTCAATTAAAGTAAATTTTAGTCAATACAATCATCGATGTTTTCTTTAAAACTTTTGCACACTCTAAGCAGAAACAAAAATAAAACGAAATATTCCAAATGCGATGTAAATAATTCGCAAAATTAAGTAAACAATTAACAAGAAATCACCTTTATAAAATTACCTCAACAGACAAATGAATTCTTTATAAATAATTTCAATAAAGACGAACGAAAAAATCATGAATGAATAACGTGGGCAATGAATAATTGAATGAATGCAACTTGAGCAAATTGCTTGTGTGTTTATTGCAGGTGTTAAAAGAGCAAAATCATGAACACGATTTAAGAGTCACTGTGTCACAGTAGACACGATAATGAAAGTGATCTTTTGCATTTTAATCGTTTACTACTTTTTATTACGATGAGCGAGTAAAAAAAAAAAAATAGGCCGCCGCTATTTAAATTGTTCCTATTCACACGAATTGTGTTTTGTGCATATTTTTTTTTTATTAAATTTATTTTATGTTTTCGTATTAAAATAACATGAATAAAAACTGACGCTAAAAATCCACAATCATAATTCATGTTTGTTTAGTGTAATGGGAGTAATTAGTTTGCACCATGCAAAAATAATTAAGAATGAATTTTATTTCATTATTATGAGTCTTGGGAGGTTTTTAAAGTTTTTTTTTCTAAGAGATTTTTCAAAAGCCATTCGAGTGCAAGCCTAAGATTGAACAAATGTAATTAGCAAAGCTCGAAATGTTGTTGCGTTTGTAATGAAAATTAGTCGGAATCTGAAAAACATTTTCATATCAACATATTGTGTTGTTGTGTGAGATTATAAGCTTTTTGTTGTTGTTGTTGTTGTATAATTCAAGGTTTTCCAAAGATGTTCAAGGCTTTTCGTTTTTATTATTTTCAAAGTAGCTTAATCGAGTTGTTTGTTAAGTTTTTGAGCAACAAAAGGGTTCCACGTTACGTTGTTAAGAAAAACATAAATGTCACGATTAATCTTTTACTAAAATTATTCATTATTATATTAATTACAATTATACATGGAAGATTATATCGGCCGAATGGCATTACGTAATGCGTTTGTCATAATGTTTGATGACATTTCTGCAAAGCGCAGGTCCGATGCGGTTCTGCAATCGTATTCGGTTTGGCCTTGTAGAATTTACTTTCGAAAGAGCCCCAAAGCAAAAGATCGGGAGGTGTATAATCACACAGTCTAGTAGACCAATTAATGTCACCGTGTCGGAAAATGATGCGGCCAGGAAATTGGCCCTGCAATAGCACGATTGTTTCTTCTAATTAATGTCCACATCTTCCAATTGGTTTCACAAAAAAGTTCGTTGTAATGTTCCGATAGCGCCAATCATAGACTCTAACACAACGTTTTTATCTCATGGCACACCATAAAGTTACTCTCTGAGGCTTTATTTCCTTTTGGTAAATATTAGATATTGCGATCCCCGAATGTGAAAAATTTGCTCGTTTACATATCCATTAAGGTAAGAGTGTGCCTTATCACCAATCGTAATATTCTTCGAAAGACCGACTTCTTTTTCAGGCTTCCATTCGACAAACAACACACGACGCTCTTGATAGCCTCTGTACGTGAATTTTTTAATGATTTGAAATCTGATATGCGTGACATGCAAATTCTTTGTAAAAATTCTCTGCGTAGTTAAATATGAAATTCTGAGCAACTACTTATCAGATAAGAAAATCAATTATATTTTGAACAACGATTTAGCAAAGAAGTTGGAACAGATTATGAGCAACTATTTATTATCAACGTTGTTCAGATTCTGAACCAGTTTTTAGTAGAAAAGTTTTTTCAGATTCGGAGCAAGTTTCTATTAAAAAAGTTGTTCAGATTTTTAGCAAGTTTTTAAGAGAAGAGTTGTTCATATTCTGCGCACTATTTTACTTGAAAAGTGGTTGAGCAACTTTTAACTCTAAAGGTTGTTGAGATTCTGAGCAAGTTTTTATTCGAAAAGTTTTCTTAGCAAGTTTACATTAATAAAGATGTTCAGAATCTAAACAGGATTTTATTAGAAAACTATTTCAGATTCATCAGATTTTGGCAAAGTTTTCTTTAGAAGAGCTTTTATTAAAAAACTTCTTCAAAATCCGTGTTGTTCAAAGTTAAAGTAAATTTTTATTACAAAAGTTTTTTTTAGATTCTGAGCAATTTTGTATTCGAAAAGTTTTAAAGAGTCTCTGAGCATGTTATAAGTAAAGTTGTTCAAATTATGAGCATGTTATCGTTGGCAAAGTTGTTCAGATTCTGAACTAATTTTTATTAAAAAAGTTTTTTAGATTCTGAAAAAGTTTTTATTAGAAAAGTTGTTTAGATTCAGGGCAAGTTTTTAATAGAAAAGTTACTTATGGCGTTTTCGTTTCTTAAATAAAGTGTTGCCTTATTGAAAGTTTCATGCATAATACGCACTTATTATTTGGGATTTTATGCCGCTCGTAAAGAGCGATGCCTTTCGTCATTTATTAAGAATGTAATTCAAAAAACACCACATTTTGTGGACCTAAACATATTACGAATACAACAAAAGTGCAAAAATGTGTACATATTTTCTAGAAAAGAAAACACCATTAGATTGATTATATCTAGAGCAACTATTTTTTATACAAACTAATTGGGGTTTTTTATTAAAAGGCACTAAAATTCAAGTTATCGTTAAACAAATTTTCGTCAGATATTTGGATACTTTTTCCCAATTTATAGTCAATATTTAATTAATCAAAATTTAATATTGCATTAGAAATGTGTTTTTTAAATGAAAACTTTTTAACACAATTCCTCGGTATTATTGCATTTTAAGCCCCTTAGGCAATATACAAATTGGAGCCACTTTCAAAGGATTATTTACAACAGCAAAAAGTACAATGACCCCTTTTTTGTCTTATTGTTGTTGCCAGGACATGCACACTGCAAGTTGAAATTCTGTACATGGTATACGAGTGCAACTTGTTCTTGTTGTATGAAACGGAACAACATACGCAACAACATACTGCAGGAATGAAATAATTCACACTTCTAAAGTCTGTTTTTAACACAAAACCAGAACCAACACAGGATTTCACTTCACACACATCATCGCACACTGGAAGGGATAGAGAAGGCATAGAAAAAAAGAATCCGGAATTTTTGTAAAACAGGAAAGGAAGTGAAGCAAAAACACTAAATAAGCACGATAACAAGGAATGGATAATAACAGTAAGAAACAGCGAAGCCAAGATATTTTTTTAATAAACATATTTCCTTTTTCGTTTTCTGAACAAAACAATGCTTAAGGAACAAAAAGACCATCTCTGGTTAACAAAAAAAAATGAAAATGAAAATAAATGCAGAATGGGGAAAGTCTCTATTTGGGTCAATACAGCAACTGGAGAATAATAAAAAATATTTATGCTAAAACTGCAACTGCTACAGAGAATAATAGAAGAAAAATAAGGCCCCCATTGTTTTTTGTTTACGAGGGCTGGCTGAAAAGTAAGAAACCCTTGATTTTGTTTTATTTAAAATAAAGAATGGATCGTGTGTTTATAAGTTTTATTAAAAAACACACATTTTAGATTTCCTTGGAATTTGTTGTCATGTATGAGCGCTGCAGCGTCTTATAAATTGCATTTAGTACATGAACAAACATCGGAATCAAAAATATTAGTTACGTCGTTGATTGTTGTAAAACAATCAGCTATAAAATCATTAAATTGTTAAGATTAAAAAAACAACAGAGTTTTGCTGTTGTTGTTGTGGTTTTGTTTTTGTAAAGCTCTTTTTTCTGATGTTTCCTTTCATATTAGACGTTTTCTGTTGCTGTTTGTATAATTAATTCACACAATACTACAATTGCAAACGGATATGACGCCAACATTTGTTGTAAATAAGTTTTATTTACAAAATTTGCGATAAATCGCACAAACTTTAGCGCATATTTTGTTACTGAGAATATTTATTTGTTACTAAAAACAACCAGGGAATTTTTTTTTAATATTTTGTTTATAAATAGTTCGATATTGATTGAATTTCAAGTAAGTTTTTTTTTATAGAATTCTAAAATATGTGTAAAAAATATTTCTTATTTTGTTCTTGATTTTTTTTTTCAAGTAAAACTATTTATACACTGCAACAGTTTGTTTTTGAAACCATAAGAAATACTTTGAGATATTTATTCAACAAAGGCGCCAAAATTTGAGCAACTTTTTATACAAAAAATCTCTAGAGACTTACGGCCCAGTATTGATAGAAACTTTAAACAGGCTTATAAACTATAAGAAGGTATGAATTTTTTATTTCGATAAGTAACGACAGAAACACTGGTACCATGGGAACTAATAGCCCTTAGGACGCAGGTCCCAGACTGGTTGTTGGTGAGGCTCCTTTGAGAGGTGGTGGCTGGGGTTTTTACCCAAATCGCGAGAAGATCTTGATGCAAGATCAAAGTGGCGTTGCATCTCAAGGCAGGCTGCCAATAGAATAGTTGTTGGCAGCAGAAGGTGGAATGAAGGTCGAGGCAGTCATGATCTTAAATTGCTACCTATATAAGGGTGTATAGAGCCGTTGGTTTTCATTTAATACACCCGGCGCTAAGATCTTAGTCTTAGCCGACGTAAACCATGGAGAGTAAGTAGGCACCTGCAATATTTTTTCAAGTTTTTATTGTTTTTTCCGATCTACAAATATTATTAATTATTAAGTGATTTGAATTTTTAGGCATGAGTTCGTTTTTCTTTTTAAAAGCAGTACAAATATTTCCTCTATCTTTTCCATTCTAATTTTCTCTTTTTATTATTCTAAATCCCTCCTTTCATTAATCATTTTAAATTTTTGACTGGTTTTCCATAAAATTTCTAAAAAAAAAAATCAATATAGATTTTTGTAACGAATTTCCGTCATCCTCGAAATATTTTCACATTCCTTAAAGTTCCAATCGTGAATAAATTCCGCAACCGGTTTGTCTCCGAACCAAACTTGACAAGGGATGACAGAAATTCGTTCCAAAATTCACATCAAAACATCCTGTCGGAATATCAAATCAAGAATTAATTTTACTTCTCATTCACGATGGAGAGGTGAATATATTCCTCGAAATAGTTTTAGACTTTGTAACTTTTTTTTTTATTTTTTAGAAAAGAAGTTTCATAGAAAAACTGGTCAGTTTCTGAGTTACTTTTACTACTATACAGCTTTGCAACTAAATTGGTCTAAAAACCTTACAAAATCCTTTGCAGCTACCAATTTTTTTGGTCGCATTGTTCTATTCTTCCAAGTACAGCGTGGCATGGCGTATAATTTGTGAAAATCCCTTCAAAAATGTGTTCAAATTCAAATTTATTTTTCTGAAATTTTCTTTTATTGTAATATCGTCTGCACACGAGATAACATTAGAGGCAACATTGGTATGTTGCATTTGATGTTCTCTCGTCTGTATCGAGGTGTCTTTTTTTGATATATTGTGTATTGTTTTCGATGGCTTAGATTGTTGAAAGCAGTCGGACTGTGATGATCATTTCCACAGATTACTGACAACATTTGCTTTCCTTCCACGTATATTTGTTTAATAATATTTGTGATATTTACATAGAACCGATGTTTCATTTATGGTTTCCTCTGTGGTTGCATCGTCTGTAGAAAACAAATAATTTCCTCTAATTTTCCTTCGTGTGTAGCCGGCATAAGGCACGTGCTATGTGACGTCATGGGTGCTTTGCTTTGCTCTTTCTCTCGCTGCATGATGAATATATGTATCACTAAATTTGTTTTTTCTTGTTCATTTAAATTTCCAATTTGATTTTTTCTTTAATCGTGTGTTACGCCATGATCCCAGCTCGCTTTTAGTCGTTCTCTTGATGGTGCTTGATGATGATTTTTGGCATTGTATGATTGTGTTTTGTTGCTAATGCGGGCGAGCTTAACTGCTTGTAAGCAAATTCAGATTCAGAATGTTTTGTTTTAAATGGATAAACATGAAAAACATTTACATAAAATTTGTTTTATTCATAAAGTTTTCAATGTGTATGATGTATGATGTGTGATTTATTCATAGTTTTCTGCTCTTGCATTTAATTTTTTTGTTTCTCTATTACACCGGAAGTGAAATTTAACAATCCGAGTGAAGAACACATTTAAATTGCTGTAAGTTTCTAAAATAAATAGACTTAAGCAAAAACTGTTTTAAGACGAGTACAAGTAAACTAAAAATAGACTCATACTCGAAATAAAACCCCTCTGTCATGTTACATTAACTTGAATAATTTTTCATGTTAATAAATTTATACATTAAAGAAGTAGCAAAATAAAAATAAAAATATGAACGCCAACAAAATATGAGCAATTATTTTGCTACACTTTCGCACATCCATAAATACATGTGTTTGTACGCCTAAGTTGGCAGCAAATTAAGTAGGTCAATGCGCGTCGTCATCGCCCATCATCATAATTGTCATCTTCAGCAACATCTTTACGTTAGCAAACACAAAAGTCTATAAATTAATTTCTTTTTTTCCAGACATCAGGTCTCCAAAAAAAAATGTGTAAGAGATGAAAGATTGCTGTTGATTTTTTTAAATTCTTGTCGATTTACTACCAACAGAAAACATCAATAGACTAGACTGTGTTGGCGTAAATCAAAGTGCGTGTGTGTGTGTGTGTCTGTGTTCAGCCTGACATTCAAGCCATATGTAAGGGCAGGCTTTATTTCAACTTTCTTTTTCTTTTCATGTCAATGTACATTTACAATGTCCTACAATTAAAATGCATTTTAAAGATATCTTTGACTTTTTTTGTATTCATTACTTTAGAGCAATAGAAAGGCCATTATATACACTCCTGTTCAATCGATTAGACCCACGTAATTTTTGTTACATACCAGGACATTTACTTTGAATTTTATTGGTAAAAAAAAACATTTTCTACCAGCTGATAGAGTATTCAATTGAGCTCAAAAGCCAATGAACAATTTCTTTTAAAGTAAAATGTTACGGTATTTTTAGCATAATTTTTTCGAGAAATCGAGAAAAGAAAATTTTATTTAAACTAATTTTATCTAAAAACGTATTTATTTATTATTTAACAAAAAATATTTTGAATAACTTTAGTTTTTTTATAATATTTAAGGCATTTTAATACTGGGTGTGAAAATTTAAATGAACTTTATTTTATATCATTACGCAAATTTTTATTTATAACTGCGGTGTCGTTTTCGTTGGAAATGCTTATTATGGAAGCTTTGCTAGTTTTACGGTGACACGAAAGGCGTCCTCCACACCCCCAAGCCTTTGCCAAATGTGTGTTACTCTTTATCATTGGTTCTTTTATCTGATTATCAGAGGTTACAATTAGACTTGTCTGATCATTGCACATTCATAACACAAGGAATATGGGCTCGATAGAGGCCTATTTTCCCATATTGGCCTCTTCGTTTTTTTTATTCTAAAATTATTTCAGATATCCATTCCACTGTTACAGTCTTCGAAACGAGATTTCTGTACAGTAGGATATTGGTTCCGAACACTATTTATCCATAATGATTACTGAAAATAAGCGCCAAAAGGTCTGTTTTTAAATTCAAGTTTCATATGTTCCGTAAATATTTTGGATATCGTAAAGGAATGGGGAAATTTTTACGTATGGTTTAGGCTTCTGAAATTAAGGTAAAAATTATTCTTACGATTAAAATAATAACAGTGCTGTCTTGAGTATAAAATCAGCTTTGTTAAAAATATCGGTTTGTGTATCTGCTACTTAAATTCGGATTTATCTTCACATCCATACAACGTGTATAACCCGATTAAGGAAGAAAAATAATAATGTTTTTGCTTACAACTTTCATATATAGACTTGGTGTCTATTTCCTATTTTATCTTTCTGAATTTTAATTCCATATCAATACTGTCGTATTGGTTCTTGTCTTTGATAGCTTAATTATAAATATTTTAAAACTAACGCTACGCTTGACGATTTAAGTTTTGCTGCAAAATAATAGGAGTTCAAAAGTTCCTATGCCCAGTTTTTGAGTTGATATTTAAATATGCAATTAGCTTATTTTTATCTTTTAATTTCTGAAAAATATTTTTTAACCAAGAAATTGAGAGGTAAACAAACGTCAAATGTTAACTTTCTGGAATTTAAGTAAAATTTAAATGCCCAATGTTGCTCATTTAAGTTGCAATTAAATAAGCTTCGAAAAACTGTATTTCGTATTTAAATAGAATTTAAAGCTAAATGACATTTAAATATAGAGTCAGAAACTGGGAATTAAATTTTCGTTGGATATTTGCAGATAGAAATCTAATGATAATCGTTCTGACTGTCAAAAAAATCAAAACTAAAAATCGCACTTCTGTAAAAATGTAACCCTGATAATATTAAAACCCGAAAAATATTTAGAAAATTATCAAAAAAAAAAAAAGAGAGCGCCTGTTAAATTTGCATCCGTATTTTTTAACAGTCTGATTACATATTGCTTTCACACTAATACTTTCGCATTTTATTTGAGTTTTCGACAAGACGTTTTAATCTATCTAATAGTGTGAAAGGGGCATTTATTTGTAAGAATACATTTTATATGTATTGACCAACCCAATAAAATGATCAATATTGAATTCAAAGAAACAACATCTGACAATAATAAAGATCATTTTGGGAAAACTAAACTACACAATATCTTTTATTGTGTTGAAGTACCCAGAGAGGAGGGTTGGAATCTACCGTAAGCTAGCTGGTTGAAAGCCTCACTGGTATTTACGTCCGTTACATTAATGGCACATGTAAGACTGCTACTTATACTCATTGAAAATTTTTTTAATTGAAATATCAAACCAGTAGAATTTAAATGAGAAACCTTTCTAAAAATGTGAATCCATAATCGCCGAATCAAATCAGTTCATTATCAGAAAAACTCCACCCAGCATTAGCACTAGCTAACTTTATTCGTTTAGCTTTCCTCTATGTGACAACACTTTTTTAATTTTCCGAAAGAACGCACTTCACATGAATTTACCTTAGGTTTGTATGGCGTGGTTATCACTCTCCCTTAAAATTTAAATTCTTAAATATTTCATACGAAATCGAATTATAATAAATTTCATTGTTTTTCTGAATATTTTGTTGTTTACTTTTCACATACAGAACCTTCTATCTATCCATCATCGTAATAGCCAGACCTAAATAAAATAAATAAATAAGTCCACTAACCGACCGATCCACCGGCCATCATTACTCAGAACGTCCACAAGAATAAAACATGTTTATTTGTATGGGCGTGTGTGTGTTAGTGTTCGCTATATGCATTTCAATTATTCACTGCACTCACACACATACGTGTTCAGTATGTTTCCAATTGTTTGTGTGGCTGTGTGTTTGGTCTTTTTTTTCATTTACTTTTATTTGCTGATAATGAAAATTTATGTTTTGTGGTATTTAACCCTTATGCTGCACTACGAAAATCAAACGCACAATATAAAAAATTATAAATTTTAATTTTCTAATACATTTCTTTACACTCATGTATGCCTTAGTGTGTGAGTCTCAGAATGATACGTACAAATAAATACCGCTTGTTGACTTCGTTTGGAAGCTTTTCATTAAGCCTTTGTTGGGACAAATACAATAGTGCGTAAATATTTGTATTGCCGAATCCAATGTGTCAACTCCAGAAATATAAAGTTGTGGTAATATAAAGTTGTTCTTTTCATTTGATTTTCCGGCAGGGTGATTTGATATAAATATTAGGAAATTCGTTCCAAATATCTATAAGGTTATTCTCTTTTAAATGCTTGTTCATATTTAAGAGTAGCAAAATGTGCAGATTTAATACCCTATTTGAATGCATAAAGTCCTCGTTATGTTACTAGATGTTCAATCACAGTGACAAATTTACCAGGATTGTAGATTTTTCGCGAACTTGCTTGTCATCTGATTTATAAGTGACAGCAAACTTAACCCCAGCTTGTATTGAATTCTATTAAGCATTGCAATATTTCAGCAGGGTTAACCATATTAAAGAATTTTTGCGCAAGTCAATGTTAAAAACACTGCTTAATATTCTTTAAAGAAGTGATATAGACGCAAGGTTACTATAATTTTGTTAAAGGACATAGACTCGTCGTAGCTTCAAAGACCCCACAAAAATACGGCTGGAAGTCGATGAAGTCGACGGATGAGGAGGTCTGGAAATGCAGCCTTTCGAATTGGTGCTCGTGCAGTAGGCGTCACTGCTCCATCCTGTTGGATCAAATTGTTCTGCCGTTCTAATACTAGAATTTGGGAAGGAGAAAGGCGTTGAGCATGGCGCTGTATCGTTCGTTATCTGGCAGGCACAAAGGTATAGCTCGCAGATTTTTGGACCGAATTTCCGTCATCCCTTGTCAAGTTTGGTTTGGAGACAAACCGGTTTCGGCTATGTGCCATCTTCAGCGTCACCTTTTGTATTGATTAAAATAGGAGCGAAGTAGATTTGTCGAATTGGAACTACGTATGTAAATTATTTATTGTGCACGCGCTTATCAGACAGTAAGTCTTTAGTAGAAATTTTGTTCGAATTTTTGTTTTTTTTTTTTTTACTTAGGGAATCTTCAATTTTATTGCTTTCTTAGGCTCAATACTTTTTTTTTAATAAGAAATCAAAACTATTACTGAGTAAACGTTAAAATAATATGAACTAAAAACGGTTTGGGCAGTTTTGACACATGAGTACGGGAGAAGGGTTAAAAGTAAAATTGTATTTTCATGCCTGCACTGTGTTGGTTTCATTTCATAACATTCACTAACAAATGATTTACTTTCAATTCTCAATGAGCGGAAACTAAACAATTCGATTATACAATGCTTCCCTTTCGGTTGCCATTCAATGAAATTGATAAACACGAACAAGGCTCACAAAACAAAATTGTTTTAATAAATTCCAGAACTCATGTGCAATAAATATGGATGTTTAATATAAATTTCATATTTTTAATTGATTTCATGATAGAGCCAATCAATATTTAGTTTGATTTTTATCAAAAAAATTTCAATATTTTATTTAAACCGAATGAAATATTTATGAAAGGAGGGAAAGTTTTCATGTGTGCGAAGATAAATTTGAATTTAACTAGCGGAGACGTAAACCCAAATGTTTAACATAGCTGATTTAGCACTCAACAGACCACTGTTAGCGATTTAAAAGCAGAAGTAATTTTGACCTTATCTTCAGAAGCCTATAACATGAAACAGGAGTCAGGTCCACAAAAAAATCCAACCGTACAAATTGCTCCAAGGTGTCAATAATTGACCCATAACTCTATAAAATCTAAACTATTTTCGGAACATAAATAAATTGAATTTTAAAACAGTCCTTTTGCTGGCATTGTTAATTATTAACTTACTTCCAGGGGTCATTATGGAACAATGGGGATGGGTACCAATATCCCATTTCATAGAAATGATGCTCCAGAGGGTACTTAATGGAACTGTAATCCGCTTTTGAATAAAATGTTCGACTTTTATCAAAACAAATAAAACATATGATTTGTAGAGTTGCAATATCTGTATATTAATTTGAAAAAACTTTGTTTTATTTGAAGAATATTCCGTTTTTGGGAAAAGCCATTACATTGACAATTAACCAGCACTTTTGTGTATTCTTACCAAACGCGGTTTAACTTGATAAGTCATTTAGGAGGGTACCTCAATTACACGGAACTCATTTAAGCTGGAAAATTTAATTTAATTTTTTTGCAACATTTAAGCAATTATGCGGTACTTAACCAAGCGGAAACTACTGTATTTATTTTCAATTACCGGGAATTCTATTGTATTTTTTGTTTATCCCTTAGTTTTCTCTTTCTCAGTATTCATAAGAATTTTTGACAGGAGAACGAACATTCACTACTGCATTTGTTTAAAACTTTCCATTATAGTCGTTAAAACTGAACAAATAGCAAAAGCAAGAAATGCGGCAGCAAACATTTGGTATTGCTGTGTCTTTTTGTTTTTTCTGCTGCTGTTTAAAATTTTTTTTTTGAATTTGCTTGTTGCTATTGCTGTTGTATTTATTATTGTATGTATGCTGCCTAGCAACAGCAATAGCAACTTTTATATAGCATTTTTATAAAGCCTTGTTTTTTGTTTACAGTATTTTAAAAAGTTCTGTAGATCAAAAAGTTTTCTTTATTCTACAAAACTTGTTGAATAAATATTTAATCAGCAAAAGGTTTTACAGTTAAGAGTTGTGAGCTTATGAACAAATTATCTAGAGAAACTTAGCTGAAATTGTTTGGACTTGGCTTAAAAAAAGTTGCCGTATGATCACAACAATAAAATGCTCTCTAACAAGATTTGCAAGTGTGGTATTAATGTATGGGGGGGGATATCGAAGCAGACCACTTATTTTCTGCGTCCCTTTGTGGTATCACTGTGCGCGTCAAGCAACCTTCTTCAGAATACAATACCTTTACTTAATTGTGAAGAAAATCAAAAGTTTTCCATCGATTTTAATTAAAAAAGAGACTCGTTTTATTTGTTAAATAAGTAAAAATGGGATTCTTACAGATCTTACTTGCAAAATTTAGCATGGAAAATCACCTTCGCCTTTTTTGCAACACCTACTCGAATATCTGCGAAGCTAATATTGATTATTTTGATTTAACGCGTTATCACAAAAATCATAGTCAATTATAAAAATATAGCAGATATGCTGAGGTCTTTTTAAACATACACACTTGCATATGTATACGTAATAATATTGACTAAAAAGAAGGGAGTTACTTAGCAACTTAGTAAAATTAATAGGGACTTGAGCATATTTGTATATTTTATAAAACGCAAAGAAGACTGTAAAATGTTTACAAACTTAGGAATTTTTCATTTGTTATGAATAATATATTTTTTAAATATTTGCACGCATTAAATATTTAACAATTATAAGCCATTGTTTATAAAGAATAAGAAAAAATCTAAAAAAGAACATTAACAACTTCCTTTGCACCGAGTTGTTTGTTCGTACTTCTTGTTTTTTTTTGTTTTTTTTTTCTTTTGTGTGTCAACAACAGTCATTTGAAAAATTGTAAAGTTTAAGTGCCCCCACTACAATGTCTGATGTTCATTTGCTCATTTGCTTGTGCAACAGTGAGAGTACGAGTAAAAGTTATTTCACCCAGAGCTAAAGCCAGCAAACGAAAACGTTTAGTTTATTTTGTCATTGCAGCAATTTGTTTTTGCATTAATTCCGAAACATTTCTTCTAAAGAATATTAAAAAAAGAACTAACAATTTTGTTGTTCTCTACTCCTCTATAACACGCCATTTAACATACATCCCTTTGGGTTTTTATACCTTTCACTAAAAGTGAAAAGGATATATAGAGGTTTATCATTCCGTTTGTAATTTCTACAATGTCCATTTCCGACCCAACAAAGTATTTATGTATATTCTGGATCTTTAGAGGTAGGGAAGTTCAATTAACGATGTCTGTCTGTCCGATGTTGAACTTTCGGACGGTACTAGACAACCTAGGATCTTGGAACTTTGGTCATTTGATCAGCGAGTTCGGTGAATTTTCACTGTTTGAAATCAGCATTATCAGTTCACAAGTTGCCGAGATATGTGAAAAAAACAATATTCTCTTTTTTTGTATTTTTACTCTCACGGTTATACGAAAATTCACCATAAAATCCAAATACCAAATTAATATAAACCGAAACTTTCCCAAAGAAAACCGAACTAATTCAAATTTTGAACTTTCACTACAAAAATGTTAATTAAATGTAGGTGACATTTTGTAATTTCAACGAAAAAGCCGAAAATTAACAAAATTTTTGAATTCAAAAATTCACCATTAAAAAAATTATGAATTTCAACAGAAAACTGAATTTATCTAAAACAAACGAAATTCCACTCTGCGAATTCACGGAAATTCCATTATTCACCACTAAACCAAACTATGGTCAACAAAATTTAAATTTCTAAAATAACAAATTGCGCCGAAAAATTCAAAATTCATTTAAAACTCGGAAATTTGAAATAAAGTCAAAAAAGTTGAATAACAAAAATTTAATTGCTAAAAAAAATAAATATTTAATAAAAAAACTGAAATTTTCTAAAAACAAAAGAAATCACCTAATATTAGAATTTTGTTACAAAAAATTTTAATTTCACCAAAATATTGCAATTTCGCTAAAACAGCCAAAAAAAAAAACAAGTTATGAGAACGTCGGATCGATGTAACACAGTTATATAAAAAACCGTATTCACTTCAAATCGGGAATTCACAAAAAACATAAATGAAAAACTAGCAAAAATCAAAATTAAACTATAAAATAAAAATTTCACCACAATATGGGAATTCTCCAAAATATAGCCCAACAACTTTAAAATAAATTACGAAAAATTCCAACGAAAATTCACCATAAAATCGATAAAGTGGAATAAAAATATTAAATGCCCAAAAAATCTATATTTAATAAAAAACCGAATTTTTCCAACAAAAAAAAATAATAATAATAAATAACACAAATATCCAAATTCACCAAATTTCATAACAAAATTTGTATTTCACCAAAATTTTTTAACTTTGCCATGTTAAGTCATATTTTTCTCAAACGCTGAAATTGCAATAAAAATTCAAAATTTTTCAAAAAATTATAAATTTTACTTAATATCAAGTTCCATTGTTACTTGCCATTCATCAACAAATTTAGAATTTATCATACAAATTTATAAGCGGTCATAAAAAAGATAAAACATATGAACGAATTAAAAAAACCGAAATCGAAAAAAAACCCCTCATCTATTAACTGATAGAAAATGAAAGCAGAGTTTGAATGTAAAGTAAGGCGACTAAAATCGGAGGCAAAAATTAAAAATCACAAATAATCCCTAGCACGTGGTAAAATCTGTATGTAGTACATTTTTAATAGTTCATACTTTTGTGAAGGGTATATAAGATTCGGCACAACCGAAAATATCCCTCTTACTTTTGTAACCTGACTTGTAGATTTGTTTGTTAAGTGTGTGTGTGTTCTCTTCTTATCAATTGTTAAACAAAACGAGTAAATCTATAAATTAAATATGTGAAGTTGTGTTAAATATGTGAATGATTAACTCTCTAGTCTTCAAGCACACTCCACTTATTGTTGTTCGTACATATTTGCAACGTAACAATAAATTCATAAAAAAATGTTTCTTTGTTGTTTTTGTTGAGTTGCTTTTTTGATATCTACTACTCATATCCGTGCAAAGATTTTGCCGGTTAATGAACTGTCATTGAGAGTGCATCTGAGACAACTTTGAGAAAATCTCTTCCTATTTCATAATTAATATTCATTTGCCTTTTATGCATTGAAGCACTTCTTCTGGCATTTTATAGGGCTTTGTGATTTGAATAACCATCACTTAACTTGCACACACTCACTCACTTGTACTCGCACTTCCTCTATAAAAAAATATAACTACATTTTTATAATGAGTGTTTAGAAAGGAATCTGTTAAAAATGATAAAATATTTCTTTTAACGATTCTTAATCTGTATTAGGTAAAGGCTAGTAGCAAGCTGACAATGCTTCTGGCCAATCTTCTTTACAAAAGCGTTGCCAACGATCAGGCTTGTTAAGGGTTTTGTAATAAGGGTGGGTCAATGTTGAAAAGTGTGAGTTATTTACAAGAGTTGTCTTTTATTTTATTTGACAGGCTCATGTGTATCATTACATTTGGAATATGGCAGCGTTAAAATGCTCGCCGCGGCTTGGTACAAATATGAAAGGACAAATTTTCAGATACTGCCGCATAAAGCAGGCTGATTTTAAGCAATAGCCGGGGTTGTGTTAATTTTGAGAGCGTTAGTCGATTGACCTGCATCTTCAGGAGACCGCACAAACAAAGGTCTAATGGAGTGGTAGCGAATTCACGTTTCTACTGCGAGTGATAACCCTAGCCTCAAATTTTTCATGCAGAGTGTGCAGTTTGGCATATAGCACCGTCGTGCTAGAACCACGTGTCCTTCGCGTTTAATTTGTGCCAAAAGAAATTTGTTGCCATTAATCTGTAGCGCTCGACATTGGTGACGCAGACCAATAATGCCGCCTGTATAAAGTAGTAACGATTTGTGGATGCATTATCACCGTGTTAGTCTCGTTTTTCTTCCGTGAAAAAATGCCTCTTTCACGCGTAACATTTTTCGGCCAAATTATTGGTCCTTTTCCAAGCTGTGCGGAGCCCACTCCGTGGCGTTGTAGATAGTAATAAACTTTGAGTGCTTTAGATCTTGTACGTGCCTTAGTCGAATGTTTACCGATTTTATCAACCAAACGTTGAAGAGTCCGACTTTGAAAGGTCACTGCATATGCCACTACACTAAAGAACACTCATTTTCGTAATAAAGTGATACTAAAGCATCAGTGACAGTGACTTAATATAAACAACAGATATCATCAATCATATTATAATGTGAATAACTTTACTAATGCCTGCTAACAATGTAAAAATCTTCTCATTATTAGTCTGGTAAATTTGATGGATAAATTATGCGACAAACTATAAATAGGTAACATTTTTTTAAAATAGACCAAATGATTGCAGAGTGCTGCACTTTTTACGATTACAATGAAACAAAAAAAAATTAAATCATATTTTAGCACAAATAAAATCTTACAAAATTAATCTCTTGTTTATATAAACAAGTAGTATTTTACCCTAAACTTTAAGTTGAGTGCAAAAATGTTCCATATTTGACAGTTGCCTATTTTTTTTTTTTAGAAAGAAACACAAGCTGGCAAAAAGAGCGACTTATATGTCACCTTTTTTTTCAGAAAGGGAAACAGCATAAGCTGCGAATTAAATAGATGCAATTTACTACTGACCCTAACCGTATTAATACCTAATGACGTAAAAAATGCTTACGGAGATCGTAGCAGGCCAGAAAATGCGCTTCACTCTGGTAGTCTAATGAATTATTTCAAATAAAAAGTATTTCTAGAAACATTCTATCTCAATAAAGGATTAACTAAGAAAATTATAATCGATTTGTTTGACAAAATGTTAAAATTAATCAGGTGTGTGATGGAAATCCATTTTGAAAACGAAACGATTTAAAAACAAAAAAGGTTTTCATATGCTGTTTTTTTTTCTTTTTAATTATTTTTGAATTATTTCTCATAATTTCTGTAACTTAGTTCTGTTATACGATATGAATTTTATCTCTTGGTCTGCATTTTCAATTACATATTATAATATTAAAATAGTTCAATAATCGTTTTTTAAATCTACGGAAACTCATTACACCCCTTAAAAAAGATTCATTTTGAAATCGATCGAGATCGATCACATACCGTTTGCCATTTTAAATACTTTCATGAATAAACTTTAATTTTGTGGAAAGGTATTGATTAATTTTGAGTTTTGTCAAGATTCTAATTTTTTCATTTCAAAATATTTGGAATATTTTTAACATCCAGAGCCCAAAAAAGATTTTCGATTAAAGAATTACTCGTAATTTAATTTTCTGAAAAAAAAATCTGATTTTAGGCAAAATTTCTTAAAAAGCCCGCTCAATCTTTTGGGACTTTTAATTTTAAAATTTCAAAGAATGATTTTTTTTTTGTTAAAACAAGTTTTTGAGTGGAATATGGCAAATGAAAATCTATTTAAATTTCTTTATTCAATCTTGTTTGTCTATAAAACATGTTTAAAATTACGATCTACTCGTGTATCTGACAGTCGTTGACGTTCATAAATATGAAACGCACACAATAAATTGTTGGCATGATAACAAATCTTCAGATTTTTTATTTTAAGATTAAAAGTGTAGCCCACTTTCATTTTGACACATATTTTTAAATATATATTTTTTTTAATTTTCTTTACACGGTATCATATCTGTTTGATTTGTGCTCTTATTTTAATTTAATTTTTTAAAAAAATTTAATTTGGCATAAACCAGGTCTGGTAACTTGAAATTTTTAAATGGTATTTTCTTAAACTTTTCTGTTAAGAAAATACTAATTTGTTTATTTGTATGGATGTATGTTTTTTTACGAGGTTTGTTCAAAAGAAAAGGTGAATTTGAATTTTTTTGAAAATTATTTATTTATTCATCAATATCCATTTAGCCCCTTTCAAAGTAATCCCCCTCAGATATACTACACTTATGCCAGCCCTTCTTCCAATCCTCGAAGCACTTCTGAAATATGGTTTTTGGTATGACCATCGATTCTGACTTTATCTCACCAATTGTGGCAAAACGCTTTCCTTTGATTGGTCTCTTCAGTTTTGGGAATAGGAAAAACTCGCAGGGAGCCAAATCTGGTGAATAAGATGGTTGAGGCTTGATTAGGGTGTTGTTTTTAAAATTTTTTTCAAAAATATTTCTGTATCTTAAGAAGTTCTTAAGAATTCGGTATTATTTCTTCTTATAAAAATTCTGACTAAGACACCTGCACAAAAGTTACGCCATGTTGCTTTGTAGTCATACATGGCAGTATATTTGTAAATACAACTCTTAAAATTTCGACAATGTACTTTGTTGCCAAATACATAAACATTGTTATTGCATCCAGAAAACTTTAGTTGCAAAGCGTACACAAAATATTATAAAAGAAACTACTCAATTTATCAACACTGTATTAATTAGGGATCATCGGATATCGATATATCTGAGTTATTTTAGGTTTTCCGATGTATCGGTATCGGCGATATTTTTATTGTCGATACAACGCTATATTAAGATACGCATCGCACACTAAACTAAAAACAGTCACAAATCAAAAACTCAAAGTGTTCTTTAGTTGATGCGAGTTTAAGCAAGGCAAATAGCATACATACTGTTTTATTTAATTCACTTTGAGTTTTAATACTAAAATACTTAAGCCACTGCACTCTTTTATAGTTACCTTTTACTAATATGAACTTTAAACGCAAATTTGTAATAATAATTGCTTTTATTGTGAAATAAAAAACAATGGGTTAAAGTTCTATCGAATTTCGTTACATTCCCTTTTTATTGCATTTTCGTTCCAAAAATCTACATCAAAACACCCTGTTGCAATATCAAATCAAGATACAATTAAAGCCAGTCAGGCTAATTTATACATGACCAGTCTCTTGACAATATACAAAAGACTCTTACAGAAAATGCACAACTGTCTCCAAACCAAACTTGACAAGGGAGGACGGAAATTCGTTCCAAAAATCTACACAGAAATAATACTTCAAAATTCAAAACCAGATGCTCTAGATGAGCCACATGACTTGTAGTAAACATGCAAACCTATAATTTTAAAACTTGAAAAGTTCTGATGAATAGATTACAAAAATCTGTCGTGGGGGTACGTACTCTGGCAAAAAATACTGAAAAAAGTGCAACGATTCTGCATTTACCATCCAAAACGTAAAATATTGCATAGGAAAATGACATTTTTTAAGCAGCTGTTTTCGATTAAAACGAAGGTGTATTTCAATAATGTTTGAAAATTGTGACAAAATGCGGCGATTTAAACAGACTTTAAATCAAGCAAAGAAACTAAACAATTTAATGCGAAATTTTGATATTTAAATTCAAATCTTGATTATTTTGATTTCAAAATTCGACTTGTTGTGTCGCGGGAATGCTTTTATTCGTTTTGCAAAATGTACTGAGCAAATACCATGGCACTAAATTTTCCATTCCTGGCATTGTTGCCTATGTAATGGGTGTTTTTTTTTTAGCTGCCTGTGAACTTAAAGTGATAATGTATAATCTGGTAGATAATTTCATGGCATTTATTTTTTAAATATGATTTCCGGCATATATCTGCCACGCCTACGAGTTACATGGTCCATTCGATCAGTCCAATCGTTGACTACTTTTTCCAATAAATCTGGCCGTGTAGGTTGAATATTGGCTTTACAATGCTTCAAGAGTTGCTGTTGTGAAGCAATGACTTAACACAGCCGCATAAAAAGTAATTCAGAGGCATTAAATTGCACGAACTTCTGGAAATATAGTTGTGACCAAATTGATTTTACAATAAATCGATTGTTAAGCTCGCTGTCGAAGAACAAGTTGAGAACGACGACGAATCAACATTTCGGCGTCTTCTTTAATACTTCGCGCTACATCGGCAATATGCTCTTTGGTACGCACATTTCTTTCTCTTGTTCATGGTTTTAAATCAAGAAGAGTCTAATTAGTGCGAAAACGATCAACAACTGCTCTAATTGCTGGCTCACTAAGCCGATTATGTTGAACGTAAAACGGACAAAGTTCTCTATGAACTTACAGATTTTTTTTTTCAAAGTAAATTTCCACAATTTGGAAGCATTGTTCTGGCGTTAAACAATTCATGATGACTTGACAAACCTTACTGAAGAGAAATGTCACAACGGTTATCGATATCGATAGTTCTCATGCAGCTAAAAAAAAAAACACCCGATATATTGTTGCTTAAACCTTCTCTCTTCTACGTACTCCCTTCTGTGCTGTTATTTGACATAGTTATTACAGAGACTGATTATATTTTAAAACACTTTGTTTATGTTAGAAATTCTTGTTTATGACAGCATCAACTAAGTAATAATAACAATAATGACAGCTAACAGTAAAAATAATCTCACAATAATCTCACAATAATCTAAAAATAATGACACATTTACCAAAAACAGTTTCGTTAAAACAAAAAAAAAAATCAAATGAACTACAGGAAAAGAAATGACAGTTGTAGAAATCATGCTACCATGACCGAAATTTTAGTTCGTCGTTAATTCCTATGACCGATTTTTCTTGATGATTTTTTTTTTTTGGCTTAAAAACTTATTAGTAGCAATAAAAAAGTTGAAGCCAAAAAATAATTACAAAAATAAGCAAAACGCAAAGAACTGTTGTTGTGATCATAAACCTAGTTTAGTTAAGTCGTTTACTGTTGTTGTTGTTGCATAAACATCATTTCGTATTTTTGCAAAAAATAATAATTAAAAGGTTTTATTTTAATTTATTTTGGCCTCAAGCCAAAATTCTTGTTGGTTTTTTAAGTGGAACAAACGACATCCAAGCCATCAACCATTAAAAGATAAATTTGTATTTTACTTCTTTAAGTTTTTGCAACAAATTAAGTGGAAATGTCGATGATTCAAAGAATTTAGTTGTGTAATTAAAATTGTTTTTAAAAGTACACACCTTACAACAGTGTTTCTAGCAAGACAGGGACTAATGGAGTAAAACCAGCTGTGTGTGAGGTTCAAATGAAAGTCTTTTAATTCAACCATTTCTAGGGATTTCTCTCTGTTATTTAAAAACGTCTCAGTATTCTTCAATTCTTCCTTTATCTGCAAAGCCCATGTATATCGTTGTATATAGAATGAGATCGTTGAAATATCCGACGCGGCATTCTAGTGATCAAATTTTTAATTACTCTCCCGCGTAGATCTGGCTGTATTTGTGCGATGGTTGGCTTATGTTGACTTTGAGAGTAAAAATCGATAGTGGCTTATCGACATAGAAGTGGGACTTCAGAAACACAACCGCAAGATAAAATCTAGCTTGGCCAACTGACGGTCCCTTTTCGAGAGATAACCTTTAGCACATACAGTCGCCCTAGTAGAACAATATGTCGTTCTTTTCACTTCATTTCGTTTAGACCAAAATAAATTGATGATCACTGATCTTTAGTGCTTAATGTATTCGTTTTAAAAATCTTTAAACGAAATTTCAAAGTTTCCGTAGCTCCTATTTTATATGGATCGCATAGGTTGGCGTCAACTGGTATACGGTCATATTTCTTGTTAACATAAACACTCATCTAAGAATGCGTCACATATCTAAAGATACATTTTAAGCCAAACTGGGGTCTTTTTTTAAACGAATCGGTGAATTTATAATAAATAACACATTTAACGGGCTGCGAAAAAGCAACACAGACCGGCAAGTTATACCCATCCTTATTGGAAACAAGTGCAGTCTGCAATTTTTACAATGAGTGAAATTATTCAACAAAGAAGTTCCATTAAATTTTGTGTGCGGGATAAAATTTCTGGTGCCGAAACGTTCAGAATGTTGCAAAAGGCTTTCGGTGATAATTGTATGTCGCGAGCAAGTGTTTTTGATTGGTACAAATTATTCAAAGAGGGTCGAGAACGCGTTGACGACGAACCACGTCCTGGACGGCCATCAACATCAACTGATGATCAACCCGTCAATAAAATCAAGGAATTAGTGTAAGAGAATCGACGATTAACAGTCAGAGACCTAACTGATATCGTTGGAATATCGGAGGGATTAATGAAAACCATTTTAAAAGGTCATTTGGGCCTAAGAAAAGTAAAATCACTATTGGTTCCAAAATCACTCAATTTTCTTAACAAACAGCGTAGCGTTGACGTCTGTCAAACAATGCTTTCAGACTACCAGGATGTTATTAAACGTATTATAAGTGGCGACGTGTCTTGGATCTACGCTTACGACCCGGAAACAGACGATCAATCGGCCGCTATTCGTAAAAAGAGGCCGGAATTATGGGCCGAAAACTCTTAGTTTTTGCACCACGATAATGCACCGTCGCATAGCGCAGTGATTCTTCGTGAGTTTTTCGCAAAAAATTCAATCAATATCGTTCCACAACCACCGTGTTTGCCTGATTTAGCTCCGTGTGAATTCTGGATGTTCAGCAAACTCAAGCGACCGCTCTGGGGAAACCGTTTTGAGTCACTTGAAGACATTAAACTCGAATCGCTACGCCCATTGAAGGCTATTCCGGAAATTGACTCTAACAACTGTTAAGAGGATTGGAAAAAACGTTGGCATAAGTGTATTGCAGCTGGGAGGGATTACTTTGAGGGGGACGAAATAGATTTGGCAGAATAAATAAATAAATTTGAAATTATGAACAAAGTCTTACTATTTTTGTCCACAGTAGTATATACTCGTATGTTGAATATAAACTTCAAAAAAAGTTAACCAACTTTGTTACTGTTTACAATATGCATGTATTACTTAAGGCACTTTCACCCTATTAGATTGAGTAAATTAAACGACTTGTGAAAATTTAAATAAAATGAGAAAGTATTCAAGTGTCAAAACAATACGTAATCAGATGTCAAACAATACGGATGGATTTTTAGAAAAAATTGTAAACGCTGAGTGTTTCCATTTTATCAGGGTTGCATTTTGATTTTCTTTACGGACATAATGATTATTATTAGATTGTCGCTCAAGTAATATGATTTGTAGAATACTACAAGTGATGGAATGTAAGCGTAATATTTCACTCAAATGTTCCACCTTGAGAGAGAACCCTGTTAAAAATTTGGCAGGCTAACATCTCTCCTCATTTAAAAATAAACTCAAGTTATTTCTCTAGATCAGAGATGTATTTTAAGATATATATTTGTAACCACATGAATAGAAAAGCAAAAGGAAAATAATTTTCGCACAAATCTAAAAAAAAAACTACTTGCAAACTGACATTTAATTGAATTGTTGTCAGGAAAAAAGAAATATTTATTTTTCGGGCGAATAGAAAGACAACTAATTGAAACAATTACATATATACCGATGTAGTATGAACAATTGCTTTGCTATCAGCTGTTCTAGTTGATTCTGCAAAACTAAACGTAAAAAAAAATAAAAGAGGTTTTTATTCTCTTTTTTTCAAAAACGGAGCGAAATTTGCTTCTACAAAGTCGAATCAAAAACATTATTGTCTTAAAATTTATCAGGTATATCTGAGTAAGTGTTTGTTGGCTTCCCATTTGAAGCTTGGTTTAGAGCTGGCTACACTTTATGTGTGTATGTATGTGTTTTTTATTGTCAATCTTGTAGAAGATTTTAATATTGCTATGTATTTGTTATTGTTGTATTTTATTTTTATTTTTAAAACTATAAATGATTTTAAGCTCGTTTTATTAGTAGTAGTTGTTGTTGTTGTTGTTGTTGTTGTTGTTGTTGTTGTTGCTCGTCATTACTGGAGTAAAGAACCTCCAATGAAAACCATTGTCAGTTTAACGAACTTTTACTTCAACTTTTTATGAAGGCACAAAAACTCACACACGCACACACACGCATCATTGACGTACGTTACACTCAAACAAAAGTCTGTGGTAAGAATAAAGGGATTAAAATTATAATCTCTTAGGTTAGGGATCTGTGTCTCATTTTCATATATTTAAATTATATACTTATGTACCATAAAAAATAATAATCAATAGGTTGGATGTTGAGGATGAGTTTAGCTTTTGATTTGATTTGAAAGCTATTTCCATGACGTGCATCTGTAAGGTGTAGTTTTGGGTTATTGGGGAGTAGATCAGACTCTATATGAACATGTAGTGTTTATACGTTAAATACGTCTTACGGACCTACGATTTATGGAAACCTTACAAGGAAAACTCTTAACGGATTCGAATCGATATAAGTATTCCACAGCGACTTGTTTAATAATTTAAATTAATTATTCAAAATAAAAATGAAAGAAAATAGAAAATTAACCATCAAATAAAATAACTATTAAAAGATTCTTCAGGACAAGAACATCTAATTTATGATGGTTGTGGATGGCCCCCTAAACAACGTGGTAGTGTGCTTGTTTATTTTTCTAGCGGTTGTTTCGGCCAACGACTGTTGGAGTGTTTTTCCACAACATGCCAAATTCTAGAAGTAGAACGTGAGTTACTTTTTATCACGATTGTGCATGCTCACGAGCCTGCTAGAGTGAGTGGGAAAAATTGTTCACAATTTCGCGTAATCAGTAATGCTTTTATTCGGTTCAACCGTGGTAAAATATAATTTTAAAATACCCTCATATTTACTTTAAAATTATAATCACGCACGCTAGCATAACATAAATGAGCTTACTAAAAGCCAGAGATGCTGCAACATTGGTCGAAACATAAAAAAGTCGCATCCTCTACTTCATTATCTGTCTTCTCAAATCCGTGCCCTTCCCCAGCAAGTAGCCCAGCTAATTCAGAGGTTCTTAAACGAACATATTAGGTAGAGATGTAAGCGGATAATAAAGTCATGACATTTCAGTTTCGAACCATTTGTCTGATTACATGTTAAGGGTACTCATGATAACGCTTAAATGCCTCGCAAACTTTGGAAAGCTTGTATTTTGATTGCCAAAGAATTATTTGAAATTCCGAAATTTGTAATTCTCATAAATTAGGCTCTTAAACTTGCGCTGTTCAATTGTGCATTTCATGAACTAGTTGATTTTTATTACAAAAATGAAATAGGAAAAAAAATATTAGTTGGAATATAGAGTAATTAAATAAGAACACCTAACCTACTCAAAATTGAATGACTTTTTCAAAAAAGTCGTAATAAAAATATGCAAATATTTTTATGCGCCCTTCCCCTTAAAAGGAGGTTCTCTTGTAAATATTATTTACATATATTACTTAATTATTAAAAAAGTTAATTTAAGTTAGTTCTAAAACGTCTTAGTAGTTACACTCTTAAGTCTTGGGAGAGCGGACACAAATTTCAACTTACATATCTTCTTTCTATGGAAGCAGGATTTTTCTATATTTATTTATTTTTAGTTAATACCAACAGCCAGGTACACTAATACAAAACGGAATCCTAGCGAAGATATCCGTGGGTTCCAGCTGCTACACGAACGGGTCTAAGCTAGGGGAAAAATAAAGTCTGGGTCCTCTATAAGTCTTTATAGAGGAACCAGAAACCGAAATGTACTCCTGACTTCATGACCATAACGCAGAAGCTGGGTAATCACGGAGTGTTAAAGAAGGCTTAGTCAGACCACAAGGACAACAGAAGTCAACATCTTCACTGTCCGAAAAAGTCAAAACAAGGGAATTATTGAACTGCATTTTCTGTGCCGCTGCCTAGCTTTTGCACAAATAAGAACCCAGTGTTTGACGGTTAACATCTTACCAGCCATAACTCATCAAAGAGGAGAATTCTGATGAAATTTGCTCGAAGCAGTGAGTAGTGGAGGGCGTACAACAATCCAAACCAGTATATTGAATTTACCTTGTCTGCGGGCATGAAGCCAATAAGTGGCTCCTCTTCTCCACCGAACCTAACCTACCTACAACGGAAAATGACACTGAAGATGGCACATAGCCGAAACCGGTTTTTCTCAAAACCAAACTTGACAAGGGATGACGGAAATTCGTTCCAAAATTCTACATCAAAACACCCTGTCGGAATATCAAATCAAGAATCTATCAACAACTATTTTTTCAAACGACTTTAGGAATAAATTTTTTTTAATTTTTAGATATAGATTCAAGGCAAATTGATACCAGGTTAACGCACCAGCGAATTCGAAGTATTTCGTCTTCTTTATAAAAAATGTAGGTGTAGGTAGGAGGAAACATGTTTTATATGGACTTTGACATCCAATAAGTTCATAAAAAGTACTCAGCTGCGCTGCTGAGTTTACCTTCTTAGTCTACCCTGTGTGGTTTTTTTAGATTCTTTTCTATGAGTTTTCAATTATTTAATTTTTTTAATTGACTTTTCTATGAAATTGACGTTAATTGTTAAAAGTTGCACAAAAGTTGAATAAGGGGTTTCATAAAAGAAGTCACAAATGACAATTTTAAGCTTTTAAATGAGTGAGTGCCCTTATTATAATTTATCACAGTGTATTTTCTATGTTTCGCTCTGTTTACATGCAAAAAAAAAAATCCAAACAACCATTTCATTTTTTTCTGACACTATGACGATCATCGCTAAGTCTTCTTTAAGTTTTGTAGGCTTAAAAACGCTTTGAAGTTATTTGTTTTCTAGGCTTAATGTTACTTACACTTACTATTCCGCACTCATAGTTTCTCCCTTTTAATGATAAAAATTAACGTTTTTTTAATCTTACTAGGTTTTTGTTCCTATCTTATTTTAAGATAAAAATTGCTAGAGATTTTAATACACGTATGTATGTAGAAAGACAGGGAAAAAATAAACAAATTAAAAATAAGAAAAATTTTAGTAATGACTAGATAGACGATCACTACTTCGATTATGTTTTTTTATGTGGATAACAAACAACATCATGCTTGTAGATAAGTCTATAAAAGCTTTTCGTTATTTGTATCTGGCTCAGAGAGGAGTCTTACTAATTGTGTGTATTTCATATCTTTCTTACGTTTGGCTTTTAATACATTTAATTCTGGCTTAAAATTTTTATACAACACTTTTTTTCGCTTTGCTCCTTTTTGTTAGTTTTCTTTATTTTTTCTTCTTTTAATGTTTTGTTTTAATGTGTGCAAACAACGGCTTTGTGGCTGATGAGCAACAGAGTTCTAAAGTAAGAAATTCATTTAGAAACTGGATTTGAATACTTATTGTAATTTTTTTTTTTAGTAAAAAGATTCAATAAATTAAAAATAAGTTTGTAATAATAAAATAAAAGTCAACTACATAATGAATTTAGAACTAAACAGAGCTTCAGGATAGCAAGTTACGCAACTCTACATTACAAAAAATTCAAATCGCCTAAGTTTTACAGCATAATTACTATTGGCGCCATAACATAGCGTTTTGACTAGCCATAGCACATTTAGCTGCTCGCACAGAACCGTTGCTGTCCATGGTCGCTTCATGTTCAAACAGTCGCTTCATGCTCAAACAGAGTTGTCCGAACAATAGTTCGCACAACTCTCTTATGAGATTACAGAAACAAAATGCACAGGCAAAATGAAAAGTATGTATGTGTGTGCGCTCGTCTGTAAACACCCGTAAATAAGCAATGCAAAAGCTTCCATACAATCTCGAAGAGAGACAGAAAAATGTGATCAAACTGAACAGGACAATTACACGTATTCTTCAAACAAACTACCACGAACACATTTTTCTCGTTATTTTACAGACGCTCTCTTAATGTGGGAACAAATTTATGGCTAGTTAAGACGTATTGCAACAACTGTCGACAATACATTATTTTTGTCTAAAGCGTAGTTTAGACGGTACGACTTTAGGTATGTACAGAGAAAATATCAAATTCCATTGAAAAATAAGAGTAAAAATCTTACAGCATATACTTACTGGGGTTACACCATCGGTCTAAGTAATTACTTGCAGAAAAATGCATCCCTGCTCTAATGTATCGTGATTATTCTAGTATTTCGATTATATGGATTCTGAATCTGAAATTTTATGACCTTGTGACTTACTTACCTTTACCTAAAATCATTCTAATCAGCAACTGCAAAAAACGTGAGGGCTTGTTAAGCATCAAATAATGGGTAAAGCATGAGTTTAAAGTTTAAGGTGGAAGTGAAAGTATCGTGGTGTAAGGGATATTTAGCGGGCGATGAGATTTGTGCCATTTACGTCACCGTATTATTTACATAAAAAGTAAATTACTCAGATATTCAAGGCCATCTTTAAACTACAAAAGTATTATTAAATATTTAATGCTATTTTTGTAGGTTCTATAGAAATTGCATAATATTGCGGTCAATGGATTTCCACTTATTAAGAAAAAGTTGAGTTGTGGGGAAAATTCGATTTCAATTTTAAAGACGCAGTGACTTAAATTTTCATTTAAATTAAAAAGAAATGACTGACTTAATTAACTGACTCAAAAAATTCCTTATAAAAAGGTCTATAAAACAATTTCCAAATTTTTTATGGCTGTATTGTTGTTTATGACATGGATCTCAGTGTTCTTTTTTTATAATTCTTCAGTTTTAGTTTGTTTCCTCTTGTGCTTGTTTTTTGTTGGATTATTCTCCATATTTGCATTGCTCTCGGGATTATTATTTGATTATTGTTTTTGTCATATTATTAAGCCGAAAAACAAACAGATAGACAGGGAGGCCAACAAAATAAATTTAGTAACTACTGAAAATTGTTGTTGCTGCTGCTGCTTCTTTTATTCTACTTCTTATAGTTGATGATAGTTTGATGTTGTTGCTTTTTGGTTTATTGATACAAATACAGGGTGTCCGCCCGGAAGGTATACTACTTTGTTTTGCCGCCATTTTTGCTAAACATTAGTCTTGACAGTTCATATTTGGCAGTCGTGATGTAGAGACGTGTCAAATTTATTATGGAAAAATATTCGGTAAACCAACGTGTTTTAATCATCATCGATTAATGTGACGATGAGAAAGTTATGTGAAATTTTTGGGAGAAACAACGTGCCAACTAGACGCACTATTTATCGTGTAGTGAATGATTTCGAAGAAAGAGGGACTACAGCTGATAGGCCCAAGCATGGACCACAACGTACTGCAAGATCGGCTGCTGGGCTTTACTAATATTTAAGAAAGTGTTCAAAACAATCCATCAACCTCAATTCGACACCGTGCTCAGGAGCTTGGTCTTTAAAGAACAACTTTGGCCACAATTTTGCACAATGATTTGCATTTGTTTCCATTTAGGATTCAGTTGACACAAGAGCTTCTTCTAGAAGACCATTTACGCCGCCGTACATATGCCAATAGGATGCTACAGCTCGCCCACGACAACCCAGATTTTCATGAAAAAATCATAATGAGTGAATAAATAGAATAGTCGGTTCTGGGTAATGGAAAATCCTCAAATTATTCATCAGTCACCTTTGCATCCATTAAAAGTGACAGTCTGGTGTGCAATTTGGTCAGGAGGAATCATTGGACCTTACTTCTTTCAAACTGGAAACGGCGTAACGGTAACTGTCAATGGGGAGCGATATCGTGACATGATTGAAAACTTTTTAACACCGCAACTGCATGCTTTGGGCTTGACTAACATATGGTTTCAACAATACGGTGCCACATCGCATATAGCCAGGAATGGAATTACTGCGAGATCTCTTTCCACAACAAGTTATTTCAAGGAATGGTGATGTTGATTGGCCTCCATGGTCGCCTGATTTTACTGCTCCGGACATCTGAAAAGCAAGGTTTATGCAAACATACCAAAAAACGCTGGAGCAACTCAAACAAAATATTCGTGATGAAATTAATGAAATACCGCGTGAAATGTGTGAGAATGTAATGAAAAATGTGTTCAAAAGGGCTGGCATTTGTGAGACTAACAGAGGCGGGCATTTATCTGATATTGTATTCCATACATAATTGCCGGCATTAAATAAAACATTTATCAATATACGATCCATTCTCTTTCATTTAATCAAACATTATAAACAAACAAAGTAGTATACCTTTTTGGCGGACACCCTGTAAGAATGTGCGTGTGTTGAACATGTGTGTTTTTATTTTCTGTTTTGTTGGTTTTATTGTACCTTTCTCGTTGGTTTTATTTCGAATGTTTTGAAGGCGCGCATTTTTACTTCAAACTTTTTTAAACTCTATTCGTTGTAACTCAACGCAATTAAACTGAACTTGAAGCAGCTTCGCTGCTGTTTTCATGCTCCTCGCCGTTTGGGGCTCTGCCTGTCTGATTGGTTTGTTGATTCTGCCATAGTCTCTCGTGGCATTAAACGCAGCGCACGTTTACACTTGCGGAAGCTGTTTAAAATTTTCGCTTGCACTGTGTTTGTGTTCCACAATTTTAAAACTCGTGGTTTATATTTTTATTAAAAAAAAATAATTTCTTTTTGACTTCACTTAGTTTTTGCTGTTTGCTATATAAACAAAAACAAAATTTTGTGATATTTTATTTGGTTGTAAAATGCGTTAAAAGAAATTTGTTTAAGTTGTTCGATTGTGTTGCTAAAAACCCACAACAAAGATCTCTTTCTCAACAGAGAAATCGTTTATAAAATATAAAAAAAATCGTAAATTAACTTTCATTTATGATATGGAAAGTATTTATAATTAAAACAAATACCCACGATTTTAAATAAAATTAAAAAATGGCTTGAAAGTTTTTTGAAAATATTTTAATACAACCCAAAGAATAAGAATCGCATAGAATCTGAAAAACCAATAAAAATTGTAACTAAAGGAAAGTGAAAAAACACTCCGCTTATTCTTTAAAAAAAAAAATTAATAAGTGATTCTACCTAGTGTTTTCCTCGTCACACTGTCGGCGGTTATGCTAAATAATCATTATGATTGACGATTGTGGGGATAATTGTCACCGCAGGGTATTTCTTAGTATTTTCAAGGTTAGTCTCTTCTTTTTTGAGTTTCGTATTGCTTTTTCCTTGCTTTTGACCACCTTTTATATTTATTATTCTCTACCCTTTCGCGGTATAAAATAATTTAGGAAGCAATGGAGAATGAGTATAATACGGAGAAAATATGTTTTTAATTTGAATAGAGGCTATAATGGGCCAAAGTTGACTACTTGGGTCTTAAAAATTATTGTCTTTTGAACTTTTACAAATACATTTTTATGAAAAAGTATTAGAGTTGCAATTTCACAGAACGAAAGAAAGAAACAGGGATATAAAAATAATTTATAATGAAAATTTCATAATAAAAAATTATTTTCTGTTTCACTCATTTCTAAACTAGGGATGCATCCGATAGCGCTATATCCGCGATATTTTAGGTTTTGCGATATATCGGAATCGGCGTTATTTTTATTGTAGATGCAACGGTATATTAACATACGCATCGCATCGGGGGATATCGCATCCGATACCGCTAAATTAATGGGTTCCTTTTCGATCCCCTTTACTAGAATTGATTTTAGGCAATCGATTTGTAATTTACGACTGCCTTATCCTCAATCAAGCCTCGTGCTACCACTAGCCTTAACTCTCGACTGAAGTGATTTTAGACTGTCCACTTTCTTCCTCATCACGGAGTCTCTTGTTAATTGCTAGCAGTTGCCTAACGCTTATGTCCACGATGGCATTCACATTTAACAAGTGTCTGCCCGTGTACCTAAGTCTTATGCCAGCCAGTTCTGGACATTCACACACAATGTGCGCTACCGTCTAAACCTCCTCTGCTGGAGTATCTTTGGAGACTGACCCGTCTACCTCTTGCGACGGTTTCTTGTCCTTCTCTTCAGAATTCCTTCATTGGCCAAAAAACACCGGGGTTCCTACAAAGTTTATTCTTACCACCTCTTGGTAGACTTCATTGTCCATCCCTTTCAGAATATCCTGGTCCAACGCCTTAGAAGTACCTTTAAAGATTGACTCGTCCACCCTCGCGAAGTAGTCTTGTCTATCTCTTTGGGATTGCTCCCTTGACCAACTAAAACCGTAGTTTCTTCAGAGATTAACCTTTCCGCCCAGGCCGGACTTCCTGATTCATCCCTCTAATGGAGAAAAATACGTCCAACTACACAGAGCTCCATATGCACGGGTAAGTCTGTATTAAAACTGGAGATTGACTTTTATCTAGGGTACGCATACTAGAAACCAAGCATCCTTTTGGCCACGCATCCCTGGCGTATGTTGTTCCACCGTGGATTAAGGATTTTTTACATAAGAGTGGTAACTTCTCTCCGCTCGACTTATTTAGACTCAGGATCCTAAAAGAGACAGGCATCTGTTACTCGCCGCCACCACGTAGAGGTATATGCCAGAACTTCTGACAGTGCACTCTATTTCCGGCAAGCCATATCTTAGTACCTGCCAGCTGACGGTATTTTATTGAATTTACTTTGAGTTTTATTTCACTAGCATATCGGTACCGGTACCGCCGATAATTTTCGTGTCGATATCGTACCGGCAAAAAGGTAAATCGATGCATCCCTAGTCTAAACATCAAAGAAAAATTTTTGCTTGATCAAACTTGTCACATCATGTCAGCTGGTTTTAGTACGTGTATAAATTGTACCTTCAGTACTGTATTTGTCTACTTTAACCTGAGTAAAAGAGTTGTATTTATCAGTTATAATAGTTGACTAGATATTTGGAGGCATTCAGCAGTTATACGTAATTAAAATAATAGTAATGCATGCAATTTCATTATTAAAATTATCTGTCCCGTAGGTAACGCAAAACATGACAAAAGTTAAGGTATTACATTAAAACTAATTAATACTGTTAAATGCGAGCTTTAACTCACTTTTTTAATTTTTTAATCAACTGATTACTAATTGTAATCGCTATTTAACAGCTATGATTGAAATACACTTGTCGTTTATTGTGAACACACCCTTTACGTATTGTATCGCTTGTGTTAATGAACAAGAAAAAGCACAAAATTGTGTTTCTTGCAATGAGTATTTGTTTTTCTAGGTAAATTTATTACATTAACTACATTATTTGCTATTTTTATTCTTGCTATTAAAAAAATAGACATTCATATTAGACTGATAGCCTTATCAGTCTGATATGAATCTGAATCATATCAGATTGAATAAAATATTTGAAAATTTACTAACAACATCTTTACACTACTCTAAAGTAATGCAATAATACAATCGATACAACAACACATGGTTGTTCAGAATTAATCAATTACATAGCAGAAACCCGACTTATCTGGCTGTTTAAGGCGGCATTAACAGCTGTTTAAACATAAATAGTTTAAACATAATTATTTATTAACGTAACTAATACAAATTGGGGTTTTTTTTGTAAACATTTATTCGTTGTTAAAAAAAAGCACCTGACCAAGGCAAATTGATAACAGGGTAGACTTCAAAGTGCTTCCGCCGGCTTCTTTGCCGATGTCAAACGCCATATATAAAAATTGTACCGGAAATGGCAAAACATTTTTTTATATGGAATTTTTTATTCAATAATTTCAAAGAAAGAACTCAGTTGCGCTGATGAGTTTACCTGTGATGAGCGAATTCATCACCTGTGCTCAGGAGGCCACCTTATAGTTGATTCATCTTGGTCGGAAAATGTACTTAAGGGTGATTTGGTCGTTTTACAGTAGAGCAGTTTCAAACTTAATTTTTTTAAAACATAATCGCTTTTTAGGACAGATTTAACAAAAAAACACAATTTGTGTACTTTGAAGTCCTTATTCCTAACGAAATTGCAAGTCCACTTACTGTTGCAAATAAGAAATATAAGCAGAAATTCATTTCATTATAAAGTCCCGGGAAATAGAGCTAATAGAGCTGATATTTTGCTGAGGAGTACTTTTGAATTGGAAAATCACGATAAAGCTATTAATTCGTTTCTAGCTTAAGTCGATTTAATCACTTATTCCTTATTGCCACAGATAGTAGTTCAAGTACTAACGTTATTACGTGTTAGTACATGGCAATGATGTTTAAGAGATACGCAACATTGTTTGAAGATGTAGAAATATATTCACCCTATCGTGAATATTTTTGCCTCGAAATATTTTCTTTTTCCATAAAGTTCCAATTGTGAATAAATTCCCTGAAAAATGTTCACGTCAAAAACAATTCCCCTTTATCATAAATCATTTTGCCCTTGAAATTTTTTCACTTTACTGTTGCTAGGAAACTCTATAGTTTAATTATTTAATTAAATTAGAATATTTAAGTTCATAATAAATTACTTTAGGTCAAAATCAGTTATTAAATTACAGAGTGTCATTATGAACAACAACATGCAACACAAGAGATACATTGCGTGTGGGTTTATGCAAATTTCCGTTAGAACTCTTGGGCTGTAACATTACTGGCGGCTTTTGACAGATAAGTTATCCTCTTACCACAAAGACTTTATTCTTAAGCATGCAAAACTTGTGAGAGCACCTCGCAAAATATTGATTGTGAAACTCCGACATTATAATCTCTTGCTATCCCTTTCTGATATCCACCCTCTGCAAAGAAAAGCAAGCTGGCACTGAGCTTTACGGCAGAGAGTTATTAAGCACATCCAAATACATAGAAATGCAGATTTATTTACACTGTAATGTTGGATAAATCTGTACAAAAATTGATTTATGGAAACAATTTCAGATTGAATTGAGACGTTCACAATGTATCGGGTGTGTCTTGCAAACCCTTTAATTTTAACAATTTACACAGTTTATTCTTCTTATTTACATTCAATGTGCATTGATAGCTTTATTTTATTTTCAACAGCTGTTTTTCCGCGGAAATTACATGATATCAATTTTTTCTTCTAACCTGGACCCTGAAGCGATTAAATGATCGATTCAATTCAAATTAAATCTAGAAAGTTTGTTATCATGTATTTTTAGTAAAAAAAAACCCACACATTGAAATTTTTATTCATTAAATGAAATTTTCTTTTAATTTTAGATCATAAAAGATAATTAATTTATTGGTTTTAGAATAACTTCCGATGCCGTTCTTTCCATTATCCTTTTTGTCCAAGGTGTCAAGGTGTCAATGCACTAAAGCAAGGGCAAGTACGTGGTTAAGATGATGCTGTGAATTAAGTAGCAAGACACATATTCTTACTAAATGTGCCATATTTCCCCCAAAAAAGACGAGCCGGTACAATCCATAAAAAAAAAACAATTTTTGTTCATTAAATTTTAATGCGGAGTAGAGACAAATGCAATTAGTTGTGTTTGCTAGTTGTCAAAAATAGACACTCACATGAAATTAATAGCACAAAATTGAATACAGCCTTAACACATTTTGTTAATGAAAATTGCCAACAACAAGCTTCCACAATTGCCAAGTAATGCAATAACACAATCAATCGTTGCAGCAAAACTAGAGGGGTTCTGAACTAAACATATTTTCTTGTAGCAAAATATTGCTGCAATTCAAGCGCATATATTTACATAAATGCAATTCTTGCTAATCCGGAAGCTAATAAATAAAAAAAAGTTTTCTATTTTCTCTATGTCTCTGCTGTAGTGCTCTGGCTGTTGATGGATGGCAAAAACTCAAACAACACTTTTCTGTTCTTCCTTTCTTTTATGCTGTTAAACACACAAGCAACTAAACTTTTTTATAATTGTGTTATCTGTTTTGTTGTCAGAATTGCTTGAGTTTGATCAATGATTAATTATTCTTTGTTAAACGAATAAAGAATCGAGTGAAAAAAGCAATACAAAGCCTATATAATCAGAATTTTTCAATATCCTTTGAACAATTTTATGTAATAAATACGAGTAGGTAGTGTAGGGTTGCATTGCGTTATTAACCCATTGGGGAATCGATGAAACGAAATATAAAACCCTATAGGTCACAAATATTGCAAAACGGACCAAAAAAAATCTTTAAAATATTAAATTATAATTTATTTTAATTGTCATTATATCGGAGAGTACGTTTCCGTTTACCAGGCAGAATTGCTTGGGTTGCTGCATGCGTTGGATCACCTGATAAAAAGTCGGGTGCATCGTAGAAAGGTTCTCATTGCACTTGACAATCTATCGGTTATAAAACGCATGAAGCAAGTGAACTAGTGCTGGAATGTGTTCTAAAACTATTCAGATGTACCTGGGCGATTTGGGGTAACGTTGATGTGGGCCTTTACTATTTTATTTTTTCCCGCTATTTGGACGGGATACAATCCACTGGATTTTAAAATTAAAATTAGCTTCTTTTCGGAAGTGTGAAGGGCTTTTTAAATTTTAAATAAAAAATTTATTTTTTTTAACATTTTAGCATTCGTCGATTAGAATGCAATATACGGTCTACTTTGTGAATATGCAAAAATATCTTTCTCAATTCACAAAGAACTCCTAAATTAACCCAAGGAATATAAAACAAAACAAATTCAAAAATATCCGTTCATAATTTTCACCAAACTAATAGTAGGCCTTCAAAAGTCCAATATAGATTCGTGCAAAGTGCATATATGTAATTGAATTCCGTATTAAAGTGATTCGCTGTGCGTGTTGTTCGAAGTTGTCATTTCACAAAGCTCAAATAACAACCCTCGTAGTTTGCAATGCTTGTACAGTTATTATTCATGTATGTTTTTGTAAATGTTGGATTTTCATTAAAAACAAAAAGTAAAAGACCGTCTCATGAAACACCTATTTGTATTTCGAAGATATGTGTAGGTTAAGCTTGCTTCCGATTTGATCCAAATAAATATATATTATATATCATGAAAAAAGGTTGTGCAATTGTCAACATAATGTCACAAAAATGTTACTCTCTTTGATCTGCTTCAGTAAGTTACTTTCGTTGTGGAACTTTAGTTCAGTAAATTTACGGTATAACTTATGGTGAGGCCCCCACTAATAATGAAAGCTCGATAAACCTGTGGAAGAGACTAGAACAGTGATTTACAAAGGCCGCAAAGATATGGGATTGATTCAATAAATGACGTTTATTTATATAAACAATTGTTGAAAAAAAAACAGGAAGGGACTTTAATGGGTGATTTTTTAACCGTTGGGATTTTAAAAAGTAAAAAAAAAAACAGATAAAATGGCAAAGTGAACGCAATATTCCTTTGGGCCGATAAATTAATACCTGCCATTTACTTTTTTAAGATTATTTTAAGTAAATGTTGCCCGCGGCTATGCAGTTGGTTGTCGGTCCATACGTGAGCTCCAATTTTGGCAAAATTATTTGCAGCATCTCGACCGGTGTCTCATCAACGGCAGCTAAAATGTAGGGTTTGTGGCTAGTCCCTATACACGATGGACGTCACGTATCCCCACAAAAAATAGTCTTGTGGGGTCAAATCGCAAGATCTTGGTGGCCAATGGACTGCTGTAAAATGTGAAATCAATTACTCACCAAACTCGCCTCTCAATATGTTTATGGTATGGTGTGTCGTGTGGGGCACGACCGTCTTGTTGAAACCACATGTCAACGAAGTTTAATTCTTCCATATTTGGCAAAAAAAAAAGTCGGCAATTATCGCACGATACCTTGCTCCACTGTTCAATAATGTCGCCGGTTCTCAAACTGTAGCAAACAATTCATCTTTCATGGTGCATTGGCAGCTCTTGAACTGCTTCTGGCTGCTTTTTATCAAATTTGGTAGTTCTGGTTTTTGGCTACCTATTGAGCCAAAATTAAGCTTCGTCTCTGAACACAATTTATCGATAGAAAACACATTTCTCACAGCACGAATTTTGATTATAAAATTCAATGATCAGCAAGCTATGCCCGTTTGTTAGTCTATTCATGGTGAAATGGCAAACCTTACTGATAATTTTTAACATTACCACATGTCACGAATATTAATTTTTTTCCACTGAAAAACCAAGTAGCAAAAAAATTCACCTGATAGAATGGAGAAAAAAATAAATAAACAATGGAAGGAAAAAGCCATACACCATTAATTGCATTTTTCCCTTCACTTCCCCGGACGCTAAACTTGCGAAACGGATGAACACAATTACAATTATAACGACGACGAGGACATTGATATTTTTAATAGAAATAGTTTTGTTATCATAATTGCTACTCGTTCCTCTAGGAAGTTGTTTGCAAAACTGCATATATCCAATTTTTCCTTTCTTGCATTCAACATTGTTATATGATTCATGTAACTAAGTTTGTCATTATTTTAACAATAAAAAAGTTAACAAATGAAAAGGATAAAAGGTAAAAAAAAAGAACCGACTACCTATTTCCTCTAACCATCTGTTGTTATAATAAAGTTCGATTTCCGTTTACAAAGGAAGGAATATTAAACAATATTTATTGATTGGATGTATGATTAGAATGTCGGTGCAGTCAAAGGTGCCCAGAAGAGACAGACGGAAATTTCATTAAAGCAAGCCTGCCAATAAAATTTGGAAATTTTTATTCCAATAGCTTTTAATATAAAAAGGCTGTAAATTGTTCTCTTTAATATTATTTTATAATATTTTTTCTTTTCGTTTTATGTTGCAATGATTTTATAGTCGCTTTTACTTTTTATTTTTATATTCAGATGATTTTTAATTAAGCTTTTTTTAATTTGTTTTTTGATATGCGTTTATAATATTTAATTTTAACTTATCTTTGAAATCAAACTTTGTTTGTCATCTTGTGATATTTTTTTTGTCTGTCATTAAGCCATTGTGCAATATGTCTACTAAGTCATAACATCTTCAAATGGATACCAGTGGGTCAATCGCATTAAGTGGTTAAACTGCTTAATTACGTTTGCGATATTTTTTTTTAAAGCTCTAAATTGTGAAAGAGAAGTTAAATACTCTCAAAAATTGTCTGCACGTAAAATGAAATTGACCAGAAAGTTGATGTGTGTGAAGAGGAATATGCTGAGTTAAATATGTTTCGACGTAAAGGCTTACGTTACATAATTATATATTTTACTGCAATGTTAAATATGAAATGACAAAGTTAAATATGAAAAGACTCAAATGACGGTATATATATATTTACTCGTATATTCATATAGCCATTAAAATAGCTACCCACATTACCCATTGAAGGTACAACCGCATTTCCTAAAAGTTTATACATTTTGTTCAAAGTTTTGTTTGTTTCAATTGTCAACACTGTCTTGTCTTTCGACACAAAAAATCCGTTGTTTTATATCGCATTTATATATGAATAAATATGAACAAAAAAGTGCGAATTTCGTGTCTAATAGTGTTTTCGTTTCTAGAAAAAAAATAAAAGTTTTTGTCCTTTTGTTATACTTATATATATTTACGCCCACAAAAGACATTACCCGGAATAATTCCAATAGGCTTTGGCCGTTATGGTCTGTATAAAATTCTAAATAAAAAGCATGTGTTAAGCTTGTACCCTCTAACTGGGCAACATTTTATTAAAAAAAATCGAAAACGCCATAAATGAACATTTTGAATGATGGGATATTTAACAAGGCATCAAGGCCGTGAAGGTCATTGGCTCAATCTGCTATTCTGAATATAGGGGAATATCGAACAAATACGATAACTTTATGGGTCCCTTTGCGGCCCTATTCTTTTATGGAATTGATTTCATGCAACCGATTTGTAATTTACGACTAGCTTACTTTCATTCGAGTCTGGCCTAGGCTTTACTCTTGACTGTAGTGATTTCAAACTGGTGATTGTCTGCGTTCTTTCTCAACACGAAATCTGTTGTAATTGCTAGCATTTGCTTAGGTCCACCATGGTATTCACATTTAACAAGAGTTTGCCTGCGGCCCTAAGCGCTATGATAGCCAATGCTGGACATCCACACACAATCTTTAGTGACAAACCCGACCACCCCATGTCGGATTTTCTTGTTCATTTCATTAGAGTTCCTCCATTGACTAATAAACACCGGAGTTCCTTAAGCGATTAACTTCTCCACCTCTTAGGGATTTCTCCCTTGGCCAATTAAAACCGGACATTCTTCAGAGGTTAACCTCTTAGCAACATGCGAGAATTCCTGATTAATCTTTGTAATGGAGAAAAAGATGACCATCCAATTTCTTTCTATAAGTTTTGCACAACAATAATTTATGTACATATGTATGTACATACATATGTATACATACATACGTATTTCGTCTTAACTGTATATTTTAACTTTGAAATAATGATCGTCTGTTCTTTTTTTCTGGGTAATTAAAAAGATTCTTTGGAAAATAACGTTTTCGTTGCCTTACTGCGAATTTTGTGCATTTCATTTTATTTAATGTTTCTCTTATGTGTAAAAACAAAATACATCTTTTTAAAACGCAATACAAATCTACAGCATTTCATCATTTCCCTAGAACTATGTAATTCGTACGATTGTTACAAAATACTTTTTCTTTATTTTTGATCCGTGGTGTGGTTGCTTTTCTTAAAATCTGTATGAAATAATTATTTTAAACAAAGTTATTTTTAACACGAATTGTAGTTTGATGTTTAGCGAAATTAATTAAATTTTAAGAGTCAAACATAGAAAAGTACATTTTCGCCTATTAATTACACTGTACAAAAATTTTTAACCCTCGTAGGGTTTTATGTAAAAACTGATTTCAGATTCTCGGATTCAGTGACTTCGAAGACAAAACCATAATAAAGAAACTTTACGGGATTTTCGAACTCTTTACAGTGTTATTTGCTACATATCATTTTTTTTAATCAAATTTTATTTTTCTTATTTGTATATTAAATATGCAAATAAGAAACTTAAAGTACGGCCACATTATTCAAACATTTGTTTTCCCTCATTTGCCCAAAACATTTTCAAAGCAATACACATTTTGTTTTGGGGGTCACATTACGCACATCTATTAGTCCATTTTTGTATGTTCAGCCAGCCGTAAAATTGTGTCGAATAAAATGTTTGAAAACCTATTTTACCTGTGGTCACACTTAAAAGAAATGTTTGCCCTAAAAATTTATTTGAAAATTTATTTGATGAAACAGACAAAAAACATATATTTATTTGCCACAACAATTAAAAGTAATAAACTTCTTCATGTGGAGGGTTATAAAATGTTTTTTTTTTAAATTTTAATCCGTCACGCAGCGCCAATAGTTTTTTTTTAAGAAGAAGGAAAAAACAACCAATTTTTAAAATTAATTTAATTTTTTTTTTGTTCAATTCACAAGATACAGCTGTTTTTGCTTTGTTTATTATATACTCGTATGTACACATAAGTTTTACCTTTTACCTAATAATTCATTTAAACGGGGAAGACTTATTCCCCTTTTTCCGTATTTTTTTTTTTTTCAATTTCGTCTTTTTTAATTTGTTTACACGTTGTTTATACGTTCGTTTTCCGTATGTTTACGAATTTTTGCTCGATTTCCGATTAATCAGTAACTTTTAGATAATAATGAAATTGTTTTTTTTTTGTGAAATTTCGCTTTTTTAGTTTTCTTTTTTTTGTAAAATTGAGAGTTTTTGGTAAAATTTAGTTCTTTTTGAACTTAAAACTATGTTGGTAATTTTTTGGTGCATTTCCGGGTTTTTATGGAAGATATGATTTTTTATGATTTTTTCTTTTTAATTTCGGATTTTAGCGAGATTTTTAGTTTTTAGTGATTTTTAAGTTCAATATCGATTTTTATTGAATTTTTAAATTGTTATGAAATGTCAGTCTTTTGACGACTTTCTGGTAAAATATCGAAGTTAAGTATAACACCTACTTTCTTTTTGGTAAAATTTCGAAATGCAAAACTTAATTTTTTTTTTTTTTGTGTAATGCTTCATAACATTTTAATTTTTGTAGAATTTTAGAACGAATTTCCGTCATCCCTTGTCAAGTTTGGTTTGGTGACAAACCGGTTTCGGCTTTGTCTCCAAACCAAACTTGACAAGGGATGACGGAAATTCGTTCCAAAATTCTACATCAAAACACCCTGTCGGAATATCAAATCAAGAATCATTTTAATTTTTCGTGAAATTATATTTTTTTTGCGAAGTTTCGTTTTTAAATTTATTAATTATTTTAAATTATTTAAAATGTATTTTTGGGTTTAATTGTTTTGTGTGATTTTTTAGTTCTCAGAGTATTTTTAATATTGGCGAAATTTCGATCTGCCATTTTTAATGGTATTTTGGATTTTAAACTAATTTTTTTGTTTGTTTAATTTCAAGGTTTTTTTAAGTAAATTTTTAATTTGATCCCACATTTGGGTTCGTAAGTTATGTGGGGTCCTCGGATACATAATTTCTATAGGGAACATTAGAAACATTTTGTTTTCAAAATCAGCTGTTTTATTGTTAATAAATAATTTGTGGTCAGACTACGGTAAAGAAATATTTGTTATTTTTAGTCAAATGTTCGGCTAATCTACCAGTGCCTTTAATCAACAAATATTACTTTTTTTATTAAATAAATGTGTAATTTAATCAATTAAAAACTTAAATAAATTCCAAGCGGAAACCCAGCAAAACCTTTGATTGATATAAATATTTCTTTCTGTGTATTCTTGATAACTGACTAAAAACCTCCACAAAAAAAATTTATAATTCAAGAAAATTGATATTTGATTATTAAATATCGTCAGACAATAATTATCTTTTCGCGGCAAAAATTAATGTCTTAACTAACGGGAAAGGAAAAACAATGACCCAGTGTGCGGTAGGTCTATGGATTCCAACTATTGACTTAACATTCTTATATTTCCGCACATTTAAATGCTGAAATATATGAAGTGCCAGTTTTGATAGTCAGAAATGTTAATAAATTATTACTCCCAAATGTCTCTCCGCTTCGAAGAACATTTGTTAAGACAATAACATGGAAATTCAATGACGCATTTATGTATTTACTCTGACTTCAAAAACAAAACCGAAAGCTCTCAAACGTACTTTAACATACATACACATTCTTACTAATTTCCCAGCAAGTGTGGCGTCTTCATTTCTTAAAACCACTAGTTTTTTGCGTAGTTTCAGATATTTTCATTTCTTATATACCAAGGTGCGCAGACGATAAGTCATGAAATCCTGGACTGTCTGTAGCTTCTGGCTGTTTGTTGCGCAAGCAATACTCCATAGCTGAATGCCTTATGTCCATATTGGCTTTATAATGGATTTGTATAAAAGGACTTTGTGTTCCAAAGCCAGTGTTGAGGTAGGACATATTAACCAGTGTAGTTAATTTGTTTTAAGTTTTATGGACGTTATTTTTGCCTCAATGTGGCGGGATAAAGAAAGTCGTCGATCTACCCAAATATTTAACGTGGGTTTCCGCATGATGAACCGTGGTATTTGTTATTTTTATACGTGGCGATTTCCCCTTCTGAGGGATCACGTTACGTGAACACATTTTGATGGATTTACCTTTATTCTCCACTTTATTAGCCAGTTTTCTAGCTCATTTGAAGTTGTTCGGATGCAACCTTCGGATCTTCGTGAACACTTATAAATGCCCTGTCGTCTGCAAACTTTGATGTATATATGTTTGGGCTTGTTGGCATATCTGCTGTATAAATGATACATAATAGCGGGCCTAGTGTACTATCTTGAAGTACTCCTGCATAAATTTTCCAATTTTTAGAAAACTGATCCCTTGACCTTACTTTTAACGTTCTATCTGTCAAATTGCTCTTAAAAAGCTTGAGGGAGTTGTCATGAAGAACTCGAGTTATTTTCGTGAGTAACCAATTGAAACGAATAATTTTTCAAATAACTCTGACAAAATTGAGAGAAGGCTAATGGGCACGTATGACGCAATCTGGCTTGAGACCTTTCCCGGTATCATAACAATTTCAGACTTTTTTCAAGAGAATGGGAAGAAGCCAAAGCGCGATATATATCATTATGAATAATAAATTTCTGACAGCAGCATTAGGTACGTTTCATAACATTGATCATACGATCAGATCCGGGTGATTTCCTCAAATCTGTGTTTTTAATTGTTTATTGTAATGAAGACATCCGAAATTTCATTGAATCATACACAGTGTCACTTAGAATTCAGAAGGTCCACATCCATATACGATTGTGCTGACGCAAGGAGCACAGAAGACAACACCGTAAATTCAGTAATCAGGTGCTGGAAACGTTGGCCGGGGATACCGCTTTTGGGTAAACAATTATTTTAAAGTACTGCCTGAGAAGCCGAGGTGGTCATTCGTTCGATGTGATATTCCATACATAATGTCATAAACATATATAACTTCAAAATAAAGCCAAAATTTAATTTTATCTCGCACCGATATTGTTTAATTCAAATTTCTTCTTATCGGGCCACCCTAGTTTACACATATAATTTTGTTATAAACATTTTAAAAATATGTCTGTAATTTATTGTTGGGTTATGATGGACTTAATTAATAGTAAGATTTTTTTATGAAATTATAAAAAAACAACTTTCAATCAAATTTTGATATATTCAACCTCAATTTTACATTTCAAAGCAACTTGACACCATTTGTCGAAAGTTGTATTCAAAGCAGCACACAAATTTGATCTCGAAGCCTCTGAGTATTTAAAAAAAAAAGCTTTGAGAATTTCTCTCAATAACAAATTCTTAAATTATTTTATTTGAAACGTTTGCTGGGTTGGCAATAAATATTCGAATATAGGAAAACTTCAAAAGAAATTAGTATTCCGTTCAGCCACATACAGATCTCTGTGTGTGTGTGAAGGCACACTTTTACACTCGTAAAAACTTCTTTCACAAATTAGTCAATTTTAACTGAAATTTATTTTTTTGTGTTCAGAAATTAAACTTCTACTCGCATTAAAAAATTAATTGCAACTTAAGCAATAAACGTGGAGGGTCTTTATGTCTTCTTTTGAAGAGGGGTTTTCCTTAATTATTCTTAAAAGTTATAACTATTTTTTCCCCTTCATTGTAACCCTACATAAAAGCGAAACTACAATTATGGCGTCAAAGCGATAAATCATCATATACCTGCTTTATCAGATATGCGTTCAGTAGATACAAAACTTATGTGTGTAGTACACCCATATGTAGGTAGAGGGTGGCGCAAATTTAATCATCCAATTTTGGTTTTAAATAACTTTTTCACCAAATAAAAGAAATTGATCTTGAGTGATGGAAATCTTTATTTGGACTAATTGTTTCTGTTAACTGGAAAAGATGATATCCACTAAGGGGCTACCGGCAGTGTTGATACACATTTGTGCTCGTTTTATGGTATTTTCCATCGATTTCCGCACGAATTAAGGTGATAACTGTTCTCATTCCTGTCGAATGTTACCCTTAACTGCTACAATTGTCTGGAGCTCGATGGCATACATCCGCGGCTTCAAGTAGCCCCATCTTGATGTGTGTGTATGTTGCACCGTCTTGTTGAAAACACTTGTTCACAAAGCGCCGATAATTTAATTGCGGCAGTAAGAATTCGTTAATCATGGTCCTGTAGCGTTTCCCAGTAACAGTAACCGAATTTCCGCTGGAGTCCTCGAAAAAATACGGCCCAATTACTCCGCCCGCGTGAACGCTGCACCACACAGTGGCTTTAAGTCAATGTAACTGCTTTTCGTGCATCACTCGCGGTTTCACTGACCCTATAGGAAACGATTAGGAAATCTACGTCGAAATTCACGCTGCGCTAATACCACTGACCGATTTTTTTTGGGAAAAATAAAAATTAATTATTAATTTAATTGAATGTTTTTTCTTTTCCTACCTTTAACGAAAATAACACTTATTTTTGTCCAAGAGATATAAATCTAAACTTAATAAGGGAATAAATTTTACAGGAAATAATTATTAGGTTTCTGGAACGAATTGACGGAAATTCGTTTTTCGTTCTCAGATAATGAAAAATGACACTGAAGATGACATATAGCCGAAACCAGTTTGTCTCCAATCCAAACTTGACAAGGGATGACGGAAATTCATTCCAAAAATCTCCATCAAAACACCCTGTCGGAATATCAAATCAAGAATAAAATAAATATTACTTTAACCAAAAAATTATATCTGACAAAAAAAATAAAAATCAAAAATTTAAAAGGCATATACATATATGATTTCCTAAAAATCTAGGTTAATGCGATAAAAATTGTGCGCTTGGCATGGTTATCCGATTCTTTTTTGTTCCGACTTTTTTTTTTCTTCGAAAATTCCCAAATTATTAATTTTTTCGGTGCCAGATTTTGTTTTCTCCAGTGATGAACATTTTTGTACTTTTTTACTACTCATTTTGTTATATTGTTGGCCCCTGGGATTCTGAAGATCCTCCCCACCGATAACTACTTACTTAAATTTGCTCGGCCATCACCGCCGAAAGTATCTTTTTGCGGCTTCTTTGTCTGCTACTTGTTCGAAGTAAACGATGTACGTCATTTTCATTTTATTTTAAGTGGAATATTTTAGACACACAATGTAATCTTTTACATTCGATTTTTTTGACAACCAAAACGATTTAAACATTTGTAGAGTAGTGTAGAACGCCCTTTAGCGATATAAAAGTTTCATACAAAAATATAGTAAATAAACTATTAACTTCCATTTTTTTAACTAAAAAGGCATTCGATGCAGTTTTACGCTCAGTCGCTATCAATCAAATTTGTTTAACTGCATCCATCACACACTACACTACCGCAGCAACATCAATTAATATTTTGTTTAACCCATTCGCTGCCAAGGACGAGTGTACTCTGCGTGATTTTTAATTTGTTTTTCTACTAAAATGTACGCAAATACGAAAAATTTGATGTCGAGTCCTTCCCATTGCTTGTAAATGATTATGTATGATAATATATGTGCTCTTACCAAAAAATAACAGAACTTTGGTAAACTATGACAATCAAAATATACTTGGCAATGGGAGGAATGACTTCATATGATTTAGGCTTCGCAGTGAATGGGTTAAAAAGAGTGTGTATTAGTTTAAACACTTACCTACACCAATTAATTTTTTATTGTTTTTTTTATACTCGTATCACCCACTTCACCTCTCTCACTTTGGAACATAAGAGTTCATTTTTTAGTTTTTCTTTTGCTAATGACGCCACTTAGTGAAATTATATCAGGGAGCTGTTCAAAAGCAACAACAAAAACAACACCAATACAACCTTTAATTAGTGACAAATGCGTCAAATTTAAATAACTACTACTTTTGTTTTCCGATAAAATAAACATCAGCCAAAAATATATCGTTAAAATTACTTTAATGCACGAAAAAAAAAATACATCAAAAATAAATTATGTTGTTTTAATGTGAATGACTCACATTTAAAATATGCCGTTAGTAAAAGCAATAATTGTTGGTAACACAGACACAACAACCGTAGGACAACAAATTGTAATTAGGACTGCTGCACGCACAGTGTGTTTAGGGTAGAGAGAAAGTGCACTTCTTATAACATAAATAAAAGTGTAAGTGCGTGACATTAAGTTCGTGTCTACTTATTTCTTTAACATGCGTGAGGAAAAAGTTTACCACTTGTTTATAAATATTGCAAATAGATGACGAATGGTAGTAGTTTAAAAAAATTCTTAAAATGTACATATGTATGTACATATGTACTCGTACATATGTACAGTGTACTCGCCTCCAAGTGGATACCTGCGAGACTGACAAATTCGTTTGCTTATGAGAGGTGTCCGTTTATGAGAGGAGTACAGAAAAATAATAACTTGCAATATATGTATGTACATTAAGGTGGATCAATTTTTCGGGGAGAAAAAAACTTGACAAAAAGTATAGCAAGAGCCCCCGATAATTCACAAGCAAATTTTTATTCGTTTTGAATAATTTTTTTTATCTACTTGTTCTTGATTTTGTGGTCATTAGTTAGTTGGTTTTCAGTAAATATTCTCATAAATTATTTTTTTAGGTTGCAAAGCTCTGTGCGTAGTTTCAAGGAATAAGCCTATTTAAAATTTGTGTTATTTAACATTATGCCTCTTAAAGTTTAAACAAATTTTTTTTTGTCTTTTAAGCAAGTACACTAACACTTTATTTCTTTTTGCTTTAAGATAATTTTTCTTCTAAACATTTCGTTTTCTTTCAAGCGTTTTAAAATCACTGGTTGTTTTCATCAATTAATTTTTTGAATTCTGCATCTTTAGAAACCTTTTGCTCTTCCAAAGCTGCGCCGTTCTTTCACATGAAAATTTATATTCCTAAAACTGATCTCTTCACGTTTTTTGCTTTGAGTTTCAAGTATTTCAACATAATTTAGATGCAAATTTATTTATATAGAAGAAGAAAATGAATACCTCACGAAATTGATAAACAGATGACTTGTAAATGACATTTTAAATGAAGAATATTTTTTTATAATGCAGCACAAATTGCAAAACTTCATTGCATAACATCAGTCTATGATCGATTCATACGAGGGTTGCCTTTAAGTTTTTACAATCGATCAATAGGTGGCGTTAATGAGTTCTGACACCACTGTATTTTTGAACATTGACGTTTGTTATTGCGAAGCCAGTGGCAATTTAGAAATTGACTGAGTAAGTTGTTGACGTATAAAAGAAGCAAGTTTCTGCAAAAATGGAAATCACCTGTGAAGACTAAAGATGATTTTTTATGATTTAAAAAAAGACCTTACTCAACAACAATGCATAGAATCGCTTCGTGCAGCTTTTGATAGAATTTCGTCATGGTCGCGAGTCCGTCAATTTTGAATGTCGAGAAGGTGGGAAAAAATCGGTTGTCATTCCGAGTCACATCGATGCTGTGCATAACATGATTAAAGAAGATCGGCGTGTGATTTACAGGCAGATTGAGGCGTCTCTTAGAATATCACAGACTGCAATACAATCGATCTGGCATGAACATTTAGGTGTGAGAAAGATTGGTGTCAGGAAATGTTGAAAAAATTTGACCGAGGACGTTCATATCTGGACACGTCGCAGATTTTTCATTAAAGGATCGAATTTGTTTGCCAACGGACTTCGATGAAATAGGGAAAAAGAAGAAAATATGTCGCATTCTTCATCACGACAATGCCAGCTCCCATAACGCACGTCAAACAACTGAATATTTGAGGAATAAAAACATGGAATTAATGTCTCATTGCCCGTATTTACCCGATTCATTGCCTTGTTCTTCACGGTCAAGCAAAAGATGTGCGGACAGCCGTTTTCATCACCTCAAGAAGCTGTTGAAGGCTTTCAAAACCATGTTTCTACGATATCAGCTTCAGAGTGGCAAAAATATTTCCAGAATTGGTTGAGCGTATGCAAAAATCTATAGACCTTAAGGGCGAATATTTCGAAAGGCAATAAAACACTTTGTTTCGAAATGGTTCACTTTTTGTAAAAACTTAGAAGGCGACCCTCGTAGAAATGATGACAAGGTGGCCTACAAATTTAAGGGGCACTTGTTAGATATTTGTTAACCCTAAAAATGATATTTAGGACTACTTTTCAACTGAATATATACAACAATAACAACAACTCAACCAGTTAGTTACTCACTAACAGTCATACGTGTAATATATTATCGTACTAACACATACAGGCAAGAGAAAATTTATATGTATTTAGAAAAAAAAAACGTGCAAAATCGATCGTCAAAAAGTCTGACAATGAACACGACATATTGACTATAGTACGAGTATTTCAAATTGTTGTTGGGTTTTAATAGCGAGTGATTTATTGGACACACAGAGTTTTTTTTTAGCTTCCAAGAAACTCAATTCGACTTAAAACCATTAACTTCTTAATAACACTACATCCCTTCTGATCATACGATCCAAAAGCGATCATTCAACCATTCAATCGTCTGTAGGCAATTCAAATGCACAACACTAATATTTTTTTTTTTTTTTTAATAATCAACGAATCGTTTATTCAGACTTCGTTGCAAATAAATTTTATTTAAAATTCTTTTGAATTGTTTTTAATTTTTTTTTTTCTCTTTTGGTAGCAACATTTTGCTCATAATGGGTGAACAACATCATCTAAAGCCATTACAAAAAAACGATATTAGTCGTCATTATCGTTTCGTTGCCCGTTTGAAATGATCGCATCAACAAAGTGTGAAGTTTCAATTTCAGTTATGAATCAAACGCAAACGGGTTTAGTTCAAAATCGTATTTTACTCCACTCTCTACTGGTCGCAGTAGAGAAATCTTTTAATAAACAAAACTATTTTTTTTTTTAATAAAATAAACAATTTTTTTTAATAAGAGCTAAATTTATAAGAACCAACTATTTCAATTCTAAAAAGTTTTTTTATTTCTAAACTTTGAAATGGTTCATCAAATATTATTGTGCAATTCCAGCATAGAGGAATACAAACAGGTCGGTTCCATTGTGCGCTACTGGTTTCCTTCACAAAAATATGAATTTATAATTAACTAGAACTTTTTCTCGAAATTCTATCCAAAATAATTTTCCCAATTCGGATAATGTCAATAAAAACAAAAATACAAACAAATAAACTAAATATTATCTTAGTTGACATAATTGTGTTCAAAGCTTTTCCGCTAGCGCTGTTATTAATAAATTAAAATTAAACAAAAAATCTTCGCTGCGCTAAACTTTTTGTTCATTTAAGCCACCCATACACGACATGTTTTTTACATCTAACCTTTCAACTTTGTGACTCATATGTAATTCTACATGCCTGTCGAAATTGTTATTTTGTAGAAGAATTATAATATTCGCTCATAAACGTACTTGTTCATTACTTCTGACATAGCCGCTGTTTTTTTTACACTACGTCTTGACTAGCCATAAATTTGTTTGCACATTGAGAGAGTGTCTGCAAAATAAGGAGCAACATGTGTTCGGGTATTCTGTTTGAAGAGTACGTTCAGTTTGATCATAATTTGTCTCATCGAGATTTTATGGATGCTTTAAGCAAAGTTTATGTACGAGTGTTAACAAACAAGAGTTCAGACAACTTTGTTCGAACATGTATCGACCATGAACAGCGATGGTCTTGACTAGCTAAATTTCTCTGCGAACAGCATAATGTGCGTTGGCTGAACGGATTTATGGCTAGTCAAGACGCCATATTGTAACAGCTGGTCTTTTACTTGGTGTTTTACTCTCACAGATATCAAAGTCGTTTCGTTGCAAAATAGCTTGCTGCCGCCAATAAATATTCATGGTACAGAAGTACTGACGACTCAGGCAGCCTTTTTTCTTCTCTAAATTCGTTGTATTAAGTTTGTTTAATGAAAAATGATTTTTATACATAATTGTTATTAAATCTATAAAGCATATTCATATATTGGTCTTCTGAAGTATTACCTACAGCCAGCTAATGCTACCGCCAATAGTCAACCGCCGTTGAATAGAATTCTGGAATCACTTTTTCTCATGATAAAAACAGATGATGTCAGATGCTTTTTAGATCAAAATTCAACACGTTCTAAATGAAATGTAGAAGGGACCGAAGCAGATCGCTTACTTCATGGGTCTAATTTCGACCCCCATCTTTTCTCGAATTGATTTCAGGCAACCGATTTGTAATTTATGACTACCTTACTCCCGTTCAAGTCTCGTGCCAACACTAGCCTTAACTCTCGACTGAAGTTATTTTAGACTATCGACTGGTGACTGTCGATATTCTTCCTCATCAAGAAATCTCTTGTTAATGGCATTCACATTTAACAAGTGTCTGCCTGCGGTCCCAAGACTTATGCTAGCCAGTGCTGGACATTCACACACAATGTACGCTACCGTCGTAGCCTCTTCCTCGTGAGAATCTTTAGAGACTAACCCGTCCACCTCTAGCGAGGCATTCTTGCCCACCTCTTCCGGATTCCTCTCTTGGCCAATTAAAAACGGCGTTTCTTTAGAGATCAACCTGTTCACCCACACAGAGCTCCATGTGCACGGGTAAGTCTATTAAAACTTGAGATCGATTGGTACCCAGAGTTCGCATACTAGAGACCAGGCACCATCTTGGCCAGGCATTCCTGGCATATGCTCTTCCACCATGGATTTTTTATAAGAGAGTGTTAACTTTTCTCCGCTCGACTTATTTAGCCAGACTCCTTGCAGAGACAGGAACCTATTGCCGGCCGCCACCACGTAGAGGCATAAGTCAGAACTTCTGACAGTGCCCTCAGTTACTGCAAGCCATGCCTTTGTGCCTGTCAGCTAACGGCCTGCTTCCCTAATTAATAAAGCATTTGTTTTTTAATTTATTTACAAAAATAACCAATTTGAGAAATTTTTTGTTTTGACAATAACTTATTATTTATTAACAAATACAGTATAAAATACACAATATCTCGCCAATCTTCGCACCAAAAAAACCTCGCATCTGGTACTTTTGCCACTTAATGAATTATTTTAATAGATTGTTTTCACCACCGCAATTCCTAGAACAATTAAACGTAAAATATAAGTATAAATAATTTTATTATATGAAATGACCTCCATTGTGAAATTATTATTATTTATTATACAATTTTTTGTTTACAAGCTGTCATTTGTATTTTACTACTCATCCGTATTACAATTATTTATCAATTTAGATCAATTTTAAAGGGGATTTCCCTTCGAATAACGCATTTTTTTTTTTTTGCTTTAAAAATCCCGGCTTTTGAAAATTTTTTTGTATTTTAATGAATTTTTTTTATCAAAGTTAGCAAGAAGTTTACAGTGCCTAGCGATTAAAATAAGAATGATTAATTGATTTTTAAAGTTGTATTTTTTAGACCAATTTTGCTAAATGACCCAACATTCAGGCACGGACAAAAGACATTGGCGTCCTTTTAAGATCATATTGCTATCGAAATTGCAAGTTAAGTTACTGTTCCAAATGAAAAATAGAGCTATAAATTGAAATTTCGCTGAGGGTTACTTTTGAATTGGGAAAATACACAAAAACGTTTTCTTCAGAAAATCGTGTATAAAAAATTTTTTTGTAGCCGAAAATATTTTTTGCCAATCTGCCGGCGGCTTTAATTTCAAATCGATCCGGTTACCATCACATGCCTGTATATTTTTTTTAAATATTGACATAATTTAATTAAAATTTATTTAAAAAAATTCAATGCTATGTCTGCTTAATTAACTTCGTTGCGGGTCAAAGGATGAAAGTTAAAATGCAAAAACTTGTTTTTCCTATGATTTATTATTAACGCAATGACATGTTTACAGTTGATTCAATTAAACTAATTGTGTTTAAGCAGCTACAACAACTATTAAATTAAGTTTTACAAAACCTACAACAAACAATGAGTGAACATCTTTAATTTAACCCATGAAAGCCGCTTAAGTTGCAATACAACACTTTCTGGCAAATGCATTTTTTTCGCACAATAAACGAGTTAAAAATGCCGAATACGAAGTTATTTCACCGAGATATTGATATTGACTGTAATTTCTTTTCTTCTTTCTAGGCTGTTAAACAATTCATCGATCTCTGCAACAATATTGGCTCAACCTGTACTTTCAGACGAAATATTTCACAGACCACTGCAGTCAAGTTCCTATATGCGCGTAAATTTGATGTACCACGCGCTGTATCTCTATACGAACAACATGAACAAATACGCCTTAAAGAAGGCCTTTATAATATAGATCCAGATATAGAACCACTTCGCTCAGAATTACAAACAGGCAAATTTACAATATTGGTATGTTCATGAGCTTTACAAAATGTGTGTTTATGTTAATATATTTTTTTTTCAATTGTTGTTTTTACACAGTCTGCCCGTGATTCCAGCGGTGCTGCAATTGCACTATTTATCGCCAATAAACACAGTCCCTTGTGTGTTACGCATACAACCACATTACAAGGCATCGTCTATCAGCTGGATTGTGCTCTACAAGATACAGAAACTCAAAAGGCTGGTCTAGTGTTCATATACGATATGAGCGGTTCAAAATATTCAAATTTTGATTATGATTTATCGCAGAAAATTTTAACATTACTAAAGGTAAGTGTTATTTCTTCTTTTTTTATTGTTTGTATTTTACCAGAAATGTATTAGAGTAAAATAGCTTAATGTAAAGATTTATTATTTAGCCCAATTATGAACCAGAATTCGCCAGGTTGCTTTCTCATTTCTTCTTAAATGAATCAATATTTTCTTAGGATTTCTTTCATTTTCTCTTTGCTTCGATTCTCAACATTGTTTGAAAGAAAGAACGAAAGATAATTGTTCTGTATATTCAATCCTAAGGTTGTTAAAATAGTGAAGTTTTCCTCGGAATCCAATAATGGGGGAAAGAAAAAAATCCCCATGAATGTTCGTAATTTGATTGGCCGATTATATTTTTTGTATGTTATCTAAAAATTTGTGTGAAAGAATCCTTCTTTTCATTTCAACAAAACGTAATGAAGAGGCACACATATTGCTGGTTTAGTCAAACAACGCCATAACTCAAAAAATAATATTTCGAGATAAACACGGTTTAGGTTTTCTATTTACTTTCACTAGCTACCTAGTACTTTCATATATTCTGACACAAGGTTTTTTCTTGATAAAAAACAAACGGCAAGACAGTTTTTAATAATTTTTTGTATTTTGATTTATTAAGTATTTGGGAATATAACAAACGAAAAACTATTCAAAATGCCCTCCAACAGGATCAAAGTCTGACAGGCCAATCATCTATTGTAGTACGCACGACTTCCAGGGGGAAATTGTCCACTGCGCGAATATGCGCACGCTTAAGAGATTCCAAATTTCTGTGGTGAGCAGTACAGACCAGTCCTTCTAAAACAGACCACAATTTGTAGTCTAAAGGATTTAGGTCTAGACTACCCGATGGCCAATCTTCCGTAGAAATAAAATTTGGTACATTATTTTTTAACCCGTCTTGAGTGGTTTTAGCTTTATGGGCTGGGGCAGAGTCTTGTTGAAAAGTCCACGGCTCGTTTTTGAACAGAGCGCTATTTAATGGCTTTACAACCTTTTCCAAAACATCAGATTGGTACACTTTTGCCGATGTTTTAATACCTTTTTCGCAGAAATGGAGCTTGGTGACCCCATCATAGGAGATTCCCCACCATACCATTACAGAAGCAGGATGGTGACCTCTCTGAACTCTCGGAACCAATTCATTCGCGACTGAGCATAGACTCTATCATTTTGTTTGTTGTAAGACTCCTCCACAGTAAAAATTTTTTCATCGGTAAAGAGAATTTTTCTGTGGCCATTATTTGCGTACTGGCGAATCAATGCTTTTGATTTTTGCTTGCGTTTCTGCTTCAGTGCCGCGTTAAGTAGATGCCCCGTGTGTCTTTTATAAGCCCGAAGTTCCTAATCATATTTGATAATGCGAGAAATGGATACCTTCGATATATTCGTCTCCCGCGGCAATATTTGCTGCTTTCGGAGCGGATTTCTATAAGTTCTATTCTTTACAGCTTTGACGGCTCTAGGAGTTCGCACACAGCGCGGACGGCCAGATCTCGGACGGTCTGCTACTCCGACGGTATCCGCAAACAGCACGATAGACAAAACTGCAACTCACCCCGAGCGGCTGCAACGTTCGATATATGTCTCCTGTTCATTCCACATTTTTTTCGTCCAATTACCACGATACGGTTTTCAATATCTCCCCATTCTATAGTTATAGGTAACAAACGCCAAAAACTTTTTACACAAAAATGAAGTATAGATATCAGTTGCAAGGAAACTGTCAACGTAAATGGAGTATGTTCAGTGAATTTCTAAGAGTGGGGGCGGGGCGATTTAAACTGTGTCAGCAATTATGAAACTACCAAGTATATTCTCTTGAGAAGTGGAAAGTATAAATGATATAAAGATAAAATTTGTACACAATATAAAGCATGACATAACTCACAATTCTTCTTCAAAAATACATTTTTTGAGTTATGACGTTCTTTTAGTAAATGAGCGTTATATATGTATATGATAAAATTAAGCAACATTCTTCTACTAATATGCCTCTGATAATAGGCTAATATTGCTCTATGGTCGATTACTCTTAATCTTATCAATAATTTTAAGGTGTGCTATCCTACGAAGTATGCAATTTTGAAAACTATCTAGCTAAAAAAATTATTTCCTTCCTTAAATAAAAGATGAATTTAAACAGTCACATTCATAAAAAATCTTATTTCATGTTTTAAATAAAAATTTAATTAAAACAAATTTGGAGCCTAAAAAACCTTAGTAAAAATTCGTATTCATAAGCAATTTTTAATAAATATATATTTTTCACTTTGTATACTGATAATACCATAATATTTTCATGGTAATGTTGTACAATTGATTCGGGTAGTCGAATTTATAAGACGGTTTTTATTGATTATTTTTGCAATTAAAAACAATAAAATTAATGAACTAGAATTCACTCGAATAATTTTTGTAAATGATGAAAATTGTATTCGAATAGTGTTTCTCTTTCATGAAAGAAATTTAAATGATAAATTAAAAGGAGGGGTTTAAAATATAAAGATGTACAAATTGGAACAGAGGAGATAGAGAGAACATGTATATTGGGTAATGTTAATTTCTAAAAAATATTGTTCATAATCAATTTATTTACACAAGAAATTGAATTCCAACTGAAAATCGTTAATGAATACTATTTGATAAAAAAAATATGTTTAACAATGGCTTGATAAGTTTTTTTCAATTTTAATAAACATGGCCGAAAGTATTTAAAGCGCTGAATAAGTCTAATTTCAGTATTGTTCTATCACGAACACTTTTCTGATGAGCATCAATAATATGGATGCTCTTAAAAAGCGGTCAGGTCAAACTATTATATTTCACCATAACACGGGAACTCGTTGTGTCCGATTTGAGTGAATAAAACGCCAAAGGATGCGAGAACTTACCTTTAAGACATTGGTATTTAACAACAGTTAAAAAGTTAAGAACAAGGGCAAATAACTCTTTCGTGAAAAATCATAAAAAATTTAAAACGATAAACGTTTTTATCCTTAGTTATAAAGTTAAGTATAATTCGAATAATATTCACCAAATATCTTAAAAATCGCTGAACAAGTCTCAATTTCATTATCGTTTTAAGGCGAAATACAAAAGGGTGACTGCCTCATTAAGGGGATCTTTTACTTTTCAGTCGAAGAATTAGTTTTTCCTAAATGTTTATTTGCTACTAACTATGATTTAAAATTATAAAATTACTTATTATGCATTTTGGGAAGTATCCTTATGACATATAAAGTTCAATATATGTAAGTGTTGTTTATTAGTCCTTTTCAATATAGATGTTATTAATCTGATGATTACCTATACCAATCTCCCCTATAAAGCCTTCTGAAAATTGTAATAAGCGATATGAATACTTTTATTCCTCAAATATTTCACTAGTTGTGTTTGGTCTATTTATAAAATAATTTGTTAAAATAAGTCGTTGGCAGACTCACTGTCACACACATCTAATTTTATTTTGTTTTTTTTTCAAGATATAGGAGAATTGGAGTTTTTGTTAAAAGCCTCATAACTTTTGGATTTTGGATGTTAGTTTTTAAATAAACTTTAGTATCTTATGGGTTGTACTAAAATAAAAAGGATTTTAGCTTGGAAATACACATTAGTTAACAAACACCTTAAGGCTAATAAACATTTGATAAGAATATGTATTCATAAACAGTTTTAACAATTATATATATTTTATATTTTTCAACTTCTAACACCATCATTTATAAATAGGTTTGCATTAATTTTATTTATTTATTTAATTAACCAAGCCCATAGTGGGCCATATGTGGTTAATAGCACAATATAATGTGCAAAATTTATTTCAAAAATATATATTTTTAAAAACATACAATTAATAATTGATAACATTATGTACATAGTTTATAATTTTTCTAATTTTTAACATATCAACGAACCTTACTACAAATGAAATGATGCAAAGTGATTAAAAAAATATTATTTTTACAAAAAGGAAAGGAAAATAATAATACTAATATTTAAAAACAAAATTACTTGTTTTTAACAAAAATAAAATTATTAAATACGAATTCAAATATATCACTTAAATAATTTTTATATTTATGATCGTAATTTAATAAATTTATTTTAATTTTGGTTTGAAGTACAATTTAGGCTTAATAAACCTTTGATAGGAAAACGTATGCAAAAAAGTGCTTTAGTGAATTTCTACCAAAGTGAAGCTAATGATGCGTAAAAATGTCCGAAATTATCCGTATAGTCGAATCTATAAATAGGTTTGCATTAATATAATTTTAATTTTTACATTGATTTTTTATGAGTATTTTAACAAACCAATGGGAAAAACTAAGATGTTGAATGAAAATATGGGCTTTAAAATACGTAGATGGAAAATTTGAAACCGAGGAGATAGAGAGGATATTTATAATGTGCAATGTTGTTACATTCTGAAAAGTTTCTGTTTTAAAAACAATTTTTTCTACGTTGGTATGACTGTCAGTGACATCTGTGCCAAATATCAAATCAAAGTAATCATAAGTGTTTAGTATACTCTTGTCTTTCTGAAGTACAACAAGTGCATTCGGCAATTTTTACAATGAGTGAAATTATTCAACAAAGAAGTTCCATTAAATTTTGTGTGCGGAATGAAATTTCTGGTGCCGAAACGTTCAGAATGTTGTCGCGAGCAAGTGTTTTTGATTGGTACAAATTATTCAAAGAGGGTCGAGAACCTGTTGACGGCCATCAACTTCAACTGATGGTCAATAAAATCAAGGAATTGGTGTTCGAGAATAGACGATTAACAGTCAGAGACCTTACTGATATCGTTGAAATGTCGGAGGAATCAGTAGAAACCATTTTAAAAGATCATTTGGGCCTAAGAAAAGTGAAGTCACGATTGGTTTCGCATGCCGCATTTAATCTTCGTGAGTTTTTCGCCAAAAATTCAATCAATATCGTTCCACAACCATCGTATTCGCCTGATTTAGTTCCGTGTGACTTCTGGCTGTTCAGCAAACTCAAGCGACCGCTCCGGAGAAACTATTTGGGGTCAATTGAAGACACTAAACGTAAAGCGCTACGCGCATTGAAGGCTATTCCGGAAATTGACTTTAACAACTGTTAAGAGGATTGGAAAAAAAGTTGGCATAAGTGTATTGCTGCTGCGGGGGGTTACTTTGAGGGGGGCGAAATAGATTTGGCAGAATAAATAAAGAAATTGAAAATTATGAACACAATCTTAATATTTTTGCCCACAGTAGAAGGTTTACTCTAGGTGTTTACCTACATTATACCTGCTTTAAATACCTTGATAATAATTATTTTCGAATACAGTTTTACTTAACAATGCTTTGTAAAGTTTTGTTACTTTTTTTTGCAAACGACCGTTAATAATGGATAAATAAATAGAATTTAAAATATAAAAAAAATGTTGATAATTTGACAAGGAATATATCAAACCACCACCCTGTCGGAATATTAAGTCAAGTATTAAAAACATTGTCTATAAAACAACAGCAGGTACTTTTCTAAATATTTTTCAGCAAGTAGTGCGAAATATAATATTACATGGTTTACCCACAAATTTATTTAAGGGTTGAATCTGCAACACTATTTTAACAGATGCCTTTACTGACTTCACATCTAAAGTATTGTTGCAGTGTTTGTTTGTTGTTGAAAATATAAATAATGTCACATATTATGATCACAAAACAGGTGCTATTTTCAAGAAATGCGGGTAAAAGTTTACAAAGTGTTTCTCAATTACATGCAGCATTTATGTTCAGAAAAGAAAATGGCATAAGGCACTCTTCAAAAATAAAAAATAATAAAATTTAAAATAATAAATAGATATAAAGCCTGTCTATATTAAGGCTTCTTATATTTTATTTCCAAAAAATTATTAAGCTAGCTAGTTTTTGCAGCTTTCAATATAAAAATCCCGCCCACAATAATACCATAAATACTTATGTGATTAAAAGAACCAAAATTAACGCAGCTATAACCTACAGAAAAATCATAAAAAAATAAACTACTCGTGTTTATTAGAAATCACAAAACTAAAAAGATGTTTATGCATATGTACGTATGTATAATTTATTAAATCTGATTAAGGATGAAATGTTTGCTACACGCTTCTCATTAGTTCCATGATTATATTGAAATTATTGTCACTAACTTAGATTGATAGACAGACAAATACATTGAGTGATCTAGTGTTGTTGGCACGTGTTATCATTAAATTGTATTGCAAGTGCTACTACTCGTGTGTGATAATATTATTAAGAATTCTAAAATAACAATAAATTTATAATAAAACGTGTATGAAAGACAGCAAGCAAAGTTGTGACTCTTTAGCAAGAATTATACAGTTTCTTTGAAATTATAATTAAAATAGAATAAGAAACAATGCTGGTTAAAAATTTATTTTTTCCTGCAGCGGTAAACCATTTTGACAGACATGAGTTATATGGTCCTCAAAAGGCAAAGGTTTATATTTAAAATTCCATGAATATTTGTTTAAAGTTAAATTTGGGATTCTGTAAGAGAAGTCTTCACAAAGTATTTTTTAATAACACAAGCAAATAAAAATCTACTTATGAATTCGACTACTCGGATCTATTAAAAAATTGTGCAACATTAGCAAGAAAATATGATGGCATGATGTGTTGCCAGTATACAAAGACAAAAACTATATGTAGGGTGAACCAACCATAGTGCACAACGTGAATTGTGAGTCACACCTTAACAATTGAGCAGCGTCCATTTACGAAAATGGACGTTAAAATCGAAATGCATTTCGTGCACTTCGTAATTTTTTTCATCAGCATAATCGACCAACTGTGTCCACAACCGGAAGAATTGAGCCCGAATTTCAGCAAACCGGGTGTATAAGAAATGTGAAAACACCTATGCATGCTCACCAGCCGATATTTTGTTTCATACATAATTGTCATAGATCCTTATATCATAATAAAAAATATTAAGATAATTCTCTGAAATTTTTTTGGTTAATTTACAATTAACATCGTGCGTTTTGGTTGGATCGCCCTATATTTTGAACGAAGCTTTTTTAGGCTAAAAACTTTTTTAAATAATTTGTTTTTTAAACCAGAAATATTTTTTTTTTAAATGAGTCTGGCGTTAAGGATGTGCACATATACAGCTTTTAGGAAGCAATGACATTGCAACGGGGCTGAATCATTGCTTTCAGTGAAAAAAGCACCTTTATCTCGCTTAAAAAAACAAACATTTTCGCCGTGTAAACCTCCTTCGACTCCTTTTTGTACTCGACGCTTTAAGAGACGTACCGTTCTTGTTTACGCTCTACTTTGCCCATAATTTCTAAAGTGCTTTCAAAAATGATAAAATTGAGTATTCTGTTTAAATGAAAATGCTTTGTGGGGAAAATGATATTTCAAGAAACTTTCAGTTGTTTATTATTTTCGTGTTCATAAAAACGAAAATTTTATTTCAGGTTTCAAGCACAAATTTTATTTCAAAAACTAGTTCAAGTCTACATTCACATTCTTCACATTATCTTCACTTTCCACAACAAAGCAACTTTAACCTTTGTGTACATATTTCTACACGTAGGTCGCATTTATAACTACATGACTGCTTAAATCATGGGTCATGTAAAGCAATCTTTCCGCGATACAGCTACCACTGGCTATTGGTTCCGTGATAACAGTTGCGTAGTTACTGGTCAATCCCTTAAAGCTGAGCCTCGAGGACGAGTTCCCTCATGTCTCCTGTATAGCAATACATGCATGTTTTTGAGCATGTTCATATTCGACGGCGTTATACTTTTTACGTTTTTATACTTTTTTTTTGTATACTGAAATATTCTTTCCTGTTAAATAAATTTAATTGTATAACACACGTTAAAGTAAAAATTTCGTTCTGAGTTTGATGTCATAAAGTCTACATTTTTTATTTTTATCTTTGAAACAATGTAACAATTCAAATCCGAGGTACAAGTACACTTTTATATTTTAAGGATTGCAATACACGCCGTTCTGTTTTGGAATTTTTAACCGCACAAGCAAAACCGTCGGTGTATGGCTGCAAGCCAAGCCATTCGTGTTGTTGGCAATCAAAAATATCTGCTTAAAGGAAAATTTTAATCGTCCGTTTTTAAACGTGATCATTTAAGTCGACTCGTGGAAATTTAATGTAACCGTAGAGTTTTACCCGTGCGGTTAAAACAGTATGTAGGCTTTGCAGTTATTGTAAAATGTAAAAATTGACGGGATCTTAAAAACTTGCGGACATATGAAACGCTAGCATGCAGTAAACCATAGCAGCAAGAGTAATACAATTTTGATTAAAAAATCTTGAAGAAATTGATGTTTATAATTTTTTTTTATTAAAAATTAAAACGAATTTCTTCGGAAACGTATTTTGCTAGTTTCCGAACGAGTTTTTGCGGGGAGGAAATTCATATTAGCTTTTCAGATAATGCTCCTAATATTAATGCTGGGATGTGGTTTGGAGTCTTTGATTCTTTGGGTTGTGTGGCCCTCACAATATTACCAGAATTGGAACAATTGGACGAACATCGGCATCGGTCTAAAATAGTATGTTTAGTCGGACACTATTTTTGTTTATAAACTTCCCGCTCATATGGATACTTGTATAAATTTATATTACTGAAATTCGTATTTTTTAGTTTAATTCCAATATTTACATAAGTACATGTACAATTCAACAAAAATCTACGATTACAAACTTAAAATTAGAAAGAATTTTGTTTATTACAAACATTTCATTAATTTAATCACAAGAGTTTTTTCATAACATACACATACATATGTGTGTAGATATGTAAATGTGTAAAATTGCCTGTATTTAGTGAAGAATTAAAGTCAAAGAAAGAAATATTCTTTATTTCTTATTATTAAGGACATTTTGTTATATTTCCCTGGGTTTAATTTAGTTGTTTTTCTTTATGTTTAGAGTGTGTGTATTTATTTTTATTTTCTTGAAAACAAACAACAACAACTTTTTATGGTGACTAAGTGCAAGAGTGGGTAAATACATATGTGGGTATGTGTGTAAGACACAATGTAAACAAAAAGTAACTGTAACTTCTTTACACTTTAATTAAGATGTTTTCTCTCCGTTACACTGAGAAAAGTAGAACAATGTACGTTTTAATGCGAATACGACGACAGCCAAAGTACGAGTAATATTACAAAAGACTTAAGTATGATGTTTATGAAAGATTTCATAGCAATTAAGTTTTGTCTTAGGTTCGTAGGTATGTGCGATGATTTGTCGCATAATAAACATGAGTTGTATAAAATATGAGTACAGAAAAAATATTGTAGCTTGGTTGGTGGTTTAGTATGTAGTCGTACTTTATTATTACAGGAAAGGTAAGAAAATGCCATCACTTTTAGCTGTAATAAAATGTTTTAATTAATGTCAACTAAGCTTCATTGATTTATTTATACAAATAGCGGGCGATCCAAAAAATCTGTTATTGTGCCTAATTGAAATGCAAGTTATAGACGTTGCGACTGTTGGTACAACTTGAGGAATTTGTTCACGAAATTGCAATTTTTATGGACTTGTTGTATTAAATAAGCTGTGCCTCGGTTGCACGAAAAATCAAACGTTCTTATTGAAGCTGTAACGTTCTTATTAAAGCTGTTGTAAAGGGTGATTTTTTGTTATTTTGTTTTTCAGTGTAAATTTTTTCAGTGAAATGTGTTTTGTAAATTACGTCCATTTTATGGTCGTTATTGTCGACCCACCGAACAGGCTATTTAAACGATGGAAAATATTGCTACCGTGTCGGCCAGTGTCAATAACGATCGCGATAAGTCAATTCGCCGCCGTTATCAAGGTACCGTGCGATGATTATCGACATTTCTTCTCCAAAATGCCAGAATTGGTTGACATGTGTTTGCAACAAGACTGTGCCACACGACACGTCATACCATTAACATATTGAAAGGCGAATTTGGAGAGGAATTAATCTCACGTTTTGGATCAGTTCATTGGCCACCAATATCAAGCGCTTTGACCCCACTAGACTATTTTTTGTGAGGATGCGTGACGTCTCACGAGTACAGGGATAGGCAAGCCACAATTGTAGCCTTGAAAGACAACATTACAGCGGAAAAAGTATGCCAAAATTGGAGCTCATGGATGGACTACCTTCAACGTAGCCGCGAGCAACATTTACATAATAAAATCCTTCAAAAATAAATGGCATTCATTCATTTATCAACCCAAATAAACATTTCATTCACTCTCCTAATTTTTCTGTGTTTTTTGAAATTTTCAAAACCAAAATGGCTAAAAAAGCACCCTGTACAACCTAATTTTATTTTGTACTTATTATTGTAGTGACCACATAGCAGTGACGAAAAATCAGGATTTAGAAATGGAACACAATTTAACTATTTTGTCAATATGAAAAGTACTATATCAAAAATACAAAGAGGCAACGTGTCCTATCTGCTCATTCTTATGCTTTTTGAGTAAATGTTTTGTTTTAATTATTATATGGGGTAGAAAATTTAAACTGTTTTTGTAAATGTATATGATTTTACTATTATTTTGTGCAGTATAGTATTTAACGTTTCAGATTGGAAAAAAAATACTTTGAATGCCGTGGGGGTGCTACGGTAATTCGCAAATCAAAAAGTACTGAAAAAAGCACAATAGCACTGAACTTTCCAATTAATGGCTAATTAATAATTTGGTTTAGTTTTGTACAAGTTACTAGTTGCAGGGCCATTATTACTACTTGCCTGTGGTTATATTTACGATGTTATCGGACGGAAAATCCGTTATTCGTTATTATGAGTGTACTTAAAGCTAAAACTGGCCGGCAAGCTAATGAGTAGATCTTCATATGCATCTATCAAAATTAAAATACACCCGTTGATATGAGAACAATTATTTTGACGACAACAAGGTATCATGGCTCGTTAGAGCAACGTCTTTTATGTAAAATGTATTATGTTTGTTTTTGTTGCTTATTACATATATAATTGTTTGGTTAAATAAATTTCAACCTTTTCAAATGAATTGTTTTATAATGTAAGCGTCCTTAAATGCAAAACTCTACAAATGGCTTTTTTAAATTTTAACCTTTAAGTTTAAATCGAACCCCCTTCTTTATACGAATTATCGGGATTCCACTGTATCAAATTTACCTACTTACTACCAAGGCATATTTAACTAGGTGGCAGCACTACTGCAGGTGATTTTTTGTCACATGTTTTTGACAGTAATCATTGATTTTACACAAACAAAGTTGCCTGGTGTTGTTGTATTTGTTGTCGTAGCAATGCCACCTAGTTAAATATGCCTTGCTTACTACCTCAAAATATTGTTATTTTGCTATGTACTTCGTATCAGCTGTTTACGACTATACTTTCATTACTCATTGAATAAAGAGGGTGTCTCAATAAGAGTGCACTATGGAAATCGTTGACATAATAAATTGGTTTTTTTATGCGTGCTGTGGCTGTTATACTGAAACTACATGTCGTCCAGTTAAGGCTTGCAACGAATTTCGTTCACAGTCCCGGGTTTTCGGATTTCGTACAAATTTTTTTACCATACTTTAAATTGCTAACACATTAGGTGCGCTTTTTTGACCGAAATTTTCGCAAAGCTTGCCTCACCGTAATGAGTTTTTATAATGATAACATCTTCTTTTGTGTAACGCTATATTTTTAGATGACAGATATTAAATATTAAAGTTGCCACTTACCTGAACTAGTGCTTTTTTATCGACACACCCTATAGTTGATTTTGTTATTGTTCCTACAATTAAAGTTCTTCTTTTTGTGTTTTCCTTTAATATTGACGTTTATCATTTACATTCTCACAAAACTATAAAATTTATGAAAGTCTACTCATCCTTCCGCTCTCGCCCATACACTCTATAAGTATATACATACATGCAGATCTACGGGTAAGTTGTTGGTGACTAAGTTGTTTTCTGTATTTGCATTCGTTAGGTGTTTTAAGTTTCTTTACGTTGCCTTGTTAACGATTATTACGTCGTCTCCGTTTATGTAAATATACTTACATATCCAAATCCATATAAAAAAGTTATTTACAAAAATATTGTGTCGGCGTGTAAATGTATAAGTTGCTATTGTTGTGATATTGAGTTTAAGCAAAAAAGGTAAAGTCAACAGGTAGGTGTAGGTGTAAATATACAGTAGAGGCTATTTATTTATTCTCTAATAAAATTGTTGTTCATTAATTTAAATCTAAATTAGGTTTTGATCAGACTGGTAAGAGGCAGTCTGCATAAGTTGCGAATTCCGTATCCGTTAACGGTCAAATAATCGCATGGGTAGTTTACAACAAAGCATTGCTTTTTGTCTGAGGAAATTCGGATAAATTTGTTTTGTCGAATTAATATCGCAGAAATGACTGACATAGAGTCCAAAAATTGTCAGATATTTTTCTTTTTACAAATTGTTTTATTAATGCCGGGCAAAAATTTGATAAAATTTAAAAAAATTACCAACAAAAAATATGCGGAAATTTATTTAATATGATAACTTTTACTGTATTCAAAGTTATCATATCAAATAAATTTTCTTTCTGAATAGAAAGGATAAAGACGAAGACGAACTTATGCCTAGAAAATTAAATTACTTAATAATAATTGTAGTCGGACAAAGTTAGGCCAAACAAAAAATTTAATAATAATTCTCTAATAATTATAATAAAAGATCAACTACTCCAATTATTAATAAATATGTCGTTGTATCATCCATTTTTTTGAAATTAATATATTAATTTTTTTATTTTAATTTGAAAATTTATCTGTTTGAATTATTTTGAAAATTTAAACGAGGCAATCTCGATCTCGCCACTACTACTTCCTTCTATTCAATGTTCTTTGCTTTTCTTCAAATTATTCAGTAGTGCCAGTCAAATTCACCCAAGCTTTGACAGCAAAATGTCATGGCTTGCCGTTTTATTTTGAAATACATCCAGTAAGTACTACGTACTACGACAAATATATAAATAAATAGTCTCCTCATTTGGTTACAAAACTCTGATGTTTTATTAAAATCATTGCTATTGGTGCGAAGATTTACATTATAATGATATGTTTCGTAACATATCTTTATATGTTACCCCTTTTATATTATCTTTGTAATACTGTTATAAGTTGTCTGGTGTAGTTAGTGATCTATTACATTTAATGTGTTAATTTTACAGAATCTTATGTATAGTGTAATTAAGTAGTAATTTATCAATTTATTAATTGAATTCTTGTATGATAACTTGATCTCAATTAAGGCCTTAATTTCGTAAATCTCCTAATTACGCAATTAAGGCGCATGTGTTAATATACTATAAGCGACAAAATTTTAATAGCAATATTTGCTAATTCCCTTGGTTGCATATAATGAAATTTTTAAAATAAGATTAAACATTTTAACATTAGTAATGTTTAATTTGCTTAAAATTGCAAAAACTAAGGCAAACAGCCTTGTATATCCTTAAATAATTTATGGCAATTTTTCAAGGAAGTTGTGTTTTTCATTAAGCGGAACTGATCTTAAAACAAAATGTCCAATAACACCTTTGTCGATGGCAGCCAACCCTGTTGAAAAGTTTTAATAATTTGTTTATGTCATTGTGTCAGTAATGCAGTAAATCTAATCAACACATTTAAATCTTGCAATTAAAATTTACACATTAATCAGATCAACTGGGTTTCTACATAGTTAAGCCAACTTGTTTGATTTTGTTTTTCACTTGTCTACAACATTCTTGACTTTTGATATATTTACGTAAAGATACGGTGGTTTCTTCATTCATTAACTAAATATGTATTTGGATGTTCCCACTGTTATGTGGCGTAAATTTGGGTAGCTACACTACGAACGTGTAATAAAAATCTTTTCATATATTATCCATGTTTCAATTATTTTGATCCTTTCTGTAAGAGCGGCTTAAATATAAAAAGAAAAACCTAAAATACACTTTAAGTTTAATTTCTCTTCTTTTACACGTTTGCAGCAAATTCACAACTCTAGGGAAAGTCATATCTGGCCTAGAATAGAGAGTAATTCTATTAATTATATAATACAAAAAAAAATATATTCTTAATAAAAAAAAAAAAAAAACAATAAGAAAATTGCGTAAGCAAACTAAATTTATTAAATTGCTTTATTTAGTGTTTCGCATTGTTATTGTTTAACCCATTCGGTGCCAAGGACGAGTATACTCGCCTTTGCCAAAGTGTCCCGCGTTGGCAAGACGCGCTACTGTAATATCTACCTTTTTGCCAATTTACAGAAATTTTTTGTCTCGTTTTATTGCATTTTCATTATTTTATCCATCTGCGTGATTTTTAATTTGTTTTTCTACTAAAACGTAAGCAAATATGATGAATTTGATGTCCAGTCCTGTTGCCTTCCAATTGCCAACGACGAGTAAACTCGTCTTTGGTTTTATGCTTGTAAATGATTATGTATGATAATAAGTATATGGGTTCTTTCCAAGAAATAACAGAGCTTTGGGAACAATAACACACTCAAAATATAAATGGCAATGGGAATTTAATTCATATAATTTAGGCTTGGCAGCGAATGGGTTAAAATATAAACAACACTAAAATATTATACACGGAGATATTTTGAGAAGAGGAAACAAATAGATAAGAAATATTCCATTTTTTTTATTGTTCTTAATATTGTTGAAAAAAATTTAAAATTCCATAATGTAAACGTCCATAATGTTTCTAAAAATACCTTTATAGCCTGAGGTAAATTCACTCAAATTTTAAGCCTAGTCCTATTATTCATATTTTTTGATGAATTAAAAAAAACATATGATTCATTACAACCACGTTTTCTATAATATGAGCAATAAAACCAATGTAATCAACAAAAATCGTGGTAAATTTAAAAAATTTCGGTCACTAATTAAAGTAAACTAGGAATTATGTAAAATTATAAATTCATAGTTTTTGACAAATGCTGGTACTTCAAACTTTGCTGAGATATTCGTAACAAATACAGATAGATCGATCCTTTTATTCCCCAACTTGCAAAATGTGCAAAAAAAAAAACTGCAAAAGATCATACATATACAATGTGACTGCGAGATGGCATCGGCTTGTTCAAAACGTAGTGGAGAAAAACTCGAAAAAAGGAAAAGTTCTATTGCGCATAAGGAAACATTCCTGAATTACCTTAAGTTTGAAAAACAATAACAAAAGTTACTGAGGTGTAGAATTCCTTCTAACCAAACAAAAAAATGATTAAAAGACTTCTCAAATACAATTTTCATCATTAGTTGTGATGAATAAATTATGTTTACAGTAGACAATAATTTAGTAGAAAAACATAAAGAATATATGTGAAGTACGGCACATAAAATACGTATCAATAATAAATATTTTTCTATTTTTATATTTAATACTTTTTATGTCTAAGAACACAAATCAGACACTTAAATTTCTTTTGAATTTCAATAAATTTGACAGTTTCATCAAATATTTTGAAAGATTATTCAATATGTATTTTGAACGTTTTGTTCGTGTGTAAAGTGGATTGACTCAGCTGCCAGTGGTAATTTTATGACTTTAACTTTCTAATCTTCTGAATCATATACATACATATATTTTTTAAATCTTTTTTCTTAAAAGTTTCATTTTCTTCTGTTGTGTAGATAAAAATTATTATTCTCTATTAAACCTATCGAGCTTAAAGCGTACTCTACTTAAGCTCTTTTATTATATTATACATTATAATAATTATAATTGAAATGAAAGGCAAGATAACAAAAACTTAAATTTTTATTTTGCACCATCCTTATTTCTGTTATATAATATTATATTAAGAAACCGGACCAGTGCTTTAGGAATTTATTTTTAAAATCGGAAGAAAAGCAAAAAAAAACTACCAGGCGCTTTAAAATTATAAATGTTCGAGAAGGTCTCTAACGCTATGTTCAGCAATGCATCTTAATAGCGTAATTACGAAGTTTTCGCAATTGTGGCCTTAATTGAGCTGAATTTATCATATCCGAACTCAATCAATTAAGCAATTAGAACTTAACTGCACCATACATTGCGCCAAATAGCTTATGCAACCCAGGTGAAGTCTTTTATATTGTGGTGACAATGGAAAATTTTGTCCGTAAAAATGCATAACACATGATTACAACGTTTTTTCATTGTCGGGTCATGAAAGCTTTTTCAGCTATCGAATCCTAAAATAAATCCTGAGTAAGCTAAATTGCATATGTGTGACCACCAACCTTTACAGTTTATAATTCAATTGACTTAATTAGTGTAAAGATTATAACTCAATTTATAATTTAATTAACTTAATTAAGATTCATGGGCATTTTTGAAGCACACCGCTAACTTTATATATCCCTTTACGATCCCCTTCTTTCCTCGAATTGATTTCAGGCGATCGATTTATAATTTACGATTTATAATTTACCTTAACCTCATTCGAGGCTCGTGTTACCACCAGTCTTTACTCTTTACTGTAGTGACTTCAGACTGTCGACCTTCTTGCTCGCCACGGAGTCTCTTGTAATTACTAGCAATTGTCTAAGACTTAGGTCCACCATGGCATTCACATTTAACAAGTGTATTCCCGTGCCTAATGCTAGATAGTGCTGTACATTCACAAAGTGTGCCCTAACGTCTTAGGCTCTTCCTCACGCGTATCTTTGGAGACTGACCCCTGGAGATCGACTGGTATCTAGAGTTCCCATAGTAGAACCCAAGCATCCTCTTGTCCACACATAGCCGAAACCGGTTTCCCTCCAAACCAAACTTTACAGGGAATGACGGAAATTTGTTCCGAAAATTTGCATCATTTTGCATCCCTGTCAGAATATCAAATCCAGAATCAATACTAAAAGGCCTTAATTCTTACCATACAACAACTTAAGAAACTATTTTTTGATATAACAATCCAAATTCTCAAACACAAGATTTCAGGAACAAAATGCAAATATTTCCAGCTATCAAATGCTAAATTAGATATGTGTGAACACCAAAATCAATAACTAAATTAAAATTTAATTTCATGTCTGTCTAAACACTCTGACAAGTCTTAGAAGCTTGTCAATAAAACATAAACTGGAATATTCGTCGACCATACTTACATATGTCAAATTATATTTCAATTGGACCAGTCGTTTAGAAATGTCTAATCCATTTTCATAATATAGGATGTTTTTTAAACCCGATAGAACTTTAAATTGTAAAAACGAACAAAAAATCAATACATGGCATTAACATTTGAAAATGATTTCGGGCATATGACCAACGCGGATATTCTTAATGAAGCGCATTATGGAAGTCCAATTTTGGGCCACTTTTTCGAGCATTACTATCGATGTATGTGAGTTACGAATACGCGAACATTGTTGGTGTCCAAGGGGTCAATTATTACTGGCTTCTCTGGCCCGACAGGAAATAATCTAGAGGTGCTAAATCGCACGACCTTGGTGGCCAATTGACAGTTTCATTTTTCGAAAACTACTTTTTGCCAAATTTTGATTTCAATATGCGGTCGATCATTCAACGGTAATGATCTCTATTGACCGTAACGCGAGCTCCGGCCAATGATGACGCCAGCGTGTAAACAGCACCAAACGTTGCAATTTTCTGGATGTAATGGAGTCTTGTTTGCTGCTCCATATGCTGCAACTTTGTTTATTAAAAAATCCGTTAAGCCTTAAATGAGCCTCATCGCTGAACATAATTTTGCGATAAAACATCGCATCAGTTGATGACTGAAATTGAAAGTATATTTGGATAATTTCGTAGCGTTGTTCAAGCGTCAATATATTCATGATGATTTGCCAGAGTATACTGATCATAAATTTCAAAAAGTGAGCACATTATTACAGTCCGTTTTACAGTTAACCCTTGCGTCAGTTCTATCAGGCCCAAAGATACATCCTATATTAAAATATTTATGTTTTCCATTTTGATCCCACTATGCTTTAGTTTAATATGAAAAGAACTGTAAAATGTAAAAATAAATAATTGATAAAAAAAACACTGCTAACCTTTTCTGAGATCTATAAAAACAGATAAATCGGCAGATATGGCAACTCTTCGTAAGACCGTCGAGTGGAAAAGCATCAATTAACAGTTTTATGTTAAAAGACAAAACATATGAATTTTGTTTAAAAGAAAGCTAATTGTCACTAATCCACTAATAAACTGCGATATCCGTAAATCATAATATTTAATATAATTAACTTTTTCTTTTATTTTTTCTTCATTCGCTTATTCATAAATTCCCTTATAAGAAAAGCGTATAAAAGGTTTAAAACGCAGGTTTTTTTTTACTTTACTGTTTTCGTTGTTGTTTTGCTGAGAACGAGTGTTTCTCATTATTTTATTTTGTTGTTTTCAAAACGTCCATTTTAATGAGTTTGACTCGGTTCGTTTATTTCTCTTCTATTAAACTTTTTTCTATGTATTTTTGTTTTGTTTATTATTTGTTAAATCTTAACTACTAATTTGGTTTTAGTTTTCTAGTTCTAGTCGTACGTGTAACTACTGTCTGTTATCAGTTTGTGCGTTTAAATCACCCTCAATAAAAATTATTAAAAAGATTTATTAGGAATTTTATTTTAACCGGTCGGTTTTATAATTGTGTACATGTGCTTTATTTACTTTACAGAAATTAAAAGTTTCATATGGCAAAACAATCGTAATTTTTTTTTCACTTGACGTTGACAATAACAAAAAAAAAGTAATTTTTTTGATATTTCTGTTTTTTAGTTAATAAAATTTAGGCAAATTTTATTTCTATGAAAAGATTTTTTTTGCTGGTTGCATTTTTTCATTGACCTTAAACTATTTTGTTGTTGTTTTTTCAATTAAAATTTTCAAGTAAAAAAATACGGGAAGTGTGAAAGTATTTTGTTTAAATTTCTTGGCAGAATTTCTCATGAAAGTGCAATTTTCTTGTGTAATGCCAACAAATTCTAGAAATAGTTATTTAAAGAAAACGTTTTAGTGAATATTGTGCAACAAAATGTTTTGAAATAAGTTTGCGTGGAAAAAAGTGTTTTGTTATTGTAAACCAAAATTAAGACTTCGATTCTATTGCACTCAAGTACATAGTACATATGTATGTGAATATACGACTGTAAGTAGTGAATAGATAGATTCATTAACGGTTAACAACTGCGTCATTTAAAAAAAATGTTAAATTTTAAAATTTTTGTATGTCGAGATTTGCTTAAATATTTATTAATGGTCGAAAAGAAAAATTGTAATTTTTTAATATAATTAATAAATTATAAATTTAACACTTTCTTCCAGCCCTTAAAACATTGTGAATTAGGCATCAAATTTCTTGTCGGAAATTACACTTTCTAAAAAGTTGCTTTTTTGAAGCAAAGTTAATAGTATGTTCACACATGCTTTGAGTTCAATTTACCATATAAGAACTCAATTAATAAATTGAGCAATTGGTGCCTAATTTCGCCATTATTGATTCAATGCAACAGTGGTGACGTTTGTTTAGTGCGCAGAAAAAACTGTGTCCATTAATAAAATCAAGGCACTTCAACCAAGTTACTGCATCACCAACACAACAACGTTTAAAATTCATGGCAGTTATCAAACTCTTTGTATTAAAAAATTAAAACAAAAAGACATGGCAGGTGAAATAGACAGTTATCAAATTTCATAAAATTTTTAGCAAAAATATGTTTTCAAAAATTAATTTCTTTTGAAAATGATTTTTTTTTAATGTATCTCTATTTTTTCAAATTCACAAACACAAGATTTCACGAACAAAATAAACACATTTTCAGCTGTCAAATGCTAATTGAGTACGCCAAATTGCATATGTGTGAACACCAAAGACTATAAATCAATTTAAAGTTTAATTGCTGTAATTGAGGTGCATGTGTGAACATAGTATAAAACAAAATTCAATTGGCAAAATATTTGGTTGTCATAACGAATTTGTTTTCTGTGTTTATGCATGTATTTTGTAGTGTTAAGGGATTCGTAATAACAAGAGAAAGGAGAGGAGTAGTAAATATTTTGATCATACCGCTTTTGACTTTCGGTATCGACATTATTTGTTGTTTAAGTTAGCGCAAAACAAACAAAAAGTTTTCAACATTTGCATTTTCAGTTGAGTACTTTTTGAGCGATTCTGTAAAAACTAAGTACGATTATGTTTTAAAATCTAAACATGATTATCTTGCTTAAACTAAAAAGTTGGAAGAAATTGTTTTTCAAGTATGTACATATGAACTACAATTTAGTTTACTTCATCTCATCAAAAATAATTCCTTACCATATATGAATACATAGTATGTATGTATGTATGTATGTACAGTTTGGGGTACATACATACATGTATGTATGTATGTATGTATGTATATTTCCAATTGAATTTCGAATTCCTTGCCATTTAAAGTGAATAGAATGTAATAAAAACAAAGATTTGAATAACATGTTTTATTATACATACATACATACATATGTACATACACATGTATGATGTACCTACATCTTTAAATGTGTAGATACCTGTTTTATTACAAGCAAAACAAGCCAAAACAAGCCAAAACAATAATAACAATTTCAATGCTTGTTTTTGTTATTTTCGATTTCAAAAATAACAACACGAAGAATTTTTTCAGAAATGACAGTAAACAACCCCTATTTATGGAATTGAAGTAGGCAAAGAAAAAATATTACAACAAACATACACACACATTGTTATTATTATGCAGAAAATTAAACACAACCACCAAAACTATGCATGTGACCTACTGTGTTGCCAGAAGTATAGATTTATCTTCATTCTGCAGATTTTAACCACATAAAATGCAAATTTGCAGATTTTTGTTCAAAAATTCAGATTTTGTAAAACTAAACTTATTTGAATTTAAAATCTTTTTCCCTAGTGTTAGATTTTAGGTAGTTTTTAGTTTCTCTCTTCATGTTAAAATGAAAAATATCAATCATTCGCAAGAGAGACCCCAAAACAAAAGCTGAGGTAAGCAACAATTTTTAAAGATGTGGGCATAGCTGCCAGATGAAATTGGCCGAAAATCGTCAAATCTTGAGGAAAAAATTTTTAAATTCTTAAACAAATTTTCAATATAATTTTCTCAAAATGACTATGTAGTAATTTTTCACAGACTATTAGAAAATTTCAATCATATATCCAGAAAATATAAACATTTTATGAATAATCCTTAAAGTTCAAGGAGGTTCGATCTATTTTTTTTATATAATTTGTATGATTTTTTTTTCATTCATACAAATAAACTCACTACATGTTTAGTAACTGAACAACTCATATTTCTAGAACGCATGGAATAAGACTCTTAACATGCTTTAAAGTAGTAAAGTCGTAACACCTTTTTATGTCACTTTTACTCTACGTGTTAATACCATAATCAGTTGAACACTATAGCTAGACTTAATTGTTACATCAAAAGTACTTGCTGAAAGCTTTTCATTAATATTCTAAAATTTTCAATAAAATATTAATTTTTGTCAGACCATAGATATTAAAGATATTAAGGTTTATCAATAATTTGGACCAAAATATTGAAACAATTTATTGTAAAAACAATTAAGAGAGCTATATTCGGCTGTGCCGAATCTTACATACCCTTCACAAAAGTGTGAAATACTAAAAATGTACTCCAGATTTTTTCCCGGTACAATGCATTGTTTGTGGATATTTAATTTTGGGCTCCATATGTATGTGTTCGTCTTGTTTAACGTTTAAACTCTACTTTTGTTTTAATATCAAAACTTTCGATCGGTTATTAGATGAGATTTTTTTTTTTTAAATTATGGCTCTTTTTATTTGTTTTTCTTTTGGCTGAATTATAGATAATATTGGAATTTGATTTTTAGTAAAATTTCTAATATTTAAAAATTAGAGTTTTCGGTTCAATTTCAGCATTTGGGTACATTTTTGTTTTTGGTTGCTTGTTTGTGAATATTAGGGTTTTTGTAAGATATACATAGGAATTTTGGAACTTGTGTAGCATTTTGTTAAAATTGCGACATTTTTCATAAATATTAATTTTGTTTGCAAAATTTTGGTGAAAAACTTGGCTTTAAATTTTAAAATTTTACGAATTTTTGGGTTTGTGTCAAATTTGCAATTATTTTGTTTTATTCCAGTTTTTCAATTTTATAGTGAACTAGCCTTGCCAATATGTGTGCAAAGTTTCAGAAAAATCGGTCCAGTGCAAATACCTCAAAATTATAACTTTTTTATGGGCGTGGCCCTGCCCACTTTTCTAATCATGACAGCTCAATATGTGTGCAAAGTTTCAGAAAAATCGGTCAAGTGCAAGTAGCTGAAAAATTAATATTTATTTTGTATGGGAGTATTTCATTTTTATGTATATGTAGCCCCGCCCACTTTTTTTTAAATTACCACCCATAAACACTCTCTGGAATGTGTACAACAACTTGCCAAAGTTTGAGTGCTATCGGCTTTACGGTTTCGGAGTCTATAGCTAACACACGTCGTTTTTGTTAAAATTCCACGTTTATCATTGTTTTTTTTTGTGAAATTACAAATTTTGTTGAATTAAAATTTTTGTTGTCAAATTTCGGATTTTAATTTTTTTGCAATTAAAATTTTTTATATAAATTTAAAATTTACCACAAATTAAAAAAAAATATGTCGGATTTTTAGCCATTTTTTTTTAAGTTCAGTTTTTGTTGGTTTTTTTAATATTTAATTCGGTCCATCATTTAGGTCCGTAAGTTATCTGGGGGCCTCTGGTCGATAATTTCTGTAGGAGGACTTTTTAGCAAATTTAAAAAGGATTCCTAATATTCAACTTGTGGACCGATATGGCTGATATCAAGTTTCAAAGTTTCAATATTGTAGGTACCATCAGAAAGTTGATTTCAACATCGGACAGACGTACATGGTTAATTCAACTTTCCTACCTATAACGATCCAGAATAAGTATGAAGATTTATTCTGTTTGGTCGGAAATTAATATATTAGAAATTACAAACGGAATGACATGCCTAGATATGCCCTTTTGTTTTTTGTGAAGTGTATAAAAAGAATAATAAAGTAAAATAAATACAACAAATGTTAGTCATGTAAGAGTTGAAAGATTTTTCAAACAACACTAACTTTTTCAATGACTCATTCAAAGCCCGCTTAAAGGAGCGAAAATGAACTACACATACAAATAGAATGCAGATTTTGAAGATATTTCATTCTAAAATTCATGATTTTTATAGATTTCACCTCTAGAACTTCTGGCAACAGTAGAACCTCATCTGCAATCAAACTATCATAAAGAGAGATAGGGAAACAGAGAGAACAACAGCCCTAAGCAACCCTATTTCTTTACCAACACATTCACACTTTCTTTACCCTTTTCCTACTTCTGTTCCGTTTCCATTGTATTATTCTACACATTAATGCAATGTGTACGAGTGTTGTGTATATACATATAGATGTGTGTAAGAGCAAACAATTTATAGTTATACATAGATTTGCGCGTTCAAAGGTAGTGGAAAATGTATGCGCAAAAAAGTGAGAGTTAAAATCAAAGTGCTGTTTGTTTTTCTCTATAATATTTGCAATTCTACGGTGTTGTCAACTTTGTGCTTTAAACAAAGATTTAGTGTTTTTTTAAATTTGCGCGAACATTTTACTTCTGAATTACAAAAAATTTTTTTAATTAACAAGTTGCACGTGTACCATTTAAAAAATGAAGTCCGTTATAATGCCAAACTTAAATTATTTGTTTTTTGTTCAATAAATGAAAACAGATTTGTATTAATTACAAAATTTTCTATAACAAAATTCACTATAGAGTCTCTATGGACACTTCGCTAGTTTCTTATGGCTGCGCATTTAAAAGCATTTTTTTTTATATAAAATTTTAATTTTATTTATTTAATTAAGAAATATTAAAACTAAAAAGTGCCACTGCTTTTGCTGAAAAATTAAAAGTTGATAACGTTGCTATTTCATTTTGTGTGTTTTTAGATCACTTTTGCTCATTACGAATATTAGTAGTGAGCTGGTTTTTATGTGACGGATTGTAGGTTCGATTTCTGCCGGAGGAATATATCAGTTTTTTATTACAACATACGCAAACTATGGCCTTTGCTTTTGTTAATTTACGTATCTCGTTGAAAGAATTGATGCGGTAGAGCAAGTTATCGCATACTAGGCCCCTTTTCTTTAATTCAGAAAACATATTGTTATCACTTTTTAATAATAATTTTTAAGTTTGAAGTTCGGTATAAGTTATTTACCACATATTTGCTTTGAGAGAATTTGATTATTTTCATTATTATTGTGAAGAATACTTATGTAAAAATAAGTTAAACGTTGTATTGTTGTAATAGAGGTTTTTAAACTTTTGGAGTGTAAACGGTTGACCTTACCCGCTCTTCTACAAGACACGTTTTTTTATATCTGACTTGTCAACTGTGTGACTCATATGTAATTGTTATTTTACAGCAAATGTATATTGGCTTGCAAACGTACATGTTTGTTTACAAGAGCAAGGGACCAATTCTCAGCACTCGTGGTCGAAAGTTTAAAAGTTTTACTTTTTGGGGTCGCCGCATCCGTTATCGAATAATTAGTATCGACATTTCAGATTGTTGCATACGATAATGAGTAGTCGATCGAATACTTTCTCTCAAAATGTCATTCGATATGGTTAAAATGCCACTTGATAGGTCGAGTTAGGATAACACAAAATTAAATGCTTCTTTTGTCAGTATAAATCGTTTTGTAGCCGGTGACTAATTTCGCGAGACATAAAATTCAAAAATGGAACGACGAACGCTTAATATGTGCTCATTTGCCGTTCGACTTTCAAATTATCGTTATATCTTTTGACTACTTTCTACATTTATGTATATGTATTGTTTGCCTAAAAAAATATATATCAACCCTTGATTGATAACTCGCTAGGCAGGACATGACAAATACACGTTGTCTGAAGACAGCTTCATATGTGTACAAATGTGTTTAGGTATAGGGTGGTTTTTTAAGCTCGATAGAAATTACGGTTAAGCGAACTTTCTTACTACGCTCACTTTTTGATATTCATGATCAGTATGCGCTGGCAAATCATCATGAATAGATTGACGCTTGAACAACGTTACCAAATTAACCAAATTTATTTCAAAAATCAGTTTGCAACTAATACGATTTTTTTACCGCAATATTGTGTTGAGCGATGGGGCTCATTTTTGCTTAACGACATTGTTAATAGACAAAATTGCCATATATTGATTGAAACCAATTCACAACAGACCCTACAGACTCCATTACATCCAGAAATTGCCCCGTTTGGTACGGTTTACATGTTGGCGGCATCATTGGACCTTATTTATTCAATGGCGACAGTTACTGCACCATGAGCAATAATTATTGGTTTGAAAATATGGATAACATTGATCCGCGAGAGATGTGGTTACAACAGATACGTGCCATGCGGCAACCGCAGCCATCTTTGACTTATTGAAGTCAAAATTTTGCGATAAGTTAATTTAGAGAAATTAGCCTGTCAATTGGCTTCCAATGTCGTGCTATTTAATACCTCTCGATTAATTCCTACTGATAAACCAGCAACAATTGAACAAATGAATTAAGTTTTCTCCTGTACGTGACATACGGACAGCTATGCTCGAAAAAGTTGCCCAAAATTAGACATCCAGAATGTGCTTTGTCAAGAACAGCCACGGTGCCCATATGCGCTAAATCATTTTTAAATGTTGAAGCCATGTATTGATATTTTTAATGAAAAAAATGTTTTTATTAAAATTTAATTTCTTGCATTATTTTCAAGAATATAAATTTCTACCAGGTAAAAAAATGCCCTATATAATTTCTATTAGGAATCTTTTGCATTATCTTATGTAACGACGTTAATATATAATTAATTAACACATTTCGCTTTGTTGGCGTTGCTTCAAACGTTATATTGGCAACACTGTAATAGAATTAATTTATTGTTGTTATTTTTGCGAGGTATATAAATAGAGACTTAAAACGCATAAAAGAGAATCTCATCACAAAATATAATTTGGAAAAACACCACGCAAAAATTTTTTTTCAGACAAACAGACGACCTGTGCTCTGCGAATATTTCTCGATTTCATTCTGTGGTAATTTTTTCAATCATATGCAACGTTAAATCTTTTTTCGTTATATTTTTAACGTGAACATTTTTCATTAATTATGAAAATAGATGAATGTAAAATATTGTAATATTAACAATAAAAAATTTAAATAAAATTCAATGTGAACAAAGTGTTAAAAAAAAGTTTACTTTTTTAATCCTAAATTTCTTGGAGCCTCCTATAGGCATAAACAAAAAAAAAAATACGGCGTCTGTGTAGACAAGTATTATACAATTCAAAAAAAGAAAAAAAATACAAGTGCATTAACTAACAAAACGAAAAATAACCATATGTCTGTATTTAATCGAGTTAATTTATGAATGTACATAACGCGACACTGCAAAAAAACGTCAACACTTATTTGGCATAAAACTGTGTAAAAAATCAATTTCAAAGTCAATTTTTTCCTCAAGTCAGTCTACTTTAAGGTTAAACTAAACACAACCACGCAAATAAATATGTATATGTATGTAGTACTAAAATAGTTTTAAAAATAAAATATTTAATATATTCTTTTTTTCCATTCTGAAACGCTCTCGTATTCGTACAAGTCCAGACAGAGACATTCAGTTAAGTGAACAAGAGTAATTAAAGAAAAATTTCGTATAATAATGAAAATTATCAAAATAAATAAATAAATATTTTAAATAAATTTACGTACAGGAATAACTTTCGCAAATTAATGTGTGTATGTATGTAAATATCTACATATACATACATATGTAATCTTGTTTGGATCAACGTTTGTATAAAAATTAAAAACAAATGAAAAATGTTCTAATTAATTTGCAAGAGTGATGTTTTCTAAAACAAATTTATTAAGAGCAAAACAGGAACAACTTGATAAAAATAATTAAATGTATAAAGAAGAAGTGTTTTGCAAACTCCAGTTGGAAGTTATAACTCAATGATAATTGCCAGGTAATAGAATCATATAAGATTGCTTTTGAAATTTCCAATTTTAGAATATTTTTATGATGTACTTGCTGCGCCCGCGGCTTAGTCCGCTTGAAATTCAACTTGGAACATTTGCGGAAGCATTGGCATGTTCCCTTTAATATTCCTTCGTCTCTAGCAACATTCAAATGTTTCCTGTTCCTTTTTTTGATATTTTGTGTTTCTAAATACAGTGCTCGATTGCCTGGTATCATCGATGTTTACGGTTTTTGATGGCTGACATCGTTGATCAGCTGTGCCGTGATGATCATTTGCGTAGATAAACGGCCATGTTCCAACACTCGCATCTCACACAAAATTTTCGATTGTGATTTCAACTCGCATGTGAGGTGTTCTGTAACTCGCATTCGCAAGAGTTTTGGCGAGTTCAAGTCGCAAGAGTATAATGAAGTGAACTGCTGTATTTAAACTAAACTATTTTTTAAAGAAACTACAAAGGTTATGAATAAATTAAACTAATAGTGTTTTCTTTTTATTTTAGTAAAAACTAATGACATTTTGTTAAAAAAAAAATTGTAAAAACATGAAATTTAAAAACGTTCTTTGCTTCTGCAACGTTTGCCTCTGCATTATTTCTGTTTGTTTTGCTTTTGTTTTGGTAAAACATATGTTTTTAGTTTTTGAGCACAGGTTAGAAAAAAAGCAAATCGCAAGTAAAACGCGTGAGTTGTAGAACATGCAGAAATAAGTTTGGCGATTTGCTACTCGCACGCGATTTGACACTCTTGCGAGTGTCAGAACATGCCCGATAGTAACATTCGCTTTTTTTCCGCGTATGTTTGTTTAATAGTATGTGTGATATTAACATAGAACTGATGTTTCGTTTATGGTTTCCTCCGTTGTTGCATCGTCTGAATCAGAAAAATAAATTAGGTTTCTCTCTCATCTTCTCCCGTGTGTAGCCGTCATACGAGTGTTAGCCAGAAATAAATACACTGCGAATTGCCTAAATAAGGAATTTAATTTGATCAACTTTGTACGAATATACAATGTGAACCAGATATTGGGGGATTACAATATTTTGAACGCCATATTCTTAGCATTAATTTGGCCAACTTTGTGTTCAGATTTTTTTCCTTTTAAAAAACATTTGATTTTACTTACCTAAATTATCACTTAAATAAACAATTGCAATTCGAAACATTCGAATGGCAGAACGAAAAATGACACTGAGGATGTCATACAGCCGAAACCGGTGTATCTTCAAACCAAACTTGACAAGGGACGACGGAAATTCGTCAATTAAAAAGCGCGTTTCCAAAAATGTCGAGAAAATTATCGGACAACGGAAAGCTATTTGATACAAAGGAGCCTTTGAAAGACGCTATAAAAAATGTCTGGAGCTATCATTACCTTATGTATGATCACTTCAGCGCTTTATTTCTAACCGAGATTGTGAAGTCATATTACTATAGTTATTAAAATTTATGGAACATCTAGCTGTATTTCCGTTGTTGCACGCAGCATACCGCTACTTTTAACCATGTTAACTATCAATCTCATTTCATCTTTCTTGTATGTCCCCGTTTTTCTCGTCAACATTGTCTCTCGTTTCTTTCTCTGTCACTCGCCATGTTATGACGGGTTGCTTATACGTGATAGTACATACATACATATGTATGTACGTAATGTGCATAGTGAGCATTGAAATCAGTTTGACAATTTCTAAAGCCTAGCTCCCCTCATTAACTGTCCTTTTTTAGGAATTTCAAATGCCATTGCTCCACTGAAAACACAAGTTGAACTACTTCTGTTCTTCTCTATAATTGCTAACTTTATTTAATAATTAATGCTATGAATTTCGTGTTTCGGGTTGTAATAACACAAGTATGTATCTAAGTGTTTGTATACACTCATTATGGTCACTAACTGCTGACGTCATATCCCCATTTGTATTCCAGGTTTGGGTAATTTTTAGCTACTTTGATTTATAATTGTATGCCAAAGAATCTCTGCTGAAATCATAAGAGGAGACACAATTCTCTTGAACAGAATTTACAACCTGTCTTAGCATGTTACATTGTCTACCGGAGGGGGGCATGTTTATATACACTCCAAATTTCACCTGAAAACGTATTCATTATTCAACATAAACATTTTTAATAATTTTATTTATTTGTAATTTTTTTTAATAACGCGCTTGTCCACGGTTTGCAATAACTTCGTTGATTTAGTGAGTCATAAAGTGGCTAAAGAGTCCAATTCTGCGTAAGACAACCCCAAGCATTTTCAATCATGTTTAGATCAGCAGAATAGGGAGGCAGAGAAAGCAGATGAATATTTTTTCTTGGCATACATTTTTTTACAGTTCTGGCGTTATGTATAGAAGCAGTAGCCTGTTGTAAAATCCGCGGTCCAAAAATGTCATTTAGTTTAGCAAAAGCCAAATTAAGCACAGTTTTGTAGGTTTCTCCGGTCATCCTACCGCTTAGAAATTGTAATTCTATTGTTCCATACTAAGTTACAGCCCTTTCTATTGAGAAACATCTCTTCTCAAATCATGGAAAGTAGTAGTTATATTCATTTGGTCCGTCCAGGTTAAACTTCTTCTTGTCAGTGAAAACCGAAACTTTTCAATCATTAAAGTGACGCCACATATTTGTACATTCCAAATCATATATTTTCGCAATCGAGTTTGATTCAATGATGGGTGCTTTTGCTGCAATTTATGATGGCTTTCCGTACTGTTGAGATACTTGCTTGTATGCCAGCTTCCGTTCTAATTTTGGATGCCGAAATAATTGAGTTCGACACAGTTCTGTGAACTTTTCGCGTTTCTGCCGAATTTAAAGCTGTTACAGCTTTTTCTTTGTAGTTTTGTCTATACATTTGTTGGTCTTTGACGTATATGAGCACGGGTTTCTGGTTTCGTCCAATTTCGCGGCCGATGACACGATAGGAGTAATTTAACGGCAAATACTCATCGATTTTAGATCCTTCCGCTTCACTAAGAAATTTGTTTTTACCCATTTTTTGGAATTGTAAATTAAAAATTAACAAGCTTCATCTGCGGATAGTTTAATGTGCAATTATGTCTTACTATTTGCAAGAAAGTTTTAAAATGCAAAGCAGGTACATATAAGCAAATGAAAAAAAAATAAAAAATTTTTGGAAAGTTGTTGCTAAAAAATACTGTTGCATTTTATTTTCAAACAATTTTTAATATGCTTTTGAACCCAATTGAAAAATACGCTATCCGCTGGTAGTAAATTTTTTGTTTTACCTATAAAATATCGAAATATATGGGCGCCTGCTAGATAAAAAAATTGAACAGGATTGTATGTAACGAATTCCACCAAACTTGCAACTACGGAATTTTAAACCATTTCGATCGGAATGTGTGAAATAAAAACTGATTATTTCGAAAGCACAGTGTGTCATATGTAGAGTATAATATATTATTACAAATTTATGAACATATGTATCTGTATTGTTTGCCTTGCATATACGACATGTGCCTTACGTGGATATTTTGTCGCCTTTGTTGATGATTTCCTTTAAATATTGCCGCATATTTCTAGACAATTGTCCTAGTGGTTATGCAAATAACTTGATAGTTGAGGAGTAAAAAAACGTGTATTCACTTCATTCGTCTTCAATGTGTTAATAAGATGGGCAAGATTTGAGAATAAGTTTTGTTCAGTATAAATTTTTGAATTCACATTTAACAACCCAATTACAATTAGCAATCACATAAAAAAAGGACTAAGCCAGATACCCAATTAATTTAAACATATTACTTCTTATAAATATGCCCAAAGTGAGAGGGACTCCAGAGAAAGCCAGAAAAATAAAATAGATTATATTCTGACGGCCGCAATCTGGGCAACAAAGTTGCGTTGCATACAAAATGTATGTAACCTCAATGTTGACACTGGTTGTGGTTGCGATTGTTATTCGGCTGTAAATATCTACACTTTTAGCTTTGTACATATGTTTAAAATAAGATTAGAGAATAACTAACGGTTGACTTTGAGTTTGTTGGTTTCGTTTTTTAAAAGGATTAAAAATCACATTTGTTTGCATTGCACGTAAGTATGTATGTGACCAGGCTGGAATGTAAAGCTTAATTACGATACACTACCAAAATGCATAAAATAAGTACTTATAGCCATGGTTACCCTTCGTCGACTAAAGTTGTAATTATCAAATTTTGTGGTGACCTCCGACTTCTTGCATTCCTTTTTCAAAATGATCTAATTTTGCATCTTTTTTGCTTCTTGGCGTTGCAATATTCTTTTATTCCTAAAAAAAACCTTTATATAACTACAGACGGTTAATCGGCTATTGTTTTGCACTGTGTATTGGAGTTGCCAAATGAAGTTGACTAAAAACTAATACATTTAACGAAAATGGTCTAATTAATCATAAATAGTCAAATCTTGCTATATTCTTTTTGGGTGTATTATGTAAAAAGATTTAAAGTTCAGCACAATAATAAAGTCCTGTGAAATGCTGCCACACACGAAGGAAGATTAGAGCAAACATAGGCTTGATCCATTTAATGTTGCTTCGTCTGTATCTCGTTTTGATTGATTAGTTCGTTGAAAGCAGTGTTGATGTGATGATCATTTGCAAAGATTAATAACATCCGTGCATATTTATTTAGTAGCACTGTAGTTTTGTTTATGGCTTCCTCAGGTTGCATCGCTTGTATCAAAAATACATTTGTGAAAAACTTTTTCATGGACAGGCAAATATTTTTTCAAACATTAAAATATAACTTTATAAACTCGATAAATATCTTGAAAGATCAAAAAAAAAAAGCCGAAAATGTAAATTATTAATTTTTAATTAATTATTAATTAAAAAAAAAAACGAAAATTGTGTGCGACTTTTCAGTGCATTTCTTTTTTCAAAACGAATTTTTCTTCAACTTTTGTAAAATTCTCACAAATGTTTCAATATTCATTTGAATACATATATCGTTGGTTTTCCCATCTTTTTTTTTTTTAAGTCATATTCTCATAACCGCTTGATACCTACCCCTGACAGACATATGGTTTCTGTAGCATGGTATGTATGTATATAATGGTGTTGATACTAATGGTTTGTGTTTTTGATAATAACATTGAATAATTCATACTTGAATGGCAAATGTGTCTTGGGTACACTCTATTTATGAAACAAAACTGCAAAAGTTCTGAGGCTGAAATAATAAAAAGCCTTAAGTTGTGCTACAAATGCTGTGTTTAATGACATACTACGTACATTCTCGTAGTATAGAAAGATTTAATTGACACACATGTACTATACGAAGCCATACAAGTGCTTTGGCTTTTTTCGCTTTCTTGCAGTAAATTAAATAAAATGTTGACAGGCTCTTTTACCCGTTCATACTCTTGTCTATCAACTGCATCAAAACTTCTTATGTCATAAAATTGGCACTAAAATATTTTCGTATTTCGGAACTTATTCGTTCTCGTTGTTTAATTTCAGCTTTTATTAAAAGTTGAAACATTTTGTTTGTGTTTTGAAGTATTGTACATTTGACCCAGAAGTAGAAAAGCCGTAAAATATCAACAACCACAAATAGCTTTTAATCGATTGTTATTACGATATCTTTCAGATAAATTGCAAACTGAATATGACACAATAAAATTGATATACAAAAAGTTTCACAAAATAATTTTATTGAAATTACATTTTACTTTGAATTGTAATTCCAGATAGATACCTAAATTTTTCGATTCTATGAAGTGTAATTGGTACGATTACACAATTGCAGTGCCAAGTAAATGTAAATGTTTTAGTGTAATTAGAAGATTAGTTGAGTGCAGCACTTGCAGCACAAAAAAGTTTTGCAGAGTGTAGAAATGTAATTTAAAACCAAAAAACAAAATATTTAGTTGCAAACCAAACTTTTTAATATTTTTCTCTTTGTTACAATGCAAAAAACACAAATACCTGTATATAAATTATCCAAGAATAATCCATCATTTTCTTTTTTTATTTTAACTTCCCTTTGGTGGAATACATACGAGGTGTGTGAGAAAAGTAATTATATTTAAATCAAACTACAATATGCTCTCCTTCAAAGTAGGTAGTTCATTTCTGCAGCTATACGCCGGTAAATTCGTTGTCTTGGTAGCAGTGCTGAAAGGCTCTTCAACTGCGATTGCAATTAAACATGTCGGCCACATCCTTTTGAATATTTTCCAAAAATGGCGTTCTTTTTAGACATTTTTCATTTGCAGGAAAAGCAAAAGGTCACAAGGATTGAGACTTGCTGAATAAGAGGGCTGGGGAGGAACATAAGGAATGCATTTGAGTTGAATGTGATCTCGCCCTTCTAGAAATGATTTGTGCCAACCAGAAACGTGTACTCCTGTTAAGGCATGTTCCCCATAGAGCTGAAAAGTAAACTACGTTTGTAGCTCTTTTCTGCTCACATTTTTTACATCTTTCATCAACTCGCCAACATGTAAACTGACATCTTCCCATAAGAATTATACAGGGCTGAGTGTTCAACATCTTTAACCCTTTAACTGTTAATTTTGTTTCGAAAAACTTTTTCTGCCTGCTTAAATTTTCCAGCGAAGACGAGTATACTCGATATAAACAGAGTAAAATGTTTCTGCCTATAAGAGTATGCAATTATAATTGTGAATTAAAATAAATAAGGTTGCCAGACTAACGAATATTCTAAAATGTACATTTTTTAAAAGATATTTAATTGCCCTTTTTTAAGGGAAAAATTACAGTTGTTTTATTTAATAATAATAATAGGAATGCGACTTTTTTAACTTCACGACGAGTATACTCGACATTAGCAGTTAAAGGGTTAAACGATCCTATCTCAAATTTTTTTTTCACTCAACATCTTTTCAAAATGTTAGTGTCATCAGCAGATGACGTTAAATTAAAAAATCTAAATTTTAATTTAAATCGTCTTAAAAAATAAAATTTTAAATTTTTATGGATGCTGTATGGTCTAATGCTAAAGAGAACATGCTGTTAGACCTTCGGTGAAAAAAATCAAGGTATTAGGGGCCGAAGAAAATTCATATCTTTTTCAGAAAATAACACCAAGAAGGTAGCTTCTGTTGTAAATTATTTTTTTTTTTAAAATAAAATTTTAAATTAAAAACAAACTGCACAGTGGGGCTATTTACCCAGAAAATGGCAATGCTTGAAACTAAAAAAGGTTTGAAAAAAAATCAACAGATGTATTTCTGTCGTCTGGATGCGGGCGTGATTCAGACTCTTCCACGCAAGAGATGTTTTAAAAAATTCCAGATATTGTACGTATGTCCTTACAAATGTCCAAAGAGCTGGGGAATTTTTCTGCATATTGTAGTAATGCACCATTGCTCTTCCTCTTCGAGAGCAATAATTAATCCAATTAAAGTGGAGTTTTCAAGCTCAATTGCTTGTATTTTTTTTTTTTTTTTGTTTTCTTTAAACGCGTGAAAATGAATTTTATGAAAGATTAAACATGTTGCAAATGTAAACAAGTGTTTTACATTTTCAACATCTTCCATGTGTTTCTTTAAGACTTCTATAAAGCTCCCAACCCAACTCGCCCTTATGTCAACATAAGCTGATCTTCCATATAACCACAGATTCACTTCAAAATGTAAATAAATGTCTTAGATAATAAATAAAATAATAATAGGAAATTAATGTATGCGATTAGTAGTTTCAGGTTCATGGACATGCATAAATGATCTATTTATTACAACACACTGCTTGTGTATAAATTGTGTAAGTTTTTTTAATTCGCAGCTGCATTGTAATTTTTCCATAGGGAGAATTTTTTTTAAATTAAGTATCGTAGCTATTTGCTTACGTTGAACACGACATCGTGTTTGAAATTCTAAAAACAAATCGCTCAAACAATTTTCGCGGTTTCTAAAAGTGAATTCTATATTTTATTTATTAAATTTGTTTGGTTTTGAAGGGTCCGGTCGAAAATATTTGTCACTTATTGGAATGCCTTGTTTACAAAGAAGATATGAGATGCAACATAATAAACTGTGGGGTATAAATTATTCGTCTTTACCTGTTGTGGCAGCATTTGAATATTTATTTACCTTGTCATACGCAATTATGTTCTTTATTTTCCCCTAGTTTTCACAGCTTTACTAAAGCAAAACAAATTTGAATTCTTCCAGTGGGTTTTTATTTATTCGTATACAAGCTGCTGCCATCAGCAGCGGTGAATAAGAAGTACTTAAGGACACATTCACTCATCGAGTCATTCACTTGTACTTTTATTTTTGCAAGGGTTTTTGTATTTATCCTGTGGTACACATGTCACGTCATCCTTGAACCGTGTTGCTTGCTTTTGAATACGTTTCATCCTTTGATATTTTTCTAAGTTTTCCTCTTTCTTTAGATTTCTGCAGACATACATTATCGGGGTTGCTGCGCTACCGCTATCATCAGTTAAGGATAAAACATTATATTATTAAGAGGAGAAAAACCTTGTAACCTGCCTAAGGCCTGCTATGCGCAAAAGTATTGAGAATTTAAGCCAATAGTCAAATCCGTATCGAATTCGATGAGTTTCACTATTGTAGTTCCTTCGCTATAGAAGAATTATTAGTTACTTATCTGTCATCTCAAATTCGTCCAGTAGTTTGACTGAGTATACGACTGATTTTGAAAACAACCCCCACCAAATTTGAATACAGCCAATTTTCTGATAAAGGGAAATTGATATTTACTCTTTTTACTCTATGTAGGGTACTACCACACTATCGGCTTCTATGTCTTCAAAACCTTTCGTGAGTCCGGAGTTGGTGTTCTAAATGTCCTACAATAAATTTGAACGCGCTTTTACTACTGCAGTTCTTGAGATAAAAGGGAAATTAGTGAGTACTTTGAATGGGGGGTATATATATGCCCCGCAACAATTCCTTTCAAATTATTTTTTCGAGAACGCACTTGGTTTTAAAAATAAACCACATAAAATTTGAAGGCTCACATTTGAAGTTCTTCAGATATAGAGCGAATTATTATTTACTTTGTATGGTAGGGGGCTTCCGTCAGCCCGCTTCTATACTTTTGGGATTTTTGCTCAAAATGCACTAGGAAATTTAAAGACTTTAAGATTTAAGATTTTGCGGTTCTTCAAATATTGAATAATTTTAATTTTGTCTGTATTGTCCTTATGTTTCTACCCTCTCCTATATCTTCAGAATGTTTTCTGAGTACGCACTTGACGCTCAAAACAGCCCACACCAAACTTAAAGACTCTCACTGTTGTAGTTTTTGAGATAAAGGAAAATTATAAATTACCCTTTTGCCCGCTCCTATTCCTACGAGATTTTTTTCCGAGAAAGCACCCGTAGAGAATTTGAAAGCTAGCACTCCTGCAGTTCCTCCAGTATTGTAAAATTAACAAATCGGTTCTAAAATCTCACAACGATCATCGGCAAACAAAATTATTTCGTTAATATTTTCACGAAATATAAGTATTTCACACGAAAATAAAATTTTTTTCCTTCAATTATAAATTCCGCTGAAAAAAGGAAGAGGGGAAAAATAAAAATTTCAAATTTTTTCGAAAGTAAAATTTATTTAATTTCTTGAACAAAGAGGTAAATTAAAATACATAGAGAATTTTTTTTATTGTTTAAAAATGTTCTTAATCCTTTTGGTGTTTTGTATCTGCTCCTTTTGATCTGTTGCTATCACTTTTATTTTTTACAACAAATCTGAAGGTGCCTACTATGCGTAGACTTCTGTCAAAAAAGTTGAAGTTGAGTATTTTCGCAGAGCAGGGTACATGCAAACACGTCTGACTCATAGAGTTGAGCAACTTTCTTCAACTCTCGGTTGATGGTTGTGCGTAAACTCTTTATTTATTACTCCGCTTAAAATTAATTGAACAAAGTCTAAAAGTCAATAAAATCTTGAAGCAACCTTATTTCGTTGAAGCGCTGAAAAAACAAGAAACGCATTGATGCGTGATATGTATCTTCACCTTAATTATCTTTGCTGAACTTGAAGTACGTCTAATTTGGGTAAACTGATCAGTTTAGGACGAGTTTACGCCGGTAGCACATGTGCAACTGTCATATTCGTTGGCGGCGTATTTCCACAATCTCTTTGGGCTCCTTTAGTTAGTAGCTGTGGCTACAGTGGGAGAAACATGTATGTAGCCATAATTTGTGAATCGAAAAGATTTGACAGATGTCATCATTGGAACTTAAAAATTCAGGCAAAAGTTCTATGGTTTAATGGGTCGAACATTTTTATATTTGCTTTCAAAACAAATTATACAAAATTATCTCAAATGATTTTTGTTTTAATTCTGTCGTTTTTAAAAGCTGTGATGGCAACAATGTCAAATATCATACTCATGCCCCCTATAAAGCTTGTTATCAATTTTTTTTTTTTTATTTAATGCAAGTCCCCCAAGCAAAATGTTTGCCGCAAATTTCTATGTGAGTTAATAATAGAATAAATAGACAATATAACAAATTATTTTATATTGTTGTATAATGTGATGATGATGTGAAAAGCCACTTTAAACATGATTCAAGGAGGTTTCATGTGGAAACAAAGTAATACATACATATATGGATGGTCGTTATTGTGTTGAACAAAACAATAGAAATAAAAATGTCTGTCTACACTGTGTGGCACTGTGCGTCAACATTTTGTTACATTCATTATGTATTATTAAAAATAAAATGATTAATTTGTATGACAAGAGCATCTCACAATATACAGTAGTTCGCAAATATTTAGGAGACATAAAAAACCACATGTTTTCAGAAAATCTTTTTGGTGATTCCAGAATTCTACAACTTTTTTATGTTTCACATAGCTCAGCAATACATTTTACATAGCTTCGATACCCTTCAAACTCCTCTTCATTGCTTAAAAATCGTTCCCCACCGACTATAGTTTTAAGTTCAGACAGAAAAAAGTAGTCCGACGGAAGGTCGCCAAGTTCTTAATCCTTCTGCTTAAATCCAAGTTTATTGGTTTGGATAAATAATTAAAACATTTAATACTCTATATCATAGCATCTGATTTCAATAACATTTAACACATCTATTTGATAATTCCCCATAACTCAACTAACTTTTTAGTATTGTTTTCCATCCCAATTTTTCTCGACTTCATTCCACAAGTTCCCCATTGTATTGAGAACAAGTGTCTGAACTGTACATACGTGTTTTGTTCCTCCAAACGCTCTACAAGGCGTAAAGAGTGTTTTGGATTATTATCGAGCATAAAGTTCCATAACAGCGGCAAATTGTAGAATTTTATTTGCTATTATTATTTTTATACTTCCCTTCGCAATTTGGGAGCTCTTAGATCATTATTTGTTATTCCAAATGTATCCAAGAGCTTGATTTCATTGTAGATTTGTCTTCCAGAGCAATCAGTCAAGTCACACATTTGTGTTGCAGCCTTGCCGACGCTTTTTAGTTAATTTTCTTTAGAACCACTTGGTGCATCGCACATATCTAATAATCAATGCTTTATACAATTTTAGGGGGGAAAAAACGCTTAAAATGCTTTTCAATTCGGAGTCTTTTATTAATAAATAAAAATAAAAAATATTTTATTTTGCGGATTCATTTCACCAAAACGTATTACCACCAAAGAATGTATTGTCTGCTTTGTTACTAATGGTGGTGGTTTCTTTGCGTTGTTTTTGTTTACCCATACTACTCAATTCGTGGAATTCGTCTTTACCGTGTTGTTGTTCTGTGTTTGTTCATTTTTCTGGAAGCTTGTCTGAGCTTATAGCTAGCTGGTGTGTTCTGTTGTTGTTACAGCGCAGCGCTGTATGTACAGTGGGTGTCAAATGTGTCTGCACTCTATTTCTGGAACTTTCTTTACAGTGAGTGCCACAAGTGTTTATAACACTTAACTCTTACAGGCTAGAATACTTGTTCGCACTTAACATCGTAACAATACTCTTAATAGTTTATGGCAACTTATGGTGTTCCAAACTACCCGTGTACCATGTTGTTTCGAAACGATAAAGCACTCAGATCGGAACAAAAACATAAATCTGAAAATAAGGCCAAGTTCCTATTAAAAAAATTTCGGCCGTTAAAAGTACGGAGGCCAAATGGGGACCAAGTTCTTCATATGTACAATACCATCCCATTTTTAGGCAACTTGCTAGCTTGGTTTTTTTAACTTTCTAATATGGGAAAGGATTATGGGGAAAATGTTACCAAACTAGCAAGTTGCCAAGAAATGGGACGGTATTGTACATATGAAGAACTAGGTCCTCATTTTGATTTCAGCACTTGTAGCGACCGAAGTTTTTGGATAGGCGAACTTTGCCTTATTTACGTTTTTGCGCGAATTAAAATTAAACTAAAACTTTTTATTGTGTATAAAGGCGTCTTTTAGAGGTAAGTTTAAAGATAATTTTTACGTGTTTGTAAAAGAAATTTAATAGCAAGGTATGTCCCTGAGTAGAGTTAAATATTCAATATTTGGCAACACTATATTAATGATAATTTGCCAGAAGTTTTGTTGTCGACAATATTTTAAAAGTGAACTTGCACTGTGCAGTGTAGCCATTAAAAAAAAATTGGTGTGTTTTTTCTACAACTCGCCTTATTTTTGTAATACTTTCAAGTAATTACTTGCATGTGGCAACTTAATAAAAACGAGGATAAAGACCTAAAACTGAAAGTTCTAGTTTGAAAGTATCGTTAGAATTACTAAAGATTGTATACATAAGACTTAAAAAGAGCATTGGATTTAATAACATGAATACCACTGTAAACCTATAAAAACATTAGCTTCTGGCATCAAATTGTATACATAGTAATTAAAATTGCTTCTGTACATTTCTATAGAAGTGTGGCATCATACTTAGCAATAATATTTTCTTCGCATTCGCCGCCTATGGCCTAAATTGCATGGTTAGTTGTGCTCAATGTGGCGGCAATATTTATATTAGCAACAGAAAGCAACAACAACCAAAATAGGGTTGATAAAGAAAAATAAATGTCATTGGGGTTTATTAAAAAAATTGAAATGCTCACTTCAAAAAAAAAAAAAAAATGCTGAAAGGAGGTTGGTCGAAGAAAGGAAATGTATTCATTCGCTTTATTCAATGTTGTTTACGATAATAGAAAATAGGTAGACAGAAGATAAGACCCAAATCTGTTTGAAATATTTTTGTGGGAAAAGTATAAGCTTTGAATAATTTCTCTAAAAAGAAATATGAATTATTTGCATAAACTTACGCCTTATAGTAGTTGCCCTTAAGTAATAAAGTGGCTGAAAGTAAGGGAAATTAAAAGAAAGCAAATATAAAGTTTAGCATACTTTTAGGCCCAATTTTAATGTTAATATTAACTGCTCTATGTGGAAAGGTAATCATACTACATGATTGCCTCAAAATTATTATTTTTAATTATGAATGTATTCGAACAAATTAATAATCTAATACATACTATATATCGATGAACTCAAATTGATATGAAAATACAAGATAATTGCTTTGAAAAATTTTTGATTTAAAGTGCAATTCATTTATTGTAAAAAAGCTAAAACCATTTGTTCGGAAATTGTTATCTAGAAAGTGTAAATTATATAAATCATAGGCAAATAAATATTTTTTGAATATGACCAACAATTTGGGAGTTATAAGTCCAGAAAAAATTAAAAAAAAATCATTTATTTTTAAATTTAATGAAATGTAAATAAAGTATTTTTTTAATTTTCTTGCTTTATAATTTCGAAGTGGTTCGTTCGTCTTACGTAAAAAAAATTATTTATATTGTCAGCTTTAGCTTTAATATCATCTGGATCTGACAATTTTTGCTGTACAGTAATCTGAGAACAGTCTGAACTGACAACTTTCTGTCTGCAAATGTTGCCAGATAATGCTAAAGTCAGGCAATTGTCTGACAATGAAATTACAAGTTTTTATTACAATTTTCTTGCAACCGTATGAAATAACAATATACGTAGAGGTGTCAATTTTTCATTGCCAGTCCAAGGCCACATCTCAGATCTGACACTCCTCCGAATTTATTTAAAAAAAAAACAATTATTTCTGTTCGAAAAATTAAATGTTAATTCTGCACCAAAAAAAATAAAATAATAATAAAATCTAGTTTAGGGAGCAGCTCCAAAAGAAAAAAATTTCCCTAGGGGGTATAAAAAGCAATTTTTAGAAGAAAATATAAAGTAAAGATTACGTGTTTTTAAGTCTTTATTGTTTTTCCGAACTACAAATATTATTAATTGCTAAGTAATTTCAATGTTTAGGCATGAGTTCGTTTTTAAATAATTCTCTTTCTGAATAGAAAAAAAAAACGAACTCATGCCTAAACATTGAAATTACTTAACAATTAATAATAATTGTAGTTCGGTAAAACAATAAAGACTTACTAATCGCTGGGCACGGCGAGAAATTTATATACATAATAATATATAAAAATGTTTCCTTCATCATAATTAATTGGATACTAAAATAGATCCAGGATGAAACTGGAAAAATACATACAATGCTTTCATTGCCAACCAATGGTTGGCTAAAAGCAAAATTGCATATGGTAACCTAGATTTCAATAACAGAAAAGTTAGAGTGTTGTAAAACTTCATTCTCAACCAAGGAAAAAAGACTATAATATGGAAAATTCAAAATTGAGAAATTGCTCGTACTCGTATTCCATTTGTCTTAAATGTTGATATAAATAGAAGTTCTTTAGACACACAATTTGTAGATAAGACACGAAGAATGTTGATGACGTGCGTAGCGGCATAGCAAATGCATTCCATTCAGCTAGATGTCTAATAGAATTAAAAAAAACTTTTACTGTTTTCAAAAAAGGTTGTCCATATTAAATAAATAATTCTCTTTCTGAATAGAAAGAAAAAACGAACTCATGCCTAAACATTGAAATTACTTAACAATTACGTGTTTTTATTTACAATATATGATATTTCGAGTATTTTGAAACGAAATGAGAGAAAATTGGTATCCTATGAAAGGTAATCATAATTTCTACCAGCTGACAAATATTGGAGAAAAAATCTACCCCTTTGAAAATTCAGCGATTTTGTGAAAAAAATTTCATTCTGTTGTGTTAATTAAAAATGTAACTTTCGTTTTTGTATGAAAATATTGTGTTCATTTGGTTTTTGTTCGCAAATAGCGACGCAGTCGAAATTTTAATTCAAAATGTTACTTTCGTTTTCGTATTAAAGAGTTCCTAAGAATAGCAAAATATTTTTGGTTAAAATAATAAAAATGAAAGGTTCACAAAGGGTTAATTTCTTGTCGAGTTACCGAGTTATGATACCCATTTTGTCTCATTCCAACTCGAAATACAGCAAAATACATATGAAAACTTTGGGGTTCTGTAACTCCGAAAATAAGGGTTGATGCCGGGTTGTTAATTTGACATTTTCTTCTTCATTTTAGTTCCGCTTTTTAAAAAGTAATAGTTGTTACCGTCCGTTTTCTTTGTCAATATCCTGTGAAAATTATAATGAAATTAGTAGTAACAATCAAATTAACATATTTTATGTTTCTAGGGTAATATTAAATAGCTTGTGATATATGTACGAGTATGTAGTATGTATAACAATCTAATTTATTGTTATAACATTTACACAAATATTGGCTGCAGTCAGACAAGGCTGGGCTATCATTCGGTGGTATGGGTAGACGTATTTACAAAAAAAAATGCGATTGGTGGTATATTAAACAAAGAACATCGTATTGAAAAAATGACATATTGACAAACTGAAAAGCAAGCATAATTGCCTGAATACAACAGAGCGCCACAAGTAGAACAACTCTTGTATTCAATTTTCCACTCAACAACCTCCTTTTTTATTTAGTAAAGTAGTTTTTCTTTTGTGTCTTGTTTTACTCAGCTTTTTTGTTTTAATATTATTTAATACCTTAGAAAACCCCATCTAAAGCGATTACGTTCGTAACATTTTGGGCCAATGCGTAATTTAATTCTACAAACACATACACATAGCAAGCTAAATTCTAATAGTTTTAAATAAAAATACCATGTAGTATTAAATGTTAGGTGCATAACAAAACAGTCCGAACTCGCACAAATTAGTCCATAAGCATTCCAGATAACAATTTTTGTGCAATTGTGACTGAAAATTAGAGAGTAAAATTTTTTATTTCCTGTATAAAATTGAACGAACTTTTTCTTTGGGTAAGTTTGGACTAAAATTAAATTATCAGCTGTTTTGTGTTTCTATTTAAAAATCAAAAAAAATTTTAAATAAAAAAGAAAGGTTTAATTTAAAATTGATTAATAAAACAAAATGCAATCAATCAATTTATTTTCATTCCCTTTTTACAGCTGTTGCCAATGATGCAAATGGTTTGCTTTTGAAATATTATGATGCATTTTAAGCGTCTAAAATCACTAAAATAAAATTTATTTGAGAAATTAAGCAGCATTAGTATTTCAAGATTTTCAATTGTGTTTTTTGCGTTGCAGCAATTTTGGGCAACTTTGTCACATTCAGAGAGTAATTTTCTTTTTACTCTCTCTCTCAATAGTCCTGATTGTTTCGTTATGCACCTGGAACAGACCTATTATACTACATCTGACAGCGCTATCATCTCACCCTTTTAGTGTAATCTGTATATTTTTAGTGTAACTATAATTAGAATACTTGTTGGTAATACAAATATTCTACAGTGTGTTGAAATGGAAATTTGAATTACTCGTAAATTTTAAAAGAAAGAATTCAAAACTGAAAAGAGATTCCTTATATGTTTCAAAAACTTTAAGACAACGGCATCTAAATCACGATAAATTTTAAGATAAGTTGTAATATAATTTTGTATTTTTTCCCTTGATTTCTAAGACTTGACTTTAAGTTTTGTAATAACGAAAATTGTAATTTAAAACACAAAGGTTTTATTTTTGCATCGATGTTAATTGTTTCTTCTTGCTTCTATGTAAGTCGAATTACAGGTAACACGCTGCTAACGCCAACGTTTTAAATAGTTCTTAAAACACGTCTAAGGATGAATTTTAGCGCCTGTGTCAAATTTTCTCTCCGTCTGGTAGAAATTGTAAGTTTGGGAAACGAAACATTGTTAAACTATGATATATTTGTTGCATAGTGTGTCTGCGCACCGATATTCGTGGAATATTTGACACAAAATGGGCTTTCTATGCCAATGTGTATCGTAATGCGAAACTCATTAGTTTTCCACAGGTAAAAAATTCCATTTCGAACACTTTAGCGCACGAGATAACTAGATGCTTTAATAAATTAAAAAAGTCATACATTTTCCGCTCTTAACTTCCTAATTTAACACTACAATTGTTTTATCGTTTGCACGTTTTTCATAAGCACCCTATTGCTAATTTATTTTTTTTTTTTGCAATGTAGATTGAGATAGTATAAATTTAAATAATTATAAAACAAATCACAAACGCCAACAATAAACGTTAATGTGAATCATAGCAGATTTCTTTAATGGAAAATTCAAGTAAAATTATATGCAAATCGTGACAAGTTTTTAATAAAAACAAATTTTAATTAATAATAGCAAAGAGGTGAAATAAATTCTAAGACATAAAATTTGATTTTATTTCTATAATTCATTTTTTTACTTGTCTTTTTTAGGGTGGCTATCCAGCACGTTTAAAAAAAGTTCTCATTGTAACGGCGCCATTGTGGTTTAAAGCTCCATTCAAAATACTGCGTTTGTTTGTGAGAGAAAAGTTACGCGAACGCGTTTTTACAGTGTCAGTGCCTACGCTTAGTTTACACGTGCCTCGTAAAGCATTGCCCATACATCTCGGTGGTACATTAAAAATTGAACACAACTCATGGTTACTGCTCTGCCGAAAATCGATGACGAATCGTGAAGACGAACTGCTCGCCAATATTGGTGGTTTGTCAACAACAGCCATAACGAATCAAACAAATTTAATTGTCTCGCAAACAGCTAACAATCAACAACAGCACATTACACAATCATCCGCCGGAGTGGTGACAAACGGTGATTGTCAACGATTTCTGGCGGAACCAAATGAAAATATTCAAACAAACACTATAATTACAACAACGTCTCCCCTTACAAACGGTCATCATACACTAGTGCCAATAGCCAATACATTAAATAACATTGTAGGTTCCATCGCCAGCGCCAACAAAGCCTCAATTGTCGGCAACACATCGCCCATAGACACCGTTAAATTGATTAATCTAACAAACGGTGTAACAACGCCAAACGGTGATACCGTCTCAACACTAATAAACGGTGTTGGTGGCGTTTGTGCGACAACAGCAACAACAACAACACCAGTGGTTGTAGGTGGAAGTGGTGGTTGTCAAACGGGTCTCGCTGATTTTTGGACAGAGAACCCACCAAGTAGTGCCTCGTCGGGTTTTAGTGATGACGACAGTCTGGCTGGCCAAGAAGGTGATCCGAAAACAATTGAACAAATTGTTCAAATGGTTAAAACATTGGGACGTCAAGGACTTGTGAAGGAATATGCCGAAATACGTAGTCGAGCTCCCGATGGCACATTCTTGCATGCAAGGTAAACACCAATTCTTTAATGCTTTTTTTTATGATTAAAAGTGTATTTTTATTATGTTATAGAATGCGCAATAATTTAACCAAAAATCGTTACACAGATGTCCTTTGCTATGATCACAGTCGAGTAGTGTTATCTCGTGTCGATAGTGATGAATTATCCGACTACATTAATGCCAATTTTGTGGATGGATACAAGCAGAAAAATGCATACATTTCAACACAAGGTGAGCTTCTCATTAAGATTTTTATAAAAAAAAAAAATGACATAATGATATATAAAAAATCTCGTAATGATTTCAAAAATTCGTAGGTGTCTTTATATATGCAAGAGTGATTCCATTTGGTCTTCCGCCTAAAATAATAGAAAAAACAATAATTTGTAAAAAAAGCGTTGATCTTATTTTAGTTTCTTTTTAATTTATTACAATTATAAATGTGGTATGACGTAATGCAATTGTCGTAATTGTCAATAACAGTTCTGCAAAGTAAAAGTTCTACAGTTCGACAATCGTACGAAAAAAATTCGTTACATTTTTTTTTACCGAATTTCCTGAACTTTTCAATTTGGTCGAACAAAACTTAGTTGACGGATGACAATTCACAAAACACGTACGTTTAGTCATACGACAACGGACATATGTGATAATCTCCAATATTGTAAATTATCATCAGTTGACTTATGTTATAATCCAAAAAACTTTCTTTTACGAAACATGTACCTTCACGGATGTGATTCCTCCCCAGATCAGTCTGGTGATTTGGTGGGCAAAAGTGCAATTCTGACTATGTATGGCAGGTGGCACCATCAAAAGTTCTTTATCATATTCCGGCAGCTACACCAAACAATTACTTTTTGCGGATGGATGCATTTCCCTTTGGATGATTGCATTTTTTCGAACACATTCTTCCGTTATGTGTGTTTTCTCCATGAGTATATTTTAAAGGTGCCTCGAATAATAAATTGATTTTGATACTGATGCATACTTTAATGTGTTAGAAAATATTTGCCATTGTCAAATAGAATCACCCTTTATATACATATGTACATTTATACATATGTATGTGACGGACAGTGGCTTAGAAATTTTATTTTAGCTTAAAGGTCACAACTGATATGATAGAAGTGTGGTTAAAAGTTTTAAAATACATATCGTCTTTCTACGTAAATCTCGTAAACCCCTGCTCCGAAATTGAGATTATTAGCACTTCCATTGCGTAAATAACATTTAAAGTTAAAAAGGAAGACAGAACTTTTTTAGATTGTTTATTTTTCTCGCATTTATATGCTCACATTCAAAAGACCGCGCCAAGATTGTTAAGCTGGCGCTATTGTCTTATTACTAAAATTTTTAAAAACTTGTCAAAACTGAAATCAATTGTCTTTTGTTCATTGGCATTTTTTATTGCTTTACAAACAGAGAGTATTTAACATTTTTTTTTTTATTATTTACATGAATTAAGTAACAATAAATGTTTTTATGGATTTTCCGAAAATTTTGATTTTGCAGACACTAGGTTACCGTAGAAAGGAGTCAATATGTATGCATAGACATATTTATGAGGGGGTGGAAACGATTAAAGGCTTCCTTTATAAAATTTCTTTTCAATGTGTATTTCTTGAGTTTTATTTATGGTCACATCCTCACCATATCTTTATTCCATATTTACCGGATTTGGTAGTATGTTTCGAGTAACACAAGTATGTATCACCACGGAAAGCCTACAATTATGCATCCTCAGTTACGTTGGCTCCTGCTACATAAGATTACTGTTCAGCATAAAAAAATACCCGTTTATTGCTGCTGCTTTATCAGTTTGCTTGTATTGCTGGCGTGTGTTTCCGTTATTAAAACGTATGAAGCAATTTATTGTCCAAAATCGTCGACCCGATATATCGGTTGTTTTTTTTTTTTGTGTTAATTTTGCTTAGCACAACAATTTACGTATTTTTACTAAATAAAACAACTCATTTTATTTTAATACCATAAAAACCTACTTGTAAGTTCGACTACCGAGGTCATATTATATTCATTAAAAACTGTTTACCGAATACGTTTTGTTATCAAAGGTTTAATAACCTCAAATTGTTTGTTAGCTAACGTTTTTAATGAATTGGTCTAATTCATTCATATTCATATTAAAACCCCCCTTTCAAAATTATCCTGAAATTTACAACGGCTATTTTTCCAGTTAATAAAGACAGTGTTGAAAAAGAAATTTTCGCAGTTGTTAGAGATCTTGTTCCGTGAACTGGTTTATGAAAAAATACCAGATTTTATAAAATTTTGAGTTGTGTCTGTTTTTGATTTAGGTTGCGACATGCACACTGTATACTTAAGTTCACTATGTATTATTTATGTAACATTATGTAGCAATATATCATATAGTTTTTGTATTATAAAGTTAATGAACGTCCTTGTATTTTATTTGTTCATGTGTATTCTTTAATACATGCATACACATATGTATATGTGTGTGTGTATTTTTATATTAAACTGCGGTTCTATATTGATTTATTTTGTATATTCTTTTTTGCTCTGTTATATTTCTCCAATCACAATTCCTTATGTGAACATACATCCATACATGTGAATAAATGTGCTATGACTACAGCTGTTGGACATGGTGCCATGTTGTCCTCTTTGCTTTTATTATTAAATGAAGTCTTATAAGTGATTTCTAAATAGTAGCGGTTTTTATATGTACTTACCTTCATACATAAATACATACATATACTCGTATTTATACACATTCATGCATTTATTAACACGCAATATTGTACTCATTCGTATTTGAACAACTTAAGAATAGATTTTAGAATTGAAACTTTTGTCTTATCTAGGGCATGGTGTATAGTTACCTTGAAAAAATGTGTCTATGCTTTATAAAATATTTGCTTTTTATAAGAGCATAAGAGAAATAATAGTTTCACTGGAATTTTATTTATGGCAACTCGAAAATTTTATCATTATTACGGCTTAGCACTAGTTAGACTTGCATTGATAGCCCTGCCCCTGATACCTACCGCTATAGACAGAGGTACCTTCACGATGCCAGGTAGGACGGTCGGGCGGCTTGCGTTTTCTCAGTTGTCCTTTTGCTTTGGTTTTTTGTTTTTTATATAATTTTGGTAATCTTAGTTTCCAGGAGTATGCTAGTAAAGAAAAGGATCATACATGTAGTACAGCAATAACAGCGTGCATAGACTAGGCTAAGCTTACAACCGACCCGTTCCTTCGCCATTTACCAGCCATTCAGGTTCTCCGCACTGCTACCAACAACTTAACCCTTAAAAGTGGAACTGTTTTGGTACGCGGGAGTTTGTTAGGTCTGTTGAGATGGATGATGACCATTGTAATTAAATGTATTACTGAGATCCGATGCATCCTGGGATCCACTGTTCCTCATGTGAACATTTGTACAATGTGCAACATATTGACTACAGTAGCTCCTAGTTCCCCCAGGGGAGTATGGCACGGAAAGTCACTTGATTTTTTGTTCAAAATGTATCACGAACTTGATGCACCGAGAAGGAGGCGCCATATCGTGTAGTGAGACCTTTTTTACAGGATATCCCTATCCCATTTTTTAGCGTGTCCTTTCACCTCTATAAACCGCGGGCTTCTGAGCTTTGCCAAATTGCTACGAGCATTTGCACAATTCATGTCTACTCCTCCCACCATTTGCTAGATATGTATCGAAGGATTGGACATGTACTCTCCTACCTGCCTCCTAGAGACAGATAAACAACTCCACACGAGAAAATCTTATCACAATAAAATGAAAATATTGTTTATTGCCCGATGATTCTACACAATATGGAGTACCGAGATGTGGATAAAAATAAAACACTTTTCTTGAAAGACCTTCAAGCTTGAAAACTTTAATAATTTGAATAAGAATTAGTTTCATACAAGAATCAGTTAATTAAAGTATTTATCCAAGAGAACTTGATAATTTGCCTAATTGATCGTCACATTTCTTATTTCAGGCCCACTACCAAAGACATCCCAAGATTTTTGGCGTATGATCTGGGAACAACATTGTTTAGTTATAGTTATGACAACACGCGTTATGGAACGTGGTCGTGTTAAATGCGGTCAATATTGGGAACCACTAGAAAATAGTTCTTTAGAATTTGGCAACTTCTATGTGCGAACACTTAGTATAGAAACTAATGAAGATTATACTGTAGCCTCATTAGAATTGAGAAATACAAAGGTGAGTGGTAACATTAATACATTCAATTTTATTAAAATAATACGTAAAAATTTTGTTTTACAATCTTTTCAGACTGATGAAGTAAGAAATGTATCACATTGGCAATTTACGAGCTGGCCGGACTATGGTGTACCCAGTTCTGCTATGGCAATGATCACCTTCCTACAAAAGGTGCGCGAAAAGCAAATACAAATGGTAGAAGCATTAGGTGATACATGGGCTGGACATCCAAGAGGACCACCAATTGTAGTACATTGTAGTGCCGGTATTGGAAGAACAGGTAAATATGTAAACATGTTACGATAAACCAAATAAGTCGATGCTCTGCTGTCAAGCAACAGGGAGAAAAATGCAGAAAACGAAATTGTTTACTGCAACAGGTTAAATCCCATATCTTATAGACCAACAAAGCTTATATCAGTTGCAAAATATATTCACGTTATCCATGAGCTGTTTCTGAGCTTACGAAATAAACTCGGATGTTATTAGAATTAGATCCCTTAAACCAGCTCGTATTTCTTACATTATAATGCACTGAAAACAGCTGAGTGTTTCTGTTTAGACCACCCTTTAAATTTTTACTCCTATTTTTTAGACAAAACGTTATAAGAAAGTCGCTGCAAATAACCTTAAGAGTGCGAAATTCTAATATGGAAGTAGTGGAAATAGAAAGCATCTGAATTAAACTATGGATCAAAAAATTAATGTAGATTTCCTTCGAAGTGATTTACAGATTTCTCTGAAATCGTAGAAAAGTTATATGTTCCATTTCTAGATAACTATAAAATGTGCACTTCTACTAATTAAAGCAACATACTTCTTAGGGCTCTAAATAATTAAATTAATTAAATTAAACCTAAATAATTAATATACTTTTAATTCAAACCTTGATTTTAATCGATTTTTAGGTACTTTTATAACCTTGGACATTTGCATATCTCGTTTAGAAGATGTGGGTACAGCAGATATACGTGGCACGGTAGAAAAAATACGTGCACAACGTGCGTATTCGATACAAATGCCCGATCAATATGTTTTCTGTCATTTGGCCTTGATTGAATATGCGATATCACGAGGTATGCTCAAAGCGGTCGATCTAACGGGTTTCGAAGACCGAGAAGAGGAATCCGATTAATTAAAACACACATAAATTCAGTCAACCAGTTCAGTTTTACTATCTGATTTTACTATCTGATAATTAAAAAAACAAATGCAAGAAATATTTCTTGTTTACATAAAAGGAAAAGCCAATAATACCACACCACCAATTCTTTATAAATATTGACAATTTCTTATTATTAACTACAACATTTTTTATTTTAAATAAGAACTAGCAACCACAAAACGACAAAATTTTGTTGTTTATTTATAAATTTTAATTGTAATTAAAATAAAGAAAAACAAAATTTATTTATACTAAACCCATCATTGAATATTCAATGCAATTTTGTTACAGAAGCCAACAGTTTAATCGTTTTTATTATTTATTTAAATAAAACTGTTTGAAAAAGTAGGAAATGCCAGCCACAATGCTAATCTTATCATTTTTATATAACAAAATATAAACCCGAAATAAGTATTTGTGGACTTATTGAAACAAGTTTAAACATTTATTTAATTTTTATATAGTACATTCATTCATATATAGAAAATCATATAAAAAGTCGTCGTGTAGTTTTTTAAACTCTTTATTTCCTAATAGTTGAAGAACTTTAAGAGAAACAACATTAAATTACTTTGTTGTGGTTTTATGTTTCATTATTTTGAGTTTTAAATTACAACAATTTATTTATGAAAAAAAAAATATTTTTTAATTACAGGATAAATGTTAATATATTGCTAAATTTAAATTATAATTAAAAAAATAATAACTAGAATTACATAAAATTTAAAAAACAATATATAAATTAAGATTAATAAAAAAAATACATAAACTAAAAAAAAATAAATAGTTAAATGAAATAAAAAGTAATTTTTTGAAAACATAAAATCATGTAAATCATTTCCATAAAATATTTAAACTAAGCAATAAATTTTGCTTATGATTTTTATAATTTTTACAACATTTATAATATTGCAGGAAAATTTTAATTTAATTAAATAACGAGAAGTCAAAACTTTAAAAGAGACTTCAAACCGATGAAGTTATTTGGTCATTAAAATCGGTTCTAGAACACAATGAAAATTACTTCAGATAAGGATGGGCGAATGGGAAAATATATCGATATTTTTGTTCAAATGTTGCAAATTTAAAGAATGAATACAGATCTATACAAACATGTTACATGCAGTTTTATATAGTACTTTTTGTATAGTTTTAAATCCAAAATTAATTCAGACTTTAGAATGCTTAAAGCTAATGTAGTCATAATCACTTGTGCGTCCCCTAATATTGAGCCATATTGTGATTCTTAATTACTTTCATTGAGTTAGTACAACTTGTCCATTTATTTAATTTAGATAATACGTATCTCTCATTTACTCAAACAATGTCATAACTCAAAAACCTCATTTCGAGATAAACGCAGGTAAAGTTTTCTATTTGCTCCAACTAACTGAAAAAATAGCGGCATATTCTCTTCAAATATGGAAAGTGGATAAAATATAAAGATGAAATTTATACACAATATAAATCATGATATAACGAACAATTCTGCATCAACTCCAAAAATGCATTTTTGTGCGTTATGACGTTGTTTGAGTATGTATATTTTGTGGAACTTATTTGTCAAAACTTTTTTGTTCTATAATTTAGTTATTTTCCAATTGTGTAATATAATCGTTGCTGTTCTGTATTCCGAATCAGAGAGTTTTTATGCGGAATCGGAAAATTCCGCATGTTTTAGCTGTTCTATAATTCCACTTCCGAATAATTTTTTGCGTTTTATTTCGAGTAGAAAAACGTTAGTGGAATCAAACCGAATCATCTTTTTTTTAAATAAAATTCCCCTGAAATATTAAAACAACGATTGTGTACTATAATTTGAAATGTTTTGTTTTATTTTCCATATTATTTATATAACTCTTTAAATAAAAATTCTTTAAAATTATGAAATTAAAATTTTTCTATAAATTTTAACAAAAACACTCGTAATCAAAAAAAAGAAGTAGAAGAAGAAGCAGAACAGCAAATTTCCCATTTTTTTATTACGAGTAATATTACAATTCCACTCGAATTGTTTCCACTCTGAACACAGAAAAGCAACGAATATTTTTAATTTTCGTTCGAGCAACCAGCGAAATGCAGCAACAAGCTATTGAATACAAAAATTAGAAAACTAATAATTCTAAATGACTTAAATATGAAAACATTTCTATGTTTTCTCGGTGCTGCTGTCTTAAAAATCTGTTACAACAAAATTTTAATTCATTACGACGTCATCACTAATAGGACTGGTGGCTTCAAAACCGATGTAAGATAGCAGACGTTGATTCCGATAGTTTATAATAACCTTGGAACACAGTTTTAGAATTGTTTTTCATCATCTGTAGAAATTCTTTAAAGAGCGACTACGTCACAGTAGAATTAGTACTGAAGCTATGCATGCGTTTTAGATCTAATTGTTGTTTGAACTAGGCAAGCATCCGATACCAATATATCTAAATTCACTAGCATATCGGTATGGCCGACATTTTCGTTTGAGAGTATCGATATCGTATCGGCAAAAAGATATGTCGATGGTTCCCTAACTTATGCGGCTTTTCCTACGCGAACACAATATATAATGTTCCAAAGAACTTCTCTTTTAAACTGATTAAAATTTATTTTAAATTTTTTTTTCTAAATTATCTTCATCAGTAAGAGACAAGTTTTTGAATTTATATTAGAAATTTCATACGGTTTTTTTTAGCAAAGCTTTTGCAAGAATTTGCATGCCTAGAATTTGCATGCCAAAATGCTTTTACATACATATGCATCTACGTATGTATGTGCATTGCGTCCTCCTATTACTTATGTGAAATATAATTTTTAAATTTGAAATAAACTTAACATAAGATATTGTTTTTTAGGCGAAGGCATTTATAAAAATTCAATCCTATATTTCAAACTGTCGATTTCTATACTGAAGCTAATCTTTCTGTTTATAAAATATATTTTTTTAACATGTCTAAAAATGAATATACGTTACGATTACGTTTAATATTCAATTCCTTTTTCTTTATCTAATTAAAAATACTTAAATATGTAACATAGGGTAACAAAAATTTCCACATTTAAAAAACCTTTGTACATAACAGCCACACATTTTAAATGCAATTAAGAATTTTGTAAATTTGCATCATTTAATTCTTGTTTTGAGTACCAATTTTCCCACTCCCCGTAGAAATATGTGTACAGACATACTTACATATATATAAAATATTTATACTATAACTCAGATCATTTATATATACATATAATTCTGTTAGTAAACTTGAAAAAAATTCTAGAGCCTGCAATGCAATAAAAAAAGAGGCACACATCTTAATAAAAAAAATAATAATAAATAGATTTGAATACATGTAACATACTTTGAAAATATATTAATATTTTTGTATCGCTTGACTAAACGGAACTTAAAAAAGTAAGTAAAAGATTGCATTTAAAAATAAAAACTAAAGAAATCACTCAAAGCTATAATATAGTGAATTTTATTAAATTTGTAAAAAAAAATGCAGTAAAAGCTCTTTAACACTTATGCTGGGATTTCATATTAGTTTCAAACGTATTGGCGATTTTTGTACAAATGCATTCCATTCTACTAGTGTCTAATAAATATAAACTCTTACTGTGTATTCAATAAAAATGACCACAATAGTTAAAACAAAAACCTTTTTTTTATTCAAAAACTGGAAAAAACGAACTTGAGCAAAACTAAAAAAAAAATATATGCATTTATTAAAAAAAAGTGTTAATGTGTATGTAATAAAGGTTTTCCTAGCATTGCTTAGAACTTGTACTTTTACAAAGAGTTCTGTTTTATAAAATTTGTTATTAGAAAACAAATCCTTGTTCCATTCAATTAGAAACAAAACAAAAAACAAAATGTATATTTGTTTTTTTTATTTATTTTAAATTCATTATCAACCTGTCCATTTAATCCAGCCCAACGTTAAACAATTTTTAAAAATACTAAACAATATTCATATTAATATATAAACTAAATGAAAATGAAACGAAGTTTAATAATTGTTAATTTAACCGAATGCTATAATCAAGTCTTTTCCTATAAAAAGAAAAAAAACGAAAAACTTTATTCCAAAGATAAATAAAACGAAAAACAAAATAAATAATATGCGAAACAAGAAGACATTTTGGTGTTTTATTTTTAATGACAAAATGCGTTAAATTTCCTTCCACCTTTGACTTCAACAATGAATATCGTCAGCCAAAATCAATAAGAGATTGTGGGTATTAAAGCCAACTTTCTGGGAATATATTATATTTGTTGTTACTGCCGCCAATCCATAAGTCTAATATGTAGTGAGAAGTGGAGAAATTCGAATTGACAAAAGTTTAATTAATATTTAAATTTAACTAATAAAATAATTATTGAGCACGTGCATAGGTGTATAAACTTCATAGATACTGGTGCGCCGTGCCCCCCAAGCATGTACGACTCGCCATTTCTAGCCCATACGTAATCTTCCCCACTGTACTGCTGTGAAGTATTACTTTGTGGGGGGGTTGGTTAGCTATCATGCTAGCCACCTGTCTGCTATTATATTAGTTCGTTCTCCGCACCCGTTCGATTCGTCTTAGCTCTATCAGCACACTTGTTACTATTACAGATACCTTTCGCCAGTTTTCCTCGCTCTGCAGCGCGTGTATAATTATATTCCCCATTCTGATTCACTTATTTTCGTTTCTAACTTTTGAAAGACGTCCTCGAAAAACTTCCACACGTGGCAATAGGAAAATACTATTTGCTCAGTTTATTGGACAATCCCGAAAGTCTTGCAGTGTGTTTAGAACCGTCATCCATTTAGAATTTACAAGGAAACATTACATTATTTAATACATGTCTGTCCATTTACATAAAAGGATACTGTTCTTATATGACGAATAATTTTTGTTATAATTAGGTTCGCCCGAAAAGAATTCTGTATTCCATTTATAAACAGTCCAATTCACCGCCTGCCTTTCCATTTTTTGTTGAAATAAGAGGACTTACATACATAAATGAAAGTTATTTTTGTTTTCTAATGATGATTTTAGGTACGCAGAAATTTTAAATAATGTACCCTGGGGAGGAAATCTCTCTAAAATGTTCCAGAAAAATAACGATCGTAAAATTTATTTATTTATTATAAGTTTATTCCATTTTATTAATTGCATAATTTAATTGTAAATCAGGCTTGATTATCTTTGTAATATAGTTTAAGTGGTCTAACGAGGCCTTTGTATTACTATGAATAAATAAATTAATACAAAATATACTCCAAGGTCCTCCAAAACTTTAATGCGAAACAAATATTAACGTTTTCAATTGAACTGCCCAATAGTAACGTAGCACGTTGAAGCTGTATGGGACATTTCTGAAAAAATAATTATTAAAATTTTCGAACACCAGCTTTATGAATAGCTTGCCTTCTTTGTCTAACTTTTCTTTGCCAAATGTCTTATTAGTCATTACTCGTGCCCTATCCGATTCCGTGTTTGCTTACGCCATGTTTCTACCTATGTATGTTATAATAAATTTTGATTATAGAGACGTATCAGTTTTGCATCGAGGATGGTATGCAAAAAATATATTATTACCCAAGACCATTTGGTCCCTGTATCCTCTGAAATAAAGGGTATTGGAATAATTGGTAGGCAGAGCAGTAGCTCGAACAAATTTAGTGCACACCATCCAATGATTGTAAGACCGTAGTTCAGTTAGACATAAAGTATCACACTGTTTTGAGACTTTGTATTACTCATAGGATTTCACAAAATCAATAATGTATTAAAAAAACGTTAATCTCCCAATCATATTTAGACACCAGCATAACCATTTGTCCCATCCCTGTTTTCTCAATTACGTTTCAGTCACCAAATCTAATACCAGAGAGTTCCAACATTAATGGCTTCACTACTTTAAGAATTAAAAAAAATCTCCTACACATTTAAGTTTTAAACTTTTCCGGTCTCAACAAATTCTTTAGAAATTCGTTTTCAGAAATATCTAAAATTTCACTCAAGTTTTAAATAATTATTATGTTCCAACATACCATATTTCGTAATAGTGTCGTGGGCTAAAACCATATTTCTTATGCCTAATAATGTCAATGACGTCCTATATCAAACTTTCGTACAAATTGTAGATAGAAAATTTTCGCAATATTAAGCTTATTCGTTTATACTTTCTATTGCTTGTTTATACTATATACGGCTGTCAGTAAGTTAACTAGAATTTTGCAAAGGCTTCGGTCAAATATAATTCCAATCAACCAATTTTCTTTATGCAGTTATGTACTTGATCGATTTGTATTAAATGCGTACATATGCATGTGTATTAAATTTATTCTCTTGAAGTTTAATTGCTCTTTTAAATTTAAAAAACAAATTCATTTATAAATTCAATATAAAAAAAGTAAAAAAAACAACTTATAACTATCACTAGTTCAAGCTTTTAATTTAAACGTAAAAAACGAATTGACGAAAAGATGAATTCAGTAACTATTTTTATTACAAGTTCTTTTTATTGTATAAGTTAGTAAAACGAAAACTGAAAAAAAAATAATAGTATACCTAAGCATAAAAACTTTGCGTGTTTATCATATGAACAAATTTTTAAAAATGATAATTAATGAAAACATATATAAATTTAAAGCTATGAGGAAAAAAACGAAGGAATATGTTTATTAAATGCTTTTAATATTTTAGCGCCCCAAAAAATTCCTTGACCAATTTTTAACAATTGGTTTTGATTTAGTTTTTTCTTCACGCTCACGTTCATGCATTTGTTCTAAAAGTTTAGCTTGATTTTCGCGGAATTTCATAATAGGATCTTCAAACTGACGGTAATAATTTAAAACTTCTCGAACATCATCAACATCAGTTGTTGCAATAGCTAGAACAAAGAAAGGCGTAATTTTCTGCGTATCAAACTAAAATGTTGGATTTTCTATTAATTCGTTATACCTTTAAGAAAATTTATCAAATCAAAGAGTTGATTGTCATCATCATTGCCCTTCCAACGTGAAATGTTGAAAGTATTATCAGGATGCATTTGTGTCGCTTTCGGATCCCAATCAACAACAATAACCTAAACAAATTAAATAAAAAGTAAAAAATAAACTAAAACAGAATTTTATTTTTTACCTTTTTCAAGTCTCGATTTAAGTTATCTAAATTTTTGACATGATGGCCATCAATAAAATGAGTTGCATCACGTACCAAACGATACATAATATAACCATTAGGATCTAAAGCATCTAGGATAGGAAAAACTGTCATGCCTTGTTCAGCAGTAAAGACAACAATTTCAAAGTGTTTTGCGCATTCCTGCAAAAAAACATCTACTCCGGGACGTTTCTTAAAACGCCAACCAGTTTGATACGTCCAGTCGGGATGTACTAAAACATCTTTCATTTCCAAAACCAAAGTATAAGGTGGTTGTATATAAGGGGGTTTTAGAGGATCTGGCAAAAGCTTTTCTCTCGAGGGCTCCTGTATCATTTTCTGGTAATAATTTAAAGACTTCCACATGCGTTGCAAATATTGCTGCACAATGGGGTTTTTGCTAAATTCATCCTCTATAATTTGGCCATCAGCATCTTCTTCCGGTTTGCCAAATTCATAAACCGCCCAAAGAGCCAATGCTACACCCGTACCGCCAAAAACAGCAAAACTTTAAAGAGGAAATATATAGATATGTACATAGTATTATGCAATTTACTCTAATTTTATAAGTTGTGAAAACAATAGCTTACCCCAACTTCATTCGTTTCCAAGCTTTTTCATTTTCCTTGGATTCCTCTTCCTCCTTGCGTTTACGTTCGCGTTCTGTTTCCTCGTCAACATTCGTCGCCGTTTGAGGAAATAATTTAGACAAAATCTCGGGACTGGACGCTTTTTCTGGAAAATGATTGCATAAAATAAAATATATTTTAAGTTATTGCATTGCAGTACTTATGTTTGCTGCATCTGTGCTGTAAAGATGTTTTTTAAGTCCAGTATTCCACAGCAAAGTCTTTGCCGAATGAGTATGACTTAAGGATATAGTACTTGCTAGTGGCACTACATAGCTTACTCCACGAATTTGTTGTTTACTAACTTTGTAGCGTAAGCGAAGTTTTGCCACATCTCGAAATGCACAATAAACTAATTTTGTTAGACTACTTTGAGCCATGCCACTTCTTTTACTGCCTTAACTAATTTCTTTAGAGAAAATTCAAAAAATTTTGTAAGACGAAATAAAAACCGGTGTACAGAGTCATGCGCCGTTAGATTTAATCAGCGGCAACGCCTAACGCACAATAGTTGGGTGGCGGCTGAAAATTGGCTGCTAGCCGGCTGAAACAGTTTCGGGAAACTCATTCTCAATTGGTTTTTAGCATGGCTTGTAACGGCTATAAGATTTATTCAAAAAATTACTTTCTAAGTTTTATTTTTCGGTTAAAAGATAGCAGTTATTTTTAAGTTTGATATTTTTCTTGGAAAATAATAGTACTTTAATGACTTTAATTTTTTGCTTACAACATATGTAAACACTGGAGATAATATTGATCTTAAATCGATTAATATCAGTTTTAGAGCAGAAACTGATTTCACTACAGTGATTTAACAAAAGTGATTTTATTTTCTATATTTGTTTTATAACTTTTCATAAATCAGAAATATATGTTGTGAAAACGGCAGTAAAGATTCGGATAACAAATATTGGTTATTCTCTTAAGCCCATTTCTCTTTAAAGACTTTAATTTTTAAATGATTATTTTAGTCATTTTAATTTCAGGGTAGTTCTTAAAACTATTAAGTGTCAATTTTTAATTATACTTGCTTTCTAAAAGAAAAATCAGGCACATATTCAAGCAGTCCGTATGTCGTGACGGCCGCAGTTAGAACAGAAGAGACAGTTAAAACAAATTTATTCCAATCATCGTTTGATATACACTCTCTCGTCAAGGAAAAGTGAAGGCTCAGAAGACAATGACAATACCATAATGAACTTATGTGAAGCAACTGAGACAGAAACACGTCTCCGTTATAGAGATATAGTTAAAAAACTTGGTTACAGCAAAAAGCCGGGCTTTAGCATGTGGAAAGCAAAAAAGCCATTCAAAATGTCCTATGCCTATCAATCCCCACTAACACTTGAAAACCGCACATGGACTAAAAACTCAACTGAAAAGATGAAAGAAACAAAAGGCTTTCACACAACGTTACATAATTAGTTTCCTTATTCCAAATACTAGTGCCACTGTGTGTGGTTAAAACTATAAAATTTCGACTATCTTTATTAAAGTCGATAATTAAAAATATAGATATGAGAAAATCAAACTGACCTGATCATATTAGAGAATCAATGATTAGATACTTACCTAATTATGCTGTGAGAATTTTACTATTCGTATCTAATGCAATGTTGCGAATCGGCTTCATCCCACGCTCTTCAAAATGTCTGAAATTGTTATGATTCCTAAACCAGGAAAGGTTTTAAGTCAGATTACGTCATACAGGCCCATTAGCCTGCTGTCAATTTTATCAAAATTGTTTAAAAAATTTTGAGCAAGCCATAGTACGATTGAGCTAGTCTACAGAATTGTCACTGTTATTAGATCTGTGTTTTGAAAATAAGCAATATTGTGCAGCTTAATAAACTTAAGCTTGCAGATATTATCCCAGATATAGCAGGTAAACAACTGTTTTTTCATAAATAAATCTAGAGACTAATTATATGAGACACTAGTATCAGCCGTATTATAGGCGGAAACCCAATATATTTAAAATTATTTTTCTACAGCTTCATACATTACAAAATTACGTTACGTTTTAGATAACCACTAACGCTCCTTATTTATGTGACTGCTTATGACGTTACAGTACGATACGAATCTAAATTCACCTTGACTTATGTGTACATGCAATTCTTTTTGTTTTTCAAACTCGAGCTCGTCAACTTGAAGTTGGAACGTAACAAACAACTACAATTACAAAGGGAGAATTGCATTGTTCGGACACGAAAGCAATTTCAAAACAGATTTTCAAAATATGAAACAAAATTTACATATGTGGGCCCAGCCAACATAATTCGTTTATATAGTATCCCTGTTATTGAAATGCAACACTGTGTGAAGAAAAATACTATTCTCAATTATACTTTTGTTTTGCAAAAATTGTGAATTGTTAAAAAAAAGAATTTAAAAAATTTTGTTTTTAAATATGACTCGTAAGGAGGTTGAGTTTGTAATTTGTAGAGCTTGTGTTGGTGAATGTAAGGAATATAAGTCTTTATATAAACAAGGATTATTAATGGGACAGGTAACAACGTTGGCGTCGTTGTTGGCATTTTGTACAAGTGTAGAATTTGATGCAGATGAAAGTAAGTCCTTACCCTCTTATATATGTACAAATTGTGTCCGAGACGTGGTGAAGTTTTACATCTTCAAGAAAAAGGTGTTGCATGCTAATGAAATATTGATTGGCCACTCGGGCGAGAATGAAGCGCTTAATGAGGAGGAAAAACAAACCAAAGAAGACGTTATACTCATAAATGAGGATGAAGCGGATTTACAAGAGTTAGCGGAAGCTGCTCAAATGAAGAGGGAACAATTACAACAAGAAATTTATAATGCCAACGAAAATGATAATGGATTAGAATACCTACAATTAACTGTATTGGATAACGATAGTGAAACTGAGATTCAACATGATATTGGTGATAACGATCAACAAGAGACTGAAAAAATAGAAATGGAATATATTGACCAGGATGTAGCGGAAACAACAGAAATCTATCATACTACAATAATTACTGACGACGTCCAACATTTAGATGACACGGAAGAAATAGAACAAGATCAACAGCACCAACATAGAGAAGATATTGAGGAGGAAGATGACAAAGTTGAATATGAAATCCAAGTAAATGATATGGAAGAAGACTATACAGAACTGGTAACGGATAGTCAGGACGGAATGTCCCAACAAAACTTAGAACACCAAATGGATGATACAACAATTTCTGGAACGGAAAATAGTTTGTTAAATTCTATAAATCCCAAAAGGAGGAGAATAACTTCCAATAGTAAACCTGCAAATCCAGATTACCAGTGCAAGGTAAAACAAAAACACAAATATTAATGGCATAGAATAAAATATTTTATTTTTAGGTTTGTGGAAAACAGTTGAGCAATTCAAGTTCATTTAAATATCACATGAAATTGCATTCTGATGAAACGCCCTATATATGTGACGTATGTGGAGATGCGTTTAAGACACGAAATGCTTATGATGGTCATATGTCCATACATAATCCTAATAATCCAAACACTTGCAAGATTTGTGGGAAGGCATATCGTCAGGCATCTTCTCTTCGAACGCACATGTTAACTCATTCTGGAATCAAGCCTTTTACATGTGAAATTTGTGGCAAAAGTTTGACCCAAAAATCTGGATATAAAAAGCATATGCTTACACACACCGGTGAAAAACCTTATTCGTGTGACATATGCAATAAATCATTTTGCATTTCTAGTAACATGTTGGTACATCGCCGCTCTCATACGGACCATAAAAAATATCAATGTTCAGATTGTGATAAAGTTTTTCTTACATCCGAACAATTAAAACGCCATTCAGTGACACATTCTAATGAAAGACCTTTTAGTTGTGATGTTTGTGATAAACAATTTAAACGTCTGTCAACATGGCGATCTCACTTACAAACACATCAGGATACAAAATCAGAAAAAGAATACGAATTGCTATGTTCTGATGAATATGAGGAAAGTAATCAAGAAAAATCTTTAGCTGTGGAAATTTGTTAGTTCTATATTCATAGTGCACTCGCCTTCAGTTCTTTCAGAAGTGTTTATATACATTTTTTATAACAGCTAATGTTTAACTTTATGTGTATCCTTAAACGCACGGGTCAAGGATATAAAGTATCAAATGTTCTTAATTTTAGTATACATTTAAAAGATTCGATTTTAAAATAAGAGTCAAAATATTGCATTTGAGTCCGAATCCATTATTAAATTCAGCGTTATGTACATGAACTATCTTATTTAACAAGCGCAGAAAACAAAAACTATTTTGAGAATAAATTAACTTTTTATTTAACTGTTCTGGATTCATTTTCAAAAGTTATAACGCTAAAGTACATATACGATTTTCAAAAATAAAAATTATGTAAACGCAAATATATTTGAATTGATGTTACTCACCTTTTAAGTTAAAATGTCTGGTTTACATGAATTCGATTTTAAACATTATTTGTAAAAAAAATTTATAACAATAGCCCACATTTTTTTAGTTGTTTGTAAACTTATCAAACCGAAAAATTAAATAATTCAAAATAAATATCTATGGTGCTAATTGTTTTTGTGATTCACTGTGAAATTAGCAATAATGAACGAGATATTTATTTGGGCCGATTTTATTTCATGTAAATGTTTTCCGCGGCCACGACGTAGGTGATTTATATGTGAACTTTGGATTTTGGAATACTTTTAATGTTCCCTTCCAGGGCTGAAATTGTGGTGTATCATTCATATTGTGCTGGATGGCTCCAAGTTGCGTAAGGCTTGGTCTATTACTGAATGAAAACAAATGGCAAATGTTGCTGCAACAAAGTAGATAGCAATGTAAATTTGGCATAGAAGGATATTAAGAATAATAAGAAATAGTATAGGAGAAAGTACGGAGCCTTGGGGTAGGAATAAATTTAGTTTAGCGTGATTCCTGGGAAAGCTTAATTTGAAACGAGAGAAGTTCTTACCCACATCAGAAGCAATAAGTTTTGACAGTAGTCCGTTAGAAATGTTGAGAGCCACCACTTTACTTTCGCCGAAATGTTATGTAATTGAAACGACACCTTATTTCCAACAGGAAAGCGAGAGCGTCCTCTGTGGAAGCTATACTGGCCGATAACTAAATTGTTATACTCTAAATATCGCATAAGATGGAAGCCTAGAAAGTGCAGAATTGTAATTGTGTGGAAATTGCAACGGTTGTTGGCCTCACCCTTTTTTGGGATTGGCGTTATATTAGCACCCTTCCAACACATTGGAACTTTGTAGTTTGTTAAAAAGCTTATCTAATAGACGTGTTAATGTCAAAGAGCACTGCTTAAAGTCCATTGCAGGAATCCCGTCCGGCCCGAGAGGGCTTATTTTCGTTGAGTTTTGCTAGAACCATTTCGACTGCACGCGCTCGGAGGAATATAATTGGCATAGTTACTAATACTCTGCCGATTACGGGCAGTTGTTGATTGCCTTGCGGCAAGTAAAATCTACTGGCAAATAATTCGGGAGCTCTGCAAACCCCACTTGTACTTACACGTGCATGTGAGCTGTCAAAGGATAAAAACTTATTCCAAGTATTTACTGATTTGTGATAACAACAAAATCGAGTAATAACTCGTAGTTGTTATACTCGGTTGTGTTCGCTTCAAAATCACGAGGTTTATCTGAAAGAAATAGCCACATAAAGTTTAAGATTTGCTATTTGTTTTCGATAAACTTAGTAAATTTTCAACGCTGTCTATGGTGTTCGCTTCTAACAAATACAATTTCGTTCGTCGCGTTTATTCGAACCCACATATCGCTCATTTACTCAAACAAGGTCATAACACAAAAAATTACTTTTTGGAGTTAATGATACAGGGTGGTTGGTAAAGTCATGCTTTATATTCCGTAAAAATTTCATATTTTTATCTTTTCTATTTTCTACGGTTGAATAGATTAAGCCGTTATTTTTTGTATATATATTGAATTTCTCCATTGGCCAATAAACACCGGAGTTCCTACAGAGATTAGCCTCTCCACCTTTTGAGAGCTTCATTGTCCATCCCTTTTGGAATTTCCTGGTCCAACGCCTTAGAAGTACCTTTAAAGATTGACCCGTCCATCCCTCGAGAGGCAACCTTGTCTATCTCTTTCAGATTCGTCACATGGCCCACTAAAACCGTAATTTCTTCAGAGATTAACCTCTCCGCCCCTTGCGACGCTTCTTGATTCATTCCTATAATGAAGAAATATGTCCACTCACACAGAGCACCATATGCACGAGTAAGTCTGTATTAAAACTGAAGATCGACTGGTATCCAGAGCTCGCTTACTAGAAACCAAGCACACTCTTTGCCACGCATCCCTGGCGTATGCTGTTCCACCGTACATTAGGAATTTCTTATAAGAGAGTGTTAACTTCTCTGCGCTCGACGTATTTAGCCATACTCCTAGCAGATACAGAAACCTGTTACCAGTCATTTAAATGACATTGTATTTCAAATATCATTTAACTAACTTTACTTTTGAAACCGAAAAATGAATAATCCCAAACAATATCTAATTATGCCCGAGTTTCGCATTTCAGTTACTGCTATAAAATATGTACATATGAATTAATAATTATATGCATATCTGTTGAAATCAGGGATCGAATTAATGATTTTTTTTTTGCTAAATTAATCGATTTTATTTTTTTCGAATAATTGCAAATAATAATTTATCGATTTAATTAATGACATGAGTCAGTTTAATTCTATTATATTCTGTAATAGTATTAGGTGCCCAAATTATGTAAAAAAATATTTGGTACATATTTTTTCATCAAATATTTGTTGCGTGTGATTGTAGCTAACATTTCGCTTTCAGTATCGTTCCACTATTGGTATTAGTTATTCAAAACGAGTTAACGATATCAAGTGTGCCGGCTTTTTCTTTATTACTCTTTATTATTTCACGAACGAATATTTATTTCTCCGAACTACTTTCGCTATATTCGAATAAGAATTTCATATATGCAGCAAACATACATACATATATTCTGGTGTGTATTACATAATATTAAATTTATTATATTTATAAGCGTAACATTTTAGCAATAAAGTGTTAAAAAAAATATTGTTATTTGTTTTAATAAGTTAAAACTTTAAGCCAAATAAAGTTAGCAAAAGAAACAACAATTTATCGACTGAAAAAATTAAATACATATAAGGGATGGCAGTTATGAGAAATGTTTGCATATTTAACACACGGAGCAAGAACCAGATGTTGAACCGTGATACTTGGCAACTGGATAGGTACGAGATTGACGACAAGAAACCAAAGCATCGCCCGAAGTACCGTGGGGGCATTTACAGACAGCTAAGTGTGCTTTAGGTTCGCATTCGGCTCCAGAACCGCATTTACCAATACAGGGATTGACACATTGATAATTGATGCAAGCCTTATTATCAGGACATTCACTATTGCTTAGGCATTCACCCTTAAAAGAAAAAAAAAACATGTAGGTTACATTATTTCAGCATTACATTTTTTAATCAAATTTCTTACCCGTGAACAATGAGTCAATGGATTGCCAGTATGACCGGGTAAACAATTGCAAACAGGACGTTCACGTCCAGTATTGTCATGACCAGGTACACAAATGGCGTTAGTACCACAAGGATTGGGCTCACATAAATCAGCTAAATCAAAATAAAATCCGTTATAGTAAACAGGAATATTATCTAAATTTAAAACTCGCCTTTAGTGAACGGACGACAGCGGATGAAGGGATCTCCTGTCATATCACGTGGGCAACTGCAAACTGGTGTCAAACCACGTAGATTACAATCAGCTCCAACGCCGCACGCACCATCGCAAGTGTTCTTGCAAATACCATAGAAACAAGCTGGTCTACCGGCTGGACAATCAGAATCGCCGTAGCATTCTGGACGACACTCTGTGAATGGACTACCAATATAACCCTTAGGGCATTCACATACTGCACGATGATTATTGACATTGCTGCAAGTAGCACCAGTACCGCATTGCTGGCATGCGGGCACACATTTAAAATTTTTGCACATATCGCGCGAATTGCAATCACCATCCTGCTCACATTCATGACGACAGCCACTTAAAGGATTTCCTATGTAACCATTCAAACACGAGCAAGTTGGGACTGCATTGATAATCTCGCATTTAGTATTTACGCCGCATGGGCTGGGGTGACATTGTTCCTCTAAAATATGGTAAAAAAAATTTTGGTAGATAAAAATAGAAAAAATTTATTTCATTCAGCAACACGTTTAGTGTAATACAGTGTAATGAATTTTGATCAAATTCGAAATTCATTTTGACACCTTTCCCAAAATTCGTAACTCAACATTTCTACCAGAGCATAAAATTCAAGTAATATAAATTTAGATAAGAAAATGATAAAAATTGAACAGGAATTTTAAAATATAGACAAAATGAAGATAACATTTTCGGTTTTAAATCGTTTCGCTGTCAAAATAATATTCACCATATTCTTTAAAATTCTTTAATGAATTGCATTCAATTTCTTAAAAAAAAGCCGGAAAAGTAACATAAAACATAAACAAAATTTGACGTTCAGTCCGTTCTTAAAATTTTTTTATGGATTTTACTGGATTGCGTTCATTAACTTGTTACAAACCCTGTAGTGTGTATATTTTTTAGAAGATTGTGTAAAGTTACATTTGTAAAGCAATTTAAGAGAATGAACAAAAATTACTCTCTCTAAGAGACAAGCACATGTATAAAAGCACAGGAACATAAAAAAGTAAATTTTTTACCGAGAAAAAGCCGTCGTAGAATTAAAAAGTATGTAATTATATTTATGTATGTCTTTACTTTCTTAATACGCCTTAGTTCAATAAAAACAACGTATACAAATTTATTGTAAGAAAATAAGCTGAATAATTGTTCCTAGATTATATATTAATACTTGTAATTTTTACTCTTTTTGATCATTTTCCTGCATTCTTTTTTAAATTTATTTATTTTTGTATTTTATTTTGAATTTTAATAAACACAAATTTAATTATTTTGTAGTTTTGTTGATGCAAGTAACTTTTTTTAGTTTTTAATGTTTATTTTTCAAACATTCAAATGTTTGACAATTTACCCAATCTACCCAAAGAAAAATTTCGTGCAGGCAGAAGAAGAACACAATTCTTTCAAAACTAGTCTCATTTACACAACTTTTAAGTACGGGAAAGCTGTTCGGTAAATTTGGCAAATCACGGACACCCAATGTAGAGTACGGGGACACAGCTTTTTTAAATTGAATTTTTTTACTTACTTTTTTATGTACATATATTTAAAAAAAAATCAGGTTAATAATACCCTCTCTCCCTCTCTCTCTTTCTCGTTTCAAGGTTTTTAAAGTAAACAAGGGCACGAAGATATACTATACATACATATATGTATGTATATGTTGGTGTTGGATTTATACAAATTCTACATGAGTTTAAGATGAAGGCAAACTAGTTTTTAACAAATGCAAACTTAATAAAAGCAACACAATTGACGTAGTGTGTTTGTTTATTTACAGAAATTAATTACTTATTCAAGTAGAGTGTTAGTGCGACAAATAATGACATTTCCTTAAAAGTCCACCGTGTTTATTGTTTTAAATTTGCTATCATTACATTATTTAAACATTTTAAATGTAGGTTGAAGTTATGGTGAGACAGTACATTGTTTATGTATTTTTTTTATATAAAAAAATGTATTACCTCGTTCAAGATCAAGGTTATTCCATCTTATGAAAATATAATCGGAATAAGTTACATGTAGTATGGTATGTGCATATGTGTGTCACACTCGTAATAAAGTGATACATGAAATGATGATTAAATGTTATTACCGTCCAATAAACAAATAAATATTCGGCATGGGAGTATTTTAATATTACAGTGCATAATAAATGTTATTATTATTAAGTGAGTAATTAAAACATGTGTTTGTTTTATTAATATTCTGTTTGTTTGTGAAATTTACAGTAGGTTGTTATAAATATTTTAAATAATATAACGAAATAGAAAAAAGTTAAAAACTATTAATGCCGATTTAATTTCTTTAATCAAGAAAAAGTTTTTAAAGTAATTTTAATTTATTTTATTATCAAGTATGTGATAGAAATCGAACGATTTTAAAACGAATCTTTTTAAAGGTGTGTGATGAATTTCGGTCGATTTTGGAACCATTTTAAAATTATTGTAATTAAAGCGAAATTAATGCAAAAAAAAAATTATGAGAAACTAATAAAAGTTATTAAAAAAGACGCATTTTCGTTTTCAAAATCGATTTCAATCACAGGTATACAACATATTTTATTTAATTATTTGTTTTTTTCTATTGCGTATTCGATTTTTTTTCAAACTAATAAAACTTGTATTATAATAACATTTTTGCTATTCTTGCATAAAATAACACCTAAACCTAGAATTTTCTCTGTGATTTAATAAAAGTTTTATGTCGCAAATAACTATAAAAATGAGACTTTATGAAATACACGTATGTAAATATACATATTTACAAACCTATTAAAAGCACATACATATAAGTATTTATATGTATACAAATATTGTGTAATAATGTTTTGTTGCTGAATTTCTGTTCTTATAGGAAAGCATCAATAAGTCCCGACTGCTCAAAGCGCCCATGGATCGATAAGCTGTTATACAAATATGTGTACGTATTTTAAAGGTAATTGTAATTTTGGCAACAAAATGTAATAAATATGTATGTATTTATTAGCAAGACTACGGAAATATTTATAATTATTCTTGATCACTTCGTTATAGTTGCTTCAAAACATCATAAGTTTGTTGTTTTAAAACCGAACTTCAATATTTTTTATTATTTGAAATATACCTTTTCAACTTAAAATCGATTTGGAAATAGGTAAGGTCGGTTAAGTTGAGACAACACTCAATTTCGTGCGTAAAAACGCATAACGCATGACTACATGCTTTTTCAAACATCATTGTCGGGTCTTGAAAATATTTTCAACTACCAAATTCTAATTGAGTAAGCTAAATGGCATATGTGTGAATACTAAATTTTATAACTCAATTTAAAATTTAATTGTATCAATTAAGGCGCATGTCTTAACATAAAAAGTTGTGTTTTTTCTATAATAAACCGCTAAATAATATAATTTAGTCAATAATTATTAACATACTTATTGCTTTAACTAGTTTTTTCTTCTGCAATTAATAATTTCTCAAAATGAATTCAGAACGATACAATCGGCTAGAAAAATGTTTATAGAAATAACTCAAAAATATTTTAATAATTGAGAGTTTTTGATACAAATTTTCTAGACGATTTTATTGAGTGGGAATACCATATATAGTCTTTGTGCCTGGTTCTGTATTCCGAACGATGCACAAAAACAATTTTCAAAATTTTTACTACACTTACCAGGATCAGCTAGGCGGCAAGCAGTGAATGGATCTCCTTTAAAACCTGTCGGACAACTGCACACTGCAACGTGATTCCTTGGCTGTAAAAACAATCAAAAGTGAAAATAGTTTTTCATAGTAGAATCAAATTGCTGAGCATAATTTTGAACATATGTATGTACCTCACAATTGGCATTGTTGCCACAAGCTCCAATGCATGGATTAACACAGCGACCATTTTGGCATTGCAGATCGCTTCGGCAATCAACATTATCCAAACATTCACCTCGATTGCAGTGAGTTAAAGGATTGCCGCTGTAACCTGGAGGGCAGGAACAAACTGGTCTTCCGCCAGCTGTTTCCTGACAAACAGCATTTACGCCACAAGGATTTCCATGGCAGCCATGGATCGAAACATCATCTAAACGGATTCGATTGTTAATTTGTTTTTAAATATACGTAAATGAAATTAAATAACAACGGTTGGGAGACCATAACAATATTTAAATTAATTGGTAAACTAAATACAAATACGAGCCTGAATTTGATCAAATTGCAAAAAATACAGTGATATATTGACAGTTGGAAATTAAACACAACAATTTGTTAGCACATTAGCACATTTGTAAGTGCCTTTTCATACAGAGGGTTTTTTGGTTGCGTGTTTTCGCAATTTTGTTTTAAAGCTGCCACATAAACCCGTGCGTATCTCTGCTGATGACTGTTTTCTTTGCTACTCTCAAGACTTTTTCAGCATTTAAATATTATTATTCCTTTCCACTTTGTGAAACAGTGATGGAAGTTTTGGCATTATCGCATGTTCTGTACCACTGTGGCACCATCGCACTTTTCCTGAAATTTTTTTTTGATATACGAGTACATAGTTCTTAATATTACAAATGTAGCTTTGGTACTTTTTAAGTTATTTTAGGTACTCTTTTGATACAAACGAAATCAAAATTTTGTATCCATCACTTGTGAAATACACTCGAAAATAGGATAGAACAGAGAAAAAGTACAAAAGACCAAGAAAGTAATGTCTAGCGTGCCGTTCGCCAACAATCTCGAAAGCCGTGATTCCCCACCCTAGCAAAAAAAAACCCCTGTATGAATTGGCACTAATAAAATGTGATATACAGTATCAAAAGGTAAATATAAAAAATGCGTAAATAGTGCTCATGATTAAGAAAAAGTGTCGAAAACAAAAATTCAATTATGATTTTGAATACCACGTGTTTGTATCTGATCCCGGTAAATAAGTCTCTGCACAGTTGTGCCATCGGCACGAGTGTAATACGTACGTCCACTATATGAACATGTTAAACATGTATTACGTTTATCCACCTTCTTTTCTTTCTCCGAATCCGATGAAATCTTAATATCATCTGCATGGGCATAGGAAAATATCACCACCGCTAGACTTAACCGTAATAAAAATTGCTTGGAAACCTAAAAAAAAACAAACAAAATTTACACAAATGTTTAACTCTTCGCCAAGCAAGGTTTTATAAATGATTTAATTATTTGCAGCTTTGGAATCACTACACTGTGCTACACGAAAAATATGCTAGTGTTCTCATATAGCAATTCTGTTGCACTGCAGTCCATGGAATACGGAAATATTTGCTAGTTTTTCTCGATCACTTCGTTTATTAGGAAATGTAGTGAAATAACGGTATTTTATAGTTTAAACTTCAAAACGTTACAAGTGTGTTGTTTTGAAACTGGTCCTTAATATTTTTGCTTTGAAGGAGTTATGCCAAGTTAATGCTTGCGTGTTCTTAGTTTTTTATACACAAATTATAATTTAATATTTATCATACGCCAGCGCTGTGTAAAAAAACCAAGCTTAACTCATAAGGAATAAAAATATGTTACAACAAAACTAACCACAACTCAATCATTTTTAATAGATATTTTCTGTAATTACGTGTTTTGAAAAGCTAATATAGTATGCGTTTTTACAAAAAAATTAAAAATTATTGTATAACGATGAACATAGAGCTATCCGAAAATAATTTTAGTAGAAAGCACGTTTTTTTCAACTTAACCGACCGTAACCCAAGCAGCCATTTCCAAATCGATCTTCAAAAAATATGTGATAGTTCAAAATGAAGAAATCATATCTTTTAAAGAAATCTTATCTCTTAAATAAAATGTTGAAGATCTGATTCAAAACAACAAATTTATGACGATATCTTAAAGTTGGAACTTTAAAAATACCATTATTTAACTATATTTGCTAGTAAACGATGTAATCGAGAAAAAGTATAGGTCTTTCCATAATCTATTGGACTATATGAGAAGCCCTGCATACGAATTTCTTTTTTATTATTGTATCACTGTGTTATTAATGCAAATTTGAATTATATGGATACAAAAAGTTCTTCAAAATGTTCCATATTAAAAGTATTAATATCAAGCTGAAATGTATTCGCCTACATAGTTTAAATACATACATATCTATTTTAAACTCCAATGCTTCTTAATGTTATTTGTATTTATAATTCCAATGGATACAGCGTTTTAGCTAGATCATGACTCATTAGAGAGACGACGACAAAGTAAACTTAGTAATTTAAATAAAACTTTCTATTCTAAAAATTTATACTTATATGAAATTTAGACAAGAATCGTCAATTATAATTCAAATCTAATAAATATTTATTAAAGTTCTTAGAGAACTTTTAAGCCATAAGCAAGTACTAGTACAAGAAACTCATTTGTATTAAATAGGCGCGAATACCGGGGAAGGAAAAATTGATATTTCCTCTTACCAAAACAGTTCAAAATAAACGTTTCACCGAACTAAAAATTTGAATAATTAAGCTTCCCCTCAAACTTCACCGGCTGGTATTAAATAACAATATCCTTAACATTAGGCGTAAACGTAAAATATATCTCAAAGATAATCTAGAATCATCGGGTAGAAGTGCAATAAGGTTTCTTTTGTTCTATAAAGTAATGACAGCGGGTTTTTTTGTTTTATGATATTATTTATATCAGATTTATACACATATAAACTTCAAGCCGAATAATAAATTATTTTATTTCTTAAACTTCCACTGCAAGGATATTCTTTACTTGTGCAAATGCCTATTTTTGCCAATTTTTGTATAAAAGTGTTCTCTTAATTAAAACGTTCATCCTGAAATAGTATCCACAAACTTAAACAAATCACACAGTAAATCTTGAAAATAGGGTTAATGAACTAAATAAAAAGCTGACATGGAACTACATAACGGCCATGTGAATGAATCCTGGCCCTAGAACGTTAGTTTGCAAGTAATGTAATCTGTAAAAATATTGGATTTAAAATTGTTGAACTCAGTTTTATTTAAATGAAGATGAAAATCCCATAAAGTCTTACTCTCTGAAAAATTTTAAATGCCCATAAGTAAGATGAAAAAACTATGTAAAACCTTGTTGTTGTACCTGCTACGAGTATATTAGGACAATTCTTCAAATTTCAAAAAAAAAATTATAATGGAAAAAAATGCTACAACATTAAGAAGTAAACAGACGTAATCCATTACTTTTGATTTGTTTTGGTTTTAATTAAAAAAAAGTTTACTTTTGGAGTCTTATTATTTCTATTTAAAAAATTATTGTCAGCAAATTTTTTAATTCCAACTCATTTTTATTATAAATAATCCAATTTATTGTTGAGGGTGGATAAGCTAGTCTCTATGCGCATTTCGCTGGTTGCTTAGGCCACCTAATCAGAACACCTTTATCCACTCACTCATCAATATGATGAGGAAATGCGACGGCATTGTGCATATCAAAAAATTAGTCCTCCTTTTTGTCCCAGTACCTTAAACGGCCAACATTTTTTGGATAGAAAGGAACTTGGCCTTATCTTCTTGTCCTTATAAAAAGTTGACGACGTTTCCATTCTATATGAACAGTTCTTGACATTAAAAGTATTTTAATGTACATTTATGCACAACTACATGTGTATGTTTTTATATTACGCTTGAAACAATTTGAACGATGAAACTTCGTAGAATAACTTATGATGTAACATATGTATGTGCACATACATACATACATATTTCTGTTATGTTTCAATATACTCGTACACACATATTTGGCAAATAAATTATCTTATTAATTAACATAATTTTTTATGTGATTTCGTCATTTCTTATTTTGACTTTACGAGTTCATTCTTAGTTAATTTCTTAATTGAGAATAATTAAAATTATTTGTTTATAAAATTCATTAATTTTCAAATAGAAGATATTAAATATTTCCTGTTTCATACTGTTATTGTTTCGTTATGTACGAGTATATTTTAAAGATTAATGCACTTTATATTCATATAAAATAATGGTAGTTAGATTTGTATAACAAATTCAAACTTTTCTCTAGTGACATAAATTCGTTTATTACCCCATCACGTACTGTTGCACTTTAAAGTTCAAACATTTATTTTAAATTATAAAGCTTGTTGCACACGGAATGTATGATTTATCACTTTCATACTTTTAATCATTGAACACAAACTGCACAGTACAAAACACTTACCATTTTCTTAGCTCTAGTATTTTTTAAGTTTAATTTTTTTAAATAAAATAAATTTCGCGGCGATTCAAGCCAGTTTCGCGGTTTAACGACAAGCGCGTTAGAATAACTAATCAGTTCTATAATTGAGAAGAAGCTTTTATAACAATTTTTGATAACTTGGGAGTTTAGTTATTGCCAATTAAAATAAAAATAGTCTTTAGTATAAACCAGAACAGTCAAAGGCAGCCAGCCATTCAGCAAGCATCAATGAGGGCGACTTAAAAATCTGTTTGTTTTCATTCAGGTTTTACTTGAAAAGACTACACCAAGGCGCTTGTACAAGATTTTGGTTAATATATTTTCTTTCACTTAACTTTTGTTACTACCAGTATATTGTGATCGCGCCATTAAAAGCAAAATTATCAAGAGAAGTACATACAATGGAAAAGTTGAAATATTATTGATGCCTTTATGTGAACTTACGTTTGTGCGTGGGTTTTGCATATTAAAATTTATTTAAATAACTCAATATCAAAATGTAGTAGTAAAGTCGTGTACACAAGTTTTCGTAATTTACCATAAAAAGAAAGAAAAAGTGCCGAAAGAAGGTATTAAATGGTGGATTTGGGGGGGGGTCCTAAAAAAACTTTACGAATTTCTTGAGTATACTCGTATTGGTACCTAATTTTAGTACGCCTTAGGTTGGTTAAAATGTAGTAATTGTAACCATAATATATATGTATGTACTAAAGGTGTAGTAGTAATTATTGAGTAAAGCAAATATAGAGAGCAAAGAAACAACAATGTATAAATTACAACAGTTGAAAAGACAGTTGTCTCAAGTCAAGTCAAGGGTACAATACTGTAAACTTCATACTGCACAACAATACTTCAATTCACAAGCACTTTATAGAAAGCCCTTTTTGTCATTTTTAATGCAATAGTGAAACTTGTTTCGACATTACAATAAATAATTCCGTGCTCGGCAAATTAATAAATAATTTTGTCTGCATGTCCTGTACTCTACGTGTCTGTTTGCTAGGCCGAATCGCTTGGGTTGCTGCATGTGTTGGATCAACTGCTGCAAAGTCGGGTCCTGGAAAGAACGGTTCTCATTTCACTTGACAATCAAACGGTTATAAAACGCATGAAGCAAATGAACTAGTGCTGGAATGTGCTCTAAAACTAAACAAAACCCTGCCTGTGTGAATAGGATAACGTTGATGTGGTTTACAGAACGCATAAGCACAGCTGGGAATGAAGCAGCAGCAAACTAGCAAAATGGGAATCTGGTCGTGAATTTGTTTGGACCAGAACCAAGAGTTGCACTGGGAATGGCCTAGTGCTAGCGAAGGTCAACCAATGGATAGACTCATTAAACCTGAAAGGGAGGCTACCACATGTAGTTATGCTCGAATGCTGTTCAAAGTGACCCTCGGCAGGAAGGCCAGTAAGGTGCTCAGATATCATAGGGGTACCTTAAGCTGGATAACTGCGCTAGTCACAGGTCATGGAAACTTCAAGTATATAGATGAAAATCGATGAAGATGATACTTGCAGACTGTGACAATTAGATAAGTGGAAGAAGACCGACAGTTACCATTCGACTGTTTGAAACCACTAGTCAAAAGTAAAGGCCAGTGTTAGTTAGCACGAGGCTCAATGAATGTAAGGTAGTCGTGAATTAAAAATCGGTTGCCTGAAATCCATTTGACGACCGAAGGGGATCGAAAGGGGGTCCATAAAGTAAAGGGTATGCTTCGATATTCCCTCTTCATTAATAATAATAACGCTTTTGACAAAAGGAACAGCAATTTTATTGTTCTCATAAAATCAACAGCAATGAAAATGAGAACAGTTCAATACTACATTTAGGAAGATTAATCAAGTAAAATATCTTGTGCTTACGTCTAATTTGTGCGTGCTTTAAGTAATTACTAAACACGATTCTCTTGACCAAAACATGTTGAGGTCATTGAGTTGAAAGTTGGAGCTTTTGGTGGGTGCAACAAGACAAGTGCATATATCATAAAAGTAAAAATGTTTCATGAGCTCTACCCATATTTAATTAAAATATTTTTCCAAAGAAAAGCGGAGTGCAGTTTTCAGAAACAGAAAGTCAGAAAATGTTTTCCAATTTAACAAATTACGGTATTCTATATCTATCGAAATTTTATCAGAATTAAATCGAAAATTTCAATTGATATTGAAAGGCGTAAAACATTCATATTCATACGGCAATGCCTACAAGCCGGAAACGCAGATCGAAGTAGTGATTGAAATGTTCGGATTTGAAATTTTTGAAAAACAATTAGAAAATTGTAAACCACAAATAAAAGTGGTGCACTGTTTGCAGCAAGTTTGTATAAAATATTAGATTTTTTGATTGTTAGTTCACGCTTTAATGTCTAGATCAACATAATTTATAGACAACTGTTACATATGTATGTAAATATGTGCTTTATAAATAATTTATTTGTTTATTTTGCTAATTCTTCGGCGACTCCAGTATATCTGATGTCAGTTGCGTTATTTTAGTGACCCTCCAAAAAAAAGAGGGATGTCGTTTATGTTAAAATTGAAACGCTTGTATTTCTGCAACTATTATTGTGCGTCAAGAAAGAAGTCAATTTCGAAAAATGTGTTACTTACGTTACTTTCGAGGTTAATGGTTGATAATATAAATCTGAAAGTTATGTGGCTCTGCGACAAACACGTTTAAGGCGTAAGGTCTTGTCTAACTGTTGGGTACGGATTATGTGAAGTATAAATCTTAAAAGTATGTTTAGGCAATTACGACCATCTGAAAACTTATGTGAGATACTGTTTTTATGGTGATGAGTAATTATTGAAAGTTTTTTATGTTCTTACTTGGAAATATTAAGGATTTTTTTTATTAAAGTTTAGAAAGTTACAAAAGTTAATCAAAAACTGTGACAATAACATAAATAACTGACACAATTAAAAAAATTTTCGTCGTAAAAAAACTAAGCTTTAATAAATATGTATGTTTCACTTTAAAAAAATTGAGTGAAAATATTCAAATTGCGTAATTAACTACCAATCAGATTTACTTCAGTTTTAAATAATGCAATTTTTGCCAAGATATTAGGAATGACATAAGGTACGTTGCACTAACCAGAGCACAGTGGCGTCAGCGGTAGTAAATAGTCAATTTTCAAGCAGAACATTGAGAAAGTAATACAAGTAAGAGATCTACATATGTTCGGCTGTGCCGAAACTTATATACCCTTCACAAAAGTATGAACTACTAAATATATATAATATAAAGACTGTTGCCGGAGCAAAGGATTTAAATTATGATTTTGAAATAAAAAATTTTATTACAGAATTTCGATTTTGTGGTAAATTTAAAATTTTGGTAAAATTTTGAATTTTTTGAAATTTTTTTGTGAAATTTCGGTTTCTTTAAACTTTCGATTTTTAAGTAAATTATGAAATTTTAGATTGGTTTTCTGGTGAATATTCAAATTATGGTAAAATTTGGTTTTTTTCATTTTTAAAATTAATTGAGATTGTTGATAAAATTTATTATTTTGGTGAATTTCTGTTGTTTCTTTAGATTTTTAAACATTCGATGTTTTTAATAAAATATTAATTTTGTGTAATTTTTCGGCCAATTTAGAAAATTGTAGTGAAATTTAAATTTGTGTGGTTAATACTGAAAATTTGAAGAATTTTGGTTTTTTTTTTGAGTTTTCATTCAATTTTGTTGTTTTTCGATTTTGTGAATTTTCGAATTCGTTGTGCATTTAAAATTTGGGCAAAATTTCAAATTTTTTTTTGTAAAACTTGAGTTTTTGGAGGACTTGGGTTTTTTTAATTTGGAGGTTTTAAAAATAAATTCCATTCTGTACAGCATTTAGGTCCGTAGGTTATCTGGGGTCCTCGGGAAGATAATTTCTGTAGGAGGACTTTATAGCAGATTTGATCAGGATTCAGAATATACCCCGCAAGAATGATAATACAAAAAAAACCGTCAGAAAAAAGGCTTTTGGCTCATATTTCGTGAACTTGTTGACCTATATGGCTGATTTCAAAAAGCGAAAATTCGAGACGCTCACTGATTAAGTGGTTCAAGTTTCTAGGTTGTCTTGCGCCGACAGAAAGCTGATTTCAAGATCGGAACGACGGGCATCGATAATTGAACTTCCCTACCTAAAAGGATCCAGAATATAGATATATACTTTGTTGGGTCGGAAATGAATATTGTAGAAATTGCCTTTTTCATTTTTGTAAAGGGTATAAAACGAGATACTAAATTGTTTTTTTCAAACGTTATGTAAATTATGTTTAAATATTTTAAACGCCCAAATATTCATCGTTAAAAGCTATTTATGAATCTAGAAATGAGCAATAGAAACGTTACTTTTTATATATAAATATAATTTATATGAAATCCATTCATGCTCCTTAAATAAATTGGCTACAACGAAAAAAAGCTAAATTTACTAATGTTACAAATGTTGTCTCATAACAAGTCTGTTATTAATTAAAATTTTCGGCAAAGAGCAAGTACAAAAAAACTTTAAAATATCTAAAAGCACATATAAAAAAAGCATATAAGCTACTTTTATTCACATCTAATTCTTTTAATTACACAATCATTTCTCAGTCAAATTGAAGGTATATTTCATGTTATTGTTACAACCCGGATCTGGAAAATACACCCACGAAGTCGTTACTGAGAATTCTAGCCAAATATGTTTAATAATTTGTTAAATTGAATTGTAAAACTAAAAATTTAAATATATTTTCTTAAGAATTGCCTTATTATTTTTTTAAATATAAATTTAGCAGAGACCTCTTTTAAAAGTAACGTTATTTACTGTGTTAATCTGGTAATAACTTCAATAGTACAAATTTATAGTGCTGTAGCAACTATAACATAGCGCCATCTATTGGTAAGCGGATTTTGCTCTGTAAAAATTTCAACAAATGTTAACATTTAGTGGAATTTTGTGAATCTCTTAAACCACTAGTCGCAATTAAACAATTTTATTACTATTTTATTCAAATGTTTTGTTCTTAATCTTAATATGTCCTCTAATCAATATATTTAACAACTGAAAAAATATAAGTATTTAAATTAAAATTTGTTTTATTTTAAATAACATTAAACCAACAATTTTATTTTAATCCAAATACTTACCGAGATAGTTTAAAACAAAATGACATTTTAGTTCTATATTTTTTTTATTATTATTATTCAAAGTTTAACTTTAAATTTGTAGGTTTATGGACACAAAACGTATTGATTTGTATTAACTTAAATTTATATTTTATTAAGATAAAATCTTTATAACTAATTTATCCACTATTATAACTATACAATCCTACAAAAACAAATAAAAATAAATGGAGCCATCCTCTCCAATGCCTTCACAGTTGTTAAAAATTATATGTTTTAAAAACATTTTTTTTTTTTATATAAAATAAATAGTATTTGGAAAATATGCGGTGTCCCACATAATTTTGAAAATTTTTACATGGTATGTGTAGAAAGGTGATTAAAAACATGCACAATTATTTTTATAACACATTATTTTTTAATTACATTCATTGCCTCAGCAGTTTTGAAGATAAATATTATATCATTAAAATTTAAAAACTCGCCATTTAATCAATTATTTACGTTTGCTTTTTGTCCAAGAAATTCGAAATAACACCTTACAAAACGATTTTTATTTTTCCAGGACCCATAAAAGTGGTGATCTGGGATGCAATCCGTAAACGCACAACACGTATCGTAAAAACACGTTGTTTTTTTGGATTATAACATATGTACGTCAACTGAAGATAATTCACAATGTTGGAGATTATAGCATAAGTTATCGAATGCCTGAACGTACGTTTTTTTACAAATTATCATGCGTCAACAAAACTTAGTTCGATTGAAACCTGTTGGAAATTCGGTAAAAAAGTGTAACGTATTTTTTTTCGAACGATTGCCAATACGATCACAGATGTAACGATTCCACCCCTGTTATAGTTTCACCCCTACAGAGTTAAAAACAATGTTATTGTCAACAGAACTGATTAGTTGCATAGGAAAAATTAACATAAAACCTAAATTAATTAAAATTTGGTGTCGGCTGAAAGCCACGTATGAAAAAAAATTTTAAGACGTTCACTTCAACGCAACAAAATCTTGAAAATAATACTTGTTATAAAAACACTTCTGTGTTTAACAAGCATATAAGTTTGCTTTGAAATACTTTGAAGTTAAATTTTGCCAATGATGCGAAATAATAATTATGCTGGCTTATCAGATAACAAAAAATCGATCAATATTAGGAAATTCATAATATTATAAATGCGAAAGTAGCTCTGTTTGTTACGCTTTAACCGCTAGACGGCTGAGCCGATTTTGTGGCAATTAAAGACATAGATAGTATAAGAAAAGTTAGCAGTTATCTTCTACCACAGTAAACCACAAATTCGTGAAATAAAATAAACCTAACCCCTGAAGATGCATAAATTAATAACTCTTTTAATCCAATCTCTTACGCTTGCACAATGCATTTGACAAAAAGTATACCGTCTTAAAGGTGTTTATTTGCAGATGGGCGCAATCTATATTTTATGACAATTGTTTTAGTATTTTAGAGGGTATAAGCACTTCAAGCTGCTACTTGTGATCGACCAAATAATAAACATTCCTGCTAGCATGTGTAAGTAAACCTTTCGAACCATTAATTGAAAAGTAACGTTTTCGTCGCTACTTAATATTAAATATTAGTTTCGCATTTCGATCTACTTTTAAGAATTTCTCACGAACTTTAAATTAAAGAAAATTGTACTAGTATACAGCGTCGAAATTGTGGCTTAGAGACCAATTATTGGAAGGTAAAAAGTGTGAAAGTGGATTCACTCATTCTTTGAAACAGTTCGCTCATTACGAAAAACCGTTCCGGAAAATCAAATCTAGCATATAAAATATATAGCTCATATCATACATGCACAATTTCACAGAGATAAATTTTAGTTGCGCAAGTCTTGAGTTTATAGACGAGAGAGCTGAGGAGAATGGAAAAGGGAACAGATTTGCTTGTACTCGTAATTTGTTGTATATTCTAATTCGCAATTTTAAACGGGAACAAATTGAAAGCAAACAAAAACGGAATTGCAGAAAACAATTTTTGTGTGGGAACGCAAAGGCAAGTTCACAATTATATTTGACTAAGAAAAAGATACACAAATATTATGCTGATTAGTCACCCAGCCGTGTCTGGATTTTTGTTGAGAAATTTTTAAAAAAGTGAACTGGTGCTAAAAAAAGGTAAAGATTTGGTTGATATACGGAAAGGCAGACCTGTAAAAAATCGTATGTGCGATCGCAAAATATTATAGTTTTGACAAATCGGTCGTCCAATTTGCTAATATTTTGAAATATTTCATAATGTAATGTTTTCTATGCAGACAGAGTTCGCTATTCCATTTGAATTTCGCATGTGATAGTGTCACATCGAAAAACTATTTCGTTGGGTTTCTTAGTGGTAGAAATTTTGGTCAGATCTTTTTCTGTTTAGCACAGTGAATCTCATCCTTAAATGAATATAAAATGATTAAATGAACAAACCAACATCTAACTATGTTTTTAAATGATTCGGGTTTAGATGTTTTTATATCATTCGTTATCAGATGAAGGCATTATTAATGCACCCAAAAAGGGTCTAAATTTACTGGTATGTATTAAAAAAGTGTCGCGGTTTTCTTCGAATAATATTACTAAGTTGTTAACAACTACGTTACGTTTTAGTTGTTATTAAAAAACTTTCAAACAGAACAAATATTGCAGTTTTGAACTAGAATAACACAGTGGAACAAATTCAGGTTAGCAAAAGTTAGGTCGATTCTAAGAGTGAGGGGTGAAAATAGAGGCTAATTTAGAAGACCCGTATCGCGGCGTTTGTTCATGTTAGTTCGAATTTTTTTTTAATCGACCTTCGAACTTTGCAGTCAAATGTCGATTTTCAGCATATTGTTTATATGGTTTTTTGGCTATAACTCGTCGACTAATTGATATTTTTTAAATCTGTAATTAATTTAGAACATTTTTGTGGTGCTTATGAAGCAAAATGTTGGAAAAAGTATTTGTTTTTTATGCTTTGAAAATATTTTCCACAAAACTAAGTCTTTTCTGCTTTCAGTTTGAACTCAGTTTCTTCTTTGTCTTCCCCTTCTTCCTCGTCTTCCTCTTCTTCAAAGGTGTTTTTATACCAACAAAACAAACTTTTTTGTTTTCAACCACAGGCAGCAATTTCTTTTTATTTCGTACAAGCGAACTAATTTCAAAAATAAAGATTCAGTTAAGACTCGGAACTCAGCCGAAGCCACAAAGTAGTAAACAGAGGTGAAACGACAGTATAGTGATCTTTTTCTCTATCCGTCTCGTTCCCTCAGAGCCTTAGTTTTGTTTTTAGATTTTTGTTTTTATTTTGATTTTCTTGCCGTGTTTTCCTGTATTTGTTGTTGTATTTCGTCACAAAATACTATATTAGTCTCCTTCTAACAGAGCCCATAGTAAAATAAACTGAGTTTTTTATTTTTGTTGTGTCAAAGTCTTCACCTCTGGTTACCCTGTGGCCGAAGCTGATGTCACAAAGTAGTAAACAGAGGTGAAACGACAATATAGTGATCTTTTTCTCTATCCGTCTCGTTCCCTCAGAACCTTGTTTTGTTTATTTTCCTGTATTTCGTCACAAAATGCTATATTTGTCTCTTTCTAACAGAACCCAGATTAAAAAAATGAGTTTTTTTATTTTTTATGTGTCAAAGTCTTCACCTCTGGTTACCCTGTGCTGATATCTTTTCATTTTCGCTCGGTCGTGATAAAATTCGCTATTAATTTTTTTGGAACTTGTTTCATTTTGTGATTGATTTAAGTTAAGTGCATCGGTTTCATAAAAATAACAAAAAAAAAACATTGTATAATATATATTGTATTAAAAATGTCGGAACCAAAATGTAAAATGGACCATTTTTGTAATGTTTGTGGACGTTTCATAGCAAGCGATGATAAATGTGGCAATGCGAGTGATTTTTTTTGGAAGCCTATAAACAATATTTCCCGTAAGAGTTTATCACTGATGTAAACTATGCCCCTAAAAAAGATTTCTTTAATTGCTATTCAACTATTATGCAATGGAAACGTGGAAAAAAGAAGGCTATGCCTTTCGGTATACCAATGATGTGGTTAGACAACAGCCCACATCAAGAAGAAAATTGCTATGGATGTATCAACTACCATAAAACTTTGAATAGAAGGAAAGCAAAGAATAAAACTTATACCGCACTCAGAATTCGTTCCAGTACCAACATACCGAAGTATTGATCTTGAAACAGATATCGATACTACAAATCCATGGATTTATTCTCAGAATACGACCCAGGTGAAGGTACATCCTATGAAACATCAAAGGACCCAATCCTAGTGACACAAAACCAATTGGATGGAATTGTTGCAAATTTGTGTTTGACTCAGAAAAAATCAGAACTACTGGCTTCATTTTTGAAAGGAAATAATTTGCTGGCGAAAGGTGCCAAAGTAACAACATATCGAAAACGCCAAAAAGAGTTAGAAAAGTTCTTCAATGTGAATTGCAAAAAAATTCGCTTATTGCAACGATATTGAAAAGTTAATGGAAACGATAGAGTTAACCTATAAAAAAGATGATTGATGTTTAATTCTTCGATAGTTCACTAATCAGCTTAAAAGTTGTGCTCTTGCTCAAGACAAATAGAATGCATTCTGTTCCGATTGCGTATAGCACTGACACTAGTGAAAATTTCGATAATTTAAAACACATTCTGGAAGTAGTCAATATAACGAACACCAGTGGCGGCGCATTGCCGCGACCTCAAAATAATTTCGTTGATTACAGGCTTAACAGCATCTGGGCGTCGAAAATATCCGTGTTTTATGTGCGATTGCAATTTACGATACGGAAAAGGTATTAAAGGAAGAAACCAGTACAAACAGCATAACTGAAATAGTCGCATTGGACGGAAATGACCTAAAGACAATAGGATATACGAAAGTCTTGTTCCTGAAATGAAAATTTTGTTGCCGTTGCTCCACATTTAACTTGGCATTGCTAAAAAAATTTTTAAATGTATCGCAAAAAGACCAGCAGCATTCAACCGCTTAAAAGACATTTTCCCAAGACTAAGTAACGCCAAAATTCAGGAAGGGGTTGTTAATGGTCCCAACATACCGAAACTAATGAATCGTCAAGATTTTGACCAAGTTCTGACAGACCGAGAATTAAATGCATGGCTCGCATTGAAAGCAGCCATTAAAGGACTTTTGGGTAAAGAACGCAAAGACAACTACAGGCAATCTATTGTAAACATGTTGGCAGCTTTCGATCAAATTGGGGTTAATATGTCGTACAAAGTTCATCTCTTGCATCAGCATCTTGATCAACTCGCTTAACAGTTGCCAACTGAATGCGACGAACAAGGTGAACGTTATCACCAAACTGCGCTTCCATTTGAAATAAAGTAACTATAGAGTGTGCATATTTTGAATTCCTCGATTTTTCTAATTATCGACCTTTCTGATGATGATGATGATGACGATGACCAAGATATTAGAGAGAGCAGTGATGTTGATCCACAGCCGCCTGCTAAACGGCAACTGGCCAAATCTTTAATTTATTTAATTTTTTTACTTAAAACTTTTCCTAACTAACATTTCAAAATTATATTTTTTTCCATATTTTTATAATTTCTTTTTTAATGTTTCTTTAAAACCAACACTGAACAAAATTGGTACATAAAAAATGAGAAGTAAATTAATGTTAAGCTGGAAAACACAAGTTTTGTATTATGATTGTTTTCTTTTCAAATGAAATTTATTGAAGAAACTGAGATGCATATTATAGATCAAACAGAAACCAGAAAAGACTTAGTTTTGTGGAAAATATTTTCAAAAAGCATGGAAAACAAATAATTTTTCCAACATTTTGCTTCATAAGCATCACAAAAATTTTCAATCAATTTTTTAAAAAAATGTTAATTGTTGCACAGGTCTCTAGCAATAATTTTGATTTTACAGGTTTAAAAATATCAATTAGTCGACGAGTTATAGCCAAAAAACCATATAAACAATATGCTGAAAATCGGCATTTGACCGCAAAGTTCGAAGGTCGATTAAAAAAAATTCAAACTAACATAAACAAACGCCGCGATACGGGTCTTCTAATTTAGCCTCTATTTTCACCCCTCACTCGACCTAACTTTTGCTAACCTGAATTTCTTCCACAGTGTAATTGGTCATCCAAAACGCCGCTATTTATCCGATATGACTGTAACGACCCGATCAATATTTATTAACTTCGTGGCTCGTTTTTTTTCCGAATGGTGACACACTTTTTTGATATGAAATCCATATCATATTCGATGATTTTTATGTAATAATTTAACGTTTAATTGACAAAGCCAAAGGCCCAGATTCCTTCTGGATACATATTTTCGTCTTACATACTAGGAGATTCGAATGGGGGAAAATTGCCTATATCACCCCTATTATGGGCACTTTAGGTAAACATTTTCTCAACTGTTCTTGAAATTGACATAAAAGCAATAGCCATTATTTCTTAAACTTTCTCACAAAAAGCACAAACAACTTGATCAAGTAGCGGTTTTTAAATTTAAAATTATGTGTAATTTTATATGTTTAGAGCATAAAAATTAAACGTATTTAGACAGCTTTTTTATCCTACACAATTGATAACTGGTATATCTTATATAGTATGTTAAAATTAAGAAACGTAGGTAATAGTACAAACAACCCGTGTGGTATACGAATTTGCAGCCGGATCAACATATTTTTTTAAATAAACATTTTTTATATTATTAAATAAATTTTAAAAAACATTGATTGACTAATTTGTATGCATATACATGATACTAAAAATAGTTTCTATACAAATATGTAATGGAAATCTATCGATTTTAAAACGATCGATTAGAACAACTTTTGAACCGATCTACAATAAATGTACATATATGCAAAACAATATGCAAAATTTAAACAGCATAAAAATATGTATATAAAAAAATTAAAGTATTAAAAACGAATATTAAAATATAGACAAAACATAAAGTACAACCTGTTTCAGTTTAAATCGTCTCGTTTTTGAAAGCGATTTCCATCACATACCTGATAATTATCAACAAAAAAAGTAAATTTTGCCTAATTATATAATTTATTAAAATATAACTACAACATACACTTCCATAAGTATATATACGAATCTGTATAATATATTATTTGGTTTTTGTCTTAAGGCATATATTATTTTAAATAAACAAATACACAAAATTTGTAGGGGAAAACATATCAAAACGGGCAGTTTTTAATATCAAGTCAATATTGAGTAACTAATATATTACTATTCATATGATTACACAAATTTACACATTCAGATCAACTTTTGGACAGGAACAACTGAATATTCGAATTCATGAGCCCAAATTACTTAAGAAGCAACTTTCAGTGAAAGCTGTTCAAAACCTTGTATACGTGTGATATTAATTCAACAGCTTTGATTGACACATTGACTATTAATTAAAATTTGTTAATTTAAATAGCTATAACCGACATTGGTCTTATGTATGGAGTTATAATAATTTTAATGGTTTAATTCAGAAAGTATATGTAACCCCAAATATGTTACGAACAGAACCATAAATATCAAAAATACATATTTCACAGAAATTAATGAAGAAAAATAAATCAGATGTTCGCCTATTATGGCTATTATTTCTCATAATTTCAATATGCTCTTACAAAATAGAAACACTTCAGAAGTGAATAAGTGTTTTCGATTGAAAACGTCCGATTTAAAATTCGTGTTTAATGGATCTATTTCAGTTAGGACTTGGCATCTGAAGTTTCGCATATTAAAAGTTTGGTTAACCTTTCCGTTGCCTTGGTGAGTATTTAAATTATATACTACTCAATATTAAAAATACCTTTTGTTTTAAAAACTCTATTGATACTTTTAGACGTTGATAAAGTTTTATAATCAATTTTTCAAAATTCCTATATACATACATGTATAGAAAAGCAAAAATAAGAAAATATAACATAAGGAATACAAACAGAACACCCTTAATAAAATTGTATATATGTAACAAAACAGTTACACAAATAATTATTTGTTCTCGCGTACTTAGCATTAAAACCATACCATTATATGGGAATATACGAAATTAATGATAGCTTAGATGATAAACATACATAATATAATTAAATATATGTTAGTATAATAACAAGAATTTGTTAGGGTTTTACTTACTTGAATAAAAATAAAGCAATTAAACAGATAGTCAGGCAGGCATACAATCTAAGCCCTTACTAAAGCATATTCGGCGATGAAACATTTGGATGTTGATTTTGTTTTTGGCTTTGTATATTTTGCGTATATTGTGGGGAATTCGGATATTGTTCTTTGTAGACTTCATATTCATTTTTAATATTAACGAGAAACTCATTCTGTTTTTTCTGTTCAATAATAATGGCATCCAATTTATTATCCAAACCAGTGGATAGAATGGAACAATTTTGACGTAAATTTGATGTTTTAACATCAATGCAATCTAATGACTCGCCAACATTACATAGAGATGACGAAATGAAATCATGAATGTTAGCAACATCGTTATCATTTTTTTCATTCGGATATAATAAACAGCTAGTGGGTAAGAAGTTTGAGGGTGATGTGGTGGTAGAAGAATTACATATCGTAAGTTTGGCTGGCTTTGGACCTATTGAGGATGTTGTTGGCGATTCAACGCGTATACGCTTAAGCACCGAAATATGCTGCTGAGCCTTTTCATCAATCTTATCAGGTGATTTTAAATTAGGCGACGAAGAGCATAAGACTGAATCTTCAGCTTGATATCGTATTTTTGCTTTCATCTGCAATACACTGGGGCGATGCAGGATACTCTTATCTTGTGAAATCGTCGTTTGTGTTGAGCTATTCTCTTTTTGTTCACTTATAAAGGTTGTTAAATTATCTGACGAATCGTTATTAGTATTTGTGTTATTAATTTCAATCTTATTTACTTTTTGTGCTGCAAAACTTTTTGCTGCCGTTGCTATTACTACGCTTATCGATTTTGAAATTGAGTTTTTTACCGACGCGGGTTCCGGCGGCACTAACGCCAACGGCGGGGTACTCGTATGTCGTTTAACGTCGTCTTCTGAATGTATTTCATCTACAACACAGGCATTTGTTTGTCGCTTTTGCAAATTTTCTATTAAATACAAAACTATTCTCTCCAGTTGCTGTGGATTTTGTGATGCTGGAGCATCCTGCGTAGTATTCGTTGGAATCTTGGCATTTATTATAATCGAAAACTTGTTCTTCATTTCTTGAACCTTTCGTTTTCCTTCTTCTTCATCTAGTAATGTATTGACGCAAACAAAGGAATGTACTTTATTAGTTCCTTTATCAATTTCCAAATAACCTTTGGTATTTAAGTAAATAAAGTTGCCATTTCGCGACAGCAATCGATAGCAACTTTCTCCATAGTCGCTGTTACAATCGTACATTTGTCTTAAAGCCACAATCACCCAACGGACGTCATCCTGATGCATAAATGAAAATGGACTTAAGTTACGAACCTATATAAATTATATAAAAATAAAAGTCGGTTTGATTACTTTACAACCCAAAACTTAAGATTTTACTTATTTATTATTCAAAGTAGCATAATAAAGGCCATATGGTCAACAAATTTGGACTCAATTTTAAAGCAAACAAAATAATTTTTTAATTTTTATACTTATTGGTAGAGTCAACGATTATAATGCATTAATTTCTCTATTACGGCTTGATTTTTATGGAAGAACGGGAAAGAATTCGAAAGTTATTGGTGCCTTAATCAGAAGATTGTAATTTCTCAACCGAATTTCGGAATAACAAATATAAGCAAAGAAACATCTAATTACCTTTTACCGCACTGAAAATACTTCCTAAATAGAGGTATTACATTTGTTGGATAGACAGAATATCACAACCCATGATCAAAACCCTACACAACACATTCAAAATTAGACTTATCTATTTTTTAGCGAAATATGTATTATCAAATTATCCCTCGACTTTTTAAAAGTTTTTGACCAAATTAGTACACAAACTATATGAAGGGCTCATGGGTCCTAAAATAACTAAATACATACAAAACTTTCTAACAAACAAGCGATTTTAAATTAAGGTTCAAAAGAACTACTCTAAAGCAAATTAATTACACAACAGTAATCCATCCTAGACAGAAAATCTTCTAACACTAAGGCTAGTGAGGGCAAGATTAATCGAAAAACGATTAATAATCTAGTGTTTTGTTAAGATAAACAATTTAATTAAATCGAAATTTCTCTTGCGATTAATCAAATATAAATCGATTAGTTATAAAATAATCCATAAACTACATAAACAAAAAGGCCATAATATACCGCTTAATTTGTTTTCCTAAGCTTCTTAATCACCGCTCCAGTTCTCGAATTACAACGAAAAGTGGTTAACGAATTGGATGCAATAGAATATTACCTAAGCTTTACACTACTTGCATAAAAAACTTTTTTTCTGATTGAAATGTTTGTACCATCAGAATGCCTTATTTCAAAGCAAGTGCAACCGCTGCTGAAAAAGAAATAGGTTGAATACAAAACGTATTTCTAAACTCTTTTATATCCAAATTCTGCTTTGAACAAATTAATTTTAAAAGGATCTTAAACTCGGAACGAAAGAATGAATTTTAATAAATTTATATATGTATTGTTGCAATACTAAATAATTGTTTATGTTATGCCAACGACTATAGAAGGTGATATAACAAAATCATAGCGAATTTAAACTAATATACAGACGGTTATAAAAAGATCCATACTACCCATATATTCGAAATATTTTCTGCATAAATAACAGCAAGATTTAAAGCAATCAAAGATTTAAACAACACCGGGTTGTACCGACTCTATGAGTTATCTATCCAAGCAACTGGTAACTTACATAACACAAACTACTCAACGTACATTAGAAACATCTTAATTAGTAACTCTTATATAAAAATACTGTAGATTTCATGACATCAGAGTGGTATAAAACCACAAATCACCAAATTACCTCAAACCGAACTATATTAAATATATCAGCACTCAATACTGCGGAACAAACTAGCAAATAATTCTGCAACAACAAATAAAATTTTCAAATTTTATCCAATAAACTACTTTTATAACCCTTTGCTGGAAAATTACTTTAAGACAACTAAATCATTACAGTATTATTATTATTCGAAAAAAAACTATTTTGAGTTGCAATTAGGGTTCTGTTTTTAGTAGAAATGATATTTCGTTTGAATATAATATAGACACAACTCACCTCCTCCTTTAAATATCCAGCTACCAATCCAATACGATTATCACAATCAATAATGCGACCATCAATTAGATGGCGAGTTTTATATTCAAGACGGTTTGATTCCAAAGAATAATTCATTACTTTTGGTGGTCTTATAATACGAGCCATTGCAACAAGAACAACATCATTGCCACTTACGCCATGTAAAGCAGCCTGAGCAATGGCATCATGCTGCAAGAGATGAGGTATAAACACTCCTTCTGCAGCTATGCCGTCATTATTTCCTCCGCACATGGAAGTGGACGAATTATTACGTGATCTTCTAATTAGTTGTGAGACAATAGGGTAACTACATGACCCAGTGGCCAGCGCTGAGAAATCGCTTCGTCGAAAACATCCATCTATTTTAACAATTTCGTATACTTTTTTTGATTCAGATCGAGAACAAGCTCGAGCTAAACGTACGGTAAAACAGCGTTTATCGGCTCGTAGTTTCTTATCTATCTCTGCCAAATAGTTTTCATTGTTTTCCACATGATGGCAAGTTTTATCGTCTTTATCAGGTTGGTGGTGACAGGATGTGTTATAGGAACGATAATGTTGTTCTTGCAACAAGTTCGCTGATGATACATTCTGCTGACTTGATGCAGAGGATTTTGACGAATTCTGATAATTAAAAAACAATGATTCGATATTACTTGGTATTAATTCTTCCCGTAACATTTCTTGATCTTCTGGATGGGTTATTTGCAAAAGATTTTGGCCGTACAAATCAGACTGACAGTGACCTAATAAATGTTCTACACTGGATGATATCAAAACTATCTGCCCGTGGCAGGTGAGTGTTATAAAAAAGCTGTCTAGCAGATGTAACAGAGTATTTGACATTACATGGTTTTCCCCTTTATGCAGTGTTCTCCGCCGCGCGGCAGACTTTCCAAATACATACTGTAATCGCAGACCATGAGTGGCGAATCTTAAAACAGCCGTTTTGTCTAGTCGCCTTGGTGAGTCGGCTACATGCGGAACCATTTTCGCTAATTCGCCAATACTGGCATTTAACTTATCCCGGCGATGTTTTTCAGCTAAATTTCGAGCTTCACGCCCATTTATGACGGTATATGCTGCGTCTATTTCTGAAGGTGAAACAGTTGCGATTGATGCAGTAGTAGGTGTTGCTGAACAGGATGGGGACATCGTACTTCGCACATTAGACATGTCCTTTGCTGCACTTTTCCCAGATTCCAATAAGGTTTGTGTTGGCATAGTCGACTTTGTATAAATTCGTTGATATTTCAAAATCGACTTTTTCAGTTTTTTAACTCTTTTTAAATATTCGATTGTTTTATACACTTTCTAAACCCTAAATTATATCATTTATTTGTTTTATTTTTAATTTCCATTCTTTTTTAATACACATTCTTAGTGTTGTTTATTGTTATATTTTCAAGGCCTTCCTTGTGTTTTTCGCAATACTCCTCTCTGCACAAATATTCGGGTTTGCTTATTTCTATCAATCTTTATTCTTCCTCGGCACTACTTTCTTCCAACAATACATAATCTATTGGCACTAACAAACTAGGAAACCCAACCATTCATTTCATCGTTATTCTTTTGGTTGCGTGTCCGTTTTTTACTTAATTTTTACGACTTTAATCCACATTTGTGTGGTTTAATTTGTCGCTCATTGTATTCATAAATATATTTAATACACAGTATTTCATTTCACTTATTGAACTTATTTGTACAATTTGTTTTATAGTTGAGTAAATATTTTTGTAACTTATTTTTATGAGCCAAAAAATAAAAAGGTTCTAGTAGAAATATTTGTCGTCTTAATTTCAAGAGCTATGTTCAGTGCGAGTCAGATTTTTTTCTTCCTTTTAATATGTATACATCACGGCGAATTAATAACAGGAGGCCTGGAGAGAGCAGCTGATCATTATTGAAAATTAAATTTGTTTTAACTGCCAAGCTTCAAAAAAGCCCGTTGGTAGAATTTTAAGAGGTAATACTCGAGTTTGTCGAGCGTGTTGGCTCATTGTATGAAGTTGTTTTGGTTGACCGAAAATCAAAAAGTTTTGACGGAAATCTATATCAATGTAACGCAAAATACAATTTGAGTTTTATTTGCTATCTCTACTCAAAATGGATTTGCAAAATAAAAGTGTGCCTTGAGATTCCCAATCTAGTTGCATTAACGATCCCAACGTGTATGGCTTATATAAGATTGCGATATTTAAAGCAATAAACAGAAAAATGAAACTATATGACGTTATGAATTAATTGGTTTGTCTATAATCCAGAATATAGATAACATATTACGCAATACTTCATAACATTTTCTCACCGCTCATTCCACAGGTTAAAGGGTCTATTTTAATATGTCAAATATAAGATAATTTAATTAATATTTCGAAATTTACCCACTGAATATTTGCCCTATTAATGCGGCCAATGCTTGAAATATTTTGAATACAAAATATTACCAGTGATGCATAAATGAAATAAGGTTTTTTGGACCAAAACACATGATTTTCTCAAAACAAGTCTCTTGCTATATATTTTTCCACGGTTAACTAAACAGGAAAACTCACTAGCGCTGCTGAGTACTTTTTTAAACTGATGTTCATTATTAAAAATGCCATTTTCGGTATATTCGCCTGTGAGCCCTAACGTGACGTCTTGACTAGTTCGCACAATTCCTTTAATACATTGTACAAGCAACATACACAGGCAAAACAATAAGTAGTATGCATGGGTGCGCTCTTCTGTAAACACCCGTCCATAAACTATGCAAAAGCATCCATACAATCTCAATGAGAGAGAAAAAATTATACTTCAAATAGAAGATCACGAACACATTTTTTCTCGTTATTTTGCAAGCGCTCTATCAATGTTCGAACAAATTTATGGCTTGTCAAGACGTAGTGTAACCGAATTAAATTCATGTGCGGACAGCAATTTGTTCGTTGGCAGAACGATTTATGGCTAGTCAATGAAAAAAAACGAATTCAATTCCCAGCACTGTTCATTACATTAAAATCAAGGCGAATTAACATGAACAATGTTTTAAAGTATTGAAATTTGAGAATTTATGTACTCTAATTGCACATCGTTAAAGAATTTATCTGTGCAGTCAAATTAAAATGGGATCACTAGTTAAAAACTAATTAGAAAAAAGGGAATCAAACAAGTTATGTCGAAAATAAATGAACCAAGTTCGCCAATACAAAAGGTATGGAAACCGGAATTGTATAAAATACAATTAGAAGCACCGACACCAAAACCTTTGCATTGCGACAAATTTCTAGCAAACGCCTATGATCATGCAAAAATACCCAATTTTTATAGCATAGAATATCACGGTCAAATGGGGCATTTAGAGGCAGAGGAAATATTGAACAACAAAGCTGATGGGACGTTTCTACTTCGCCGAAGCCCTTCAGCGAAAGATTATTACACTTTAAGTTTACGTTTTAACAAAAAAACAAAACATTTTAAAGTTTATTATAAAACTGGGCGAGGTCACTTTTTGCAAGAACAATCAAAACATTTTGAGACCATATACGATCTAGTCGCAGATGGTTTAGTAAATTTTTATATGCAACTTCATGCTGCGCCCATTATACAGGAGATTAATCAACAAACTGGTCATTGTTATCAGCAAAGTCCGTACATGACTTTAAATCGAAGGAAATTACGAGCCCTTTCAAATGATTTACGCAAATCGATAATAAAACAATCAAATTGTACTTTGAAAGATGATGTAAATTCGGAGAGTACTGCCAGAAACATATCAACACAACTGGAAAATTGTTCACATAGTTCATCAATAACCAAGGATGATAATTCTGAAGATACAATATTACCTTTTATTTATGAAAAGGCTCATGTTTTTAAAATACATACTTTTAAAGGATTAAACTGGTGTGAGGTTTGCGCAAATTTTTTGTGGGGTTTCACAGCGCAAGGTGTAAAATGTGAAGATTGTGGTATTATAGCTCATAATAAATGCTCAGAGTTGGTGCCAGCTAAATGTTTACCTGATCTAAAACGTATACGTGGTGTTTTTGGCACCGACCTTACAATAGTAGTACAATTATATCAATCTTCAATTCCATTTGTGATTCGGCGTTGTGTGGAGGAGGTGGAAGCACGCGGTATGCTGCAGGAAGGAATATATCGTGTATCTGGATTTGCAGACGAAATCGATGCTCTTAAACTGGCTCTCGATAGTGAGGGCGAGAAAACTAACATGTCGGAATCAGCATATGGAAATATCAACGTAATTGCTGGTACTTTAAAACTATATTTACGTTTGCTGCCTGTACCACTTATAACATTTCAGGCGTATCCCAGTTTTATGGAAGCAGCACGTTAGTCAATACTAAAAAACTTAAATGTTTTATTTTTATATATATGAAATATATATCAATAAGGGCGGGTCGATGTTGTGTTTGCGCCAATGTTTTTTATGTCCTATTTCAAATCTGTTGAGCATGCAGGCTCCACAATATTTTACCCATCAGTCTAAAACGCTTTCATATATCAGCCAACAGCTAGCTTTATATATGTTATACAGTAACGTATCTAATTAATTCATCATTCAAGATTTATGTCCAATTAAAGTATTATTGTATTAATTATCCCTTGTTAAATCATAAACAATTATCCCTTATTATATAAAATACTAGTATTATTTCCTGTATATATAGACTCATTACAAATGTTTCTAGATATGGGCTCGATTAAATTATAAATAAATAAAAAAATGACACGACTAAAAAGCAAAGCAAATCTAAACTCCTTATCAGTACCCCTGTATAAATCCGCGACGGACATTTGAGTGATTTCATATTCTATACATAATGGCATAAGTGGGCCTCTCATATTTCTTCAGTATCACAAATATTTACTCTACTTCAACATCGAACTGTCCTTGTTGGGAAGTCCCTTACTAAGTTTCAACTTTTAAATGCAAATGTGACTATTTTGAATAATTTTTATTTAGCTTTAGAAAACTAAAGTAATTGTTAGTAATTTTAAATTTTGTTTAAAGGAAATAACAATCAAGAAGAACAAATTAATCAAATGAGGGAAGCCGCCAAAAGTCTACCTTTAGCTCATTACAATTGCTTAAAATTTATGATGGAACATCTAAAAAGGTAACAATTACGAATTTAAAAAAAAAAAACACATTCTAAATAATTTATTTTCAGAGTTGCTTCCCATTACGCTGTAAATAAAATGAATGAACATAATTTAGCCACAGTATTTGCACCAACATTAATAGCAACACCTCAACATCTTACTAATTTAACAGAAGAAATATTTATGTTATCTTCTTTGATTACAAATTGTTCCCTTATATTAATCTAAACTATATGTCGTTTTCACCGTGTTCAAAGCATTTTATAACAATTCTTACTTCATATAACTTATGTAACATTCTTGCACCAAAGTCTTTATAAGAATCATTTTTGTATGGCAACATCCCACCCACTTTTTAGGTCAGAGCATTTAAGTTTTTTGTATTAAAAAAAAAAATTAAATTGAATTTAAATTAATTATAATATAAACATAAAATATATTTTTGTACAAACATCGGTTGAATTTTAATATAAATATTATTTATTAATATTTTTAAATATCAAATAAAATTAAAAATTTAATTAAGAAGAAATGAGACGCTTGAATTTTGGTTCTATTAAAAATTAAAGAAGATATAAGTGGTTTCTTATAAAAAAAATTTATTTTTGTTTGTTCAACTATGCATGTGTATTGTACATTACCTTTGCTTAAAGAAAATATGGTGTTATATTATGTGGTGGTATAATGCGTTCTGTTTCCGGTACTGCTACGAATATTTTCGCTGTTCGGTCTTTTGCTGTTAGAAAATTTAATATGGCTGCCACATTACCGCAACGGTAACAATAGTTTGGAGCGGACCACACTGTTACTAACTTGCTATCAAACATATATTTTATGCCTTCATTAACCAATTGATGGGCACGGCATATTAATTCCAAGTTATTTATTGACATAAAATCTTTAGTAACTAATTGACCAAAGAGCCAACCAGCGCCTCTAGGACTTTCACCCCTGAAAAAATACAACAAAATCATTAAATCAGATAAAATACATTTGGTCAATTTCTTGTACTAAAATACTTAATAGCGGCTTCACGAAAACAACGAAGTTGTATATTTAGTTGGTTGTTTTAAAATACGTTATAAAATACACATTTACAAATACGACGGTAACTAGGATCATATGCTTATGAAAAAGTAACAATATAAATTTACAGAGTAACAATTAAAGCAAAACTAATACGTGAAATAAAAAAGTGGTTAAAAAAATTAGCTGGAATAAGGAAATCGAATTAAATTTTTTTTATTTTAATTTTTGGAAGTATTTTAATTGTTAAGTAATTTTAAAACTTTCTATAATTTGAGTTCTCAGTAAATGGAGAAATTTAAACTGTTTGGTTAAAATATTAGTCACTTTGTTAAACAAAAAAATTTTTTTAAATAAAATTTGGACTTTTCGCTAATATGTACGAATTGAGAATTTCTCTGAATTCTTGATTTTTAGCGAATTATTGTCTGAAATGTTTTGGTTTTCTCAGTGGGTTTTTGACAAAATTAGATTTATAAATAATTCCATGCAGTTTTCTTAATGTCGATTTGAGCAGTCAAGAAAGTGTGATAAGGCTCAAGAATATAAATGCTTTATAGCTTTCCAAATTAACATTTCCACGCATGAGTGAAACAAAGTACAAAGCAGTGAAAACCAGCTTATGGCCGATTTATGGGGAACTTGTGGAATGATACCAAAATTATGCCAACGTTATCTTACAGACTTGTTTGCAAGTTATATGGGGTCTTTATAAGCGTGATATTAAGCCAGAAATACGGACACCGTTCAAAAGCTCTCCTACCAAGAGTTCAGAATATATAATTTATAGGGTCATGAATAAAAACTGTATTAATTACAACCAGATTGACAGTTATACACATCTTTGGTGTAGGTTGTAAAAACTGTCCTAAAAGAATCGATGCATTTGTTTCAGTTAGGAAAGTTCATGAATGTGGTTTTAGAGAAAATAATTTGTTAATGCAAGGTTTTGAGTGTTGTTAAAAAATCATTGTTAGTATTTTTTTATTATTTTCTTACCAGTAATCCATATCCTCGGGATCGGACCAAACCAAATCACAGAAAGCGCCTTTATAAGGAATTTCCCTGTTGCGTTCAATGGTCCGTATTTGGTCAAGCGTTATTATGTCAGGGCTTAAGCCTCCATGAACACAAAGAACCTCCTCATCGATTATCTAAAACAACCTAATAGTTAATGACCAATTACCTCTAAAATTCAATTAATATTTACAGCTGCTATAGTCAACAAATCAAATACTTTACAGCAATATTTCCATGCATTAGCATTACCATATTTGCTAAAGCACTCATCATAGAAGCCATAGACCTTAGTTATTTGCCGTGATTCATGATTACCTCTTAACAGAGTAATGCGATCTGGATAGCGTGCCTAAATAATATCGACAGTAATGCCATCAATATTCATATACATTTTAATTTTACTTTTACTTTTAAAGTTAACAAACGTGTCAGTGTCTCCAAACTGTAATAACCTCGATCTACAAAATCACCCATAAATATATAATTCGTGTCAGGTATAGGCCCACCGGTACGAAAAAGTTCTTCCAAATCATAAAACTTATATAAAGGAAAATGTCTTGAAAATGTATATTAAACAAATTGCATAAAATTCTTACCTGGCCATGTATATCACCACATACAGTAACTGGGGTGCTCACAGGTTGAATATTTGATTCCTCCAAAAGTATTTCACATACAAGATCACACAACTTTTTCAAATCATTTTCTGGCAAATATTTACATTCTTTCGCTATTTCAATCCATTTGTCCAAATCAGCCATTACGTTCTACAAAATAATTTATTAAAATAAATAACAGATACGCGTACTTTTGACAAATAACAATCTTAAATTATTCTGCAGTCTTTTAAAAATGCTTCTTCTACAAGTAAAAAGTAATCTATAATAATATAGTAGTTGCCAGATAAAATTGGTGGAGTATCAAAATTTGGTGGATAGAATCGTCTAAGTATTTTTTTATTTATGAAATCGGTTTGAATGGTTATATATGTACATAAATTTGAATTATTCACTGGTGCGTGATCAATTTGTTCGGCCAATAAATTTTCTTGATATACTACGTTCAAAAAAAGTACACTGAATATGGCACATAGCCGTAACCGGTTGGTCTCCAAGCTAAACTCGACAATGGATGACAAAAATTCGTTTGAAAAATCTACAATAAAACATTTCTAATAATTTTAATATTTCATGAATACATTGTGAAATCGTGAGTTTTTGAGTGCAAAAGTGGTGAAAATGACGACAAATCGTCAATTTGGTAATACTGTTTAGAAATCTAATTTAAATTCCAAGGCCACAACACGAAGCCGATCGCTAAATATCGAACGCCGCGAGCCACCGCAACATATTGCGGCCACTTGGCCGTCGGCATTCTTGAATTGTTATTCTAATTGCATAATTCTTACCTTTGTAAGTTATTGTTTTTACTTTATGGTCATTTTGTGTAATAATATCAACTGTGCTATTGTTTATTTAAGAAACGTAGTAACATTCTGGTATATTATGGAAATCGGTCAATTTGAAACGTAACTCGTTTTTGAAACGTACAAATAATATTTATATGAGGGTAGACTAAACAGGTAAACTCAGGAGTGCAGCTGAGTACTTTTTATAAACTGATAGGATGTCAAATTCAATATAAAAAAATCTTTCACCATTTGCGGAATGTTTTTATATATGGAGTGTTACAGTAAAGAAGTCGGAAATACCTTGAATTCGGCCGTGATTCTACCTACCTCTTATCAAAGTGCCTTGATTTATAACGTTCTTTGTGATATTCTTAAATAAACTGTCGTTTGTCAAAATTCTTCAGACAAACGCAGCTGAAAATAAAATAGAATCAAATAATCTTGATATGAAGTTTGTATTTGCAAAGAGTTTCCCGGAATCGCTCTTAAATTTTATATAAAAAATAATACGGCTTACAGCAACATTTAGAGTTGCCAAACAACCAACCAAACGTAATAAGGCCAGCAAGAAAACCACTTTTTTTAAACTTTTAATTTATTGAATCTTTCTAAAACAAATATACAATAAGAATATCTACTATTAGGTAGGGAGAGCCGTGTCGTGATAGTCCTTTTCAGTCTCTGCTGCCCATTAAATTGCGTTAAATCGCGCGATAGATGCATGGATCACGAGTTGCTTACGTATTTGGCCCGAGTATGTTTTTGCTTCTTCTGGATAATGAGAACTTCTAGATCTATGTGTATATTTTCATTTATATCAGGGGGCGCATACGACAAGTCGTATAATCCTAGAGTGTCTTCTTTGTAATTTTTGAATGTTTGATGCGCAAGCAGTACTCCAAAGCTGAATGCCATACGACCTTATTGGTTTTACAACGGATTTGTATAAAAGGATTTTGTGGTCCAAAGCCAAGTCAGGACTTATTAGCCAGTGTAGTTGATTTGTTCGAAGTTTTAAGGCCGTTATTTCTGCCTCAATGTGACGGGACTAAGTTAGACGTCAATCTAGGTGGATACACAAATATTTAACATGCGTTGCAGCTGGAACAGTGGTATTTGTTATTGGTGGGCGTTCTAAGAAAAAACTTTAATTGAGGAAATAGCTTTATTCTCCACTTTTTTAACCAGTCCTTTAGCTCATACATGTGCGACTGAAGTTGTTGAGATGCATATCCGTTGTATAGAGGAGATAGAATAGCGGCCCTATGAGGGACCTCTACAAAAATATTCTCTTTTTTTTTTAGAAAATTGATCCTTGGAATTTGCCATAAACGTTGTATTTCTTAAATACCTCTTCAAAAGTTTGTGGGAGTTTTCATTAGAACTCGAGTTATTTATGTAAGTAGCCCACCATGCCAGACATTATCAAACGCCTGGGAAATACAATAAAAAAAGCTGAACAATATTGATTGTTTTCAAATGCTGATTTAATAACGGTGACAATTCTGTATGAACCGGCTTTAAACACGAAACGAATATTTGTTCAAACAATTTCGATAAAAATTTACAACAGGCTAATGGGCCTGTACGACGTAATCTGACGTAAGTTCTTTCCTGGTTCAGGGATCATAACAATATCAGACATCTTCTAAACCTATGGGAAGAAGTTAATTCGCAACATTGCATTAAATATGAACAGTAAAATTATCATAGCATAATTAGGTAAATACCTTATCTAGAGCGGGTCGTGTTACTGTCTCAGTTTATTACGTAAAGTTCTTTTACAATTGCGTCTTGATGCCAGGAGAACGACTATGTTGCGATTGTTTTCTGAACCTTCTTTTTTCACTAAGGAGGCCTTAGCGAAAGGAAATTTGTTCGTGGTCTTCTGTGTGGAGAATAGATAAGGATGTTCCCGTCCATTTTGAGCATACTTGTTTGTTTGTCATCGAGATTATTTCCTTGTTCTAAGCGCGGTTTATGTACATGTTTTACAGATGTGCGAATATATGCACACATTCTTTATTTCGCCCGTGTGTATTTCGTGTGATGGCAAAACAGCTTTGAGCGAACGATTGTTCGCTCAAGAACAGATAAAAAAAAAGGCTTGGACTATCCTGTACGAAAAGGAATTTATTCGATGGCAAAACATATTTGTGGCTAGTCAAGACAAGTTAGACAAATTATTTTTTGGTCGATTGGCCTAATTTTTAGCCGCCGCCAATAAAACCAGACGGCGCATGCCTTTCTGCCTGTGTTTTATGCATTTTAGTTTAATTTTAATGCAGAATAAAATAAACAAAAAAAAACAACTTAATTTCTTTATTTGAACATTAAGCAAATAATGAATTGTGCTTTATGTTTTAGTCCTCTGGGAAGGGCTAAAGCCTTTAGTATTTACGAACAGTTTTTTGATCAAACCAATCGCTTAGTGGATATAATAAAACAGTATTTACAGGTAAATGTATGGATAACGGGTGGTAAAACGAATTAAATGCAAAAAAGTATCTAAAAATGAAATAATGTTTTTATTTATTTTATTGATGATAATCTGCTTTACCCTGGCAACAAGGTAAAAACAATAGAGTCTAAACCATCTTTAATATGCCAATCGTGTTATACACACTTAGATGACTTCCACAAGTTTGCTTTGCTTATTAAGGAAAAGCAAAAATCACTTACGTATGGCATACCCACAATAAAATTGGATGATTCGGACGAAGATGACGAGCAAGATGGTAGTTATATTAGAGACAGCGATGTATTAGTAGAGTTTAAGACTGAAGGTAGCAACATACTGATAGAAAGTACCGAGATGAATATACCCCAAGATGATCTTTTGATGGTCAGCGAATCAGTGAATGATTTCCATAACGGCAGTTTTCATGTGGATCATGAAATGTCCTTCCCAAGTTTCGAAAAAATGCCTTGGATTGGCACGCATGATATATTATCGAAGTAACTATACATTTAAAGTCTTCAAAAATGTTTTCTTAAATAATGCAATTATTCATGCCTATTTAGACCTAAAACAGCTACGAAAATTCCGAGAAAAACACCTTATAAAACACATACACCGGAAGATCGGGCGAAAATTGTAGAGGCAGCAAACCGTGGTGATGATTGGTCAGCTCTAGCATCTGAACTTGGAGTAAAATATAAAACAGCCTACACTTGGGTGTCTACTAGCCGTAAGGAAATGTTTATGAAAAACGGCAGAAATAATACTGCATTTAAGGAAAAAGAAATTGACACCATTGTACAATGGATTGAGGACAATCGACAAATAACTTTGAAGGAAATTGTTGCTAAAGTTAAGGTTACAATGCGCAAAGAGGTATGCGTTTACTTTGTTGAAGGTAGTCTGGAAGGCAGACTTTATCGTCATAAACGTTCACATGATTATCATCCACAATTGATAAATACCAAAGAAAACAGGAAAAAACGTTCAGAATTCGTAAACACTTTAAAGTACTATATGGATTTAAAAAAGACCGTTATTTGGCTGGGCGAAACCAATTTTAAAATGTTTTGTCGCCGAGCCAAGGGTCGCTTCAACACGAATTCAACTTTTGCCACAATCGATCCAACGATTTATGTAATGGGTGCTATTTCGGAGGATGGTGTTATTAGCATTCAACGTAGCCGAGATCGAATCAGACCAGAAAATATATTTATAAACAACCCAAAGGCTAAAACCGGAAATCCTTCAAATTTAGTAATTGTTTGTGATAGCGATTATTGTTTCTCGGAACTTGATGAATATTTCAATAATACTGAAGTTACTCTGCTATTATTAAGTCCATACTCTTATATGATAAATCCAATGGAAGCCATATGGAACAACATAATGTCATATGTGAAGAAAAATCCAAACATATTAAATAACAAATCAAATGACGTCAAAGAACAGCGCTTAACAATTGCTGAAAAGTGCATTGATCAAGTAATAGCCACAATATCTAGAGAAGATTGTAATGAAGCTATTGAAAATTCAAACAAATATCATAGTGATATAATGGATTTGCAAGAAATAACAGTAAAATAAACTTTAAGAAGAATCAAAGAAAATACACCAAGTATTTTTAAGTTATTTATACATGTGTAATTTAATATACTTAATTTAATGTAAAAAATAAGTATTGAGTAGATTTTAGTGCATTAAAATGACATTAACAGATATGTGATGGAAATCGATTTGAAATCGAATTATACGATACCGGAAACGGTTGTAATATGCTTATTATTTTCATTTTGTATATATTCTAAACTTGATTTTAATACATTTCTTTTAATTTTTAATCTAATTTCTTTTATATAAAAGTTTTATATTCGGCTATGCATTCTTTTTTACAATAGTTTATCTTAAATGTGGTTCTCACAATCCATCGAAATTCACGCCATTTCTTTTTGAAATTGATCGATTTCCATCACACACCTGTGCATATATTTAATAAAATTTAGTACAAATTATTTAAATATGTATACAATATTGATTTGTGTGTATTTTAATTTTTTTCATGACACGGTTTGAGACGCATTTATTTGCAGATGTGAACAATGTGCAATTTTGTTTTACGATTTTATCGAAATTTTAATAATTAATATGAATATCAGGCTTAAGTTCTTTTATTATTCTTTTAATTAAAAAGTTGAATTTTATTAATACCATAACTTTTATAGCAGAATATTCTGTGCCGCTGCACACGTTATCACTATACTTTGTGTCGTTCTACTGGGTAGTTTTTATTGCAAACATCATCTATTTAAACCATCTAATGAGAAAAAATTTGTGCTTTTAATACACTCCGAGCGTGTAGTTTCAAGCACTTTAAGTTCTCTGGAACAGTGTTATAATACTAAGGCTTTTAATATACTAGTTCTTTGGTAATGCAGTTAATTAGTTATGCTCGACTAATTAATCAGATCATATAGCTTCCTTGAAGCTCTTTATTAATATTCTAACATTTTTAATGAATTATTTATTTGCGTCAAAAAATTGAGCATGAAATAAAAGGCTAATAATAATTTCGTAAATTGATTTTCCGACATGGTGATTTATTATAGATATTTCAAATGAATTTATGTCATCCCTTGTCAAGTTTGGTTTGAGGATAAACTTATCGATCGATAAGGGAAATTCGTTCCAAATATCAATAATAAAGATATTCGCGTTACAAAATTGTGAAGTTTACCTTTTAAAATAATTTCGTACTAAATTTTTCTCTTTGCATCAGCTACATACTATGTTACTTTGTGATACTATGTATAACTAAGTGCGTACATTTTTTTAGAAATCATGGATAGTATATTTACATGTTCTTGTTGCTAGAAAGGGTGCTCACGTCCTAAAGAGTAAATTTATGCAGTAAGGGGCAATAAACAACAACAAAAACAGGGTAGCAACAATCTAAACGTAAGAATGATTTTTCTAGTTTTTTGTTTTTAATTTTGAGCAAAGATTTATTGATGTGTTAGCTTTAGCAACCTTAAAAGTTCACATATAGACTAGCTTATCCCCCAACATATGAATTGAAATTTTATGATAAAATGAATTGTTATAAAATTACCAAAAGAAATTTTCAGTTAATTTATTTTGGTTTCTTCAAGCACGATTAAATTTCTTCTTTATCTTCACAATACCCCCAACGAGCATTTATTCTGTCTTTCTACTATGTTACCCTACGTCTTGACTAGCCACAAATTTGCTCGCACTTAGAGAGAGCCTAATTTTTCATCTTTCATCGAGATTCATGTTCTCAGCATAGTTTATGTACGGGTTGTTTACAGACGACCGCATACACACGCTGTTAAAAAACTGTTAATTGATTGAATGAAACATTCGCTAATAATAGTGAATAGTATGTATATCGATTTTAAATATTATTGAGCTGATGGGCATAGCAGCTAGTGCTCAACATTCTTTTAACTTTTATACACTTGGTACGATGATTTTATCATCGCTGTATGCGAGCGCAAAATCGATCCACTTCAAACCTTTATTAATATGACGTTGTAACGTCTGAGCAACATTTCGTAGACCAAACGTCATAAAATAAAATTGAAATGAGCAAATTCCGTAATTATGGCCGCCTTAGGAATGTCACATGGTTATACGGATATCTGATGGTAGGGCCTTTGTATTGAAGACCTATCTCGTATTAAATATTGTTAGAAGCACAATAACCCCCACGGGGCCATCAGTTCCCATTTGCATTTTACCTCAATTGGAATGGACTAGTACAGCTGCTTTTCGAGGGTATAAATCTGCCCGTTTCCATCAAATATTCAAACTATTGGAGTTTGTTCAGGATAAAGCGACGGACACTAAAACATGTGGGCGACGCCTTTGTTGTGATGAGTAACACAAGAATTAACAGGTCGCTTGTTGGCGTTGATTGTAGCTAAATCTTTATACTCCTATGATACATGTGCACAATTATTATGGTGTGTCGTATACCATAGTTTTGATACAGGAAATTCATGCGGGACAAGCGTGTGATTCAAGTATTGTGGTAAGGTTACCTCTTTTAACGTCAACCAAAAGATCGTAATATTTCAAAGTCTGATCCTGTTATATAACAGTTAACGTTTCCTAACAAAAAGGTCTATGTAAATTGCCACGCAGACCTAAAATCAATAAATGTTCATACGCTTGTCGTCACCAGTTAAATGAGCAATCCATTAGCAGCAAAGTTTGTGCGTTGCCTCTCAACGCACACCACTGGCAATAAAACGTCGACGCCTATATCAGTTACAATTTTGGTTTTGAAACGCTTTAATTTATAAGACGCGGTACATGTCCACCATCTTGAGATCTGCCTGCCGAATCGTAATACATGTATATTTAGTTTTTGATCACTTTTGTGGATAAGAACAAGGTCCACATTTTGTGGCCTTTATCCCGAATGTACCGTGTTACCAACATTGTTCTACTACAGGCCTCATTGGAAATTTAACTGCCTATCTGAACGTCGTATTTTTCGACTTTGTTCACAAGCTATTCGTTGTACAATGCGTTCAAGTCGTCTTTACAAGTTTGTCAAGTGATGGATACAACAGCTAAATGTTAAAACTCGACTACTTCCATAATGTAGTTCCCGTAGATTGAACAACGCACCTATTTTTTTTTTTGTTAATTACAAAGTAAACATGTACATATATGTATACATGTACTTACTTATATAAAATCGGGATCAGAAATGAATATTGTAGAAATAAGACACGGAATCTCCGAATTCCGAGTGAAATGAATTCGTGTGGAATTGCAATTTGATTCCGTGTGTTATTCCTATAATATTAGTTTATAAGTCAAACAAAATCGCTGCGTATTTATTCACTATCTTCTGGAACTATCTTCTTGTAAAGCAAAAAACAATTTGATTATGCCTTGCTATGAATAAAAAGCGTTTATGAAATTTTAATAAAGATTTATTTATTGTGTTGTATTTTTTTCACTTTGTATTTACATTGAACATTTTGTTATGACTGAATTGCGCCTCAAAAAACGTATTCTGAAAAATGTTTTAATTCTGCTAATAAAAAGTTAATCCTTTTAAAAATGAAAAATTTAATTTTAATCCAACACCAAATAATACAAATTTAAACAAAGCCTAATTTATACTTAATTTGAAAATCAAATTGTTAAGTTTTCGCGTAAGAAACGTTTTTTATATATTTTAATGCTATTATTTTTTTATGTGCAACCAGGGTGGACTAAACAGGTAAACTCACCAGCGCAGCTGAGTACTTTTTTTGGACTTATTGGATGTCAAATTCCATTTTCTCTACATATTTTATATAAGGTGTTTCATATCGGTAAAAAAGGTGGAAATATTTTGAATTCGCCGGTGAGTTTACCTGTTATCAATTTTCCTTGTGTGCAATTTTTTCATATGTTCGAAAATTATAAATAACTTATGTGATTAAAACTTAAAATAACTTATTTATGTAAAAAAATTAAAGTTAAAATAATAGTTCTTTCTAATTTCATCTGCCAGTCCTGCCACTTGAAAGAAAGCATTCCGACAATGAAATAAATTTTATTGGCGGATTGTGCATTAAATATGTATTGCTATGTACTGTTCGTCAAGAAATTGTTTTTACAGTAAAAGAAAAAATATATAAATTTTTAATTTATATTTAAATTGTAAAAAAAATTACCAAAACCAAACATATGTACATCTATTTTTAATTTACAATGCAATAGTGCTTCCTCTACTATGAAATGTTTTAGTCCATTATGCCTCTTTGCCACTTTTTTCTTTAAATATGGTCTTATCTTAAATTATCTATCGGGATTAGGTCTGGACTCTGCTTGCAAAATATTCAAATATTGTTCTGCATCCATAGTATTTTCCACGAAAACCGAATCTTGTAATCCTTTGCTCGAAGTACGGCCCATAACCGAAACACATAACCAAATTTCTCCAAATTTTACATTAGGAGTAATGTTACGTTTAAGGATTTTTAACTCTACCGCCATACTCTTTAATACCAACTTTATAGTATAACGTATTACACTCCTCTTTAAATATAACGTCGGTCCAGTATTCCTTGGGCTTATCAGCATGCATGCATCACAGCGAAAGACCATTTTTTTCAATATTTTGCATCGAATGGAGTATGTTTTCGAATGCATCATCATATTGGAGCATAAAAACGATAAATGTATTTCAAAAAATTGTAAGAATTGTCTGAAATACCAACAGCAAACGCATATATAAAACCAATTGCTTGGCACAGATTGAACGATACATGTGTTTTTATTGTTGCTGAATGTTCGTAATTACTAATAACACACACTATGACGTTTTTTTTAAGGAGAAATGACACTGAAGATGATACATAGCCGAAACAGGTTGGCATCCAAACCCAACTTGACGTTGGTTGACGGAAATTAGATCCATATATCTACATCAACTCATCTGCCAAAATGTCAAATTAGAAAAAAAAAACTTTTTTTTTACTTTGTAAAAATAGTTTCTTGACAAACTGTATAATATAAATAACAATTTGAAAAATAGCATACGTTTCACTAATTTAACTAAAAATGTTTTCTTTTTATTTGCCATGACAGTTCTTAAACTCTATATTAACGAAATTAAAACGATGCAGCATGATGTGTTTACATCATGTTTGGGGAATCCGCTACATGAGGCGCGATTGTCGTATGTAATGGTGAGAAGTGCCGCGGAGCTTACGGTGTAATAAAAAAGCACGAATTGAAAATTGATGCTATAATTTTGTCATGTCTCTTTTACATCTTTCGTATTCTTGTAACTTTATTCAAGAGCGGCGTTGCCAATTAGGCATATTCTTTTGATCTGATTTTTTAACTTTTTTTTTGGCATTTTTATTTTAAGTTTTTTTTTTTGTATTTTCTATTTTAAGCATTAAAAACTGCTCTCACTGTCGTTAGAATTCACAAAGGTGTTTCAAAAGAGAAAGCATAAATTCAAGCAGCTGCATCAATCATGATGTAAATGTGCTCTTTGCAGTGTTGTGGATCGTATAAACAGATGGTAGTGGCCAGGAGTAGTGTTGACTTTTGATTAACTTACGAGGGTATTTTAAAATTACCAAGTTTTTAAACTGCTCTCGTAAATTGCATCATAATGTTAAAATTAGCAATTTTACAATTGCGCTGCAGAAATAATTAAAAACTTGCCGACGTACAATTTTAATTTACGTCTTTTCGGCAGTTAAGGCTCGGTATGTTTATTAAATACAGTTCTTTAAATAATAGACTTAAAAGTGCATATGAATACAATTGGTTGATGCATTCGAACGAAAAAATAAAGAATATATTAAATCTAAATTTTTTTAACTGGAAAGAGCCCGATTAAATTCATTTACCATTTTAAGTACGTATTTGTCTCTCTCTTCTACTTCTTTTTTCAACAATGCCCGCAAATCTTGCAAGTTAGGCATCGAGTTACAATCACGAATGTTAAGCAAAGTCTTAAATATTTCATTCCATAGATTTTTGTTTAAATAACGCGGAACGTGGGTCTTGTGCATCCAAAAGCCTCGTGCCTTTTCAATCTCCATATATTTGCCAAAGAGCAATACATGCAAAATAGAAGCTAATCCGTACAAATCTAATTGATAAGTCCATGGACGTTTTTCTCTCATTTCAGGACACTTGAACGTGTTGTCATTATGTACAAAGGTAAATGTTTGTCCCTGTTTAAAAAGTTTCATATCTATCGATACACCAAAGTCTATTAGTTGCAAATGACGTTGCGTTGGCGGATAAGTTAATCTGTAAAAAAATATGAAAATACACCACCCCTTTTTCTAAGCATACAATATTTATTACATACTTGTTCATAAGTAAAAAGTTATCGGGCTTTATATCGGCGTGAATTATGTTAACTGCATGTAAATGATCCATAATTTCAAGTAATTCACTAGCCAATAACATCACTACATACTCGTCCACGTTTTTCAATGTATGCTTTTTTATTTTATTGCACACAGTTATAAGTGTCCCATATGGACAGAAATTCGATATAAGGATGCTGCAGTTGTTGCCAATAAGTGCATAATCCACACTCATGTATGCCTTCAGCTATAATAAAAAAAATTTTCTTTATTTCTCTAAATATCTTGTTTAATATAAATTACCATTTCATCACTTTGTATGCGTTCTTGTATTTCTAAGCATATATAATATTCCCAGAAATTAGGTGGCTTTTCTTGTTTCATTGCTACCAGTTTACCAGTGCTCGTCTCTTTTCCACTGGAATTTTAAGTTAAATGTATTTTTGTATTAATTAATAAAATATGGAATTTTTCATGAAATTAGTGGCTTGAAATTTTCGTTTGCTTGCTTCTTACACCTCTTGCCAATAAACAAAGGTCTAATGCCGCCAATTTCACAAAAACTTCCATTAATGTGAATGTAATCGTAGTAAGGAAATGAGGATTTCATATTATTTTCACTTTTAAATCTAATAGACAAAAACACAAACCCACCAAATTAGCAGTATTCTAGATGAATGCTAGGGAGTGCAAAGGAGCCACCATTTATACATAAAAAAATGATGAATGCAATTAACTATACAAGCTTTAAGGTATTTAACGGAAAATTTGTATATTAAGTATTTTTGTTCACTTTATTATATTTCTTTAACATCTTATTATAATTTTAATCAATTAATTTTTAAGCTCTAGGTAGGGTAGACTAAACAGGTAAACTCATCACAGCAGCTAAGTACTTTTTTGAACTTATTGGATGTCAAATTCAATATAAAAAATGTTTTACCATTTCCTCTACATTTTTATATAAGGAGTTTGACATCGGTAAAAAAGGCGGAAATATTTTGAATTCGTCGGTGAGTTTACCTGTTATCAATTTGCCTTGACTCTAGCTAGTTCTTTAATAAATTTATCCTTATAAAAGAATTTTATAGATATTTCTAGAGCTTAAAAATACATAACCAACATATAATAAATATGTACACTCGTATGTGGAAAAATGTTTGTCACCAAAAATTTAAAAAAGTTAAAAAAAAATTGTATACAAACGAAAACAATAAGAAAATTAAGTAAAATAACTTTTCCATTTCCAAATTTTAAGCATAAATCAAATTACAATAAATGTTATTCGTATTTATTTTTATTTTATGCAGTTGCTAGATCAATATTTCCGTTTGTTAGTAAAATTTTTTAAGCTTGTGACAGGATATGTCAATGTTATTCATCAATATTCATTCTAACTAAATTTATAACATAAATTGTTAAGTAATTTTAATTTTTAGGCATGAGTTCGATTTTCTTTCTATTCAAAAAGAGATTTATTTATTTAATATGGACTTGAAAACAGTTAAAGTTTTATTTTAATTTTATTAGACATCTAGCTGAATGGAATGCATTTTCTATGCCGCTGTACACGTTATCAACATTCTTCGTGTCTTATCTACAAATTGTGTGTCTAAACATCTTCTACTTATACCAACATCTAAAACTTCATTATAAACCAAGGAAAAAGACTATAATTTGAAAAATTCAAAAATTGAGAAATAACTCATTCTTGTATTCCATTTGTCTTAAATGTTGGTATGCGTTTTTACGTCCAACATTTCAAATGATGGCTAAATTAGAAACAATACGATTTTTAATCTCATTTATATGATAGACGCAATGTTTATGTAAGCTGTTCCCTCTAGTTAGTAGTCTATGTTAGTGTCTGTGCCAAAATGCTGCCAACCACGGATATATTTTTATTAATTCTATTACAACAATTCATTTATATTAAAATTTTGTATAAAATTTCTTTTATTTTATATCTATATTAAAACCTTTCGAGATGTCGACTTGAACTACATTGATGCGAAACAATTGTTTCTACCTATTGTCCGTTATAGATTTCCATTTCATTAGAAAGGCAAAATTTTAAGAATTGTTTGAAATACAAACAAATAAAGTTCAAACTACATTAATATTTGAAAAAATATCAAACTCATTTTATATTCTTTAATATTACACACAATGTATACACATGTGTGTGACTAATTTTTGTAAACAAACACAAATATTGAAATTGAATATTGATTCGTCTAGCTCCCTCTTTGCACATTGAAAATAAATAATATTTTTCAACTTTATTAGCAATAAATTCACACATTTATAAATTATAATTATTTGTAGTAGATCCTTCAGGATGGAGAAATAATCCAGTTTAATGCAAAATAAGAAAAAAGGACAATAAAAACAAATACTACTTCATTTTATTTGTGCTAAGAATCTTTGTACATTTGCACTGATTTGAAAGTCAACTAGCTTTACCGTTAGTTTCATCATCCATTGCATTTTGGAAGCAAGTTGGTGATAAGTTTTTGTAGTGCACGCATCATTCATATACAATTACAATCGCCGCTTAGAGAAACTAGGGGTAACGGGTGGTCCGAAATGTCGGCTAGACTGGAGCTAAAAAGCGAAGAAACTAAAATAAGCGTACAGAGCGCAAAATTATTAGAAAAATAATTCACACCCGACAAGAACACTTTTGAGGAAGCTGGATTAAGAGTGTGGTATCGTTATTTGTCATGAAACAGTTGTGCAGGCCACATTAAGAAACAAACAGACATCAAAAGTAACACGTATAAAACTTTAATTTGCAGCAAACATAAAGAAGCGTCTTTCGCCACCATGGTCGTTTTACAACCAAGCGAATATTGGGACGACGCGAGAATTTGCGATGATACGAAAATTATGTTGTATTATAACGATGTGCCGATTAGAGTGAAGGACAAGCCCTTCAGTGGGATCTAGCTATTATAGAATCAACCATGGCTGCATAATAATAGGCGTTTTAAAAAGCCATTGGATGAACGGTGGTAGAAAATTAGCATAAGTCGCATTATGATGCGAGCGTAGCTTCTTTATAACTGTGGCAAAGTTATATATACACCTGTCCAAAATGCCGACCTGAACCCTATTAAGAATTTGTGGGTCGAAATTTAATAAAACTTGTTTTTGTTTTACTTCTTTTCTTTCTTTAAAACTGAACTTGCTTTATTTTTGGGATAAAATCTTTGTTAGTATGTACATAATTATAATAATCATAAAATTATATGTTATTACAAAAAAGTTGGATTTTCTTGCCAATGAAGTTGAAAAAGCTTAATTTATTTTTAATATGTAAATTTTATGCTGGACATACAGTATGTACAAGATGGCGCAATAGTAACGGCATATTTAAAATTGGCTGTCACTTCTGAAGAAGGTGCAAAATGTCGTCACTGAGCTTTGACATCAAGCCATGGAGCGACACACACCTCAAGACCGTTTTATTTATAACAAAAATTATGAAATTACTTTAGCGCCACCTTGTATATAGAAGATAATTTTCCATAGTTAATATTTAATTGACAAATCACATTTTTCTATATATCTGTATATTTAACAGTTATATAGCATTGAGACTTGTGTAACTGAAACAAGTAAACTTAATGGGTTCGTGTCTAGGGTTATATTAAATAAAATTGAGTTACAAACATAAAATGAGTAGGATAAAAACACTAACTTACCAAAACACTGCACCATATGCTCCTTCGCCAATTAGTTTTATAACATTAAAAGTAATTCCATTTATATCAATTTTTGTATTTGGCTTTAGACGTTGTACACTACCAACAAGTTTACAAGTCGGTAAACTTTCTAAATAACTGATAACATAGTGTTGCTCTAAGAAGGCGTTTATCAAATCAACATTAAATGGATTCACATTCGGATCGATACACATATTCTCAATGATATGGTGCGTTTGATTATGGTCAGGTTCCGCATGAATATAATGATTTAGGGCGGGTGGTTTATATGAATCAGCATCATCCCAAATATGTACTTGGAGTTGGGGCGTTTTTGGTGTTTCTTTGTAGTAAATACTCATTTCACAATCGTCTTCATTATGTTCGGGTGATTCTTGAATAACAACAGACTTGTCTGTATGTATTGGAAAACTTTTAGCGCTAATCGATGCCAACTCAGATGCACTTATTTCAATGCTATACTCATTGCTGCAAGGGGCCTTTTCAACAAAATTTTGTTTTGGTTTTATAGAATCCTCAGGCCTTAAAATTTGTCGAGTTTTTGAAGCCGAACATGTTAGGGTATTTGATGAAACGTCTTCAGGTTTTATATGCAATGACTTTTCTCGTATTTGTGAAAATTGCTTAGCATTACCAAAACCAGAAGGGCATTGACTTGGCAGCCAAGTAGAATTTTTTATCATGCTATTATCTGTACCAAACATTTCTGTTTCACAATTAAGTTCGAAATATTTATCACCATCACTACCAGCTGAACTTTTCATTTCTTTTCTAGACGAAATGTCTGCTGGAAGTTCCGGCGCTAGAAAATTTAACTTTGTCGCGTTATTAATAGATATATTCGTAATTTTAGAATTGTTTTCGAAAAAATGTTTTTGATTTCCAATATCAATTCTCGATAAATTGTTTGATTTACGAGATTCATTAATTTCCGAAAAATCCTGCTTAAACGTGTCCATGAAAACGTTTTTTAATGTTGTCCCACTCTGTGTTGAATTTGGAATAAAACTGGAATTGGAAGCTTGCTTCCAGTTTATATTATCCACGTTATTTTTTTCTACATCTGTTTTCGAGAAGTTATTATGACCTGAAGACTGCTTAGAATCTGCTTTCAAATATCTGGTTTCTGCTTGCTGTGATGACTTAATGATAGACTCGTTAGGTTGCGTTTCGGACACATGGAAAAAATCAGACAATATTGATTTTTGAGGATTGGTACATGCTGACTCGCCTGACTTGAGTGTGGTATTTTTCAATAAAAATTTAGATAAAATATATTCATTTTCGTTTTCCGATTGCGCTTCTTTAGTTTGAGGTTGTGAATCCTCAATAATTGAGAATTCAGGAATAAATGAATCTCTAAGAACAGATTTGATTTTCGGTTTATTTTTGCTTTGTTCCAATAAGGGTCGATTTTCCTTCGACAATGAAAAATCTGAAAAAAGGGAACCCTTTGGAGTATTTAAATTGATAGAATATTTGTTTTTCATGCCTTCAAACATAACTTCAGGTTTAGAAAGTGAATTAGGTTTTTGTATTTCTGGTATATCTGCTGTAGTTCGAACATGAGACAGTAAACCTCGACTTATTTGCTTAGCAACGCATTGCTTTAGTGGTTTGGGTGGAGTATGTCCAAAAAATTCAAATGAATCATCTTTATCAACATTTTCCTGTAGGTTTTTTTCTTTGTTGATCTTTATTACGTCTGTTTTTTCATCTTCGAACTTGGCTGGATCAGGTGGTGTCAACATTAATTTTGATATAGTTTTTGTTTTGTCTTCAGGAAAATGTATAGGTTGCAGTGGATCCATTATCATTTTCGGTATAGTTTCAGTTGTATCCTCTTGAAACTGCGTGGGTAGTTGTAATTCACACATCATTTTCGATATCGTTTCTGTTTTATCATCTTGAAATTTAGCTTGTTGGGATGTAATGAGCATTTTAGGAAGAGTTTCTGTTTTATCATCTTGAAAACGTATCGGCGGAAATTCTTTATATACATAGCCAGCAGCAGTGTCTTCTTTTTCTTCTAGACGTGAAAAATTACCAACGTGCTTCTCATCTATCTTTATTGAATCTTCAAAAATGGAGAAATCCAGGCCACCACCTCCACATTTTTTTTGTAACCTCATGGCACCTGGTGTTTCAATGTTTTTCTCAGAAACATGTGCCTTTGATGTGTTGAAATCCACATTACTTTGAATCTTCAAACTATCGAAAATTTTATCGCAGCTTAACTCTTTAATAGTTTCTAAAACAGTTGGTGGATGATTAGTGCCAGTATTTGTTGTCGTTTGAACTTGGGAGTCGATTTCGAATTCGGGCGAACTTATAGTTGATTTTGTCGTAGCACCTGTAGTGTGAGTACCTTGAGTAGTTCCATGTTCGGAAGTTTCTAAAATTGTGGATAATTGCTGTCGAGGTGGAGAATAAGAAACAGCTGGTGTAGCTCCAGTCGTATAATTTGGAATTTCAGCGGAAGAAGTTATATGGTGGTTATCTTTTTGCACTGGTATCGTCGTAGGTGATGTAATCTCCTTCAAAATATTTCCAAATTGCTTTTGAGGTTGTAATTTTGTAATCGCTTTTGGAGTGCTTACACTTTGGGCTTTTAAGAATAAATTAAATGTTTGAGTAGAGCAGGTTTCTTCAGAATCAAAATAAGCACCAGTACCACAACTAAAATCCGGCTTTGGTATGGAATTCGGACTTTTTTTGGATAAAGTTTCATCGTCAAATATTTCAAACGGTAATTTATTAGACACTCCAGCCATCGATGTGGAATTAGCAGTAGGCAATGCAGGCGTTTTAAACTGAAAATCATTTCCGTACGATACACTTGGCTTAGTAGGTGATAAGGGCGATTCCAAATATTTAGCTCCAACAACACTGTCGAACTGTTTTGTTGATACTATGTCAGCGACCACTACTTCAGGCAATATCTTGGAACATTTATCCTCAGTGAAAACTTGTTCCGAAAGAACTGGTATGAATTTAGAGGATGCGGTTTCCGTTTTCAGTACTTGAGAAGCTTCACTTTGAATCTTTCCATCTGTAATAGCCGGGTTTGAGTTAAACACACATTCTACAACTTTTGGTGCCACCGGACTTACTGAAGTGCTAGACGATAAGTCACTAATTGCAAATTTTCCATCTTTTTCGTTTTGCTCCGTCATAACCGCCATTTTATCTGAAGCTTTAAAAGTTGAGGGAGCCAATGACTTACGCATGGGAAAGAAGCTTTTCCGCAGTTTTATTTTTTCACTTGTTACGCACATCGTTTCTTCCATATCAGTTGTTTTAATATTCGTTTCGTTACATTTATTGCGCAAAGCCAACAGTTCTTCAAACTGTCGTTCAACATTCTCTTCTTTATTATAAATTTCATCAAAGGCCACTACAAGACCAGGTATTTTTTCTGGGATGTAGAGTTGATCCAATGTATTAATTGATTGTGGTTTCGATTTTGTAGCAAAGTGTGGGTACAAACGTATGTTGTATTTAGCCCCACAACCCCAGTACACATCGCGTTCCTTTGTGAACTCATTTTCAATGCCGCTTTTCGTCATTATGTTGAAAGCTTTAAGTTCTTCCGGTTGAAACTCCATATTCGGCCTGGGATACAATTTACATTTATTATATTCTGGTATAGTATTTTTATCCGGCATTTCTTCCGTGGTGACTGGAGTTAACCATCCTTTAACAGGTTTCGATTTGGCATAAAAGTTCTCGGGATATAAAAAAGGTTTGTCAAATTTAATTTCATTATCAGCAATAGGTATCGGTGGTACACATGGTGTTTTAATTTTTTCTAAAGCAATATCTTGGTCATCTTCATGAATTTCAAACCCTAATTCATTAGATATTGAAGATTTGCCAAATAGTTTGCCCTTTTTACGATTCTGAGCTTTATTCCAGGGTCCAGGTTCTATTTCATTTTCTTGATTTCGAACAGTATCTATTATAGAACGCACAATAGATTTGCCAACATCGTTTGTCGAAGTAGAATTAATCGAAGATATAACATTTGGGTTCTCGTTTTCGTCTTTGAAAACTTGAACTCGTGTATTTCCACGTTTAGATGATGTTGAAGGCAAATCAATCTTAAAAGACAATATACATTATATTTGTAATGTATTGTAAATACATATGTATGAATAGTTTTGGTCAAAACTAATGCATATTAATTTGTTCCTTAACTAAAATTAAAGCCATGTAAAGTCATAAAGTCATAATTTAAAGAAACGCTCAAAGAATATGTATAAGAGGTTAGGATCATATAATTAGTTGCCGTTAAATACATAAAAGCTTGGACTTTTCCCATATCCATAGGTACATACAGCTTATGAAAATGGTTTGAAAAATCTGATCAGAAAACTTGGACAAACAAATGTCACAGACAAACGAAATATGTCTAACAATGTGGCTAGACTAATTAACAAAAACAACTCTTGGTGTATTCACCACTGGTTTATTATTTGTATGAATATAAACAAGAACAGAACCTCGGTTATCACAATAAACCAATTGTAACATACATTCAGACGTAAATGCATTATGTAAAGAATATGAAAGTTTCATTTCAAATACTTACACTTAATTATTTTCTTATACGTTAAGTATTACCAAAACATAACTACGGATATCACTAGTTTAAGAACACAAAAGAATTTTATTTGACGTTATTAAAATTAGAACGAGAGGGAATACCGCAAGATCAATCGATAAATTAATCTTACAATCTCAAAATATGTTCAGCACTTATAAAAAAGATTTTTAAAACCATATTAAAGGAGGTATATATTTCGACAAGTTAATTTTCAACATATATGTATGAATCTAGTCTCAATTATGTTCTTCAAGCAAATTTCAAAGCAGTAACATCTGTCTTCCCAAAAAAGTTTAAATCGCTGAGTAAAAAATATGGCTGTTATGGTGAACAACAAACTATATAACATATAAATAAAATTTTACAACGAAAAAAAAAAATAACAAACTTTTTATTTACAGATGAATTCAGTACCAAATAGTCTAAGTGTTTAGTGTTCACTCTACTCTGTTCTGATACAATACGAGTACGAGTGCTAGTCAATTTAAGTTAGAATATATTTGGTAATAGTATTGTAATATTGTAACATGTTGTCCAAAACTGTATCACATAATAAACAAAAAATTACTTTATTCCAAATTAAGCAACACTCTAATATTGGAAAAATGAAGTAATAAGTCGCAAAATGAAAACATAGCTAGATTTTTAAATAGTATAAGATAGACGACACTACTGAATGTAGCATTATACAATTTTTAAACTTACAAATACTAACCTTAATTGTACCAGGCGACACACTTTTTACTGCTGAACCTGTTCTTATGCTACCGACCATTTGTTTCCGTCGATGACCTCTGAGCGATATTAAGGCCATACGCCTCTCTTGCAATTGTCGATCTGTTTCTGCCCTAATGGAGTCATCATCTTTGTACAATAAGCGTTGAGCTACTGAAAACCCAAAGTGTTGACGAGCTTCTTGCAATTCTTCCAAGGGCTGAGCACGGCAGGATATCCCTTGAAGAAATATCTCATCTGCCTTACGTGTATTACCAACCAAACCATAGCAATACGCCCAGGCAATATAAAAATCCGCAACCATTGTCCCGATACCAGCACTAAATAACTGTTGATAACATTCTGCCGGATCCTTATGACTGTCGATCTTGAAAATTTGTACCAAATAATATCAATTGTTCTCCCACAAATTACTTTTTGCACTTACAAACTTTATATATAATTTTATCATTCGCCGATCTTGTTTATACCTATCGTCACTTTCAAACTCAGCTAAGCATTTTGATAAAACTTCTTGTAACCCTGATTCTTTTCCACCAGAAGGGAAACTTTGTTCTATCCATTCTATGTAATTATACCAAACAGATAATGGATCATCACCAGAATAGCTGTGTATTTCTTTCTCTAGTTCCTTCCGCTGCGCTAGCAACTCTTGTGGGGACTCTACTCTTAACGATGCGTGTAGTATACTTGCATTCCGACCCTGCGCTAATGGCTGTATATTTTCCTTGGCATCGTCAAAATCCATTTATTTACTATTATTTAAAACAACGCAAATAGATTTTAAAAAAATCTTACACAATTTTAAATAATATGCGGTAAATTAATATTTTGAGCGTGCAAATGAAGTTGGTTGAGGTTTGTAATAAATAAATGTTGCCAGATTACGTATAGCCGAGGAACATTAGAGCTGACATTTTTGCACTACGTCTTGTTCGCACTTTGAGAGACCATCTGCGATATAGAGGGAGAAACTCTGTTCCAAGGTGTATTTATTTACAATATAAACAATAAAATAAATTTATTAACACACTTTTATTAAAGACCTATGTTATAGCTTAAAAATAATTATTAAAATTATAACCGCAAGTACATAATGGCGTAATGAAATATCGAATCCATAAAATTATTGTATAAAAATAATTTTATTAAAGACCTCGAGCATGAAAATTAATTAAGATTATAATAATTTGTATTAATGTGGCTTTTTGAATGTTTGTAAAAAGGTGTTTAAAGGTTTTAAAAGATACTTTTATTAAGTTATTAGAAGATATTTTGTACGAAAATAACATTTTTTTTTTTGTAGAATTTGTTAAATATGTGTTAATAAACATTTAAAAATTAAATAATAAAAAATTTTTAGTAAAATAAAATGGTAAGCCACAAATATTAAAAAAAAAAATTTCAAGTAAATAATAATTCAAATGAATTGAGGTATGTATGTAGTGACAATACATATTTCAAACTTAAGTCAATTTATTCCATATTTTGTTTTGTGACTCAGAGTTATTGCATTAAGCTCTTCATATGTATTTTGTGCTACCTTTACTCAATTATTATTCTATTATTATTGCTATTTGCTATGTATCACGTATTTTTGGCCTGGTTGGCTTTTGCATTGCAATATGGATTGAATAAATCGATTTAACACATACCGGATTAACACTTGTGTATAAGATTTTTTACATTTCGAAACTTAGCAATTTTGTATGTATGTAATGACATTTTTATATCTATTCTTAATTTTTGTTAATATGCTTAATAGCATTCATTTCTTATTGACTTTTCTAAAGTAAAATTGTAGTCATCCTTTTCGTCCAATGACATTTGTCGCGTCAACAAGGCCAAAACGGCATCAACTTGGATCTGCGTGATATCCGATGTATTTTTGATACGTAACTGAGGTGCTAAAACAAATGGTACATCTTGTACATAGGGAACTACCGGCTGATTTGTATTTATTGTAGTTGATTGTGATATTTGTGGTGGATATGCTCCGCTAAAAACTGATGGCATTGACGGATAGATAGGATGTGATGAAGGTCGTGGTACTGGGTCGCTGATTTTTTTCTCGATAAAAATAAATTCATCCGCGCCATTGTTATGCTCTAGATCAGAATGACTTCGAGGCATTTCTTCATGTGGTGTGTCCGAGTTTTGCCTCTTTTTTAAAAAGAAAGAAAGCATTTTTCGATTTTTCTGTGTATTTTAAGAATATTTTAATAAATTCTTTAATGTAATAATAATATTCACTAGATGATGCGTAATAAAGCAACAAAGATACCAATACAAAATAAATACATATATGCAAGGCAAATTCGCCATTCATATGAGCACACATGACAGGGATGGAAAATTCCGTCCTGTAAATACATGGCTACTTTTCTAGCACTACGTCTTGAATAGCCATAAATATGTTCGCACATAGAGAAAGCTTCTACAAAATAGTCCCCTTTCAGACCAGCAAAGTTTTCTTAGCCTAGTCTTGAGTTTGTGGAGGAGTGATGAAAAGAGAGTGGGGGTTGGTACAAAATTTGTTGTACTCGCAAAATCCTTTTGTGTTTCTAGTTCGTAAACCGAATTAATATGGCTGCTCTTTATATTTGTCAAACATACAAACAAAAGAAACAGACTTTGTCAAAGTAAAATTATCCTGTCTGAACACAAGACAAAGTTTAAAAGAGAATTCAAGAAACTTTGTCAAAGAAAACACTCCTGGTCTGAAAGGGGACATAAGGGGAGAATTGTGATCGTGGTTTTCTGTGTTTATTTTGATCATAACTTGTTTTTGTCTCCCATCGATATTGTTTCAATGCTCTCAGCATAGTTTCTTTACGGGTGTTTAGACACGAGCGCATTCACACACAAGTTTTCTTTTGAATGTATGTATTTGATTTGTGTGTTGGCAGAACAGCATTGTGCGAATAACTTTGCTTGGAAATTTGAGAACAGTGCGTTGCCATTTGGCTACAACATTGCACATGGGTAATTAGGAATACTTTCTATTAAAGAATATTTATTTAATAATTTAGAAATCTTCTATTCATGGTTTTTAATACTTTTATTATATTTTTTTCCAAATTTTATTTGTACATGTATATATACACATAAGTACACGCTTTTCATTCTATAGCGTAAACAATTGTAGCATTAGTTCCTTTTGACAATGGCCTCAATAATGTCCAATAGACATTATTATAATAAATTTTGTATAATTAGTATACAAAATTTTATAGCGTAATCATGAAACTGCAAAATTTTTTAATAATTAAATAAATAACGTCAAGGTTTTAAATCACAAAAATAAAAGTAAAGTATAATATAACTCCTATTGTGCAAATAAAAGTAATGTAATAAGAAGAATTCAGTTCTATGCAAACTGTCTTTCGTTTTGTCAGTTTGCTTGTATCAATTCTCAAAAATTCTCTTGCAAAAATATTTCTTTGCAAGCTCAGCTGCAAGCAGCATAAGTGTGATTGCGTTAGAAAAACGTGTATCGGTTTTTTACACTTGCATGTTGCAACGTAGAGTTTGCAGTCGGGATGTGACTGGAGTGCAAAGCTACAAAAATAAGTCAGGCAACTTGAAATAAAACGTAGGTAAAAACTTTAATATGTGGCAAGTCTAATGCCCACGAAAACGAAAAGTTATACACCATATTCACAAATTATAAACCATAATTTTACTTAAAATAAATTGAATAAATTAAAAAAGTGGTACATTCAGGCTATTAAAATGTCAAAAGTTGATACAAATCCAATAGAAGATTTGCCCATTATGGAGGTAGGTTCTTAATGCTAGTTCAAAATAAAAAGTTGATACACAAACATTTTCAAGATTACATATATGTATGTATGTACCTTGATTCCTGATTTATGATAATTTTTAATTTGCATTTTTTAAGCAAATACAAAATCTTATAAAACCTCCACCTAATGAAGAGGAGAAATTAGGAATACGACCAGCCGTGATAAAACATCCATATTATAAACGACCTGGACGGGGCCATAACCATGATTTATGTGATGCCTGTGAAGAAGGAGGGGATTTGCTCTGTTGTGATCGTTGTCCATCTAGTTTCCATTTGCAATGCCAGTGAGTAGCAATTTCCATTCCAACATGATCATTTCTACGCAATACTTACATACATAACCCTATAACTTTTGTTAACTTTAATACTAAAAAGTGACCCGCCTCTGACCGAAGAGGATATACCAAGTGGTCAATGGCTATGTCACAACTGTCGCATGACATTAAAAACTGCAACGTCTTTCTCAAAGTCCAGTTCAGTTGAACGCACGTCATCAGCTTCGGTTTTGGCCAGCTCGCGTCCTAATACACCGTCCGCGGGCGGTGATTTAGAATCGATTCCTTTGAAAATTCGGCACTTGCGCAAACGTAGCAGCAGTAGAGCTTCATTTTGTAGTGATTTAAGTAGTACCGAGAAATATCTTTCGAAATTACCAGTTGGAATTCAGCGTGCATTGGATCCCAATAAGAAACCTACACCATTGGATGAGCTCATAAAAGCGGCGAGCATTCTAAATCCAAAACAATTTGAGCTGCCCCGTGAGTTAGAGATACATACACAATTTCCTGGCAATGACAAAAGTAAGTATAAATATCACCACAGATGGTTAAGGAAAATGATTTATAATTTTTTTTTTAGTTGAGCCTATACGTACAAATGGCAATATTGGTCATAAAAAACCAAATTATCGTCGTAATTCAAAACCTTATGAATTGGATACACAAGGTCTGGTACCTTTGCCGGCAAAAACTTGTTTTTATTGTCACCGCTCGTGTAAAAAAGCTGCATTAGTAGCATGTGATTATTGTCCGCTTTATTTTCACCAGGATTGTTTAGATCCTCCAATGACAGCATTACCAACAGGTTTGTGGATGTGTCCAAATCATGTTGAAAATTTCATAGTAAGTCGTTTTTGAAAACAAAATTATAATTATAACGAAAATTTGGTTTTAGGACGAAAATCTCCTATCAAGTATCTCGGCTACGGAGAGAGTACGTTTGTGGGATAAATTTGCTCAACCCTTTGATCATGAAACGGTAAAGATGGACTTTTTCCGAAGAGTACATATGAAACATCCACCATTTCGTGTTAAAGTGCCATTAAAATCCAGGGAAAGTATTGAAATCCCGCCAATGGTCAAATATCATTATGAAAATCCACCACCATTGTTGCCGTCCTTAAGAGATACATTACGTTATGATATTGTGAAACGCCGGAAATGCTTGTCGAGTGCTCCGGAAATAATATCTAAAGAAAGTGTAGCCGAATCTTTAGTTAAAGATTTGGAAGCTTTAAAGACTGCAAAAGCTAAATTTAGAGAAATACAAAGAGAACTGGGTAATGTAGAAGAACTAAGTAGCAGCAGTAGCAGTGAAAATGAGGACGAACCAGACAACATTGTTGAAAACGATAATAAATCTTTAAAAGAAGTAACAACAAAAGAGATGGAAGATTCAAAGGATAAAGAAAAACTTACAACCCAAAAAAATCAACACAGGACGAAACGTACAAAGAATAATACCTTAATAAACCAAGAGATACAGGTTAAAAATGAGGACGAATCTTTGTGCAACGATAAGGAGGAAAAAACACAAAACACATTGAATAATCAAATTAAATTGGAAAGTGATATTTGTGCCAATGATTCTGATGAAGATACGAAATATGATGCCAAAATTGATGCCGAACTTCTGTATTTGGATGTCGATCTCATAAAGAAATTAGCATATCAACGTTTACAACAATTGGTAAAGGAACACCCGGAAATAGTAGTTCAATATCAGAATCGAACGGCTGCTAAACGTGTTCGAGAACTTACAGATCAACCAACACTTCGCGTGGATCAACAAGAAAATATGTCTGTTGTGCCCTCACAAATTTTATCACCAACAGATGTAAGACGTTTATGTATAATGTTTACCGGTGAGACATCCTCAATTTTGGCTCAACCTTGTTCGGCTTCCGATAGCGATTTACCTCAACTTCATCCCGCCTTGGCAACAGCGGCAGCAATTGTTGCTGCCGACGAGGAAGAGCAAAAATATTTGCCGCGTTCTCGAACCGAACAGGAAAAAGTTTATGAAATCGCTACTCGACTCGAAGTGAACTTGTTGAGACGAAAAATTCGCGCCCGCGCTGTGCTTACACCGCTCGGTGATATTCTGGAAGATAATCGTTGGTTCACCAACGTTGATTTGCAAAATTCATTTTTTATGCGCTACCGCAGTTTTAATATAGGTTACGGCGACACCAATGCCGGCGTTGACGTCAATTTATCGTTAATTGGCTATTGTCGTCGGGTTTCTCCAAAACATGCAACAATTTTCTACGATGATTTTACGAAAACGTATGAATTAATCAACTATTCAGAACATGGGACAGAAGTAAATGGTCAGTTGTATTCTTGTGATTTCACAGAACGTGATCCAACACCGGCTAAGAAATTGAAAAATGAAGATATTGAATTACAAAAGAAAGTTCAGGCCATTCTTGATAAAAGACGAGGTATACAGCGTCATTATTTTGCCGTTGATAACAGTTCGAGGTTTGTAATTACCTTTTTTTATTAGTGAATTTGTGTCGCTAGTTATTATTATCTAATAAACATTTTTTTCAGAATGGCTCCACCACCAAAACCTAATTGCAAATGTTCGCCGTGCGATGAATCGCCAATGATAAATGGAGCTTGGGAGGGCACAGCTATTTTACAACATGGTTCTCTCCTACGTTTTGGTTGCTTAGCTTTCGTTTTTTCTATACCTAAGTTAAAAATATGTAATGGCCAAGGTTAAAGTCGTATTCAAGCTACATCTGTCATTATCATAACATCAAAGTACGACAAGTAGCGTGTTTTAAGAATTAAAAAAAGTTTTTTTTATTTCATGTTTTTATAATTTTGTACAATACTTTTTTGTATTTCAATTAAATTTTAAAGTATTACCCTTTAAAACCATGGCTTGACGTTTTTATAAAAGGCGAAAAATTTGGAAAAGAACACAATTTACATCAAATATGAATATAAAGTATACAAACGTTGATTGTGTATTGTGGCTATTAGTTATAATACACAACTTTTTTATTTCTCCCACACATTGGTTTTTATATAACACGCAAATTAGGTACACAATGACATGTTTGCATTTAATACTGACTTCATCCGGCAAAGCATATAATCTTGACAACATACCCCTACTTGAGCGGTGTGTAATTGTAAAATACACTAAAATATGTAAAGCCTGTATACAAAACACACGCATGATTTTCTAATAAAAATAATTTTAAATCACATTAAAAAATTATAAATCCTATAGTTTTATTTTTAATTAATATTTTGTTCAATATTTTTCATGATCAATATCATTATACAACTTTTCAATATTTGAAACATATCATTTATCGCCCTACATGCAGCTTCAGCCAACATAATAGGAACAATTTAGTAAGTTTACATCTTTCAAAAGGTATGTAACACATTAAAACATCCTGGGGTATGTGTGATTATAATGATTACAAAATTGATTTTATATTAATAAAAAATAATTTTTTTAAATCTTGAACACCTACTCAATCAAAAAAGAAATATCACTTCGTCTCATTTTAATAAAACAAACTTTGTCGTCCTTAAAATAAAACTGAGATGAAACAGAAATACATCCAGTGCTTTCATTGCTAACTGAAAAATAACACGGGAGTTGGCACATAGTCGAAACCGGTTTGTCTCCAAACCAAACTTGACACGGTTTTAACTAAAAATGTTTATTATTTAAATATTTTTATTCACGTAATGTACGAAGCAACACAGCCTTTTCCTTTGGGTAGATTGGGCAAATTACACTACTTCAACACAAAGCCATTATCTGACCCGGTTAATATTATTTCATAATGAGGTTGTTGGCAAACCGGACTATTTTTAATTCAATTCATTCTTAGTTTCCATCATGTAAAGATGTTTTTGTTCTTAGATTATATTGAAATAAATTCCTACATATTGAAACAAAATTTCAACAGTGGGTAGTCTTATCACTCTGGAAGTGGAGATATGTACATTTTAACTACCGTCAATTGCAAAAATAAATGTAGTTTGGAAATTTATCATTATTACAAATGGAAAATATTGTGTTCATTAGTTTAATAGTGATTTTGCTTATGTGAATCGGATGTGAAGGTAACTTTTTATCGGAAAAAACATGTAGCTCGCTGATTCTGTACTATTCTAAAGAAGATGGCTTGGTTTTTTGCAATCATGTGAATGGAATAATGTCACACCTTGAAGAAATGTCGTTGCAATTGAAAGGCGCTTTCAAGGAAGATGGCAGCATGCTATGCTCAGGGATTACTGTTGGAGCCTTACTAGAGATATCCTTAAATCTCAGTACAAGAAGAAAGCATGTCACTTAAAAAACCACCGGAAAAAACGAATAAATAAATTTGTGATAAATTCGTAATTCAATTGAAACTTAAAAATATACTGAACATTTAAAAAAAAGCAGAAAAGTGGTTATAAAAAAGTGTAAAACAATTACTCATGGATTCTTTGTTTTTATTTTATGACAGGTTTTTTGGCATAGAAATTTGATTTTTTGTGTTCCTGTACTTTTATACATTTTTGTTTCAAGTGAGAGTAGTTTTTGTTCATTCTCAGTTTACCGAACTTTACCCAAAAGGTAAAGGAACACACACACACCTATTTTAACTTTTTAAAATATAAAATTTGAAACGTACCGTTGTTGGCCATTGTTGGAAACAAAATAAAATTGTATAAACAAATTTAAACAATGCAACAACACATTGTTGATGGATGTCATTGTTAAAATATACAAGTTTGCATTTAGGAACGTATGACTTTCAGTTGCTTTGCAATTGACGTTTTGGAACTAACTCTCCCGTACATAAACTTGAGGTCTGTACGCGTACAAAAATACAATCGTAAACAAAGCAAAAAATACACTGTGCAGAGGAAAACATGCCACTTATGTATATAGTAGATAGAGATATCAGAGAAACGTTGCTTGGCCCTTGTCAACAGTATGCCCAGGAGATGTCCAGCAGTTATTGAAAACAAGGTTTTCCGAACCAAGTACCATGCTCAGTTTTAAATTAAATGAATTTTTAGTTTCTCTTTTCTTTTATAGAAATAAATTTTGTTTAATTTGTGCTAAATTACTATCCAGTCATTTTCTTTTGGGTCTTGATGTACGAGTATCTTAAAAGCAAACAAACGTATTGCACATAAATGTGGAGAATACAATTTTTTCTTATACATAATTATTGTTGAAATGGGTTTTTTTAATATTAAACTAAAATTTAAATCGGGAAAATACTTTTTTTATTATTTTGCATTTATACATTCCTGTGCATAAGAAGGGACTGTTGTGTCTACTTGTGATGACTCGATTCTTAGCGCATCTTCGCCATCTCCTTGCCCTCCTTCATTGGGCTTTACTTTATAACGCTCCTGTTTCGATTTCCACCATTCATCTGGATGCTGTCTTTTTATATGAACATACATATTTGATTTCGATCTTGACTCTTTTCCGCAGTGGGGGCATGTGTACAGATTCGTATCTGTATGCATGGCCATGTGCTCGTCGAGATTACGTTTTTCACGAAACACCTTGTCACAATAACTACACGAAAGATTTCGTTCACGTCGATGCCAATAGCCCTTGTGTCGACTTAAATTCTTTTTAGTCTTGAAGAACTTACCACATATATCGCAGGCGAATTGTGTGTCTTCATGCGTTTGATGGTGTACACGTAGACTGTGTTGATTTTTCAACCATGCACCGCAGATTGTACATTGAGCTGGGGGTTCAACAATGCCTTGATGTTCGTCGTAGTGCTTTTGAAAGGATGTCTTTGATTTGAATTTTTTTCCACAAATATCGCAAATATGGTGATATATATTATTGTGTACGGATGCAATATGATTACGCAAGCGATATATAGTGGCGCATCTAGATAAGATTTAAGGAGGTTTATGTTTTCAAATTAATTGTGTGTTAATAACAAAATTTCAATAATATGTACATACTTAATACGAATATAGATTTTTCTAGAAATATGACACAATCGTCTACAAACTATAAATATATGATAAATTATATAATTATTGATATTTGTATGTTTTTATACATTTTATTATACTCATTATTTATTTATTAACAAAATATGTGAATTGAAGTCTAAGGGACCAACAACTAATATTAATATGAGGCAAATGCAATTATCATAATTAACTTCTAATATCTATCAAAGCACCAGCTCCCCCCAGCCGAAAATAATTTTAAGAAAAAAATATACAAATCCGAGAGTTTAAACAAACTGCAAAAGTTTCATTAAACTAATTTTACCTAAAAAACTTCATTTATTATTTCACAAAGATATTTTTAATAATTTTTTTTATATACACATTTTATTAGTAGGTGCGTCCTACATCGTTTACAATAGCTTCATATATACGATCTTTTAGTGAGTCATAAAGAAACTTTAAATAATCCAATGATATTTCTTTCCAAGATTCTTTAATGACTTGAATAAGAGACCGCTTGTCGTTGAATTGTCTTCCTCCTTTGTATACCGTTCGTATAAGCCAAACCCCAAACAGTTTCAAAAATTTTTAGGTCAGGGGAATAAGGCGGAAAACATATAAGAGCATTGTTTTGGCTTAGAAATTGTAATTCTATTGTTCCATAGTACGTTACCATAATACTGTCTATCCTCTCTGCTGTGGTGGCGGTTTAAAAACAACTCCTTTTTCAAATAATCGAAATAGTGGTTTTAACCATCTAGTCCGCCCTCGTCCACAACTTTCCAATCATTAAAGTGACTTCTTTCATATGCTCCCTGGCAAACTGAATCGATTTTCTTCGCGTATCTCATTTAATGCGTGTTTTTTTTTCAAATTTTCGCATTTCCAAGTGTTAACAGCTTATGGTTGCTCATAATTGTTTTTTTTACCACAAGGATTGAGTTCGGCGCAATTCTGAGCACTTTTCTTGTTTCTGCCGGAGTTAAATCTGTAACAAATCTTCCTTTGTGGTTTGGGCATACATTTGTTTTCCTTATGTACCTGACCACGGTTTTGTGCGTTCGTTCAATGTTTACTAATCGTTAATAAAAAACTAACATGTTTAATCAAAGGTTTAATGTGCAAATCAAAACTTAGTACATATATGCAAAAAGGCTTTAAGATGCAAAATACAGCCTTTCAAAATAAAAGTTAAGGTGAAAATAAAGATCAAATGTACCGAACGTAAGTCGCTCCCAAAGTGGGAGAGCAGAAGCATACGTTTAACCAATCTCGTTTTATTCATTTTTATTTATTTTCATTTCTTTGATTAAATTGTTATCTTGTGTATTATGTTTGAAGCATATTTATTAATTAATGAAAGAAAAATTATATTTATGTGTAATTTTTCTAAATTCAAAAATAAAAATTCTCAATTTCATTTGAAAATTAAAATTTCCCATGTTCATTTGAAACTCTTTCAATTCCAAATTGAAGTTCTCAATTTCATTTGGAATTTTCTTAATTTTAAATTTTGATTCACAATTTCATTTGGAAGTATTTCAATTTGACATTTAAGTTTTTCACTTTATATGGCATTAATCAGTCATCTAGTACATATGGAAGTAGTCAGTCATCTTTTCCTGAGTTGAAGGATGTACTATTATATTCGCCATGAGGTAGAAAAGAAAAATAATGGGTAGTTCGTTTTACCCGAGGCATTATGATGGTAATAAGACTACTTAAGATTTATTTTTTTAACTAATAAAACAAACTGTTTAATAACTTAACTTCTCTAAACAATATTCTCACTGGCAACGTTGGACAAAGTTTTCATTTATACGAAATAATTTTTAGTTTTCGTAATTTTAATATTTAAAACACCATTTATAACAAACTATTTCAATGTATTACTTAAATATAAAAACATGTACATAAAATAAAAAAATATTAATTTTGTTAATTGAATTCAGCATTTTCGGTCTTTGGATCTATATTTAGACGTTCCATTTTAGATCTCCACCACTCAGTTGGATGTTGCCTTTTTATATGAACGTACATGTTTGATTTGGAACGTGACTCTTTTTGACAATGGGGACAAGTATAGAGCTGCTCTCCGGTATGTGTAGCCATATGTTCTTGCAAATTGCGCTCTTGTCGAAACACTTTCTCACAAAATTTACACTGTAAATTTAAGTCGGACTTATGCCAGTAGGACTTGTGTTTGCGCAGACTATGTTTGGTCTCAAAAACTTTACCGCACACTTCGCAAGGTGTTGGATTTTTCTCGTGAACAAAGCGATGCATCCTTAAACTGTGCTTGTTTTTTAGCCATTTACGGCATATAGAACACTGTGCAGCAGGTTCAATGATTCCTTGATGCTCGGCGTAATGATTTTTGAATGAATCTTTGTTTTTAAACTTTTTACCACAAACGTCGCAAATATGATATTTTATATATTTGTGCATGTTTTGAATATGACGATTTAAATTATTTTCCGAGCAAAATCTACATAAAATTTAATTTAAAACAAAACAAAAAGTAATTATTTTGTCAAGATGCATAATTCGTATACATAATTAGTTTAATATTTGTAATGTTTTATTGTTAGCTTTATTTTTATTATGATATAATTTTTCAATAACAACAAAAAATATTAATTTACAATATTCATTTATAATATGTATGCACACTGTGTATATTCCTTTTGCTTAAAAATTTTACCAATTTAAGTTCTATTGCATTGCATATAAACTTTAGTACCAAGTAATTAATTGTTAATTACTTATGAAAATTATATTTATGTAGGTGGGTCCTGATTGTTTGGTTATGAGTAGCTTAAGTTAAGTTGGAGTTTGTAATTAAATGAATGAATATAAAATGATCAAAGTGATTGGTTTAAAGAGATTTCCAATAAGGGCGGTTCGATCAAGAAATGGAATAAAGCTAGCTGTGTGTGAGGTATTAACAAGAGACCCATGCATGCATCATAGATCCGTCTTAATTTTATATTATGTTTACTTTGAAAACATCGGCTTTTTGTGGCTTATGGACTTAGAACTGTGGCTTGAGCTAACTCCAAAAGGCTTGGCGGGATCAAATCGCGCGTTTTGGTTATTGCCTTTTCACTAACGCAAAGATAATAATTTTCATTGACCCAAAGCGCTCGTGCTTGATAGCTTCCGCAATGATGTTTTCGAAAAAAAAATACAAATCAGTGATGTTTTTGCCAACTACTGAACCTCCTGCGTATTGGCAATTTAGAATGTTATCATAGGCATTCTTCCAAAAAATACGTTTCGTCGCTAGTGATGATTTTCCGGCGCGAAAAAAGGAACACTACCATTTTGAACGTACTGCTCACTCAAGTAACAAAGATTTTACATACGCCACTAATACCAACATGATCGGCACATACTCGCAACATCGCCACGCCCTTATTGGATACTCATTTATAACAAAAATTATAGTCCGCCTGCTAAGAAGAGACCTTAAACATTAACTGTTATTCAGGTATGATAGTTAAATTATAGATAAAATCTGGGACCGCAAAAAATGATTATTTTTCAAATTAAAATGCCACAAGATTAATGGCGTTTTCGTTTCGTAAATAAAATGTTGCCCTGTTAAAGGGAACATGCATAATGGACCCTTATTATTTAGGATTTTTATTAAGGGTAAAATCTAAAATAAGTACACCACCTTTTGTGACCGTAACCATATTTCGAGTATAACAAAACGGCAAAAATTTTTAAACACCATAATTCTTGTTACGTTGCTGAATTAATTTTTAAATCTTTGAGTTTTATCAAAAAAATTAATTTTGAAACATATTTGTCGTTTTGTTTTTTGCTTGGAAAATAAAAGTACTTTTGATTTGATATTTAGAACGAATTTCCGTCATTCATTGTCAAGTTTGGTTTAGAGAGAAGCCGGTTTCGGCTATGCATCATCTATAGATCAAGAATCAATAATGTTTGTTTAATTTTTCTTAGATAACACGTCATTGTAGAAAGATCATTTTCTGCCTTAAAATTAATATCTGTTAACTGATTAAATGTCAATAATATCTCCAGAATCCGTCCATTTTCGAAGCAAAAAATAAAACTTGAGAAATAAGTGATATTTTCAAAGTAATATATGAAACTTGAAAAATAAACATTTAAACAAATTTTTTCAATAAAACTTAAAACAATTTTAAATAAAATGGTTTATAACTTAATTTTAAATTTACATAATAGCATTTGCTGACGCTCGCTCGGCTACACGGTATCTTTGGGTTTCAGATTTAGACGCTCCATTTTTGATTTCCACCATTCTTCTGGATGTATTCTTTTAATGTGCACATACATATTTGATTTCGAGCGTGAGTCTTTCCCACAATGAGGGCATGCATAAAGTTGTACGCCGGTATGTATAGCCATGTGTTCGTCCAGATTACGCTTCTCGCGAAATACTTTATCGCAAAAACTACATTGTAAGTTTGTATCCAATGTATGCCAGTATATTTTGTGTCTATATAGTCTACGTTTTGTTTTGAACATTTTCCCACATATATCGCACGGCGTTGGATGTTCCTCGTGAGTAAAACGATGCAAACGCAAGGATTCTTCATTTTTAAGCCATTTATTGCAAATAGAACACTGTACAGCGTGAGAAACAATACCTTGATGTTCATCATAATGACGTTTAAATGCTGTTTTATTTTTATATGTACGACCACATATATCACAGATGTGTGGGGAAGCTTTCTTATGAAAATTACTCTTATGACGATCTAAATGGTATTCTGATGTAAATCTATACGAAATTTAATTTAAAAATATATATAAGATAATTTGCCTTTTATGTATATACTTCGTTGTAGTTTTTAATTTTCAATAGCAGAGATAAAATCACACATTCAATAAATGCCATGACAACAATATAATAACATCAATAATTTATATTAGTGTGTGATTGATCAGCACAAAATACGAGTATAATGAAGTTTAAATCACATTCGATCTGGAAGCTTCAATATTCTATGTATGTGTTTCTTAAAACTATTAGATAAGATTTATAGCTTTTATGCTATTGTATTTTCGATCATATAAATATTTTTTTTTCCTTTTTCCAAACCGAATTATTTGTCCAAAAATATATATTTTTTTAATATTTTGTTTTAGTTAACATTACATTAATATATGGCTATAGAATAAATAGCAATGCTAAATAAAACTCCCCTCTTTAGTTTGCAATATATAAGTCTTATGTGGCGATAAGTAACATTTGTTTTAACAAATATAATTTTTTTTATTTAAAAAAATTTTGTTCTAGCTAATTTTATCCTCATTTATTTAATTTACAATTTATTTGTTGGATTGATAATCTAGTCTTTATACCCAAATTTTTAGAAAAACTTAAACGTTTTACAACATAATTCTTTAAATAAAATGAGAAAGCTTGAAGAACCTTAAAACAAAAACATTACTTTCAACAAAATGCCTTCACAACAAACAAATAGTCGTTTGCCAACTCTAAATAAAGGTGGAAGCGGAAAAAAAATTTTAAAATATAATTTTCTTTAATGAAACTCTGTGTAGCTTTTTAAAGATTGAAGAAAATACAAAAAATCTACATATCTGAAACGAATTTCCGTCAACCCTTGTCAAGTTTGGTTTGTACACAAACCGGTTTCGGCTATGTACAATTTTCAGTGACATTTTTAGTTTTGAGCATTTTTTATTAATTGGTTGGGGTTTCATTATCTGTTAAGTTACAATTTGTCATGTGACCCGGTAGTATATAAAGATCGTTGGCATTTTATTGTTTAGCAAATAGCAAGTATATGTAAACAGGTGGCAGATAAGGTAAAGCTAGTAGGTCGGGTGTTTTTGTAAGGGTCAGCAGACGTTAGTGTTTACTAGAATTAAGAGTTTAGTTATTATTGTGTTCCTGTTTTCAATTCTTAATTGCGTTGTTTCGCTCGAATTTGAGTTTGCGCTTATTTTATGGTGATTGTTGTGAGGGTTGGAAAAAGTCAGTAATTATTGTATTATGAAATTTTTTGTATATAATTTTAAGGTTTCGAATACGGCTGAATTGGAGTTTGTATATTTTCATGTTTTCTAGATGTTTAGACGTCGTCCTTTGCATTGTGTGTGTGTGTGTGTTAGCTTTAAAGTGCTTCTAATGTGCGCAAGATTACATTTGTTGTTAAACATGTGGTTAGCGAAATTAGATTGTCATGAAAACTTTTTACTATTTATATTTATGTTGTATTTCTTAAAAAAGTTTAGTGTATTGATTTTCCGGTGTTTTTTAAAGTTGTCCATATTTTCCCTTTGTTTTCGTTACTGTGTTCTTTGATCCTTTGAAAATCTTTTTTTTTTTTTTGTTGATAACTCCTACGAATTTTACCTGCTACCGGCTCAAATGACAAATACATACTGGACAAAAAATAAAACACCAATGACAACACAAACTACTAAGAACGAAAAATGACACTGATGATGGCACATAGCCAAACCAAACTTGACATGTGATGATGGAAATTCATTCAAAATATCTATACAAAACCTATTCATATAAAATAACCTTTATACTATTGTATAATATATTCATTTGATCATTGTATTTCTTTAATAAACTCTAACAAATTCTGTAAAGACGAGTTGTGAAAACAATTACAGAGTTATTTATTTACTTTAAGTACATCTGAGATGTGTACCTAATAAGACGGTTTAAAGGTTCGAATGAACCGTTCTTCGCCGCTTATGCAGTTTGAAACGAAAGTATACAAGGAATAAGAGTTAAATATCAAAAATGAAATTATTAGCCTTTTTTACAATCCAATATATATCACAGAAAAATTAAGTTTTAAGGTTTACGCAGCGCTAAATTAAAAAAAAATATGCATATCCGAAAAGTTGTTTATATACACTTACAATAGCTTAAAATAACATTTTTAACATACAGTTTTATTTAGATAAATATTTTAATTTCAAAAGAGAAATTCGAATTCATGTACTAAGAAAAAGTCCGCTGTCCATATATATAAAAAGTTAAAATTTAGTCCTATTAAAAAAACACAAGATAATACTAAACTACAATTCAGACCTGAAAAATGACAGTGTTTCCAAAAAGGAATGTGGTCTTAACATCTATCTAACCAAATATGATAAGTTTAGATTAAAAAATGTTATAATCTTACATCTTTAATTAAGCAATGACTTTTAAAATTACATAATAAAATGTCTTACCTTTTATTGCATATATCACATTCAACTTCTTTATCTTTGTTGTGGGATCTTAAATGCTTTTTAAATAAGTTATAGTTTCGAATACGTTTGGAACAATGTTCACACTCATAAAATTCTATTATGTCTGCTTTATCTGGATGTTCAGATGTAATGTGTATAGTCAAATTACGGGCACTGGACATATTTTTATCACATATTTGACATCTATAATTTTGAAATGTAATAAAGATATAATATACGTATTATAAGCAACATACTTAAACATATCAGGATTTTTATGCCACTCAAGATGTTCCATTAGAGCCCGTGGTTTACGATAGATAATATCACAACATTTAATATATGGTGTTTTAGTATGTGCTAGAAGAAAATGCTCCCTTAGTGCTTTCCATGTATCAACACGAGTTTGGCATACGTCGCATATAAGGTCCATCAACAAGGCCAGTTCCTTTTCAGCAGATAATTTCTTTTTAACTGGTTTCTTTTCTTTACAATTACGGGACTTAGCTGAAGCTTGCCTATGTTTCTTTTTTTGAGATGGCTTTTTTAATGATTTAAACTTAATTAATGGAACATCGTCATCATCATCATCATCATCTAGAAATATACATTTTTGATGTTTAGTATTTGCAAATAATTAAATGAAACAGTAAGATACCATCTGATGATATTTGGTCATTTACGCTAGTTTCTGGATTGGGTGCCACACTATCGGGAGCTATAATGTCTTTCTCGTCATTACTTATAACAGGATCAAATAAATCATCTGTGGGCATCTCCTGTTCATCCTTTTCATCATTGTCTGATTCATCTTTGAACATATTTATGGAACAGTTCATGGTTGTCTCTTTGGTCACGATCGAAAATTTACCCTCCTGATCATCATTGTTCCTGGCCCAACCATCATCATCATCTAAATTATATTCTTTCTTGAAGTTCACATCCAAAAATTCGTTGCGGAGTGTTAATTGCTTTTTGGCAACTTGTTGCGAAAATCGGTGGAACTCTTCCAAGTGATCATAACAATCTTGGCATATAATAGTGGATACATTATCGTTATGTTTAATCTATTTAACAAATATATAATACACCAATTAAAAATTAAAGAATCCATTTTTAATACTTACTTCGATTTCAAGGTATTTTTGAATAATTATGACCATTTCTGCTGATTCAGGCGATGGCTCTAAGTTTTCATATAATTTAATGCTCAATTCCTCTGGAATTTCTTTTAAACACAATCGACAAATCATTTTAATAATATATTATACCTTTATTCTTCACTAATTGTACGAAAAAATGTCTTTAACGTGTAGAGCTTCCCCTTGTTGATTGAATTGCGACCACAATTGCGGCAATCACTTTCAACTGGTAACACCAGTGCTGGCAATACAACTTACTAATATGTACCGTCTTGTAATCGATAACATTCATTACCTATAAATTAAATTCTTATATCTCCTGGTCCTGGCAACACAAAGGAATCATTGGCATGTTCGACCTAGTGTAAGTCTTGACTAGCCATAAATTTGTTCACACATGGAACAAATGACCTCATGGTATTCTATGTGGAGAATACGTGTAGATGTTCCTGTTCAGTTTGATTATAATTTTTTGTGTCTTATCGAGATTGTCTGCATCTTTGTGTGTGATGGCAGAACAGCGAACCACTATTCGGACAGCGACGATCTTCACAAGCCAAATCCCTGTGCGAACAACCTGTTCTTGGTAGAACAGATCTAAGGCAATTCAAGACTTCAGATTTAAAAAACTATAACTATTTCACTTTGATCCGTATCTTTAATTACAGTGATTATCATTGTAGACTAAACAGGGGCACTTACCAGCGCAGCTGAGTATTTTTTTTTAACTCTTAGGATCTCAAATTCTATTTAAAAAAATATTTCGCCATTTCCGGTATATTTTTTATATATGAAGTTTTATATCCGGAAAGAGGGGAATGCGTCGATTTTGAACACGATTTTTGAACTATTTTAATAACAAGAGGATTAAAAAGCTAGAGGTGTTAAAGAAATGAATTGATTTAAATTTACATTTTTACGATATGCATACATTTTTACAACATGCTGCTATTAACATAATGCTAATCGTTTTTGTAATTGCAATACAAGGAACTGTTTTTCTTGGACGACAACTCAATTTTTTTATACAAAACAAAAGATGTCCGTTTTAGTGTTATTTGTATATTTACTAAAAACTAAAATTTAAGTCTTATTACTAAAAATAAGATGAAACAAGCAGAAAAATATAAAATATGCTAAAATTTATAATTTATTAAGTTTAAAAGAGTACAGACGGCTGCTTTTTAGTTCAATTTAGCGATTTCAAAACGAAAAGTTTAATTCGAAAATATTTCTTTCGAATCGAAATTAACAGCAACCCCGCTAAGGGGGATATGAATCCACCAACTCGACCATTCTTCATATTGTTGATCCAATAATTTGCTCTTAGTAACGAGTTTTGGTTATTTATTATCCGAAATTAATTATAACCACCTAAAACTCAGCCTTATTGTGAGTGTCGTTCGATTTAACCCTTACGGCACTCATGATAAGGCTGAACATGAATTTTAATACTAACATATAATAAAGATTTTAAAGTTTACACTCTATTTACTATTTTCAAATTAAGTGCGTTTATTACATTGTATTTTCTTTTCGGCCGCACGCATCAAGCGCTCCTTTATATAGTTATCCATTTTAAAATCTGGTTCTAAGAGTTCAGTACCACCGTCTGGAATATGTGTGGAAGCTAAATCTAACGCCTTTATAATAAGACTTAACAGCGCATGCGATAATTTATGACACACTGCATATTCGCTACCTTCTTTCGTGTTGTAATAAATAACAGCTTGATTGTTGGGTTCAACACCAATTGACTGTAAAATATTGTAGAATATACCTCTTTGCATCCGAGCATAGGGATCAAATAATTTTGGAGGTACGCACATTGTTGTTGATAATTTTGCTATAAAATTAGCAAACTTTTTTAAAACTAGGTCTAAATATTGAGTTCGACATTGGCGTTCCAATTTTGTTAGCAAATTGTAATATATTTCTTCTTTTCGTTTTAAAATACCCTCCTTTTGGCGCTCTTTTCTCTTTACTGATCGTATTGCCTTTTCAAGCTGCCTAAGAAATTATATTATTAATTAGTTAAAGTATTATTTTACTCTTTTTTAGTTTTATACTTACTCCGCAGTAATTGTTTCGTGTTTAGCTGCTAATCGTTTTAAACGTTCCGCTCTTTCTGACGGTACCATAAACTCCGGAAATTGTTTGGAATTATCTATTAAAGTCTTTTTTCTAGGTTTGGATAAACTTTCGGTATGATGACTTGCTTTCACTGGTTTAACTGGCATATATGCCATTAATTCTACATAAGTTTGGAGTTTATTGGTATTTTCGGAATGTACACGTTGCTCTTGACTTAATGCGTCATCAGTACACTCACTTACTTCTTCAGGTGTAGGTAAAGGCTGATCCCAATCTTCAACATTTTCGCTCGCCATAACGAAATTTTTAAAAAATTTTCAATTTCAAGTGTAATATAATAAATAAAATAAAAATTTTGATATAAAATTCAAAATAGCTTTGTTTAACTATCAATTAATAGAAAATAATATAACAAATTTTAAATGCATATATACATACATATGTATGTATGAACATCTATATTTCCAAATAAAACCTTAGCAGGCAGTTGGCGAGGTAATAATAATATATAAAATTCAGCCGCATCATTCCATTTCGATGATTTATATATACGCACAATGCATTTCTTAATGCACAATCACTCACTTGTAGTAATTGTTCTCGAAGGAACCCGAACCGAACTTAAATTTTCGAATATGGCTGTTTTGTGCCTGACATGGCGTCTTGACTAGCCATCTGTTTTGCCATCGTACATTTTTCTCTTCGCACACGAATTTGGCTAGTGAAGACCGTCGCTTTTGATGGTCGGTTCGTGTTGTCGGAACAATTGTTTGGACAACTCTGTTATGCCATTACACAAACAAAATGCACACAGGCAAAATAAAAACCATATGTGTGTGAGCCCGCTTGTAAACACTAGTACAAAAAACTATGCTGAGAGCATCTAAACAATCCCGATGAGACACAAAAACTTATGCTCAAACTAAACAGGAACATATACTTGTATTATCCAAACTCGAACACATTTTCTTCCATTATTTTGCAGACGCTTAAATATTTGGGAATTCATTTAGATCGACGCCTAACTTGGTCCCGTCATATTGACGCAAAAATAACGGCCACAAAACGTAGAGCAAATCCACTATAGGTCAAGTGACCACTTGTTCTGTGCGAAATTAATATCGATTAAAGTTTTATACCGTTTAAAACCAAAAGTAGACGCAAAGGCACAAAAATATATGTTTTAAAAAAATCCTCTGAAAAACTAACCATTTGACGACCATGGTAAGTAAGCCTTGTGAAATAAGTAATCAACAAGAGCCTTATTTTTTTTATATAGTAAATCACTTTTAAGCTACCGGAACTTTTCAAAGTTTTTATATAAAAGCTAATAAATATTTTATATCAACAGTATTGCCGCCATTAGATCTTGTGAAAAATAATTTTTGATTTTACCAACAGAAAATTATGTAAATAGAATAACTTTGTGTTTGATTAAATAAGTATATAATTAGAAGTTCAATAACATTTTAGTTATTTTATCATGAGAATAAATTCTATTATAAAGAAAAACATCCTATAAGGCACATAAAATTAAAGTTTCTTAGCGTTTACTTGCAAACAAATGCAAAGTTTCAATAAAATAAATAAACAAAACAGTTTATTAGTCCCAGGAAATTGTGAGGGTTTTCCGCAGAAGCTATCTTTAAGTATTGCTCGCATAGCAAGGCGCTTGTGTCAGGAGCCATACTGCAGTGGAAACTAATACACTAAGCGAGAGCCGTGGAATCAAAGTCAGTGAGAAAACGATTTGCAACGATGACCAATAACCACCAACATTTTAAAAAAATACTCCACCTACAGGCACGGTGTTGTTAGCTTTAATATAAGTTTAAAGGTTTGTTATTGAAATTAAAGGAAAACAGTATACATATTATTTTTCATGATATATTTTGATTAAGAATTTTGTTTTAATAATTTCAAACATAACCATTGCTCTGGTGTTTCGAAACTATCGGTAATATGAAGAGAAAATTCTTTTTTGTATGGAATATGCCATGTATCGTGTACCTTATGAGCACAAATTAAATGACGTATAGGCTCTTTTACAATAATTTTACCACTTTCCGTTTGCGTCATCAAAGAGTATTGATGTTCTTGTTGCCATCTACGAAATATTACTTTGAGTTCGGGACCCAATAGGAAAGCATGTTGACGCATAAAATCTCTTGAAAAGAAATCAGTCGATTGGCCACTTTTCAATGTAGCATACAATAAAAATGGATCATCCTGAGATCTAAAATAATTAGAAATTAATTAATTATCAAATATAGTTTAACCTAAAAAAAAAGTTTGTAAAAAATCTTCGGAGACCCATATTTACCAAGCCACGAAATTGAAGGTACTAATTTAATTTTTTGATAATAATCATAAAAACAGATCATTATACCTCAGATCTTAATGATATTAAATCCTAAAGAATATAAGTATTAAAGTAACAGCTCTCCAATAAGATAAATATACTATAGTTTATAGATATTAAGCTTTATTTTAAAAATCTAACAGCCAATTTTATATCCACAGTTTAGCAACCTACAACTCGGAAAACATGGGGTTCATTAAAAATAACTTTTATAAACCCAAAATATTGATTTAAAAATTTTAAATTGGAATTGTTTAGATTTAGTTACAATCTAATACTTACATATTATTAGCAAGAAATACAGCTGCATTATCTTTAACATATTGCATTGCGTTCTTAGGCCAATTGTTCATATGTTTGCGTCCTAAAACTAAAACATGCTTATTCTTATTTTGGAAATATTTTACAACAGATGCCAACTAAAATTTAAAAGATTGATAATTAATATAAAAAAAACTATTATATAAAAAAACTTTTTCTTACCAAATGTGCAAGGGCTTGTGTTGGCTTTTTACTCCCCATGGAGTAGGCGACGTTAAGACCATCTATGACGCAATCATAAGGACCTGTACGTTCAATGTAGTCACAAAACTGTTTAACCTCTTGTGGAGTTGATTTTTGAAAAACATCGTTTCGTATTAATACTTTATCGAGAAAACATTTTTGTAAAGTTTTAAAATCATCCTCGCTTAGTGAAACGTTCTTCATATGAAGTCCACATGAAGAGCATTGTCCAAAACGCCTTAATTTAGTTGTTGTAAATTCTAATAAATTGGGATGTTTCAATGCAATATTTTGCAAAACTGTAACAACTTTTTGTGTTAATAATATACTGTAAGTTTCAAGAAACATAAAAAGCTTTTCTATTTCGTTGTAAAAATCATTAATATTTTTGTTAAGAATTGTATCTAGCAATGTTAAAAATATTTCACATTTTGGCTGTTTTCTTTGTTGAAGCATTTGATGCATAAGCTGCCAACCTAATTGTAAGTCATTGGTGGCAAATGCTTTGATAATTAGTTCTGTATAAGCGAATAAAGTTGGTGTATTGGTTGATATTTTCATCATTTCTAATAAATCGAGACCATCTCTCCACTTTTCTGTCGCTACCAAACCGCAAATTAGATTTTCACAGGATAAATAATCTAAAACATCATGTTTAGATCTGAGCCTCTGATAAATCTGTAAAATTTCTTCTTGTTCCTCTTTTGTCAGGGCATATTTTGTTCCTCCTCTGGCATGGTAAGCAGCATTGTATACTCTCAACAATTTTCCTAATGCAGCATCATTTGCTTGCTTTCCATTTACCTGCAAATGATTAATGTAACTTTTGGCCAATGCCAGATGTTCCGAATCACTACACACACCTACTATAACAGAATCCAGATTGTTTTTGTTGACTTGCTTGTAATTTTTAATTAATATTTCTGATACAGTTTGCCAATCATCGTTTGATAATTCAGTACGATTGCGAAAGTATGTGTTTTTAATTTTTAAAAACTGGTCATGTTTTATGCCTAATTGTGGCCTTTTAAAACTGCCGCTCAGTCTTGTTGCAATTACATTTTGTTGACAATAATTTTGTACTCCTTTTGTGTTTAGGAACCGGTATAACTTTGCCCCGTACATATTGTTTTATTAAGAACACAGATTATCTTGTTTACAATTTTAAATAAATATTAGGTTATATTTTGGTTTTATGAACCATATGATGTTTGTGTACAAAAATAGATTTTCTGCGAAGCCAAGTCCCTTGCCAGGCAAGGGATTACATACATATGTACAGTTTTACCACAGATATATCTGTGGTATTACACTACGTCATTACTTCGCACAAGGAGAGAGCGTTGACGGAACAACGGCACAGGGTACTACTATGTGATAACGGGAACAAATGTGGTCATTGTCTTCTATGTGGAAAACACGTGTAAATGTTCCTGTTCAGTTTGAGCATAATTTGTTGTCTCTCATCGAGATTGTTTCCATGGTCTCATAGTTTATGTACGGATTTTTACAGATTAGTGCATAGAAGAATAGCGTTGTGCGAATAACAGCGACGGTCTTCATGAGGCAAATTCCTGCACGATCAGCGATCTTTACACTACTTCTTGACTAGCCATTAATATGTTCGCACATTGAGCGACCCTCTCCAAAATAATGAAAGAAAATATATATGTTTGGACCGATTTTCCGTCATCCCTTGTCAATTTTAGTTTGGTGACAAACCGGTTTTGGCTAGTTGCCATCTTCAGTGCCATTTTTATCGTTCTCGAACGGTTTGTCTTTGTTTCTTTAAACAGAAGCCCACGAACACATTTTCTCTCGTTATTTTGGAGACGCTCTCTAATTATTATAATTACATATTTAGCGTTCAAGATGCGACAAAAATCATAAACATAACAAAAGTACACAAATTTTTTTAATGCAGTTCTACCATAATATGGCGTCTTGGCTAACCACAAATTTTTTCAGCCAATGTACATTTGTCTGCTCGCACAGAAATTTTGACGAACTAGAGTTCTGCGAATAATTGCTCGCACAACTCTGTGATACCATTACACAAACAAAATACACAGACAAAACAAATAGTAAATATGTGTGGATTCGTTTATACTCACCCATACATAAACTATGCTAAAACCATCCATACCATCTCGATGAGAGACAAAAAAATTGTGCTCAAACTGGAAACGAACATTTACACGTATTCTTCAAACAGAAGACCACGAACCTATTTTTCTTATTTTGCAGACTAAGAGTGTCTTAAATTTTCATCCTCAAAAATGTATTTTTTATCCCCACTTTTGTCGGCAGATCGTCACACCTGACAACACTGCCTGTGGTCGTTGTATTTGATTGTTGTTGTTGGAAGTGGTTAAATATTTTTAATAGTTGATATAAAAATACGCAATAAATTAATTGTATATATAGTATCTATATTCAATATAACTAAATCCTAATGCATCTTGTAAATAGTAAAACATAACCATGAATGCGTTGCGTAACATCTTCACATCCCGAACAATTAACTACCTCCGACAGAATGGACAAAACGCACTCATTAATATTACACATCCAGTGGACAATACTACCAACGCAACACGTCTGAATCAAAATAGTACAAACAACAAGTCGGAGAATAGACTAAAAGACCCACTTATACCAAAAAATATTCTCGATGACGTAATTTTCACGGGAAGGACGTATTCCAGCAAAGCGACTGGTTCAATATCACCGGCTACTCTAAGGAATTATCGTCGCATAATACGTAAAGTAGACATAGTTTATCGCTGTAAACTCTGCAACACACGCAATGTGAAACAAGTCTCAGAAGCGGCCTATACTGGAGGAGTCGTTATATTGCAGTGTGATGGCTGTTCGGTCAATCATTTGATTATTGACAATCTTGGATGGTTTGCCAACACCAAAGGGAAGACGTTTGATGAAGTTTTAGCGGAAAACAGTGATAGTGTCAAAGTTATAAAAGTGAATGAAAATGGTGATCTGATATAATAATCGACCGGCTTGAGCCAAAATAATAAATTGAAAAATTTATGTATGTACTATCTGTGGTCATATGGAAGAGTAGCTTCAGTCGAATTGAGTTAATGTATTTTTTTCGAAAACGTGTACCTGTGTTCTCTAACAAATTTATTACCTATATGTTGAGTTACAGATTTTTGTAATACAATTGGAATGAAAATTACACAAAATTATAGTTATTTAAAAACTTGATATTTCTATATTATTTAAGTTTTTTTTCATATGACCACAGATGTGCCTATATTAGTTTACAACTTTCGTAACTTTAAAGTGAAACTATTTTTGTTATTTGTTTTTAGTTATTGTTTATGTTGTATTAAAAGAAAAATATTAAAAAAACAACAAATTTAATAATTGTTATTTTTTTAACTTTAAGGCATCAAGAATAAAGTGATAATAAACTAACTAAACATATTGGCCCATAATCATAGTCAAACACTAAAGTCGATTCCTTTTAAAATTTTAAATTTATAAGTTATTAAAATTTTTACTACTATAGTCAGAAATTAATCATATTTTAAGTTGAACCCACTTTAAGTGGGTGTCACATAAATTGTGGCCAATGTTTTCATACAAAAAAACAAAATTTGGAAAAATATAACAATGCGGCATCTCTCATCAGCTGACAATAAAAAAGTCGCATTTAAAATTTTGTGTTCACCTTTTTTTGCAGAAAAAATAGAGCAAAAAATATTTTAAGATAAAAAATATGGAAAAGGTAAGTTTTACATTATGTTAAATGTGTTATGTATGTACATACATATATTAATATTATTATCCAATAATTGCATTATAAATTCTTTACAGGAAGAAAAGAAAACAAGAGAAAGGGAGGCAAATTGGAACACCAGTGAAAAAGAATTCTTGCATTAATATGCATAAAAATAAAATTCTTTGATTCTTTGAAAATTTTAATATATCGAAATCAGCTGTTTATGTGTTTAAAATTATTTAAAAATAACTTTAGTTGGTTAGGCATGAGTTCGTTTTTTCTTCCTATTTAGAAAGAGAATTATTTATTTTAATATGGACAAACTTTTTTGAAAACAGAAAACCAAAGAAAAATACTATAATTTGAAAAATTCAGAAATAACTGATTCTCGTATTCCATTTGCCTTAAATGATGGTATAAGTAGAAGATGTTTAGACACACAATTTGTGGATAAGACACGAAGAATGTTGATAACGTGTGTAGCGGCATAGAAAATACATTCCATTCAGCTAGATGTCTAATAAAATGAAAACTTTCATAACAGTTTGAGACTACTTCTAAGATCACGCAGAATTAGGTAATTTTCTTATCATTGATTCTGTACCACACAATCAGGACCGACTTATTTTCTCACATCAAGATTTTTAATAGTATACATAGCTGAAAGTTTGGTAGAATTATTCAAGAATCACCACCTCGATTGTCATAATAAAACGATATTTAGCAGTAATAAAATAATTATTTTGCATTTTTTTTTTTTTATTAATTTATGCTTTGGTTGATCCACTTCATCACAACGTTTTTGATAATTCGACATTTTATGGACGAGCTAATGTTTTATTATTGGCCGTTACATTAAAATTTTTCATTCGACTTTTTGAAATTGAAATTAATTTTTGCTTTCGGCCAAAGATTTAAAATAAAAAAAATTAAATATTTTCGTTTAAAAAATAAGTAGGAGAAGAATTCTCACTGTCCGATAAAGCCATAAAAACAAAAAAGTCAAATATGAATATCAAATTTTTAAATGCCAATACCATTTTTAATTTCGGTCAGTTAATCTATAACTGGTCTCAAATACATGCATAAACATGACTTAATGCCTTACATTGCACTGTTGTGTATGATAATTAACTTTTCGAAAAAAGCACATTATAACTAGCAAATATTTTATTCAAATCCTTTCAATAATTCTAGAATGTGTTAATTAAATGAATGAGCAACAACACACTCGACATAAAAGGAATATAATTCAATAACACAAAACTTATCGTATCATTAATAATAATTTTTTTGGCCATAAAATAAATCAATAAAAACAATATTAATGTAAAATAACAAATTAAAAAATATATAAATTAATAATACCTTTCCATAAGGTAATTCTGTAAAAAAAAATTAAGGATTCTTCAATTTTTCGAACAAATTCATATAAATTAACTCAAACATACCGTCGTAGTTTGTATTTTATATCGGGTAGCCTTGAAATAATACATTTCTTTTGTATTTTAGTTGCTTATTTACTGTGTGCTGGTGGTCAATAAAGCTACACATTGAATTAGAGTGGGAGAATTAAGCAATAGGCTCGTGTCGTCGCAATGTAACGTTTGTACACACTTTCCAAAGATCTGCTTTAGGTGGGGCCCTTTGCTATTCAATACAGCTGGCACCATTTGTTCCAAAATACCGATGCGAAAGTTGAATTTATAAATATCTTGTGTATATCTCTCAATGATATCTGTAAACATTGTCCAATCTGACTTCATAATTATGGCGACCAGCGCTTCAATAATAGTCGTCGCTACGCTTTTTTCACGAATGCGCTTTAATATAAGGCGACAGGCATTAACACGACTCAAACCACATTTCACAAGTGCCTCATAGATAACAATAATAGATTCTGCATACTCCGGATAACGTTCACAATCATTAGCCGCATTAAGTAATTTAATGCGATCATTTTTACTTGAGTAGTAAGCACAAAAAACCTCGAAATATACTCTAAATAATTTGGAATGATTGTACAGGACTTGGTAAGCCAAATTAACTTCGATTTTGTTTAAAGTGTTTAAGCTTTGATATACCTTGTCAATATCATTAAGTTGATGGGATAATTGGCAATGTGGTAAAGCATAACAATTATCAACTAAAAAGGGTAAGCATGTTATACCAAAGATCTTAAATATAATGTTCTTCAATATTGTTGTGTCATCTAAGTCTTTTGATGCTATACTTTTATCGGTAGCAGCATTTATTTGTGCGAAATCATTTTTCACTGTTCTTGTTATTTTTTCTATACTCATTGGTAAATCTGTTTTTGAAACAGAGTCTGTTGAAGCGAAATTACCACATTTAATTTCTTCTGGTTTATTTCGAATCATTGTATCTTTCATATCACTTGTATCTTTTGAATTACTAAGTTTTGGTATTTTAAAATGCTTAAAATCCTCGACTGGTGGAGGACAAGGACAAATATCAATATTTTGTAAGACCTGTGGTGGGTTTGTTATATCAATTTCAACAACGGAATCTTCAAAGCGCTCATCTGTTGGGGAACTATTATAAAATTAGATTAGAGTTAGAAAAAAAATTATAATTAAGAAGGTTATCATCAATTAAAATTTCTTAAAAAAATAATTTTTAAAATGTTATTTTTAAATATTTGGATTAAAATATAGTTTGAAATAAAATTCTCTAAATATGTACTTTTTATTTTGACAGTTCTTCGACTTTTTTATATTGGCCTTTTGTTAAAAAAAAAAACATTTGTAAATAACCTCAGATTAATGGCATTTATAATCATTGTTAATTTAAGAAGTTATACAAGAGCAGTTAATTATGTGCAATATAATAGTAGCGCCTCATATTTAATTTTTACACTCACTAAAACAGGTAGTTTTTATTATTTATATCGAAAAAATTGGGTCTTATATTTGATTATCTAAATATTGAATTAAAAAAAAAAAATTAAAAACAAATATTTTCATTTATGGATAAAATTTGAAATCACTGTCTTTCACGATATGCGTTTTACCTTTCCAAAGAAGTTTTCTTATTAAACTTCTCATTATATTTGGTCTACAGTGATTGTCACGGTCCAATTTATCATATTTCGAACTTAAAAATGTTTTTTTTTTTGTATTTTTATGTGATGCTACTATTATTGTGCACATATTGCTTTTAAATTCCTAGTGTAGGAATTATTTTATATTACACAGCTATATGTAGTCAGAATATAAATAACAACCAAAATTTGAAAATATTCAAATTAATATCAATTTTTAAATTCGGATATAAAAAGATGTTAAACTTACTCAAAACAAGAAGTAGCTAGAGATAATGCATCATCATAATCCTCATCAAAGTCTAATGAGCTTTCCAACTTAGATTCCAATTCTAACAGCGTTAAATTGTCACAAGTAACATTCGCAATTTTAGAATCCAAAACGCCCTTTATCTCATCATTCTTAGTTTTATCTGAAATAAAGGTTAAATTAAAATGTAATAATACACACACATACATAAATTTTAATTGATATATAATTTGTGTAACTACCTTTGGAACATTTTACATTCTTAGTGGTATCAATAAATTCTTGTTCGGCATTATTTTCAACAGTCTGGGGATTATTTACTTGCTTGTGATACATATTTAACTCCTCTTTATCGTTTTCAGTTCGGTCTTTACTTTCAATAACTACTGGCTCTTTAACATTTCGCTCTATAATCCCTATAGAATTTTCATTGTCGTTTGAAGGAGATACGAGTTTTTCAATAAGTTTAGATCCATTTAGTAGCGTATCGGGAACATATGTATGCCCAATATTGTGGCAATGTGCTTGTTTTTGAATATCACCTTCAGGGTGAGTGCTGAGTTTGTACGAAAATAATAATTCTTTCTTTATGTTAGCATCAGTATCCATTGATTTAATTTCACTTAAATCATATGACTTTCCGCTAGATGAATCACTATCGTTTGAATACAGATTGTCATCTTCGCTCAAAGTTATCTTTGCCACCGAAAACACAACATTAGGCTTAGGTTTAGACTTGGCGCTAGAAAACATCAGCAAAGGGGCAGCATTGTCATCGTTTACTTTAGGCAACAGTGTATTATCTGCATCGTTATTATTTCCATTAGTTATGCAGGTTGTTTTAGTATTTGCCTCATATTTACATTTTTGTGTATCATTTATAGAACTATGTAAATAATCAGAGATGCGATCGTTATCTTTTTTATTATTTATGTATTTTGATTTAGAATTTGACGTTTCAAGGAAATTTTTTATATCTAAATCTTTTGTTAACGGATTATACTTCGATATTGTTTTCGAATTTCCTATTTCAAGTAATATTTCTTCATTTAACGATAAACACATTTCATTTGCATTTGTATGTGTTGCTTCAATAAGTTTGGTTTCTTCATCTTCCATTTGAGATTGATAAGCGTTGCTTATTGGCTTATTTATTTCAACAATTGGCGAATTCAATAAATTTATAGTTTCTTTCAATTTCACGTCTTTTGGTTCCCTTGAGTTACTATCTTCCGAAAGCTTTAGATTTAATGACATATCAATAGACATGTCTGTAGTAGTATTTGAAGTATCTATTTGAACTGCCAAAGAAGTAGAGGTTGATGGTTCATCGTTTAAGGTACTTTCTATTTCGTAATTATCTTCTTCTAAAGTTGTGTTACAAGCTTCCTTTTCTTTTTTCTTAAACTGATTCTGTAAATGCTATGTAAAAAGGTAATAACATAGAGATATTATTTTTAAGTAAGTTATTCACCATTTGCGTTTTTAGACTTTCCACTTCACAGAGTATTGAATCCTTCACTCTACATTGATCGAAGACACTTTCATTTAAATCATCATTCTCTCTGAATTCATTGTATACAAATTGATTAGTAGGACAAATGTCGAGCAATTTATTGAATATGTCAGTGGCCGACTGATTTGAAAAATTTACATTATTTTCAATTGATGAGTTTAGAGAGATCACTGACTCATAATTGCAGTCTTTATTATTTGTGAAGTCTTTGCAAACAATTTTATCTAAAGTACAATTATATATATATATATATATAATTATTACATTTTTGTGATAACTTTTATTAAAATTTTCATTACCTGTTAGGATTTTCTGTTGGTTATTAGTTGTAGCGGATGTATGTTGTGCCAAGTGTTCCAAATCCGTTGCATCTAATTCAAGTAAAGGCATATCTAAAGCAGCTTTAAAAGATTTATTATTATCATGGTCATATGCTATGCTTTTGCCATGGCACACTTTTTTCAATTCTTCAGATCCATAATCAAAATCACTCTGTTCTATGAGGCGACGTATAAAATCCTCATCCTGTGTATCAATAGTTACACAATTATTTTCTGAGTGTTTTTCTTTGTTACCTTTTGATGATAAATCCAAGGGCAAAGAGTCGCCATCTTCGCTGATACAAAAAGTTTCAGAATGTGATGTTTGATTATGATTAAATGCTTCGTTAAGACTAACATTAGCACTGGTCTTATGTTTAAAACTTAGATCTAGAGCTTCTTTATGTTTGTGAGCTGGTGGTGGCGGTTCAGAAGCGAATGTAGCATTACTTGGTAGTGTAGGGATCTGTATATTTATAACAGGTACTAATGGATTTCGAGCTGTTGACTGATAATGAATTTGATGCGATGCTTGATGATTATTTTTATGCTGAAGCCCTAAATTTGCTATGGGTAATGGAATCGAAATTGGCAAACTATTGTTACATTCTAAAACACTTGCAATTGCATTATTACTCGAATCGCCATTATTGTCAACATAATTTACCTATGGGTAGAAAGATTATTAAGAAAATCATTTATTAAACGAACCACACACAAAATATATCTGAAAAATCGTATTAAATGAATTTGTCTGCACAATGCAACTAACTTTAAATTACAAATTTCTTTAACTCACACTTTGATTTGAATCAAAGATTGTAAATTATATACATATGTTTGTCTTCAGTTTGTAATTTCCATTATATTCATCTTATACCCCATTAAGTATGTATATAATATGGATCCTTACAGATAGGGAAAATCATATAACGATATTCGTCTGTCCGAAGTTGAAATGAATTAATCAGCCGAAGTATGCGAAAAAGCCAATTAATTATTTAGAATTTTGTATGCTTTCAGTCTTACAGGGACCGATTAATCCGCCCATAAAATACACAAATTTTGTATGCTTTTCAAATTTACTATCAAGTCTCCCTACAGAAATTAGCTACCCGAGAATCCAAATTAATCTAGTGTAAAAAAGCAAAAAAAAAACAACATAGTTTGTAGTAAAGTAAATCCCAATTGCTGCGAAAAATGAAATATTACAACTAAATGAAAAATTAATCAGGCATTCGATAACTCACTAACGAATCGAAAATGGCAATAAAGAAGTGTTATTTATCAAAAAGTCTACGGAATGAAAAATTAATCAAAAAATATTAATTTCATCAAAAATTAGAAATTTTATGAAAAACGCCAAAATTCGAATTTTACCACAAATCGGAAATACACTAAAAACAAAAATTCACAGGAAAATAAAAAAAAAACCAATATTGCATTAAAAATCAGGAATTCTCCGCAAATATTTCAAAATTAGTAAATAAATCTGACAATATGTAAAAAATGTAAAATGTCACCAAAAATTTAAAGTTTCAATTATCAAAAAAGTCTAAATTATACTAAAATACGATACTTTACCGGAAAAAAATTAAGCTAACAAATTGTAAAATCATAAAAGAAATTTTATTGATTTTAAAAACTAAAAATTTGCCAAAATTTAAACCTAAACCAAAAGATCATAAAAAACACAATTCCACAAAAAAACGAATATTCTCAAATCCATAAAAATATGAAATTCCGCAATATACATTTTAGTTCCAAAAGACCTAAATTTAACCAACATATTTAGCAACAAATTTTACCCAAACTTATAAATTTACCAAAAAATGCGACATTTATCAATAAATAACATTATCTAAAATTCAGCAAAAATTTAGAATTTACTTAAAGTGATAATTATACCAAAAAGTGGGACGACAAATTAAAAGCGCTAAAATTGGAGAAAAACATATATTAACCGACTGAAAATGATTTTGAAAGATTCGTTTTATAGCGAAGTGTTTTTGTATATGTAGTTTTATTAATTTGAGTTGATTTTTAATAGAATACTTTATTTGAAAAACGAATTTATGGATGTTTGTTTTTGTGAGACTTGCAAACTTCTCTGTACAGCTTCCTCTTGTATTTTTCGATCCATTGTTGGTGTTTTCCAAATTTGAAAAAAAATTTCTTTCCATTTTCTTTAATGTACATATGGAATATTTTGATATCCCATATTTACTAGAAATAATCGACAAGGGTTTAACACGTTTGCACTCTTCTAATATTTTAATTTTTTCATTTAAAGAAATTCTTTTTCTATTGCCCATATTTCTTTGCACTACTAAGCTCAACTAAAATTGTATCAAAAACAAACTTCAATTCATACGCGTAAAAAAATTAGCCAGAAAGATGACAAAAAAAATATCGGTAATATAACAATAAACTGTTCTTTCGTCTTTTAAATGCATAAAAGATAATTTGTTTTATTTCTCTTTGTTTTTAATGTATACACAAGATTTTTTTTATTCATATATACCCAACAATCGTTATACTGAGCGTCAAAAATTAAAAAATTCGTTATATAAGGTAGTTAATGTTGAAAAATTGCCCTTTCGTTATAACGCGAATTCGTTAAAGTGAGTATTCGTTATACCGAGCTTTGACTGTATAACGAAAGTAGACTTCTTCTTAACTTAACTTAACTTTTGAAAATTAGTACACGTCGTGTGCACTGATGTTAATTGGATATTTTCTTAATCTTACTTTTTATTATGCAATGTGAAAACGGCATACCAAATAAAATGTATATACAATTACTATGTAAATATATAGGTTATATTTGCAGGTCGCCTACAGCACGGACAGGTCCGCAAGTCCGATGACATTGTGATAGCTGATGAAAAGATGATGAGAGAAGGAGAATCGAAAAGTAAAGAGTGTAGAAGACTAGTATAGTTAGGGTTGAGTGGTCACTAGATCTGTGCCGATGTGGAGTCATTCTTAAACCAGTGTCTGCTCCATATAAAGAAATATATTTTCCGCAGTCGCACCTTTCGATAGTTCGGTGGGGCTAACGAAAGATGTCTAACCAAAATGAATCTGGCAGCAGCATGAAAAATTGCGCAAGAACTTTTACGAAAAATGACTCCAAAATGAAACAAGAAAAAAAAACAAGAAAAAAAAACAAGAAAAAAAAACAAAAAAAATGTATTCCAAAAATTATGAAAAAAATATCAACAATTATAGAAGATCGTAATCATAAATTTTTAGTTTTATTGGTATTTTTTTCCATTATTCATCATATACGACTTTTTACAAACATCATATCCTAGTCGAATAAAAGCATAAACAAGTAAGAAGGCACCGTGGTAATTTTTCGAGATCGTTAAAAAAGTAAACGCATCAAACGCATTTCCGGTTATTAATACTAATTTTGAATGCCTTTTTTAGGCAGTGGGTCTACGCACCATATTATTTTAAATGTGCAACGAAATAACATTTGCATTAGAATAACGCATGAAATTTTTTACATTGTGGAAATTAATTTTGTTGTTTTTGTTTCTTAGAAATCGATTTCGGTACGTGAAAATTTTTAACGCAAATTACCTTTTTTATTACTTTCACAGCATTGGCTCTTACTGCCCACGTAATAGTGCTAAAAATTATAAGTACAAAAAATACAAACTCCAATAAAAAAATGTTCGCCTTTTCTTACGTGGGATGTGGATTTCCGTACGCGAGTACGTGGGGGCAAGTGTATGGGGTTGTGTACTCACCCTAACATCACATCTCTTTATCTGTTAATTCCGGCGCCGCCCTAAAGGTACTAAAAAAACTTTTTTTTTTTTTTTTTTTTACTTTTGGAATTACATCCTCTCTCTTCTCCCCTCTTCCTCACAATCACAAAAGCCCCTTCCCCCAAACACTAAAATAAAATATTAATTCATGAGATGTATATTTTCATATGAGAATAAAAGGCGTTTTAAAAAGAGGACGGGGGAGGTACGCAGGATTTTTACAGCAATCCTCCCTGCTTTTCCCCTTCTAAACAGCCTATTTTTCTCATTTTTCAAAAATTACGCACTGGATATGCAAAGCCATACCCCACTGAAGCATTTTAACTATTTACATTGACATCAATCCCTATCCCTTACATCTGAAAATAAACAGATGTTATTGGTTCTGCCAATGTTTTTGTTATAGCAATGCTGCAATGCGTCTGCACACAGAATTTTGAGTAAAATTCCGCGTTACGAATTGTGTCTTGTGCAAAGACGAGCGCCCTTTTTGAGTTTATGTTGCTAAAAACTCAATTATTTACATTACTATAAATCTAAACTGAGTGAGAATTAAGAGAAAACAAATCCATTTTAACACACAAGCCAGGCATGGAAAAGTCAGTACTTTTATGCAATGTGTAACTGTAGTTTCCTTCTCTCAATTTACTTTTTTAAATGTTCATGAACGGATACTTTAACACGTTGAGTGCCACGCGGTTTTATAGCGACTTTCAGCAGTGTGAAAATATTACTACTGTCGGTGTCAGTCACAGGTGACTGACATGGCACTCAACGTGGTAAATAAAAAATATCTTAGGACTAAGTCTTTGAAGTTTGACGATGAAACAAATAGTGCTTTTAACATCGTGGAAATTATTTCCTTTTGTAGATTTAAACGTTTGTGACAATAAAAAAAATTCACCAAAGACGCTATAAAGGCAACTACAACACAGGAACATTTTCTTTAGGATTATAGAATGTGTTGAAAGACTCGAATATAATGGAGATTACTTTGAAGTATACAATTATCTTACGCCATAAAATGCAACCATTTTGTGATCGAACTTAAGATGGTGCACAGTATAAAAGACAAAAAGTCCCAAGTCCAATTTTTAATGCTCGTTTTAGAATTGTCATCGTAATACCATTCATCATAAGGGATGACGGGCACAACCTTTTTTCGCTCTGCCCTAATGCGCATATGTATGTATGTATGCATGTATATTGAATTTTATACTGTTTCCACTAATTCGCTGATGGAATTACATAGCGAATAACTCGGTGTCCACCAAATATTTTTAATCAGATTTGACAGTAGTTTTTGTTTAAAATAAAAAGTATGATCATATTTACAGAAACGCTAAAAATAAAATTTCTTTATATTTACTGGTTATTGCCTAATTTCCAGGGACTGTAATAAATGTGACCTTTTTAAGAAAATTAAAATATAAGTGTTTTATCTTGATTTTGTTTTTGTAGAATAAATTATTATCTCTTGATTTATATTTTTTTGTACAAATAATTATTAAAATTTTAATTAAAAAAAAAATTGTTTAAGAAAATTAAATTGTCTTTGAACTTGCTATTTTATTTCTTATGATATAACAATAAGAAAATCAGAAAATAGCAATAATTTCTGACAAACAAATAAAAACAAAATAAAAATATATATAATTGTTTTTGCAACAAAAAAAAAAAAAAAAACAAATAAAAATCATAAAATATAAGAATTTTATTGTAGGTGTACTCTTACAATAAACCTACATTCAATTTACGTTTTTATTTTACGAGTATTTGGAAAAAAATTGTTTTAGAAGCAACATTTAATTTTTAAATAATAAAAAATCGCCGTCAATATAAAAATTATATTATATACAATCAAACTGAATAAAAGAGGCGTGATTCGAATACAATTTTATCCAGCACAATAATAAGTCGTGGGAATTCTTAGTTATTAATTTTATATTTGTACAAAATTAGCTTAAAAAGATTATGATGGTACCCTTGTAAAGATTACAAAGTATTCATTAAAAATGTTTTATTATATATAAATATGTTTTCTTATCAAAGGTTTTATACGCTAGGGACATTATTGCAACCTAAAATGCATAAACATTGCTTTAAAACTCAGAGGAAAGAAAATATTCTCTCTAGCTTCTCGTTTTTTTTATAAATTAGGCCGCTAATATTTAGTAAAACGAGCCACTTCGAAACATCAACTTTCCATGCCTGACACAGACTCTTTATATTATGCTCAGTGTTGTCAAGTTAGGGATTTCTCCCAAAATCAAGGATTTTTTGATGTGAATAAACAGTTTGTCTGGGGGATCATAAGATTTTTTGAATTAATCTTTTGTTTTTGGATTTAAGGGAATATTATTCCCTTATTTTACTGTAATTTCAAAAATATTATGGAAAAAGTTACTATAGTCTGATAAAATTTAATAAAACAGTTTTAAACATATATTATTATCCAATACGTTTTTGGTTAACAATGGAAAATATTTTTGTCATATTTTCTGAACACGTAAATATCTGGCAAGAGGTAAGATATAAAAAATTTACAGCTGCATTTACAATAAGAAAATAAACTTAATAGCCAATGTCTAACTTAACAAATTGTTCTTAGTGTGGGGTGTGCTGTAGCGATGTTAGCTAAACATATTTTACTTTGTACTGCAGGGTAGGCTTTACTTACTAAATAAAACAATTAAAATACTTTGTTTCGTTTAACCAAACGATACTGGACAGCATTAAATGTTCATGTTTGTATACATGTAAGCCTTGTGTACTGTAGAGCAACTAAATTAAGAATCATATTACTTGAGTTTGCTGTCCAGCGTAAACACCTGACGCAGCACTTTTGGTGTGCGCAGTGTACTGCGGTATAAGCACGCGTCGTATTACTTCCATATTCCTATTTTCCAACGACACATTAGTGGGGGACTTATAACTTAAATTAAGCACTAACGTATACTAAATAAAAACTTAGAATAAGTACTAACCATCACTATAAGAATTCTAGATTTGTTTAAGCTTCACAAATTTTGTATATAAAGAATTAGTTTTAAGCATAACAAATTCATTGTAATTTCAACAATTAAAAGTGGAGCTCTCTAGCAGAGCTCCTTAATAATAAATAAACCTTTGAGCTCCCAAGAGGAGCTACAGTTAATAAAACAAAAGCAAAACAATTGTTTAACTATTACATGGCGATCCTGCCAGCCTGTCTCATCCTGACGAATTTGAAGGGCTAAAACTTTAGCACGCAAGAAATTATTAACATAGGACCAATATTATAGTGCTACATCGAATTGATCCTGCAAGGCTAGTAATTCTTAAGTCTATAGCACGCAATTATCTTGTGCACAGACAATTCTTTTAATCCTGCGAAAAATAATAAACGTTAAACCTGCAGTGATATAAAAGAAACAAAATCACAGCCTCAACCGATAACAATTGAGGAATATTTGAAAAGGCAAAAGAGACCAGAAGAGCAAAAGTTAAACATCCCAAAGGTAACAAAGCCAAAAACAAGAGGTGGACAACTGATCCGGTTAAAGAGAGAAACTTTTTTGAAATCATAAAACAGTAGTTATAAGTAGACACATTACTCTAGAAGAAAGTTTTGGTAATATGAAGATCAAATTCGAATACAATTCTATGTTGTATATTTTCAATTTTTCGTGAATATCAAAATAACAACAGTTTCATCCCTTTAAGTATGAAATATGCTAAGATTATTTTCCATAAAAGTAATTGTTTGCGACTTTATTGAGAATAAATATACATGTATGTATATTTAAAAAAGAACACAATTTGTTGTTTAATCCATCTTCAGAAATTGTACTTTTTAGCTCTAAACATAAGTAAAACGTGGAGAAACTAAATATTTACGTCAAAATATTAACGGAAGAACCTCAATGAATTTAAATAGAAATAGGTATTGTTTTCAGTAGGGAGTTTTGGGGATTACATAACGATTCGAAAAAAATCTCGGAACTCTACATTGAAGTATGTTTTTTTTTCTTTTTGTAGTTTTATGGCATACGGATGGAGGTGTATTTTTTATTGCATTGATTTTGTATATCTTTTACCAGTATACCGCCGGTATACATATCTATATATGAATATGTATGCTGATAATTGGAACGAATTTTTGTCACCCCTTATCAAGTTTAGTTTGGAAATAAACAATTTTCGGCTATCTGCCATCTTGTGTTTCATTTTTCGTTCTGAGTCCATTCTACATATATGTTTGTCATTCCGATTGTAATTTCTACAACATTCAATACCGACACTTAAGTATAAATATTCATACATATATATGAATGTGTATTCTGGACCCTTAAAGGGGGTCCTTATCCGTCATTTAACGATCGTCATGTCCCGAGAATTTTTACTATTTGAAATCCGAAATATTGGCAACCTAATAAACATTCCAAATTCTAGCTAAAACCAAAAAGCTAAAGGTTTAAGAAAAAAGAGCGCGGCAAATCCAATTTACTTGTGTTACCTGAGGAAAGATGAGAGAGAGAGAGTCGAAAAGTAAAGAGTGATTGGGGTAATCGTTGCCACGATGTTTGTTAATTGCGTCTCCTGAAATTTGTCAGCCATGCAATTGCCCATATTGGTTCCGTGTCTACGCAACCATTCTATGGTGCTTCTTGAGTATTTTCCCATCCGATTTAAAGATGCCGACACTCCTGGACCAATGTAAATATCGAATATACAACTCTCATAGATTATGTAGTGCCACAGGTAGCACCGTCTAACTCACAAAACCTGCCTGGATGGAGCACTACGACGTCTTTTAGGAAGGAGTGATCTTGTGAGAATGGAAACTACTTTACGGGAAAAATACATTACTATACTAAAATATTTTTATCACTAACCATTTGCTTTTGTTTATGTATATATTCCTTATTAACGTAAAAAGATACATTGGAATAATTGTTGGGTTAGTCTTGCTTTATAACCAAATAAATCTACGTTTTGATATAAAATTATATTTTCTCTGTTGGACCACAAAACAAAGCTCTTAGCTTTACTACAAGCAATTGAAAAGCCTTGATAGAGAAAATGCCCCACTAACGCATATAAAACATTTCGTATTCGACATTTATTCAACGATTAGTGCTTCTGCGCACAAAGCAATAGTTAAGTTTAAATTTAAGAGAAAATGTAAATGCGGTTTGAATAAGGTATTCAAAATACATATTTACATATATGTATATCTAACGAAAACTGATATAAAAAACTTACAAATTCTTGAAACGGGGCATTAACATCATCTTGATTAGTCGGAACTAACTGACACGGCCCACCATTAGCCCAATCGCCATCAATGTAGTATGTAATGGATTGATGTGATGAAGGTTCCTGCTCTCGCTGTTCAACAACTTCAAAGTTATGGGTAGTTGATGACACTAAGGGTTGGGATCTAGTTGACGATGCAGCCGGGGTAGATGATCCTGGCATAAGTTCACAATCATTTGAAAAAAATTCTACGTATTTAGCCAAATTACTTTTGGTAGGTGGTTGTGGTTGTAATTCTGCACTATCTGGATCATTTTTCTTTTTTGGTTTACGTCCCCTTTTTTTTGGAGGTTCAATTAGTTGATCATTTGTTCGTTTTATACTTTTACGCGGCTTTTTGCGTACATTATTACGCTTGCTAGTACTGCAGGTCATCTCAACTTCTTTTGTATTTTGCGCATAAGATAATTCTTGCGACGACTGCGAGTAAGTTATTAAAGTATCATTTTCTGCAATATCATAATTGTCAATAATATTTTTATTAATATTTTCCAAAGCACTTGTTGCCTGAAGAGTTTCTTCGCTACAGGCTTCAGCCATTACGTCTTGAATTAGTTGGGAAAATTCCAACTCATTTTCTTGTTGTATCAACTCGTGTAGAACTGGGGCACTTGAACTTTTTAATTGTGTTTTGTGCGATTTCGTTATTTTAGATTTGTGAAAAATAGATTTTTGGTGTTGCTGATTTTTAATTTCGTTGGCACGATAATCAAAAACTTTTCGAGCAAAGTTCAAACTATCTAAAACAATGTAATGTACATTCCCTCTATGTAAGGAGGGAATTTTTATATGAAGTGTAGGTGTATCAACTTCTTCTTGTTCAACCATCATTTCATCATTATTAAAAGATACGCCTGAGGTAGTCACAGCATGTTCCTGCTTATTGTGTAACTTAATACGATTTGCCTTCGAATTCGATGTTGACGCTGAGCTATAACTTTTATAACTTAATTTCCTTTCCCTAGATTGCTTACGCAAAGCCAGTGGTAAAGACGAATCAGTTGGAGCCGAGGTATGAACTTGCTGCATTTCCATTGTTTTTGTCTTACTCTTATGACACATTTTTAAATTTTGGTCATCTCTTGTTTTGAACATTATCTTACTCAATTTTTCATCATCGCTAGAATCATCCGACAGATTTAATTTCACTTCAGCTCTTTCCTTTAAAACATTTCGATTTTCAGTTTCTGATAATTTAAATTCTTTATCCATTGGTATTAAAATATCTTGTAATAACATCAGTCTCTGCTTCAAGCTAATCATTAAACTTTCACATTCTGCATCCATACGTTGAATTCGAACTATAGGTTTAGACTCTACTAACTGGTTTCTTAGTCGGCTACTCACATATTGTTTCTGTTGAGAGGACTTTATATTTGTTTTATATGAAAAGATTTGCTTTTCCAAACGTTTCAATTCTTCTACAGAAACTAAATCCATTTTTCCCACTTTTACAAACACTAAATTTTTACCACTCGGGAAGATGGTTGGTTCCAAAAGTTAATTACATATCCTCACAAAAATGTATACTTGTATGAGTTAAGGAAAAATTTGTTTTTCCTTTTAAAATCTCAGGAGAATAATAATTTATTCTATATCCGAATAAGTTTTATTTTAATCACAGATATTATCTGTGATTTTAATAACGCGTGTTGGAGCAAAAATTTTTAAAACCGTTATAATAGCAAAACACGACAGATTACATTGTTGCCAGATTGCTTTTTTTGATATTCACCAAAATTACTTGTTTAAATTTTCGCAAGAGTTTTATGCTGATTTCTATATAAATATAAACAGGCCCTTAATTAATAAGTTATCCTAAATATTGGTTTTAGTATGATTTATGAGTAGTATCCATGCAGAGTTCTCAAATTTCTATTTTTTGAAACTATTCAAATGATCAAATATTGAATAAATTTGGAATGTAAAAAAAGGAAAAATTAATTGAAGACAATTTTTATATAGAATTTAGAAATGAGAATATCATAAATAAAAAATTCACTTCACAACGGAATGTTTTTAGCGAGTTTATGACTTGGTGACGCTGACATGTAGCCGCTTCGTGGAGATGGAAACCTTATTATATTTTTACTTAAGGCCTCTTTTACATTACCGAAATTTTATGATAAATGAACGAAGTTTGTTAGAGTTTTTATACAATATATATATACAATATTGTTTGAAAAAGTACAATATTTTAATTTAACACGATTATATAAAAGAGATAACTAAATTTGAAACAAAAAGATATTTTTATCTTTTCTATATTATCGAGGTAATGTTGTAAACTCACCAGCGCAGGTGATGATATAATGATTCGATGTCAAATTCCATATACATACATTTTTTTCGTTATTTCTAATACTTTTCTGTTCTTGCGATTTCATATCAATTTTCTATCTCAATCTCGAAGGCGGATTAACTTCCTTTTGAATAGCGAAGCGTTTGTGCATGTTTTAAACTCGAGCTGAAAGTTCCATTGATATCTTCCACAGCGGTCCCAACTTTAATAATACTGGCCGCTGAATTAAAATGGCTCTGGAAAGGCGGATCGATATCAACATAAAATTTGCCAAGGCTATTTCTTAGGCCTATCGCAGCAGTCAATGTCTCGTTGGTCTGTGTGGTGATTGAAAGAATACTATGTGCCAAGGATATGAAATTGGACACGACTGAGAAAGGGGAACAAAAAGTCTAAATAGATTCTTGATTTGATATTCCGACAGGATGTTTTGATGAAGATTTTTGGAACGAATTTCCGTCATCCCTTGTCAAATTTGGTTTGGAGAACGTTCGTTCTCAGAACGAAAAATGACACTGAAGATGGCACATGGGCGAAACCGGTTTGTCTCCAATCCAAATTTGAAAATATTTAACAATGCCTGAGGTTTATTAAAAATAGAAAACAGAGCTTAAACAGTGGTAAGTCTTACATAAAGTTATTTGTGCAACAGTTAATCCGCTAGGGTTGGTCGAAAAAATTTACCCGTAATGAATAAAGGATATTTCAATAAAGATTATAAAGCGACCATAAATAAGCATTTTTTACCACGGCTCTGGCCTTAGCACTTTTTTTTAATGTGTCACCATCTTAACTGCGATCACAACATATAGCATATCGCTGTAAATGGTTTGAATACAGCTTTAGTTGTCTATCACCTCAATAACAAATCTAAAACGACCATTCAAATGTTAAGACCCGCACTTAAAACCCCTGAATCATACCCCAAGAATCTCTCCTCGAAGCGCAAATCAGCGCAATCCAAATTATGGATAATAGTGCAGATTAAAATATCATGATCAAAAAGACCCTTGCCCATAGTAAACATTTTAGCGATAGTTCAATTATGGCTGACGTTTATTTAGGCGATAAAGTCCTAGACGAGTGTAATCACTAGGAAAAACTCAAATGAACCTTTAATTCAAATATCCTCATTTTTTATAAAAAATAACGGTAACCAAGAATACAAGCAAATAAACTTATAATATTGTGTACATATGTGTGTATAAATACGAATGTACTATGTATGCTCGAACTGATCTTTCGACCTCGGCATAAATCTATAAATCAATTATATTTTTTCTACAATAGAGACGCAAAGTTTATGGTCGTAAAATGAACAAGTGGCCATATATAATTCCTTTTCATTTTCAACGGTGTTGAAACACCAGTCGGCTCCATAACAAATACTTTTGTGCTCAAAATATTCACCAACTAATTTTGGTGCAACAAGATCGTCCAAATCAACTAAACTAAAGTTGTGATACATGCAAGCAGTTAATATCATATCATGATGTAAGGGATGAGATTTTAAGCGCCATATTCCACCAGATAGATTTTTTTCACTCAACGGATGTTTCATAGAGCGTGTATCGAAAATACGTAAATTTTCGTCGTAACTACCGGTCAGAAGTATATATTCACGTTTAGGATGGCTTAAGAGACTAGTAACGCCAGCTGTATGTGATTTGTTCAGAATAGTTCTGCTTTCGATTCGAAGATCGTAGCCATGCAAAAATGTATCGTCGCCACCGGTGTAAACGAGATTTTTATCCCATTTATCGAATGCACAAATCCAAGCCTCAAATGGGTGGGCCGTCCAAGTGCTTATCTTTTTAAAGCCGTTTTGATTACTTAGAGATAATAGACTTATGTTTCCTTTTGAATCGGAAGCTAAGATGTAATTTGTATAATATTTTGGGGTTGAACTATTTGATTTTTCAACCCAATCTAACGATAAAGCCAATAGATCTTCATGATGTGCGCTTAAATCAATTGAATGAAGCATTTTTAACTTTTTATTTTTCAATACATAAACCTCAATCTGTCCTAATGCATTTGCTGTAGCTAAAAAGGGCAACTTGTTGTCGCTGTCCTTCAACCACTTCATATCGAGAATGGCAGCTGTCTCCAAACGATCCATTTCGTTTAGTTTTTTTGTAATACAATCAAACTTATACAAATATATACGACCCTTGCGACAACAGGGTGCTGGGGTTTCTTCATTGTTTTCTTCTAATTGATATGTGCCACAAACAAAATAATTATTGAATTCGGGATGTGGACACCATTCAATTGAATCAGCCGAATATTCCGTATCAATGGCATGCAGTGTTTGTATTTTAAACATATTTTATCTAGAATAGAGGTAAAAAGAAATGAGAAAGGGTTACTATTTGAAAACAAAGAATTGCATAATACAATGTTTTTATTAAAAATATATTAGGTTAATATCAGACTCGGCATATATTTGGCAAAATAAAAATAACCACTATGTTTGGAAAATATTTTTTCAATTTTATGTGCTGTTATGTTTCTCATTGCATTCTGTAAAAACTTGTCTAAGTTAATGAATATTTACTTATAATAAAATACTGACCATACCCCTAAGCGTCTAAAAAATAAATATTATATAATCAAAATATACGTTAGTTTGACTTTAAAACTTGCCAATACTTAAAGTTAGGATGTTATCGGACGGATAATTCGTATTTTGTTATTATGAGTGTGCTTTAAGCTAAAACTGGCCCATACGCTAAAAGGAAGATTTTTTTTACCTTTAACTTTTAACGTAAGGTTTAGGCATATGAAGTTGTCATATTTTGAAGAAGAAAAAACAATTAACTAGATAATTAGTTTTGCAATTTTTGGCACCGAATAAATAAAATTCATACAGGAAATAAAGAAACATACACAATATATCTCCAAAAGTTTGTTTTTGCAAGTAAACAAATAAAGAAAAAATAAGTGTTGCCACTATGTTTTATTATTAAACATTTTAATTTGTCAAAATTAGTCGGTTTTTGTTCTAGCACTGCCATAATTTCCGAAATAATTTTACTTTACAAGGAAGTTGTAATAACGAATAATAGTTAACATGACATCTTGACTAGCAAAAAACTGTTTAGCTATCGCACATTTTGCTGCTTGCACAGAAATTTGGCTAGTGAAGACCGTCGGTGTTGATGCTCGGTTCGTGTTCAAGCAGAGTTGTGCGAACAATTGTTGGCACAACTTAGTTATGTCATTAGATTAATTGATGGGCCGTTGAAAATCCTTAAGAAATAATTCATTTAAAATTATATTTGTATTAAATGGTTTTTGTGTATTTCAATACAAACGAAAAATGTTTTGGAAACACAACACAAAAGGCAAATTGATAACAGGTAAACTCACCGGCGCATTCAAAGTATTTTCGGCTTCTTTATAACTCCATATATATATAAAAAATGTACCGGAATTGGTGAAACATCTTTTTGTATGGAAATTGACATCCAAGAGGTTCAAAAAAGTACTCAGTAGTCTACCCTGGTACTGAAGTACAATTTCGAATGTTTTTCTTTTCGAATGGAACTACATATTTTATGAAATTATTCTTAAAAGTTAGTAACATGTTCTAGTGGAAACCCCATTTTAACATCGAATTAATTTTGTAAAAGCGGAATACTTAACTCGAACTTGTCAATAAAATGGCGGAACCTTAACCTCAACTATTAAAAGCAATAAGACTACCAGTATAATTTTAGATTTTTTTTTAAACTAACTTCATGTTTTATTGAATCTTTCTGTTTAGAGAAATTTGCAATGTGTATTTAACTCTTATCTCTAAATTATTGTTTATTATGTATTACCAATGCAATAACTAGTTTATTGTATTCAAATATTAATAATAAAAGACTATCTACTATTGCGAATTTTGTCATTTTTAGACACCCTTAAAATTGAAAGTTATCGATAAAATTCAGTATTTTTGCGTCGATATTGCGCCTGTAAACCACAGATATAATTATGGTAACTATAAACCGCAGCCACTAACCACTATGAATACATTTCACATCACCTTTTTATTGTTTACACATGTACATGAAGTCACCAATTGATATTTAATCTTTTATGTTTCAATTGGCACTTGCTCTTTTTTTTATATTATTTACTTTATACAACACTCTTTATTTTTATTACTTGGCATTAGCCCCAAATTAATCTTTTGTTTTTAAATTTGGCACTTGCACTTTTTCCAATATATTATTCACTGATTCACATTATTTACATGAGTATATTAATATTCCAGCAGTATCACTTTCATCCATTTTATGGCATTAGCAATATAAGTATGTACACGAATAAACTGCCACTGATGAAGATACCGCTGGAAACTTAACAAGCACAAAATACCGCGACAAAAATTGATTGGATAAATACCAATTAGGTTCACTATTTATAAAAATTCCAATTAGTTATGTGGGAGCTGAAGCCGGAAACTTATTTAGTTTTGTTTAACGAACACAAACATTTTGGCCAGAATATATTCCATCCAAAATAATATTTTTTTAGTTTCCGGCTTCGAAATAACCAAAAGCATGCACTTACCTTCTGGGATCTTTCGGGAACCGATTAATCCTCTTCATTTCCGGGCAGCCCATAATACATTTTCGACTCCTGAAATTGAAAAATTTTTTGTTTATACTAATTACAATTTTATCCAAACAAAATTATACTTACATGTTTTCCGCTGTTGCCGTCCACTTGCTTTTGTACAATGAAGCTGCTAAAATACTTTCTGCTGCTAAATGGAAAAATTTGGCGCAAAATAATGAAAAATCCAACAATATTTCCAGTTTTGCGCCAATTTTGTTAAAGAATTTTTCAGTACAAAATGTAAACAAATAAAATTTCATTTAACCCCATCGGAGAATATAGAAAGCAATAGATTTAGTATATATTACTGTCCTTTAATAATGAAGGGGTTAACTGAGTGATGCCACTTTGACATTTTTTAACACATTTTCATCGCTAGGTGGCCGTGTCCTATCTGGTTATAATCTGTGCTGTAAACTGACCACAGGTTTTTTCCACTTTTCAAGTACAATGGAGTGGCATCATGAAGCGTACCACAAAAAAGAAGATTGGTACTTTTGTCAAACATGTAGTATGTACATATGTCGTTGGTCATAAGTACAAAACACGTACCCGTACACAATATGAAAATATTTTAACGGTAACAGAACCAATGCTAATAAGACGTAAACGTGGGTAATTTAAAGATTTATCCGTGTCTAGTAAAGAGAGTTTTTTGATTTCATGCTTTTCGCTGATGAAAAGAAGTTCAACCTGAACGGACCAGATGGATTAACTACTATTTCATGATTTGAGTCACCACTACAGCAGAGTCAGCTGTAACGTACTTTGGAAAATTATATTTACAAATTCTAAGCGGGAGCATGACTGGGGGAACCTAAAAAAAAACTGTGCTTAATTCGGCTTTTACAGAACTAAAGGGCATATTTGGACCGATTTGGACGGCCAGAGCCGTAAAAGTATTTATTTCAAGCCGAAACAAACAATAGTCTTCATAGTTGGCCACCTTATTAACCTGATCGAAACATAATTGAAAATGTTTGGGGTTGGCTTACCCGAAAGGTATATAAATGATGAATACAATTTATTAACAAGCAGTAACTTATTCAAGTCATTAAAAAAATCACAGATATATCTGTGAAAAAAATATTGCTGAAGAAATATCATTGGAATATTTAAAGTCATTTTACGACTCACTAAAAGATCTTATATTAGAAGTTATTGTAAAGACCAACTATTAAAATGCTTAAAATTAAACAAATAATTTTTTTTGTAAAGTAATAAATAAGTTGTTAGGTAAAATTACTTTTATGGGTATAATCAAAATACAAAAAAAAATTAAACTTTATTATCCTAATTTCTCGAAAACTTGCTCAAATGCAGGTGCATTTTACTGTCGAAACAAGTTTTTATATGTATGTATGTGCTTTTAAATTCAATTAAATACGCCATCCGCGCGTAGTACAATTTTTGTTCTAATCATAATTTTGTTCTAATCATAAATACACCCATGATTTGATATACCGATAGGGTGATTTCCGTTATCCCTTGTCAAGTTTGGTTTGGCAACGAAGATGTCACATAGTCGAAACCGGTTTGTCTCCTAACAAAACTGTTATTGCAATATATAAAAAACACTAAAAAAAATTTATTTACAAAATAATAAAAAAGCGTCACTAGTATAAAAACATGAATTCATAGGAAAAAATATGCATAGTTTGGTAATTCAATATAGCAAACAGAAAGTAAAGAACAAAGAAATTCGTTCCAAAAATCTACAACAAAACACCCTGTCGGAATATCAAATCAAGGATCAAAAGCACCTTAAATTTTGTATTTTACTAAGTAAATAGATCTATGTTAGAAATATAGTGGTTAATCTCCGAATGGAAGGTAAATCGTATGAAGAAATAGTTAAAATAAATCGTGCGACAGTGCAACTATCAAACTACAAACAGCGTCGAAAATAGACGAGGAGCTGGCAGAGTCAAGAAGCTTTCAAGAAGCTACATATATCATCAGTATTTTCAAAAAAGTTAACCGAGATCAAAAGTTCAAAACGTTCAAGTATTATTGTTACTTCAAGAACAATTATAAATGTTTTACACGACAATGGTTTTAAAAGAAGAGTAGCACGAAAAAAGCCACTAATGCCAGGGAAAAATCGCAAACTTCTGATTCTGCTAGTGCGCATCCTACCAAGGGTATGGATTTTTGGAAACGTGTTATATTAACTGTAGAAAGTAAATATAACATATATTTGGAAATTATGGTCGATTTAAGCTTTTGATAAAATCCAATGCTGCGCTTGATCCCAAAAACATGCTGCCGGCAGTGTTATGGTGTGGAGAGCCGTGGCGTCATCAGGAGTGGGTCGGTTGATTTTGAAGCCTATATGAATCGCTATCAATATAAAAACATATTAGAGCAAAATTTGATGGCAACCGTTGATAGCTTGGGTTTTATTTCTCATCAAGTCAACGACCGCAAGCATACTGCTCAAGTTGTTCTTTAATATGCTCCCAGTCAGCTGAATTCTCCACACCAAACACCAAATTTAAACCCGATAGAGCTCGTATGGGAAGTTTTGTTTATGGCCTTCTATGTAACAAAAATTATGTGGGTCAAATCAATTAAACAGGAGTGCATATCCCTTGCTCAGGGAAACATTTTTCATTTACTACTTTAAAAAATTATTGACTTTATTATTACGTTTCTTTTTTAATTTTTAAATCATACATATGTATATGTTATATAATGTATACAGTATATTAATATGTATAGTATATATCATAATCTTGTTCGTTATTATTTCTTTAAATATATATTTTGTATATTTATTATTAATATATGTATGTATATATATATTATGTTATGCATTTAAATGTTATATTATTTTTTGTCATTACACAGTAATATTAGCTTAAAATTAGTTTTTTTTTTATTTTTATAATAGTTTTACAATATTAGGACACTATTATAATATTTTTTTCTGATGGTTGTTTAATCATATTTATATTTATAAATATATGTATATGTATGTATAAATTGTTTATGCTTATTATAATATACATATATACTTTCTACATACATGAATTAAGTATTAAAATGAAAACATAAATTTATATAAATATATAAAATGTATCCAATTGAAAATGAAATTACAAATTGTGTGTATGTGTGTGTAACTACGAATTGCAATCTTCTGTGTGCTTTTTTAATTACTTTTATCCTACAAAATCAGTTGTTATATTAATATTAATTAATTAATTAAAATCATTTTTTTTCAATTGCATATTATTAAAAGATGTACATATTATTTATGTACGTTTATATGAAATAAAATGCATAGTCCTACTGCATCTAATTTTTATAGGTATGTTTTTATTGATAGGATTATCATGTTTTGTATCTATCTGATCTTTTATTTAATGTGTTTAATTTTATATTGTGTGTTTTTATAATGTTCTTAGGTTTAATCTTAACAATTTTACTTTATATTTTTTGTTATTTTTGAGAATATTTTTTTTGTTTCATTTTTTTGATTAGTTATATGTTGTAAACTAATTTTAATGCTTCTTCGTTTTGTATGAGTGGGTTTATGTCATATTGAAATTAATGTTTGCTTACAATGTGCATACATAGATAATCTAAGTCGATTAGTTGATATGCTGACTTCATAATAATAGAGGCATATTGAATCTGATTTTGAAAATCAGATTTTTAAAACAAATTAAAAAATATTCACATTTGCAAAAAGATTTTTTTTGATTTTAAATCGTGCTGAGAATACAAAGACATTGATATTTCTATAATTAAATAAATTGTCCCATCTTATTATACAAATGTAATTTTCTCTGGGGTGTTAAACACATTTGAATATGAATGTGATCAAAATATTTAGTACTGAAAATTAAGTTACAAAAAAAAGTTGGGTATGAATAATTTTGAATTACAAAAGGAAATGCGTATATTTTTTGCCAAGTGTATTTGTTCCGCATTTCAATTGTGATTGGCTGTTAATTTTGCATAGTAAGTGTTTTACAGTGTATTACTGTAAAGAATTAGGCAACTTTAAATCGAAAACTTACATTGCGGTTAACTGATATTATAACTTTCAAAAGTTTCGGAACAATTTAAATTTAAAATCTAATAATAAGAAAAAACAATGTTTTATTTCGTAAATTGAATTGTTTAGTTCCTTTGTAACGCTCTAACGATTTGACTTCGACAATTTTTCGTGCTTGCTTTAAACAATATAACTTTCAAATAAAACAACACGGCGCAATTAAAATCTGCAGAAAAATTCAAAATAAATTGGGGTTATTTATACATCTCGTTATTTGACAACATTGGGCGCAAGTTTTCTTTTTTACGGTTTTATTTTATAAACTACTTTTCATCCTAATATTGTAATTTTTATCAAAAAACACATGATCTATGGGATAATCTTTTTTTAAATTAATTATCCTTGACAAAAGTTTTTATCAAAACTTTGAAAAAACTAACATTTTAGATTTATGAAAAAATATATAATATATAAAACTGCGACCGAATAAACATCTAGGTATCAGAAAAAATTTAATTTATGTAAAAATAAAACAAAGGTTTTGTTTCAATGATAGCCATATTAAAGTATGTTTTTAATTATTTCCTATCAAAAATAAAGCAAAATTTTTGTAAAACTTTAATACTTATGTAATTGTTGCTTGTATACAAAATTGTATATTCAATCCATTATTGTTATTGATTTCCATTAAAATATTTTTAAATATTTCCTAACAACTATAAAACCCCATTAAGTACGTAAAGTCACAAAAAGAAAATGTTGACTGTAATCTTTTTTTTTACAATGGGATAATGATAGACTCAACACGATCAACAAATAATCTTTAAAATGGTAAATTAGACTTTTGAAACCTTACTAAAGTATTGAATTAAAACAGAAAATTCCCTATTATTCTTATTTTCGTCATCATTATCCATAATACCGCTTGATTTGAATATGTATGCTTCTTTACTTGGTTTTCATGACAATTATGGGTTCAAGAATTTTTAACATGTCATTATTTTCTGGTTGTCCGTTATTGTATTCTTTGTTGCCTTTAGCATAATTATTGTTGTGGGTGTTGTTCATTTGAATTAAATTTGGTGTTTGACCTGAAAGTAACATACGTTGTTGTGTTTGCTGTTGTTGTTGTTGCATTTGTAACATTTGTTGCTGTTGTTGTTGTTGTTGCTGCTGCTGCTCGTCACTATTTGAAGCACTTTCTTGCGATATACTACCACCGCTAACACTACCTTCTCCACTAACATTCATTTTATTTTCATAACCACCATTTGTCGAAGCACCTAGGGACTGTTCGTAGATGCCGGATGGGGTAGTTGTACCACCATCTTCGGATTTAAGTCGAAAGTGAGGCGCATGAGTTCTTAAGCGACGCATTCGTGCATACTCAGCTTGACGAGATAGGCGTACTTTTTTCTCTTCAGGTGTTTCGGTAGCACGAATTTCGGCACGTTTAAGCCGGGCGCGTTCACTTAGTTTTTGCAAACGCACTATTCTTTGCTCGGGAGTTTCATTAGCTCGTAACGCTCGTTGATGGGCTGCCATTTTATCAAGGCGTCTGCGTTTCTCATCATCACTTTCGTACTTTATTTTACCATTGCTGCGTATAATGTTCGGAGAGGAATGTTCTTGTTGTTGCTGTTGAGGCGTCTGTTGCAGATGTTGTGGCTGTTGCTGTTGCTGCTGCTGCAATTGTGTGTTTAGTTGTTGGTATTGTTGACCTCGTCCGCGGCGCTGAGCATATTGTGGAGATGCTAGCATTTGATTGATTTCCTGTTCAAGCAAAGCACTCATTTTTTGCTGTTGCTCTTGCTGTTGAAGTATATCGTCCTGCGACATTACACCTGCATCTTTACTAGAATTAAACAGCTTTCTAGGACGACCGCGGACCGCTTTTGGAAAATCCTGTATTACATGTTGTTGCTGGTTTGCTATAGAGTCGGAGTCGAAAAGGCGGTAGAAGAGTAGGTTATGGGTTTAGTGGAAGGGATTGTGGAAATCATAAAGTCAAAGAAAAACAAACAATAAAGAAGAAATAATTGCAAATTATCAATTTGGATCCAAGTGACTTTTTTTTATTATTTTTTAATTAAAACTTAGTTTATCCTACCAGCAGCATTTGGTGGCGACGCTCCAATGGCGTTAGAAGCTGTTGAAAAGTGAACTGGTGTAAATGGTGGCGGCACTGTATTCGGCGCTATCCCTAGCTGAAAGCCATTGTGATACATAGGATAATAGGCGGCTGTTTGTGTTGGTGTATTTGGCGGTGTTGTCACTGCCACCGTTGAGTTAGTTGTTGCTGTCGGAAATGTTGCCAAATATGGGAATTGATTGTACAGTGGTGTTGGGGGATTTTGTATTTGTGGATGTGTAGTTTTCACTTTTGATTCGTTCTTTTCAGTTTGTCCTCCTCCTCCTCCAGTGGAGACTCCAACAGGCCCGCTGTTGTTATTGTTGTTGCCAGTACTCGCTGTATTATTAGTCTGAAAAAACATGCGTCGCAATCTTAGACTCTGTCGGGTGTTGTTGACTTTTAAAGAAAAATCTTAATTACACATACAACAAATAGCAAATGATTTCAAATGAAGAAACGTAATTTTATTACTTTATGTTGTATATACCAAACCCAATTTATTTATTGTACTATATAATTGAAACGTTTCTTTTTCCATGGTTCAACAAGTCTACACAAATTTACAATATTCTTATATGCAATCCGTAACAACAATATTGTAAACATTTTGAATATTTATGACAGTACATCTTGGAAAGTTTGTTTGTTTTTTTTTTTTTATTTCCCAAAAGAAGCTTTGAATGGAAAAATTATTTTAAAAAAATCTTTTAATGAAATCTAGCTTAAGTATTAAATATTAAAACAAATAAAAGAAATACATTTTAGGACTCACATATTAAAGATTAATCGCCGAAATAACAGCTAGAGCCCATCTTTGAATTGTCAGCAAATCGAGGGGCGCAGATTTTTCATACACCGACAGAAAAAAACACAATATTTAGACGAAAAAGGTCGACGAGAAAATAAAAGTAAGAAATGGCGCAAACTCCAAGTACGAAGACAAAAAACACAGTTCATTGAAAAAAATTTAGATGCCTCAACTACTTATGGTGGAGTAGTTTTAAAAGGGTATATACTATTTCGTTTCGTGGCTAAGGCTTAATTGGGTTTTAATGATTAATATAGATTCTTCTCCATTTTAAGAAAAATCATTTGCTATTATTTCATCGTTCCATTCATCTTCATTACATACATCAAAAGTAATCGACTACATCTAGTTTTCGTTGCAAATGCAGAAAACACAGTTAGTTCGACACTATACCAACCTGTTGAAGCTCCGATTTCTTAGCATACTTATTTTGATACAATTCTAGCGAGCTCGCGATTGTGCTAAAATGAGGAACATTTGCTGCTGCATTTGGCAGTTTAGAGGATACCTTTTGAGATGAGTCATCATACAGCTGTTGCTGGAAAATATTTGATGTTTCTGATTCAAGAATATTATTAGCTGCAGGCTGTTGGGAAGTGCTAAAACGATTCTGTTGATTGGTAGTTTGTTGAGATTGAGGCTGCTGAGTTTGGGGTTCCTGTTTTAAGATAACAGCACTGCCTGTGCGTAAGGTGGTTGGATTGATAAACATATTTTGATAGTATTCAATGGGATTGGCTGCTAGTGCCGCAGCTTGCTGATATGACGCTGTAAGCTGTTGTTGATCGTCTTGGGCGCCGCCGGCAGTTTGTCGGGATATTTCGTCATTTCCGGTTGCTTCTGCCGAATTTGTTCCAGTTGTTCCGCCTGATGAGGGTGGTGCCTGATGGTTTAGATTTAAAGAGTCGTTATTATTACAAATTATTGAAGCGCTTTGCGTCGTATTCGAATTCTGATTCGAATTCGGAGTCTGCGCCGCGCCTTGTTTTACAATTTTTTTCTTTTCTCTGACCTTTCTCGCATACTCATTGAGTTTTTTCAGTCGCTCCTTACGCTGCTCTGGAGTTTCACTGGCAATACGCTGCCGGGCTCTGGCTGCCATTTCGGCGAGACGAATTTTCCTTTGGTCCGGCGATTCATTGGCTCGATACATACGCATTCGTTCGGCAAGTTTTTGCAGTCGTTTAGCCCGTTGATCTGGCGATTCCATGGCGCGACGCAGACGCTGCCGTGCGGCGTTACGTACTAAACGCATGGCTCGCTCCATTTCATTTTCGTTTTGTCGACGCATTCGATTTGCCTCGGCGTTTCGTGCCAGCCGTTTTCGATATTCTTCTTCGGTTTCGCGATTGCGTCGTTCTCGCATCCTTTCGGCATTGCGAGCTAAACGACGAGCTCGAGCCTCTGGACTTTCGTTCCAGCGATGACGGACGGCCGATGAGGTGGATGATGTCACTGATGCCGGTCCCAATGATGTTATGTTATTTGTTGTAGCTCCACCACCACTCGCCGTGCCCACGATATTATTGCTAATCGGTGTGGGCAACGGTGGCTGCTTTAGAGACAAAGGTTGTGGATATGTAGCTGTTGCAACCAACTGCAACTGTTGCTGCTGTTGTTGTAATTGCAATTGATCTTGCTGCTGTTGCTGTTGTTGCTGATGCTGCTGCTGCTGTGAAGCTAAATGTTGTTGCAATTGCTGTTGTTGCAAATGATGTTGTTGTAGCTGTTGTTGCTGCTGTTGGTGCTGCTGTTGCAACTGCAGTTGCTGCAATTGCTGTTGATGATGTGATAACGGTACTAGCAACGTTGACGGATGATCGATAAGTAGGCGGGCGTTTGAGCCATTGAGAGCTAGCAAATTTGTAGCATATTGTTGATGATGATGTTGCTGATGCTGTAAATGTTGCTGTTCTAATGATGGCTCTACTTTAATCCCATTGGGACCAGATTCCATTATTTTAAACACCTCACACCGCACACAAGCGCAATCAGGAACAATTTGTAATGTATAAGTTTAATGTTGGTGCTTTTGGTGCAATTATTCCTACTCGCAAGTAGTCAAGCGTAAAAATCGTACAAAGCAGTAACAACGATGCAGACCGCGGAGACGAAGCCAACAAAGACGATGATAATGATGAAAGTTGTACAACTAATAAAGTTTTCTTTTTATTCCACATTGAAATTAAGAAAAGTGTTAAACACTTTTTTCCTTAAAAATCTTTTAATTTTTTTTGCATATCATACAAGTTTTTTTTTTAAGAATAAAAAATATATACATATATAAGTATATGTATGTACATATACGAAAAAAATTTTGTAGTCTATTTTTATTTTTTTCTGTTCTCTTTGGACCTTTTTTCTTCACTCTTCCTACAACCACACTGATGTCACTTTATATCGGTTACAACAACAAAAAACTCAATCCATATGAAAAATAAAATTGCGCTTTCACGTCTGTGTTTGACGTTTATTACAGTTCAATTGTCAGTTTCTTCTTCTTTGCTTCAAAATTCTATTTTGTTTTACGAGATATTTTGTTGCTTCTGTTTGTCTGTACGTTTTGTGTATGTATGTACGAATACGTAAAAATTCCAATGTCATCTACATGGCATTGGAAATGACCACAAAACAGATTTTTTTCACGCTTATGTATGCCCAACTTCCAATCGATTTTTCACATGATTTTTTTTTCGTTTTTTCTTAAATATGGAAGACAGCGAAACTTTAAATTAAATATTTATTCATCTTTATTCTTGACTCCTCGTTTTAAAGTTGAAGCTTAACACAACGTGTTGTTTAAAATTGCGCCCTTCGCTCTGGATTCCGAAATGTTTTTGTAATTTTTCTCCACTCGGTTTTCACTTGCTCGTTAGTTATATTGTTTTCTTTTTTATAGTGTAAATTATTTATCACGTGTTTTATATATAATTGTTATAAACAGTAATTTTTATGTTGTTTCTTTAAATTAAAAAAATATTTTCCCACAAATATACGAACACCAACACTCTGTCTCTACACAAAAAATGTAAATAAATTCTTATTGGAAAGCGGTGTATTAACGTGAATTGGAAGGAGCAATACACCGAGTGAAAATTGTTGGTTAAATAATCAGAATTCAGATATGTGTAAATAGTATGAACATTTATATATAACGGAACAAATTTATTTTAGGGGAGCAACACCTACAAAAAACGAAAAGGTCTAGGTAGTTCAAAATATGATTTTAAGAAAAAAAAATTAACTGCAAAAACGAGCTATATTTACATATTGGTTAAATGCAATATGGGTATTGAAGTTTATTAAAATTACAATCAGATTCAATTGAAGGTTTAATATTATACTTTTACTTAAATAGACACACATACATATATAGATTTCGACCTTGTTGATGTTTGGGCGGTTGATTATATTTGGTGATAATCCCTAAAACTCTATAGTAACATTAGATATTTTTCTACTGGCTCATAAAGGATTCAATCATTATAGAAATTTTAACTGCATATGAATGATATTTATATATCCCGTCAAGACAAGAGGGTTTACTGTAAATTACTGCTGTAGAAGTTGTCACAACGAGCAGAAAGGGGAGACAGTAGTTAATCTCCTATACATCTGTCCCGCATTAGAGGGCCTATGCCTAATTCATATTGGACGCAGGACCTTCGCTTGCCCGCGAGATATCGAATGTCGAAATACAAGGATTATATTCCTTCAAACATAGTGACTACTCAACCCCAACGGTCTACATATACTAACACCACTTGCATTCAAAACTACACTTCTGTTTTAATTTCCTTTAATTTTGTTTACTTTCCTTTCTTCTTCTCACTCCTTATCAGGTAACACAAAGGGACCGATTCAGTGGACGCACATGGGCCTGTTAACCGAAGCCATGATAATAAATTCTTTGGGTGCCTGTAACTTGAAGAATATGGGTTACTACCTTTTTTCCGGTACTGAATCTTCGACTTTATGTTTGAAAATTAAAAAAATGTCATTAAAGTATCGTGACACATAGACTAAATTGTAACTGTCATTAATTTTGACCGCTACGCATTGGGTTTCCACAAAATTTATAACGTAGATATAGAAATATATAAATAGAATTATAAATAAAATAAATAGAAATAAATATTCTTTATTTTTATATGAAATTTGAGAATTAAAATAATTTAGCTGAAATGTTCATTACATGTTCATAAATAAACAGATCAATTGCATTTGCTAACGAATGGAATAATTAATTAAATGTTTAAAATTTTCAGAGACGACGGACAACTTTTCAGTATTTAAAATATGTAGGTAAGTAAATTATAAAAAAATTTTAATCATCGTAATAAAAACTCTTTAATGACAATATTGCACAAGATTTTTTGTTTAATTTCTTAGTGATTGCAGAAATGAAATACACTTACCTTAAGACTCCTTTCAGACCAGCAAAGTTTTCTTTGACAAAGTTTCTTGAATTCTATTTTAAACTTTGTCTTGTGTTCAGACAGGATAATTTTACTTTGACAAAGTCTGTTTATTTTGTTTGTATGTTTTTCAAATATAAAGAGCAGCCATATTAATTCGGTTTACGAACTAAAAACACAAAAGGAATTTGCGAGTACAACAAGTTTTGTACCAACCCCCGCTCTCTTTTCCTCTTTCCTCCACAAACACAAGACTTTGCAAAGAAAACTTTGCTGGTCTGAAAGGGGTCTAACCAATAAAAATATATAATAGGATCAGAGATGAAACCTGCTTTCTAAGTTAAATAAAGACACAACTCAAAATACTACTTTTAAGTAAAATAACTGCAATTTTATTTGTTTAAACAGTCAGATTCAAAGAAAATGCAAACATACAGTATTGGCAAAAACTAAAACACCCTTATTGTACTATTTCCGAATGTTAACAAAAAAAAAAGAAATACGATCACAATGGTGTTTTTGTAATAAAAGCGGAAACAATATTGGAAGATTTATATATTTGATTGTTCACAGAAAGCGAAATTATTAAATTCATATGTACATATGTATATCAAATATTTTGCTTGTATCTCGCTGTAGTAATAATAACGCATATAATTTTTTCTAGTGTACAAACATAGTATGTATGTATACATGTTTCTCTCACAGCTTTAAAAACTTGTTTACCTTCATCAATTATGGCAGTAATGATGGAGAAAAAGGGTTTTGTGTATATGTTTATGCATGTGTGTATGTGAATCCGTGTGTTTGCAAAAAAAGGATTAACTTCCAATGCACAGCTAGACAAACGTATTCCAATATGTAGAACATACTCTCTTTTGACAAAAATTCAGCCCAATAGAAAAGTTTTAACTCCTTGTTCACAGTAATGGCGTTATGTGTAAATGTGTCAAGCGTGGTGTGGGTGGTGGGTGTTAAAATCGATATATTATTTTTCAGAAAAAATCTATGAATTGCAATAATACATACATAGGTATGTACATATGTAGGTTGGATTAGAAGTCATATTTATAGATTTGTAATGGATATACCTTGTATGTCAGTGATGCGTTAGTATTATACATTGATTCGGAAATACATACTTATGTATAGTATGTACAAACTTATATGGGATGTACATACAGGTACTATAAATATACATATGTATGTATGTACATACATACATATATGAAAAAATAACAGAGATTGCAGTAGTTCGACTAATTTATACAAACGAGTCATAGACGCACATGGTTATCTTATTATCTTAATTTTTTATTAGCAAAACCAAGACAATGAATGTTTGGAATAGCAGGTCCAAAACCTGACGTTGTCCTAAAATTCGACTGAAGTTAGGCCGTAGGCAAAGTTGAATGTGCAAGATACATACTTACGTATGTATGTGATTGCTCATGCGTGCCTATACGTACATAAATATGTATGCGTGCATGCATTGAAAAAAGAATGAAAACAAGAAATTTGATCATCGGCGTTGGCTCAATACCTCTATTACGGACGCTTCTTTTGGCTTTTTACAAGTCACTCCTATGACGATGTATGTATGTACATGCATATGTAAGTATATACATTTGCACATGTGCAGTTGCGCCAAATCCGAACTAAATATAAAATTCAAATAAAATGAGAAAACAAACAGTATATTAAGAATCTGATCAAAAATACGGATGGAAATTTGACAGTCGTTGAGTTTGAGCATAATTTTTTTTCTCTCATAGAGATTGTTTCATACGCACATACATCCATATTTAGTTATTTTGCCTGTGTATATTTTGTTTGTGCGAGGACAGAACATTGTTATGCGACAACTGTTCAATTAGCGACGGTTTTCACGAGCCATATTCCTGTGCGAACAGTAATCTGTACGTTAGCAGAACAGGCCTAATCAAAACGGCATGTTAAGAAACGAAAACGATAAAATAAAAAGCCATTAGACTTTTTATTTTATCAGGGTGCTATATTTTACCATGGTTCTAAAATGAAAATGGAACCCCCTTTTTTGCATGACAAAGTTTGTATAATAAAAATCTTTTTTTTATAACAATCAAACAATTATTATTAAACATATTAAAGATGTGAAAATAAAATCAATTAATGTAGACATTATATATGCTACTACACGCCGAGAAACATTGGTTAGTATTTGTACGAGGCTCTGAATATGTGCCGGTATTTTGGCTCAGGTCTTCAAGTTCTATATATCCCAACAAATGATCGTGGAGAATGATAAAATGACAAAATAATATCATCATCAAAGTTAATCATCTCAATATTCCTTAGGATAATTTGCTTAGCGTTTACCGCAGATTATATAAGTATACAGATACGCTGTACTCTTGGTTAACAAAAAATTACCCAGTCTAATATAAGTACATATTCGAAAGTATGATTTTTTCGTTTTACAGGAGAGCAATTTTAAAATTTAAGATTCATTTTAAATATGATCGCTTTTAAAGACAGGCTGTTAAATACTTACGTTTGAAGAAAAATTTCGTTTTTGAAAAACAACTTATGTTTTTTTAAGATCTTATTCCTAACGAAATTGTAAGTTGATTTAAGTTACTGTTCCAAATAAAAAAGATGAGCAAAAATTCAGTACAATAGAACTTTCCGAAAAATTGTACTAAATAAGTGAAATTCTGCTGAGGGGTACTTTAGAATTGGGAAATCGCAATGGAGCTATTAACTCGTTTTCAGCTTAAGTCACCATAAGCACTTATTTCCCATTGCCGCAGAAATAACGGTAAGATATTTTTAATTTACGACGATTTAATATAATAAAAGCTTTGTTTGTTTACAAGACGTGTACAGAGGCGCTTGCTTTACAACACCCCTTGCCTAAAAATAAAAGCTTCATGCCATAATGTTCGATCGAGCCAATTGCAAATTATTTTTTAGGAAAAGTTCTTTGCGAATTTGCAGTCATATAAAGTTATTTAAAGGAATGAAATGTTTAATTTTATAGTGAATTAAAAGTGTGAAATATTGAAAAGACCTGCACAAACCGCAAATTCTGTTAATTAAAAAGTGTGTGAAATAGTTTTGTGAGATTTGCTTGTTGGTAAACACCACTTGCTGTCATCGACTTTGTAAATATGGAACTTGCTAAGCTATGATACCCACTTGACAGCTATTTCAATTACAGTGCTCATTAAACGTGGTTTTGACGTACAGTATCCATTTACATACATAATTAGCTTTATAAGACAATCTCAAAATTATTTGTGAAGTATATTCCCTTTTCCATTATTGATCCAAATAGCTCGAAAACATTCAATATCCATCGTATCTTTTCCAGTTGCCGAATTATTGAAAAACTTCTTCTTTTTTTTTTTTTTTTGTCTCTAAAGGGGTTTGACACGAGCAAAATAAGGGACTAGGTTACCGGAAAAATCAAAATTTTATTTGAAGCAATCATTGGAAAGATTTCTAGAGTTAATTATTCATTTAAAGAAAAACTGTACTATTATTCTATAAACTTTGCGTAGTAAATGCAATTTTGATTTTGTTTTTTTAAAAATGTGAATGCAACTTTATTCATAATTTTTGTTTGTTTTAGAAAGTGTACAATTACAATATTATTTTTTAGTTGTTATTTCTTTAACCAAGTCATCAATATTTACTTTTATCTTGTTTTAAAATTAATGATTACATTATAATTAATTAAAACAATTTATTTCCGGTTCTCAATTTTTTATTTAAAAGTTAATTTTACTTGTTTGTTATTTTACTCCTTTTCTTATATTAGTTCGTGTTAAATATATAAAGTTTTTTTTTATTAATTTTGACTAGAACTAAATTAAAACCAAGTAAAATGTGAAAAAATAAGAATAACTTAAATTAAATACATATTTCTTTTTAATTTCGAATTAAACATTTTTTTCTTCTTATATATTTTACTTAATTTTGTTGTGGAGGATTTTTAGCGATCGTGTTTTTTTCGGAAAAAAATAGTATTTTTGAAATGAAATTTTTTTTACAATTTTAAATGTTAAAATGAACCTTTAGAAAATAAAGTCATTTATACAAAAACTCTCAAGCAAATAAACAATACAAAAAATGTCGCTATAATTATGATATGAAAATATTAAGGACAATGAGAATATATGGAAATCTTACAAGATCATATTACACTCCATGTAATGAAATCATATTAGTGCGATGATGAGTGTTACAGTGGCTAAGAATTTATGTATTTTTAAATTGTGATATGTAGAATAAGGGGACTGAGTGCAGAACAATGAAATCGAAATTTGTAGAATGCAGAACATTAACAATTTAAACTGAATTGTTTTCAAAGGAATTCTACTTCAAAGTAGAACATACCTGAATTATCTTTTATTTGCTTGTGGTTGGATGCTAAGCCCAAATCGCCATTTGCCATGAGCTCCCGCCTTGTAAAATATACAGTCCAATTATAAACAATTCTCCGGGAAATATTTCCCTTTTTCCATTTCTTTATTATGAATTAGCGAAAATCCTTTTGACAATATTGATGGTACAACAATAAAAAACAAACAACTTTTATATTTGACGTGCATTTTTTATGGACAGGCATTAGATTTTGTTAGGAAAGAAATGTTTGTTGTTTATAACTTTTGTCTTTCAATCTTCAATAAATACGAGTGTGTATGGACTTATGAACAAATATTATTATATTAAGTAAACAATTTGTTAACACTTTTAACTGCAGCATATTACCTATTGATCAAGTGAAACCTTTATATTAAGATGTGTTGAAAACTTAAGCATATCATTTGCGATTTTTTAAGCCGCAAACAAGAGACAATGATCTATTTTGATATTGCTGATTTCAAAATTTTACCAACAGCAATTTCTTAAGGAGTAGACATGCTCCTTTAAAGTAAGCGAACACAAAATAAATTAATATATACGGGGCGTTTGTAATTAACGCAGCAAATAAAATACACACGCGAAAATCCGATGGTTTTTATTTCATTGCAGGCAACCGAAGCTGGTGTTAATGATTATTCGACGAATCAGAGCACACCATCATTGCTTTAAAACATTTTATGCCCCAACATTGAATCTAATTTCAACAACCATTAGGAGACAAAAGACGTAACAACGTACAACTTTTTGGAAAATTAAATTAATTTAAAAAACATACATATGTAGAATTGCATAACAGTGTTATTTCGGTTCGCAACAATAAATAGGGTGTTTTTTGAGCCCGATAGGACTTGCGAAAGGGTTAACTGTCGAACGCACTGTCATACTGCGCTCACTTTTTGGCATTTATTATCAGTATACTCTCAATATATTGACGCTTGAACAACGCTACCAAATTATACAGATTTACTTTGAAACGTTTTATCGCGAAAATTTGTTCAGCGATGAAGCTAATTTTTGTTAAGCATTAAACTTGCCAAATATAGAATGAAACCCATTCACAGCACCGTTTGATGTGGCATCATTTAACCTTATTTCTTCAAAATTGAAGCCGAAGTACGCTTTAGGGTCAATGTAGATTTTTAGCGCGCCATGATCAAGGATTTTTTGTTTGAAAAGATATGGCTTCAACAGGATGGCGCTACATGACATACGATGACCACAACCATCGACTTATTGAATAAAAATTTGGCGATAAGTTGATTTTGAGAAAAGGACATGACTTTGAGAAATGATTTTCAAAGTCGTACACCTCTCGATTAATTTCGGTGAGGCCACGTGAACTCACTGGTTGATGCTGATAAACCAGCAACGCCTTAAAGGCCAACATTGTTCGTGTTTTTCTTGACATACGGCCAGCAATGCCAAAATTGGACGCCTAGAATGCGCTTTGTCAAGAACGGCAGCGGGAGACATATGCCCGAAATTATTTTAAAGTTTTAAAATAAATTGTTTTGATTGAATTTTTTTTTTATTTGTTAAGTTTAAAGCTCTATTGGGCTTAAAAAAAACACCATATATGTCGAAAAATAAACGATATAAGTAACATGAATAATTTTTTTTAAATAAGTATTATAAGCTACGTATCTAGATTATCCTAGGTTTTCTAGAAAAAAGTTTCACAAAAACTCTCTTTACATAACATCCCCATTTTGACAAAAGTATGAATATTTTGTTCACGATTTACGAGTAATTGTTTATTCAAAAATGAAAATATTTTCTTCTAAAGATGATTTTTTTTCAAAAGTTTTCTTTTTCACAAAGAAGTTAAGGCATTTGATTTTATTCTTTCAAATGCCATTTTTTATAAAAAAAAAAATCACAAAAACTATAAGTTTACTTCATAAAAAGTTAATTTCAAGCCACTGCAGAAGATTGCCTTTAATTTGTTTTAGAAATTTTGTTCATTAAATTTAATGACCTAAATCAAGGTTTGATCAAAAGTCAATTAGGAAATTTTATTTTCATATATTGAATATATTTTGCTTTCCTATATCTTTCATATGCTGCAACAACATCATAAGTCAAAGAAATTTTGAGTTAACATTGGTAGAATATTGTTTTTCATGGAAAACAAACGCGTTGTTTTCGCACCCGTTTCTCTCTCCTTATAAGCTAACAAAGTTTTGAAGTTTGTAAAATGTTGTTTTCCATGTAAAGTTTTATATCGGCGAGGCGCATTCATCGCATCAACAGACAATATGTTATAACAGCTTATATCTGGAGGTGTAGGAATGGGTTGATTCAGTATTAATTTCAAGTTTTAGTATCATTATTTAAAAAATGCGAAAAGTAAAAAAACATTGTCAGAAAACAAGAATTTTGAGTTATGACGCTTTTGCAGCAAATGGGCGATATATTTTTTAGTTGCAAGGAATTGTTTATTAATTTCTTGTGAAAGGTTTCTATTTATCTTTTCGTATGTTAGATGATCGAAAATGTTCTTGAGGTGTTTATTTTTGAGTGTATGTTGTTTGAAGGTGTTATATTTTTCGTATTTTTTAATATTTTTTATCTGTTGTAAAATTTTACATATGTAAATATTAACTTTTGTTTTACATACTTCCTTTTTGCATTTATTTTTATTATTATTATTTTTTTTTTTTGTTACACTTTGTTTATTGTGATATTTTGTGTTTTTGTTTTTATATTTTGTTTAATATATAATAATTGTAAGCATACATGTATAATGCATGTGTTATAAAAATACTTTTTTAATTATTTTTTTATCTTAAAATGTATTGTTGGTTTTTAATAGGTTTTTATTACTTTTGATGAGGCAAAGTTTATTACTTTAAGTTGTAACTTTGCAGCTATAACTATTATATTCTTCGTCTATTATATCCATTTATACCTAATATAATATGTGGATGTATGTATATATAATAAATTGTTTTACTACATCTACAAATACATACTTCCCCTGGCTTTTCCTCCTACCACAACTAATTTTTTGAATATGTTCATTTTTTACGATTTGTTAATTTTCGAGCTTTTGTTTTTTTTTTTTTGTAATTTTCATTTATTTATGTTTTTTTTTTTAACTACAGCTACAACTACTGTTTTATATTTATATATATTTATTATTAGTAGATTTTTATATGTATTAACATAATTAAAAATAAATTGATATTTTTTAAAGAGGTAAAGCTGGCAAATTTAAAATGATATTTTAAATATAAACTGAAATAGCCTTACTGTGCGTTATATTTTTCTGTTTTATGTTAATTTTTAAAATGATCTATGTCAAAAAATGTTATTGAACGATACATGTTATTGCTTTATATAAATACATATATTTATTGCGTATACACATATGTATGTATTTTTGTAAGTTTGTAAATTAAAAATATGTATAAAAAATCTAAAACAAATTTTACAGAGTTCAAAATGAATTGTAAAGTTTAGAATATTTAAAAAATCATACACAATCTTTGCAAATTATATTGAAGAATTTTTTTTCATTAATATAATTTAATTTCCCCCCATTTACCAAATGCATAAATTACATGTTTCTCTACTTGATAAAAATCCTTTTACCCGATTTACCAAATACATATTTATATTATGTAATTATAGATTTCGAGCAAAAATTAAAATATGTTCTATGCTGCTCTTTGAGAACACAATGCATTGTTGATTGTATATTAATATCTAAACATACACTTGAAAGAACCTACTTATTTAGTGATCATGATGAAGAATCATACTTTTTCCATGTATTGCAATTATTGTTGTTTTGAATTGCTTTAATTTTCTCTTTCATATTTTTATTTGAAAAATTAAACTCAAGTCTTGAAATATATTTTGTTAAATTTTTTAATGTATGTATTATGCTCCAATTTAATGTTAATTAAAAAAAATCTAATCTCTAGATTTTGCCTAACTTTAAAAATGATATAAAAATAATTATTACAATCATATTTTCCCGATTCGCGCAAATAAAAAACTTAAACAAAAGAACAAGCTTGTACCCAGCTTATAATAATTGACATTTTTTGTGTAACAATCTAAACCTTTATTGAATTCTTTATTAATGTTCTTTAGAGCTTTACCTCTTTTCAAAAATACTTAAAATGTGTATTTTTTGTATTAAATTACAAAAAAAAAGAACTAAATATTACAATCATCTTATAAAGAAATGTGTTTTGTTTTGTTGTGTATAAGTATTAGACGTGGTGTGTTACATTTTGTGTTTGGTTGGTTAAAGGGTAAAGGATCAATAAATTGCTGTTCTACTTAATTTTTGTTAAACAAAATTAAAATATTAATTTTTTTTTCGCATAAATCACAAAACTAGTACAGCGTAAAAGAAGTTTTTAAATTAAAACAAAGTTTATAATTAATATAGTAGCAAATATTCATCAATTTGTTATATTATGAGATTACTATTTTTAAATTTGTATATATATATATATATATATATATATATATATATATATATATATATATATGTATATATACGTTTCAAAAATAGTGTCACTTGTATTGAATAAACAAATAAATGGACAATATATGAAATAAAATAATTTATCTGGGATTATATCCCTGTTAAAAAGAATAATACATAAAATTCTGATTATTAAGACTAACTAAAATACTAACAAAATAAAATATCTAAAAGAAATATAATATAATTGGTTATACACGTTATCCAGTAAATATTTGTTAAAGTCAAAATTAAATAAATTAATTTTGGACAATCACAAAATAATCTGCGCTATTAAGCGTAATTCCCTAGTGTACAATATTTCTCATTAAAAATATTTTACTTTATATGTATCAGGCTAATATAATAATCATCTTACTCAACATAAGATCCATATAAAATTTTTAAAGATGTACAAAATAGATCCTCACCTCCTCCCGTTTCCAAAGTGGTGCATGTTTTCTTATATTTTGTTTAATTACTAATGTGCTGTTGTTAATTTTGAATTCCGTACTTTTGTTTTTGAGAGGGTGTACATGTGTTTTATTTATTGTATTTTTAATGCTGCCTTCGACTGGACTACTTTACCCATACTTTGATTCTCTTTTGTTTTAATATTTATATATAAATTTGATGTTTTCGTTTTAAAAATCTGTAAAAAAAAAATTTTGAAAGCTTACGCACCTTTAGCCACCTCTCAAAGAGACACAAACATATTAACAAAGTCATATTGATAGATAGTTAGACAAGTGTTACTGATTGAGTCTGGGACTGAGGTCTTTTTAATAGCCCTTAAGACGATCCTCTAATGGCGGCTTAGGTATTTTCGGTTGTTTGGCACGCGCTACGCGCATACGCTCAGCTGCCTTGGCCAAACGTTTTTTACGTTCTTCTGGAGTTTCACTGGCACGCCGCAATCTCTGGCGTGCCGCATTTTTCATCAGTCTTAAGGTTCTTTGTACTTCGTTTTCATTCTGACGTCGTATTCGATTCGCTTCGGCATTTTTCGCCAGCCGCAAACGATACTCAGCTTCAGATTCCTTTGCGCGTTTTTCGCGCATCCTTGCAGCGTTCCGTTCCAGTCTTCGTTGGCGTGCCTCAGGCGATTCGTTACTACGACGTCGGGCGGCTTTTTGTGCTCGAGTAGACTGAGAAGATGTGGTGCTTAGTGACTGATGTAAGGGATGGGAGTTTGTTGTGGTGTTGAGTGTGTTGGCGGATTGTTGTTGTTGTTGCTGATGCTGGTTCTGATGGTGAAAGGTGTTTTCCAAGTTTAAAGCTACGGCGGCGACGACCGATGTATTGCCGGCAACTACGGAGGCGTTGGCAACGTTAGTATTTACGTTATTCGTGGAAGAGGAGGCGACTGAAGAGGCAGAAGTATTATTAACCGCTGCTGCTGCTGAGGCGGAGGAAGCGGCTGCTGCTGTTACTGCGGCGGCCGCTGCTGTTACCGTATAATTGTTATAGTCTATGAGTCCCCGATTACTTGGGTAGAGGTGATGCATGGGATTATCATAATTGAGGTATTCCGGTTTAATTAGGAAGGGATCGCGTGCGGACAGTGGGGCCGTGGGTGAGTTGAGGAAATACAAGCGGCTGTGATGATCTGTCGTTATGCTCCCTCCACCTCCCACTCCAGTGGACATCGGTAGTGGTGGATTTGCGATGTTGTATCAATCGCAGCTTTTTCAGTTTTTTATTTCACCAACTCTTTCCCTCCGCTACTTGTCTTTCTTAGTTTATTATTCGCGCTTTTTCCTATTTTCACGAACAGTTTTTCATTTACACTTAATAAAATGCAGAAAACACTGTGTTTAAAGTTATTTTTAAATGGTAAAGAGTATTTCACCAAAAAAATTTTACACAAATTTTTAACAAAAAAAACTTTGAGTAAACAATAAAAGCGACATAACTAATCAATATGGAAAAAAATATTTCCAAAATCTTGTTGGAAATGGGAAAAAGTGCGCAAACGTCATTTCCAATGAAATATAAATACTTCCAAGATATAAACACAGAGTTGTCATAACATATTTACTAACTTATAATAAAATAAGAATATATTATTGCTTTTAATCAAGATACCGATAATGTTATTAATAAATTGTGTTAGTTTATTGAAAACAATATAAAATTGAATTATAATTTTCTTTTTCCTTATTTAGTTGATATTATTAAGCAGTACTATTTAATACAACTGTGTGTGTATGTGTTCACTATAATCATTTCCGTATAAATGCACTCATAATTTTATTCGGAGGACTTACGTTCTGTTTGATTGCAAGTTTGTATTTTTATTATATTCAAACAAATGTTTATTTACATATCTGAATTTTTTTACAACAAGAAAGTTGTCAAAAGGCATTAAAAGACAAAGCAAGCACAGCCGTATCTACACGACGAGTGTATTATATATGCTGTTTAATCAATGGGGCAACTCCTATCTATAAATTAATAAGAATCGCGAGGATTATCCCACAAGTTCATCCGCTCCCTAATATTCATATATTTTATAAATAAACAGAATATGTGCAGAAAAAACCTAGCTGGTATGATTGGATGCTTATGTGCGTGAGCAAATTGATAACAGGTAGACTCCATAGAGAATTAGAAGCATTTCCGACATCTTTGGGAATGTCAAATTCCATATATAAAAAAGTGCCGGAAATGGGATTTGACATTCAAAAAAAACATCAGCTGTGTTGGTGAGTTACCTGTGTAGTCACCCTCCCGTCAGTCTACCTGGTATCATTTGCCTTTAGTATATCTGATTAATACCGCTTTTATATAATTGAAATTAAATGACAGACATTTCTTGAATTATCTTTTGAACTTGCCTAAACCTTCTAGTCATGAGAGCGACCGAACTGTTTGACGTCATTATTCATTGCCTTTTCCGCTTTGTTATACACAGTCAGCAATACTAAAATGAGAACGACGTGGGAAAAATATGAAGCAATAAGATAAAAACTGAAAGAAGTATAGAGAGAAATATAAAATGTCTAGTACAGGCAGGCATGTACTACACAGCCTACTTCTTTAATCCCTTTCTCACAAACTTCGTCTGACATGAAATTTTCATAATGTAAAAACTAATTAATTTACCCAGTAAAAAAGTCGAAGTCAAGTAGAATTCACATCAGGAAAGATTTTCGCTTTCTTTAATGCCAAACCACGAAATCACGTTAGAACATTTCTTGTTGAAATATACCAATATTTACGCGGGAAAATAAAGTAAGCAGATTTCTTAATAATATAATATATAAAATTGAATTCTTTTATATTATTTTGTTCGTTGTCATTTAGACTATGCCAGATTCGCATCTGATAATCTTTTCGCAAGTTCCATATAAAAAATGTTCTCTATTTCCGTATTTTTTTTATACAGAGTTTGACATTCAGAAATGTCTTACATTCGCAGAAAAGTCTACCTGTTATCAATTTGCGCTGGTTATATAACAGTACATAACAAAAAATTCATTTGGTCCCTTTTCAGACCAGCAAAGTTTTCTTTGACAAAGTTTCTTGAATTTGTCTTGTGTTCAGACAGGATAATTTTACTTTGATAAAGTCTGTTTCGTTTGTATGTTTGTCAAATATAAAGAGCAGCCATATTAATTCGGTTTACGAACTAAAAACACAAAAGGAATTTGCGAGTACAACAAGTTTTGTACCAACCCCCGCTCTCTTTACCTCTCTCCTCCAAAAACTCAAGACTTTGCAAAGAAAACTTTGCTGGTCTGAAAGGGGTCTTGGTAATCTTGCGCATGAAATGGAAAAGAAATATGTTCACTTTGCTATCTATTAACGCGTGCTCTTAAAAATATTCCTCTTAAAACATGTAGTCACTAAAAAAAAAAGCAAAAGACTCGCTCAACAAGTAAAAGTGTTGCCAGTGAAACAAAAAGTTTTCTTGTTATCCAGCAGTTAAGCCAAAATTATATTTTTTATTTTTATTAAACAATTTTTTTTTTATTAAAATTTCATATCCATAAATTTGCACAATTGAGAAATCATATTATATATCTATCTATTTTATAAATAAAAAAATTAAGTATGTAATTATCGTTTCCTATTAGACTTCGATTCTCTTAACATTTTAACATAAGTTAAAAATTTACACCTCCAGAAGAAGTTTTAATTTTAAATTTATAACTAAATCTTTCGACATAAAAGATCAGCAGAAAGACTAAGCTACTACTCTTTGTTACAAATTGTACAACTTTTAAGACCAGTACATAGTACAAGAGCGAAGAATTAACTGAGATTTTTTATATTGTTCATTGGTAGAAGTAGTTATAAATAAAACGACAGCTTTTTATTTAAATGTTAAAAAAAAAATGTATCGAACTTAATTTTTTTCGATGCGTGATAAAACTACGGATTAATATGTTGTTCATATACATGTATTAAATGCTGTTAAAATGTTCCAAGTCCTATATATCGCGGTTAATATACAAAATGTATCCTGTAGCAAGATTGGACAATAGTAGTAAAAATTTGAAGAAACACTTATGCAAAAAAGTTCATTTATTAATTTTGAATTTGTTATATTTCATATGACAACACAACCAAATACCTATATTCATACCTAACGTAGATTCTGATCGTGATACTGACGATGAAGCTGACCAATCGTTCTGCTTGCTAATTTGTAGTGACGATGAACAATTTTTTAAGTTTCGCAACAAGTAAAACAACTATAAAAAAATTATTGAACAATTTGAAAACGGTTGTTTTTGAACTGTTATTACGAAAGTGGCAACGCTAGATGAGTGTGAGAAAAATGAGAAACAGCAATGAAAGAGAAAATTTAATTGAGATCAGCGATGGAAAATGAAGTACGTACTCAATATTATTTATATGACAATAATAATTAATTCTTTCTTCTTCCTTTCCATATTAATAAGTACTTCTTATTTAACACGTACTTAGAGTAATGTTTGTTTATGTATTTCTGTCTTTTATATATCTTTGTCGTACTACTTTATATATTACCTTTCATACTGCAGTACACGGTGGTATAAAAATGAAATTTTTTATTCATGTACCAGGCATAGTAATGAACTTAATGAATTATGAATTATGAAAGTATTACAGTTAGATATTGCTTCCTTAAAAACGAAATATAGATTCAGACCATATTAAAGGATACAGGGAGAGGTTAGTTTTAAGAACCTTATCTCAAAGTATAACATGCAAAAATACCTAATAAATTTACTCAAAAATTTTTATTAAATGGTACCAATAAACCTAACAAAATAGCAATCTTCAAGAAAGTTAAGCTAATTAGAGAAACGTTAAGAAATTAAAATACAATGTCTTCATATTTCCTTGCAGATGCTTCTGCTAGTTTTGTTTTGCCATTTAAACATTTTTAATAAATGCATTTTTCGAGTTTTTTAAAATAGCCTTTCAAAAAATGGATCATAGTCAAAAAAACCTTCAAGATTTGTTGTTATAGTTTCAACTACATATTAAAAAGTACTCGTATTTAAGGAGACTTGTAATATTTAAATTTACTTAAATATTTTTTTTTACATCCCTAACTTAGCAAAACAACAGTGATTTAAATATTTGATAATCCCAGTTATTGCTTCTAAATAAGTTTTTTTCGAATGTATAAAGCTGCACATTTTGTCAAAATACTATATTGGTTGATAATAAGTACCGTTTCGAAACTTCAAATGTCCATGCCTGAGCAGTAGTAAAGCTAGAAGTACTACAGCATGGCTTAAGTATAGTAGTAAATACTTATACAAGAGGTTGTTTAAAGTGATGTGTTTAATTATAACCATTCTTATAATAAGTTAACATTATAAATAAAGAGCAATTAGTAAATATAATTGATAAAAGAGTGGTTTGTATTGTTAGTCAGAAATGTTTAAAATAAATGCAACAAAAGTGTAAAATATGAAATGAAATATGTACTTTTAAATTTATGAAATATGTAAGCGAATTAATAATTAAAACAAAAACATTCTCTTACGGAAGGAGTTGAAAAGGTAAGTTATCGCAAAGCCATATTAGCGTAATAAGAAGTGACAAAAAAATTAATTTATTTATTACATACTTAAATATAATTACGTGAGAAAGAGCAAATGGGAGTGAGAAAACAGTAAACAAATACATAATATGCAGTGTTGCCGTCTTTCATTATTGGAAAATTGGTTACTTTTCTGTATTCAAAGTTTTCACATTAATAAAAAAAAATCTTTCTAACAGAAAGAGTAAACAAATAACTTAAGATTGACAATTATTTACTTATTATTTTTGAGTAACTTTATTTTTTTTTTAAATCAGACGAATATTTTTTAGAATTTGAAGACACTAACAATTCCTAATAGTGTTTCTACAAACTATCGAAATTATCAAATGTGGCGACTATCGATAGTTTTCCAGCTCTATCACAAATTCTCAGGCTTCTATTTGCAAGCATTTTTCTAAGGCCATGGCATTTACATTTAATAAGTGTCTCCCCGTGCTCCTAAGCGTTATGCTAACCAGTGCTGGTCTTTTACACATAATGTGCGTTACCGTCTCAGCCTCCTTAAGAGTATCTTAGGAGACGAACCCGGCTAGTCCTTTTCTTGTTCATCTCTTCGGTTTTCTTCCATTGGTCAATGTACATCGGAGTTCCTGCACTCCACCGCTTGCGACGCTTCATTGTCCATCCTTATCGGAATCTCACAGTCCGACGCCTTAGAAGTTCCTTTAAAGATTGACCCGTCCACCACCCGCGAGACATTACTGCTCATCTCTTCCGGATTCCTCTATCGGCCATTTTAAAACCGTAGTTTCTTCAGAGATTAAACTCTCCTCCTTTTGCGAAGCTTCTTGAGTCACCCCTATAATAGAGAAAAATATATCCGTCCATCGACTCTGAGCTCCATATGCACGGGTAAGTCTGTATTAAAACTGGAGGTCGACTAATATCCAGAGTTCGCATACTAGAAACCAAGCACCCTCTTGGCCACGCAACCCAGGCGTATGGTGTTCCACCAGAAAGAAAGAAATATAGAAAATCTTTGGAGAATAATCCAGCATTGAAAAGGTTCTTTACGCCAGCAAAAGATGCATTAAAGGTGCTTTGCATTTGCTGTAATTGTAAGGCATTAGTCCGATATATGTACACACATTTTTTTAAATAAGTATATTATATTTTAATACAGATAAATAAATTTAATAAATGGATCCCGGACAAAAATTAAACATATAATTGGTAACTTTTTGTTACAAATACAACAATATATATCTTAGTGTTCTTACCCGATAATTTTATACGCTAACAGTGCTTTTGATGATCCAAGCGTTGACAGCACTGGTTACTACGCTCCCAACTTGAGTTTCGTGCAATTTAGAAAAAATCGGATTAGATTGTTTTCATTAAGATTTTATTTTTTGCCCATTATTTTCTTATTTGGAGTGTCTAATATAAAATTGATATTATATTCACATATTATTTTGTGGTATGTATGAAAAGTTATGAAACTTAGGAAAAAAATTTAACAAAGTGGTAACACTGGTCGTTGTATCTAGAAATAAAGCAATGAACTGAAAATAGCCAACTGAAACTATAGTTATTTTTATAAAGCTTTGGTAAACGACGTTTTTAAGCTTGGAAGAAGGGGGACGTTATAATTATGAAATATTTAATTTATCAACATGATGTTGTTATTGTATGATCCACCAGTTACTCTTTACTTCTCCTTTAAATTGTCTACCTTAAATGTGAACGTACGTACAATTTCTATAAACTGTCTGTTTACTTATGGATAAGTTCACATATTGTTATACAAATAATAAATATTAATAATATAAAACTATAAAAATGAAGTAAATAAGCAGCAAAAATTTATAAGGTTTCATTCGTGTGATTGTTTAGTATTCTATTGTAGTTTCATATTCGTACCATTTACAGTTTAATATTATAATTTAATTTTTTGTTTCAATTACAATTGTTGTTTATGGATTTTTCTTTTATTTCCTCATTGTTTCATCATATTCATACTTTTGTTCAACTAAATCAAATGAAATCGCATTTACATTTCTTTTTTTTTTTGTGGTGGTAATTAATGAGTTTTATTTAATCAAAGGCTTGGGATGTAATAAAGTGACTTTGTGCCCATTAAAGTCGTAATTTGTCGCATTTTTAGTAGTTCTCCTCAATTTTGTAAATATTAAGGATGACAAACATAATTCTAGACCCTATAATTCTCGGTATACTTTGTGAGAAATGGCCGGGAGGCACCTGAGCTTAAAATAAAATTAGAACCCGCTAAAGAGAAAGAAAACATAGCAACACAAAATTTTTGATCGGTTTATTATTTTACTTTAAGTTTAATAAATAATTCTCACTTGGGTCATTAATTTTTACTCATCAAATATTACCAAAGGTTTCCTTATAAGTTGGCTGGCCTAAGGAACTTGCGAAATGCGCATGGAGGCAAATAAGTGTTAGTAAATCTAGGTTAAGCTGAAATTTACGCTGTCTGCTCCTTAAGGTCCCGTTAATGTGTCAATACACTTTTTTGCATTTGTGTGTCTAGAATGCGAAATTACATTTTATACATATGCATGTATTTGATATTATAAAGAATTTTATGTATTTTATTGTACGAGCATTGAGTGAGTGCTTAGGCTATTTCCGTCATCCCTTGTCAAGTTTGGTTTGGGTACAAACCGGTTTAGCCTATGTGACATCTTCAGTGTCCGTTATCGTTCTGCTTTAAATAATAGAGCTTCCTCTTCATACTTCTTAAAGGCATGTGAGCTTATCTTACAGAATTAAATGGCATCATTTAAGATGTTGATTTCTATGCTAATTATAAAAAATGTGTCCCTGCATTTTCGCCATTTGTCTTCTTTTTGTTTTGTTCAGGCATAATTAATCATCAAATCATTAAATTTTCTGAATCGTCAGTCAATATGCTTCAGTCTTTTTAAACGTTTTTTTTTAATTTCCCTGATTTTCTAGAAATGAACTTGGTATATAACAAGAACTTGGTGCTGATTTTAACCTCAATATTTTCGCATTTATGTTTTTCTGTCAATCGTGGCTCCTTTTGTCTAAATTATTTTTTTTATAAATAAATATATGTATGTATTTGTATGTATGTGCATATGTATACATTTAAACTTAAAAAAGTGTCGTATACAAATAAAGGACCGAATAGTTCTTCTAGATAAAAATGTAGTTTTCAGATTTTTCTACTTATTTATTTCCCAAGACTTACCTGCACACCAATTTCAGCTCTCTAGCTATAATGGAAGTGTACCATAATATTTCTGATTGAGTCAGTGAGTCAGTGAATAGGTGCTAGAAAATGCCCTTTTTACACCTTCATATCTCGGGCGGCTTTTATGTTAAAACTTTACCTACGAGGATACCTATATGTAGAGTCCTTACAGCGTGAATGATATGTAATATACACACTGTGCGCATAGGTCCGGACATGAGCTGGCGCGCTACCGTGAGCCTTAATTTGATATTCGTAATTCAGTTTTATGGCTCTTATTAGCATATTTTCGTAATACCCTCTTGTCTATCATGTGCTAACATGTACTGCCATTAAAATACATGTTGTCCCTTACGCGTGAATACTCGAACAACTCTGTTTAGACGTCCCCCCGCCCATATGCATTTTACAATTTATTATGAAAATGAATGAAAATTTAAAGAAAACCTCTACAATTTTAATACAATATTATAATTTTATCACTTCAATTAAGTTTTAATTGAAGAAAACCTAATTCTAATTCGTTCCACCCAATTTCTTTATTCTAAGTGAAATACAAAACAGCTAAAACAATCGGAAATTTCGACTTTCCAATAAAATATTGCAGATTCTGAGTTCAGATGATTATTTCGAGTTCAGGTGAAATGAAATTTAACTTGACTGTAGACAAGAAAATGGAGTTTGCTATAAAACTGGAAGGTATCTTGTTTCCGAAATTCGTTATTTTTTGCTTAATTTGATAGATCAATGACAACAATATTTTTGCTCTACATACAGAATAATATTTTCCCAACCATTATTATTGGATAAAAAGCAAACAAAAATATTAAATATAATTTTTAATTCATTTTATAAAAAAGAAAAATGTCTCTCACATACAAATGTACATACATGCACACATACATACACACATACATACATACATACATACATACATATATGTACGTTGGTAGATGATACTCGGTTTGAAAGAAAATAAATCGTAATAAAGAAAAGTAATAAATATAAATGAATATTAAATCAAGAGAAAATATAAACAATAAACATTAATAAAATCACATCACATTCTTGCATACACACATGTACGTACATACATACTTATAATACGTACACAAGTACAAAATTTAGCTGAGTCCCGCTTAGCTGCTCTGGTTTGCAGTTAAAATGTACAAATAAAAACAAACAACAAACTTTAAAAAAATTATGTTGAAATGAACTTTTGTTGGAGTTCAAACAAAAAATGAAAAGTAGCAAATAAATAGGAAAATATATGTCTACCCTCAGCACTATTTTCTTAAGTTTACAAAATGTTTATTTTATATGTATTTCCAAAAAAGAAAACAAAAATTAAAATATAACAACAACAAATTCGTCGTCAATTCTGCTTCATGTTCGGTGAAACGACCAGGCGCACAGGAACTTATGAAGTAAGAGTTGTTAGTTAGTTGTTATTTTTTTCTTATTAAACCATTTTGTTTGCTTTACAAAACATTAACTTCATCATCATAGTCATCATCATCAGCAGCGCAATTTATAAATAAACAACAAGAACAAATAATTCTGGCATATCCGTTTATACAAAAATGTTCTCTCACTAATACATGTGTATTCAATAAACCGTGTTTTAATTCTTATTCTTCTTCTCTAATTATTTGTGAGAAGTTTGTGTTTCCTCCTTTTTGAGTGCTTTTTTAATATTATTATTAATACAGTGACCATAAAAAGAGAAACACAAACTTAGAAATGTTTTTTATTTCAATTAATTTTGATTTAATTTAAGCATGTACATACATATGTATGTATGTAAGTATGTATATTTAACGAAAATTATTCATAAGGTGATTGGCTTTAATAAGAATGTGTAAGTGTGTGAGTAGATTTTTGTAGAGATGTCAACTCAGTATGTTTTTCACTATGTTTGGCGATTTTAGCAACGGTTTAGATTTTAGGTAAATAGGTAATTAAAAATTAGATACATACATACCCACATATGCATGTATGCAAAAACCTATCTGGATGGAAAACTAACACGTTTGATAAGTATATATTTCCCAAATACATGAAATATTTAGAGTTGAGTGGTAACCCTGAAAACACGGCGAAACAACGTGGAAATCGTGCAACGTATGTGTGAGGAAAAAATAAAATTCCTGCGTACTGGTAGAATGAGGAAATAGCCAAACTTCGAAAAGAGTGTATTCGAGCTAGAAGATATTATGTAAGAATTCGCGGCAGAATGGGCAACGAACTCTATCAACAGACTCTCAAGGTTAGGGAAAAGGCACTTAGGTCAGCAATAAAACCCAACTAAAAACTACGCTTCTTGGATTTTTGCAACGACCTAGATAGCAACCCATTTGGAATGGCTTATAAGCTTGTCAGGAACAAACTGAAATTTTTAAGCGCACCCTCGCCCACAGAGGCTTCAGTTATTAACAGAATTGTGGTACTTCTCTTCCCAGAACAGATGCCAATTATGTGAGACACTCATAGTCCTGATGTGTTTTCAGAGGTATTATTGCCGGAGGTGAAACATACCGTCGCAAAATTTAAAGACAAGAAAGCGCCCTGGCTTAATGGTATTTCAAACCTAGTACTGATAGAAGTTGTTAAGTGCAGGGCCAGTAATCTACTGCATTTGATTAATGCCTGATTTAAATATCGATTTTTTCCATTAATATGGAAAAGACAAAAATGTGTTTGTAAGGAAAAGAAGCCATTGGAGCAAAAATCATCATACAGACCACTGTGCTTGATAGATACATGCGGAAAACTGCCGGAGACAGTCATCTGCAATAGACTAGAGGAATGAGGAAACCACAGATAGCCTTACGGATTCAGAGAAAGGAAGGTCGACGTTAGACGCAATTAAAATAGTGGTGGACACTACAAGGGTAGCAATTGAAGGCGCAAGTTGGAGGAGGGGCTCTAAAGAATACTTTGTACTTGTTACTCTGGATGTTAAGAATGCGTATAACACAGCAAACTGGGGGAATATTGTTAACGCTTTCGTTCGATTAAACATCACAGCATATCTTGTAGCAAAAATCAAGGACTACTTCAGAGACAGAGTTCTTGTATACAAGACTGATAAAGGAGCGAAATATGACAGGGGGTGCCCCAAAGGTCGGTACTAGGACCTTTGATATGGAATGTGTTAAGATTCAATCTTCCAGAAAGGGCAAAAGTTGTGGGCTTTGCAGATAATTTAGCGATAATGATTACGGCAATGAGGATCGAGGGGACTAAAACAGTCTCAGAAAGCAGTGTCCAGGACTACCATTGGCTAATGATAACCAGCCGTACAGTAGTGGAACACATAAACCTTAAAATTGGAGGCTGTGAAAACAAGTTTTTTTCCCAAAAATAAAAACGTCATTTTAAAGTAGGTTTACTTTGGATTTCTACCTACAATAAAATAGGTAGTATAGGTCGGAATTTTGCGAAATGCATTATGAATATTTAAGAGCAATATCTTGGCAACAGTAGCAGAGTATGTACAGTCAGAGACTAATATTTAAATACACCTCAAAAGCAAAGAAAAGTAAGCGTTTCACAAAAACTTAAAGTGTGCAGTTTTCTTTGTCTTCATAAATAACAAAAAACAATACCAAAAAATATTTCGAAGTTTTTAATACCGTTTCCGAGAGCGCCAATTTAGCACTTTTCGCGCTATATTTAGCGCTTTTCGAGCTAGATGTAGCGTTTTTCTAGTCAGTACGGGGCGCATTTTTTAATTTAGAGCGTTTTTCAAAAAGCACTAATTTGACGCTTTAATCATATTAGTTTAACTTTTGTTTGCCAATCCATCAATCCATTTAAAACGATTTTTGTTAATTTGTGAAATTCTTGTAGTTTAATTTATTTCACTATAAACAAGGAATTTCTCCAGCTTTTGCAAAGAATTCTGACCTCGTACGTCAAATTCGCTTTTTGCAGTTTCCTTTAAACCAATTGATTAGAATCCATATCTCAACCTCTTAACTTCTGACCTGAAATTACTTACACTTATTTTCATATTCAAATGCTAACGTTGACCGAATTGTTTCAAAAATAAAATTAGGAATATGATACATATCTTTAAATACGTCAAATTGCTGAATTTGTATAAAAGACGGTTTCAAAGAAGATAAATGTATGCTCAATGTGAAATACCAATATTATTTGCTTCTGCTGAATATTCATTAGTTTTCATTTAAAAATAAGTTAAAAACTTTTCTCGGTTTCTAAAAGTACAAATAAAGTTGATTTTAGCGCTTTTATGATGAACGTGTTTTCTTCTGAAATAGTGAGCATTGTTGGTTTTCGGGTATATTATTAAATGAGTATTCCAACAATTCCAATCACTTGGTAGTCAAGACGTAAATAATTAAATTAGCTGCAGTAAGAAAACCCAAGCTTTAATAACATTTTTAATCATATTCTAATTGGGAAGAAAGGGTTTTTATTTGGGAAATAAAACTCATAAAATGAAGCCAGCTATTGAATGTATAGAACATGAAATTAGAAACAATGCTACCATGAAGCCAGTAGAGAAGGATGTTGTACGACAATTTCTTTGAAATGGCTAAAATATGTATCAATCAATAACTTAATCCAAGAAGTTTTACAGAAAAATGAATTTTTTGGCCTACAAACACTTAAATTTCGGCCAAATAGTGCAACTGCTATGTGAGCTTGGATCAAAAGGTGAGGTTAAACAAGATTTTACAATTCAAATCAATAAAGGGCTTTCACACTATAAGATTGAGTAAAACGACTTGTCAAAAATTCAAATAAAGTGAGAAAGGGTTCTAGTGTGAAAGCTATGAATCTGATAAAAATACGTATGAAAAGCAGCGATTGAACAAAGATACAAGTCGACTGATTTGCCGCCGTCAACGTGCTGCCACAAATATTTTTGCTCAGCTTTCACCGACACAAAACCGGACGATATGCTTAACGATTAACAATGTATTTTGGTTCTGGATCGTAAAAATTATGACTTTAAACATGAAAATCAAAGAAGAGCTCCCTAATTTTTTATATTCTTTTTTATCCATAATAATTATTATTTCTTGATCTTTATTTTTTTTTGTCGAACATAATTATTGCTTCATGGGTTTTATTATTTCCACAATTAATTATTTCTTGATTTTTATTATTTTGTCCGAATAATTATTACTTTTTAAATTTTATTTTTTGGGAAAATTAAAATTCATCATTAATTTAATTGAATGTAGCTTATTTTCATAAGCTTTCAGAGAGTTGTACTTATTTCTGCCCAAAAGATACAACTCACAATTTAATACTTATTTCTAAAAAAATGAAAAAAAAGAAAATTAAACTCTGAGATCAAAAGTTGTTGCTGCAAAAAAAAAATATAATAATAATAATAAACAAAAATTGAAATAAGCATACATATCTCCGATTATTTTTTATGTCTACTTTTTTTCTTCGAAAGTTCAAAAATTATTATTGTTTTCGGTCCCTGATTTTGTTCACTCCAATGCTAAACATTTTTGTACCTCCTTTTTACCACTTTAGTTTGCTATATTTTTACAAAAATAAATATATCAAAAATTTGAGCCGCTGAAATTTTCAAGAGCCACCGCCGCCGATACCTACTTGATAATGCTCAGCCATCGCCGCCGAAAGTATCGTTATGACTTCTTTCTCTGCTATGTGTTCGAACAACTACAACTACGACATTTTCATTTTATTTGAAGTGGACTATTGCAGACATACAATGTAATGAGAATATTTAACTTTAGATTTTTTTTGACAATCAAAACGATTTTCATTAGGTTTTGCTCTGCAAAAATCCAATGAAAATCGAAACACATGTAGAATAGTGTGAAACGTCCTTAAATGGCATAGCCAGGGCTACTAACATAACCAAGGTTGTCAATGACAATAATTATAAATAATTATTGCAAGAATTCTTTTGTAACCATTTAAGTTTTTCTTTTTAATTTTACACCACTTTGTCATCACTGTCTCCACGGTATTTTTCATGTAAATATATATGCATGTATGTGTGAGCGTATTCATGAAAATATACAATGTGTATGTGCATGTGAAACATGTTGAAATTTTTAATTTAATTAATTAATTGTCTTGCTATTTAATACATACACTTTTTCTTTATTGTTATAAACTTAATTTAAGTACATTTGGAATATTTAATTTAATTTAATTAATTAAAATTTCTTGTTACTTTAATATAAACTTTTTTTCGTTTCAAATTTCAAACATCTGCTTATTTTATTAATTAATTAACCGCTTTCGTATAAATATCGACGTACATATGTACATATGTGCTCACATTTGAGCATTTTTATTTTCTTTTAACTATCGATCGAGTCTTTGGTATTTTTCACATTTTCTCTTGCATAGTTACAGAAATCTGTAGCAGCAACTTGGAAACTTGTTTACTCGTTCGTACTTTTTGTTTGTTTCTTAACTGTGCAATAAAATAGTTTGAAAATTATTATTTGCATAAATAAAACTGTTGCTAAAATCGTGGAATACCAAGCCCACAAAAATGCACAGAGAATGGGAATTTAAAAATATTTTTCATCTAGTTGAATGTTTACTAAGTGCATATTCGTTTGTATTCACACGCAATATAATTATTGAAATAAATCTGTTTTTGTACTCTTCCACAATTGGAGCTGGCGATTGAATTAATCGTCCGCGATGTCGTATTGCGAACGCGCAAGTTCTGTACAACGTGAGAAACTGTGTCATGACGGCGACACTTCCATATGAATCGTCGTCGATGCACCGAAAAGAATTGTGTAAGGCTATTTTATTCCTGCTCCAAACGAGCTATTAATGAACCTTCTACGATGCGCCAAAAGGTATCGCGAAAAAGTCGTCTAGTGATCGCCAAGAACATCCATAAATGATCCTAAAATGCTTAAAACTATGCTGCAAAATAAAAAGGATTGATCTGTGTTTTATAGGGGTTTTTTTTTGTAACATAGTAGTTATTACATTTCTCGGTTGGGTCAGCCTTCCTGAGTCGTTCAATAGCATGAAAAGAGTGTCGGTGCAAAACTTTGTTGATTCCTGCATCGTCAGCTTTGGGGAATTTTGAATGAGAGAAATCGTTTAAAATAAAATTGGGATGCCTTAGAAAGATGTCGCAAAAAGAACTTGATGTTTTTATTACATTTCTGTGTCAATAAGGAAAAATTGCTTAAGTATGAATTTGTCGTTTTACAGGAGAGTAATTATAAACTTTAAAGTTGAATTTTATAAACATGACAGACTCTTATTTATAAATTTGTAAAAAACATAAAAAACTGTAATAATAAAAAAATTCATGGGATCTTATTGTTATTTTAAAAAACTCTTGCCGATTTCATTCCGAATCATTTTATTACAAAACTGCAATTTATCTGTTTGGGGCGCAAACTAGTTTCTTTGCCCGTTTCGTTGGCTGCTTAAGCCAGTCCTTTGGAAAACCTTTGCCCAAAATCTTTGAAAAACTAGAAATATGTTTACGCTTGAAATTGCTCAAACCAAATGAGATGTTTAAAGAATTGCAAACAAAAACATTCAAATTTAACAAAACCCAACACATAAAATGTTATTTTATTCTTTTTACTTTCCTTTCGGGATGAAATTAAATTCTTTGTTTGGTTCAGAGTTTGAGGTTTTATAGATTGACCTGTTTGAAACAAAATTTCCCATTAGAAAACAATATTTTTGTTCCAGTGTGTAAATCTGGGCATACACTGTTGTTATTTCATTGCAGGTGTTAACCACATCTCGTTTTAATTCGAGAAAGGAGCGTTGTGAAGGAAGTTTAGCTTACCTTGACAATTTGTAGTCATTGTCCTTCGTTTTTCGCTTGTTAGCCAAAGTCTTGTGGTGAGACCGTTATTCGAATTCAACATCAACAGAAGATATGTCGGTTTCACTTTCGATACTGTCGTCTAAACGAGCTTTTTTAACCATTTCGATTCTTGCATCTCCCATAATCGCAGATACTTGGAAGTTGATTTTTTTGTAAAGCTGGGATCGAGTAGATTTGATGACAGAAAAGTGATTGTTCCATATTCCTAAACCGGCGCTCGAACTAGTTCAAAATGGCTACTTGCTAATTGCTTCTCATGCAACTATAATAGCATTATACCAGCAATAACTTTTTAGCCGCATATATAGTACGGTAGCTTGGAATATATGCTGGTGGATTAATAATTCCCTGGTTTTTTGAATACGACAGTTTTTTAGCAAACCCGAAATAAAAAATCTCTTCTGTTTTAGAACTTTTTGTTTTACCATTTCAAGAAATACAATTTCTAAACGTCTTAAAAATAGACATTTGTTTGTCCATTGATCTCATCTTTGGAGCTAAGTCTCCTTTAACCATTTAGTTTTAACGATTTTTTGTTGGAATTTTATTTATTTGATTGGAATTTGATTTGAATAGACCTATTGTTTTGTATCTCTCATTTGTTGGCTTTGCAAAAAGGCAATATCTCTGATACAACTGAACCGATTGAACTTGCGAACAATAGAAAAACAAAAAAATTTATATTACTGATTGGCAGCGTCTGAGGCATGAATGCCATACTTTGATGAAACACTAAAACAACTAAGTTGTCTAGAAACGGGATGATTTTGTACATATCAAGAACTTGGTCCTCATTTTCATCTCAGTACTTTTGATGGCCGAAATTTTTGGAAGCAACTTTGCTTGATATTCACATTAATGTTTTTGTGCGGATCTGACTCCTTCTTTCCAATTTATTTTTAAATTGTTTTGGTGTTTCAGCAAAGTATATGGGCGCACTGTGGTATTAAAATACGCTCTTTTTACACCTTTATATCTCGGGAAGCCTTTATGTTAAACTTGATCTATGAGGTAACCTAAATGTAGCCTTTACATTTTAAGTTTCATTATTTTATGATTAAATAAGGGGGGTAAAAACAGCGCGAATGGTTTCGTGTAATATACACACTGTGTGCATTATGCCTGGCGCACTACTGTGCGCCTTAATATAGAATTTGTTTACTTAAAATTAGCGGAGAAAAACTCTCTGCGTAGCCTCAGTTACCAGATCCCTTTAAAGCTAAATTAGAGAATTAAAATGAAAAAAAAAAATAAATCACAAGCGCCAACAAATTCTTTTACGTGAACAGCTTGGCAATAACTAGTTCACGTGTTCACGTAGTTGCAATAACTCCAGAAGAAAACAATATTTTAATATCATATAAAACCATAAAAAGTGTAAAAACAATTTCTGCTTGAAAAAGGGAATTATTCGATGGATTTCGCGTAATAAAATTAAGCTGAAAATATACTTTCCTTTCAAAATTATTATTAAGTAAATATGAAATTTAAAATATATTTTATACAATACATATCTTTTTTTTTCAAATGCAAATGTCTTATGTATCGTGTTTGAAATAAAAGGAAAAATATTTCAATATAAACTTCCACCAAGAGATTCAGATTATCATGATGAAATCAATTTAATTTTTAAACACAATTTCATGGACTGCTCTACAGAAACAAATCACTTGAGATAAGTTCTATTTGTAGGGAGAGTGTGCAACAAGAAGAGCAATTTAAGCAATTTATTACTCTACAAAAATATAAAGAACAACAAATAAGAGAACAACATCATCTTATTGTTGATGAACAATTTAAATTTGAAAAAAAAAGAAAATAAAATATACAACAATTGCAAAAAGAATTTTTACATTCATTTATCTAAATCACAAAAATATCTTTCAAATCGAAAATAGAGAAACGAACGAATGTAGTGTGTGTGTGTGTGTGTGTTGAGCGGGTCAACTACATACACATACAGCCAAATAAACAAATATATACATGTAGACTTGAAACCTAAAACTGATATTCATACAAAAGATACAAACGACAAATATTTCAGATTGCAATAACCAACCTCTAAATGCAAAAAATTATATCTAGTAAAAAAAAAAACGCATTGATTTCAAATCTAAAAGAAACAGGCTCAAGAAAAGAAAATCCATAAATGCAGATACATATTTTTCTTTTTTATTTTTATTTATATTTATTTTACTTGTTATACGTTTTTTCTCCTTGCTTACTTATTTGCTAGTATTTCAATTTATACAATATATTTCTTCTGTATTTTTTTTTCTACAAATAAACGCATACTTGCTGCATTACAAACTTAAGCAACAGCAGCCGCAACAATAACAATAACAACTGCGGCACCACCAAAATATAAAAGCCCGCATCCATATTAAACCCCAAACTCATTCCCATATAGACACAGATACTCTTACACTTGCATATAAAAACATTAATAAAAAATGACTTTATGAGGAAAAATTAATAATAAGAAATATATTTCCATGTTGTGTTTGTGTGAACGTAGTATTTATTTTTTTTATTTCAAATAATGAATACATCTTGAATACTCGTTCTTGTACAATTTGAATGAGCAAATAAATACCTACACACACACACACACACACACACACACGCACATGCACATGCACACACAGGCCTATACAAATACCTTAATATATGCATCTGTATGTTTAAATAGCAGGCTGTAAACGTACGAAATGAAAAAATATGTGTTTTTATTTATTTGTATAATTTTATACATATATTTTTCTTTCTTTTTTTAATTTAATGTCCATAAAAAAATATTAAAAACTTGGATTGTAATTTTATGATTGTGTATTGAAATATGTGTGTGTGTGTGTGTGAAAGCGCTTTTTAAAGTAATAAACTTTAGAATTTTCTTGGGTCTAGAATTCAAGAAATCTTAAGAAGTCTTAAAACCCACTTAAAAGTGTGAAATATAAACAGATGCTGTATTGTGGTCTTAGTTTAATAAAAAAAAATCCAACTTTAATGCAGGATGGCTGATAAATTTTGCTACATTAAGAAACTGCGCAATTCGGCCATAATCGGCTAAGCTATGTATGTATGTGTGCAGTTGCATCATCTTGTTGAAACCACACAGAGTTGAAAGCAATTCTCTTTCGGTGTAGTTCCGGATAGAAGAATTCTTTTAACATGCTTAAGTAACAGTCTGCTGTAACCGTAACGCTGTGTCCGTATGGCCCGACAATGCAGCGTACTACAACTCACACTGTGAGGCGAATTGGATATAATTCCATCTCATGCAACATTTCTGGGTTGGAACCACTCCATATGTGACAATTTTCTTTGTTTACGTTGTCGTTCAAATCGAAATGAGCCTAATCAGAGATGAAAAGACAATTCAGCAAATTTTTGTCGTCTACCACCTTTTCAAGCAACTTCTGGCAAAACTCCAAGCGAATCAGCAAGTCTGCTGATTTACGTTTCTTAGCCATTTGAATTCTGTAGGGGAATAAGTTCAAATTCTTATGGATTATTGTCTAATTATTGTCTGCAAAGTCTGCCTACTGGCACCCATTTGAGCAGATAATCTTCTTGTTAAAACGCTGGGGTTGCTTTGTATGGCAGCTGCTACGTAGCAATAGTTTACTCTGTTCGAACGAAAGCGTTTCGATTATAAGGCCTTCTAGCGACTGTTCCATGCTTTGCAAAATTATTCACTGGTCTCATAATGATCCATCTACTCGAAGGACCGCCACCAAAGTGCGCCTATATTCTCTTTGAACCAAAACTACAGACTCCAATGCTTGATAGCGGCGGACAATCCTAATTTTTTTTCAGTGTCCCAGTTTTACATTTTCATTAAATCTTTATTAAATCAGCCACACTGTACTATAGATTCAAATCCGCTGTGAGAATTATACTATTTTATTCCATGTTGCGAGTTGACTTTTTTCCATCTCACACTGGGGTTTTTAACGCCAAAATTGTGAATTAATTTCAAAATAAGAAACGCTTAAACGTCAATTACATGATGGTCTTATTCATCATTGAAAGAAACTTATGTTATGCACTTAAGCAAACTGCTAGTATGTTTCGCGACTTCCAAAGAATTTAATAACATTTACAAATGTCTTGAATGGTCGATCCATTTGGCATATAAGCTACCAATTAATAAATGGCAACGAAATATAAATTGCTGGAAGAAATAAAGCGCGTATTCAAGGGATATACAAAAGTAAAGCTGGTCTGCTCATTGATCATCCAAAACTTGGCTTTTAGAGTTCTAGGCAATCGAAATAAAAGCACGTCGTTTCTTACAAAACGCTGAAACTTCTGCTCAAATCACCACTTGGGGTGAAAAATTGATTAGAACACAATTATGTTTACCGTTTTCAGCGGTTTTCCAATTGACAGTGATTCCTTTCGAGATTTCACTCTTCTGCATACCGCAAAGTATTTTGTAAAAATGTATTCTTGGTATTTTATATTCCTAAACTAGCCACAAATTTATAATCCATTGAGCAGAAATAATAAGCTACGCCTCATTACCAATCGGACAGTTGACGAAGGAAAAATTTAAGCAGCATTTTTCACGTAAATAATTCTAGAGAAAAGTCAAAGGAAGATATATATATATATGTAAAATATATAAGAAAATCGCAAGAGAAGAAACGTCATAATGCGCCTATAGAAGCAAGTCGTTTTTAATATTTGGGTCCAATTTCTACGGTGAAGAAATGTGAGTGTTGATGATAGTGATATGTAGTGATATTTATACTACGAATAGAACTCTTTATATGATTTTTATTTTGAGTATTACCTTTTGCAAGTAATGGACTTTTTTAAAATACAAAATATATAAATTTGCACCAAATTATATTTAAAAATTCTTAGTTTTACTTCTTAAAGTGAAATTGACTGAAAAAAAAATATTACCAGAGAAAGTCCCCAGGAATTAATTCCCACTTTTGCCATAAAAAACCCCAGTGTGCATCCACTTGGAACATGTCTGAAATAGGTATGATCCCTAAATCAGGAACGGGCTCAATTCAGATTACATCATACAGGCCACTTAGCCTACACTAATTTTATGGCAGCTATTGTTTGTGTTTAAACTTCTCACCTCATTGAACCAAAAATTATTCCTGAATATCAGTATGGTTTGCGAGCGCGGCATGGTACTATTGAGTAGGTCCTTAGAATCGTTACCGTTATTAGGCCAGTAATTTAAAAACAATCAAGACTGTCCAGTTTTGTGTTTAGACATTTCCCAAGCATTTGATAAAGTCCAGCATGACGGTCTACTCACTAACACAATACGAGCTCTCTCCGAAAACTCCCACTAGATTTTTAAGAAATATTTGACGAATAAGACGTTTAATATAAGTTTAGAGTAGAGAAGGAAACATCTGTGCAGCAGTCCCCCAAGGTAGTATACAAGGGGACGCTGTTACAAGTAACATATGCATATCAAGTATACAGCCTATATACCAATAAGCTCATATACATGCGCGTCTACTGACGACACTGAATTTATAATTGTTAATCAAGATCTGAAGATTGAATCCCAACAACTTCACTCTCCCATTCATGAGCTAGAGGACTGACTAAATGAGTGGATAATAAAGGTAAATCCATCGAAATGTGCTTATGTATCGTTTACCCTCAGAAGGCTGAATTGTGCAACCATAACAATAACAAATACCACTGCTCCACTGGGAGATCACGTTAAACTTGGTCCTACAATACTGAGGCAAAGATAGCGGCCATAAAAATGATAACGTAGAACCTAACTCAACACTGCACTTGGAATACAAAGTTCTTCATTACAAATCCATTACAAAACCAATATGTACACACGTCATTTAGCTGTGGCACATTGCTTGTGCATCAAATATTTCGAAGTTAGAAAGAAGACAGTCTAAGTTTTTACGACTAATCGCTTGCGCCTATTGGAATATAAGTATTGAAAATAGCTAGAGATCTGAAACTCCCATTATCCAAAGCAAGCTAGTGGCTTATCATGTACGGGACTTATTAAAATTGTACAGGCATTAGAGACCAGGAAAAACAGTTAGGATGCTGTGGCTTAAGCAATCGATGGCCTTAGGAGCCTGGGTGCATATCTCAACCGATGCCAAACTTTATTTATTATGTTATTTATTAATCATTACCATTGTAATAACTAATTTTTTGTATTCAAATCTTAATATATCATCTACGATTCAATATCTCCTTGACAACATGTGGCATCATTGTCTTATGCTATACTTACTGCTCTGGTAATTTGTGATTGTATAAATTACAGTATTTTGTTATAGTTTTCTTATTTTAATTTGTTGTTTTTATTTTTGTGAAGGCACAAAAGCACCGACTCTAATGAACAACAATCTGCGAGTGAACAATGACGACGAGAACGAATAATAAAAATAATGTTCTTAAAATCCTTTAAAAAAAATACAATAATAAAAAGGCCAAGGAAGGCTTTGCAGTTTTCAGTTTACGAGTATATGATTCGCAAAAGTATGTAAGTTGCTTTACATCTTTAGAAGCTGTATATATGTAGGGGCAAATATTTATGCACACACTTAAACGCCCAAGAAGTAATTAGGCGAGAGGAAGGGAAGAGGGAAATAGCCAAGTTAAATAAATAAACCAATAACAACAACTACAACAAGAATCAAAATCAAGCATCATCTGCTTAAACTAACAAACTCCACTTTAACTAGGCACACGAAAATAAATTCATAGCGAGCGACCAACGTACCCAACAAACCTCCATACCATTCAACCAACCAATTCCATACTTCACCTATTATTTGTGCTGAAAATAAATTCCTTACGACGCAACAACAATGCACCTAACTACAGTGAAAGGTCCCAGTATTGTCCGTTAACAAGAACGCACAATAACGTATATGTATAAACAATGGTGCAAACTGTGGAATTTTAAAGGACAATAAATTTTTTATGAAAGATAGCCAGCAAGTTGCCTAGAAAGAGGATGGTATTGAATATATCAAGAACTTGATACGAGAATGTTCTGAACGAGAACGAAAAATGACACTGAAGATGGCACATAGCCGAAACCGGTTTGTCTCCGAACCAAAGTTGACAAGGGATGACGGAAATTCGTTCCAAAATTCTACATGAAAACACCCTGTCGGAATATCAAATCAAGAATCAACTTGATACTAATTTAGATCTTTAGTACTTTTTACGGCCGAAATTTTTGCATAGGAAATTGGCCTTATTTTCACATTGATGTTTTCGTGCGGATCTGAGTCCGTTTTTTCCAAGTTATTTTTTTTTTTTTTTGTAAGTATATATATTTGTATTTATGTTAAAAACTTTACTTTACTTAACTTAAAGCTTACAGACGGTTGGATTGTATGAAATTTTAACTCTTTACCTTAATGGAAATGCTCCATATAAATAAAATAAAATGAAAAGCGCCCGTTTTCAGACTTTTCTGATTACTTATTCTCCAAGACCAAACTCTATAACAAATTTTGGCTCCCTAGCTATAGTGGAAGTGCCCCATACAAATAAGGGGAAACCCTAGTCCCCCCAAGATATAAAGTTCCCGTTTTCAGATTGATCTGTTTACTTATTCTCCCATCCCTACCTGAGTACCGAATATCAGCTCTATGTCTATAGTGTAAGTGCACCATAATATTGATGAGTGAGTCAGTGAATGGGTACTAAAATATGCAGCTTTTACACCTTTATATCTCGGAAAGCTATTATGGTAAAACTTTCAAACCTATGGTCTATAAGGGTGCCTGTATGTAGAGTCCTTGCGTTTCAAGTTTCGTTGTTTATGATTAAAAGAAGCAAAGTTATTATGAGGGTAAGTAAGAACAGTGCGAATGGTTTCGTGTAATATACACACTGTGTGCATTAGGCCTGAACTTAGTTCACCAGTTCTGCTGTGTTCATGCGTTGTTCGAACTTCTTCAGTAAATGTTTTTAACGGCAACATGCGTTTCAAGACATCCTTAATCGTTGCTACTTTGTTTTCCATCTTCCCCTTCTTATTGTAGGGTGTTACTTTCATTGTTATCAGACAATCTAATGGACTGTCTGATAGTCAACAATGACTTCTAGGCTTTCGCCGATTGTTTCTTCATCGATTTGTTTCCGCGCCAATAAAGTGCTTAATAGAATATCAATTTGTGAACTTATTTTTATATACCCTGCTTTACCGTAACAATTCTTTATTGTCTCAAGCGTTTCAAAAATAAACAACTTCACGAACTTACGTATATATTAATGTAGGGGAGATATCGAAGCCCACCACTTACTTTAAAATTTCACCCCTAAAAGGATCAGTGCGTGGTCATGTAGATGGCCTGCTATGAAGCCGCATGCAAATAAAGTTTTCACTGTAAAAAAACACTAACAATCCTAGGCAGCAACAGCATCATCATCCTTTCCACTACCCCACCAATTCTTTACCTTATTTTTATTTTTTAGGAAAAATACTTTCTTGGAGTCTGTCAAAAAAAAACAAAACAAGACTAAAAAAAAAACACAAAGTGGTTTGTTCACTTTGTTGTTGTTCTCATTGCTGTTGTTACTCTTTGCGTTTGATTTTTATACGGATTAAATCTTTCGTTTCATTCAGTTCGTTAAAATTTATTATTGTTTCATTACGATTTTTCATTTCTTGTGCGATGAATTCGAACAAGTTCGAGAGTGATTATTATTTACCTAGGTCAGGGTTGCCGTGTAATTCTTTTGCTGCTACTGCAGATTGGTGGCTGGGGTTGTGATGCTTTATTACATGCATACATATGTATGTATGTGCATATGTGTGTGTTCTTTGTTATTTTTTGCCAAGTTAAAAAAGCAAATGACAGACATCCTTGCCTCTAATTCGTTGTAAATAAATCGCTAAAAATTAAATAAAGGGAGCATTTAAAGCTCAAAAGGAAATAATATAATTTTTCGTGTGATTATTAACACATTAATTAAGGCAAAAATAATTATAATAAATACCTAATAAATGGAACTCAAACACCAAAATAAATAAAGGTGTTTCATTTAGGTGTGATAGATTTTAAAATGGAATAGAACTGAAGAGTATGTAAGAAAAATTCCTTCGGGCTTACGAAAATTTAGGTTCAAGCAAATACCTATAATTAAACGTTTTATTATTTTATTACAACGGATGTCGTAATGCCAAATCCTTATTTCATCTAAACGCTCTCACCAATTGAGCTGGCTGCATGGAAAAGCATGAAAGACGTTATTTACAATGTCCTAGACAAAAATCGTTCTCCTAATGCTCGTATATATGTATATCGACGCCATGCTAAGTGCTTTTGACAATTTAGGTGTTCATAAGTCGAAAAAAATGGATTACTTTGAGCATCCGTTAGCAACAGAATCCGATGAGAATGGTGAAAAGTTTTATCAGACATGTACACCTATTGAAGAACGCTATAAGGACAAAAGGCTATTCACTCTCTTACTGTCGAAATATGCTGGATATTATTTGACAACGATATAGAATTGTGTAGAACTAAAACAAAAATAAGCAATAATTGTACGTAGTTTCTTTAATACCCAAATTTGCCTTCATCTATATACATATGTAAATAAAAATTAACTTGAGATTGTAAGTTTGTTTGTAGGTTATTGAAAGCCAAACGGATTGACTGATCGTTGTGAAATTTTGGAACCGTTTTACTATTGATCAAGAAATCGAAATAGGCTAATTAAATCCGGTTGAAAATAGTACCCCCATACAGAGTGAATATTAATATTCCTGTATCTAAAGAACTACAACAGTCAGAATCTTTAAATTTGGTGTGGGTTATCTCGAACGCCAAGTGCTTACCTCAGAAGAAATCCTGAAGACATAGAAGCGGGCAGAGAAGCGAGGCGTACCCTTCATACACAGTAAATATTAATTTATATATATTTATCTCAGGAACTTCAAATTTCAAGACGAAGTGGAATAAGAGCGGGCAGAATTGTACCCCGCCCACTCCCCCCACCCGCATACAAAGTAAATTTTAATTATATAAATATCTAAAGAGCTACAACAGCGAGACTCTTCAAGTGCACACACAGAACAAATTCCGAAAGCGTAGAAGCCGACAGAGGGGCACCTCTCACACACTGTAATTTTAATATTTCAATATCTGCGGATCTGCAAAAGTAATAGTTTTCAAATTTGCTACGGTATATTTTAAAAACCAAATGCTTTTGCAGGAAAAATCATATAGAAATAGGAACAGGCAGAACGGTACCACCCATGCAAAGTTAATTTTAATTTTTCCTCCATCTGAAGAACTGCAAATGTGAGCGTCTTAAAGTTTTATATGGGTTATTCAAAAACAAGTGCGTTTTCGAATAAATTCTAAAGTAATAGGAACGGATGCCCCCCATATGTACTTAATACTTTTCCTTCATCTTCAGAACTACAGCAGTGAAGGTCTTACAATTTAGTGTGGGGTATTTGGAACACCAAGTGCGTATCTAGAAACAATCCTGAAGATATATAAGCCATGCAGAGTTATTATGAGTATGATCTGGCAGAGAGTTACCTTTCTTATTAAGTAAATAATAAGCAACTCCTGTCTAAAGAACTACAATAGTGAGACGCATCCAATTCGATGCGGATTTACCCACTGGCTTAGATTCTTGAAGTTTTCCGCGTAGAGGCCCTCGGCAAGCCACAACGGGTTTGTTCCCTACTAAAGGTGTTTGAAGACTTGTGATTTATTGCGACCGGTCGTAAGGATTGTCTACGGTACCATCTTTCTACACTAACTTAGACTTTAGCAATTTTAATTTACTAAATTTTGAAGTTAACTTCTTTTAATTATTAATGTTTTTTTCTTAACTGATGATAGGGGTAGCGAAGCACCTCGGGTGAAGCTAGACGTTTTATTACAGCTTTCTTTTGTATGGTAACTTATGGCGAAATTTTACGTTTGATATATTTTCAATACAAAGCAGCCTCACTAAAACCGGTTTTGTGGAATATTTTAGCACTAATTGTGAATAAGTTCGAAATTAATGCTTGAACTCATTTTAAGTTTCAACTTATTTCCGGGATTCAAGTTGAATTTTAAGCGTTGGCGTCTTTGAAGACTTACAAGCGAATTTTATGACATATTTTTTTGTACAAACTTTGAGACCGATATAATTGCTATTTAAGGAAAGTTGGTTGACCTTTTTTAAGAAAGAGACAAAAAACCCATACGGAGAAGAGTTAGAGAATTACAATGTTTTGCAACAATTCCTCCTTGTGTTTTACATAAGAGTGCTGAACACACCTTATATCTGAAATGTAAGGATTACAAGATTTCTTATGCCCTATAACAATGTCCAAAAGTGAGGTTGGGTGGTAACTTCAAATTATCCGTGGAACCAGACAATTAAGTGGGTTACTCTACTTCCCTATTCAAGAATTCCAATACTAAATATTGTAATCGGGGTAACTCCATATGTACATAGATATATGTATGTAACTTCTAATGCTTATTGGAAACTTCTTACTTTTGCGCTTATTTCTTAATATTTTTCGTAAACATTTGTTTTTGTTACCATTTGATGTTTTTTTTGTTTTAGTAAAAAAAGGAAATAAAGTGCGGAAGAAAAACAATTGCTCTCAGCGCAAAAATGTGCTGCAGCAGCAACAGTAGCTTATGCCGCCAAACAACAACAACAACAACAGTGAGTTATTTTTCCAACCTCATTCCAATCTGAGAGATGAAACAAAAGGCACCACACACTTTTATGGTGCGACAACGTTTGGTTAGAAGAACAGACGGACGGACGGAAGCAGCAAGTGCTGCAATAAGGTGTTTTTTATTTAATTTTACTGCAAAAATGTGCATGTAAAGCTAGTGGTGGGCTGAGCTTTGCTGCCTGAATGCTTGGCTATCATGGCTGCTTGCAGTGTTGTTCCTGTGTGTCTTTGTTGGCTTATTTAGTTGTTTTTGTTCCTACGTTTACAATTCATTTATTTATTTGTTGTTTTCATTTGCTTGTTGTGTACGACTCTGCCAGCGAATGTTTTTTGTATTGAAATGAAAAATTTGAATGCAGGTTTATTAATGTTGTTGTTGTTGTTTCAACTGGCTTTCTTGTAATATTGGTAAAAGATTGTTCGTTTGTTTTTTTATTGTTGTTGCTTTTGTGCATAATTTTCAGTTGTTATTTCAGATTTTAATTTCCTTTGCTCATTTTCTTATACAATTTTCTCTCGTCTTTTTTTTATTTCTGTTATATATTTTTCATGAGAGAGTCAGTTGTTTTCTATCTTTAGTTTAACTGCTTTAGTTGGAAGTAAATGTGTTTACATAAAATTAAGTTCAAGTAATAAAATATTTAAAATGCTTTACACTCAGAGAAATTGTCTGGTTCATTAGATAATAAATATGTGTATTTGAGTGGTCGCTTAATATACAAAAAAAGTTGCGCCTGTCAGCTCCTAGGATGAAAAGTATTTTAAACACGATTCTAAAAGGCACATTCAAAATTTTTTTCACGCCCCTGGGTTTAGTCTTTTTTTATATTGTGTCACCATCCTAGGTCCGATGATCACAACATATAGCATTGAATACAGCTGTTAATGGTTTGAATACAGCTCTAATTTTGTCTTTGCTGAATTTTTAATCACACATAACAATCTGGATTCGACCCCTGATATCTGGGATCATTTCCACATATTGACCAGTTTTGTAAAAAAAAATCCAACCATGTAAAATGGTACAAAATGCAACCGTTTTTGTTTTTACATGCCACATATGAGAGAGGGTCGCACTGTGGTATTTTGGTGTCAAACCCCCTCATTTTCGAAAATCGAATGATGCAGTTTTGTATAATAATGTTAAAATATGAAATGTGCATTTATGGTTTTTTGAAAAATGTTATTTCACGTTTCAAAAATTCAACACTTTCATAAAAGACAAAAATTCGAAACTTACTTTACATCAAATTGAAGATATTAAAAAAGTCATTTCAAAGCGGTTCCTTAACCAGCTTAAGTCATGTGTCATCTAACACAGGATTTGGAATATGACAATGTAGTCAAAGAAGTGATAGATGAAAAAAATCTTATCTATATTTTGCATGGCTTTCGTGGGCGAGTCGAGCTGTTTATTTTTCTTCTTCTGCCTGGATAGGAAAAATTTTATGTGAAAAAATCAGTTTGAATTGCATGGCCGTGGCCGATTTTGATGAAAAACCATTTTTTTCTTAATATAGTCAGTATAATGCTCAGTGTCAACTTTCAATCATGTAGGGCCATTTCTTCTAGTTTTTGCAACGTGGATCGCTCTCCATACAAAATACGGAATATAAATAAAAAAGTGCAGTATTTAAGCCGAATGCAAACGCATGTTAATGGGAGTTTTATAATCGTCATTGACGTATTTTTTAACGTAGGAGCTGACAGGCGGGACTTTTTTCGACCGACCCTAATGTATATATTTGTATTGAACTTTACACCCACTTACCACATGTCTCCACTAATTCGCAGTTTGAATTACTCTGTGTCCACTAAACACCCTTCATCCGATTTGACAGTTGTTCTTGCTTAAAATAAAAAGTATGTATGTATGTACGTACATGTTTACAGAAATGCTAAAAATAAAAACAACATTTACTGTTTATTGCATAATTTCCAGGGGCCGTAATAGTTATTACTTTTTTCATAAAAGTCAAAATATAATTATTATTTCTTGATTTTTTGGCAGAAATAATTAATCGATTTTTATTTTTAACTTTTTTTTTACAAACTAATTGTGTTTTAAAATTTTTGTTAGGAGAAATTCAATGATTTTTGATATATGTATACTTTTCACCAGCTGTGCCCGCTAGGAACTTAATTTACGCCTGTTAACTAATTACTTTATTTCTTTAAGATGTACAAATTAATAAAAACACTTCTTTCTGACAAAAAATTTTAATTCAGAAAATAACTATTTCGGAGAAAAAAATTAAAAAATAATAATTATTTCTACAAAAGAAATTAATAAAAAGTTGGAAACAAAAATAACTTTTGCAAAAAAAAAGAAATAATCAAGAAATACCCCCTTAGTCTATTTGGCGGTGACCACACTACACGACACCGTTTTGTGTCGGCGGCTTTAAGTTGGTATTCCCTTTGTCGACTTCGGCATTTATCGATTACTGTTTATTGTTATTTGGTATTTTGTAAGAAAATGTGATGTCGTTACTGTGATGTGTCGGCGCTGGTCCTGTCGTCGCGGTTTTTAAAAAGAGTTTATTAAACAAGCAAAAAAATTCCACCCGATTCGCGAACTAAAAGTATTTCGAAAAATCAATATTGTATGAAAAATGTTGAAATTTTAACATAATTGATGTTAAAAAACTTATAAAAAAAAATCAAAGGTGAATTCCAAAAAAAAATATAAATCAACCAAAATCACAAGTTCACTTATTATATAAAAAAACACGAATTTTTACCATATTTTGGGAATTCACCAAAATCCGAAAGTTCACCACAACACCATACTATAGTTCAAAAAGTTTAAATTAGAAAAATTTAAGAATAGTTTAAAATTTGGCAACAATTTTATATTCACCAAAACTTTGAAAATTCAAAACTACAAAATCCAAAAACTGGAATAAAACAAAATAAATACAAAAATACGAAAAAAAACCCAAAATTCACTAAATTTTAAAATTTCATACTTAAATTTCAATTTCACCAACCTTTTTCAAATTTGCAATAATTCAGAATTTTATGAAAAACATCGCAATTTTAACCAAACCGATGTTACATAAGTTCCAAAAGACCTACATATATCTTACAAAAAACGTAATTTTCGCAAACAAGTAATCAAAAACAAACTTCACCAAATTTTGAAATTTGATATTTTGAAAGTCTGAAATTGCACCGTAAACTAAATTTTTATCAAAAAACTAGTACATTTTTGAAGGGTATTTGTTACCCTTCAAAAATGTACTATTTTTTTCCCAGTGCAAAGGATTGTTTGAGATATAAGATTCGGAACAGCCGAATATAGCTCTCTTACTTGTTTATTCCGGTAACTGAGATATATATCATCCAGTCATTGAAATATATCAGACTTCTGTCTGATTAATCTTCTTTGCACGACAAGTTTTTTTGTTTTCTTACTCACTGGAATCCGTATCTGTGATATAACGCATTTTAATAAACTTACGGCCATGTTCCGACACTCGCATCTCGCACAAAATTTGCGATTGGGATTTCAACTCGCATGTGAGGTGTTCTGTAACTCGCATTCGCAAGAGTTTCGGCGAGTTCAAGTCGCAAGAGTATACTGAAGTGAACTGCTGTATTTAAACTAAACTAGTTTTTAAAGAAACTACAAAGTTATGAATAAATTAAATTAATAGTGTTTTCTTTTTATTTTAGTCAAAACCAATGACATTTTGTAACAAATTTTTTCTAAAAACATGAAATTTAAAAACATTCTTTGCTTCTGCAACTTTTGCCTCTGTATTTATTCTTTTTCACCTATTGATTGTAATCCTTTCAATGCTAACGCGCTTAACAAGAACACTGCTGGCATTTTAAATCATTATTTTATTCTGTTTGTTTTGCTTTTGTGTGGTAAAACATATGTTTTTAGTTTTCGAACACAAGTTAGAAAAAAAAATCGCAAGTAAAACGCGTGAGTTGCAGAACATGCAGAAATAAGTTTGGCGATTTGCTACTCGCATGCGATTTGACACTCTTGCAAGTGTCAGAACATGCCCGTTAGTTAATTGTTTCAACTAAATTTTTTAATTAAAAATTAAACAAAATAAACCTGCTTAACTATTAGCCGTCGACGTCCTCATAAGACTGTTATGGAATAGCAAATTCAAATAGAATTAATGACGACGTCGATACGAAAGTGATGCCGACGATCATGACGACCCCAAATAGAATAAGGGTGACAATAATTAATAATTGCTTAGCTCATGTCTCGTGCAGCGATTTAACTTATTTTCAGCATATAAGCTGGCTTATCGAATTTATTTTCTTGGAATAAACTTTCAAAATAAATGTTAAACCTGCTGAATTTTTTCGAGTGTATCAATATCGTAATGTATAACGATAACAATAGCAATAATAGTGAGAATAAAACATCTAAAGTAAATTTCCAATCCATGCTATACATTCATACATGCATCCATAGTTTACCTTTGCAAGGTACACATGCACACTCGCAAACAAACGCTTACATACATTCAATTTAAATTTTAAAACTAGGAGTGTATCTAGCAGATACTAAGAAACTTTACTTTAGTGCCTTAGTGAAATATAATGGTCGTATTATAAATTTAACTTGAGCAGTTTTAATTTTATTTCCACTTTTTGTTTAGTTGTTTTATTTAAACATTTTGAAAAAAGAATTTGCGCTCATTACATTATTAAACTCGTACTCGTCTTTCATTTGGATGGTTTGTCGGCCGGTTGGCTTTATTTCGTTGTTCGTTTTTGGTTGTATGTTTTCATTTTTTTTGTTTTTATTTTTATTCCCTGCTGCTAGATAAACTGGTAAAATTCATAAAATTCATAGTTTCAATTATTTGCCTTCAATGTGTGTAAGTGCAATTACTCTCTATACATAGGTATACAGTGTGTGTGTGTGAGAGAGAGAGAGAGAGGTAGAGAGCGCAACAACAATTTGGCTCTTTGATTTTATTTTATAATTTTTAAGTTTTTTGTTTGTTTTTGGAACAAGGAAAGACGACGCGCTTATAAGTTTTCTTGACTTCACAAATAATCTACAAATAATATTTCACAAAAAGTAAATAAAATAAAACAAGAATTGTTTTTAGTCGTCTTTTATGTTTGTGGGGTTGTATTGTGGTATTTCTTTTTAAAATATTTACGAGTTTTATAAGTTTGAAAATATATTTTCGTTTTATTTTAATTTTTGTTTTGTTCTACAACAAATACAAAAAACAAAAAAACTTGAATGTAGCCGTTTTGTGGATGGATCGTCGTTTGGTTTGCTGCTTCAGTTTGGTGGTATGGCATAAAGTTTTATAGCATGGGATGAATGGATGAGATGGTTGACTGGCTGGATGGATGTTGGTGGGTAACTTTGAACTCTTCTTGTGGATGCGATTGTATGTGTGTATAATTGTGTGTGTAAGTCCGTAGTTTAAAAACTATTTTCTTTTCATAAATTGAGCGGCTTTTTTACTTATTCTAATTGTTTTTTGGCAAGTTTCGCCACACTAAGAAATTAAATTAAGGCAAATTTTGCGTTTTTTTTTTCTATTTATGGCTGACTTCCTAAACATATGTTTACAATGTACTAATACAGTATTGATACGGTGTTGTTACATTGTGTAGTTACTTTTATGATACGTTGAGTACGCTTCGACACAAAATGGATGCGTAGTTTGCGTTTCTCTGCGCATCGATAACAACATTGATGTATTTGGGAACAGAACATATCGTCAAAAATTTAAAGGTTGGATTTACGAATAGGATGACAGTTGTTACAACAAAGCAACATGCGTTTCGGATGTCAGCCAAAGCCTTAAAGACTACAAAGTAAGTCTAGGTTCGTTCTTAGACCTTGAAACTTCTGAAAGTGCAGTAGTCAATTTTAAAATTTTTGTATCAACTTGATTTTTTTATTAAATGTACTAAAATTTTGTGAATTTAAAAGCATACATTCATCCGTATGTATTTTAAACTAAAGGCGTTTTCGTTTATTAAATAAAATATTGCGGTGTTAAAGAGGAGATGCTTAACACACTCTAATTATTTGGGATTTTATAGAGATAATAATTGGCAGTGCCTTTCGGCATTATTAAGGGTAAAATCTAAAAAAATACACCATCTTTTGTGGGCGCAAACCTATCACGAGTATAAAAAAATTGAAAAAAATTTTACATTTACATTACACCATAAATATCCCGTGAGGTAAAGATGAAATTTAACACTGCTTAGCGCTGGTTTACAGCACAATGGCCATTCCAATCTACTTTTGGAATATCACTCCAGACTTTTTCCGGTGCAAAAATTGTTTGCGATATTTAATTTCGGCCTCCGGTTTTAGTAGTCTTATTTTACATTTAAACTCTGCTTTCGTTTCGATGTAAGCAATTTCGATCGGTTAACAGATAAGGTATTTTTTCTGAATTACGGAACAGATTTTACTTTTCTCTAACAAACTCTCGATTTTTGGTGAATTATCGATAATAGCGGAATTGGATTTTTAGCAAAATTTCTAATAATTGATGAAATTTAGGGTTTTCGGAGCAATTTCAGCCTTTAGGTAAATCGTGTCGTTAAATTTCAAAATAAAATTGCGATGTTTTTCATAATGTATTGATTTCTTTTCGCAAACTTATGCCAAAACTGCCAAATTTTGGCGAAATTCAAAATGTAGTGGATTGTGTCATTTTTGTAATAATTTTGTTTTATACCAGTTTTATTTTATTTTATGGTGAATTTAAAATTTCGGCAAAATTTCGAATTTTTGGTGTAATTTCCGTTTTCTTGAAACTTGTTTTTTTTTTAGTTTTGTGAAGAATTTTCATATTTTGGGAACTTCCAAAATTGTATTGAAATTTCGATTTTTTTAATTTTCAGTTTAATTGAATTTTTTGGCAAAATTTATAATATTTATACATTTTAAATATGTATTTTGGTGAATTTTTAATATTATTTGTATATTTGCTTAACATCAATTTTGTTAAAATTTTGAAGTTTTTTATAAAATATTGTTTTTTTTGTGATATTTTTGTGGTGAAATTTAAAACTTGGTTTTTTTTTTGTTGGAAATTTATGGTTTTTGTTTATTATTGCGTTTCGATTTTTTGGTGATTTTCAAATTTGTGGCGAAATAAAAATATTAGTAAAATTTCAGTTTTCTTTTTCTTTTTGTTTCTGGGGTCCTCGGATTGATTATTTCTACAGGGGGAGTTTATAGAAAATTTGTTAGACAGGGGAAGTTTATATCAAACTTGTTAGAGATTCAGAATATGCAAATTTTTTTAATATAAAAAAATGTCTTTTGCCCAGGAATTTGTGACCGATATAGCTAATTTTAAATAGCCTAACGTGCTGATCAAATGGTACAATTTTCAAGAACCTAAGTTGTCTAGTACCGTCAGAAATTTTAAAGACAGACGGATACCGTTAATTGAACTTCCCTACCTATAGAAATCCACAATAGATGTATATACTTTATTGAGTCGGAATTATTTACCGACAATAATTATATTAAGCGAATAATTTATTTAAACTCAAGATCGTTTTTTGTTCTTTCAATGAGGAAAGACTTCGTCCACATTCTTCGTGTCTTTCTAGTAAGGTACTGTCTATTGCAAACATCATCTATTTAACGAAACTAATGATGAAAATTTAATTCAAGAAATTTTATATTTTCGTATTTTCGATCATTTTTCTGCTGGGTTAAAACAAAGTGTACACCCCTGCAATTTTATTGTTGTATTCTTATCGTAACTCTTTTTGCATTTTTTGCTTTAACAAAGCTCAAATAAGCTTGAAATAAGAGTTTTATTGTTCTTAAATCAACAATTTTCTTTATAGATTGAACCATAATGAAAAAAACTCATTGAATATTAATTTTTCGTAATTGAAATCAGATTTCAGTTTTTTCTGTATTTAAGCGGTTTTTGTGCGATATTTAAAAGAGTTTTTTCTTGCGTTTTTAACTATAAAAATGAAATATTAATTCGAACGGCATTAAAAATATAGTGAATTCGTTTTCAAAAAAACACATTTTTTTTAATTTGAAGTCACTGTGTGAAAGTGGAGAATTTTTCATTTTAAATTTGTCTTTCTAAAATTGTTGCATAATTTTTTTACTTCATGTTATTAATATATTTTTTTTTATAAAAAAGAAGTTTATCAGTGCTGTTTTGTATTCCGAATCCGCAATACTTTGCTCGAAAGGGGGAATTTTTGAATGTTTAAGCTATTCTGTTTAAAATAAAAGTGTTTGGTGGAATTATTTGGAATAAAATTTTAAGATATATATGAGACGAACGTCTGAATACACTTGCTTGAGAGCTACTATTAAAGTAAGCGACAACATACATGTGTTTCATAAACATTGTCTAATAATTTCAAAAAAAGGAGAAATATTTGGAATGAAGAGCATTCGTTTTCACTAGGAATACAGAAGAGGGCCTTTCTTCACTCTTTTTTTTATTAAATATTTGACTAACAATAAATACTAAATTAAAATAAAATGTAATTTCTATTTAGGCTTCTTCATAAAATTAATTGTTTCGCAAAGCACTACGAGCATGGTGGTGTATCTTCAGTATTTTTTTATTTTATTTTCCGTTAAAGCCGTATCGAGTTTCGTCGCCTTTTTTACAGGTGGTGGTACATGTATTTATTCACACAACAAAATTAACAACGTTCAGAGTCCCATTTATACTTGCCTGAGTGTAGCCAACATCGCCACAGATTTTAGCCCAACTTCTTTTCTGAATATTTCATTAAGATACTGTTTTTCCTTATCCTTAGACAATATTCCAACGCCCTTTATTTCTCAGTTCATTTCCGTTGTCGGCCTACTTTGACTGGTAGCTAATGGCTAGGCTTGAGGCTGATATCCGCCATGGTATTCACCTATGTCTGCATCATTGGTTCTTAGTCTAAAACCAGTTCGGAATAGACATTACACATTTGCACTGCCCTCGTAGTCATTTCCAGTCACAGCATGTAAAAATGTTCCCCGATTCTTATCTCAGTCACATGTTGCTTTAACTTGCTGAGCTCTGTTTAAGGTACTTCGATTTTAGTCAAATACCTTTTTGCTATCCTAGCGAAGAGCATTGTTTCAAGCTTACCTACAAGTATCTATTACATGCTAATTGGGGAAATAATGCATGTCCGAAAAAAAAACACTGCTTCGACTCTATTACCGATGATTTTTTTCTTTCCGTAATTGTAGTGCGTGCGATTTTCCAGAGCGGTCACACCCAAGCCTTTTTTGCGATTCCCATTGCTTGTTGAATCGGAAGTTAATATGTAAAATTTCCTGTAGCGGCTTATTTTGCTTCTTGAGTACTTTTGTCTGGTTACCTGAATTCACTTCCCTGCAATGAATTCTTTCTTACAAAACAGTATAAAATGCGTTCTAAGCACCGATACCAACTGCTTTTCACGAAAAACGACATTTTTTGTTCTTGTATAAGGAGTAGGAATTTATAATAATCGTAACAATATGATAAACACATTACCTGGCAACCCTCATGCGACATTTTTTTTATTTTAATGTTCATGGTTTTGTGTGAGGAAGAGAATGTGTGTGTGTGTGTGTGTACTTTTCCACTAATATGGAATTTTTGAATTTATGTTTGAATAATTGAAATTGTGTATTGTATTATATTGTTTTGAAATTATACATTCATACATATTTTATTTAAGTATGATTTTATATTTTCGTAATAACTTTTTTTTTTCTTTTAGAAAGCACAATAAAGAAAACAGCAAAATAAAATGTATGCAAGTTATAATAATAAAAAAAAGTTTAAAAAGTTTATTTTTCTTCTTTGAAACTGTGCTACTTTTTTAAATTAAATTATACATTTGCTGTTGTTTAATTTAAGTGGATTTAAAATAATTGTACAAACGATTTTTGCGTTATATTTATACATACTTATATATAGTTTGGTTCGTTAAATTTGAAGACTTGTTAGGTTTTTTAATTAAATTCTATTTAATCAATTGAATAAAAGTCATGTTAAAATTCATTGTAATTTGGAGGAAACAATAAAAGTGTAGGTACAAATATTTTGTCTGCTACTAGTCTTCTTCAATATCATGAAAAGCGGGACAAACAAAATTTTGTCATATATCTTATGATATTTACAAATACATATGTATGTATGAAGATTAAAAATACATACGTGTAGATGCATAGATATGTATGTGTGTACATAAAAGTTATATAGTACGGCGATTTATTTATTTGACTCTAATGTATAGAATTCTTACCAGCTGTAATAATAGCAATATTGAAATGATAACACAAGTGTACATGTTATCTTTTGCTCTGGACATACACCGTTATTTACAATAAAGTGAAGTTATATCCTTTTGAGCAAAGTTGCCGTATTCACACACCAATACTCTCTAACATATGGCAGCTTTATTCAAAGGGACATGCCTTAAATTAATCGTGAGTGAAATCAAGAGATGTGTATTGATTTTAATAAAATATGACTCGTTTTGCTTGAGACTTATAAAAAAATTATGTGTCTACAGAAAAAAGGGAGATTTTTATCTTGAAATCAAAAATGTTTAAAGTTTGAGTAAAACATTTTCTTTTCTCTCCACAACTTCCTTGCGATCTCTGAAACTAAAATTATACACAATTGTAAACAAAATAATGTAGAAATCAATTAGAATTACATGTTATTCGAAGTATTGCAATTACAAATTAAAAGCATTTGTAATTCAAAATTTTAAACTACAAGTTACAAGGAATTGAAATTAAAAATGTTCAATTACAAACTACTAAGAAATTGAAAATGTTGCATAACAAACTACTGAAACTATAATTAAAATTACTCAATTGCAATTACAACTAATTGGGACAATAATGCCTTCATCACATACATATAAAAATAATCCTCTCTGTGTGGTTGAATTGGGCTCAATATTTACAAATAAAACACAACGACCGTTGATTGTTTTTAAATTGTTCGATTACAATTAATTATTTGTTGTCTAATTGTAATTGTAATTACTTGTAATTTGTAATTAGATGTTTTCAACTTCAATTATTTGTATGGTGTAATTAAGAGTTTTCTTTAATTAGAAGTAATTATTTGTTATCTAATTAAAATTACTTATAATTTGTAACTGAGCATTTTCCATTGCAATCACTTCTTTAAATAAAAACTTACTGCACTGTGTAAGTTATAGCAAAATTGTTTCTGAAGTAAGCGCACATTCGGACATATGCATGGGGATCTCAACCAAGGCGAATTAATTACAAGGTGGGAGTAGAGCGAATTGGCGTTTGGGCATATTCGACTCAATGTCAAAATTGTTTCACCTTAAGTCAACTGATGTGTATTTATTAATAATATTTTTAAATTCATAATTACATCCACCTTATAATTAATTCGCCTTGGAAGTGACAAATGTACATAAATAATTTTAATTTAATGACGAACTGAATGCAATTACATTTTGAATTGAAAAATTTTCTAATTCCTTCCTTAGGACTGACACACATATTCCTATCTTTTGCGCCAGTTGGAAACGTTAAAAATTAACTGCTGTTATCGTCGTATATTTTTGTACATTAAAATCGTATTCAAGTAATAGCGCAGTAAAAAATTCAACGCCGTTATATTATGGCCCCACCCTGTGTATTCCCAAACAATGCTCTTCTTAACCTCCCTCTGTTTTCAAAGCTGAAGACGTCTTTAAAAAGGCGAGTGTTTTTACATACCTCGTGCACAAGGTCGTCGGCAATATAAGACGTCGTTTTGTGTCGGCGGTCTTAAATAGGTATTCTCGACGACGACATTTATGGATGAGTCTTTATTGTTATTTGGGATTTTGTAAGAAAATGTGACTACGTTATTGTGTTGTGTCGCCCGCCCGCCACCGATTTTGTCAAATTTTAAATGAAAACATGAAAATGACAAGTGCCAAACAATTCGCGAAATTAGTGAAGGAACTTGAAAAAAATCCTTCCCTGGAAAGAGGCTTCCAAAGAGGATATACTTCAAAGAATTTCAAAGAGCAGAGAGATGGTGCCTTGACTACACCAAATCCCCTTGGCCCTCCAAAACTAACTCCAAATGAATAGCCCCAGGTTAAAGTCATTCCCAACACTCACCTGGTAAGAACCCTGCCCTAAAATCCTTAACGTTACCTCAAACTTGATGTGCTTCGCCATTAGTATGGATCGTACTCTACGTTTAAAATTTGGGGATATCCTTTGTACCACTTGCCTATATCTGAACTAATTTTTAAACTTCTTGTGGGTTTTTTTCTTACGTCTCATCCGACAATTAAAATATATCAGACTAATAAATAAATATGTATGTATGTCTGATTAAAGTTTTCGGTACAAGTTTTTTTTTAATACTTTCTCACTGGAATCCAAATCTGTCATGAAAAGGATTTTAATAAACTTATTTGTTTGTTTCAGCTAAACTTTTTCAACAAAAACTTTAAACAAAACACACCAGCTGACTCAAATATTAGATATGTGTATTTTATTTAACTTAAAATATCGATAAACCGCCGACGTCGTCATAAGATTGTTACGGAATAGCTAATTATAATAGACTTAATGACAAGTTCGATATGAAAGTGATGTCGGCTAAAGAGTAACGACGATGATGCCGGTGCCAAATATAATAAAAGGTGGTTGTTTTGCGTAGCTTTATGTGTGTCTGTTTATAAAAATATTTTTATCCTAAATTTATCAACTCTGGTTTTTTAAATAAAAAAAAATATACGGCCATGTTCCGACACTCGCAAATTGCGAGTGTCGGAACATGGCCGATAGACAAGTTTTAAGCTCTTGAAACGTAATTCGAAAATGAATCAAATTCGGATCTTCGATTTCGGGTTTTAATAATTTGTAGAAAGATTTTGGTTTTAAGTAAATCGGAAGGAAATACTTAATTAAAAATATAACGAAAAAAAACCTGCGATTAAAAACTTATATCGAAAATTAAAATTAATTATTCAATCGAATAAAAAATTATAATAATTTGAAAGTGTGACGAGTGCTTTTTCTAAGAAATCCTACATTTGATTTGTTGTTTTTTTGTCCTGCACAGTACTTTAGGTAAAGGTATTATTTACCATAATTTATATCCGTCCCATCTTTAAAAAGTATACGAACATAGGGACGTAGAAGAAGTAACATTAAAGCTCAAAAAAATTTTACATTTCTAGAGTACTTACATATTTCTAGTTTTTAAATGTTTGTTGTTGTAGAATAAAATTCTGGGTGCATGTATGCATGTGTTGGTAAAAGTTGCTGTGTGCCTGTGTGTGTATTTATATGAAAATAATTTTGAATTAGTTGGTACAAAATACTCGTTTCTTATACATATTTGTAAACAATTGTAAATTTCTTAAAAAAATATTTTGTCTGCTTGTGCCTGTGTTTGTGTATGCTGGCGTGTGTGTGTGTGCAGTGAGTTTTTCATTATTATTATTATTAATATACAACGAACTTTTCTTATTCTCTTCTTGTTTTTGTTGTAAGTATGTTTTTTTTTTTATTTTCATTATTATATTATTTTTCATTTTTTATTTTTATTTTAGATTCACTTAAATAGAGTCAGAGTCAAACACAACAGCAGAGTCACACAAGACACAATCGTAGTCGTCGCAGTCTGTTTTAGATATTGGATCAGAGTTGTATGGCGTTGTCGTTGCCACCGCATACGGGTTGAATTGGATTTTAAGTGTTGGAAGATTTTTATTATAATAATAAATAGTGAATTAAAAAAAAAAGTAATATTAATTTAATTATTTTTATGAACGCGATTAAGAAAGTGTGTGAAAGAAAGAATTATTATTTCCTTTTCCTGGTACCTACTACATAGCAAAAAAAATAGTTAAAATTAACAACAAAATAAAGTTTAAAATTACTTTAAAATCTTGCGCACGTACCAGTAGTTCATAAAAATGTGAAAGATACTTTCTCGTGTTTGTGCTCTCTTACTTAATTATTCCTACTCACACTTGTGAGTGCTCGTTTTCATACACTGAAATGTTACTGAAAATGTGTGATAATTTGTTGCGTGTGGAGAAGTCCATGCGAAAATAAAACAGCACACCAGATAATTTTATTCAAATAAACCAAATCATTTATCTTATACGCCTCCTATTATTTCGTAACACCGCCGTCCAAAAAAATTGTCGTCATCTTCGGGGTCGAAAGACAATTTTTTTTTATTATTTATAAAATTGTTTTTCAAGCATCCATAAGATGAAAGTATAAGTAAAATGGTCTTCACATTCTATAAAGCAAAAATATATTTACTTGGTAATATATTATTGTATGTACGTACTAACCCTTAATACAAGTACAACAAACCTGACCGCTTATTGCCCTTATTTCCATTCAAACGTAAGCTAGGCTCGATAATTATGTATTTATTTTTTCTTTATTTAATTACTAGATTAGTCTTTAAGTTTTAGTGCGATTTAGATTAAATGTATATTTATTTTTTAAACTCTTATAGTTTCGTGTGTAACGTGGTTGTCTGTCTGATGTGTAGTAAATGTGCGTAAAATCAGTTGTATTGTTGTTGCTTATGTGCATTTTTTAGGAGTAGATTATTATACTTTATGATGCGTTGCCAATGGGGCGTTAATGTTAAATCGAACAGAGTGGTACAAATATAGGCTTTTTAAATTCATTCATAAAAAGAGCAAAAATATAGCACTGGAAATACTAAAAGACGTATAGAGAAATAAGTGGAATAACGACAAATTTGGAAAATGACATGGAAACGTAAGAAACATTGGCAGAAGTGAAAATATATAATATTGCCATTCTAGTGTGATCGTTGAATAGAGGAGGTTTGCAGTAACGCAAAAAGTTTAATTTATTTTAACTCCAATAAAAAGTGAAACTGTACTTTTATAAAGAAAAAAAAACAAACAAAATAATCCCGTAGAGAAAAAAAACTATTTTTATTTAAAAAACCCAAAAAAACAAATAATTCAAACAAAACACAGTACACAAAGATTTTTACATCTTCTAAGTTTTCAAAACCCGGTAAGGTCACGGCAAACTGCCTGGGGTCTAGTTTTCAAAAGTTCCTGGCTGTTCCTAAATAACAGCAATCTTTTATTTTTTTGCTCAAGCCGCAAGACATTGGCTTGGGGTGAAGCCCGTTATACGCAGCAAAGGCAAGTCAGCCATCATAATTTATTTTTTTTAGAAAAACCAACAAAAAGAAAAAAAAAGCCACTTAGAAACAATTTCTTAATAGATTTTTTTTAGAAATTATTATTTTTTTTGAATTAAGTCATTTTGTTTTTTTTCTAATATATATAAGCATAAGTAGACAATTAGTGTTAAGTAGTTGTAGTCTATTTTAATAATACATTAAGTTAGTTTTTTTTTTGTTAATGCCTAAATTAAAAAAGAGGAGAAAGAAATAGTACGCATTTTTTTGTAAAAGGAAGTATGAGCCTTTGAGTGCTGTTTAGGGAGGAGAAATTCAACAAGGATAATACAACAAGGGAATAACTAAATCAAACAAGAAAAAAACCAATTTTAAACTAAGTGTTGCCAAACACCTAAGCGAGCTCCTTTAGGTAGAAAAAAAAACGGTAGCAAACTAAATAGTGTTTCCTGTAGTGTTTTATTTTGTGTAGGTTTCTTCCCTAAAGGCCTACTAAAAGAAATTGAAAAATTTGTGTGTAGGCATAAATGCGTTCCGGTTAGCGGATTTTCTTTGTGACATTTTTTTTATTTAGGCATTTTTTTTTAGTTTATAAAAACATCTTAATTTGTATATTTATTTTTATTATCGATATTTAGTGTTTAACGGTTCATTTGATTTTTGTTAGTTTAAGCTTGTATTACTAAATAAATATGTAATTCTTATAATTGTTTAGCCACTATAAATATGTGTTCGTGCTAATTATTTGTATAAGGGTAAGGTTGGATGTGAGGTAAGTGTTGAAGCAAGTGTGTGTGAATTTATGGGACACTATTAAAGTTAAGGATGCGGTGTCCAAGGTTGGGTGGGCAAAGTGGGGAACATTTCCATCCCGTTCTCCCTCGATATGTGTTTCTCCGTTTGTAGCAGTTTGTTTTAGTGTTTTTTTTTACTTTCTTTTTTTTTTTGTGCTTGTCTCAGGGCTGCAGCTGTGGGTTGGGACCTACCCTGACTAGGCGAGTGAGCTAGCTGGCATCGCAGATGCAGCGCCACAAAGGGACACGTAACAAAATGGCGCCCAAATTGAATGTAACTTTGTAATATCGTTTAGTATGCATGAGATCTAAGTATACCAAAAAAATTATAAGTGTTTTTATACACTTTGGCGCCAAACAAAATAATATTTTTTATAACAAAATGGTGCCGATACAAAGTGGAACTTTATTATAGATAGTAGTATACAGAAAATCTAGGTGTACTTATAGAAAGTTAGTTAGTTTAAAACACTATGGCGCCAAACAAAATAATTTATATTTCTTTTTAATATGGCGCACAAATCAAATGATATGCAAGATGACTGGTATACTCATATAAGTCATCTGTACATACCAGTCAATAATATATTAGATTTCAACAATAGCCTAAGATGACGAGTGGTAGAACTTGCGAATGTTAAACTTTTGAGATATGCTAACTTATAGGGTATCCACCTATAGGCCACAAAACCTAGCTATGCTAAGATATTTGTTGTGCAGTTTCAAAAGAGTGACAAATGCAAAATGCTTTCATCATCAACATCATACAGGAGATATCTTTGACCAATAGCATGGGAGCTGAGAAAAGACATCCCATCTGGCAGGTGTAGATATAAATTTAAATAAATTGGAGTTAAACCAAGCTTAAATGAGTGAAGTAAGAAAATCAAAATAACCGCTCTTAATAAGAATCTGAGGTCTGTAGTATTTTGACTATCTAACTTCTCACATTTAGCTGCGATACCTTGTGATAGCCGCTCCGCTTTTGCTTTGCGGAGGCCTGTAGTATCGCGGGTAGCGTGAAACCGCTATGAGATTGCATCGGATCGTTAATGAAGCTGCGGTAGCCGCTCTGACACATTATTCAGAGGTCTGAAGTACTGCAGAGGATTTTAATGTCTAGGTTTTGCAATTACTCTTGCGGAATACATTTTTTTTTGTAAACTTGCTTAGGTGAAACACATTGAGAGGCCATCAAGTGGCACTACAGAATTTTTTTTTCACACACAACAACGATCTTCACATCGAAACAACCAAACCCTTTAGAATTTGAAAATAATTAAACGTGTTAGTTTGAGTCAAAACAAAATTGAATGGTTTTTTTTTATAAAAAAATAATTGGTGGAAAAAAAAAATTGTTTTTTTTAATTGGTTATATATTTTGTTGTAGTAAGTAGTTTTTATGTTTTATGTTGATATTATAGAAATTGGAGCCGTTTTATATATATAGAATAATTTATTTAGAGGTTTTATGTTTTCTACGTTAACTAGTTGGTATAAACTAAAAAAAAATATATATAAAGTTAGTGAATTAAAATACTGCATGTTAATCTATTTATAATTATATTATTAGTTTAGTAGTAAGATACGTGTGTAAGAAATATTAGTGTATGGTGTGATTTTTTTTTATTTATATTAATCATTTTTTTTTAGCTGGTGAAGTTGGTTATATTGGTTTGTTCGTTTTTTTAATATAAAAGGGTAATACACTTTTCTTCTATATACATATTTTTTTTTCTGTGCATGGCCGAATCACACGAGATTTCGGAAAATAACGCTCGTAGAAAATCAGACAGGCTTAAAAGACATAGGGAGAGAAATTTATCTTTTGATTTAAATCGTTCGTCCCCTCAGATCAAAGAAAAATATAGTAGAGATAATCAGTCTGTCAGGATGGCAACTAGACCACCACAAATAACTGATATTTCTGAGACAATAAATGTCGAAACAGGAAACAAAGGTGCTATTCCGAAAGAGAAATCTCATCGAAATTATTACCCGCGTAATAACTCTAACCGCGAGGAAATATCTCCAGCCATGAGGTCAATGGTTATGGAAAGCGTCGATGTTATGAAGGCGAATATAGATCAGTCTATTAATGATATTATTAATGAAAAAATTAACCGCGAGTTAGTGAAAGTTCACGAAAGTGTAAGCCAATTAGCAGAGACAGTCCGCAACTTAACCGTACGAGATACCAATAGATATAGTGAGCAAGGTAATAGGTCTACAGCCCAAAATGACAGCAGACATGTACATTTTAGCCAACATAATAGGTTTGATTGTCCACCTCCAGTCCCAAATCAAAATCATGAGGCATGGAGAATTAGAGTAGACAAATTCGGCATAGAGTTCAACGGTAGTCTTGGTCGAGATCAATTGTCAGTGGAAGATTTTGTGTTTCGCCTGGAACACATGCAAAGGCAGTACCAGATCCCATGGCAAGAGATACTGAGAGATTTTCATCTCCTAGTTTCTGGTACAGTAAAGCAGTGGTATTGGGCACTTTTGCAGACCACTGTGATCACCGACTGGAACACGTTAAGATTAGCTTTACTAAATAGGTACAAGACTGTTCGATCCAACTGGGAACTCATGCAGGAACTCGTCGAAAGAAAACAAAGGCCAGGAGAATCAATTGATGACTATTTTCATAGTCTCAACTTACTTAGGGCTAAATTAGAGATGCCTGTAGCCGAAGGAGAGATGATTAAAATTGCCAAAAGAAACTTAAGAGAGAACATAGCTAGAATTGTGTATCCTATGAACGTGACATCAGTAGAGCATTTAAGAATGGAATGTCTCGAGGCAGAAAGAACCTTTTTTCGAAGAGATCATCGTAATGCGACACAACAAGCAATTAGACCACAAAGATACGTAAGTGAGGCAGTTGTGAATATAGGCGAAGAAAATGAATTTTCTGGTGAAGTAGCAGCAGTAAGCAGTTTAGCAAGGTGCTGGAATTGTCAGCAAGAAGGACATGTGTTCAAAGAGTGCCTGTCACAGCAAAGATCGCTGTTTTGCTATAAATGTGGCAGACCAAATACAATAACGCCAAACTGCCCCAAGTGCATGCAAGCTCGGGAAAACTTGAGGCGGAACGCGGCATTATCGGGGGAGCCACGGTCCAGCGATGTTGCCCCGAAACAAGTTTAAACAGCTCTTTGGTAAACCCAGATTTTTCTAAATATCGACATTATTTACCTTGTGAAGTACGAGAAGAAAATTACAGAATGGTTAGAGAAAGAATTTTTAATGGGTCCGATAGTTGTAAAGTGCGTAACTCAGATTCGCAAGAAAACCGGCCAGATATGGAAAAAGAAATGGAGCCAAGTATACAAACCGATTCAACTAAGAATAATATCATAAATCCAACGACTTTAAAACCACAAAAACGTAGATATATATTACAAATAAGAAATGATTTCATAGAAAGAAAACGTAAGCGTAAGCTTGTAGTAGCTGCAGTAAACCTTTTTCGTAATAAAGCAGATCGTAGACCCTATGCCGAAATATTGCTTAACGGCAAAGCTTTTAAGGGCCTGTTAGACTCAGGTGCTTCGGTGAGCCTATTAGGTAGAAATTGTCGGGAGATGCTAGAAGAATTAGGAGTTGAGATGAAAGGAATTTTTAGCAGCATTAGTACAGCAACAGGACAGCGTCATAGAGTGCTAGGTAAAACCGAATTGATGGTCGAATATAAGGGCGAAAAACAGAAAATTACTTTCTACTTATGCCCTGATTTAGAGCAACAAATTTACTTAGGAATTGATTTCTGGCAAGCGTTCAAAATTGCAACTGAAATTTTTCCAACCGCAGAAATAGACATCGAAGTAGTACGTCGAATACATGATGAAACTGATACCGAAGAAATTACGAGGCACGAATTAGACTTGGCTCAACAAAAGCAATTAGAAAAAGTTATAAACAAGTTTCCATCCTTCGAGAAACAAGGGTTAGGATGCACACAGCTGGAAAAGCACGAGATAAAACTAATAGAAGGGACAAATCCGATAAAAGATAAACATTACCCGATCTCACCGGCGGTGCAAGATATCGTGTACGCCGAACTCGATATTATGCTCAAATTAAAAGTAATCGAAGAGAGCAATAGTCCGTGGTCAAATAGGACCACTGTAGTTCGCAAACCCGGAAAGAATAGGTTTTGTTTAGATGCAAGAAAACTGAATGCGGTGACTATTAAAGATGCCTATCCACTACAAAACATAGACGGAATTTTAAGCCGCATAGATCAAACTCATTATATTAGCAGTGTCGACCTGAAGTACGCATTTTGGCAAATAGAATTGGAAGAGACAGCCAAGCCGTACACGGCTTTCACGGTTCCAGGTCGACCGCTGTACCAATTTCGCGTAATGCCGTTTGGTCTATGCAACGCTGCGCAACGTCTATGCCGTCTAATGGATAAGGTCATACCGGCAAGATTGAAGCAAAACGTGTTTATGTATTTGGATGACCTTCTCATTATCTCTGACACCTTTTCCACGCATATGAGAATCCTGGAGCAAGTTGCAGACTGTTTGGAAAAAGCTAACCTGACCATAGGACTAAATAAATCGAAATTTTGCTTTAAGGAACTAAGGTATTTAGGCTTTATAATCGGCGGCGGTATGTTGAAAACCGACCCGGAAAAGATAATTGCTATACAAAAAATATCTGTACCAAAGTCACCAAGAGAAGTGAGAAGCTTTTTAGGTACCGCTGGGTGGTACAGGCGGTTTATAAAGGATTTTGCCGCAATTTCAGCGCCCCTTACTGATACACTGAAAAAGGGTAAAAAGTTCACAATGACCCCTGAGGCAATCGAAGCTTTTGAAGCGTTGAAATACGTCCTTACTACAGCGCCTGTACTACGCCACGCAGATTTTTCAAGACCGTTTTTCATCCAATGTGATGCGTCGGAGTTCGGAATCGGAGCTGTGTTATTTCAAAAAAATGATTCTGGAGGGGAAAACCCGATAGCGTTTTACTCACAGAAACTAACAACATGCCAAAGAAACTACTCAGTTACCGAGAAAGAATGCCTGGCGGCAGTGTTGGCGGTAAAGCGATTCAGGCCTTACGTAGAAATGATGAAATTTACCGTTATCACCGACCACGCCAGCCTGAAGTGGCTAATGTCATTGAAAGAGCTCAGTGGCCGACTGGCAAGGTGGTCACTTCAACTGCAGGCATACAATTTCACCATAGAACACCGCAAAGGTTCTGAAAATGTTGTGGCTGATATGCTCTCGCGAATGCCAATTGATGTCGCTGAGATTAGTGAAGAAGACTTCTTCGACTTTGAAACTACTGCTTTTGAGTCTGAAGAGTATTTAGGATTAGCCAAAAACATTCAAGAGAACCAGAACAAATTACCAGATTTAAAAGTGATAGACGGAAAGATATATAAAAGAACCACATATGATAATTTAGAAAACATAGGAAATTCAATATGGAAATTATGGGTACCACAAGATATTACACATATTTTAATAGTAAAGGCACACGAAGACGTCATATCTGCACATGGTGGGATTCGTAAGACCTTAGAGAGGCTTAAACGTTTTTATTATTGGCCAAAAATGGCAGTACAGGTCCAACAATATATACGCAACTGCCGCACGTGTAAAGAAACCAAGCCTTCTAATCAGCATACAATGCCGACTATAGGGAATGAAGTTCGCACCGAAAGGCCTTTTCAGAAAATATACGTGGATTTTCTGGGGAAATATCCTAGGTCAAAAATGGGTAACGCCTACATCTTCATTGTCGTAGATCATTTCTCCAAATTTGTATTTTTAAAAGCCATGAAAGAGGCTATAGCGAAAAATGTAGTGCAATTTCTCGTCCAGGAAGTGTTCCAGAAGTTCGGCGTGCCTGAAACCCTGCACAGCGACAATGGTCAACAATTCGTGTCTACACTGTTTAAGGAAATGATAGAATCATATAATATTACGCATATGAAAACCGCTGTGTATTCACCACAATCGAATGCTGCGGAACGTGTCAATCAGTCCGTATTGGCGGCCATTCGAGCATATTTAGAAAAAGACCATCGCGACTGGGACCTATATTTACCTGAAATAGAGTGTGCTCTTCGAACTTCAGTACATGCAGCTACTGGATGCACGCCTTTTTTCTCTCTATTTGGTTACCATATGTTTATGAATGGTTCTGACTATAAACTAGCACGCAAACTACGATCTATATCCGATCATGAAATTGGTACTATAGAAAATAACGACAGATTACAGATAATTAGAGACAAAATTAAAAGCAACCTCTCAAATGCCTACCAACAAAGTGCAAAAAGGTATAACAAAAAGGCCCGTGTACTAAATTTCATTCCAGGGCAAGAGGTTTATAGAAGAAATTTTGCACTTTCAGATTTCAAAAATAATATAAACGCCAAATTTTGCCGCAAATACCTAAAAGGAAGGATAGTTAAACCAATTGGCAATAATATGTACGAAGTGGAGTCACTTCAGGGGAAACCAATTGGTATTTTTCACGCGAAAGACTTAAAAATCTCTTAAGTGCAATACAAATATCTGTGACATATAGGGTTAGTGCAATATAGGGATGAAAATGGAATAAAGGAAGTAGAGTGCAATATAGACTTAGTTTTATGTTTGTACGCGTCCTATATTTTTAATTATACACCCTTTAATTAGTATCATTTATACCCTGTCGTGTTCGTGTAATGTATTGATGTGCAACTTTTATTGACATAATTTTTAGTAAACATGAGCTTTTTGTATGAGTTACAGACGATAAAAACTGATTTTTTATACACACTTTATCTTGTTCTGAAACATTATATAAGTAAGAAAGTTAGTTTCTAAACATGTAAGTGTGTTTATGCAATTGTATGCAAACACGAAATTTTACAAATATAAGTACTTATACGCGTTGTTGATAAATACAAGTAAAGCTCAAAAGCTGTAAATAAAATTCAATATATACACGAACACACTAAACGGTACGAATATACTAATTTCTAACTAACCCGAAATGTAAACTAGAAAAAAAAAAGTAAACAAAAAAGAGTCGTAGGAAAAGAATATGCATATATGTAGGTATAAATAAACTTGATCGATTTAATAGTAAGCTAAAAATATACTTACCGTAATAGCCCGGCTTGAGACTCAACAGGGTCATGGGAGTTCCCCACGTTTGGAAGCAAATTGTCTTTACATAACCGCACACCGGTCCTACTGGCGTATACTAAGTAGCCCCGGAGTTTTGTTGCGTGTGGAGAAGTCCATGCGAAAATAAAACAGCACACCAGATAATTTTATTCAAATAAACCAAATCATTTATCTTATACGCCTCCTATTATTTCGTAACACCGCCGTCCAAAAAAATTGTCGTCATCTTCGGGGTCGAAAGACAATTTTTTTTTATTATTTATAAAATTGTTTTTCAAGCATCCATAAGATGAAAGTATAAGTAAAATGGTCTTCACATTCTATAAAGCAAAAATATATTTACTTGGTAATATATTATTGTATGTACGTACTAACCCTTAATACAAGTACAACAAACCTGACCGCTTATTGCCCTTATTTCCATTCAAACGTAAGCTAGGCTCGATAATTATGTATTTATTTTTTCTTTATTTAATTACTAGATTAGTCTTTAAGTTTTAGTGCGATTTAGATTAAATGTATATTTATTTTTTAAACTCTTATAGTTTCGTGTGTAACGTGGTTGTCTGTCTGATGTGTAGTAAATGTGCGTAAAATCAGTTGTATTGTTGTTGCTTATGTGCATTTTTTAGGAGTAGATTATTATACTTTATGATGCGTTGCCAATGGGGCGTTAATGTTAAATCGAACAGAGTGGTACAAATATAGGCTTTTTAAATTCATTCATAAAAAGAGCAAAAATATAGCACTGGAAATACTAAAAGACGTATAGAGAAATAAGTGGAATAACGACAAATTTGGAAAATGACATGGAAACGTAAGAAACATTGGCAGAAGTGAAAATATATAATATTGCCATTCTAGTGTGATCGTTGAATAGAGGAGGTTTGCAGTAACGCAAAAAGTTTAATTTATTTTAACTCCAATAAAAAGTGAAACTGTACTTTTATAAAGAAAAAAAAACAAACAAAATAATCCCGTAGAGAAAAAAAACTATTTTTATTTAAAAAACCCAAAAAAACAAATAATTCAAACAAAACACAGTACACAAAGATTTTTACATCTTCTAAGTTTTCAAAACCCGGTAAGGTCACGGCAAACTGCCTGGGGTCTAGTTTTCAAAAGTTCCTGGCTGTTCCTAAATAACAGCAATCTTTTATTTTTTTGCTCAAGCCGCAAGACATTGGCTTGGGGTGAAGCCCGTTATACGCAGCAAAGGCAAGTCAGCCATCATAATTTATTTTTTTTAGAAAAACCAACAAAAAGAAAAAAAAAGCCACTTAGAAACAATTTCTTAATAGATTTTTTTTAGAAATTATTATTTTTTTTGAATTAAGTCATTTTGTTTTTTTTCTAATATATATAAGCATAAGTAGACAATTAGTGTTAAGTAGTTGTAGTCTATTTTAATAATACATTAAGTTAGTTTTTTTTTTGTTAATGCCTAAATTAAAAAAGAGGAGAAAGAAATAGTACGCATTTTTTTGTAAAAGGAAGTATGAGCCTTTGAGTGCTGTTTAGGGAGGAGAAATTCAACAAGGATAATACAACAAGGGAATAACTAAATCAAACAAGAAAAAAACCAATTTTAAACTAAGTGTTGCCAAACACCTAAGCGAGCTCCTTTAGGTAGAAAAAAAAACGGTAGCAAACTAAATAGTGTTTCCTGTAGTGTTTTATTTTGTGTAGGTTTCTTCCCTAAAGGCCTACTAAAAGAAATTGAAAAATTTGTGTGTAGGCATAAATGCGTTCCGGTTAGCGGATTTTCTTTGTGACATTTTTTTTATTTAGGCATTTTTTTTTAGTTTATAAAAACATCTTAATTTGTATATTTATTTTTATTATCGATATTTAGTGTTTAACGGTTCATTTGATTTTTGTTAGTTTAAGCTTGTATTACTAAATAAATATGTAATTCTTATAATTGTTTAGCCACTATAAATATGTGTTCGTGCTAATTATTTGTATAAGGGTAAGGTTGGATGTGAGGTAAGTGTTGAAGCAAGTGTGTGTGAATTTATGGGACACTATTAAAGTTAAGGATGCGGTGTCCAAGGTTGGGTGGGCAAAGTGGGGAACATTTCCATCCCGTTCTCCCTCGATATGTGTTTCTCCGTTTGTAGCAGTTTGTTTTAGTGTTTTTTTTTACTTTCTTTTTTTTTTTGTGCTTGTCTCAGGGCTGCAGCTGTGGGTTGGGACCTACCCTGACTAGGCGAGTGAGCTAGCTGGCATCGCAGATGCAGCGCCACAAAGGGACACGTAACAAATTTAGTTACATCGCGCGGTTGTTGTCGTCGTTCAATATATCCAGTACATATTTGATTTTCTTTGCTACATGTAAATAAAAAAAAAAACGTATGTTTCTTTTATTTTATAATTTGATTCTCTCTTTATCTTGCTCTCTGTCTTTCGTCTACTCTCTCGCGTTAATATCTCTTGGTTTTTATTAGTTATTCTCGCCACTTGTTGGCTATGTGTTGTGTGATAATGATTTGTTTACACTAACAAGTTGCTGTTCGTAGGTTCGTTCCACATGTCTCAACATCATACATGTTAGAACAAATCTGTAACAACCTTCCGTCCAAACAATAACATAAATTGAATGATTGGTGGCTAAAACAAGAAGAAAAATAATATTTGCATTTTTCCATTGGATGTGTGTGTGTGTATGGATGTACATATTTACGAATATGACAGTGTAAAAGAATTTAAAAGAGATTTAAAGAAAAACATTTCCATTTTTAAGCACTTGTTGTGTTAACTCCTTCGGGTCTTTTGCCGAAAAAAAATAAATAAAACGAAAAGTGTAACGGTATCAGTACAACAACAAAAAGAACAAAAAACGTTTTAATGTTTTTAACATGGATGCAACATCATCTTTATCTTCGTCATTATCGCTTTTATCGAATAATTTGCAATTATGTCGCATTTGTATTTCATCGTCGGCAACAGCAAATGGCAGCAGCAACCATTGTTCGTCAACTCAAATGATTTCAATTTTTGGCGAAGATTCATTATGGAAAAAGATTACAACGCTGGCTGATGTGAAGGTAAATGTATTTTTAATTTAATATGTTTAAGCAAGCTAACGTTGCTATGCTTCTGTAATAATGCGTTGTGTTATTGTTTTATTAATTGCTATTAGCTATTTACTTATTTATACAGTTCAATGCATTTTATTATTCATGACGAGTTTTTCAATTCATTGTCTTGATATAAATTTGCAATATTATTATTCTGTTTTTAATTTGAATTTGCTTAAATCCACTTTCTTTCATCGAAAAGTATGTGTTAATATCGTTTTTATTTAAATGTATAAAAAAAATAAATTATAATTATTATGAATTGCTGAGCAATCAAGCCGTTGAATACGAGGGCGGATCAATAAGTCCGTGACTTTTTGAATGAAACACAGTTTTTTTTTGCAAAACAAAAATTTATTTTTCAACATAATCTCCTTTTAACTCTTAGTCCAACGTTTCTCCAGTTTTTGTATCCCTTTCAAAAAATAGAATTTTTCGAGGTGCTTACAAATGCATTTGTTTGGTAAATAATTTAATCGTTGGAGCTAAATCTCTATCCACCGAGCTATTTCTTTAGGTTTAGAAATAGGAAGCAGTCACTAGGGGCTAAATACGGAGAATATGGCGGATGACGTACCAATTCGTAGCCCAATTTATAGAGTTTTGCCATTGAGACTGCACACGTGTGCACCCGTGCATTATTTTTCTTGGCCATATAGGGTCGTTTTCTTTTTAAATCCTCATTAAATCTGTCTAATAAGTTGGCATAATATTCGACGCTTATTGTTTTTCCCTTTTGAAGGTAAACGATGTGGATTATCCCGCTTGCATCATAAAAAACTGTTGCCGTCACCTTATTGGCCGACAAAATTATCTTGGCCTTCTTCGGAGCAAGTTCACCCGGAGAAATCCATTGATTAGACTGCTGCTTGGTCTGCGGAGTAAAATAATAGATCGATGTTTCAACTCCAATGGTCAATTGAGAGCAACCGCGGCACACATCTTGCAGACAACTTTCTTAAACCCAGCTGATCATTTAAAATCGAAATCACACTGCCATATGAAATGCCTATGGCATCAACAATCTCACGAATTTTTACTCTTTGATAGGCCAACACCATATCGTGGATTTTTTCGACATATTCGGGCGTACTGACCTCAATTGGCCGTCCAGGACGTCATTTGTACTTGTGCGAGCACAACGAAAGTCAGTGAACCACTTTTTTACCATTTAAATCGATGGTGCAGAGTCCCCATAGTATTTATCAAGCTTTTCCTTGGTTTGATTGACGGTTTTTTTTCGCAAAAAATAATGTTTAATGAGCACTCGAAATTCACCTTTTTCCATTTTTAGACAAATACACGAGGTTGTATATTTTTAACAGCTGTTAAACGCAAAGTAAATGACGACACTTGCTTAAATTTTGACAGTAGTCTATTAACAGGTGGTACTTGATGGGAACAGTGTTGCATTTCATATAACTACGAGGGAAGTTCGAAAAGTCATGGACTTATTAATCCCCCCTCGTAGTATAGTTCAACAGATTTCTTTATATAGGATGTTTTTTTTTTTGCTGTTGCGCTTTAACTCAGTTACATACTTATGTACTATGTTTAATTGCGATTACGATTAGTAATCAATTAGATTAAATTATAAAAACACTCGTAATGATTATATAATTCACTTGTTAGAATTATTTTATTACTAATTGATTACGATTACAAATAATCTAAAAATATTCACGAGATTACTATTGAATAATGAAAAAGAATCAAAAGTAATTAAAATAATCGACTACTATCGAATTGTTTTGTTGATTACTTTTGATTCCTTTTGATTATTTAATAGTAATCTCAAGTAATCCTGATTAATTTTAGATCACTTGTAATCGCATAATTACAAAACTGGAAATAATCGTAATCTTATCAATTACTTTACATTTTAAATAAAAGTAATCTAATTACTAATCATTACTTAACAGCAGTGGTTAAATGCTTGTACTCATAAGCATGAGCATCTGAACTTTTTTTCGAAAATCGACAAAATTAAAGAAAAAAATTAATTAAAATCAGCAAACGTTTCGTAAACTATCGTCGCATAAAAACACACACAAAATCAACTATTTTACTCCGTTTATACGTACGTCTATTTTCAAATAGGAAAATTTGCCGCATCAACGCTGAGTCAATTTTTTATTTGCAAATAACTATTTCACGAACACAAGTACTAATTAGTAAAACTATTTTAAAATAAACTGCAAGATGTTGCCACTTGTAATAAACATTGTAGGGGTTTTGCCGATAAGCAGCGTTGCCGTTGGGATGCTAACGTGTTGGTTTGAACCATTTTTCCAGCCCTTGTATGGCCCTTTTTTTATTATATTTTTTTATATACCCTTTTGTATCATCTTTAACTAGTTCGTGGGCACTTTTTGGACAATTGTTGTTTCTATTTAGTTCAGGGTACAAGCAGGTTTTATTTAACATCTTTATGTTTTAAACTTTCTAACATACTGAAAGCATGCGAGTTCATGTTTTCGTCTCTTAATTTTCTCGAAACGGGACAAGCAGAATGGGCTACGAGTGAAGATTTACAAAATATAGAAAAAGTTTTAACAACAACCTAACCACATTAAGATTTTTCATATCGTGTGCTAAGTTTCATAAACAATTTTAATTTTGTTTATGAAACAACAAGCAGAAGATACTATATTTATTTTTGACACAAATTTGGGAAAATATTTCCTGAAATGCACATAGAGACTAGCTTATCCCTTAACATTAATTTTTGTGAATTTATTATTAATTTTCTACATGGGAAAATTAATTAGGGCGATTAAATTATTAAAGACCCAAATATTAAGTATCTTGATAATGGATTTATTTTCAAGCACACGAACGAATTTTGTTATGAAATTTAACAGAAACTTTGTGTATTTTGTAGTTGTTGCTGAATTTTATAAAAAAGCTACAACTACAAAGCTACAAGACCATTTGCACCAAACACTGAATACCGCTATTGTTTTTAAATTTGTCACAGAATATGCAAAACATCCTAAGTTAGGTTACTTCACTAAAAGAATTATATTTTATAAATTGATTGACTTTAATTTACAGTGATTTTCAATTAAAAATACAATACGAAAAAAAAACTATACAAAATTTAAATCACTTCCAATTTAATAAGAGATATTTTCGTTTAGGCGAAAATAAAACAATAAACAAAAATATAAGTCACAACAATTTTATTTAATTAATTCTCCGCTATTATTATACACAGTTGTGCGCACACACACCGACTTCAAGTATTTTCTCACTCATACATTCAACTCACAGTGGAATATGCTTCCCCTTCCCCAAATGCCAAATCTGAAAAGGTTAATTATATGAATTTGGGAATATAGGTTTTCATTAGGATATTTTTAACATTTATTGGTGATTTTCGGAAATTATATAATCCGATTAATTGAGAATATATTTAAAGGGAGTTCCAATAAGGGGTATCGATGTTGACAGTGTGTGATGGCCATGTCACAGCTGTTTCTTCTTATTCAGACAATGATCAGAGCATGGAAATTTATACAATTGAGCAGCGCGTCTAAGTGATTGTTATCAAGATAAGTTAAAGAGTGGGTGTCAGAGCGTTTGAAAGTTTGGCTATGTTAACAATCAACGTTGCCGCTGAAAATCAATGACAACCCTCCCATTTTATACTTTTTAAAAGACCACAAAAGGGAATTTTAATTAGTCTTTTAAGGTTTTTATTAATATAAATTATAATTTATTTATTTTGTAAAAACAAAATGCATATTATAACAAAGAAGGCAATAACATAAAAGTTAGAGTGTTTTTAACTTCGTTCTCACCCAAGAAAAAAAAGCAAGAACATGAAAATTTAAAAATATTCATTCTTGTATTCCATTTGTCTTTAGTGTTGGGTTAAATAGGTGATGTTTACAGTTGATACAAAATTAGTAGAAAAGACGCAAAGAACGTCGAAAACGTGTGTAGCGGCATGGAAAATGCATTCTGCTAGTTGTCTAATAAAATGTACACTTTTACAGTATTCAAAGTTATCATATCAAATAAATTTTCTTTCTGCAAAGAAAGAACTTATGCCTAAAAATTAAATAATTTATTTATTTATTTCTTAAATGTTATAGTACAATTTCAAATTATATTCCAACATAAATTAATATAGGAGTATAAATCTAATCAGACTTTTTGGGGGTTTTTTTAAAATTTGGGAAACACAAAAAAACCTATCTGGCATCCTGACAGTACTCAAGACTCAGATACAATTTTAAAAATAATTCATAGAAGAATTAAGCAATTCAAATTCAAACTTGGCTATTTTCTTATAATTTATTAAGTATTTTGTTGTTTTTTTTCTGTCGTTGTATTTTTTATTTAATTAAGCTCGAGTGTATACATCAACTTTTTTAAGTGGAACGTGAAAGAAACCGAAAAAATTAAAAAAATCAAAACCATATTCTTATTAATTATATAGTTTATTTACATACACCCATGATCAAAATAATAGGTACATAAAACTTAGTACACTTAAAATCGTTCTGATGGAGAAATTTGAATACGTCTATAATAGCTTTAGCATTAAATTCGTATGAATATGCTATGGCAACACTATTACTCACAATAATTTCATTTACAAGCTCGATAAATAAAGTGATCATTGCTTGCAAATAATATTGGACTAGTTACAACATGATCCTGTGTAATGCAGTCGTCGGCCATGTTATTTTCAAACGCGGGTTGCCTTTTATGTTTCGGTATTTGGCAACCCTAGTGTTGCAATCTGGCAACTGACAGCTCTATCATAGAGTTGGATATTTTCGAGGTTATACGAATTCTGAACGTTTTGACATACGAGCACTATTTGTGTTGTTTACAGAACCTTAAAAGATTCATCTCGGCCCAAAAATGGAATTAAATCGTGAACATTTTCGTGCGATTATTTTTTACAGCTTACGACATGGATTAATTCAGCAACAGTACGTGGATGCACTTAATTCTATTTTCGGCGATGAAGCTCCATCAAGGACCACTGTTTATCAAGGGTATGGTGAGTTCAATCGTGGTTGTAGTTCACTCCAAGACGAATTTTATGAAGGTCGTCCGAAATCAGTTGTTGTTCCGAAAACCATTGATGCTGCGCGTAAACTGATATTGCAAGATCGTCATTAGATCTATCGTGAGATTGAGACAACCTTAGGCATTAGTGGGACCAGCTTACATGCGATATTGCATAAACATTTGACTGTCAAAAAAATTTGTTCGCGTTGGATTCCACACAATTTGTCAATCGCTCAAAAAAGGCTCGTGTCGATTGGTCGAAAGAAATGCTCAAAAAATATGATCGCGGTGCTTCGAAACACGTCTATGATATCGTGACAAGTGATGAATCGTTGGTTTATGCGTATGAGCCCGAAAGTAAAGAGCAGTCGACTGTATGGGTGTTTCAAAATGAGCCAAATCCAACAAAAGTTGTTCGCGCACGAAGCACTTCTAAGTAAATGGTCGCCTGTTTTTTCGGAAAAACTGGACATGTCGCAACCGTACCACTAGAACAACGCAGAACAGTCAATTCTGAGTGGTACACAAACATTTGCTTGCAGTTATCTTCCAAGAAATCAGGAAAACCGCCGAAGACGGATCACTCTTCACTCTTCACCACGACAATGCGAGCTCTCACACATCGGCGCAAGCAACTGCATTTTTAAGCATCCGACTTGGCACCGAATGACTTCTTTTTATTCCCGTACGTAAAAAACAAACTTAGAGGTCAACGTTCTCCGACACCTGAGAGACCTCAATCAGAGTGACAAAAGTGTATATATCTTCATGGGGAATATTTTGAAAAACAATAAATTGATTTTCGATGATTAATATGCCATCCATTTTTGTGTAAAAGTAATATTTATATTAATCATATTGTGTGATATTTATTATTAAAAATAAAATATAGTGTGTGTGTGTGTATTGTTTACTGCTGTTCGCAGCAGCAATACGAACAATATAAATTAATACTGCCACATTAATTCAAAAATTTTTTGTGTGTACTGCTACAGCACCATAAAAATATTTAGATTGTGGTCTAAATTATCGGGCCTGCCTGCTATTAGAAACTAAAAACACGTGTTAAACTTTTAGTATTAACTCGAACATTTATAACTAATTTTTCTTTCTGGCACAATGATGAAACATGAGAAAGTTTTATAATTATTGCATAATCGTATATAACAAAGACGTTGCTATTGCTGCATATTTGAACCCTGGAGAATTCCACTGTAATTTTTTGTTTACCTTTTACTTTTCTTTTCTAAGAATTCAAGTAGGTAAAAAAATCAACCCCTAACATATAAGAATTTATGAAAGGACAAAATGAACAAATAGCAAGAATGATGACCGCAAACATTTGTATTGCTGGGCTGTTTTCTTTTCCAACAGCATAAAAACAGTAAAAGCAGTATCGTAATATTTTTCTCTTTACTGCGGCTGTTTAAAAATGTTTTTTTTTATTTCCTTGAGCATGCTGTTAAAAAACCGTTGCAGCATAGTGTTTGGTGTCATATTTGAACTGGTGCTACTGCTGTTGTATTTTTAATCTCAGCTTCATAGCAACAGTAATAGCAATTCTAATTTTGATATTAGTTTAAATTTCGCCAAAGAACATATTGTGCAAAAGCAATGCTGAAAAAAAGTGTAGTAATATACGAGTATTTTGCAGTGACGAAACGAAAATAAAATTATTCGGAAACGCCTAGCAGAGAAATGTCTCATGACGAAAAGGTAACAAATTTCATGCAAGATTTACAAAAAATAGGGAAAAACGGAGGCGGATAGGACAATAGCCTACTGCGATATCCTCCAAAATATTATGAGGAGAAAATTTCCAGAGGACAGAGGATATGGTGAATCCGATAGAAAACTCCAGGGATGAATTGAAGAACAATCTCTAACCACACTGGAAAGTAAAATAGGAAGGGGTGGTACGAAATTACAGCGGACAATTTTCAAAAATGATACAAAATAGACTCCGATATTCTGGATATTAATTCATAATTTAGATTCAAAAGAGAACTTCTATAATATTTGATTTTTAAGTATAACTGAAATGTTCCTAGTATTTTAATCAGCAAATAGAACTTTATTTTTCAAATTGTGTAACATTATTTTTGTATCTCCAGTAGTTAAGCTAACTATTTTATTTTTGTATCTCTAATATGCTTTCGCATTGTTTCGTTTTGTTGTTGTTTAAATCATACATTTGTTTTATAAAAAAAAAGTTTCTTAAAGTGTATCTCTACACAGTAATTTGATCATGGGGGTATGTACATATGTATGTATGTATGTATGTGTGTATTTATATTTGCATTTAAATTTTATTAATACATAAAACACTCTTCATACATTTCCTTCAATTTATACCCTGGTTGCGCCACAGAACAAAGCAGTACTAAATAAATAAATATTTTTTTTATTTTTTCTTCAAAATAATGAAAATAATATTTTTGGGTTGGTTCCTTCCAACTAAAAAAGAAAAAGCAACCATCCCGTTATTTTAAAAATAAAATTTATTCAAATGTATTTTGTTGTTGTTGTTACATTTGTTGTTTTATTAATTTAAATTTTTGATGATTTAGAATTTTATTTGGTTTTTTGCTTTCAAGCACAAAACATATTTTGCCGTTCATTGACGGGCATCTAATACGATTTAATTTGAATTTATTATTTCTTCTTATGAACTTTTAAATATAATTTTAGTATATTTATGTGAAGAAACTATAATTTATACGAAGTTTTCTTCTCAAGCGTACACTGTTTCCAAGTAGAATCATGAAAACGGAATAAAATAATAAAATTTTAATTAAAAGTCGAGTAAGACTACGACCAACGTTCTAAAGATCGGTAAAGATTTTTTTATAATTTTTATTATTTTTTTTTTTTTTTGTTTACATGAGTATATTAATATTTTTTGCTACATCTCTATCAGAAATTAATCGAAAATTCAACCATGCATATCAGCCATCCAGGGAATTAATGGTGGAGTACCTATGTAACGAAGCTATATTTCACATTAAATGGAATTGAGATAATAATATCACAACTGGTATTATTTCCTTTTCACATTTAGCCGTCAGTATTTAGGATTCTATCCTGTGATTTGGAAGAGTAAGAGCTCAATTACAATTGACACCACAACCGCCGTCCACAGTGAATGTACTGACGGCGCTGTTGTCATCCATCTGGCAATATTATGCATTGCATACAAAATTGAATTTGTATGCAATGCATAATATTGCTAGATTGACGACCACAGTGCCGTCATAAAACACACTATTTCATTTTTCTTGCTTTCTCTGGCGATCATCCTCTCATTTTGGACATATGAATGCGGTTGCTGAAAATTGGTTCCAATGGTACTTGGCTGTAACCGCGTATTTCAATTTTTGTCGATTTTGTATATTGATACCAAATTGTTTTATTTTGAACGATGTATACCTAGGACTAAGAAATTGTCGAAAAGTGCTGACGGATTCCGAATTTTTTTAATAAAAAAAAACAACGTAACTTATTCGAATGGCTGTCAGAGCTAACAAAGTATGTCGGCATACTTGTAAATTATTTCCGAATAAAAACAAATTCTGAAAATAATTTTTTGCTTAATAAAATAATGTACATGTAGCGAAATCTTCACGCTGCATTAGGAACATTTTTGTTAAGGGACAGATACCTGTGTCGGCATAAGTACAGTGAACTCACGATAATATGAACTAATTAAAAACAAGGCTGTTCACATTTGCAAGACTTTTCATAAGTGCCAATGGAGCAAAAAATTAATAAAATTTCATCTACATGCCCCATTAACAGTTTCTTACTATATAAGCAAAAGTTTCATTTGTTTTAAAATTAAACTTTACCTTATTTAGACGACTGAATAAAACTTTTTAATAATTTTATTCGTAACTTAGGTACTTTCAAAAATGAACATGCACGCATGTCGTTGTAAAGTTAGAATAGAGCAACCAACTAAGGCTGTGAAGAACGTTTTTTCCAGAAATCGGGCGTAAGTGAATGGTGTACCTCTTTTTCAGATTTTGGAGCAATCCAATAATTATTCCTTTTTTGGATACTCTGTGGGAGACATAATTTTCCTTTTTCCAGGTTCAATAATACATTGTATTGTTGACAAATATCGAAAGAGCATTCCTATTTGATTTTGTTCGACATGTTGTTCAATTCGTTAGAAATTTTTAAAAAGATTGTCATACTCGGCACTATTCCCGTAGGCGTAGTCGTTTTTATGGTTGCTTCGTTCCTAAATTCGTATTTTGGAAATATATTGAAACGAGGAAAAGAATTTATCGGAAACAAAAGGAAAAAATTGATTAGTGCGGTAGCACTTTATTATTATTATTAAAACTTTTAAATAGTGTCGAAAAATCCAAGAATTAATTGATAAATTTATTAATTGAGTTCTTGTAATAAGAAGATTTATGCATTTAAGGCCATAATTGAGCTCAATTTACCATACGAGGATTGAAATTAAAAATTGAGCAATTAGTACTTAATTACACAATAAATTGAGTCAAATTCACAATATAACTCTAGTGAAGAGTGTTTAGTGAGCAGAAAATATTGTAAAATTAACACATTAAATGTAATAGACCCGACAACTTTCAACAACACTACCACGATTATATATCTTTCATATTATGGCACTATTTGGAATTTACACTTGATTACACGTTTCTTCAAACATCATTACCAAATGCTAATTGAATAAGCTAAATTGCATGTGTGATTACCAAAGTTCATAACTTAATTTAAAATTTAATTGCCTCAAATAAGACGCATGTGTGAACAGAATATAATTGCTTCAATTTGCTAATAGCGCATGTTAAAGTAGGTAAAGGTTTGTTTAGAAAAATATAGAACTGAAAAGTTTTAAAGACGGCTCCATTATTGTTTTACATTTATTATTTATTTAGTTTCCACTAAATTAAAAATATTAAGTTTACAATATTTAAATATTAAAAACAGTTTATCTGCATGCAATTTGTGAGTTTAAATATAAAAATAATTGAAATATTTTGCTCATCCGAGTTGGGCAAATTGGCTTATTGTAGCAGCCTCTACCTTCATTCATCAAATGTTCATGTTGCGCGACTTAAACTTATTTCATAAGCCCTTTCACAGTGCGAGTACATATTATATTAAATGTGCTTTTTTAAGTTTTGAACCAAATATGCTTTATATTGGCATTTGGAAATGGTGTAATAAATTGTAGTTGTGTAAAAATATATTTCGTTTTTTGTGAATTTTTTTTTTAATTTTTTGTTTGTTTTTTCTTGTCATTGCTAAAACTTTACATTTATAAGACATTCATTCTATGGTTGTGTTGTGCCACTATTTATTTTATCATGGTTTTCATAAAAAAAACAACTTGCAAACATGCATACGACGATACAACCCAACACTCTTACTATAATGTACCATACGAAATACCAATATTTATGTATATATGTAGGTACTTATTTACGTACATATATGTACATACATATATATTTACTATTATTTTATTTGTAGCTTTTCATTAATTTTTATTTGCTTAAGAAGTTGGGAATGTAGGAATACCTAGTTTGTATGTGTGAGTTTTTCTGTTCTACTCATATGGAAGTGTGAGTGAGTATAAAAGTTTTTGTTTTGTTTTTACATTTTCTTCTTGTTATTTAATTCTTACTTCCCAATCAGTTTACAAACTTAAAATAATTTTTGTTGTTGGTTGGTTTTTGTATGAGGCCGGCCGTCCGTCCGACTTTTGTCGTTAGTTGGATGGTTGGTTAGTTAGTTTGCTTGTTTCACTTCTTCTTCCTTATTTTTGTTGTTGTCGTCGTTGGTTGATTGTTTACAAGTTTGTTTGAGTTGAAACTTATTCAGTTTAAATACTTGAGTGGGTATTTTTGAAGGCATTGAGGTATTTTGTTTTGTAAAGGTAAATATTTTCACAGGTATGCGTTAATATATACATATGTATGTATCGGTGTGTATGTATATATTTATTTATTCTAGTTTTTTATCGCCAACTTAGTAATAAATTTGTGTGCTTCTTGGATAATTTTAAAGTGGTTGATTTTGTCTTATTGCTTTTCAAATTATTAATAGCCTGGCACAGTGGAGAGAATAAAAAAAACGCAATTAAACAAACATTCCTTAAGCCCCTATTACACTATTAGACTGAGTAAGACAACTTGTCAAAAATTCAAATAAAATGAAAAAATATTATAGTGTGGAAACAGAATGCTATATATCTGATAAAAAAAATTGGTTGGGAATTTTAGAACCGTATGAGGCTTAACATTTTTGAAAATATTCTAAAAGCTTTTCATTTCTTCAGCGATTTTTTGCTTTGAAAAAACCGATATTCGGTTTTTCAAAAAAAGAATATACAATTTTTGTTTGCCAAGTTTTAAACTTTAGCGGCTTTTTTTATTTCTAACACCTTGATTGAAATCTTATTGCTTTTTTATTTTCAGATTACATAAAATCTAAAAATATTTCTGAAGACAATTTTTTTTGTAATAAATTTGAGTTTCCTTTAATACTTCTTATTATTTTTTCGCCTTATCTACACTTACTTTTAGTCGTTCGATCTGAGAATAATCTCCACTTCAACCAGGAAGCTAAATCCTCAGTTTGCCATCGTGGACAATGAGACAAACTACTGTACCATATCAAATACTTCAGTTTAGCATAGATAAATCTTCAAAATTCCCACGGTTACGTTTTATTAGTGTTTTGTATGAAACCCTTGTGGTCAGGTTTTCAGGCTTCCGGTGTTTAAGCTGGAGAGCCAACGCAAAACTAACGGTTGAGAAAGTTAAGGCTCCTCCTTAATAGGAGGATTTTTTAATGACAATTTCCGAAAAATCGCATCCGACATGTAACAAAGACCTGTTCCATGTGGTTTCATCGGCAGCGGCGGCGGCTCGAACAAAAATTATAAGCTGGCTGGAAGTAGTTCACGGTAGAACCTCAATAAAAAGTTTTGTAAGGAGAAGAAAATTGAAATACAGAAAAAGAAACAAATTTAGTTTGAAGTGCGACGCAACCCACATTTTATGGGTTACTTATAAGCGGTATTTTTGGGGTTGTTATATAGTGTTCTTTATATAAAGGTTTTTAATAGTTTTATGTTGACTTTTATATTTTAACTTGAATTTGTTGAAAATGATAGTAAAAATAATTATGTTATTGGTATATTATTTGAGAAAGACAGACACTTGCAAGTTTGTTTTATAATCTCTAATAATCTATGTTCGTAAATTACAATTAAAAGCATTCAACGGCTTATTTCAGTTTTCAAATTGGGCTTACATCTTCATTATAATTATAACCTAAACATTGAACACGATATTTAGTGAGTGAATCCGATGTTTTATGTACCATAGACGATAAAATCCTTGCGCTCAGCTAAAGGCGGAAACTTTTAATTCATAAAAAAAGTATAGACATATAATTTGATCTGATTCTCAATGGGTTCATATTTTTGAGCATTCGTGCGGCGTGTGTCCGACTGTGTCGGACAACATTAACTGCCGATTTTTTTACATATTTTTTTTCTGGATAGACGCTTCGCTAATGAAATGGGCTCCTTTTTAATTTTATGATTATTAAAAAAACTGAAAAATTACTGGTGACCACGTACAAAATATAAACAGATTGGTTAGAAATTTACAAGTCACTTTTTTTTTATAACAAACTCAAAATATTATAACAGGCGGTTGTTTTCGAACCAATTTAAGCCGTAAAAATATCGAGACTGGCGACTGCCAAAAATGATTGGCGGCTCGGCTTAGCCGGCCCGGCACAGGTATTTGCCACGTAACGTACGAGTTCAACTCCAACCAATAACCAACAAACAAATATTAAGCATTAATTAAAATTTTTATTTATTTTCTTGTTTCATTACTGAGTTGATTAAATTATTTTGCTATTCTAATGTACTTTTCATAATAATACAATTTTTATTTATTCTGCTTCTTATGAAAAGAAAAAAAAAACATTCATTCCATTTTAAGTTTGTCTTGTAAAAATGTACTTCTGATTTCTGTTATATACTCGTCGTATATTCGATCGTATTCAATAGTTTCAATTTTGTTTAAGTTTTCAAATTTTTTTTTTACTTTATTAGTCTCTGCTTTTATTCCATTTTATTTAGCTTCATACGTTGTTGTTTTTATTTGAACCACTCCCTACTTGAACCAAAAAATAATAAAAACAAATAAATAAACAAAAATAAATAATTTACATTTTTAGTTTGAAATTGTATATCTTGTTGTAAATATTTAAAATAAATTTTATTTCTGGCTGGTGTTTTCTTTCGCATATGTATGTATGTTTGTATTTATGTATGTATGTAATTGTTTTATGATTTGAAGGTATTTGTTTAATTTTTTAACGATTATCTAGCGCTATTCTTTTTTTTTATCGAAGTAATGTTGGAATTTTTTCTAATAAATATTTTTTTAATGTTGAGCGTGCAAATTAAGTGAAACAAGACTTGAATAAAAATTTAAAAATATTAATTAGGCAATAGAATATTTGGGAAAAATATGGCTTTTTTTATTTAAAGCTGGGTACGCCAAATATGATACGAGAATTGATTTGGATTATCGTTAAAAATTCGCCATTATTTCCCGGTGTAAAATCTAACTAAAATGTGTTTTTTTTTAAAACAACTGAGCCCCAGTTACAAATTATATCCTAACTTAAATTACCGAGCATAGTAACATAGACTCGTGGTAGTGTAACAGACCAGAGTCTTTGGTGGGAATCGTATCCCCGACTCCTAGACTGATAGACTAACACACTACTAACTAGCCTACCGCAGCACCCAATGTATAATTTATTTAATTTTTAATGTCTATGGATTTTCTTTTTATATTTTATTACTAGATTCTTGATTTGATATTCCGACAGGGTGATTTGATATACTTATATTTTTGGAACGAATTTCCATCCTCACTACAGAAGTTTGTCTTGCAAGTAAACCGGTTTCGGCTATGTGCCATTTTAAGTGTCATTTTTCGTTTATTTCTGTAGGAGTGTTTTGCCAATTGTAGAAATTAGATTGACTGGCTTCAATTGATTATTGATTTGATATTCCTGCAGGTTGATTGTTTATAGATTTTTGGAACACATTTTCGTCATCCTTTGGCAAGTTTGGTTTGGACACAAACTGGTTTGGGGTATGTGCCATCTTTAGTGTAAAGTTCCGTTTTGTTTATCGTATTCACAATATAGAAGAATAAATCTGATGAGGGGATTTTGTTGGGTAACGGGTTTTTTCGTTTTAAATTTGGAAAAGACGAAGTAACGTGTCTACACTACTAAATATTCGAATACAATTCGAAAAATAATTCAGACAAGAAGTGAGGAATGAAAACCAATTTCAAACTTGCATATTTTTATTCAATTAATTTTATTCAATTAAGTAGTATACATAAACTTTTTTAAGTGGAACGTTAAAAAACCCGAAAAAAATTAAAGTCAAACAAATAAAAAAAATCAAATTCATGTTCTTAATAAAATTGTTTATTTAAATACAGTCATGATCAAAATAATAGATACAAAACACTTAGCACATTAGAATTCGTTATAATTACGAGATTTTAATACTTACTTAATAACATTAAGATTAAATTCGTATGAATGGTCGTTATTTCCCAGTGTAAAATCGAACTGAAGATAAATGTGTTTCTGTGAAACAACTGAATCCACGTTTATCGATTCAGTTTTATTTATATAGATAGACAAGTATAGTATGTATGTAATTTCTATGATACACAGTGGGAATACTATAAAAAATGTTGTAACATGATTTTATTGTTTTCCATTTTCACCACTGACAGTAGTGTGACATTTCCTGCGGCATAAACAGTGATAAAGTGAATTCTTTTTTTGTAAATCAGAAGTTCTTTTTCGAATCCAAGATTTAAATACATCCATTGATGCAGCTAAAATTTGTCGCCTTCTGTTCTTATACGCTGAACATTTTTTTTTTAATTTTCGTTTTCAAAATCTTCAATGAATGTTAAAATTTATAATCAAACAATGAAAGTTTTACTTACCTATCGAATAGCAAAGTGCAATGTAGAGCAAAAACTGTGCCTTTCGTATAATTGGAAATTCGTTATAAAGCGAACTCGTACTACAGACGCGGGACCACGAGGAGCGAAATTAGGATATTTCCCCTTCCGCCAAACGATTCTATTCTACGTTTGCGTTTCTTTTTTGTGAAATTTTGATTGCTGCGAATCAAGGCGCATTAAGGTGTATAAGGTGGAAGCAAAACGAATTCGGTGTTGGACAAAGTCGAACCAATGTCAAAACTTTTTCGCCTTGAGTAACTCGTGTGTAACAAAGCGAACGCATCATTTGACGTTATACCGACTACACACGAGGGAACATCAGAGGAAACATGTTTTAGAAACCTAGTTTCAATTTTTGATATTGCCAAAGGGGAAACCATACATCAGTTCTTTGTAAATAATCACACAGCCTATTAAACAAATAAACAACACGACTGCCTGGGAGGGAGCTTTCTTACTGTGAATATAAATTCGAAAAAATGAATTTTCGAATGCATGTTTTCTTGTAATCATTTTTGATTTAAAAACTTCTTATACTCGCAGTGTTTTTAAACTTTGGTTTATTCAGGAATAATTGTAGAATAGTTCTATTACATTAGAACCGGTTTAGGTGAATTATGCATCAAGGGTATTGGCTTAATAAAAAAAATACTAATAATGCCAGAGATGATACTGTCGAACAAAAATATCGACCAACGAGTATTGGCTATACATCACTATTCTCCCTTAGCACTAGTTATGGAACTAGTATTAATATTCCTAGGTCATAACTGTTTTAATATATATTTATTGTTTTTTCCTTTTTTTTAATTACAGATCGAACGTGACGATACCCTGCCCCAACAAGTGTGTATAACATGTGCCAAAAATACCATATCGGCTTGTCTTTTCAAAAAGAAATGTGAAGATGCCGACAATTTCTTCAGGCAACAACTGCTCATACGTAAAATTGAAAGCAAGTCAGATCGGAAAGATATAGTCGAATCGGAAGATGATGAAGTTGATAGTAGTGAAGTTACGAATGAACAAAATCATAGAGATTCTTCGTATAAAAGTGACGAGGAGCAAGAAGGCGGCGAGCACCTACAAAATTATGCACGAATTATGCAACGACAAAAAAATGGTGGTGTTCATGTTGTCGAGAATGGAGACAGTGAAAATCATGAGCAAATTGATGATCACGATGCCGTAGTAGAAGATGATGGTGAAATAAAAAGTGCCAATGGGCAAAAGCCCACATTCGATTTTAATTCAATTCGCTTAATGCATGAGTATATGCAACAGCAATTAAGTAAATTAAATGGCATCCGGGGTAATGAAGCGAGCGATGAGGAGGTTGCCGAGGGTACAGGTAGTGATACGGAACAAGACGATGATGATGAAGATGGTCCATTGCCATTGATACCAGAAATAGAATTAATAACACCATCGGAGGATGGAGGCGCAGGCGCTAATATAACAAATGGTACAGCAGCAGCGGTTGATGCAAGTCCTAGCCTGGCGCAAATGCGTGGTTATCAGTGTCCACATTGTTTCCAAGTTTTCGAAATGAAACAAGTTTTAAAAGCGCACATGCAAAGTGTGCATGGTACGTCGGGACCCGTCTATGAGTGTACGAATTGCAAGAAGACCTATTTTTACAAACGTTTTCTGGAGAAGCATATACGTCGCGGAAGATGTGTTAAGAAACGACGTAATCAAACGTATGTAACTATTAGCATAAGCTTCTTTAAGGTGATCTAATAAATGTTTAATGTTTTAAATCTTTTTAAGGCGGCCCATGCAATGTTCAGACTGTAATGTTTTATTTCCAACCGGCCATCACTTAGGTTGGCACAAGCGCACTGGTTGTCCTTCGAAAACAGCAAAAATGTAGGTTTTTGTATTTTGTAAAAGATCGAGTAATATTTTTTGTTAAAATTCTTTCAATTGATGTTTTAGGCCACTGCAGCAACTATTCAAACAAAATATCGTGCAATATAACAATTTTCCCAGGCGCATTGGAATACGGAAACCAGAAAATGCTATATATCTGCATAATCGAAAGTAAGTTGTATATCAATGATTTTGAAAAGTTTGGTTGGATTTCTTTAAATCTGCTTAAATTAAATTAGACTCAATTTGTGATATTGTTACGTTTTAACCTTTTAAAAATGTGTTTATTTATTCGTAGGTTCTTTTAATTGAAAAGTCTATTTCATTAATACACACGGCAGGATTTTATTTATACACTCTGCTACTATATTTACTTTAACACTACAATCGCTATTCACACTTTAAGGTTTTACCACAGGGTAACCAGAGGTGAAGACTTTGACACATAAAAAATAAAAAACTCAGTTTTTTTACTATGGGCTCTGTTAGAAAGAGACTAATATAGTATTTTGTGACGAAATACAACAACAAATACAGGAAAACACGGCAAGAAAATCAAAATAAAAACAAAAATCTAAAAACAAAACTAAGGCTCTGAGGGAACGAGACGGATAGAGAAAAAGATCACTATACTGTCGTTTCACCTCTGTTTACTACTTTGTGGTTTTACTCGATACTAACTGCCACAAAGTAGTAAACAGAGGTGAAACGACAGTATAGTGATCATTTTCTCTATCCGTCTCGTTCCCTCAGAGCCTTAGTTTTCCTGTATTTCGTCACAAAATGCTACATTTGTCTCTTTCTAACAGAACCCATAGTAAAAAAACTGAGTTTTTTATTTTTTATGTGTCAAAGTCTTCACCTCTGGTTAAAAATCAAAATAAAAACAAAAATCTAAAAACAAAACTAAGGCTCTGAGGGAACAAGACGGATAGAGAAAAAGATCACTATACTGTCGTTTCACCTCTGTTTACTACTTTGTGCTAACTGTTAGCTTGATCATCCAAGTCTTTTTATAGTAGTCGTAGAGTTGCCAGAATCTCTTCTGCTTTTTTTTCATTATGATGTTTTATTTTTCTAACTACTGTTTGCTTTGTTTCTTGTCGTGTTGTTTGTACTTATTCGTGATATTGTATCGTTTTTGTTGCTCTGTGTGTATTCACTTGCTTTGTCTGACCTTATAGGCATTGTGTTTTGTTGTTGTTATAGTGCTGTCTGTACAGTGGATGCAAAATCTTTCGCACTCTTTATTTCTAGAACTTTCTGTACATTGAGAGGCAAAAGTATTCATACTACTCAATTCTTACAGGCAAAAATACTTGTTCGCGCTTATAATTCTAACAATATTAAACTACCTGGTCCAATCATTAAATTCTAGTTTTCAAGTGTTTTTTTTTAATTATTAAATATTCCCCATTTCCAGAATTATCATGGCGAATAATAAGCGAAAAGGTCGAACTCGTATAAAATTGGATGCCAAGAAAATTGCACTGGCTAAACAGCTGATACTACGGGAAGCCACTACCACAGTCATCGCAAATGAATTGAATATATCGCGAACATTTGCCTGGCGTTTGCGCAAAAGTCTTGTCAATGGTGTTAGTTTACACGAACGTGTTATCGATCCACCAGAAGATGAAGAAGAGGATAATGCCAACAATGAACTCCAAATGGCGGATGAAGTAAGCGATTCGTTAAATGTGGAAAAACTTGAAAATCAACTGAATCATCAACCTTTTGCCGAACACATTAAACAAGAGAGAGCAGCTACCGAAGATGAAGACGACGATGATATTGTTAATAATCACGTATCGGATGAAGAAGATCACCATTCCCACCAGCAGCTTAAACTAGAACATCACATTAAACAACAACTAATAAGACAAAATAATAATAATAATAATAATAATAATGTTAGTGTTGCAACTTCAGTTATACAACGAACAAATGAGTTAAAATTAAATAAAGTTTCCCAGGAGGAACAGCAGCAACAACAAATAACTTCAACAACAAACGCCATATTAGAACAACACAAATTGCACAATACAATATCTGTAGTACAACAACAAAGACTTATGGAAATTACAAAAAATGCTCACCAAGAAAACAATCATACTACTGCTACCGCTACCGATTCGGATAGCGAAAATAATGATGCTGATTCGAATAACCACCATCATTATCAACGACATTATTCACAGCCACACGAACAACAACAACAACTACAACAATCACACCAAGAGACTGAACATGTAAATAGTCAACAACAAATACAACAATCTTTATATTTACAAAAGTCAACTGCTTCGAAAGGCGCAGAAGAGGTTCAAACGATTCCTAGGGGCACTGATAAAAAGGTATCCCTTATAAGCCAACTGTCACCGGCTGTAGCGGCTGCACTGTGAGTTTAAATCATATTTTAATGAATGTGGAAAAATGTTAAATTCAATTTCTTCAACATATTTCAGCCATCAATTGCCTGTAAATCTTTCAATACGCCCGATTGCTTCAATGCAGCACAATGAAACGTGAGTTAAATACACACATGTAGGTTATTTGGTACCGACATTTGTTAATCTCGAGTACATTAGTCCCATTAACAGTTTTATTAAGAGACTAATGCTCTATTAAGATATGAACTTTATGGATACCATCATTATCCAGGTAGAAAAAAACCAGACAAAGAAACCCCATCCTTGCAACGTACTATTTCGGGCAAATAGTACATTCCGTACTTTTCGGGCAAAGTCCAGTTAAAAGATAATAAATTACTTTCACTAAGAGCACTGTTGCCAGAAGTTTATCTGCATTTTAAAAATTTTATCCCCCAGAAATTACAGAATTACAGAATAAATGCGATGCAAAAAAAGTTAATGACAGAATTCATGACACAGTATCCACAGTAGGGCGAAAATATTTTACCAAATTGTGGTCAAGGAAGACTGTGGTGCTTTGTCTTTTCACACTGTCTCGATTACCGCCAATTGCGAAAACTAAAAGTGTGGCTGCGAATTAAAGCATTGGCGACACACACGGCTGTGGACATAGTATGTCCAAAGAAATTTAGCCGCCAACGATATAGTACACCGAATCATTGTCAGTCTTAATATAGTTTTATTTTTTTAGTTTTGAAAACAAAACTATTGATCTTGTGTAGTTGCTGCCAAAGACAAAGGATCGTTTTTATATCTTTTTTCCCTCCATACTGTGTACTACACAGCTTCTTGCTGCCTCGTCTGATGATGATAAGCAAATTAATAATAAAGAATTCAATTTTTATGTTATTTAAAAACAAACATTTTTTTGCGCACGATTCCTGTTTAAGTTGCTTCTTTTTATGCGTTTGTTTCATTTGGAAAGCATGTTCGTGAATCTTTTGCAATTTGCTAAAAATTACGATTCGAAATGCTATTCGAATCGTCGTTCACTCGCTATCGAATGCAACGGCGTGATTAGGCCCCAGATATTTGAAACTGCAAATATGTGATAACTTATATTTGACTTTAAAATTTACTTTGGCACTACTTTCATCTCTACGGCCATATAGGTCTACGGTCCTTATAGGATCTAAAGGAAATAATAATAATTTTGTTGTCGAGTTAATTTTTATTTAGTCTTTCCTTTGCGTGGCAACCAAAAAGATCAATCTTTAGCAAGTGAAAACTGTAAACAAAAGAAGAAAGTAAAAGCTTTTAAAAATGTAGATGTCAGGTGTTGATATTTTCGGTCTTGACTAGCCAGAAATCTGTTCGCACATCAACAGAGCGTCGGCAAAATAACGCAAAGAATATTTTTCCTGGTCTTCTCTGTAGAGAATACGTCTAGTTGTTTCCGTTCAGTTTCAGCATAATTTTTTGAGAGTCATAGAGATTATTTCCTTGTTGTCAGCACAGTTTTGTGTTTTGTTTGTGTGAAGGCAGAACAAATATCGATATCAAATCACCCTGTCGAAAAGTCAAATCAAGAATCCACTTTAAAAACTAATTTAACTAACTTTAATTTATTTTATTAGTAGTTATTCGAATATTCGAACAAATCGTTCGAATAATTTTTTGTTCGAAATAGAAATATTTTTTTCGTTCGAACGAAAATGAAAATAACTATTCGAATATTTGAATTATTCTTGTATGTAGCTAGAAATATTTGGGCATGTTCTGTAATCCATATTCACATAAAAATAAAACATTTTCGCATTTTTGGTGTTCTGAATTTCACATTTACATGTTTTTATGTGGATTCATTTCGAGTAGTGGAAAGCTGGTGAAAATAAAAAGAAGTCTTTTCTAATCCACATATTTTTATATTAGCGCTTACAATTATAAAAGAATCGATCAATAGGTGCTTAAAATTTGAAGGCTTTTCTTTAATAATTTTAATCAAATTGCACCTAATTATAATAAATTTTGTCTAAATAAAACTAGTTGGAAGAATGCGGTAAAATTTTTAATGCTTGTTTTGCAAACAATTTTAATTTTAAACTAAAATTCCTTGAAAGGGAAATATGATTAGACATATAGCTTAGCTGCTTTCTGTGGACATTTTGAAAATTAATTTCTCGTCTGCTTAAATACGACAAAATCAAGGCACCCGGCATTTTAAAAGAAATATTTTAAGTTTTGTTTAGTAAATTACCAAGTTGATTCTTTTTTCGCACAAAACTTCGAATGCAACAAAACCTACTTATGAATTATGTCGATTGAAAAAATTGCATGTATTCAGAAAGAGAGGACATTCACGATTATTAAGTGAATTCAAAACTAATTTACATACATATGGTACTATTTCGTATTTCATATTTTAATATAAATAGCTCTGATACAACTTTAATATTTTAATTATTGTTTGAATAAAATTCGAGCTATAAGCGATGCGATCTTAAAAGCGATTCAGTGCTACAAACTATAGCTTGTGTATATTTATTCAATTGCTGAATATACTTCACAGCACGAGTCTAACGAAGTACCACTCTAAAGCTTCTAGCCTTACTTCGCTTATAACGGCCACTCTGATACTAGCCTAAGTTATTTTATACTTGCAGATCATCGAACAACGTAAGCGGTTCTAAAAAGAAACCACGTAAACCGAATGTCTTTATAGACGATGAAAAATATGCTATGGCTAAAATGCTGGTTGCACAAAATGCCTCAACTATGGAAATAGCAAAGGCACTGAATGTTTCGCAAATGACTGCCTGGAAACTTAGAGATGCCATAATCAAAGGAGTACCACTATCCTATCGCAATAGACGTGACATACGTATGACAATGATGAGGCACGAAGAGGACACAGGCAGTGTATTAAGTGAGAGCAGTGATACGAGGCGTGAAAGTGAAACAGAAAGACAACAACAAGCTTTGCTGGTGCAACAGCAATTAGATCATCAGCAGAAATTGCAGCAACAACATTTGGAACAACAACAACAAATACAGCAATTATTACAAAGACAACAACAGCTGCAACATCAGCAACAACAATTGGAATTGCAAAAACAACAAAGACAACAGGAAAGAGAACGTGAACAACAGCAGCAGCAGCAGCAGCAAAAACAACAATTGCAACAACATAAATTGCAGCAATCGGCACAACAAAAGCACTCAAACCCTAGGCGACGTCTAAAGGCAGCAGAACGTGAAGTGCGCGACAAAGAAATCACCAGAGAAATTTTGGAATTGATTAAGGAAGACAACAACATACAGTACTGGAAAGTATCTGCGCGATTGGCTGAAAAAGGTTATGCTATATCACCCTCTTCAGTGTGTCAAAAACTTAAATCGATGGGTATACACAGGCGCTGGAAGCCAGGTGACAAACCCCCTTTAATTGATATGGAGCAGCTTAAAGGCAGTGCTAACAATTTTGCAGCTATAGCAAGTGCGGCAGCTAATGCACAAAATGCATCATCCTCAGCCGATGAAGGTTATGAGCAACAGTTTGACATGGGTGGCGCTCATTTTTTAAGTGCCTTTTCACGTTAACGATGTAAGCCTGAACATCTCTGAATGATTACAAAGGTATTGGTATCATCGACTTAGAAATAGTAACTAGCGGTAAGACTTTTAGTTAAAGGATAAATTAATACATACGAGCAGCATAAACTATAAAAGCTCTTACGCCCCAATGTTATACTCGGAGCTTAGTTAACTTTCGATTAACATTTTTTGTAAATGTTTCCTGGTAGCTGAGCATATTTTAAACTATGATTTTTGGGCGTAAACTATTTAAAATAGGAGCATGGGTATTTATTTTAAATGATGGCTTAATTATCGCTTATTAAATAATTATTAGTAATTCATTATACACACATACATATGCAAGTATGTATCATAAAATTACATTTATTTTGATCTCGAATTATGGTATTTCTTATTCCTCTTTAAGAATTACATGTACTCCTCTTACCCATAACCGTAGAGTGCATAAAACATAGACTGATTATCTATATAGAGATTGGAAACATACATATGTATGTATGTATGTATTTGTCATAAACCTAAATCATAAGAATTTAGTTAATGTCGATAGTGAAACTGTGTTGATTCAGTAGTACTGATAAACTATACCCCTGGCAATGCACTCTGCTATAGACCTTGAGCATGTTCGTGTCATTGAGAATTCAATACTGACCTTATGACTTTTGGCTTAGTAGTTCTCTTTTTGGACCACATGGGACATTGAAACCCGAAATTCACTAGTATATTTTACTAGCCAAGCCCGGCGGGCGTTGCTACGCCCCTTAATGAACTCAATATGTGTGCAAAGTTTTAGAAAAATGGGTCCAGTGCAAGTACCTTAAAATTATAACTTTTTTATGGGCGTGGCCCTGCCCACTTGAATAATCCTGAGAGTTCAATATGTGTGCAAAGTTTCAGAAAAATCGGTCAAGTTCAAGTAGCTGAAAAATTAATATTTTTTGTAAAAAATTACCACCCATAAACACTTCCTGGAATGTGTACAACAACTTGCCAAAGTTTGAGTCCGATCGGCTTTACGGTTTCGGAGTCTATAGCTAACACACACACACAGACAGAGTTTCACTTTTATATATATAGATAGATTATATATATAGATTTATTCCAGGCTACATTTTTGCAACTTTTTACTCGATTTCCCCACTAGTAATATTGGGACGTGGTTAAGCCAATTAACTTGTTTGAAACACGTGCATATACATCTTTAATTTAAATTAGATATTTTATTAAAGCAAACAACTTATGTATAATAGTTTCATAAAAGTAAACAGGTTGTGAGTACAGTCTTCTGTGTGAGTGTGTGTTGTTTTCATTTAAAGGTTAAGTGTTACAAGTCTAGATAAACGTTTATTGTAATCTAAAATAAAACAACATCTCATTACCTATTGACATTTGTTCCTTTAAATTAAAAAAAAAAGCTCGTTTTTTCCCGGCTGGCCAAACCTTTCAGCATTTTAATTTAATTCGTTTCCACGTTGTTCCTTATATTTTTGGCTTTGCTGAGACTTGCGTATTTGAAATCTGCTCTCAGTGTTTTGCTAGAAGATTTTGTTAAATGTTGCTGTATAAAAGAAGGAACGAAAACCTCGTTTAACTAAACTTTTTCCTATCATATTGCCGAAATCCCTTAATCGGTTTTTTCCAAAAGATCCGTCAACATAGAAATTAATAAATTAATAAATTTGTAAGGGGAACATCGAAGCAGGCCGCCAAATTTATGGGTCCATTTCGACTCCCTTCTTTCCTCGCCTTGATTTCAGGCAACTGATTTGTAATTCATGACTACCTTACTCTCATTCAAGTCTCGTGCTAATACTAGCCTTTACTCTTGATTGTAGCGATTTCAGACTGGCGACTGGTCCACCATGGCATTCACATTTAACAAGTGTCTGTCTAAGCCTCTTCCGCAGGATTATCTTTGGAGACTGACCCGTCCACCCTTTTCGAGATTGTCTTCTCCAATCTCTTCCGAATTCCCTCATTGGCCAATAAACACCAGAGTTCCTACAGAGATTAACGTCTACACCTCTTGCGAGACTTAATTGTCCATCCCTATCGGAATATCGCGGTCCAACGCTTTATAAATATATTTGAAGATTCACCCGTAAACGCCTTGCGAGGCATTCTTGTCCATCTCGTCCGGACTCGTCACTCTGCCAATTAAAACTGAAGTTTCTTCAGATTAACCTCTCCGCCTCTTGCGAGGCTTATTGATTCATCCCTGTAATGGAGGGAGGAAAATATGTCTACACACACAGAGCTCCATATGCACGGGTAAGTCTGCATTAAAACTGAATATCTAGAGTCGGCATACTAGAGACCAAGCACCCTCTTGGCCACTCATCCCTGGCGTATGCTGTTCCACCGTGGGTTAGGGATTTTTTATAAAGTGTTAACTTTTCTCCGCTCGACATATTTAGCCAGACTCCTGTTACCGGCCGCCAACACGTGTAGGTATAAGCCAGAACTTCTGACAGTGCACTCAGGTACGGAAAGCCATATCTTTGAGTCTGCCTACTGACGGTCTGCTTGTTTGGAAAAAGACGAGAGAGGTCCATACTTTTCGCTTCTAAATTAATAACTTTCAGAAGAATTTGCCACAACTGGATTCGAGAACTTTTGAATAATGTTTATATCTTGTTTTACTACCACGCAGGGTTATTTCAAAAAAAATTTGAAAACATTTAATAAATGAATGAGAATAAAAAACAAACAATAAAAATTGAGTCATCATTCAAATTTTTAATGCTCCATCAAACTATAGAAAATCTAAACTATTTTGAATTAAAATAAAACTTTTTTAAATTAATTAATTCTCGAGCTCAGCGTTTTTTTTATAAAATATATTTATATATACGATATTTCGCTACGCCTTTGTGTAGCATCCTGATGACCTAGAACTTGAGAAGTAATTAATTAAAATTATAATTAAAAAAAAAACTATAATAAAATGTATTTAGGAACTAAACTTTTAATGTGAATTAGAAAAAGAGCATTCCTGTTAAACCTAATTTATTAGTTTTGTTTTTTCTTTGTCCCTAAAGAGTCTATTGTATTTTGTTTTTTCCAAAGTATTTACAAAGTAGTATTTTTTTCTTCAAATGTAGTATTTTATGACGCTTTTCATATAAAAACGACTTCTTTTTAAAAGACATGATTAGTTTTTATTATTTAAATTCCATTTCCAGTATATTTTTTATATAGAAAAATATATAATTAATATTAAGACTTCTAAGGCTTTTCGTTATAGAAAATATTTTATTTAATAGAAAAAACAAAAAAACAACGCTCGTTATTATGAACAACTCTAGTTTTAATTTTTTTTTTTTAACTTTAAGCTGAATTATATAAGTTATGAAAAAAGTGCAATTAAAAGAGAAATAAATGAAAACATATTTTCCAGGTTGATTGGGAAAATTGTTATAGAAAAAAAGTATTTTTATAAAAACAGGAAACGTCAGTGAATAAACAGGCAAATATTTGTTATCTTAAAAAAAATAATTTTTCATTTTGTATTTTTTATTAATGTGAATATTTTACCAAATAAAATATTTTATTTCAAGCGAAAGAATATAAAAAATTTAACAAAAATAATTGTGCCTCTTTTAAAATATAAATTAGTTTTTAATTATAATTTACTAATAATTGAAATGAAACAAAAATATTCATCGTTAATACTTGACTGGCAGCCTTTAAAACAAATTAAATTAAAAAAAATTAATTTAAATTATTAAATGCGATAAGTTTTAAGCATAATATAAAACTAAAGGCGTCCTAATCTGCCATTATTCGCAGTAGCTTATAAAAATATGTATTTGTCGTAGCAAAAAAAAAAGGAATAAAATTCAAGAAAGAATCAGCATTTAGAGTATATTAAATGTATGTATTATTAAATTTATTATACGACTGTAATATAATTCATTCCATAAATTTATAAAATAAAAATGAAATTTTATATAAACAATGTGGATACAAATCTCTTTAAATGTAAATTTCACAAGTATGTTTACACACAATAAATATAAAGGAACAAAATATAGATAAATACTAACAAAAAATACAAAACAAGTTTACTTTCTTACTGCCTTTACTAAAACTCACTTTTGAAATAAAAACTTACATTACTTTAAGATCTAACTACAATAAGTACGAATTTATAATTCGAATATTCTGTACATGTATCCTTAGCAGGGGGGATTAAGTTTTGATAGCCCATTTTGATTATGTTGTTTTATCTTTTGTTAAATATTGGTATGACGCATCGTGGGAATATGTATGTAATGTATGTAAATAGAGTTTATCAAGCGCGAGGTAAGAAAAAATTAATTGTCGAAGTATATTTGCTTTGGAGTGTAAAAAAAATCCTGTTTTCGAAATTTTCCCTCCACAGCGGCGTCCATAGTGAGATATACATATCGCACCCTAAATACAAAAGGGTCACAACTCAAAATTTTCCAAAACTCACTTTTTTCCATAAATTAATTCAGAGTACATATCTCTAACTACTGCGAAAATTTCTTTCACATCACTATCTGCTTTAACTGGAAGATGAACTAAAGAGAATTATTTTGAGTCATAAATCAACATTTTATTTTATTTTCGCAAACATAATATAAAATTGAAAAAAGTATAGCAGAACTGTCTTCAATATTGAATTTTTTCATAATGGAACAATATTTTCTTTAAATATTACAATCATTTTTACATAAACAGTTTTTTGTCTCTCCTAAAAATTTTAGTATTTTGAGTTGTGACCCTTTTGTATTTAGGGTGCGATATGTACATATCATATCACTCATTTACTCAAACAGCGGAAAAACTCAAACAATGCCATTTCGAGATAACAGCGGTAGACGATTTTTACTTGCGATATGTGATTATAATAGTAAAACGCTTGTGTAAATTTACGAAACGATCGCTTTTATATTATGTACATAGTATAAGTAAATAGTTTTGTTAAGGCCTTCTTAAAATCACGTCATTTCAAATCGCTTGTGGTTTTGAAATCACACGTGTAATATTTATCCCCATCGCAAGGTAACCTTGTGCTTCTATTCTGCATTTTGATTACGTTTTCGTACTCAGTTACGCACGAATCGAAATAAGAATCGAAAAATAAGAAGTCCAAGAGTATTTTCAAAACCAGCTGTTTTGCTGAGGAACTCAAAAATTAACCAATTTTATAAACATTGTAATAAAATGGTAAATTTTGTACAAAAGACCATGATTCAATAATAAAAACAAATACGAATTATATATTTTGGGTACAATAATTAAATAAACACATCAGTTAAGGACGGAAAGGCAAAAAAAAAAAAATCTCAGAACATCTCGTCATATGATTTCAAAAAAGCCCTAAGGTACAAAAATTCAAATTCGACTTTTTGATTGATTATAACGCACAGTATCAAAATACATGTTCCTGTAAAATTTTGCATTAATTGAATTCTTTTTTAATTACACATTTCTTGACTAAATTAGCAACTTACAAAAATATAGCAACGCTCGTAATTCAGAATAGACACAATCGTAAAAATTCCAATCGAAACGTAACGCAGAGTATCAAAGTTACCAAACGGAGAAATTTTCAATTCGAATCGAAATGCAGAATAGGGGTGATTTTTCTGTTCTGAAAATTACACGGTTTTGTATTTTTCGTTGTGGTTTAGAAATTACATTGAAACAGCTGATTCCTGTGCCTGGTAATTCACAAATCAAACAAGAATTTCACAGAAGCACAAGTGTCTTTAAAAATTATTTATTTTTAACTTAACTTATTTTCCTAAAAAAAAACCGACTATTAAGCTTTTTATTATGTTATGAAAACGACAGTGACTAAGGTGACTGATTTTAAATCACAAATTATTGTGCCAAGGACACCATTTTGTGATTTCAAATTGCTTTATTAAAGTGACTTAGAACATACATATGTAACTGGTGGTCCAGATTTTTTCTCTACAAACGTTCCAGAACTCAGATCTCTTACTTTAAAATTCACTGAACAGTAAGCAAATAAGCAGTTTCAGTACATTGTATTAAAATATCTTAAAGGCCCATACTGCCTAGACTTTGATACTCAAAAGTTAACTTTTATATACATACATTTAAGTTATTGTATTTATTGTAGAGTGCGACTTCATTAAAACAAAATATTTCTTTTATTTTTTTATTAATATATAATTTGACGACTCAATTGAGAAAATTATTTGCTAAGCAATATCATCTTTTCGATAATTGTAGCAATGTTTTATACCGCTTGTTCCTAATTACAAAATAAGCCTTATCAATTTAATTCAACGCGTAAATCATGAAGTAAATTCTTCAAATAAATTAAAGCAGTTTATTATAACCAAATTTATTTTCAAATTTAATATATGAACTTCGAAAACTTTAGTTTACTTTTATTTGATTAAACTTTAGCATGCCTATATTAGGAGGTCGGTACAAAATTGCAGTTGGAATATATATATAATTTAAATTGTGATAAATCAATAAACACCATATATAAACGGTGTCTAATATTCTAGTTTTTTTCAAAATACTTAGGACGTACACGATTTACATTGACGAGAAGTCAATACTACTGGCATCGCCCTTATGAATCTTATCCTGACTTTCAGTCCAGGCTTTTGCAATCATCTGCTTTGTTTTGCCATCACCCGTTTGATACATTTTCTTCATTATATTGACAAGAGCATCTGAAGGATTGTCTGTATACGATGACTTCCATTCGCTATCTTGTTGATCCTTTAATCGTTTGTGAATCGAGGTCAAACAAGACCAATGCCTTCCCTCGTTGGCTTTCTTAAGATAAATGGCAATCATGCCGGTTTTGATTTTGCGATAACTTTTAGCAACATCAATTGGTTCAAGTAAATTGTTTATAATCAATCCATAGTCTTTACCAAGCAAATTGGAAACCTGAACATTCATCGAGTTCTCGGTAAATTTAGTTACAACAGATGATTCATCTACATTTTGGACGCCACCCAAAGTAATGAATATTTTAATGAACTTGTCACTTTGATCCCAACCGTATTCTGTCAGTTCACTAAAACATCTGTGAGGAAAGACAAAAACAAATTAGTGTAAACAGTTTTCCCAATAAACATATAGTACCAATATGCATGTGCATGCACTTATGTATGTATGTACGTAATGTTCTAGAAAATTCTTTGTGATGTGCTGTTCTAATACCTTTTGGGTCCTTGTTCTTTGCGTTCTTCGGCTTGTTTAGCTTTGATTTCTAATGTAACAATTTCACGATCAACCTCTGCTTTTGCATGAACAAGGGCATCCTTAACCCGCTTCCTAGTTGCTCCCATCAAAAGTCTAGCAAATTCCTCAGAATCTTGGCGCAACTGCAATAAATTCCAACAAATTCAGTTAAATAAAAAAAATGCGCTTTGTTCTTTACCTCTTCAACATTCATTTTTGTGATTGATTTTAATTAATTTCGAGATGTCGGCAAATTTGTTAACAATCAATAAAGGCACGCCAATTTACTAGATATTTATAAAAAAAAAACAGCACTTTTCTCCCAACACAGATCGTAATAAGAGCACGGGGCCGGTTTAAATAAGACTAGCGGCGGCTAATCAGAAGTCTCTAACAGCAGCTAAACTTAAATAACCATAACACCAAGGCAATTTTAACTAGGTGGCATCATTACTGCAAGTGATTTTTTTTGCTTACATTTCATTTTTCTTTGTTTACACCTTGTTAATTTCAAGTGTTTGATTTTGTTTACCAACAAACCTTTTTTCAACTATTTTCCTCTTAATTTGCTTTTTCTTGTCACATGTTTTTGACAGTAATCGTTGATTTTACACAAACAAAGTTGCCTGCTATTGTTGTATTTGTTGTCGTAGCAATGCCACCTAGTTAGATACGCCTTGCATAATACTACGCCTTGACTAGCAGTGAATCTGTTTGCACACCGATAGCGATTCTGCAAAACACAGATATAATAATCTGTGCTGCAAAATACCGAGAAAACATGTTCGTGATCTTTTATTTGAAAAATATGTGTAAATATTCCTGCTGTTATGTCAAAATTTTTAGATAGTTTTGCATAGTTTATGTACGGATATTTACAGACGAGCTAGTCAAGACGGCATTTTACGTTTTAATGCAAATTTTTATTAAAACCGAATGGATGGCCAGTGAAACACTTTTTATGGGGCTCCAATTTTCTATTTGATTTTGTCTGCATATCGCGTGTGTAACGGCATGACTCTGTTTGAACACGACCTGACCATCAACAGAGACGGTCTCCAGTGCCAAATTCTTGTGCGAACAGTAAAATGCACGATGGCAACATATATATTGCTAGTCAAGACGTAGTGTTAAGAACTAAAAATACGAAGTAATTGAATTTTAACGTAACACCCTGTTGTCAAAAGCCGTTTAAAAAGTCGCAGCAACGTTGCTATCTTAACGGAGGTAAAAGAAAGTCAAGAAATAAATTATTCAATGTTTTTAAATTGTTGCATGTTTCTATTTGTTAAATAACTAAAGTGATTTCCATTTCTGCTCTTTTATATAATAATGGCAAAGAAAATTAAAACAAATGTTGCCTTATTTTCTTTTGCAAACAAAAAGTAAGTACTTACACATGCTTGCCTGCCTGCCTGCTGCTGCTGCGCCTCCTATTAGCACCACACAGTCAATTATTACGTAATTTAATTTGATGTCTCCTTGTTGTTTTGTGCTACATTTTATTTATAAATTTTCGATGAAAATTTTCTAGTAAATTGCTTGCATGCGACCGAATCTCACTACTTTGCACCACTCAATTGAAAATCAAAACACACAATAAGTAGCACAGAAAGAAAAAATTGCAAATAAAAGCGAAAATGCCAGTTTTGCCAAATAGAAGTTATATATGAGTGAAGTGTAGTTGTAATTGTCAGAAAATGCAAAAACCGAGAAATAAAAACAGTTAAAAAATAACAGTGATTTTTCATAAAAGCAAAAAGAACGAACATAAATATAAAAAATCTGACAAATAGATAAGTGTTGACGCGCGGGTGGTTGTGTATGTGAAGTTAGCCATAAAAAAATTGTATTAATTTACTTTTTAAAAGGTATACGAATATTCTATTTATATACACATCTATATAGTACATATATGTATATTATTGTCAAAAATAACACAACATATGTACATACATATGTATGTATCTGTATCTTAATAATACAAAAACAAACGAAAACAACGAGTAAATTTTGATGATAAAATAATTTGGCTAAGTTAAACGTATGTATTTACATACATAAATGAATATTTGAATATTGTATCTACCTTGAATGTTTCGTAGTAAGCACAACAATAAACATTACTAGATACAATCCATCCATAGTGATAATGTGGGCTGCATGGATTGTCATTTAAGTTGGACAATTTCCCCCGGTGACCTACAAATCGGCACTTCGCTTTTAGCTCTATCAAAGAAGAAGCTAACTGCATGGATTTTCAATTAATATACAACTTTATAATTAGTGTTTGGCTTCAGTTTTAAACTAACCGAACAAATTCTTTATCCAATTAACAAAAAACTAACCGAAACCCGCACTTATTCAGTTGATAGATATCAAATTCAATATTTCAATATTTCTTTAGTAGTTCAGACCATAATTCTTATATTTATTTAAATTTTGGTATCCTTGGAAGGTTTTTAAAAAAACACATCTTTCCGATATCAAAATTTCTATAATTAAACATTTTAACCAGAGCCGGTATAAAGGTGTGTACATGTGTGTCTGTTGTGTATCGTACTTTTTATATAGAAACTTAATTTAAAAATGCAACAAATCTTAAAGAAAAACTAGTTGCATTTATTATTTAAATATGTTTTTAAAACTATAGGTAGTAGATATTTGGAATGAATTTCCGTCATCCCTTGTCAAGTTTGATTTGGAGACAAACCGGTTTCGGTGCCATCTGCAGTGTCATTTTTCTTCATTCCCTTTAGAAGCCCTTCCACAAAGCACCACTTAGAAAATAGTTGTGGCTAGGCCGAAGATTGATTTACAGAAATGTTCGGACCCACAGACAAATTAATTTAATTTTTTTTTGCATTCTTAGATTTAGCCAGTAGACTTCTCTTATTGCACTACAATTTTATAAAATAAACCTAATTTCGAATCAGATAAAATATATATTCGCTCATAAAGGTTTATTCTATCAACACATAAGAAATAGTTGTTATTTAAGATTCAAATAAAAGTAGATATTTACAGCGATATGGTTATGTTGTACACTATATGCAATGAGCTGCTAATTAGAATTTCGATTAGGCTTAGCAGCTCCTTCGTATAGAGTTTGTGGATAATCACTATTAATTCGTCCGCTAACTTTATACATATCAACTTTCGAGGAATTTTCCAATTCAAGAACATATTATTCGTTTAATGAGTCTGCCTTTTTCTTAGCCTTTGGCTAGCAGTTCTATAATTTAAGATATGTGCTAACTTTTTCAACGCATATAGGCGTTAAAAATATTGTTAGACATTCGAGCAACATCTGAAGCAACATGAGTCGCACACACAGTCTTCGAATTTAATTTTAATTTTTAAATAAAGTCTTCAGAAAATGAAGTGTAAAAATGTCAAGTTTGGTTTGGTTACTAACCGACATCGGCTATGTGCCATCTTCAGCGTCATTTTTCGGTCTGAAAAGTTTGTTTGTTATAAACCATAAAGCACTAAAAAACTTCTAAGAACGAAAAATTACATTCAGGATGATAACTCACAGCCGAAACCGGTTTGTCTCCAAACCAAACTTGCCAAGAGATGACGGAAATTCATACCAAAAATCTACTGAAAAAAATTATTTTTAACCATATTAAAGTAATACAAATATGAACAAATATTTCTTGATTTGATGCATGTCGGTAGGATTGTCATTTGAAAGCCGATAAAGGGATTTTTCAAACTTTTGGAAATTAATATCAATCGGAATCTGAAGCAGCAAAAACAAATTCGATCGAAATTGCAACTACGGAATTAAAATTCTTCTGATCGAAATTTGTGACAGGCCTGTATATTCTCATTTTCTAATTTGGCCAGTGTTGATAAATATGATATTGTTGTCTTTTTAAATAAACCAACCTAATACCAGTAGATTATACGAATTTTAATATTTTTTAGAGCAACGTTATCTTACAAATACTTAGAGGGCGGTTGTGACAAAAGGATTGAATTTAGTGAAAGTGATGTTCATTTTTATTTATCCAGAGATGCCTTGCGACTGCTTTAAAAAATGCAAAGCTAAGATTTATGGTAGAGAATTTTAAAATCGAATTATTAATAACTTTTAGTATTACTTTATAACAATACAAAAAAGCGAGCATATTTTCAATCATACGTCGTTGTAATCAATTGGCGTTGATAATTGGCAAACGTCCATTGATTAATTGCTAAACAAGAAAAACAAAACATTTGCAGCAGTTTTCAATTGACATCGAATTAAATTAGTTTTCTTCGTTTTAAACTGATACACTGCAGTTGTATATTATATGAAGACATTTTTGAACACGCATAAGTGAAAACTATATTACCTCGCAGGATGTTATCATATTACTACTATATTATACTATATATGTACGTATAAGGTTACTTAAACTGATATGGGAACAAAATAACTCATTTTCAATAAGTGGAGCCTACTGATTGAGCTTGTGTAAGAATTCATAATTCTGTGTGTCGTGTTAAAACTTAGGCTACATTTTAAAGCATTCAGAGTGTATTGTTTTAAATAATAATAAAGTTATTTGATTTGATTAAATATAGAGGTTTTGCATCAAAGAGTGTCTTTAAAAGAATTATTTCTTAGATAGCTGGAAACAGTAAGATTATATTATAAGAAATGTTAAAGAGAAGCAGCTTAAAAAGAGGTAATTCAAGTTTTGGTGTTTGTTGGTGTATCAAGCAAATCAGAAAATTAACCTTTAATACTTTTGTTGTACAGGGTATATTAATAAAGGCCGGTCGATGTTGAAATGTGGGTTTGAGGTATAACGATCTTCCTTGAAAGGCCTATGTATGCTATTATTTATGTTATATTACATTGCTTAAATGTCCATCGCGGCTTCGCAATGTGGCACGGATGCCAGAGGTCCAATCTTTCATCAGTTGGATTGTGACAACTTAGAACGCATGGGCCGATTGCGAACTATTCGCTTACAGTTGCGATTTCAGAAAACCCCATACAAAAGATGTCACCGGGATTATACAGCACGCCCTTGGTGGCGATGGAACCATACTCACAAATTGTTCATGTAGAATGCCTATTGTGGAGATTGCTATTGGGCACGTAGCACCATCCTGCTGGAACTATATGTCGTCCACGTACATATCGTTAAATTCAAGCTAAAAGAAATTTGTTATCATTAATTTGTAGCGCACGTATTAGCCTCACTAGAGTTGCTTTCGAAGAAGTACAGACAAATGATGATATCAGCCACACGAAACTGTAATACTTTATGGATTCATTTGCATCTCTTGTGGCTTGTTAACATAACCATTCGCAAAAGATAAATTTGAATATTTGATTTGCCATACTAGGCTGTCTAGATTGACCCGCCATTTAATCTTACTGTTTCCAGCTATAATATTTTCTTTATTCATATTTTATTTAAAAATTTATAGTATAACTTTTTACCGGAGCATTAATGTTACTAATAAAAATTAGAAAAGTATCCTACCTCTTTGTACATAGTACTAAGATACACACGAGTATGTATAAAACTAAGTAGAATTAATATAAAATTTAGATGAATCTACACTAGAGATTTAAAATTTATTATTAATTTAAAACTAAATTTATAACATAATCATTAAAAAACATACACACTTCACTCTTTTAATTATGGATAACTTCACAGACATAATAAAACAAAACATGCACAGAAAATAGCGAAAATTTTTCCAGAAAAAAAAAATTGAAAATTTAGAATTAAAATGAACAACAGACTGGCATACGATGTCAAACGTTAACGTTTGCTTGATTTCGAATATAATAAAAAAAAAACACAGATTTACCTCCATCTAATAGCCCTCCTTATGGATTTATTTATTTATCTAGACTTCAAATAAATAAATTCGTAAAACAGTTCAAATCATATTTTTTATTCAAGCCAACGTTATCGTCCGGGAAGGACTTGTACATTATTAAAATAATATAATTTCCTATATTTCATAATTTGATTTGCTATCCAAAAAGCTTTAATGTGTGTGCTTTATTTCTTACTAACGTAGTTTATAAAAGTCTATTAAAAAAAACTTTAGTAATACAAGACAAGCAAGTAAAAATTATATGTGGGTCGCTAAGCAGCAAATAAGTTACAAGTTGTGTCAAAATTGACATTCCATTGTTTTTTGTAATTTTCAAATCAACGCACAAAACATTTTCATAAATAGGTGGTCGGTCCTTCGAGCAGGTTTCATTTGTTTTTTTCATCATTGACTCTATTTGGGATGTGTCTCGTATTATAGAGAAATTTGTTTTTTTAATGAATTCTAAATACAATTGCAGCATAAATAAGAAAAACCAATTAAAGGACATAATGTTGCATGCACCTAATAAGACATACATTGAGGCAGATATTGAAAAGAGCTAAATGCTAACAAATTTAAGCTTATAAGCAGAAAATGGTCGGAAGCGAGCTTTACCGAGCAACTAATTTGGCTTCAACTAACAAGCTGTTAATAGCCCTAGGCAAGTATTGAAGGATGATATGAGTGTAGAGCAATTATGTATTTATCAAGCATTCTATAGAAGAGAGAAAATGTTTTCTTCATTTCAGAAGTGATCTTTCAAATTTAAAGCAGACTGAAATTTCAGAAAACTAAAAAAATAATTTAATTAAATGACTTGATTATATTTTTAAATCAGAAAAATTTTACAAATTCACTGCATATTTTTTACATAAGAAAACAAAGCAGAACCATACAGAAATTTTAATTAATTTTATTGCTAAAAATTCTTCTTAATAATAATATGAGATATATTATATGCTAATTTCTAGCTGCTTACATTTTAAGTAGCTCCTTAAACTTATAAATATCAAGGATATTGTTGAAAGGCAAAAATAATGTTCTACATCATAAACTAACAAATCGATTATGTATGTATATGTATGCAAATGTATTTGCCTCCCACATGAATAAATTTTCATTTCAAAAGCATCTAAGCTTTTGATGTGTTCACATTTAAGAAAAAAGTGTATGTAACATAAGAATACACATACAAAATGTGTAGAAATATATTCAGAATGTCGACTGGCTTATGTTTTGGTAAGTGTCCTTTGTGCATTAAAGTGAAGTATTTCTGTAAAATAATCCATATTAAGAAGTCAGAAATGTGTTAATAATCCATACTAGAACAGTTGAATTGAATGAATGCTTTTGTTAACACAAACATACATCAAATTAAGAAATAAAAACCTACTCATAAGATTTAGAGAAGAAATATCTATGACTGATTATCCGCCTAAGTTCTTTAGAGTATACTCAATTACTTACGTACGTGTATGTATAAATGCTGGACTGGGCAAGTAAGTTGTATTGAATATTAATTAAATACATTATTATTAAACTTTTTGTTTGTTTAAAAGGGGCACAATTTCCCAGGTGAATTGAGTCAGAGTCGGAGAAATAATGAGAAATATAATTGGAGCGACAGGAAAAATGTAAGAAAATGTAAATGATGGAATTTTAACAATGTACCTGCATGGTTAAACGACGGATATAATATACCATACCACTCATGAAATATACTAATGGAAAAAATATGAGTAAGTTGCTTAAAACAAAATTAACCAAAACTGCAAATAAGAAATAAGAGATTCTTGATAAGAGGTTTCAAGCCGGGTTATTTTGGGAACCGTAGGTATTGTTTTTTTTTATAAGAAGTACTCAGTAATATTTTTTTTAAGCGGGTAGATTTCACACTAAAGGTTTAATATCTGAATAAAGAATAAATTAATATTCAGCAAACTTAAATGATCTCTTTCTCAACTTGTATTGATGGTCCTTCTATAATAAAATTTCATTATATATGTAAATACATATGTACATACATATACATTTATTTACATCTGCGTCCTTACAAATGTATAATTTAGAAAGAACCCCTTATGAAACTATTCAATGAAACCAATACTTAGATATCCATAGTACAAACGATCCCAATTAAGCCAATAGCTGGTAGCCTATGCAACTTAACCCATGAAAATTTTATTTAATTTCTATTTAAATGTAAATGTATGATATAATACAGCTCTTGTCACAGTATTCGATTCCGATCGAATTTGGTTTCTATTCCGTAAATTGATTTTTCAGACAACAAAAAACTTTTTCGCAATAAAATATCTCTTATTTTTCTAAGTGGATATGTTTTTTAATGACATAAACTGCAAAAAGTGCTAATAAAAATATACACAAATATTTCTTGATTTGATACATATCCCAAAAAAGAGATTTATGGAACTCACTTGAACTTTGGAAAATTCAACGGAATCTGAGGAAGCGAAAACAAATTCGATTGGAATTGCAACTACGGAATTACAATCATTCCGATCGGATACTGTGACAGGCCTTTTTAATATTTATTGAAAAGAAACATTCTTGGGATTTCATTATGTTACTTAAAAATGCGCTTCTTTTATTATACAATTCAATTCTGGAAACTCTTCCAACCAAATGCAAGGTTTAAAACGAAAACATTAAAGTTTTAATAAATCCAACAAACAGATTGTTCTTTTATTTTTCTTACTTTCCTTTCTACATATGTTGGGTTTTGCCAATCTCTAAATGTAGCAAAAAGAGGTAGATATGTATATGATATTTGTTGGTATTACTATATATCACTTAATCAGTTTTATAACAGAGGATCACGGAAGCAAGGGCTTCCGAAAGTTCTTCAGGCTTATATTTAGATAAATACAGGCTCGGAAAATCACTTTTTTTTTGCTAAAGTGGTTTGAAATCACAAAAAAGTTGGTCTGTGTACGAAAATTTGTGATTTCAAACCGGTCATCTAACAAACTGCTGGTTTCATATCACTTGCTTCTTTTTATGAGTATTCTATCGTCGATGTTATAACAATTTGCTTAAATAAATAGGCATAATAGTTCTTTATTGATTTTTGTGGGAAATTAAGTTATTTCATATAAAAAAGCACTTAAAACAAAACAATATTTAAAGCTATTTTCTTATGATTTTCTGTTTGCTTATGAAGAAATCAGCTGTTGTTATGTGATTTCTAACCGCAAACACCACACCGAAAAATACAGAACAGGTACATATCACACGTGTGATTACAAAAACACATGCCATTTTTGCCTGTTAGCTGGATTTTATTCAAAGGAGGATTTAATTTTAGGAATAGTTTCCTTATATTATTTAATTTTTTTTCTTAGTTGTTCTTTTCGTTTAGTTTATTATCCAATAAGAGGAGAATCAAATTTTTGTTACGGGGTTTTTTGTTAAAATTTTGATATTTTGGTCTACAGAATTTCAGGCGTAAGGTGTTAAAGTTTTTCTAAAAATTTAGGTAAAAGTTTCCTGATGAGCTGTCCTAAGCAACCAGTGAACTGGGCATAGAGACAAGCATATCCACCCTGTACAATAAATTGCATTATTTTATATTGAAATGAATCGGGATTACCAAATTAGCCCCAAATAAGTAATTTAATTTTATAACAGATAATGATTATAGTTGATTTTTTCTTATACAATAATCTTTTATTTTTAAATTTATTAAATTATTTAAGCTTGAAGGTATTTTTTTATATAAAAATTCTTTTATTCGATATTTTGCTACTCCATTGTGTAGCTACAAGTTTAATTATTTAATAAATATAATTTAAAAATGGGAAAAAATAAACAACTTTTATTTTCAATTCATAATAAATAAATCAATTAGTAATAATTATTTTTGAGTTTTATTTTTTTCCCAAGAAAATATCAGGAACTGTAACGGTTACAAGTTTTATTAATAAAATTACTTTTTAATTATTATTTTTAAGTTTAATTTTTGTTTTGAAAATAATTTATTTTTCAAATTTAAATTTATGGCTGGAAAATAATAGTTATTTTGCGAGTTTTATTTTTTGCTTAGAAAATGTACGAACACTAAAGGTAATATCGACCTTAAATCAGTTAATATGATTTTTAGGGCGGAAAATGACCTACAGTGATGTGTTCACGGTCAAAAATTAAATAAAACAAGACAAAACAACTTTTATTTTCCAAGCGAAATATATAACTCTGAAAATATTAAATATTAAAAATTTAAAAATCAACAAATTTTTCAAGCACAAAATAAAACGTAAAAAATAATTAATAAAGTAAATTTTTGTTTAATAAAACTCAAATAAATAAAAATTAATGCACCCAATGGTTGCGCGTAACAAGGATTACGGTGGTGCACTTCTTAATCTTGTAGCATTTTTCCTTCATTATGTTTTTTTTTAAATTAAAATTTGAGGAATAATGATTATTTGCGGGCCCTGGAAAATATAAAATATTTTTCGGTTTTATTGTTTTTTCTTTAGAAGTAATAATTGTTATGGAGTTTTGTTTTTTTTACATTTATTCTTAATTTTTTGCTTAAAATAATGATAATAAAATATCCTTATCTAAATCTGTTGGCTAAACTTTAACACAATGTGCCTGCTACTCAAGTAAATGTAGAAAGAGAGTTTTCAGCCTTCATATTAATTTTAAGTGATTTAAGACGTAATTTGTCTTCAATTGCTTTAGTCTAAACTTTATTTGTTGAACTTAATTGGAATAACGTATAACTTAAATCCGCAACGTTTGATTAAAATTTCAAAATGGCAAAATAATCATTATTTGTCAATCAAAATAAAACTCAAAAATAATACTTAAAATCATTATTACTCCGTAAGTAAAAAATAAAATTTTGTATGATATTACTCATAATCATCACGGACCCTGTAAAATAATCGAAATTTGTCAACCAAAAAAACTCAAAAATAAGAATTATATTTGGGTAGACTAAAACAGGTAAACTCACTATCGTAGCTGAGTATTTTTTTTTTAACTTATTGGATGTCAAACTCCATATAAAAAAAAAGTGTTTCGTAATTTCCGGTACATATTTTATATATGGAGTTTGAAATCGGAAAGGAAGCCGGCAAATACTTGTTAAAACTGTAATTCGAATCGAAAAGTAAAATTGTTCGAAAGAATTTCCGAATCAAAAGGTAAACCGTACTGAGAACTTGGTAGCACTGCAACCTAAACGTAAAAATGATAGGAAATTCAAAAAAAAGAGATTAAAAATGTAATTGTATTTTTTTTTTATTATTAAAACGCATTGTTTTACCCAAAGACACATTTGAAGAACACAAATATTAAAATAATTCCAATAATAACAATTATAAACACTTGTTTTTATTAAAATCAACATTAATAAGTTTAATTTGGTTATCATATACCTTTTCTTACTTCTTTCGAATTTGTTAATAACAAAATAGCTTTCGAACAATTTCCTAACTCTTTTTTCATAACTGAGGCTTGCTTCGAAATACAGAGTTTCACTTTCGAAAGGGATTTCTATTCTTCGTTATACGCAGTTTCTCTTGCGAAAGGGATTTTTATTTTTCGATACAGTACAGAAAACTTCCGCTCTTTCGTTACAACTAGTACGAAAATCTTAATACACATTTCAAATCGTTCGAACTCGTAAAATATTTCTTTCTAATCGGAACACGCGATAACCTGCCTGGATGTTTACAAGTAAATAAATAAAAAGTGTATTTCAATATTATGTACTACAATTTCGATTTCCTGCTAAATAATTGAGTTATGTTAAAAGGAATTACTTATTTGAATACTAATTATGTCTTTTTATTACAGAAAGTTTATTACAAGAATGTTTGCAAAAACACATCTCTTTTACACAAGATCTACGCTCATATGTAAACACAAATCAAGATTTCTATGAATTTATATATGTAAAACAGTTAGGCTGTAAGTTTATTTAAATAGTGCAAGAAATGTTATAAATTTAAAAAAGTCCTAAGTAACATTATTGAAATATACATAAAATATGCAATAAAAAAATATTTAAAATATAAAAAAATACTGATAAAAATTGTTCAAAATATTTAGAATCATCAGCTAAAATTTGCACAACTTATGGCTATAAAACACATCCGTATGTGCAGCAAAAACAATTGCTTAAGCAAAATTTGTGTTTGAATTATTTTGGGTTAAACATTTGTTTGCATATACATACATACATATGTACATCCCTGAGTAATTAATGTTGCTCATTTTGGTATTATTAATCATACCATTCTAGTACTAATCATTACTAATTATTTTGTATGTAAACTGTCTTAACTATTAAATCAATCAATTGAATTAATCCAATTAATACAAATTATCCTTATTTATTGGTTTATTAAATTTAATATAATTTTATTTCATAATTATTAAAACAATTTAATTAAGCGTTTCTTACATAAAGTTATACATTGAAGTGTCGACTCTTTATTCTTTTAATAGAAAGTTTCGAAAAAAAAAACACCATAATAGTTGCTTAAAAGAGTAGCAATTTTTAGAATATGATATTAGACATGAAAAATTATTTATAACGGAAAAATTTCATTCCACATGTTATTATTAATTAATTATTATTATATATACAATGTAGTAACTAAATTTTTGTGTTCAAATCGGAGACTATTGTATAATAGAGAGCTGCTTCGCTAGGCTCAAGGTATCGATTTGTCTCAATCTCTGGTGTCCACAAACTGCTGCAAATCGCGGACATATGATTTGGCAAATTACCAAATTTGCTTACGTATTCGCATCACTAACTTTTAATGTCTTTTTGGAATTGGAATGTGGGAATATTTAAATCCCGCAGACTATTAGTCGTAGTAATTTAGAGCGTCTTCTTTATAAATTCTGAATATTTGATGCGCATGCAGTACCCGAAAGTTGGATGCCATATGTCTATATAGGTTTTATAATGGATAACTTTTTCACGTGGGTTTCCGCTATAGCGAATGCACATAAAGTTTTCTTTTCCCCAACATTCCTAAGTCCTTGTAAATTACAATTACTTTTTTTATTTCAATATTTTCAATGAAAGATTAAAAAATAATCACCACTATTCTGCATTTCGATTACGTTTCTGCATTCAGTTACGCAGGAATCGAAAAAAGGTATTCCAACCAAAATCTGAATCGAAAGAAAAAGAAGAAAACCGAGAGTATTTGCAAAACCAGCTGTTTCGCTGTGGAACGTGTGAAATATGGACACAAAAATTAAGCAATTTTATAAACATTGTTATAAAAGGTTACATTTTTTACAATAAAACCGTGATTCAATAATAAAAACAAATACGAATTATATATTGTGGGTACAATAATGAAATAAACATATCAGTTAAGTACGGAAAGGCAAAAAAACCCCAGAACATAAGTAAGAGGCATTTGTCGCCAAACTATTCCAGTGTAAAGAATTCTGCTGAGCCGGAGTAGACATTTTAATATTTTTATATTATTGTAACACGGAAATAAAGTTACTGTTTTAAGTTCAGGAATATGTGCGAAGGTACCGACGTTGTTGTTGAAAAAGAAAAACAATCTGTTCGACCTGTAATAAAAAAAAAAAACTCAGTACAAAAATATAAAATAAAAAAAGTTATGTAGAATCATTATGTAGGACATTAACAAACTAAAATCGAAAGACTCTCCGCCACTAAATTAACAACTTACAAAAACATAGCTACGCTCGTAATGCAGAATACATACAATCGTAAAAATTCCAATCGAAACGGAACGCAGAATATCAAAATTTCCAAACGGAGAAATTTTCAATTCGAATCGAAATGCAGAATAGGGGCGAATTTAAATGATAAAGATAAATTAAAATTTTATAATTATTAAAACACAAAATTGAGAATTCTGGATTGAAACCTAGTCATAATACATGCCGACACGTCATATAATTGAATTATTTTGTTTTCATCAGAAAATGAATAAAATAATTCACAGAAACTACATTAGATCCGCATTAATTGGTTGTAGGAATAACATTACGTCTTGACTAGCCACAAATTTGTTCGCACATGAAGAGCGTCGGCAAAACAATGGATAAAAATGTGCTCGTGGAGCTCTGTGTGGAAAATGCGTTTAGATATTCCTGTTCAGTTTGAGCATAATTTTTTGTCTTATCGAGATTGTTCCCATGTTCTCAGCATAGTTAATGTACGGCTGTTTACAGAGGAGCGTGTACATAGACATCTTTTATTTTGGCTGTGTATTATGTTTGTGCGATGGCGTAACAGCGTTGTGCGAACAACTGTTCAGACTACGTAGTTTGAATACGAACAGCGACGTTCTTCACGAGCCAAATTTCTGTGCGAACAGCAATTTATGGCTAGTCAAGACTGCATGTAAACTAAGTACAAGAAAATAAACATTTACAAATGGTAATGTGATAAATATTAGCACCCACCTTATAAATTCGCTATTAACCCAAAAAATCGAAACTAAATTATTGAAATTTCTTCTTATGGTTATTAAAGTAATAATAATACTTGAGTTTTTACAGTCGCCTGTATAAAAAAATGTCTGTGTTTATTTGTTCAAATTAAATATATGTGCAGAAAAACAAGTAAATTACACTTTAGATCAGTTCAAGCCCATTTGGCTTTTATATGTAAATTGACTTAGTGCGAATAATATTTTTCGAATAAACATTTCATGTAATTTTTTGCTCTTAAAACGTGCCGCCATTTCGTTAGTAGACAGTCTTTTCTGTATTTTACAGCAAATTGATTCATTACCATGTGACCACTTTGACTTCCTTCAAAGAATATAAAATTTCAATAAAGTTGTGCACTTGGAAACTACCACTACTACTTTTTTTACGTTAAGACTTACAGTGGTGGTCAAAATATTTCGTTTAGTTATCGTTTTTTTTTTGGTTTATGCGTTTTATTGAAAAATACTTGTTAGTTATTTTGCTTAAAAAGTTTTAATATGATGTTGGTGGTCATCGGAAACGAGAACCACATTCATTCTAAGTAAAAATCGATTTTCTGTCAGTTAATAATGAAAACGCAGAGCTTAGGCCCTTGCTTTCTTTCCGGCCTTTTAAGGTTTTGGAGAACAGTAAAAATATATTTTAATACAAAATTTCCCCAAGAACGAAGAGTACAGCTATAATTTCCGAAAAATCCTAACACGTCAACATTTTTAAATATGTTATCGATAAAAAGGCGTACGTTGTAAAAAAAAATCATTTCGAGCTTAAAACGTTGCAGTGCTGTTAATTGATTAGTTTTATACTCAAACATAGCGATTTTGCATTGAATATTTTCTTAATTTACTTTGCCTGTTTTCACGCTTATACCGACTACACACAAGGGAGGAACATAAGAGGAAACATTGGCTTGTTTCATTGGATGTTCCTTCATCTGTGGCGAAGTTGCTTGTTCAAATTCATGTTTCTTTTTTGCTTCCCAAAATATCCGAATTTTGTGTTTCTAAATAAAATATTTCCTCGTCTATATCGATGTTTACTGTTTTAATGGACTTATTTAGTTTAGTTGTAGTTGAAAGCAGACGTTTTGTGATGATCATTTGGACAGATTATGATGTGTCCACACATGGCGATTCTGTTTTTGCAATTTTAGTTACTTTTTACTTTCTAAGTTAAACTAGAAGTTGAGTGCGAATTTGAAAAACAAAAGAGAATTGCAAGTACCACTTTCCGTTCTTCATTCCCCTCTTGCCAACAAACTTAAGAATTGCACCAACTAAAATTGTGTGGACAGGGACGAAGGGGTTTAGTATGTATAGTTTATAGTAATAATGTAGCAGTAAAAAAGGAGGCCCGATATGTGGGTTCAGAAAAAATTGTTATAATGGGAAAATACCCATTTGCACAAACTAATTTATATTGGACTGAAGGCAAATGGTAGAATGTGTTATTATCCAATGAATCCAATAGAACTTATTACGGAGAAACAGTTGGAAGAGGCTTGGAGGAGGTTTACCACCGAATCACGAAGGTGGTGTAATATCAGGGTGTTTGTATTTTTTCGTGTTATCTGAATCAGTAAATGCCGGGAAGGAATGTTATAAAAAGGGACTGAACTGCTTTGCGTAACCTGTGAATAATCCAGAACAGTACTATTTTTTGTTTTTGTAGTATTTAATTCTGATATATTTTTTTTGAAGCTTTAATTTTCCTGAATCTTTCTAGAAGGAAAATACAATGAATATGCAAATCTTACCACTAATATATTATTTATCATTTTTTGCCAATGTAAAAAATAATTTTTATATTCAAGTCTTAATAAAATATCTACCATTGTGTAGAGAGAGCCGTCTAGCCACTCTCAATATGTCAGTTTTCTTTAGTCTCTGGTGCCCGTAAAATTGAAATAAATCACGTACAACAGTGTTGGGATATACGACTAGTTTGTTTACTTGTTTGGATGTGTATCTCTTAGCTTCTTCCTAAATAGTGGGAACTTTTGGATCCCTATAGATGTTTTGATTTCTTGTATATTCGTATGCGCCCCCACGATCAGTCGTAAAGTCTGTGTCTATAAAAGGATTTTTATTCCAAAGCTAGGATTGAGTTAGGACCTAAAAGCGCCCAAAGTCTAAAATTCTTAAAAAATTTCTCTATGAAACCTCTACGATGATAGGTGTGTTCCAGGTGAATAACAAAATAGTCCGAACTATTGAGAGTAAGAAGAAAATTACTCTCTGAATGTGCAAAAAACCACAAATGGTGCCTACTTTCTCAAATAAATTATATTTTAGTAATTTTTTACGCTTAAAATTCATAATATTTTTAAAGCAACCCATTTGCATCATTGGTAGCAGCTGTCCGTAACTTCTTAACTGATCGATAAAAGCATTTTTTTTATTAAATAAAGTGATAAATATGCACAAATATATGTACTTACAACTTCAAGTTTATTGGAAAAATTTTCCGTTTTGCTTTTTAATAAATATAAAATAAAAACTTTTTCCTTTATTTAAAAATGTTATGATTTTTAAATATAAACAAAAAACAGCTGATAATTTAATTATAGTCCGAACTTGCCCAAAGAAAAAGTTCTGACGATTTTGTACAGGAAATGAAAAATTTTACTCTCTCATTTTCTCTCAAAATTTGCACTAACTCGGACTAGTTCGGACTGTTTTGTTATGCACTTGGAACAGACCTGATATTAAATTTAAAATGAAAACAAAAGTTTTCTTATGAAATACAAACAGTTAATACTCAAAAATTTAAAATAGAATAAAAATTAAAATTAAAAACAATTACGAAGTTTGATTAATAATTCAAATTAAATCCTTTTGTAGGCAATATTGTACAGAACGATTAAAAACAGTTATGTGAAACGAGATGCGCTATTATTTTGATTTGTGAAATTCCTAAGATGTCAAATAATAATAATATCTTCTGTTTCATTAAACAAATGTGGCGAGTAGTTTCAATTGAAAATCCAAAGGCATCGTGACCTGTCTTAGGAGTTCCAAATCTTGAAAAGAACACAAATCTTTCAATTTAAGCTTTTAGCCAAGTCTCACACATTGACAGTCTTCATGCCACAAGTCTAAGTTTATAGGGGAGAGAGGCAAGAATAATGAAAACGGTAGAGACTTGCTTGTACTCGAAATTTGTGCTGTTTTCTCATTCGTAATTTTAAACTAACATAAATTGTTACAAAAGCAAAGGAAGGAATTGCTGAAAAGAATTTTCATATCTGCCAATAAATGCAATTTCGAAAGAGCGAAAAAATTTTGCGGTTAATAAAGTTGTGATTTCAGTTAAAATGTTTTTATCAGAGCTGTAAATACTGTATCAAAACTAATGAAAAAAAATTGAATAAAGTAATATTAAAACCACCTATAAACTTTAGTGATTTATTAAGTGTAAATAAAGCTAATAACATTTTATTACCATAACACCTTAAACCACCAAATACTACTACCACCGCTGACTACCACATTATTATTACATGCGCCTTAATAACACTGTACGAGTATTGCCAGTGCACTGTAAACCGCAAAATCCTACATCCAATGCGCCACATTCAAACTTCCATTTAGATTTAATAAAAACCAATTTAACGCTTTTATATGGCAGACATTTAAATAAGTAGGAGCTACCAGAAATAAGCCATACTAGGTGGTACATCATAGTTTATTTAGTTGCCTTTGAAATACACCAATTTTTTTTTTTAGCTCGCAATTACTACTTCATTTCATGTTGATGTTTTGTTTTCAACAAAAGCAAATATTTTTATATTTAAGGAGAGCATTTTAAAAGATTAAAAAAAATTGTGTTAACTTCATTATCAGTTTTAAATTTTGTTGTTTTTCGAATAAAGGTGGCTTCAATTTTTTAAAGTAATAATTCCATAATGTTGCCAGATTTGACTAATAATCGTCATTTTGACGATTTTTCGAAGTAATTCTTAAATTCAATATCTCAATGCTTAGTTGTTTTATTCTGGAATTCAAAAGTAGGTGTTTTTGAAAGAAATCTGTGAAAATAAAATTATTTTTCTCTACCAAATAAAAATCTGCACTAAGGTCATAACGTATTCATCTACCACCCGCACTGTAGAACTTTATTAAGAACAAGCTAATTAATTCATCAAGGACTTGTTTGAAATTTAAGCCTTCGCAACTAGTTCTGAGACCTTTTATTATATTATGGGGGCAAATTAGGGCATTCGATATCGATGAAATTTATATTTTATTGCGAATTCGATCGATATCAAATGTCGTAATTTTCCACCTGATCTATATCCATTCAGCTGACATTACATTAAACGTTTGAAAGTAAGTTTTATACTCAAATTTTTTTTAAATTTTATAAAAAAAAACATTTGTATGTGGGTCAAAACCATAAATAATTAATATAAAAACAAAGCTATTATTTCGAGGACTTTCTTAATTCAAAATGTTTTGATATAAAAATTTTCAATAAAAAATTGGTACAAAACCGATTCTGGACAGTTTCAATATTTATGAACATGGGGGAACAAATAGTACCACATAACTTGTACCTAAAAGACTTCAAATAATTTATTTAGACCTGCAAGTCACTGGCCTACACTGCGTAATGTAATGTACTTAGGTCTATAAAAAAAGTTACTACATACATACATACACAGATAAAAATATTTATCGCGAAAAACCTTTATGTACCTATAGATTAGCCTTAAAATTAGTAAAAATTTAATCATGTCGGAATATATTTTAAATAAAACCCACAGCGCAAAGGACGAAGACCGGACGTCCTAGAAAATATGGAAATATACAAACAAAAGACATTTAACAAAGACAAAAGACATTTGACAAATGCATTGTAAACGAACAAACAAATTTCAATTCAGACGTTATATTCGAACCTCTAAAATTAATCTACAAAACACACAACAAAAATAACGGGCATGATACACAAAGCAACAAAATACTAACAATACAATACCAAAATAATAAACAAATTCTTAATCACTAACTTCTTTCAACCGGAACAAAAAACACTATAAACAATAAAAAAACAACGGTTACCCTCCATCCGCAAACAAAAATTCCGACGCAACACAAAGCAATAAAACAGTAATTACTAACGTCTACCAAGCTTTACAAAAACAGCCGACCTACGAGCTTTACCTGCTACCTGATTCCCCTTACAGATGCCTACGTCATAAACGAGGCTCACCTGCTACAAGCTCGCATGACAAATAGATACCTGACAAACAATAAAACACTAACGAATTGATGAAAATTTGGCAGAACGAAAAATGGCGCTAAAGATGGCACATAGCGGCAATCGGTTTATCTCCAAACGAAACTTGACAAGGGATTACAGAAACTCGTTCCAAAAATCTACATCAAAACACCCTGCCGGAATGTTAAAGCAAGAATTAAATAAATACTTCAAAAATCGTCGATGATTGTTGTCTTTCTTCCACTTTTAAATTAAAGTGAGAATATAGGTTATACAGCCTTGCTGGAAATGGCCAAAGTCTATAAATATAATTATGGATTCTCCTTGATGATTTAATAAAAGGTTTAAAGCATTTCTGTAAAATTGCCATCCCGCTAAAATTAAGGTTCTAATGGCGTTTTCTTTTCTTAAAATAAAATTGTTGCCTCTAAAATAGGTAGTAATTTGTTCAGATTGTTCGTTCCGACGCTACCTATTACTTTTGTATAAAGTTCTAAATTTAATTATTTGACAGAGCTGATGGCCACTGCTGCTAGTACTCTTTGATTGAAATTGTATCTTATAATTAACTGGCAGAAGATTAAATAAGTAAATAAATATTGGAATTGTATAAATTTTCCTGCTTTTCATATTCTCATTGCTTTAAAAAGGATTTCGCAAAAATTTTATAAAATTAAGTTAAAACCCAAAAGAAATAAATTAAAATGCTACTACAAAGGAAAAACCTTAAGTGGAAAAGGGTGCCATAAATTCGTTGCAAGCCAATATTGTCCACTGCCAGACGTGTATACAACAGACATGCAGTTTGATTTATACGCATGTAATTACAGAGATAAAAACATATTTTTCTACATTTTAACCCGAAGTGTAAGATTGTACAGTTAAATGTTGTGAATTAGGCGAAACATATTTCGTTTTATTAAATTAAAATTACGGAAAACAATTTGATCATTGGTAGCTAAGACCGATTTGAATCATTATGAAGAGTTTTAATCTTGCTTTAAGGTAAAGTCAGTTAATTCAAGTGATAAAGTAACAAAATTATTATTAATATTTTTAATTTGTTTGCAATTTTAAAATCCCAAGTATTTGTTGCTGTTGTTGCTTTGCTATTTTTATACATACACTCGTCAGAAAAATATATTATGTACATTTGACAGTTGGCCATGCCTTCAAGATAAACTCCTATATGACACATTGCGGAATTTCTAGCCAGTTATTAACTACTTTTTCGAACAAGGGCACCTAAATTGTGTTTGGCAATGTGAACGACAGCACCATGCACACTGTCGTTGACAATTGCATGGACGAATATGTAGTCACTGCTTTTGAATACAGGTAGTTCATCTATTGCGATTATCCAGTTGAAGCAAGTCAATGTCTTTAAGAATTTTGTTCAATTTTTTTTAGTTGATTTTCCAAATAATCCAAAATGACCATATTGCCGGTATTAATTGTTCGAACGTGGTTTTCCGGCCATTAGAAGTTTCTTTAGGTATTTGGTAGACATATACAATTTATATGTAAACCGTTTAGTATATCGTGCCCTAATTTTCTACCAATGTGATGCTTTAAAAATATAAACCCTCTCTTTGAGGTAGCCCCATAAAAAAATCCGTTGGAGTTAGATTGGGCGACCTCGGGCGAAATTTTCCCGAAGCAAATTCATCGAAGCACTGGCAGTCGCCCCATCCTGTTAAAACCACGTGTGTGAAGAGTACGATGGATGAGCTCGCAGGTTTGGCAAAAAGAATTCCGTAATCATGCGTCGATAATTTTTACTGTTGATATTCGTCGCCTGGCCTCGAGAAAATGGTCCAATTATCTCCTGCGTGGATAAGGCACACCAAACAGTTACCCTGGGGCAATGCAATGGATTTTGATATTTCAATCCAGGGTTGCGGGTTCTTGGAGACCAGTAACGGCAGTTGTGCTTGTTGACGTGGCTGTTTAAGTTAAAATGAGCCAAGTCGCTTCAAAAACTGGGATTTGCAGTGCGAAAACGCTCACAAAAAATTTTGCGTAAATCAAAGTTACTTTCAGTTCTTGAACGATTTGAATTTTAAAAGGATGGAACTTCAGATCCTTTTCACGTAAACTGCTTTCAACCAGTTCAATGTTTTCGGGAGTCTTTGAAGATCGACTGGGCCCTGGCCTAAGGACATTCATAGCCGAAGCAGTTGCGCGGAATCTCTGTACCCACGAACGAATTAAATGTACACTCGGTCCACCGCCGAATACCAAACTTTAAACATTGTCGACGAGCAATTACGTAAGAATCATTACTCTTAAAAAATGTCTCCACAGGGAACGCGCGATGCTCACTCGACCACTGCGACAGCGTGACTGACAAATCCGTATAATCGATAATTCCAACGGCACCATCCTCCCTCCGCACCGTTTAATACTTGTTGAAATATTCGTATTTAAAAATATAAATTTGCCACCAGTACCCTGTATAAGCCGAGAATTAAGTTAAAATAAATCAATAATGTCCATTTAGTCCATATTATTCCAAACAATTTTAAGTCCTATGTATAGAGCGTTTAAATTCAAATAATTGGACATACGTTGTTATTCCTGAAAACTACGGAATTGTCTTCAACAATATTTTATAGACAACAAATTATAAATAGGCCGGAAATAATCATCGATAAAAATGTCCAATGGCCAATTGGGTACTTTTTTTCATTACATATCCATTCATACACACACACACACATCCACTCACACACACATACACTCATGCATATTTCTAATATCAATAAAACTATTCGAAAATGTTGAATATATTTTGCTCGTTGTATCTTGCTGTTTATTTTAATTGTTTTGAAGGGTGTAAAAGTTGCATTATTTTAGAAAAACAAAGTTTTGATTTGCAATCTAGCAAAACAGATGTCTGTTTACATACAAATAAAAAAATTGTTTTAAAATCTTTTAATTTGCTCTACTTACCTTAATTTTGTTTGCTACATCTCAGATTGTAACTTTGTTATCAAAGTAAAATTTCCCTGCATGTTTGTCCTCCATAATCTTACAATTAAGCAAACGAACACGTTTCCTTTGCATTCAACGGAGTTACCAAAATACGAATCGAAATAAATCAAAATAAAACGCCTGAACTAAAATATAACCCAATAACAAAAAAATGCAGTTTGGAATAAAATTAATGAATAAAGAAAACTTTCAAACACAAACTTGAAAAAACAAATGATAAAAGTGAATATTTGTGCCTAAATAAAATGACGCCAACCAGAGTTATTACGCATATTTTCAAGAGATTCAAATCCCAGCAACTGAAAAAACAACTTGACAAATTGACAGTCCCACGAAAAAAAACTTAATCATTATAATATGCAAAGATGGATGTATCAATTTGTGCTTTAAACATTTCTATTGTGAACGACAATGAGTGAATCGATCATTGACCACAATGAATACAAATTGATGCGCTCAAGAGTTGAAAACGGTATTGGATTTATTTATTTTTTTATCATCTTAACGCACAAGCAATAAATTTTATTAATAAGTCTACTACCACGCGTATTCTGTTTTTCGTTTGTTATTTTATACAATTTTTAATATTTTTGTTGTTGAAATTTAAATTTTTTTTCGATTTCATTAAAAAATCGAAAGTGTTATTTATATTTGAATTAAAAGAGACTGTGATCTATTTCAGGGTCTGTGAATTATTTTAACAAATAATTTTCTACATTTAATACCACACGTTGGCCACCTTTGGCTATTCTAACACAACAAAAATCCAATTTGAGAGATACTTGCTTCAAACTTGGTATACAAACTTTGATTTAAAAAAAAAAAAAAAAAAAAATATCAACAAAATTAGGAAAGTTCGGAAAATTGCCTCACCCAATTCGTATAGTTAATCTAATTTAAAAAAAATCGCGTAGCAAATTGAGGCATTAGATGTCGATCGAAGAGTTTGATAGCCTGTGGAGAATTTATATGAAAAATACCCACTTTTTGTTGTTGATTTCTATACAAATTGTGCAGACGAGTCACTGGCTTGGCTTGTCTTATAAAAAGCTATAAATCTATGCCGTAATTTCTCCCCTGGTTTCCAAAATCAGATAACAGATGCTTCTGAGAAAAGAGGCACTGTTCAAAAAAGTGAACGTAGTACATTTAAAGATTTCTAGAATTTTATTAAAATTTAATTATAATGCTGACAATTTTATGTATGTATGTATTGTATGTTCTAAAGTGGGTTTTTTCTGTGACATTACGAGCTTTGGCAAGCAAAAGTGGGACGTGATCGGACACAATCCTTTTTTTTTGCCATTTTTTTTACCAATTAATTGGTTTTAAATACTTAAATATTTTTTTTAATTCTAAATAATAAAGCTAAAAGTAATTCTTATAATTGATTATTTTGCAATGTGTTTAATTGCTTGGAATTTAAAAAATTTACACAAAAAAATCAATTTTTCAAACTGTCAATTGCAATTAGTCTCATTTAAATGAATTTTTATGTGCAAACGAGTAGTTGTGTATGTATGTAGGGATGTATGCAAACACCAGTGTATGTGTATATTGTTACCGTAGAGCATCCATCGGCTTCTCGTTGTTGTTGTTTATTTGTCACACTGCTTTTTGCAATTTAAATGTTAATCGTTTATTTACACTACTTTAAAACGGTACAATTGCCAATTTTACACACTCACACACACACTACTTTAAATACATACTTTATCATACAGATTCTCTCATTTAAAAAAGAGTAATGTAAAAAAGAAGGTTGCCAATTAAGCCATTTCCCGTCTAAATCTAGCGTTTTTATTTTCATTTAGATATAAAATGAAATGGACATTTTTCTATTCTATTTTCTTTCTATCCACGTCTTAAACTTTATTGTTTGTAATTTTGGTTATTGCCTGTCGATAAAAAAAATACTTACAATTAATCAATAAAAAAAAATACTTTTTACTCAAAATGAACTTTTTAGTCTTTTAAATTTAAATAAAAATTTACTAAAATATCGAGAATAAATCTTTACTAAATCCAAAAAAAGAAAAATTGCAATTGCCAAAAAATTAGTACAAACATAATTTGCATAAAAAGAACGTAACGAAGTTTGGCTTTTATCCGTCATTAAACGAAAGATTGAATATTATTTATAATGAATAGATTTTAGATTAAAACCTGTATATACAATAATGTTTCCAAACGAAAGTAAAAATAACGAAAACTTGCCTAAATTGTTAGTTTTAAAATTTCTATAATTTGTCGAAGTTATCATGTGATAATAAAAAATATTATAAAAGAAAAAGTTAAACAGGTGCGTCAACTTTATATCAACCCAACGTAAAGATTTCTTCAGTCCAATTTTGAATTAACGACTGTGTTAAATATATTTTTTTAATGATTATTTTTAAGCTTTATTTTTTGGTTATTATCATTTGTAGGGTCGGCTAATAATGCTCTTTCTAAAGCGACTTGTTAATTGACAAAAATTAAATAAAACAAGACAAAAAATACTTTTATTTTCCAAGCAAATTATTAAACTTGAAAAATAAATTTAAAAGTTGTTTTTTGTTTAATAAAACTCAAAGAAATAAAAATTAATGCAGCCAGAGGAACAGGGGCCGAAAATTATTATAGCCCCAATTTTTTACCAAAAAGTACATTGATGTTTTCCGACAATATTATATATTAAAATATGCAATAAACTTTTATTTTCAATTGTTAAGTAATTTTTGTAGTTAGGAAAAAACAATAAAAAAAAACGTACTTTTATTTTCAATTTATATTTTAAAAAATCAATTAGTAATAATTGTTTTTGAACTAAATTTTTTTTTTGAATGACTAATGCCGATCATTTTAAATGTAAGTAAGCGTTTTCAGCTTTAAAATTAATTTTAGGCAAATGTCTTCAGATTCTTAGCCAAAACTTTATTTAAGTTGAATCCGCAAATTTTAATTGAATTTTCATACTCATTTTCGAAAAATAAATATTTAAAATCAAAATGATTTTTAAGCACAAAATAAAAATCACATAATAATCATTATTTGTCAACCAATCACTAGCGAATTCAAAATATATCTAGCTTTTTTGCGAATGTCAAACTCCATGGCATTCACATTTAACAAGTGTGTACCCGTGGACATATGCTTTATGCTAGCCAGTGCTGGACATTTCCACAAAATGTGTGCTACCGTCTAACCCGTCAGCCTCTTGCGAGGTTTTCTTGTCCACTTCTTCAGAATTTCTTCATTGGTCAAATAACACCCTAGTCGGAATCTCACGGACTAACACTTTAAAAGTACCTTTAAAAATTAACCCGTCCACCCCTCGCGGCGCACTCTTGTCCAACTGTTCCGGATTCCTCCCTTGGTCAATTAAAATCGTAGTTTCTTCAGAGATTGATATTTCCGCCTCTTGCGAGGCTTCATAATTTATCGCTGTAATGGAAAATATAATTTCCGTCCGCCCACACAGAACTCCATATGCACGAGTAAGTCAGTATTAAAACTAGGGATCGACTGGTATCCAGAGCTCGCATACTAGAAACCAAGCACCCTCTTGGCCACGCATTTCTAGCGTATGCTGTTCCAACGTTGATTAGGGACTTTTCATAAGAGAGTGTTAACTTCTCTCGACTCGACTTATTTAGCCAAACTCCTTGCAGACACGGGAACCTGTTACCGGCCGCCACCACGTGAAGGTATAAGCCAGAACTTCTGGCAGTGCAAGCCATATATTTGTGCCTGCCAGCTGACGGACTTTTTTTTTGCATGGAATTTGATTTCCAATCAGTTTAAACAGAAAGTACTCAGCGGCGCTGGTGAGTTTACCTGTTTAGTATACCCAAAATAAAAGCAAAGTACCAAAGTGCCAATTTCTACAAACTTGTGAGCACTAATCAAGCCATTTCTCCTGTGTTAGAGTTAGCATCATTGCTAACCAAGTGGAACAACAACATTGGTATTTCTTTATTTTAAATAATATTTATATTTACTATAAAATGCATATTTTATTTGACATTTCTGTTGTTTTTTTTTTTCGAGTGAAGCTTATACTACTTACTGGTGTTTTAATTGGCAATGTCAAATTTATTAAATACATTTCTACATATTTTGCGACTTTGCAACAATATCTTTTTTTCTTGCTGTAAGAAAAATATTATTTATTATTGTTACTCTTAAATCGTGATTGTATAAGAAAAAAAAACTATTGCTGGCACTTTATTAAAAGATCATTAATCTTATACATGCCAATATACACACATACGTTAATATATGTACATTAATATGTGTGTATGTATGTAGGCATCCATTATTTTGGCGACATTATTTATGTATGTATGTGTGCACATGCATTTTTCTGTTTTTCGCTAACAACACACGTGTTTAATTTAACGAATACTAATCAATTGATTAAATTGATCATTTTTATTGTCATAATTTTTTAATACCTTGAAATTATTTTGAATTTATATAAATTTTATATTTTACTAATAGTTTAAATCTTTACGATATTTAATATTGAAGAACTACAAAAAAATTTGATAGGCCTTGCGTAATATGGCGGTTACTTTTTCCAAAATACAATGCTAAGCGAAAACGTGTGAACGGTTCAAGAAATCACTGTGTGGGCGTTTTCAAAGTGACTCAATTTCAATTTGACTAACGACCTTATTTTCTAAAACGTAAGGCAACGCAAAAATTTATGTACATACATGGAAATCAAAAACAAGTTTGAAATACTTTAAAAATAAATTTGTTATTTATTGTTTTCCACACAAATTTTTGGGTTTTTGGAAAGGAAAATCAAGGCTTCATGTTTTATGGCGTTGATAGGCACACAAACAAGGCAAATTGGTAACAGGTAAGATCACTGGCGAATTCAAAGTATTTTCGGCGAATGCCGATGTCAAACTCCATATATAAAAAATGTACCTGATGTAGAGTACTTTTTTTTAACTTATTGTCAAATTCCATATAAAAAATGTTGCGCCATTTCTGGTACATTTCTGAATATGGAATTTATCATCGGCAAAGAAATCGGAAATACTTTGAGTTCGCCGCTGAGTTTTCCTTTTATCAATATGCCTTGGAAATCTCTTGTAAATTTCTTTTCGGTTACCAGAACGACATTGATCAATATTATTTATTGTTGGCCTCAAAAAGAAAACAGTTACACAACGAACTGCTTGAACGAGGCATTTCCCTGCTAAACGAGAATATGTTGCGAAAAGTAAAGCGTGTTAGAGCGAGACCATGTTAAATGAAGCACAATTTTTTTTGCGTATAAAAATGGAAACAAATTCAGAGTGGAAAAACAAAACAGTACTATCAGTTACTTAAAAAAAAAAAGCAGGCAAATTTGGTGAATTCTTTTGTTTTTATAAAAATGATTATTCCAAAAAAATTAAAATAAAATATTTAAGATTAAGGGCACAATGCATAAAACTGCTATAAATTTTTTTTATTAAAGGAACATGTGAGTCAAATATTCCTTAAGGCAACTTTCCTCTCTTGAATTTGCCTGCATTTTTTTTAATCGTTTTTATGGTACTATTTTAACGGGATCAATATTCTTTTAAGTACTTCTTAAAATTTGACTTGTACACAAAACAATAATATTAATTAACACTATACACCCAGTGGCAAAAAAGAACCCTACAAGAAAATAAATATTCCAAAAAAAAAAGTTTTCTATATTTGTTCTCTCCAGTGGTTACCCGCAGAAAATCCTTTAGCTAAGGGTGGGCCAACAGGTAGATTTCGCTGGAAATGTGAAAAAGCGATATTCGAATATTTTATTGCCTGTTATGCAAAATTGCGATGGATTTGTTTCGCCACTGCCTGCCAATCCACTAACTTTTTATTCATCGCTGAGTATCATTTTCAACTTTCAAAAATTGCCTTTGAGACTGCTACTTAGAATTTTGAGTTTGATGGATAAATTTTATGACACTGTTTTATAAAATACAACGCCAGAATTTATATGGTAAACAAAAACAAATGTCAAAGATTTTAAAATAATATTATAAAATATAAAATTGATGTGCCAACACAATACATTTTTTTAATTTGTTGTTGTTTTTCATTTAAGCTAGCGTTGCCTTGCGTCTCAAAAAAATAAGACCCTTCCCTAAGAATTTTGATCTGTAAACGAGAGGTGCGGCTTTCTTTTGGCACTGGGTGTATACACATTAGCGGCATGACTGCTTACATTTTTACATTTGTGCAAGAATTTTTGTCACTGTACAAATCCCCTCGTGCTTCAAATTTAATATTTATTTCATATAATTAAAAGTTAAACAAGAAAAAGTTGAAAAACACTGTTTATTTAACGCTTTTTGGAGCGTGAGCTTTAATTCAAATGAGCTGAAAAGGTGATTTTCATTACTTTCACAACATGGGCTAGCACGTAGGACCGACCATGTAAGTTTTTCTTTAAATTAAAATTAATTTGCGGCACCTTAAACATTTGCAACAACAATAATAAAATATATTCTCTTTATAAAATTTAAAATGCAGTTTTATTAATTGTTTCTTTTTTTCTCTCTATTTCAACACAAAACTAGATTTTGTAATTGAAATAAATTAATAATAAACATTCTTTAATTTCTGCAAAATATTTCATGTTGGGAATTTACGAAATTTTTAAAGTAATTTATGATTTCATGTTGACATTTTGGTATGCCAAATGCTGCAACATGCAACAAAACTTGACAAAACTCCAGCAGCCATTAAAAAAAATAAACGAAATTTAAAATATAAACTGTCTACACATGCAGCTGTGATTTTATCTTAACACTTGTCTCACATACAGTGTTATTAATTACGACATGATCATGTTGTACCGAAGTTCTTGAAAACTTTAAACAAATGAAGCAGTTATAGACAGAAAATATGTTTGTTGTCATAAAAAAAAATTGCGGGAAGGCGATAATTGAATGTTTTGAATAACTAGAAAGAAAAATATAATTCCAACAATTTTTTTCAAGCTAATTCTATATGAAATTCTTTTATTGTAAAAATGGAATTTATTTATTGGAGGGGGATACTCTAGATTCATGCGTATTTCGCTGGCTGCTTAAACACCAGCTCAGCAAGAAACCTTTACCCAACTTTTTAAAAATACTTAAACGTCTTATGTGCGAAATTCTTTAAACCAAATGAGAGAGCCTAAAGAACAAAAACGTTTAAGTTGTGGGGCTTTTTGAAAAATGTTTTTTTTAATAAAAGGAATAAGAACCAAAAATTCTTTTAATAAAATTTTCAATACCCTGCAAAAGTAGTTGTGAAATAATATATTTAAGGCTGTTTGAAAAAAAATTAACAAAACTTTATAAAAATCATTGTTAAGCAAAACTGTATTCAAAAACTATTATTATGGTAGAATTTTATTGTAGATTTAAAGTAGGTAGACACCTACAGGTAAACCTACTTTAAATTAAATTATATTTCTTTTTAAATTGTTTTAGAAACTATGCTTTTCCCGAAACTAACAAGATTACCCTGCACAAATAATCCTCGATCTACTCCGTTCAGATTTTTACATTTTTATATATTCAAGCCGGTCTTTTTATTCACTTTTTTATTGGTTTGTTGAAACTAAATGTAAAATATACAAATTATGCTAGTGATGCAGATGCAATCAAAACGTTTCAAAAAAGCACATTATTCGAATAAAAATGTCATCCCTTACAAAGTACGAGTAAGTGAGTGAATTGTTATCTATTCATTTTATTTTGTTAATTTTACTTCCTACAACAATTTATATGAATTTTTATTAAAAAGCTAAAGCTACCTTATTTAAAAATCATAATTCGGCCCCCGGATAATTGGGAACGTTTTTATGTATTATTGGCTTTATTTTAGAATGGTGTTTCCAGTAGAAGTTCACTTTAAAGTATTTATTAACTAATGTGTACTTCAAACATAAAATAAATTATTTGTTGCATACGGGCGTTAGTGTTTACTTTATTTTAAATTGATTTAAAAAAACTACACTTACAAAAAATGTTTTTTAAGAGCAGCTTATTTTAAAATGTACCTTTTCTTAAAAAGTAGTTTTTTAAAGTAGTGTGCTCCCAATTTACAAGATGCAGGTTATAGGGCATGTTTTGGTCTCTTGGCAAGAACAGCTTTTTAAAAGTTTTGCATTTAAGTACATTTTTGAACAATGATTAATTATCAATTAACACTTGGTTTTTAAATTTTGTATTAATGAGCTAGAAAATATATTTGAAAATAAAAAATCACAATGGTTTCTTTTCAGTAAACAAATAAATAAAAGTAAGTCGTTACTACTGTGTCAAAAGTAGCCGGTTATCGCTCTTGCACTGCCATTTTTTCAAAAAGATGAATTTGTTTTTACAAGGAGGTTGTTAGTTAAAGTTACCTTTTATTAACACTAACTTTAAACGCAAGTTGTAATAATGGAACGATGTTCAATTTGTGAAAAACAAATGAAATATTTATAGCAACATCCAAGCAACATTGTTTTTTCGTACGAAATAATACGAGTATGAAAGACAATTGTTTCACGCGAAAATTCAAACAACAGTGTGCATTTTTCAAGAATGTGCTTTTCGGGAACGAATTTCTGAACGAAAAATAACACTGTAATAAATAAATAAAACTGTTTGTCTTCAAACCAAACTTGACAAAGGATGGCGGAAATTCGTTCCAAATATCTACATCGAAACACCCTGTCGGAATATCACATCAAAAATCAAGTGTATTTTTCATTTTCTTTGAATTTTTGATTTAAACCCAAGCCGTAGAATCGGCAAATAACATCATCCTCATATTTTTTATAAGTCCAAAAGCTAAGTTGCACTGACATCCAAAGCAAGGTGTCCTTTCTCCTGGATATAGAGGCTCGGTGGAGGCCGTGTGTCGGTCAAAAGTTCTTCTGTAGCAAATACAATTTACATATACAAATGTATGTATTAGCTCTTGTAATGCCGTATAAGCCTCCAGTGTTAATAATTTTAATGTATGTTTTTTTTAATGAACTCCGCAAAAGTTCATAACATTTTTTTTCAGTAGCCTGGTTCAGTGTTTAGGGCAAACGGTCTTTCAAAAGTGCAAGTGCCAAATATCGTAGCTTTTTAATAAAATTCAACTACAAAATACAAAAAATTTCTGTTAAATTTCATAAAAAAAGCTATTATATTTTGAATTTGCACTTTTGCAAGATTATTTGCATCAAACACTGAATACCGCTATTATTTTCAAATTTAATAATTAATTAATTTTATAAAGAAAAGAGCTTTGTTTACATAAAATATATCAAATGAAATAACGTAGCTCAACATTCTTGATTTAATATTGCAACAGGGTGTGTGTTTTAATGTAGTTTTTTGAAACGAATTTCCGTCATCCCTTGTGAAGTTTGGTGGCAAACCGCTTTCGGCTATGTGCCATATTTGCCATTTGCTCAACATATTGCACAAATTCGAATAGAGGCTTAAAATAAAATATTTAATTTTTCTTATTTAGAACGGAGTTTTCGAACTAATAATTGTTAATTAAATGAATTATTTCACGCTTAAGTTGGTTTTATTCATTCAGTTAAAACTGAAAATCTTTTTTTATTAATACGATAATTTTTAAAATACGGAGAAAATTAAATTATGAGACACTGCAAGAATGGAATGTATTTTCAGTGCCGCTACGCACTTCCTCAGCATTCTTAACCGAAGGAATAAAACGAACTCAAGCCTGAAAAGAAATAATTTCGCGTTAAATCATTTTTTATTTTAAATATCTGATATTTACAAGATGTAACTGTTTTGCTATTTTACTAAATATCTTTAGTGCTTTTTACCAAAAAACCTGCCTATGCTTCAAGCTATCTTGCTATTGCTTTTATTTTTTTAGCACTAAATTATAAAAAATTAAGTTAAAAATACTATGGATAAACATAAAATTTTTGTTCGCTATAAACCACAGAAAATATACTTCACTAAAAGTCGGGGTTTGGAATGAAGAAAGAATATATGACAGTAGTTTATAAAATACTGAAACTATGGCCACTCTTCTTGTTTCCATAACCTGTTTTAACAATTTCCCAGAGTTGTATTTTTCTTAACTAATTTAAATTCACCACATCACATTCTCTCACTCTCTCTTCACAAAAGAGAAAGTATTATAATAGAGAATTTGTATAGGTATGTGTATATTCGTACATTTGGTTTAGTAAAGTGACAGAGAGAGACAGAGAACGTATGTTTTGTTAACCATTCTTATTACCGTTAACACTTAGTTTTGTGCTAAATTAACACCAAGTGTTACCAACCTTCTGTATCTGTTATTATTGGCAATTTGACTAGACCTTATTGTCAAAACAGTCAGTCCCCCAGTCCATTTGTGTACAGGCACTGTTGGTGGCGGTACATAGTTTTAGAACATTTTCTCGCAGTCTTGCTTCTGCGTACAAAACGACAGTTACAAATTTTCCCATTCCGGGGGAGACAATTCACTACAGAACGCAAAAAAATGTCTTGTCGTTCTTTTTTCTGTGTGTTTTATATGCGAAGGAAAATATAGAAAACGCATCAGCGTTGAAAATGTAGATACAAACTTTTTTCTCTGCTGGTTAAGTGCTTCGTTAACAACTAAACGAAAAATAGAAATAAAGTGAAAAATTACTAACTAAAAAACTAACAAAAATACAAACTGTTGAACGGTAAGATACAAATTATTAAACAACAGATAAATTCATCGAATTTACAATATTTTTACGCTAATAAATTTTATTTTTCCAAATGTGGGTATTTTGTGTGAAATTACAAAAAAAAAAAAATAATAAAAAAAATAATAAAATGAAATAAACGAAGAAAAGAAGAATAAAAAAAAAAATTATATCAAAAATCATTACAGGACAAGGACTGATTAGAATTTACATATACATACACTTCCGTTCTTCACACAAGCTTTTTATTCTGCCCCGAATCTGGGTCAGTTGGAGTTTAAGACACAAACGAATAAGAACCAGTAACACAGAATAAATAGAAATAGAGCAAAATTTAAAGAAACTGAACCCTAAACCCCAAACACAACTAAATAAAACACTAACTAGCCAACTAATATTTTTTGTCTAAATAATAGAAAAATATAAATATAATAAATATAATTTCTACAATTACAAATAGAGTATATGTACGTGTATGTATGCAATTATACTACATACATACATACATACATACCAATATAATATTTATATATACATACATACATACATAGAAATGTATATAAAACAGAAGAAAAGAACGAAGGAAAATCCCTAAAACCAACTAACCAACCGAGTGCTTTAAAATAATAAAATAACTTGCCCCTTTAATTGTAACTGTAATTATTGAAAATATAAAAAAGAACTTTTGCTTGCCCTACACATACATACATACATACGATTACATACATACATACAAATAAAGTTCGGGCAAACAAACAAAAAAAAACCTATTTTATGTAGATAAAAAGAAAATAAAAGTTAAAAATCAATTTAATCGACTGCTTTCTTCTGCGTTCTTTTTTTTTTTTTATTTCAAAATATAGAGTTGCATCTACAACATACCACAACATCAGCTACTACTGCTACAGCACCAACAATACCAGCAGCAGCAGCAGCAGCAGAAATAACAGCAACAACAACAACAAGAACAACATTATAAAGAACAAGAACACCAATACCACATACAATCACACAACAATTAAAACGGCTATCGGAGCTACGAAATTCGATAGTCTTCAACACTGACTACGTTAAGACGACTACAACGACGGCAACAACAACAACAACAACAACTTCCACGATTAAAAAAAAAAAAAAGTATCACACTACTACTACTTCTACTCGTGTAACTGGCAACAGGACACCACCAATTAAAGCGAAATAACAAAAGTTCAACCAGTAGCTGTAGTATCGAAATTTACGAAGGAAAGGAGGTGTTAAGAAACCGACGACGACGACGACGAGAACGACCCTAGAAACTGTGATTGACGTGGGGTCTTTTATTTTGTTGCCGAAATAGATTTTCTCAAGTGTGCCATCGCGATGGCTGCTCCAGCAGCCTGTACGCGTTTCTCGGACAATTATGAGATTAAAGAAGAGCTGGGCCGAGGCGCTTTTTCGATTGTAAAACGTTGCGTTCAAAAATCGACTGGCAGTGAGTTTGCTGCAAAAATTATCAATACCAAAAAGTTAACAGCACGAGATTTTCAAAAGTTAGAGCGCGAAGCGAGAATTTGCCGCAAACTTCATCATCCAAATATTGTGCGACTGCACGACAGTATACAGGAGGAGAATTATCATTATTTGGTATTCGATTTGGTGACCGGTGGCGAGTTGTTTGAAGATATTGTTGCAAGGGAATTCTATTCGGAGGCGGATGCATCGCATTGTATTCAGCAGATATTGGAATCGGTAAATCACTGCCACTCGAATGGTGTGGTCCATCGTGATCTGAAGCCGGAAAATTTACTATTAGCTAGCAAGGCCAAGGGTGCCGCTGTAAAACTGGCCGACTTTGGTCTGGCCATTGAGGTGCAAGGTGATCATCAGGCCTGGTTTGGTTTTGCCGGCACTCCTGGCTACCTCTCACCGGAGGTGCTCAAAAAGGAACCCTACGGCAAGCCAGTGGACATTTGGGCTTGTGGTGTTATCTTATACATTTTGCTCGTTGGTTATCCACCGTTTTGGGATGAGGACCAGCACCGTCTGTATTCCCAGATCAAGGCTGGAGCTTACGATTACCCATCGCCCGAATGGGATACGGTAACACCAGAAGCCAAAAATCTCATCAATCAAATGCTTACCGTCAATCCCCACAAGCGCATCACGGCGGCCGAAGCCCTTAAACACCCCTGGATATGCCAGCGCGAACGTGTTGCCTCCGTGGTACATCGTCAAGAAACTGTTGATTGCCTCAAGAAGTTCAATGCCCGTCGCAAGCTAAAGGGCGCCATTTTGACCACCATGCTGGCCACGCGCAATTTCTCCAGCAAGAGCATGGTTACCAAAAAAGGCGAGGGCTCGCCCGTCAAGGACTCGACTGACTCATCGAACGCCACGTTGGAGGACGACGACGTTAAGGCCAGGCGCCAAGAGATTATTAAAATCACGGAACAACTGATTGAGGCCATCAACAGTGGTGATTTTGATGCCTACACCAAAATCGGAGATCCGCATTTGACTGCTTTCGAGCCGGAGGCCCTCGGCAATCTGGTCGAAGGAATTGACTTTCACAAATTCTATTTTGAAAATGTGTTGGGCAAAAATTGCAAGGCCATCAATACTACCATTTTAAATCCACATGTCCACCTCTTGGGCGAGGATGCCGCTTGTATTGCTTATGTACGCTTAACTCAATATATCGATAAACAGGGCCATGCCCACACCCATCAGTCGGAGGAGACACGTGTCTGGCATAAACGCGATAGCAAATGGCAGAATGTCCATTTCCATCGCAGTGCTTCGGGCAAAGCTAGTGGGGCAACGACTTTTGATTTTCTATCCCAAAAGTAGACGACTGCTACAACAACAACAGCAACAACAACAACAACAACACCCAAAACCAACACTGAAGATGACGGTTAAAGCCACGACGACAGTATGTCTGCCACTATCTAAACTATTACAAACAACAACAACAACAAAAATTACTTGCAACAACAGGATTATGCATGTGTGTGTGTATGTGAGAGTGTGTAAAAAAAGAAGTGGAAAGAAATCAAAAAAAAAAAACGAGGAAAAGAAGATGAAGAAGATTATAAAATACCGAAGATGAACAGCAGCATGAAAAGCGAATACGAAAAATATTAAAACTTTTTTTATTGAAAACAAAAAAAAAAACAAACAGAAAAACCAAAAAAAAAAAATATAAAATCGTGCAGAAAAAAAACTTTTTATTTATTTTTTAGAGTGGAAGAGAAAGATGTTGAAGAAGATACAGAAGAACAGCAACTTGAGGAATTTTTATTTAAATTTTTTGATAGAAACAGAAGGAGAAGAGAAATAGGAAGGAGAAGCAGCCGCAGCGGCAGCAGCAGCAGCAGCACTTGTCAGTGTTAAAATTACACAAATATTTTTTGCGTCTACGTCACCATTTTTTTCTTACTTTAGACTCTTATAAAAAATATACTTATAATTATAAATTAAAACAAAAACAAACCAAAAAAATAAAATAAAAACAAAATACAAAAAACCAAAATTCGATCGAATTCTTAAATAAATTATATCACAATTTAATAAAAATAAATAAATGAATTAAAAGAAAAAAATCCCAAAAAACAACATACATGTAAACATTTAAAATTTAACTAACTAATTAAATTTAATTCTAAAATAAATTCTAATTAAATTCTCAAAATAAAATAAAAACAAAAAAACAAAAAAAAAACTATTTTAGTGTTTTCATTTGCCTTTTTGTTCCTTGCTGCCCCCCTCTACCCACCCACCCACCTCTTGACTCGCACACTTGTTTTCCTTGTGAACCCTTGAAATTTAAATTGAATGGGCTTCATTTCAACTGACGCATCGCATGTAAAACCATGGGATGCTACCGTTTGCCAACTCCTTTTTATGTTTATTTTCCTTTGCCGACTGCCTATGGCACCTGCCTTTTATTTATCCCCTCTCTGCTTTCGTTAATTGAATATGTATCTCAAGGACTAAATGAATGAGTGGGATTGGAGTGTGTATTGTTAAAAGTTGATCATCATTCTCCTCGCCGTCAATTTTCACTATCACGACACGAGTGTTGAATTAAAATCAAGATAAGATAAGATAACAACAATACGCTCAGCAGAGGGTTCATATTCAAATCTATGAGCCCAGCTGAATGAATCATAAGCGTGTTGGAACTAATAATACGAACGAGACATTAAACACTGAAGGTGGCACATAGCCGAAATCGGTTGACAGGAGAGATGACGGAAATTCGTGTCAAAAATCGACATAATATTTCTTTTATGCTACCCATCAATCCACATCCTTCCCTTGTTTTCGGGAAGAGTTTTTCCGCATGCAATTTTGTTGGGACCGAAGGATCGACCGAAGGATCGTAACATTTCGTGCCAAGAAAGTGTGAAATTAGAAGAAGACCACAACCGATATCGAGGAGTTATAATTGATGCAGACAGGTTGGGGTCTCATAACTGACGTGATCAGTTTTAAGACTTTAAAAATTCAGTATGCATGTAAGTACAAGGTAAGCAAGGTAACCAAAGTAAGTATAATTAAGAAGACGTAGCAAGGTATGGGAGAAACCATTGTAGCTTAAAAGGGTATTGAAGTTTGAGCCAAATAGTTAAAAAATTTTCTTGGAATTGGTTGCGATTTTTAAGGAACTTTTTATTTTTACATTCCCAGGTCCCTCAATAGTAGTGATGATGGGGTGAAAATATTGCAGATGCCGAATTACGATTTTCAAATCCGGAACTGAAAGCTGCATGTCTTATGCAAAGTTAGCGTTATATTTAGTCGCACTTCCTAAACGTATGTTGCGTTGTAGTAATACCTGGCAACCTAATCGTAAATGCAATCCTTAAAAATTTCGAAAATGTATTTTATTTCCAAATGCATCAGAGTTGATATCGATGCGCAGAGCAAAGCGAAAACTACGCATCCAAAAAAATAAAAAATAAATATGGTTGCAACGCGTACACAGAGTATTATAATGTAGCAACAGAGTATTAATACATTGTTTAGGAAGTCAGTTTTGTAAATTAGAAAACACAAAATTGCAGATTATAAAATGTTCATGTCAGTTCTAAATTGTAAACCTTCGAAAAGCACAAGCTGGGGCTTACTCTGTATTTCGATTCGAAAGCAAAAAACTTCCGAAACAAATTCGAATGATTTGCTTTTCGAATCGAATTGTGCAGTATGTCACGAATAACATGAACAATATTGCCCTCCAGGGCGTCAATTATTGTTGGTTTATCGGCATAAACCAGTGACTTCACGCGATCCCACCGAAAATATGCGAAAGGTGTCAAATCGCACGACTTGGAGGCCAATTTACAGGTCCATTTTTCGAATTTCAATAAGTCGATGATTGCGTTCGCCACATCTCGCTCGTATTGATGTCTTGCATATTTTCAATTAAAAAATCATTGATCATGATGCCATCAGCGTGTAAACCGCACCAAACGGTGATCTGGATGATATGGAACTTCGGTTGTGGATTGCTTTTACTTCATATGCGGCAATTTTATTAATTATGACACGCGTTAAGCCCAAAATGATACTCATCGCTGAACACAATTTTGTGATGAAACAACAGATCAGTTTCAAACTGCCCAATCGACGAAAAGGCGACTCATATGTTGATCTCATGGCTTTAATTCTTACGCCATTTGGGTCTTAAACGGGTGTAGGCCAAGATCTAAGCGGAAAATGACGTGTAAAATGGATGGACAGAGCCACAATTCTTGCGACCGACCACGAATCGATTAATTGCGATTTTCCACAATTTCGTTTACAGCGGCGATGGTCTCTTCAGTACGCACATTCCTTCAACACGTTTCTGTTATTACATCAGTTCGAAATTAATTACGGGGTATGAAATCTATGCACAGTTTGATGGATGACTTGCTCAGACGGATGATTATGTGCGCCATAAAAAAACGCGAAATTGTCTATAAATTGCGCAAATCGATGACTGATTTTCAAAGTTAATCTGGATAATTTGGTAGCGTTGTTGAAGCTTCAATCTATTCATGATGATTTGTTAAAGTATTTTGATCATACATGTCAGCGCAGTCTCACAGTTTGTTTGACTGTAAACCATTTCGTAAGTTATAGCCGCACAAAAAAAGAAATGTGAAAATACTCGTAAGCCCAAGTTCCTATCGAATAACTGCGGCCGTCAAAAGTACTGAGATGAAAACGAGCACTTAGTTCCAGACATGTAAAATACCATCTAATTTCTAGGCAAATAATTCCTTTTTATGATTACGAAGCTAAAAAAAATATTGCCAAGATAGATGAAAACTGCCCGTTTTCAGAATTTTCGGATTACTTATTCTCCAAGACCAAACTCTATAACAAATTTTGGTTCCCTAGCTATAGTGGAAGTGCCCCATACAAATAAGGGGGAACCCTAATCCACCTGGATAAAAAGTTCCCGTTTTCAGATTTATCCGTTTGCCCACCCCTAACAAATTTCAGATCCCTAGCTATAATGGAAGTGAATCAGTAAATAAGTACCAAAACATGAATTTTTACACCTTCATAGCTCGGGAAGGTTTTATGGTAAACCTTGCACTATGGGGGTACCTACAAATATGTAGGGTGCTTATGTTTCAAGTTTCTTTATTTTATGATTAAAGAAAGCAAAGTTATGAGGGGGGTAAAAACAGCGCGAATGATTTCGTGTAATATACACACTGTTCGCACTAGGCCTGAACTTGACGTGCGTTTTAATCGGACTTAAAAAGCATTCCCCCATGATTGGTATTCTCATACACAAATATCGAAATTTTTTCATTTCCTACGTTTTGCCTTCGACATTGTACGCAACGATATCTTTGTTATTGCGTATTCATGATTTGATTTTCCGACAGGATGATTTGATGTATTTGTGAAATTGTCACTGCAAAATGAAATAAATGATTCGTAACTTTTTGATAAATAATTTTAATAGTGGAAAAGTGTCATCTTTAATCAATTATTTTTTTTTTATCCCTGGCCTGTCAAGCCAGTCAATACTACGAAAGTCAACATGACAACAATATTAAGGACTTGTTTTTATTCTGCCTACACGAGTATGGGAGCGTGCTTGGGCAGCCAGGTAGGTGGTGGTGGTGGTATGTGAGTGAGTATGTAGTTTTTAGTGTTTTTTCTCTCTTCTTTTCGGATGGATACAATCGCATGTTTGTATTTATTTTTAACACTCAGCCATATTGTCTACAATATTGAATAAGGGACTTGTTGTGACTGCGTTTGTGTGTGTGTGTGTGTGGATGCGTGTGTTACCAAGTGAGCGACTTGTAGTATGTTTTTGTTGTGTTTCACATATGTGTGTGTACGAACGAATTAGTTAGTGACTGATAGCAAGACAAACAGACAGACAGAAAACCCTGTTGCTTCTCATACATTTTCCAATGCGACTCTTACTTTGGGGCGGCGACCAGTAAATGAACGGGGGGTTGAGAAATAAGTTTCAAGCAGAGAAGACGAAGAAAAGTAAAGTAAATCGCAGAAATAAAAATATTAAAAAGCGATGGATGCTGCAGCTGCAGGAATGACAACAATTCGCTTTTTTTTAAATAAAACATTTTGGAATTGTGCGTATGAAGGACTAGCAGCCAGAGAGTGTGTCTGTATGACTTCTAATGGATAACAGAGACTCAAAAAAACAATGGCAAAGGCGTAATATCCTCATACCCTCATTTGGTGGTTTCACCACTTAATACTTGTAGAGCAACGAAGTAGTTTAATTGTTTCCACATGTGTGTTGTGACGTTAGTCCTTCGATTTGCTTTGTTGCTTGTTCTCTTAACAACAATCTCTTATATAAATTAGAATTAAAAGTGATGAAGATAGCAAATGGATGTACAGGAGCAATTGCGTCTACATCGTCCTGCCACTTTATTTAGGCGGCACTCACTCAAGTGGTGTTGTGCAAATTTGATGTTTGTTAAGAAATTATTAAGTCATGTAAAATGAAAATGTAAGTCGCACCTTGTTGTTGTTTTAAGTTTTCTACTCGAAATACACTTAACTTTCATCTTAAATTGATTTAAACACTGCCAAGTTGTATGAGTTATTTATTGAATTACTTCTGCACAGGAGCGGTATATTTTCTTTGTAGTAAACGCAATTTTAGGAATGTTAAAATAAGTAACACTTTTTCGGTAAACTTTCGGTAAAATGATATGATTTTTGCAAAAGAAAGAGGACAGATTGTTGCTGTATTATAAATGAATTATGTAAAAACTTTTAAATAAAATTCTTACTTTTAGTTTAATACGCAATTAATATTATTTACCGGTTTGCAGGCACAAAGATATGGCTTGCCATAACTGAGTGCGCTGTCAGAAGTTCAGGCTTATACCTCCACGTGGTGTCGGCTGGTAACAGGTTCATGTCTCTGCTAGGAGTCTGGCTACATAAGTCGAGCAGAGAGAAGTTAAAAATCTTCACTAGCTGAAAATCTGTCATGCCACAAAAAAAAAAATAAAAAGTATTTATGTGTGCGTGCGCTCGTCTGTTAACACCTGTCATGCCAAACGCCATCCATACAACCTCGTTGAGAGACATAAAATTATGCTAAAACTGAACGTGAACATCTATACGGTTTCTTTAAACAGAAGACCACGAACACAGTTTCTCTCGTTACTTTGGAGAGACTCTCTCAATGCGCGAACATATTTATGGCTAGTCAAGACGTAGTGTAATCCATGGTGGAACAGCGTGGCCAAGAGGGTGCTTGATTTCTAGTATGCGAACTCTGTAAAGCAGACAAGCTCGGTGTGGGTGGACGAAATTATTTTTTTCCATTACAGAAATGACTTAGAAAGCCTTGCAAGAGGCTAATCTCTGAAGAAACTATGGTTTTAATTGGCTAGGTGAGGTATCCGGAAGAGATGGACAAGACTGCCTCGCGAGGTTTAGACGGGTCAATCTTTGAAGCTACTTCTAAGATTTTAGCCCCTGAGATTCCAACAGCGATAGACAATGAAGTCTCGCAGGAGGTGGAGGGGAACTCCGGTATTTATTGGCCAATGGAGGAATTCTGAAACTCCTGCGAGGCCTCAACGGTAGCGCACATTCTGTGTGAATGTCCAGCACTGGCTAGCATAAGACCTAGGATCACGGGCAGACACTTGGTGTTAAATGTAAACGCCATGGGGGACCTAAGCCTTAGAAAAATGCAAGCATTTACAAGCGACTTTGTGATGAGGAAGAAGGCCGACACTTACCAGTCAACATCACTATCTCTAGTGTAAGCTTCACTTAATGAAAGTAAGGTAGTCGTAAATTATAAACCGGTTGCCTGAAATCAATTTGACGAAAGAATGGGGTCGAAAAGGGACCCATAAAGGTCGCGGTCTGCTTCGATATCCCCCTACATTAAATAATAAATAAATGACGCTTAATCCTAAAGAAGCTTGATGTTTATTCTTACAAGCTGAACCATTTTAACGGCAAAATGAATATTAAAGCGGACGAGAATCTCGGGAAATAAAAACTTGCACCGGTTTCTATACGTACTGCATGTAAGGCCCTATGCTCCAATGGGAGAGAAAGACGAATGCATGGACTCCTAACACTTGTTTGTATCGGCTCTGGAACTGAAGCAATTTTAAAAGGAGATAAATTCCCTACTTCGTCTACCAAACACCAGGCATCATAAAAAGAGTAGAGGAATGACAATTAAAAAAAAAATCGATTAAAACACTTAATTAATTGTTTCCATTTAAATATTTATTCCATTAACAGCAGACACATTTGTACGTAACTGCAACTATTTATTAACATGCCCACCAGGCATTATTATACGAGTACGAGTATTTCAAGTCACCATGCGAATATTTTTTGTTTCGTTCTCTATTTTGGGCAGAACAAACAATCATTTGCTTTGTGTCAAACATCTATTGTTAAGAGCAAACAAGACAATAAGAACAACAAAAAAAAAGGTCCAACTTGAAATCCTATACTGTTCAATTTGTATGTTAATTTTAAACAGGCACCAACAACAACAACAACAACCAGTTAAATGAAATTTTGATTTATGCAAAAAAAAATCATTAAATTATTTGATTATTCAGTGTAAATTTGTGAAACTTTGTTAAAGAAAATCCAAAGAAAATCTATGAGACAAAAAACAAAGAAACGAAACGTGAACCCAGTCGAAAAAAAATCATTTTGCAATATTTTATTAATTTATTTATTGTTCTTAACGAGTTGTGATCTGGTTTAATCCATCTCTCACTTGTGTGTTGGTTGTTGTTGGAAAAATGAAACTAAATACGGCCGTTGGCTGACGCCGTTGAGAGTCATAGTCGCTATAGATCAGACCACACCACACCTTTTATGGTTGTCTAAAGTCAAAAAGAACATGATCAAAATTGTAAATTGATTCTTTTGAACATGAAATGATTTTCTTTTGTTCGTTTGTTTTTGTTTAAATTTTGACAAGTTCTTGTTGCATTTTTTCTTTCTTTGATTTTACAATAACAATTTTGTTGTTGAAAAATGTAAATATTCGTATGGAAATTATTTATAGTTCAATGTATTTAATTAAAGGGCACTTAATGTTTTTTAAATTCCATTTATGTTATTTAATCGCTTAAAATATTTTTATCTATTTATTTCAGATTTTAGAACTAATCGCTGAAATCAGCATTTAAAAAATTTGGTTTTTTCAGAATGCATTTTACCAGGCTTGATTTCATATTTTGATGGTCTTCAAAAACATTTATTTGCATTAAAATGTGAGAGAGACAGGCGTCAAAATAAGAAAAGACGAAAATTTAATAAAATATTATAGCATGTCCAAACACGCGGCTCAATTTACCATACAAGAATTCAATTAATAAATTGAGCAATTAGTACTTAATTACACTTAAAATTGATTCAAGTACACAATACAACTCTGGTGAAGTGTGTTTAGTGAGCACAAAACACATTAACTGTATAAGACCACTAACTACACCCGACAACTTACAACAACCATAACACGATTATATAAAAGGGACAACAAATTTTATTGTTAACAATTTAGCTGTCTCTTTCATATTATGGTGATAATTGGAAATTTTGTACTTAGAAACGCATAACACATGATTACACGCCTTTCTAAGCAACATTGTCAAAGGCATGCAAACATTTTCAGCTATCAAATCCTAATTGAGTAAGCTTAATTGCATATGCGTGAATAGCCAATTTTATAACTCAATTTAAAATTTAATTGTTTTAATTAAGCCGCCTGTCTGAACGTAGGAGGTCCTTTTAAGTTTTATTTATAGCGCGTTAAATCGCTCATAGAAGGGGTTATGTAAAATTATTTTTTTAATTAAGAAAGAGGAAATCATTTCTCAAAAACCATTTTAATAGTTTACACATTTTTAATGATTCAAACGTTAATTTTATAAACAAATAAATATTTGTTTATAAATTGCATAAAATGTCGTTTCTATATAATTTTTTAAAGAAAGTGACTTTATTAATTTTTTTTATAGCTCAAAGTTTTAGTTAAGAAAAAAATTTATTAAAAAAGAAATAAAAATAAATTTTTAGATTTAGACTAAATTTACACATAAGTATGAAATAAATGTCATGTAATTTTTGTTTGTAGGCCAGTGGTGTTGAAAAGCAAGCGGCCCTCTATACCTCTTCTCCACAAACAAAAGTTTCATGATACTAATTCCATGAACAAGTTCATAGATGTAAATGTAGACTTAAAATGTGAAACTTATAAAAATAATTCTTCCATTTCAAATATTACGAAAATGTATATTTATTTTAGTTGAATAACCGACTAAATAATTATTATAAAAATATTGAACAAATAATTCAAATTTATAAAAATGAAATACAAGTTTCAAATGAAATTTTTAAACAAATATATTTTTTGAATTCAAATATTTTATGAATAAAAATTATACGTTTACCGCTTACTGCTGCATTAAGAGTTGGCAAACAACTAACCAAACGTTGGAGCTTTAATATTTTTCTCTCGATTTTCTTTGGATTTCTCATTTGGTTTAAAGAATTTCGCGCATAAGACGTTTGATTTTTTTTTTAAGTTGGTATAAAGGGATTCCTGATGAACTGGCCTAAGCAACCAGCGAAACGCGCACAGAGACTAGCTTATCCACCCTCAACAAATAAATTGAATTATTTATAATAAAATAAGTTGCGATAAAAATAATTTTTTAAATAGAATAAATAAAATCACAAAAATTATTCCATTTATTACTTCTCTTGATAATACTAGACTTGTTATTCGAGTAATAATTATTCGAATAAAAAAATCAAAATTTATTAACATTTTATATTTGGCAAGGACATTTAATTTTTATTCAATTCTTCAAAAAATATTGAGGATTTTTTAATTTATGTAATTAAATTTGTTGTTATTATATTTGAATTTCGTTGAGATTTCGGAGTCTTCAGAAACTCGATTTATAATAAAATGTGAGACAAATATATGAAATCTGTATTCTCATTCGCTTTAACGAAACTTTTACATAACAACATGACTGACTTATTTAAAAAAATTGCAAGATTCACATAAACCCCCAAAAATTATATAACGTCAATTCAAAAACTGAAAATATTAAAAATATATTCCAAAAATGAGTAGAAAAAAGATAAAAACATTATTTTCAATATACAAATCCAGGATTAACTAGAATAAAATTGCCTTCAGTTTGATCTCTACGATAAATCTGGCAAAGTACATAAATACACATACTGGATCAGAAGGACTGACATACCATTCCATTGGCCTTTGGTTAAGGCCAGCTAATTACTATCACGTGGCGATAACGGATTTCAGGTGGAATCTGAGATAATAGTAACACGCAGTGAAAATACATGGTTGTGATATAGTCACGACAATTATATTATATATAGCAACCGAACTTCAGTTGCGTTGCCTACTAGCAACGCGAAATCTAAAGTTGCCAGAAATAGTGTTATTTCGAAACTAAAATTCCCAACTGTCTGTTGCCGGTTAGCATCTCTAATGATATTTTCGGCAACTGGTAGCGCAACTGAATTTTTATTGGTTTCCCCAAACGACCCATAATATTTCCTTCTGCTCCTGATCGCTTTAGTAATGTATTGGGGCTACAATATACATAAAGAACTGAGAGTTTTGACCACAATATATTAATTTACCCAAAGTATTTATGTGTCTGTGCGCTCGTCTGTTAACACCCGTCATAAAGTATGCCAAAAGCCATCCATACAACCTCGATGAGAGACATAAAATTATGCTAAAACTGAACGTGAACATCTATACTGTTTCTTTAAACAGAAGACCACGAACACAGTTTCTCTCGTTACTTTGGAGAGGCTCTCTCAATGCGCGAACATATTTATGGCTAGTCAAGACGTAGCGCAATTCACGGTGGAACAGCGTGGCCAAGAGGGTGCTTGGTTTCTAGTATGCGAACTCTGGATACCAGTCAAGCTCGGTGTGGGTGGACGGAAATTATGTTTTCCATTACGGGAATGGCTTAGGAAGCCTCAAAAGAAGAAACTACGGTTTTAATTGGGTAAGTGAGGAATCCGGAAGAGATGGCCAAGACTGCTTTGCGAGGTTTAGACGGGTCAATATTTAAAGCTACTTCTAAGGTTTTAGCCCGTGATATTCCGACAGCGATAGACAATGAAGTCTCGCAGGAGGTGGAGAGGAACCCCAATATTTATTGGCCAATGAAGGAATTCTAAAATTCCTTCGAGGCCTAAACGGTAGCGCACATTCTGTGTGAATGTCCAGCACTGGCTAGCATAAGACTTAGGATCACGGGCAGACACCCATATTCAAAATACTTCTAGCTAGCGCATGCCATTACGCGCTGACATAAATGTAAACATCAATTAAGTGAAAAATAATTTTTACAAAGCGTTACCCTATTGTTAATAATTTTTATTCAGACATTTTAAGGCATTTAATTTTGAGCTCAATAATTGTATAATTTAAATTGATATAATGAAGTATTTGTATAGAATCGAAAGTTATTTGCGAATCCCCAGGTAATGAGAACGTGCCCACATATACATACATATGTATATCCAGATCGTAAGAAAACTGCTAATAAATGTATTTACATGATTCTGAATACGGATTTGAGTGAAATATATTGTCGTTTTTAATGCGAGAAGTTATCGAGCTTTAATTTTATGTGGTAAAATTTAGAACACTTTAGTGTTCCATTCAACATTTCCTACACGGAGAATACAAATTGGTTATGTCAACCAAATGTCTTGCCAATCGAATTTTGCCGGTTCCACATACTCTCACATACTGGATCAGAAGGACTGACATACCATTCCATTGGCATACAATCTTTCTCTTGATTCAATGGAAATGTCCATTTTTTTTACCTCAGGCACAAACCTGAAACACGACTTTTATTTAGGCTATACATTCTGTCCGTAAAAAATAAATTACGCATGTCATTTTTAAAAACTAATCATTTTGCTATTTCAATAGAAACTACTCTGCAGGTCTTCGGAAATGCCACCAAACAAGAACTGCTTATTACAGGAAAAAGGTAGATGTAAATATACTCTAAAAAAAATACAATAATCCTTAGCGCATTTTCATATCCTTTTTCTATATTAAACGGCAGACACGTTTAGCATAGATTTCGAACGTCATATTTATTTAAACTTTTTAAGAAAAAAGTATACAGAGGAAGAAAGAAGTGACAGCATATTTAAAAAAAAATTTGTACTATTATTGTTTTGGTAAACCTCACATTTGGTATTTGTCTTGGCTAACAAACCTGCTCACTCTTCCATTTGTTATATTTTCGAAACACCCGGTCGTGTAACAGTAACCAGCAATAAGAATTTGGTTGCTCTCCCACAACGAACATGTTGTATTTTGTTGGCACAAAGTTGTGTTTACATTTGTCGTGTACCGATAGTTGCCAGATAGACTTCGTAAAAAATCGTCAGATTCTAAGAGGAACAAATTTCCATAAGCGCCAATATGATTTCGAAGCAATAAAAAAAATTTTTGTCAAAAAATGTTTACTATGGAATCAGAATAATATTGATGGCTCTTCTTAGAACTTTTTTACATTATTGCCAATACGGAATTAAAGTCATTTAAAATATATTATATTTTAAATTTTTTTAAGAAGTTATAAATGCGTAAAGTCAACAAATAATTAGGTAATAATAATACTACTAAAAACCTTTACTAAATACTAAAACACTAAATCCTGCTTAGAACTATATATAACCGTCGGAATCATGTCGTTGTAAATATAATTTAAAAATTAAAATATGAAAGTTTGTATAAGGATAACAATTTTGATCATACATTACCCATTAAAACATTTTTAAAATTGAAGCAAAATCAATTATCCTGTATGACTGCCATGCGACTTGCCAAAAATTTGTATGAAAAACACTAATTTTCGTTTGTAGATTTCTATACATTTTCTAAATGAGTCGCTCGTTTAAACAAAAACAGGGGATTAGTTTTTGTTCCAAAATCGCCAAAATTACGAAAAATAGTCAAATCTGGCAGCAGTGCATGTTTCTAAAACAAGCAGTGTTGCCAGTAATGATAGGATAATTGCTAAATCACCGGGTAATTGTTTTTGTACGCACCTGACTCATAATTTGGTGTCCATTCATTCGCAATTTGTCTTTTATTAAAATATCGGTTGAAAAAAAGTTAAAAATATTCAAAACTAAATAAAAATTCGGATTGCGAAAATGTTCACTTGTGAGTACAGTTCGCGCTAGTCTAGTGAGCAGTATGCTAGTCTATCAGTATGGGGGTTGTGGTGTAACATTTAATAAATAACAAAATAAATATAAAAAATAAAAGAAATCTCATATCTATATATTTTTGCAAATGTAAGTTTTGGGTACATTTCTGCCAGTGCAAGATGTTTCCTGTCTCTTGACAAGGTCTGGAAGAATCGCTTTCTACTACACATAATCTATTCATGTGCTAGTTAAGCCTACACTGTCTTGTTAAGAGTTCAAAGTAGGGGTTAATATGATTTCTGCTGGAATTTAGAATAGCCTCCACCATAATACTTTCAGGCACAATGAGTCTTTTCTGCTGCCGTATGTCTGTTTCGGCTCTCCAGTAATCGAGTAGACCTTGTTTTTCCCCTTGGGTTAGTTGTCAAGCTGCTGTTTACTCCATAGAAGAGTTCTGGTCTAACGAAAGGAGTGTCTGAGCCCTTTTCAGCCACATAGTCTACCATTTTACTGCCTTCATGCCCCTCATATACCGGTGCCCACATTACAGCAACAGAATTCCTCGTTCAAAGCAATTCCAAAACAACATTGATAGAAAATAATTAAAAATAAAATATTTTTTTTTGCTTAAAAACCAATTCGCATAAATATAAAATAATTTAATAATGTATTTCAACAGATAGCATATAGCTTGCTTAAAAAATGCTAAAATGGCAACACTGAACACAAGCAACGAACTCATTTATAAACCCAAGACTCCAAGCTACAAAGTTTCAGTACAATTTCTGCAACGTTCGTGTTCGTATGTACTTCGCTTGGTAGTGATCCAGTGTTTTGAAATTTGTTTTTAGAAAATGTTATTAAAGAAACTTAACGGTTTAACGAAGTAAAACAGTTTCATAGCGGTAATTTAAATAAAGAGTATTGTTGTGTTTGAACACCCCCTACAATTAATTTATTTATTTCAATATTTTATTGAAAACAAGCAAATTTACTAGTGATATTAAATGAATTAAAATTTGAAGAAGTTTTACATAAAAAACCAATCAAAGAAAATTTTTTTAAAAGAAAAAAATGTTTTATAAGAAATAAGTTTATTTATATCAAATTATTAAAAAAAATTGTGTTTTTATTTAAATTGTGAACTTTTGGAATACTTTTTAAAGTTGAATTTAAAATTGTTGGTTTCCATATTTTAATAAAATTTTTTTTACAAAATTTACGGATTATTTTGCTGGATTCTCTGTGAAAGAATTTGCATACGAAAAAGGTTTGTTTTAATTCTCATTTAAATTCTTCAATTTTATTTTGCGTTCCGTTCCTTCTTTTGTTTATTGTTATCAATTTAATTCAATAACAAATTTTATTATAAAACGCGAATCACGTTTTTTTATGTTGTGCTGATCTAGGGATGCAGCAGCGAACTTTGCTTTTTGTTCTAACGAACAACAACAAAATGGAAGAGTCGAATTAACAAAAGAAAACACAGAATCTATTATAGGGATATTTTATGATTTATTTCCAGCGAATTAAGTCACTCCGAGAAGGGTTTATATAAAATTGTTTTAAACTAAAGAGGGGGAAATAATTTCTAGGAGTTTACATTTTTTTATAAAGCAAACGCAGTTTAGAAAATAGGCATTTCCTTTATAAATTAGACGAAATTTCTTTTATAGATTATTTTTAAAAAGAATATGACTGGATTAAATATTCTTGAACTCAATTTTTAAATTAAACAAAAAATGTGTAAAAAATTAAAAAAAACATGAATTTTTTTTGAAGTCATAAAATTTAGACTTTAATTGGGGTAAAAAAATTCTACAAATAAATCTTTCATTTTAAATATTACGAAAATATTATTTCCAGTTACCGATATACTTTTATTTTTTACTTACCGAGTTATAATTATTTTTGAGTTTTATTTTTTTATCGTCACATAACGATTATTTTTTTTGTTAAAAAAACGCGATTGAATTTGAATTTTATTTTTATTATTAAAATATAGTGACTACTTTGTGTTATATTAATTATTTTATTAATTATTCTTTTTGGTTGACAAGTAACAAGTTTTTATCATGAGCATGAAATTTTAATCAAAAGTTGCACATTCAAGTTATAATTCGTTATTCTAATTAAATTTAACCAACAAAGTTTTGGCTAAAGAATCCTGAATACAAATTACATCGTGAATCCTTTATAATTAATTTTATTGCAGACAACGCGCTCTTTTTACCTTTACTTGCCTTCAGGCACATTGTGTAAAAGTTTAGCCAACTATTTTGGATAAGGATATACTACACATATGTTTTCATAGGTATCATTTCTAATGAAAAAAATAAAACTTAAAATTATCGTTACTTTAGACCGAAAAAATTAAACAAACAAAAAAATCCAACTTAAATATTATTATTTATTGATTTTTTTTTTAGTATAAATTGAAAATAAACGTTTTTTGGTATAAAAAAATCAAACATAATCTCTGGTATTTTAATTTTTCTTGAATAAACGATTTATAAATTATTAAACTAATATTGAATAAATAACTTAAATTCATTTGAAATTCGTTTAAAATTTTTAAACAAATAAATTTTGTTTGTATTCGATTTAAAAAAAAGATTTTCTATAATTTAACAAATATTAATTGTGAAAAACATAAATATTTTTAAAATTGTATATTTTGAAAAAATCGCGATCTTATTTTGTATTTAAAAAATCAAGGAATTTCATTCGTTTAGGCGAATACATTTTTTATTCGAATAAGTATTACTCGAATAAAAAAGAAACATAAATATTTATAAAAATTTTATGATTGGTTGGCAAGTTTTTAATTTTTGGAAGATGATTTTAAGAAAATATTTACACATTATTAACGATAAGCAATTTAAAAATAATTGTTTATTAAAAATTTTTTTTAAACTTTATTGTAGTTTATTTCTAACTTTTATTATAATTTCTAATTATATATTTTTCAAACAAATTTTTTATGTAAAACAATTTTATTGATTATATTATATATAATCACTGTTGAAATAAATTAAATTAATTAACAAAAACTAAATTTATTTAGTGACAACCATTTTCAAACAAGTAACAGAAGGAAAGATATAAAATATTTAAATTAAATTTTATTATCAGAAAAAAGAGTGAAAAAATAAAAAATTCTGTTGGATTTTGTTCAAACGTTCAAGTTTTTATTTTGAATTGCTTTAAATATCTCTTTTGATTTAAAGAACTTCAAGTATAAGACAGTTCTAGTTCTTTTTTTTTAATTTGAACAAAGGTTTACCGATGAGCTGGCTTAAGCAACCAGCAAATTACGCATAGAGAATATATTGACCCCCAACAGATGAATTTACAGTTTTATAATTAAATGAGCCGAGATTAAATTAGCAAGAGAGTTTGTTTTTAAATTACAAAAAGATCTCTTGGCTTAGATTTTTGGAACAAATTTCGTCATCTCTTATCAAGTTCTTGGCCTGGAGACAATTATTAAGTTTATTATTTTGGTGTTTTTTTTGTTTGTTTTAAATATATTATTCGAATCAAGTAATTCATTCGAATATAACCTTTTTGAAGATAAGTTTATTCGAACGTTTTTTAATTTACAAAAATAGGTTTGATTATGTAAATTTTGGAAAACTTAATTTTTTTAATCGACATTAATTCGTATATGTTTATGCATTTAATGTAATAATATTTCTTTTAATGAAATAATTTTGGTAAAATTATCCGAAGGAATTATTTTATAAAGGTTTGTTAAAAATAATCAAATTTTTAACTAGAAAATTTATTATTAAAATAATTATTTTTCTAGTAAAACAAAAGTGTAGCGAAAACTGTTTATTCGAATAATTTTTTTAAGAAAAAATGTCTTTATTTTTAAAACAATAAAAAAAATAATCGTAGTTTTATTAAAAAATATGCGTCAATCAGCTTTTTGGAAAATGAATTATTTTAAAGTACCCAATTGAAATGTGATCGAATCTGTGGTACCCCTTTAGCCGCAAGAAAACGAATGCAAAGCTAAAAGGCGGATTAATTTTTTTAAAGCCTGTCAGAATCAGTTTTATTAAATAAAAAAATGTAACTTTTTTTTTGTTTTTTGCTATCGAAAATTTGGTTGGGTTTGGATAAAGAAAACTTAAAAAAAAATTATGTTACTACAGCCTATTAAAGCGCAGTGGGTTCATATGACTTTGATTTCCTTCCATCACTTTCTTTGTTGTTTTTAATCTTAATAAAACTTTGTTTTAATTTACTAACAATTAGCTTGACTTTTTTTGCTTTGTGTGTTTGAACTCAATTTGATTTCAATTCTATTGGACTTTAGAAAGAAAACAATTGCGATTAAGCTGGTTGTTTGTTTTTATTAATAAACTGAATATGTAATTATTTTTTTAATTTGCCTTTTCCACTCACTCTCGAGCTCTTATTAATCATTATTGTTATTCTTATTTTATTAGAGCGAGTGTTAATAATTTTTATTATTTAATAATTCTAATCGGACATCTATTTTGATAAATTCGTGCAGTCTATGTTTCAAAAGATCATTTGCACCAATGTGTGTCAAGTTAAATTTTAAAAACTTTTAAACCCAGCCGCATTCTGTGACGATAACAGAGTACTTTTGACTATTGGTCATTCATCTAGAAACGACTAGGAGTCATTTTTCGCCCATCTTTTAAAATTTTTTAAGCGTTAACATTAGTACTGTTAAGTACTTAACATAGTTCTGTTATCATAACAGAATGTGGCTAGGGTTGCCAATTTTGAAATTTAACTTTCGTCGGCGGAACTCCAAAATGGGAGACTTTAAAAATCACGCCATTGAAATATTTTCGTTGGGTTATTTCACGCTGTCAACCCAAAGGTTTTTAAAGACTTTAAAATTCTGTGATTTGTAAAAGTCGCAGTGTGAACTTCCAGAATTTTTTTATTTGATATTAAGAAAGGTTAGTGCCTGTAAATAGTAAACAAATTTGGCGACCAATTTGTTGAGGGCATTACAAATATAATCTTTTATAATTAACTACATGGTTTATGCAAACGAGAATTTTATTTAATTGGATTGCCATCTGAGAAAAGGTATCACCCACCTTATGAGGGCTTGTGTAATTCTAAAAAAGTACTACCTATTTATAAGGAAAAATATTTTACAGAAAGCAAACGCCGTTAGTTGGAATATCGCCCATAATAAGTAAAGAAATATTAATCAATTCGGTAATCATATGATTAACCGAACCAAGAATTATTATTTCCAATTAATTTCGCTTCTTACATCTCTCATAATCGCAGGTAGCTCTGATGGGTATTGGAAATGAATATTTTGTTTTAAATCTAAAATCGAATCAGTAAGTAAAATTCTTGTTCTGTATTCCCAAACCGAGGTTAAAATCGGCTAAAAATAGTCATTTTTAATTGACTTGCTACCAAATACGTTACCAGAAAAATTTCTTTAGCAGCATATTACACCCCTTTATTGTTTACTCATATGTATTTTTTGCGATTATTTATCCTTTTTCGTTTAATTTTGACAGCACTTCCCGTAATCCCTTTTAATCATACATTTAAACAAATTATTAAAACCCATAGAGATTTTATTATTGATTTTTGATTTGATTTTCCGAAAGGGCGATTTGATGTAAATATTTGGAACGAATTTCCGTCAACCCCTGAGTTTGGTTTGATTTTTCTTTTGAATCTTTTGATTTTATTATTGTGTCATGAATTTGCGTTGCATAAAAAAACCTTTTTTTTTAAATACATGTTAACTAATGTTCGAAATTATTCGATAATTTTGCAGTCTTTTTAAGCCAGCTTATTTATCCAATACCAACTTCTCTGTTAGTAGCAATTGTATTTAGTAAGTTATTAATTTAGAAATCACTTATTATAAAATTATCATTTAAGTCATTCATGATATCATTGCTTTAAATATCATATCAATTGCCTTTCAGTCGAATGTATACTTCCGACTCGATTCGATCCCATTATTTCATTTCCTCTGTATGCCTTCACCGTTTATACAATTATTAACATAACTCCATGTTAAGGCAACTATGGAGCTGCTAATAAACTTACCGGGTAGTTTTTGTTGTTTTAAATCCCGGAAAAGCTTTAAAACCGAAAAGAAAATTTCGTCTAAAGAATCTTACATCACATGCTTACCTTCTTAAAATTATGCGAACGAGTTCTGACAGATCGGTTAAAAATACATATATGATCATTAATTATTCCTTTCTATTCATAATGATTCAAATTTATCTTTATGGAACCACAAACGATCATAGCAGAAATTACAAAGCGAATGGGCCAGCTATCGATTTCAATGTTTTTAGAACACATTGAGACTAATCGAACGAACTAAAAACAACAAACAGCAACAAGTTATTCAAACGACAACGCAACAAAAATGTTTTCCAAAGAACGCCTTCGCACATTCTGTTAACAGTCGTCGTCGGTGTGTAAATTCATCGACAACACCACCAAAAAGCCGACGAGATTCAGTATAAAAAAATAAAGAATAAATAAATAAAAATTGATATAATAATAATATGTAACTAGTTGGCAATATAATCAAACTCGAATGCGTCTCAGTATCAGTCAGCCAGTTGGTAGGTCGTTTAGTTGGAGTACAAGTATGTTTACACACACACACACACATACGGACATGCAGATAAATATTCTAAGTCAGCTGGTCTGTTGTTTATGCTTTGTTTTTGTTTTGTTTTTGTTTAATTGAGCCCAAACATAAAGTATTTGAATTGTGTTTCGTTGTTGTTGCTGTTGCTGCTGTTCGTACCAAAACTAATCGATAAGATACAACAACGACAACCACAAGATTGTCGTCACTCGTATAGTACTCTACATTAACAACAACAAGTAGTGAAAATATGACAACAAGAATGACTTGAAAGCAACAGCAAAAAATAATCAAACGCACACACACACAACTATTAATGCGAGCACATACTTTGGCACGCATGTCTTGCAGAACCTTTAAAACTCAACCCATTAAAACTAAAAAGGCAGAAAAAAAGTACTTCGCAGTTTGTTATACGTGGTTTGTTCAAAAGAAATGGTGAAGTTTGAATTTTTTCGAAAAGTATTTATTTATTCATCATGGATTCCGATTTGTCCGCTTCAAAGCTATTGCCCTCAGACATACTAACTACACTTATGCCAGCGTTTCTTCCAATCCTCGAAGCACTTCTGAAATGCGCTTTTCGCTATGGCCATCAGCTGCTACTTCGATTCTGACTCTATCTCATCAAAACGCTTTTCTTTCATTGGTCCCTTCAGCTTTGGGAATAGGAAAAAGTCGCAGGGAGCCAAATCTGGTGAATAAGGTGGTTGAGGCATGATTGGGGTGTGTTTTTGACCAAAAAATCATATTCTTTGATTCATTTTTTTCAAAAGTACGAAATCGAAGAACACACACAAACGTGACTAACCTTTTCAGTTGTCAACAACAAACTACTAATCCAATGCCAACATATGACTAACACATGTGTACCAAGATAAAAAAACATTTCGATAGTCGAATGTACACATCCCGTGAAAATACAAAATTAACCTTTTCTATTGAACAAACCATGTACATTTCAGCCAGCATTTGCTTCTTTTTAGTTACTTCTGCACTACAAACTTCAGACTTTAAAATGTTTTAAAGTTGTGATATTTTTCTCCGCTTACTTGTGTATAAAAGTCATTAAATCCGTTTATGTTACAAACAGAGAGTAAAACACTTGCCATAAAAAGTCTTTTAGTTTTTAATTTCTTGGCAATAAAAATGGGTGGGAGGGAGTTGAAAACATGAACATAAATAGCTATTGAAATTGAGAGCAGATCTTGTAAAGAATGAAGGTTTTGAAAGATCAACTTTAGGAACTTTTAACTCTACAAATGTTTTTATTTCTTGGAAAGTTAATTTTAAGGATCAGTAGGTGACATATCACCCAGCTTTTTCAACATCACTTCGAAAATAGTATCCTGAAAGTGGAATGCGTTTAACAGGTGCCATATTGGTCCATGCATGTTAGGCATTAAACTGGTTCGAAATCAAATTACTAAATTTAAAAATGCCTTATTTTTTCAACTTAAAAAATGTAGATTTTATTTAATATTCTTTAAAACACTAAAATGGTTGTTGGTATTGCGTAAAAAATGATGAGGTTAAAATTTATAGTTTCAGACCTATTAGCTAAAACCTAAACAAAGTCACCTTAAGAGTGCCACCTGCCTCTGGCTCTCCCCCCACCATCAGAACTTTTTAGTTTCTTTAAATAAGTATCTGCACCTAGAATTATTTCCTACGATTGCCCTTTTTATGTCTTATTTCACTGGGCTATTTGAGGTTTTAGCTTACTAGTTTTTAATTATAAAATTAAAACCCAGAATTTTTTATTTTAAGAAAACAGTTCAAAAAGGAAACGCGTTCAGAAAGGAAAATTTTTGGAGTCGGAAGTGTTTTTTAGTCATCAATATCGATTTAAGTCCCTTTAGAGTTGTTTCCGCCAGATTAACACGAATGCACTCCTTTAAATTCTCCACGCGTTTGTTATATTCTTTTTTTTTTAGAAAAAGACTTGCAAACTAAAGAAAACAATTCCATTGCTTGGTTTTTCTTGTGTTTGCAACACATGGTAGTAGATGTTAAAAGGGTGTGTTAGACGATGCGTATTTCATATATGTAGTGTCACTTTTAAACATATGAAAATCATAATATACGTCGCATGCTGTAGAGTTGTCACTCAGTCACGAACTAGTTCTTACATTTGAGAGATGAAACGTGGTAACAACTTGACAACAATTTCAAAAACAACAATCATTTTTCAATTCTTCTAGCAAAAAATAAATTGTGCATTGTTTTCGTAATTGTTGTAAAATGACTACCAGCTTTTTGAAATAATCTCCCAATTGTGCGAACTAGTTCGTGACCGCGACAGCTCTAGTGCTTAGCCTTGCAAACATTTCATATAAATTTCTTTTCATTTAAAGCGGGTTTTATATTGATGTGAGGAAGCGCCTGAGTGAAGCTTTTTTTTTGGCGGCACCTCAAATTACACAATTGATGGTAGAAGTGATATTCTACAGAAAAAATACACATCGTCTGAATGCACTTTAAACAGGGATATAAAAATCAAGAATCATATAAAAATTACCTTCAAACGTACATATGTGCTCGTATGTAAGTGTGTTTGTTTAAAGTGAAATCCAACAGCAGCAACAACCAAACAAAACATCTGACATTTACGTATTATTAGAAAGCAACAAACAACAACACAAATCAACTGATTTTGGAGAATATTTTAAAGATGCACCAACAGTTCGGATCATGCGCATTAAACATTGTTTTCACTTTGACAGCTGTCAACATTGGTGGCTCTTCTTTGTGTTTTCTGTGCCATTTCCGTGTAGAGTTTTCAAGTGGCATGTCAGTAGTGAAGGTGTATGTGTGTGTGTGATTGTGTGCGTGCGTGAAAGGAAAATAACAAAAGAATCCCAGATATTAAAATCCTGCTGTGTTTTTGCATTTTTTCTTTTCTACTTTCTGTTTTAAATAATTCTACACATTTCGTGATTTGCATTGTGCTGTGCGTTTACCGGCGGTTTAGAGTTCGACAAAATTCTTTGTATCGTTCAGACGTGTATCGTCCGTCGATATTACGCTCGGTAACTCGTTGCGTACACACACACACACACACGCACGCACAAACACAATTACGGTTGTGGAATTTCCGTTTTGCCAATAATTTTTCTTGTTTATTTTTTCGGTCGCTGATTTACGCTGCTCTGCTCCTTCTTCCTGGTGCTAACGTGATGGTGTTCAAATAAACAAAAATGAAAAAAATTTTACAATTTTTTTTTAGGGTGGAAACCATTGGTTTCCAATAAATGAAAGTTAAGAATTATTTAACAAACAAAACAAATAAGAAAAAAAGTCTAGTAAAAGGTGGGTAATAAAAATTAAGAAATAAATGTAGAATTTAAATATTAAGGAAATTGTGATTGTGCCAATATTTTGACTTTTTGCTTTTGTTCAATTAGAAAGCGATTTCTTTAGAAAAGGAAAAAGCCATCGCAAAGAAAGAAAAAAGAATTGATACACATTTGTGTATTTGGCAGACAGTGAAACAACTTTACAAGACTTTTTTATTGCGTTTTATTTTTGCAAATAAATTAAAGAAGAAAATAATTCTTTTGGCAAAATTACTAAAAATCCAAATAAAAAAAAATAAAAAAATCCAAATAAGTTTTATTTTTTTTAAATTTACGCAAATTATTTAACGATTTTAAAATAATAAATTATTTATTTTAATTGCAAATGACCGATTGTTATTCTAAACGAGTAAATAAATACATGAGATGAGTTGTATGTGAAATGAAAGAAATCATCAAATAGAATTTATTTTATTTAAAAGATAAATTTCTTTCACTTTCGTGTGAATATAGCAGAGGTCTATAGGGTTTTGGACTGGAGCAGCTGCTGCTGTGTTCAAATTTGCTGCTTTCCGAGATATACCGTTCTATTTGATGCCCTACAGAACATTAAAAAATCCGCATTAAAGTTAACTTTAAATTATACTAATATTGTCTTTAGATCTGCTCAGTAGTTTCAGAGATATCGATGAATTTATGATAATAAAATATTTTTTATGCAAAATATGAAAATTATAAAAAATACAAAGTGGCCATCCGCATACAGCAGTATGACACTTGGAAATTTTTTAAGGAGAATTTTATTGTTTTGAGCATACGGCAACTTTTAACCAAACGAGTTGTCTTCACTTATTTGTGAAACGCGAATCATTTTGTTTGGAACATATTTACCTATATGCCAGTTGTTTGTAACGATTTTTTTTTGCAAAAGTTCTACGACATCTCTAAAACTATTGAGCAGACGAAAAAACTGAGCAGATGAAAAATGTTGTCGAATTTCGGATTTTTTCTTTTACTGCAATTGCTTTCTTTTTGACATAACGATATATGCCAAAAACTACTATCAAGCTGGAAAAAACACAAGCAAATTCAGCACCTCAAATAACATGAGAAACCGCTTTCAGCCCAAAAGATGTCGCGAATTTGAAAACTTACTTAATTGATGGCATCCGCGGCTGGGCCTAAACATATTGTTTTTATTTACGAATATATTTTGTGGTAGTTAGCCATGTGATTTGGCCTGCAAGATGGTGGCATAGTTGTCTGTTGCAGTTCAAAAATCACTGGCCTATGACGACTTGTCGATATGCCGCTTCAGTGCAGACAAAATCACCAAACTCGGATAAATAATTCTAACTTCACGAAACTCGTTCTGGATGTGTCCGAAGCTCTAACACCAATGTTTTAAGGCTCTATACCTTCCTCTCTTTATATTGCACATCCACACATTTTTTACGTATTCAATACATTGTTTGGCTGACACACCCCTCTCACTGCCTTGTTAACCGCAGAAACAAGTAAATATAAACACTGGGGCCCATAAAGTGAGTAGTTACTGGGGTGCCAGATTATTCGACATGTTCCAGAAACCGATTTTCAAATATTTTGAATTTTTGAAATTTTAAAAAAGCCGATATCGGTTTTTAAAATTATGAACAAACCGGTAACCGGGGTATTAAAAACGCTTCAACACTTGTTTATTTATATTTATTGCCAACAAAAGTCATCTTCACTTTGGTTCTTAAACGCTTCAAGACCTGCCATGCCCACAAATTTGGCCAAGGCCAAACTATAAGAATTCTCAATGATTATTGAATCTTTATTTTTAATTGTTAAAAACTTTTTAGCTAATTTGAATGTATTAATTACTTTGTCACTTTCGATCCAATCTTTGCTTGTTCTTTCATTGTAATTTCTTTCAGTCTAATTTTTTAACTCGTGAGGGTGGGTGTTCTCTAATCTTAACGTTCCAATAATGGCATCAAGGGTTAATTATATTAAGATCGGGGCATTGACAAGGAGTGATGTATGAGATCAATATTATAGATTATTAAGCGAACAATATCTGCCGTATGTTTAATGATCATATATCTATGAGCTCGCCGATACCAGGAGCCGTCAAACAACCCTACACCATGACTCCAGCGCGACCATGTTTGTTTCTTTTGCTCAAGAGCCATTGGGTACGACGACTACCTGTGAGGACAAAGGGTTATACTGTAATGAGAACGAATTCTTTGTATATCGTTCGGTTTGACGTATTTTGGTCTGGAGACAGACAGGAGAGTATTGTACTACAAGAGAACTAACTACATTCTGTCCACATGCCAACATGCTGGTGCCGTACTTAATGTGGGCCCTTGTGTCAGCCAACTTGTATTTATAAAAAACAGTTCTTCAAATGTTTAGTAAGCAAAGTGGCAGCAACTTTACCCGATGTGTGTTGTGGCATTTAGTGCAAAAAGTACTACTTTAAAAATCCAATCTATCATCCCTATTGAAAACGTTAGACCTTATTCTACACGGAGGGTTGGTGTTGGTGGCGCTTTGCAAATGTTGCCCACTCTGTCATATGAGTTATATATACTAAAATACTAAAAGAATATGAAAAGCTTTAACATTGCGGGAAAGGAACATGTACTATAAATTCTAGCCAAGTAAAAAAAAAAAATTAAAACCGGTTCTTTCAAGGCAAAAAAAAACCGGGTTATTCGACATTCGAAAAATAATATTTTCAAAAAATTTTCGAAAAAAATAGTTCGAATAGTATTGTTGGTCATCGTAATATTTACCTTTGTAAATGGATGCCACTATATTTAGCAGAGGAGACAGCGTTTTGGACTTGTAAGAAACCCCTTAAAAGACCAGAACCTTCAACACACTCCTCTGAAGCGTTTTTCTCTAAGTGCTTTTCTATATAAAAAATTAAATTTGTCATGACACACGTCAATAGTCAAACCGAAAGAATAATAATAATAATCCAAAAATATGTTTTCTTCCAACATTTTCATACACTAAAAGCAACAATGATAAAAGCACTCATGTGATTTACCTACGAATACCTAGAGAACAGCGAACAAATAAATATCTATGACTCGTGTTAGAAAAACTGAAATAAAAACCATAAAAAAGAACACATTTTTTTCTCGCAAAATAATAATTATAATAACATTTTCTTAAAACAAAACAAAAAAAAAAAAAAACACGGTTACTTGCAGAAAAGAGTTAAGGAGTTCATTTCCATGGTGGCATGTTGAAAAAGGTAAAATATTAAAGCTGGTGTCATAGGTTCTATTTTATTAATAGTAAAATGAAAATGAGTCACTCTGCAGTTACATTTGCCCTGTAGACGTTTGTTTTTGTTTTATTTTTTTCATAAATTATTCATTTCATTTTAATAGTTTTCGGTTTGAAATGAAGTATGACATGCAATATTTTCCATTACAAGGATAAAAATGAAACATATACTCAAGCATGTTGTTGGCTCAAACTTATAAAATTGGCAACGAATTTTACTTTACAGGGGGGAAGAAGTGTTAAAATAAAAAAACGGCCTTTAATGGATATTAAATTAAAAACTCATAATTTGCGGGTTAAAAATTAGTTTCAGATTTGTTCGAAACTTTTTAAATTTGTTTTTTTTTGTGTTGTATAATAAAGATTGATAGCCGCAAAAATACCACGACATATTCAGTAACTGGCGGGACAAGTCGGACGAGACTTAGCATGAGATATTTAACACGACTGAAATACTCACTGACGAATGTTATCGCTAACGCAATTTAAAACTGGCAAACTCACCAGCGCAGCTGATGACTATTTGTGAAATGATTAGATGCCAAATTCCAGATAAATTTTTTTCTCCATTTCCGGCACTTTCTTAAATGGAGTTTGACATCCGCAAATAACCCGGAAATGTTTTAAATTCGCCGTGACTCTACTTGTTATCAATTGGCCTTGGCTATCACACTCAAGCATTACAGCGGCATAGTGCTCTTGTGCTAGATGCGAAAGTGATTAACACCTCGCAAAGATTGGAATAAAATGTCCCCTATGCGATTGCCCCGGCATTCTATTGTGTGGTAAACTGTCTTGTCTGACTAGCACCTTCCTTACTTTAGGGAAGCTAAAGCGTTTTTACGGAGCCTGGCCGTTTCAGCGAAAGTATTGAACTGACTCTTCCTTCTCTTCATGCAGACAGCTTCTGCAGTTTTCACCATGAGAGATTTATATACGCTCCGACATACGTCTAATCATACAATGCCAGCTAGTAGCCACATCGAATTTTCATCAAGAGCCAGTAGTTCCTTCGTCCTTTTCTTGTCGATTTAGGGCCAATAAATTTTGGACAATTTGCAATTGATTATCATAGACCACCCACGGGCCGTTTCTTTCAGTGACAATTTTCGCAATGTGTTTGAAAGATCTGTCAGGATGGTATTGATGTCCTCCCCCTGTGTCTTTACCACGTCCAGGTTCAAGCCGTTCCTCGCACATTGATCGGTCATCTTCTTTCCACGAATGCCCTAATGTCCCGGAACCTAAACTATCCTCAAAAGGTTTCGTCGAAGTAGGGCCAGGGATGGATTACATGTCAGTGCACCTCTTGACCTCACCAGTTTCGGATCAAGGGCCTTAATAGCGGCTAGACTGTTTACAAAAATATCAACAGCCGTTGCATGTGTTATAAGCAGCATATATTTCCACCCAGAACACGGTGAAATGTGAAGACCCTTTCACTCATCCTGCTCGGGCAGAAGGTAGTAGAGAGACTTAAAAAGTTCGAACCAGTGCACAGTGACACATATGAACAATCCAGCAAAAGAAAAAATTGCCCGATTATTTTGTTTTTTTAGTATTTATGTATGTATAGTAAAACATTCCCCGCAATAGAAGAACAATAATGCAAAATTTGAAAACCTAGTAGTTCTCAGGATATGGTATGGGATTCACTATTCTATTATGTTTTATTTAAATTTCGATCGATATCGAATGCCGTAATTTGCTCCCAGGGCTTCCTTAGTTTGTAATGTCACAGAAGAAACCTAGTTTGAGAAGAGACAAACAATTTCCATCACTACATTAATTAAATTTTAAATAATTTTAAAAGTGGGCGTTACCTTTTAAATGTGGGCGTGTTTCTTTTCCATGAAGCATCTGCAATCTGATTTTCGAAATCAGATTTTTTAAATTTCGCTCCGTATTGCTAAATTTGGTTAAACATACAAAGTGGGCGTGGCAGATTTCCGAAAACTCCCATCTGACTGATCTATTCTTCGTTGGAAATTAAAGTTTGTATACCAAGCATGAGGTAAATATCTCTAAAATGTGGCACCGAGCAGTGCTTGGCCAAAGGTTAAATTTAAGTTAATAAATGAACAAAATTAAAAAGCCGAAACAAACTCTTCAAACCATTTTGAACTGAAGTTAACCTAAACTTGACTGTTTAATAGTCTTTGATGTCAAAACAAATACAGTGCGTCAGTTAAAAGTCTCACAAAGGGGTTTCAATGAACTTCTTTATTTTTTTAAATTAAATTTCACATGACTATAGAATTATACACAATAATTTCAGCGAAAAAATTGAGACTAGTTAAGAAAAATGTCTTTCATTTTCTGCCACACTCAAATGAGCCCTTAACACCTTCCAGCATATCTGGTCCTGGAGCTCTTATCTCGGTTTCAATATCATCTTTCAGTTGCTGTAGAGTTTGAGGCTTGTTAACGCATACCCATTCCTCCATATAGTCCCACCAGAAGAAATCAGGTAAAATCAGCCAGTTCTGGAGGTCGTGTCGCAACCATGAGAAATTATTAATTTGATTTTGATAATAAAATTTCACAATTTGTATTCTTTGCTCAGTTGTGTAATTTTCCATGATTGATTTCCAAGATGCCCTTAATATAAACTGAAAAGAAAGAAAACAAAAATCAATAGCAACAAAATTATTACAACATTGAATCCCTTTAGGACTTTTGATTCATCCTGGACGTTTGTACATTCATACGTAAATAAAGCCGCAAGATTTCTAGACCAGTCTGAAACTTGTATAATTATTCACAAGAAAGTTGAGCAGAGGGCAAAAATACCAAACATATTTTTCTGCCCGTGTATACTGTTTTTTTTTTTAAATTGAAAAATATTTTAATTCTAAACGCAAAAACAGGTTTTAAAATTAAGCAACGTTAATTTTGCTAAGCACGTGTTTGCAAAAAAAAAAAAACAAGTTAAGCTAATTTTGAATAGTTTATTTAATTATTTAATACTTTTATTGCTTAAACACTGTTTAGTCTAGATTGTCTAGTGGAATATTATAGAAAAGCTTAAAAAATATGTTGCATAAACTGAACAAACTTATAAGAGGATTTTAAAATCAATTTTGTATTTTTCTTTTCATTAATAATCACACCTAGTCAGACAACAAAGGCGAATACATAATTAATTGGCAACGGCGTATAAGTATATTTCTGCTTAATATTAAATTGTTTTAAATTTTACATAAGGCTTAGAAGTTATTGGTTTCAGTTTAATAAATTTCTCCAAGATACTCACACATATGAGAAAACGACGCACAAAATTTGACTTAAACATTTAAGGAAAGCAAATAGTTTGGTACCACAGACTATAGCTGAGGGCTAGTGATGTGAAAGAAAAAGATTAAGATTGACTCGAATTATTAGTGAATGGCAAAATTTAAACTATTATCGGCGCATACCTCTTACTTTATAAGCCCCTTTTCGACCCACTTCCACGAATTGATTTCAGGCAAACAATTTGTAATTCTCAACTACTTTACTTTCACGGAGTCTCGTGCTAACACTAGCCTTTACTCTTGACTGTAGTGAACTGTCGACCTTCTTCCTCATCACGGAGTCTCTTGTAATGTAATTGCTATCATTTGTCTAAGGCTTAAATCCCCAATAGCATTCACTATTAATAAGTGTCTGCCCTTGGTCCTAAACCTTACAGCCAGTGCTGGACATGCACACACAATGTACGCTACCGACTCAGCCTCTTCCAGGTACAGTCTACAAGTATCATCTTCACAAATGACGATAATAAATTATTTACTGGGTTCTACAATGAATTTGAAGTCAATTTTCGTTCTCATATAAAATGGATCATAGTTTTTGTACTAAAGCTATATTCTACGAATTTTTTAATTACACAGTGTGACAGTGAAAATGTACTTTTAAAATGCCCTAGTGTAGGTCGTAGACCTAATGGAGTAAATAATTTTGTCAGTTCTTTATGATATATTATATAATTCCTTATTACGTTTATATAACTTCGAATCGTCTAATCTTTTGGAAAAATATGATCGAAAACAAATCAAAAATGTTTTGAAACACTTTGTATCAAGTCGTATTTCTTGTTTAATTTTCTTTTCAAGCCCATTTAATAGTAGCGAGAAAAACAAAGCAGATATGTTAAAATCAAAATGGTATTTCTAGAGATACATTATGTTTTTGTAAAAAAGTTGAATTGATGATAAAAGAGTTATAACAAAATTTATCGATAACTTTCGATTTTAACAGTGTATTCGAAGCTGTAAGAGTGAGACAATTAGCTACTCAAGTAGGCCTAGAATCTACAATGGGTTCTCCTTAAAATTACATTAAATTTTGTTGATTTTATCACATAGTGTTATTTATTACCCTAACTTTATAAGAAACAACGCGACCACCGTAAAACTGATTACGTATTTGGGCTATTGTTTGTTTGCGTGTGATTTTCGATTTCCACAGCCTTTACATCGGTTAATTGTGCTCTCACTAAACGGTGGCCATTGAACTTGAAAAGAAAATGACGGCGGCTATTAGCCGGCTTTGAGTAGTTCAACTTTGTGCTCTACACCAGGAAACTTTGAAAAATATTATATTCTTTAGAAGAATATTTTTTTAAAACAGAATTGATTAGCGTCTAAAACCTGAACAAATAAAGATGACAACATAAATAATCTGCCATATTTTTCTCTTGTTTTAAAGCAAACAGGCCATTTTTTGTTGAGAAAAAACGAGGAAGTAACTGAAGTACTTCTTTAAGCGATTTGGCCCTTCTATTAAACGTTTCATTGGTGCCATTTGATTTTCATGGAAGAATTGTTTAAAAAAAATGTTTTCTTTTTTATCTCTTCTTCTTTTAATATCTTTTTTTTTTAGTACATAAATTAATTAACTGTTTTGTTGTTTTCTGTTCTGTTGTACAACAACAATCTATTCGTCTTATAGATATTTATACCTACAACTTGAGCAAAAAGCTACAAATTATTTATTAAGTTTTTATTGTTTTTTTCAATGAATTGTTTTACTTTTGTTCTTTACTTTTCAATCAGTATCGATTTAATTTTATTTCTAAACAAGTGTCCCACTAATGACACGTAAAGAGTCTGAACAATTTTAAAATGATTTTATTTATTAAACATTGGTTCCTTCGTTAGTCGGGGCGGTTTTCCCGATTTGTCTTATCAACGATTAGAATAGATTTGAGGTGACACAATGAACATTTATTAAGGCACACGGGAGTGCGCCAGACCAAGTTTAGGCCTAATGCGAACAGTGTATATATTTATACGCAACAATTCGCTCTGTTTTTACCCCCGTCATAACTTTTCTGCCTTCAATCATATAAAACTTGAAACATAAGGACTCTACGCATAGGTAACCTCATAGACCAAGTCTTACCATAAAAGGTTCTCGAGATATGAAGGTGTAAATTTTTTGCATATTTTGATACATATTCACTGGCTCACTTACTCATCAATATTATGGGGCACTTCCACTGTAGCCAGCCGGTCACTTTTTATATGGGAGGCTAGGATTCCCCCTTATTTGTATGGAACACTTCCACTATAGCTAGAGAGCTAAATTTGATATAACCCAATCGTCTGTAAGGTTTAAGTTAGAAAAGGTTTTATACATATATGTACGTTAACAAACAAAAATAAGTTGGAAAACAGGAGTCAGATGCGCACGAAAACGTAAATGTGAAAATATGGTCAAGTTTCGATCCAAAAATTTCGGCCGTTAAAAGTACTGAGGTAAAAATGAGGACCAAATTCTTCATATGTACAATTCCATCCCATTTCTAGACAACTTGCTAGTTTGGCAAAGTATTTTTGAACTTTCTAATATGGTAAAGGATTCTGCGAAAAATTTCACTAAACTAGCAAGATGCCTAGCAATGGGATGGTATTGTACATATGAGGAACTTGGTCCTTATTTTTAACTCAGTACTTTTAACTGTCGAAATTTTTGAACACATACTTGGCCTTATTTTCACATTTACGTTTTTGTGCGAATTATTTTTATTGCTAACAAATAATTACAAACAGTTACCGCCCACCGGGGAAGCTGCTTTATTCGGTGCTATTTTATACGTTAAACTCGTTAAAATTCCCACAGAATACTAGTATATCGAGAAGAACAACCTACATTTTTTTGTCGTCGCTAAAACTTTATAAAATTTTTGTATTTTTAAGCAACGCCAATTTTATAAATTCGCCCAAAGGAACAAAATTCCAAAAAAATGACTCCACCATATTAGGTTTAAGTTTCTTATAAATTATTAAAACTTCAAAAGTTGTGTATTTTAAAATTGAAGAAAACGAAGGGAAAGACTCTCAATTTGGTTACTATTTGTATCAGCAATAAAAAACAAAAGCAGAAAGTCACTCAAATCTACACAGATCTTAAACCGAAAAATTTACCAAGATATCAGAAAGACAAAGAGAATCCTGAACGTAAGTAAAATATGCTCTAAAAAGTTCCGAAAATGCACTAAATATGCTCTTTACACGGCAAAATGCAAATATATGCTGTAAATGGTTAAATATGCAAAAATATGCACAAACAAATTGACACCGAAATTCTAAAAGTGTTTGGAAACGAATAAATATTTTACCCGTTGCTGGTTTCTCTGGTCAACCTTTGTCTTGTTTTAAAGTTGTTTCGTTAGAAATTTTGTTTATGTGAATTCTATTTTGTGAGAACATTTTTTCTTGGGATTTTTATGTAAAGCAATTTGTTTTATTTGTTTAAATAATTTTTACTTGGGTTACTTTCAGAGATAAATGTTTTTACATTAAAAAAAACCTTTTGACATTTTATTTTTTAAAACTATTGATAAAGCCAACCCCAGTTGTTAGTTATTCTTTTATCGTTCCTAATACATTGAACTGCAAATATGATTGGTAAATATTTATCATTCATTAACAATACATTTGTAAAATTGCCAGCTAAATGCTTTGTCACAGTCTTATCGTGTAAGCGTTTTTGTGGTAACGCCCTGTAAAAAATCCAAGGCCTTGTTATGTCTCAAACAGCAAATTACAATTTCTCTTTGTGTTCTGTGGAAGAAGAATGAACAAATAATAGACAAAGAAAAATTTTTATTTCGGTTCCCCTGATTTCGAATAAAGTAAAAAAATGTTACTGCATCAGCTTTGGAAAAGAGGGCATGTGGCACGATGACTCATTATGTTGTGGGTCTGGGTATTTCTGACACTGTTATTTCTAGTGGAAAATTTCAACTTTTTGACCATAAGTTTTTCCACACTCTTCTTGCACTCGTTGGACTTCCTTTAATTTAAGAACGGCTTGAAATGCCTTTAATCACCTGGGTTCGCTTCTCAGCTGATACCAATCAATATCATAAATAATCCTGATATGCATTCATTTCTCCTCTTACTTAGCACCAGAGCCGCTACAACACTCTTCTAAAAATAAACGTAACGCACAATTGCCGAATTGTGAAATATTAAGCATTTCTTTTCCTATCCCTTCACGAGGTGTCTTCTATATTGTCACCCCTTTCAAAGGAGTAGCACATTTACTTCGTCAATATTAAACAAACAGTAAAGTAAATTGCAGTCGACTTTACATGTATGTAGGGGATAATAAATGAAATTCAATAAAACTTATTTGCATTCGAAAGAAAGTCGTCTGTTTTTTCGGAAAAATTTGGTAATGTGGCATCACTGACAATTAATCAGCAGACAATTTTGCATTTTTTCAGAATTTTCAATGAAGTAAAGAGAACCAATTCCTAAAAACAATCATTATTTCAAGCAAGTACCTTCCAGAAAACGTGAAAGAACTAGTTGATGAACCAACCCTACGCCGTACTAATCTGGCTTGATTATCAATTGTTTTATTTTTTCTCTTTTCGAACATCAAGGGATCAACATCATTATTAGAAATTCACTTTTTTACAAACAAATAAAAAAAATATATATGTACTCGTATATATACATATATCTCCTCAAGTACCTTTCTATCTCCAGCCAACCGAAAAAGCAAGCCAAACCTCTCCTCTATTCAACACTGTTCAAATGTTCAAAATCGGTGCAAAAATTATTTAATTTAAAATTTTATGTTCACGAAGCCGCCAAAATGTAGTTTTTATCGATAACTTTCGATTTTGCGGCTGTAATCGAGTTTTATAAAAATGACAAAATTATCTACTAAAGAAGGCCTATAATATCCACTAGGCCATATCAAAAGTACATTTTCACTGACACAATCATCTTCATGCAATAAAATTAAAAATATACTAAAAAAGGGAATTATATTATGTTAGGTTGAAAAGAGGAGCCTATTATCTGTCTGATGTCCGAACAAATACACTTAATCCAGTGGTTCGGATCCTTCTGTGCTCTCCATTAAGCTCTCCCTCCGCATCCGCCATTTAATGCCTCTTAGGTGTGCTATCTATGTCTGGTAAGATGTCACCGTAAAATACTGGGTTCTTATTTGCGCGAGAGCTGATGAGTGACACAGAAAATGTTCTACCGTTTCGATATCCTCATTGGATGCTTTGCAGATGCTATTGTCTGATCTTCCTACTCAAAGCCGAATTGTTTTCAAGTCTGGGTGTCCTGTGTCGGAATACTTATAATCTTGCTAATTTAGGTTTTTTCAGTTTCAGCAGGCTTTTTGTTTTATCTGCCTTTGGATTACCTTTCAAGATTCTAGTATTTTTGCCACAATTTCGTATTTGCACAATTTGTTTACTCAGCATTAGTCCCTTCAGAAGGCTTGACATTAAACGGCTAAAGTCGTACTCTTTTAAAATAAAAAAATTAATAAACGAATATAGTGGGGTTATACTGTACGAAGGAAATTTATTAGCACTTTGTTGAAATTTTTGTAAAGTTTTGCCTTGATTTGATATTCCGACAGGATGTTTTGATGTAGATTTTTGGAATGAATATCCTTCATCCCTTGTCATGTTTGGTTTGGAGACAAACCGCTTTCGGCTATGAGCCATCTTCAGTGTCAGTTTTCGTTCTGAGGTTTTTCCTATCGTAATTATTTTTTAGCGCAATTTTTCAATTCACAAACGCCGTGTATCGATTGTATTATTAAAGTGTAAACATATGGTATTATAATACAACTTCACTTGATATGTTTTTAAAATGTTGTATTATATTGGGACTCTGCTATTTCTTTGATTAATTTGTGTTTAAAGCAGTTGAACACTCTCTATGTTCGCGTATTTTGCTAATGATATTTTGTTACCTTATAATTGCTACTAATTTAAAGTTGCCACGTCTGAAGCATTGTCACGGACCTGAATTTTTTGACATTAGCAATACAATAAAATTCACTGTTGACAAACAAATAAACCAAAGGTTTATTTAAATACACGATACAATTATACAAAACGTTTGTGAATTGCATAAATATTTCGGATGGCTAAAAACATTCAATCGAATTTTAGCTTTCAAAATTTGTACTCGATTTATTTGAATTATTTTGTAAGTAGTTTCAGTTTCAAATTCATCTAAATCATCCCATAAGCCAACCGCTCACATGAGTTAACATGACTAAAAAGATACCAATGATGATTTCAGTTCTCATTCCTAAGAACAGAAAATAAAAATGAATGAATCATAATTTCCTCAATGCGTTGGAATGTGTTTTCCTTGTTGCTTGAGTTTTTTTTTTAATAGAAAAAAAAACAATATTACACATCAACAGCAAATTTCACATGTTGACATAAATTTTGTTTTTAATCAAACAAATCCGCAACAATTTTTACTAGTTGAGCTAAAAAGTGGATTTCTTAAAGAATGAGAGAAAAAAATACGTGTTGTAGGTCAGTATTTTATTCTACTTGCAAACAAACTCTCATCACAATCATCTTCACCTCTTATAGTTTGGGCACAGTGCCCACTAGACTAACGAAAAAATGACACTAAAATTAACAAACAGATAAAATAAAAATAATATATGTTACAGTGAATGGCTAATGTCATGAAATATTGACATTCATTTTTAAAAATTCTATCTTTCAGATGCTCGTGTAAAGATAACTCGTATAAAGTAAATAATTTTATTGTTTAGCTTCCAAAAATAAAATTCACAACATTTATTTGCAACCATAAATGCATGGATGGGTTGTTTGGTTATATACATGACGCCCTTAAACATGAGTGTTGCATAACATGCAATACGACAGCAACATCAGACTTTGTCTGGAGCCTCCCCCCACTACATGGAACTTACACACATGTTCTATTGTAAACTGTCAAATATTCATGCAAACATTGAGACTTTTCCATTTTTTTCTCTTCCTTCATTTATAATGTCTGGCCTGTCAATTATTTGTAGTGTTTTTATACTTTTGTTGTTGCTGTTTTTATTATTATTTTAAAATTTAATCGATTGCCAAATAGTTTTTGTCTACTCAGCCAGTCAGTCAGTCCCACTAGCAACTGAAAACAAAAAATAAATTAAACTTAAATTTTTTTGGCGTAACAACAAAAAGCCCTAGAAACTATTAAATAAGGAAAAAGATTTAAAAGACTTAATTAATAAAAAGAAAAAAACTATTTAATAATTATTTGTTAAAATTAAAATAAGTCAGAGACGAGTGTGGCATGGTGGTTCCAATAACCCGTGTTTTTCAGAAGTATGAAATTTTAAGTTGACAATACTGTTTGTGCTACATTTTGGCAGCTGTTCGTACTAACAACTAATTTCTACTAATTATTTTTTTGAATAATTCTGATATTTTCTTTGGAAAGGGATATATATATGTATTAAAGAAGACAGGTAGTGAAGTAGACGGATAGGAAACGCTTCAGTAATTACAACTCTGCAATTGAGCGTTCTATGTATTTATTTTTAGAACAGTGGTTGATAGCGCCTCTGGTGTTATGTAGACGCATCAATTGAAGCTAGTATACCGACAAATGAAGTCGCTGCGATATATACTTATATGAATAAAAGTTAGCATATATCAGAAAAATTTATGTTATTGTTTGCAGCGGCTGGGACGAATGCTTAAGGGACGACGCGTTAACTACTTAAGCCACAGCACCATCTAGGATTTTTCACGAGAAATATGATTCAGTTCGAGAAACTCATCGCAATATTTGCAATGAAGCCCATTTCTGGTTGAATGAATGAAGTGAACGTAATCCACATGCCATTTTTGAATAATAGTTACATCCAGATATATTCACTGCTTGGTGTGATTTTTTATCGTACCTCAATCGAATGCCCTTGAATCTGAATGTGAGCTGTGGTTTCAAAAAGTCGGTACAACATGCGCGTCCCGCAATTGATTTCTTGAAAGAAACGTTTGGTGAACGAATAAGTTCGCGTAATATCACTGCTATACGATCTACATTGCTGCAAAAAGTGAACGAAAATTGGTTTTACCGATTGGACTTGCACCGAGGTGGCCATATGCCGGAAATCATATTCAAATAATAATAACAAAGAATTTTATTTTAAATAATTCATCAATTAACACCATCTATCTGAGGTAGTACCTAACAGTTACTAAAATTCCACCTAACGAGTTCTTTGCACGATCACAACATTTTCGTTTGTATTATTTACACTTTCAAGAGACAAGCTTTTTGAAGGGCTTTAAGAGCGACGGAGCGAAAGCATGCAATCGCAGCTGCTGTAAGTTAGCGTGGTGATCAGTCTTAAAAAACCAAAAAGTAAGACAAACGTAATCCACTTTTAAATCTACCTGTCGCTCTAGTAGAACCCTGTATAGGTAAAATAACCTTAGAGATGGCTCTGATGGTTCTTTAAACAAAAATAAACATAAATTGAACCATCATCAACTGCTGAATTATATTATTTACAGTGTTGATCATCGTTGCTTAAGCGCAGCTTTTATGACTTTCATTAAATCACGAAAGTCTGTGTAAAAGTAAGATCAGTTAAATGCAGCCATCCTGGGTTTAAAGTGAGCTGAGAAGCACTATCTCTGTAATGTACAGTTTAACGATATTTATGGCTTAAACCCCGATTACAATCTTAAAGTCTGAACGCTTAAGTCAATTGACAAAAAAAAACATCATTATAAGATTGTGTCACTTAAGAGAAAAAAAACCAAAAAAGAAAACATACTTTTAAGGCTCATTTTAAGCCAATATTTACCTAATCATTACACTCAGAAGGTATTATTACATTAAGAACGCATTCATAGTCTTCTGATAATTTTTCCTTTTCAATATTTTAATTTTGTGTTATTCATATGGGTAAAAGGAAAGTGAGTAATAATATTTCTTTTGTTCTCTTATCGCTTTTAGTTTCTTGTGTTGAGTATGTTTTTGAAAAAAAAAAAATATAGCGTGCGATAAAAAAATGATTTCGCCCTCACGGAATTTCGAACCGCGGAGAATTTCATTGAGTGAAAAATCAAGTTACAAAACATATCAAAATTTGAATTTGGAAAAATGTTTTTTTTATAAATTATTTAAATCTTTAATAATCGCATGCTAAATTTTTATTAACGTATTTGACTTCCAACTTGTATCGTTTTCACTAACCGCCTGCATATAAACAATAAAAATTGAATTAAGCTCTTCTTAAGCAGAGGACTTACTGGTAGGTTTCTTTTACAGAAAACACATTCTGATAACTCTGTCCAACCAGTAGTTGCTTTTATCAATCAATTTTTAATGAACAATAAATAAATAAATGTTGCTAATATTTAGAAGCAATAACGCCCTTTTATGTCAAGAATATTCGAAATTTAATTTAATTTTAAATTTTAAACGATAAATAATTGCTACCAGTTATTTAATTTTTAAACTAAATTTTTATCTCATGCGTGTTTTTTTCTGGGTTTCGTTACAATTTTAAAGGTTACACTCCTGTCAAATAAAACAAAAAATTTTGTTTGTTTAATTTTGTAACATTTTGTTAAGAGTCAATTATTTTTTTGTTATTGGAATTTTATTTGCGCATTTTAATAAATCGGTTCAAGAAAAAAATGTAGTAGAAATGAGTTTTTTTTACATTTTATTGTTGTAATAAAAATCGATAACAATTTAATTATAATAAACATGCGGTTTTCATTGTAAATTTTGTATATATTTATTAAATATTTATAGTTGCTTTTACAGGTCTTGTTACTGTTGTGTTATAGAAAATCTTTTAAATAAATATTATGGAAAACTTTTCCCTGTGTACGATATATCTTTCTATTACATATTAAGTCAATGTAATGTGATTTGAATTTCCTTTAATTTAGGCCATGTAACTTTAATAAAAGAATATCAAAAGTTAATCATAGAATTTTATTGTGACCTAATAGCAAACATAATTTTAGTTATTTCTTCTACGACTTGCTATATATTGTTCCCAACTATATAGAGGAGATCGATTGTATTTTAATTCAAAAAGCAATTTTCAAGAAACTTAATTTTGATTGTACATTTCTTTAATTTTCCTAAGCGTTTTTCCTTTTGAACTTGACTCCTTTCTTTATTTTAAAGACGAAAACATGAAAAATATATTTAAATTTATTAAATAATTTTTGTTTGAACCCTTTTTTATATTTTATTAACGTCTGCTTTTCTATTTTTCTTTACAGGTAAAAATTAAGCTTGGTCTCGAAGTATTGGAATGGTTAAGGTCCCAAGTTTAAAATAAAAATAAAGTCAGTTGAAAACTTTCCAAGATTCAAAGAAAATCGTACATGAAAAAATAATATTAAAATGATTATAAACATTTTTAAAGTAAGTTTTTATATTTTTTGTTTAGTTTTTACTGTGCAAGCAGTTCGATTAGGTACAAAAGTAATTTTGAAAAAAGTACCGTTTGCAATAAAAAAGTTCATTTAAAAAATTAGTTTTTCAAATTTGAAGAGAGTTACATATTACTAAATCGTAAAAAAAGTGCATTTTAGGAACTAATTTTTCTAAAAAGTACCTTTTTTAAAAAAGTTGTTATAGTTATAAAATACATTTTGTAAAACGTAGCCTTTCTGAAAAAGTACTTTTTACAAATATCGTATATAATAACTAACCCATGGAAATATAACTCTTATATCATACTAAGAAAGTATCGTCTTCTAAAAGGATCATATACCTTTTCCAAAAGTACCTCTTCTGTAATAAAGTACCTTTAATAAAAACTCATCATTTATAAAAAAAAGTTATTTTTGTTGAATAATTACTTTCATTTAGAAGTATCTTTAAAAAAAATTATTTTTTAGAAAATTTTTTCTTATAGAAAAAAGTTCCTTTTAGAAAATAGTACCTTTTAGAAAATAGTACCTTTTAGAAAATAGTGCCTTTTATTAAAAATTATCTTTTATAGTAAATGTATGATTACATATCCTCCACAGAAAAGCGTTGGCTAGCAGGCAGGTAAATTAAAAGCTTTAAACGGTACTTTTACCAACCAAAACATAGCCATGTATTTTTGGAACAGTGTCGTCTCGGGTAGTCTAATAGTATGTTCAGACATGCACTTTAATTGAAGCAATTAAATTTGAAGTAGAGTTAACGACTTCTGTCTTTACACACATCTTCAATTTCCCGTACTTAATTAGCATTTGTCAGCTGAAAATATTGTCATTTTGTTTGTCAACACATGTGCTTGCGAATTTAGAAAACTGTTGAAAATTTTGACTTAAAAAAATTTTTTTTTAAGAAATTAATTGCTTAAAAAAAATTCTTTGAAAGGTACTTTCGTTAAAGATTTGATTAAATATACTAACCGTCAATTTCGCCGTAATTTCTTTTAACCTTTTTTTCATTTTCATGACATTTAATTTTGTCACTTCACAAGGGTTGCATGGGTAATTTGACTGATTTTATAATGCAATTGAGTGCTAATTGCTTAATTTATTAATTGAGTTCTGAATTGAGTATGGTAAACTTATAACCTTAATTGCGTAAATTTCCAAATTACACTATTAAGGTTCATGTCTGAACATGGTATAATTTTCGCTCCGGCGTAGCATTATCTGATATGAAATAATGGACGGACTTTAAACCGCATGATCTCGGTAGCCAATTGGCAAGTTAAGAACGCTATATAACTCCCATTTGGTTTTTTTTTCCGAATTGACGAAATGTCGTTTTTTTTCTATTTAAGCATTAGGAACAAAAGATATTAAAATAAATAAAACCAGCTACTATTTGTAAATCGTAAGCTAATGTATTCATTTTCTTTAATATTTCTCGGTTATTTTGTGATTTACAATGAGTAAATAAAACATAGAATGGTATAGAATTTTCCATCCCTGTTGTATAATCCCCAGCAAACAATGATGTTGTCATTACTATAAAACAATAATAGTGCGAATCTTTTAATCCTTTCAATAACATTTCCCAAATTAAAAACACATCAACAACAGCAACCATAAAAACGGATGCATTTAATAAATACGTTATCATAATGATGATGATGATGATGACGATAACGATGGTGGTGTGGGACTATTATAGTTGTTGTTGTTGTAGTCGCAGTTGTTTTTAAGGCGCCTCCTTAATCCCTGTAAAGTTGTCAGTCACAGTTTACATGTTTGTATAAAATTAAGGTTGAACACAGCTACAAATTGTAATCTTATCTTAGTGGTGGTGGCGGTGATTACAATCACACACACATACTTGTACATTCACGTGTTTAATTTTAACACTCTCCATGTTGTTTTTTGTTTTTTGTTTTTTTTTTTTTGATACGAGTACGAGTACGAACGAGTATTTACACGGTTTCTATAGTCATGTTCAAAAGAACAACAACATTCAAGATAAACAAACAAACTCTTCTTTTTAAACATTTTTGTTTGAACGTATGTTCAAAAGTGTTACGTTTATTACAACAACAAGTATGACTTATTTTTAGTTGCCTCTATTGTTGTTGTTGTTGGGTCTTTTGTGTTCTTGTGTCAGCAATTTTATGATGTTCATCTTATATTGTTGCATCGCACGTTATGATTATGTTGCAGGTACAATTGGCAGAATGGAGCGTTGACTGCAAGGATGACATTTTGCCATGAGTGGGAAAAACACAAGTTCTCAAACATTTTAACATAAAAGCAAATTGATTAAATAATTTTTCATTTAAATTGATTCCTAAGTAAAAATTATAATATTTTCTCGAAATCTGGGGGGGGGGGGGGGGGGGGGGGGGGGGGCAAGTTTCCTCACTATTTAAGAATCTCTGTTCTATAACACTGAATGCCCGTAAGTTCATTCTTCATTTATTGATTTCGTTTAAACGTGCTTTCAAACAATGATGATTTGTTTTTACGTCGTAACGTAATCTTTAGCAATAAGTCGTTATGCCTCTTTCAGAGGCATCTTATTTTGAATTCGACTTGTCTTGCAAGTGTACGAATTAAGTGCGATTTGTCACACTTGAGTAGCAGCATTCAAACATTCTTGTTACACTCGTCGCAGTTCATTATGTCACTGTTGTTTGTTTGTTTTTTTTAATTGTACGTGTGACTCAATATTTGTTTTAGACAATAAAAAATGTATCGACTTTTGACTTGTAAATGCTGGAGGTATGTGTGTGGTTCGTGTCAAAACCCTAAAACGGTTTGTTGAAAGTTGCTCGCGGTGTTCTTATGAAGCTGGGTTTTGAATTTATGGTTAATTAAATATGTCTGCCTAAACTATTTACTGAATCTGCATGTGGCATTGCTACAGATGTGAGTTGAATGTTCTTTATCTTTACTTAAGCCGCTTTTGGTGATAAGTTTTGTGAATGTTATTTTTGCCTCAATATGGCCGGGACCAACTTAGGCATCTATCTCGGTGGATACCCAAATATTTAAAATAGGTTTCCACTGGAGCAGTGTCGTGTGTTTGTTATTGGTATTGGTGGACAATTTTCTACTCTACTAAGGGAGTGCGTTACAGGAGCACATTTGGACGGATTCACCTTTATTCTCCACTTCTTTAGCTAGTACTCTAGCTGGCGAATGTGAGACTGAAATTCTTCGTTTGTTGCCTTCGGATCTTAGATTAACACGTAGAAATGGAGTGTCGTCTTCAAAAGTACACGTTTGGCATAACAACTGTATAGAGATATATAATAGTCGACCACCGCGAGGAACTCCTACATGGATTTTCCCATTTTTTGAAAGTTGATTCTTCCAAATAGCTTTTTAGGGGTTTGCGGAAAGTTTTAAGGTAAGACTTGAGTTATTTTCGTGAGTAGCCCTTTATGCCGAACTTTATCGAACATCTGGGAATTGGCAATAAATAAAACTGAACAGTATTGCTTATTTGCAAATTGCGATTTAATAAAGGTGACAATTTTATGGACTCACTCAAAAGTGCTGTCTTGCTCGAAAATCAAACTAATGGTCCAAGATAATGTTGCGGTGAGGAAGATAAGGATTTAAACACGGTACGAATAATTTTACACACAATTTTAATAAAATTGACAGCAGTCGAATGGCAGCAGGACTCATGTAAAATAACGATGGTAGGTAAATGATCAAATGACAAACATACTTTGATAACGTTGATCTATTTGCAAAAAAGCGGCAAAAACGAATTTGTTGCAACGGAAAAATGTTTATTTTTAAGACATTTTCCAGTACTGGCAACTGAGTTATAAAATTAAATAGAGCTGTGGAAATATTCCTTCTGAAAGAAAATTTTATAAAATAATTTTTTTTTAATTTTAAATTTGAAAATTTTCCTTTCATGCAAAACTTTTGGTTTTAAGAAATGATTGCTATAAATTAATTAAAGAGAAGAATTTATTACAAAATATGAATCACAAAATTTTATTTATTTTTATTTATTTTATTTATTTATTTATTTATTTATTAAATTGTAGAACTAGCACAACAAGATAATAATCTTATAAGTTAGAGTGCTAGTAAGTAAAGCAAATTAGTTGTTACATATAAAAAAAGACAAAAAGGAAAACATAGTACACATAAAACAAAGTAATATGATAAAAGTGTATAATTAAAATAATACAAAACACATATAATTATTACGATTAACATGAATTTTAAAAAATTTCCTTTGATTTCTTTTGTTCAATTTATTTAGTAAAGTTATTCCAAATGTCCTGCATTAGAACAAAAGAATACTGCAAGTTATGGCCTGCGAGAATATTAATTGCAGGCATCTTTCCCATAAATGGATCAAATATCCGAAAATGTTAATTGATTAAGAACATTCGCAACATTCTTCATTCTATTTAGTAGAGACATAATTTCAATCTTACGTCTTTGATCTTCCTTAATAATTTTCTAATTCCTTCGTTTCTCAATACAAGTTTATGAATACTGAAATATGTATTGTATCGGCCCAATGTGTGGCGTAAGCGATTTTACGACTGGCATTACCCCATCTTAAGATTATTTTGTGCAATTATGTACGACGTAGCATCAAACGTAGTCAAAAATTTGTATAATTTATTGTTCAATTTAGAAGACATTCAACCAGGTAATAAAGGTATTAGAAAATTATTATCTTAACTGATATTTTTAATGTCACAAATTATTTTAAACATAAAACGTTTATTAAATGACGTAAGTCAGAAATTTAAGTAGTTTTCAAGGATGGTATTTGGGTTCTTTAATTTAAACTTTGCTTAACATTTGGCGTTTATTTGCTTTTCATAAAATAATTAAAGATTATGAATTCTAACTTTTTTCACATTTTATTACAAATTCTAGTAACTTCCCCATATATGTTTCTTGGTTATATTTTTAGTAGCAACTTCTTCTGTCATGAATTTAAAATTTCAGTTTTGCCGAAATCTCTTTCGTAAAACGCCATACATGAGTTGATAAAATTTTTTATTTATTCAATGGGTGACATCATGTTCTAGAACTTCTGAAAGGCCGTCTTAATTTGCTGCCAATTGTTTAACAAAATACACATCACGGACGACTAACAGATATTTGAAAGAAAAATAATTGAAAATTAGTTTCTCACTTCAGAATGGACTTCTGACTAACAGACGGTGCATGTGTGTGTGTGTGTGTGTGTGTGCGTGTGTGTATGTGTGTGCGTCTTTATTGGCACAATGCTTAACATGGGCTTGTCTTCTTTTGTTAAAATTCTTTTTCAAGTTTGTAATTTGGCTAATCAAATAAGGAGAAGACTGAATATTCAGACAAACGAAGAGACATTAAAAAATCTCAAACTTTCTATTTGGAAATTTTATGGTCACTATTTATTTATTTAATTTATTTATTTTTTTTGTTAAACTTTTTAAAGTTGCAATAAATTTTTATGGTTAAAATGAGCAAATCATACGCAAAATGTTAATTTAATTTAAAACAGATAATAGACAATAAAAAGTTGATACCTCGAACGTTTTTATTGATTTATTTATAATTTATTTTATAAAGAGGGAAACACACACAATTTGCACTGCTACTGACATAAGGTATCTATCAAGCCGTTGTATTTGGACTAGTTCGAAATTCAACCACCCCTACGGGTGGAAAATTAGCTAAACCAGTAAAATGGAAGAAAGTATTAAAACTTTTTATACCAGACTTAGCTACGCCAACAACCGCAAGCATCTCTAGTTAATTTTTCATCTAGAAGCTACCGTATTAGTAGCAATTTTAAATCCTTATAGTTCCTAAAATACATGACCGATTTTAATAATATATAGATTGTCTATATCTGCAAATAAATACCTTTAAAATGGCATTGCATTGCATAACTAGTTTCAAGTTGTACTTGATATCCATGGCTCAGCACTAGAACCGAGTTATTTCAAAAACTTGCTTTGGGGTCTTTAACACAATTGTGACGACCAAAAGTCCTTACACTCGTTTTTGGGTCACATGTAATTATAAGTCTTTTGTTTCTCTAATTCAATTTGTAGTTTTTATTAATAGTAAATTAGGTTTAAGATTGACGGAAATGTTTAGGTAACACCGCCACACAATGGTAGCACTGGTTCAATACAACACTACCATGGCAGCTGGTACGGATCGTATGATGGTGTGAACACGTGAGTCTTAGCCAAGCAAGTATAATATCAATGCCCGTGGCTAGCAAGGCAGTAAGATCTACTTAATCATTTTAGAATTTTATTCGCCCTGACATGAGAAGCCAGTGAGTAAGGTGACGCTATTCCACTTGAGCCAGAATCTTATTCGCGCCAATTTGTATTGGCGAGTAGTGAGTAGACACTCCTCAGGCGGTAAACGGATAGGTCCGAATTGTATTCGCGCCAACCGAGTGCGGTCGGAGTTGAGTGAACAGAGGAAATATTTCCTAGCTTCAGGCCTGAATTTTATTCGCCCCGACAAGAGAGTCAATCCTTGTCCCATCAATCCTTCTGGTATTGTTGACTCAGGCCACAATATTATTCGCCCTGACAAGAGAGGCCAGAATAAGAAGTGCTCTCTTACAATTGGGCCAGAATTTTATTCGCCCCGAAGAGAGAATTGGCTCATGTGCACTCGCAACAAATAGTGGCGATATCTTCTGTAAGCGTCGGATGGTGTTAGGAACCGAAGGCCCATCGTATTTCGTGTCGCGCTGTACTTATTAATTTAAGTTTATGAATGAAGATTATAACGTTATTGAAAACATTTATATAAACTGTCTCGTCTCTCTCTCTCTTGGAAACAAATAAATATTTTCTTGTAAGGAACCCTGGGAGCCGCGAGCTTTACTCCAGCTAACTGTGAAAACTCGTCGTTACACAATAAAAAAAACAAATATTTTCTCCATTAATCTTACCCACTTTAGCAACACTCAATGAAATCTTTTTCTCAACTAGTCGTGAAACATTTATGCCGAAGGAGTAATATTTTCAGAATGTTGTTTTGAAAATGCGGAGGGAGGGTTACAATTAAAGCGGCAGGATTCAATGTGCATACAAGTTTACGAATCCCAAGGCTTCAACTATTTATATAAAATAAGTTCTGTTATGGGATCTGCTACTGTGCAATTTTTTCGGTTAAAAAAATTACTTCGCGAAATTTCTTTCGCCAATATACGCCATAAAATTCACCCAAAAATAATTTTATAAAAACCTCATTTTCATCATCACATTTTTTTTCTTAAATTAAACTTTATTTGTTGATGAATAAGCTAATCTCTAAGGACATTTCGCTCTGTTGTTGCTTATGCGCGTTTATTAGAAGACCTTTGGCATATTTCTTGAAGCTAAAAGTTTTTCCTCGAACACATTTTTTCAACTAACTGAGAGTTATTAGAATCGAAATATAATATTTGTTTGATATAAATTATTAACTGTAATTAATTAATTTTATTTTACTAAAATTTTGATTAAACGTTCACCGAGAGAATTTAACTAACTTTTTTAATACAACTTTAAATTTCTTACCATCAAATTTTTGGAACCGAAATTGATAGTAATAATATTACAAGTTTACAAATTTGACCTAAATTTTTGAACTGGAGCAACAAAAAACTAAATTCGAATCTGCACTCGATTGTTTCTAATTGATTCTAGTTTTCGAGATGAACAATTTTTGAAATAATTCTCGATTTATTCACAATTCAGCGAAGTTTCGGTAAAAGTTGCTGTCTACACACAACAGCCAAATGCTCTCTAACCAAATTTGCAAGTGTCGCACTGTTGTAGGCAAATGGCAACTTAATTCAAAACTAAATCCCTTAACATGATGGGGAATGAAATCAAAAGTTAAACATCGATGTGTTTGCAAAAAAAAAAGTGAAATTCTTCTCCTTTTCTCTTGAACATGATTTTTTAAAAATTAAACATTCTCGAATTTTATGTATATTTTTTGTCACAACTTCGTCGATATCTCTGAAACTACTGAGCAGATTTAGGGTCAATATTATTCTAACCGAAATATAATTTTAATCCGAATTTTTGGATTTTTAAGTCAAATAAAACAAATCGTTCAAATAAAATATGTCGTGCCACTTCCTTCATTTTGGAGAAAGCGGTTTATCTCGGAAAGAGAAATTAATGTGAATGCAGCACCCCAAATTACATAGCAAACAACCTTTCTGTTGCTCTAGTTCAAAATGTTTTGTTCACTTGGGTATTTAACAAATTATTCACTCAAAAATTTTCTTCCATTTGAAAATTATTTCTTTTGTCAAGTTTGATTTGGAGACAAACCGATTTGAGCTATGTGCCATCTTTAGTATAACTTTTCATTCTGATTCATTCTATTTTGTTTCTAAACCAAGGGCAGCTATATACAAACACCCTGTCGCAATATCGAATCAAAAAATAAAAAAATTGTTTGCCAAAAATTAAGTTGTTCAGACTCAATATCTTCAAATATTTGTTCTATTAAAAAATGTTTTCTATAACCAAACTAGTAACTTTTATCCAAAGTTTTACGTTCAAATTAGCCGAAATTAGGAAATCCTGGTATCGTATTCAATAGGCCAGTACTATGGAAATTCCCTAAGTAACGATAAAGAGTTCGTGCTATCCAAAAGACTAAACTTGTATAAATAAACTTTCGTGTTTGATGAGCAAACAAAGTTTGTTCAAATGGATGTAAAAGATTTGCTATTTTGATGTCAGTAAAATTCGACGCAATAAAGTGTCAATTAACCACCAACCGTTTCCCTTGGGTCTTCTTTAACCAGCTCACACCTCCTTAAAAGAAACAGAATGATTCTTTATTTTTATTGCTCTTTGTTTGATATTTTATTAAAAAGTTAAAAATAAAAAAAATAAAATGACTAGGCGACGGTTGAATAGATTTTTCCTCCATTTATTTTTTAATTGAAATGATTGTGGTTTTTGTAGAATGATAATATTTATTGTCTTGTTTATATGAAATTTATTTATAACTTTTGAATGCGGTAGTGCGAAATATTTATTTTTCATTTAATAAAAAGTGTGTCATCAGATTTTATTACAATCTTCCCGTCCTTAAATGGCAGCTTTATACGTTCATCGATTTAAGTTGAAGTGATTGATTTAGAGTCTTCTCAAGAGCAAAACTGAATTGGGGTCTAATTTCACGTAGCCATAATACTTGATGATCTAAAGACTTAATTTAAATGTGTTTATGTGTTTAGAAGAGAAGTGAGGGGAACAGTTTGCAAATTGTAGTTCTTTTAATGCGACTGCCATGCCTTCTGTCTGGTAGCAAAAGTCTACAGTCGACTCTGAAGACCCACCTTTAGCTTTTCCAGCAATTTTCCAAGCAAGCAGCGTTATATGAGTTACTCGTTTCCCAAATGCAGTGGTATCCGTGAGATGTTTCTAAATCTAATAACTTCATCTGCCAATGCCGTAGATAATCCCTTTGAAGCTGTCAAGATCCGTAATAGTTCTTAGATGCGATAATCCTAAGTACATAACAGCAGTTTCATTCTTTTACCACCTCCACAGGTTTGAATCCTTTAATATCAATAATATAGTTGTTCTGTCTGCCTGTGTCGTTGATTCTCTATACGAACTGAAGTATGTTAAAGATAAAAACTGCAAATATTTTCAATTTGCTAGAACTCGGATAAGGTTAATTTGAGTCGAAGAGAGAAGGCATTTGTCCCTTGTGAATGTGAGAAAATGTTCCATCGTCTCGATGACCCCCCAGCATGCCCTGCTCTCATCACTATCTGCCAGACGCGGATCCTTAAGGAGGGGGTTAAATAGGGAAGTTTCTCCCTACAAGACCAGTAAAACTGAACATTTACAGTTTATTACTTCCACTTAGAGGATCAGATGATCCCGAAGTCGGCAGCATATTTGGGTCACTGCTTCCTCATACTTCTGTGCTATCGTTCGTGCTTCACAATTTTTTAAAATATTTGCTTCAGGTATCTAGTTTGCTAAATCTACGCCCTGCAAATAGCCGACCATTACCGCTCATATTTTCAGGCGTGCTGCTGTAAGAGCTGCCTTATATTTTATTTGGACTTCTGTTGGTTGAATATTTAATATAGTTTTCAACGAGACGATCGTTAAACCTTCTGCAAGTTAACTATTTATATTACCCCTCTTCTCCACTGCCGTCCACCATATTGTGAAAGCATGGTTCGGAATTGACCTAATCACGCTGTCGTATGTCGGGTTAATCTAGTTGTCTAGCCTAGGAAACGTGGTTCTTCGAAGAATGCGGTCTTCGTCTTTCTAGTAACCAGATATATTCCTGTATTATTCAGGTTACACAAAACTCCCTCTGCAAACATATGGAACTTCTGAAGAGTTTTTACATGTCCATACTTCATTCTGTGTTGACGAAACAACGATATTGCTTGTGCTTCACCAGCCGTGGTCTCTCTGGTTTGCAAAACTTGTTTCTTTTTCCGCTATCAAACTAAAGCCAAGGAAAACTTGATATGTAGCCAGTTACATTTTAGCAAAACATAAGAATTTCACGATAAATGAGAAAAACTAACTCCGCTAACGGAAAAATTCACCGATCACAATAGTGAATTAACGATTTATCCGCTGTTTTATGCGATAACTTTTACTGTTTCGCGCTGTTCAAAAATGAACACGAATTCAAAAAAAGTTTTTTCGGAGGAGTTTACAGGGGAATGGGAAAAAAGCTATGAGAGGAGTTTGATTGGGAGGGAACTGACTGTTTTTTTTCATTAGGTTCACAACCAGTGTTGTCATCTACTTCCAAAAAAATATTTTTCTTGATTAAAGGTTTTTATTTTTACTTCATTCAATTATTCAATCCGGATAACATGAAGTTTTTTATACACAAAGTTTGACAATTGGGGAAATTATGAAATTGTGGCTTGCTAAATAAATAAAACGTGTAGCAGCGCTGCAAAAAAAGGCACATTATTATTACATTCTCTCATTGCTTTGTGCAGTCTACAAAGCAGCTAAATCTGTTCATTTGGTACAGCTGTTTAAAATAAAAATCATCGTACCAATGCTATGACATACATAGATTTCAATCCACCCTATACCCTTATCATCTTCTGGTGCTGGGAATAAACAACATTAACATATGGAAAAGATTATTTATTCGTGCATTTTACGACGTTAATAAAACTCAATTAAATATAAAAAAATATGCCACTTTGATGCACAGTGTGTTGCAGTCGAATTTTCACTTTTTTACTTTTATTATGAAAAGAAACAGAATCCAGTTATAAAAAAAAAAGAAAAAAAATAATAATAAGGAAATTAAGGGAACCCGTATAATTGATAATTGAAGCTACAAAGCGACAGACACCCCAATTATGGCATTTAAATGGACGTCAGTATAAAAAAGAAATGAAAAATTCTCCCATCATTTCCATAACTGCATTCAATGCCTAAGTGTGTGTGTTTGTAAGTGTGCGTGCATGTGTGTGTTATCAAGGCATTACACGCACTTAAAGATTTCCGTACTTTACAATTCTATAGACATAAATGCGATTAAATTAATAATCTGTCAATTATAAAGACACCAAATACTTTTTCAAAAACATTCGCTTTTCATCTTTTTTTTTTTTTGGAAGTAGATATAATATTAAGAAGTAATAGGGTGATTTATCAAGCGCATTAAATTTCATGATTAAGGAGATGAATACACATGAAATAATTTACTTTCGAGATTTAGTTCTTGTCTGAACCTGATTCCGTTCTTTTCCTTTGCACAAGAAGGGTTCAAAAAGTTCAAATTCAAAAAAAAGGCAACATTTTCTTTTATGGTGTTTTCGTTTCTACAAAAAATGCAGAATTTTTCTTCCTCGAAATATGCTTACGCCCACAGAAGGTGGTGTTTTTTTATTATACCCTTAATAATGCCGAACGGTTTAAAAGTCCAAATAATAAGGGTGTGTTAAATATATAGTCTTTAACAGGGCAACATTTCATTTAAGAAACGAAAACGCCATTAGTGTGAGATGCTTGCCCAGGGAGGATAATTTGCATAAAATAGTCGAGGTAAAACAAAATACGTTTGTTTTTATATTAAACATGATTCGACAATAAATATTAATAATTTGAACTCCAACTGAGCGTTCCTCAAAATTGCAAAAATTACATACTTCGTTAGGCCTCTTATATTCTCAAGAAATTAAAAAAAAAAATAAAATTCAGATTTAGGTACTCCCTGGACCATGATTTTTATATAGTTATTAGGCCAAGCTCATCAACATTTTCCTACTATGGCCACTGGAAGTAAGTTCATGTCAGACTCGCGACAAGAGAAATTCTCAATGTTGGAGCTGCTTTGTCTGTTTTTATTGACATTGGAGGTGTAGGATTGTCACCATTGTTATAACGCTATGAATCGGTCTAGGGCTCTAAATCTATGAAATGGATGTTCTAAAATCCATTGCAGAGTAGTCAGCGGTTGCTTCAATATGCGTCCATACAATTGGGCACGCTGACGATTTGGCACTTATAGTAGTAAGACCTTGGGGGTCATTCAAGGTGACATGAGACAAGCTCTAATGACAACCGAGGCATGCTGCCATGAAAAGGGAGTAACTATAAATTCTAGGAAATCTCTTCTTATGCTCTTCACTTGAAGGAGGAACGGTATGGGGGTCGAATCCATCACGCTTTTCGCGTCAGAAATCAATGTGTCCAAGAAGGTGAATTTATCTAGGCGTTACTCTAGATAAGATTGAATTGAAAATGCGGAGAGCAAAGAGTATCATTCATCAACATAAATGAGTTTGTGCCTGTAGGTGGGGAATCTCCCCTACTTTACACAATGATGGGGCGACCCATAATAACTTATGCATTCGTTGTTTGGTGACCAAGGGCCTCTCGGAGTATAATTAAGCGTAAGTTGGATGAGGTTCAAAGGATTGCCTGTATAAGTATATGAAGTGCAATGCGCACGGCACCAAGTCAGTGACTGCAGTGTCAACTTTACGCATGAAAAGCGATGCCATATGGACGAACATCCGTCATAAAAGTGTTCTAGATCTAGTTAGAAAAGAGGTTAGGGAGACGCAAATGCCAATAGAACGCGTGAGTAGAAAAAACGTAGTCGCACAGCTGCATCGGATCCTCATTGCGGAAGGCTAGGCAAAATTGCTTGAGTTGCTGAGTGGTTTGGATCACTAGCCGGAATGTCGGTTGCATAACAGAAAGGTTCTCATTACATAACCACTCTTAGATACATTTTTACATGCGGGTTGTTATGGACTCCTACTGCTTCCTTCTGTAGGCTTCTGAAAATAAGTTCAATATCACTCTCACTGTTAAATCACATAAAAGCTGAACAGCAAAAAAATTTCCCTTTATTATAGAAACAGAAAAAGACGTTTTTTGGAGTTTTTCACTGTCGTTTTTGTGGTGAATGAAGTAGCAAAAGCTTATTGTGATATTTGAAAGGTGCGTGCATCCTCCTTTTCTATGCTGCTAAATCTATAGCACACAACAATTTAATCAACTTAAGAAGCCTCAAGCTAAATCTAAATGAGGATGGTGATGAATTTACGGCTGATGGTATTGTATTCCATACAGTAGACAAAATAATAACCAAATACAGGCTTTTCGACTTATGGGGATTTTCTAATGTTTCTTGTTGACAGTAATACGACATTCTTATTTTTGGATTTCTATTTGAGTTTTCCACAAAACGTTGGGTATGGATTATGTGCTCGTAAGTCGTAAGTCTTAATTTTGCTACTTGTTTTGTTGTGAAATAAATTTGTGAAACTTTTTTGTGAACGTTTGAAAAGTTTGTAAATGCTTTTGTGTTTTAAATCAATCATTAGGTGTTTCGAAAAATTTTTGTTACGGAAATATACTGACGCAGGTTAGGTTAAGTTAGGTTGAGAGCAGAAGCCAACTATTAGCCAGTGATTCGGATTCTTGTGCGCTCTCCATTATTAAGGCAAAAAAGACTTTTGCATGTTAAAGGATCTTTGTGCTACTAAGTTCTGCGAAGTTCTTCAAAATTCTTCAGTCAATGCCTCTTAGGTGAGGTAAGTCTGGTAAGGTGCCACCGTGAAGTACAGAATTCTTAGTTGTGTTACAGCTGGGCAGTAAAACACAGAGACTGGTTTATCGTTTCGATTTCTTCCTTGCATGGCATGCAGACATTATTGACTGCTCTTCCTTTCTTTTTACTTTTTACTTTTTAACAGTATGTGAGTTACCTTACAAGATTCTAGTAATATTTCTCACAATTCTCTGGTAATCACTTGCCTAGCAGTGAAGATGTTGACTTCTGTTGGCCTTGCGGTCCCACTGAGCCGTCTTATATACTTCGTGATTGCTCGTATTTCCGCCTGAAGGATGTCCGAAGTTCATTTCGGTATCAGTTTTCTTTAATAATGTACTTCTTCATGTTTGCCTGGGTCGGCCCCTTTCGCTGCTCCTCTGTGGATTGCTCTATAGAGTAGCATCAGAAATATCGTTATAATCTCACGTTTTGAAGTTTTAAGAGTTTCCTATTGGAGATTTTCCTCGGCCACCCCTATTTAAGCAGCTTTGAAGTTTTTGTTTGATGGTTGTGCTAACAAGCCACGATTAATAGGCGTATATCGGCACGGACTTTACACATGCAGTAAATACCGAAATTTTGGTCAGCATTGAGAGATCGCTAGTGTTAAAAATGCTACATAAGTTGATGAATGCAACCCTGGCTTTTTGCATTCGGATATTCACATTCCCATCGGCTGAGTCGCCAAGGTTTATTAAACATTCTAAGTAGTTAATTGTATTCTCTCTCTCTCTATTACGTTGTTCTTAACTTGGAGTTTTGGGAAATTACGCAGGCCTTTGTCTTGTATTTGTTAATGCGCAGTCTATTCTTAGCTGCTACAGCTGCCAATCTCTCTAGTTTTTCTTCCGAAACTCTGCGTCATCTAGGTCATCTAGACTATGAGCTCTGTATTCAATATATCGAGGAATAAGGGATCATAAATTCCTGCAACTTTTCTATTTTGCAGATCCGCGTTAATGGGTTGAATATTTCCCCGATATTTGAACTATACTGTGAATAAGCTTTGAAAATAAAGTATGCAAAACTTCAGTAAAAACTGCAACATATAGCACGACCTGTGAGACATAGAGCTTAAGCATCCGGGACAGCAAATTTTAACGAAAACAAATTTTTAAAAATTTCCCTGCGGAGGGGGGCGCATTATTAACATTTCCACCAAGAATTTGCTTTGCTTCAAAAATATCTTTCGAATTTATTCGACTATCTTTCACTTTTTTAAAAATACACATGCCTGCCTATAACAATCAGCTGAAATATGAGGAAATGTTTGAATATTAAAATTAATTCCAAAATCCAAAAAAGAAGCAAAGAAAACAAAACTTAAACAAGATGACCATAAAAAAGCAGTATTGAATTTTTTGTTAAGGTGTTTTTGATTATGGTTAATTTTGCACACAATAAATTCTCACACATACATACGAACAAACGCTCATACAGAAATGTATTGAATTCTTAATGAAAACGATTGCAAAACATTTAAACGCATCAACAAAATAAAAGCAACTGAAGTTGACTACGTACCACACTTTCCGCTTCAGTCTAAAGCAAAGAAAGGCAGACACGTTTGCTACCGCAAAACAACCATGAGCAGATATATGAATTGGCTAGCGAACGCGTGTCTGTTCAAGGTTTAAAATAAAAAAAATTTAACAAATTCACAAGCAAATCTATTGGATGTCTTCAAAAGTCTGAAGTTGGTTAATATTGATGATCATGATGATGATTTTATGGTCATGTAAATGATGCCACCACAAAACGATCGAACACAGTTTCGTTCATTCAATAAAAACAAAATTAAAAGACTGTTAGACCAGCCAGCCAGTTTGTCAGCCAACTTGCAGTCAAGTCAACTAACTATCAGCAGCAATGCTTTTCTAAAAATTTATTGCTATAAAATTTACTATAAAGCATAAAAACAATGCGGCAATGAAGATCGTGAACATCATCATCATCATCTTCATTGAAATACAACTCTTCATTATCATCAATAAAACTCCCATTAGAAAACCTACGCACGTGCACGGCTTGAAACAGTTTGAATGTTTGAACAAAGAACCAAAAGTACCAAACATTTCAACAAAAAATTCATTCAAACAAACAAAATATTTAATTGTCCTTAAGCGAGAATTACTCTTACGTTAACGCACACGTTACGGATCGGCCAATTTGAATTTTTTAAACAAACTTACGTCAGTGCTTTGTGTAATTATTTATTGCACTAGTAGATCTTCCTCCCAGAGTTTCTTTGTCTAAGAATAAATTCGCTCACGAGTAAAATCCACCAAATGAATTAATAATAGTCGTTGCTCACCATCAGGTGAATTTATACCGAGTTTGAAAATAACATATGAAGAACTTCCGCTTTAGTTTAATCGGTTTCAAACTATAATTTGGATTGTCTAAAATTAGCGATCTCGCCGCACAATTCCAATCTCTAACACGGCCCGGAATTTGATGTTCGAAATCTTTATTGTGTTTTATCCTAAATCTCTCATCGAACAATCACTTTAAGGGAATTGAATTACTCTGTAAGCATTTCGCAAGTCTGAAGGGCAAATTTGAAGAACTCAAATAACTTTCAGGAACTAGGACTTGGTTAGGTTCTGTTAGACTGAAGGGAGGGGCCAATTATTTGGTCTCAGTGGTTGGGATTGTTATGCGATCTCCACTACGATCCAAAAAAAGTTAAAGGAACTCGGTGCTTCGAGCAAAATTTCTCAGAATTCTCTTTTCAATTCCTCCTACGCGAGTTATGTCTGGTAAGGTCTAGATCGTAAAATGCGGGTTTCTTATGCGAAAGCTGGCTAGTGGCACGGAAAAAACTCCATCGTTTTGATGTCCTCATTGCATGCACTACAGACGCAATTGTCTGCTCTTCCTATTCGAAGCAAACAACACTAAAGTTATTGCGTATCGCTTACGTTACCGCAAAATTCACGTAATGAGTAATGATACATTTAGCGATATGCTTTGAAAACCTTGCCACGAAATGATCGCTATGTTGGACGATTTAATGCAACCCTGGAGTGATAGCAATTTGAGTTATTAGAAAAGTATTTAAAATATTTATGCGTCTTCATATGTGACGTTTTTGATCACAACTAAGACAACTAAATTGGTCAGCTAATTTATTTGAAATCGATGTGAAGAAACTTTGTGTGGCGTCAAATCGTCATCATTAAACAATCATAAATATTAAGCAGCCCTTAAGATCACTTTTTAATTGATTTCGTTTTCGAACGCAGCTGAATGGTTGCGTTTTTATTTATGTCATTTTATGTTTAAAAAAATATGTAAAGGGATTTTCACTAAGGGCGGGTCGTTGCTGCAATGGAACAAAGCAAGTACGTCACCTCCGCTGAGAGATAAACATAACCTTAAAATGCTCATACTTAGTGTTCATTGTGGCGCTGGCTCTGCGGCCGGTAGCACCGTTCTGCTGGAATGTCGTTGACGTTTGTGTTTGTGACGTTCGATTCTATCCAAAATAAGTCCGTTATTATTGATCTATACCGCTCGCCGTTGATGGTATAACATTCTCAGCAAATAGTAATTATCGTGGATGCATTTGGTTTCGCGTTGCCGTCATATGCGGTAATTTTGCTTTGTCCAAACATGCCCCTTGGCTGTCACCATAGAACCGTCCTGATGGGAAACCCTTTTATAATTGAATGTCGTGATCTTTATCTTAAATTCAACTTTAGTTTAGTTTTATTACCAGCACGCGTTTGTTTTAATGATGACCCACATTTTAAGTTTTTCTCTTTACCGTCTAAAAACCAACAATTTTCTCTTGTTTTTTGAATTTCATGTTTTCTAATCAGTCGTATTTTTATTTAAAATTAATTGAAAAAACTACTTTTTTCAAATTAAAAAAGCTTATGAAATTTGTATGCACGCACGCTCAATTTTTACTTAATCATATTTGGAAAGACTTGTAAATTTTCGAAATAATTAGCGAGTGGTGAAGATGTGATAAAATTAAATAACTAATACAATGTTGTTTCAAAATTTTCTCAACGGGTGTCACATTAATTAAAACGTTTAATCAAATTTATATTCTTTGTTTAGAAATTAAAAAAAAATATTTCAAAACATGTGATGCACACTTTTCTTTTGGTTCAGCTGTGGATAAGTATGGAAATGCAATAGTTGTCATAAGAACGAATAGGTGCGGGTCGGGATATAATGGAATTATTTCAAATGGCTCTCGCATTGGACATGGACATAGTTATGGACATGGACATGGATATGGACATTAACATGGACATTCTTGGCCAAAGAAACTTAAAGGTGAATGGATTTGCCAGTAAGGACATTCATTTGATATAACCGATTCAAAAGCCTTTGATATGTAACCAGATTTCAGTAGAGGTATAGCACCTTGGTTGATTTAAATATAAAAATTTACTTCAAGAGATTTCACTATATTTTGCCGCTTTCTCGTTAGAAGTTAGAGGTATACAGAAAAACCTTATGTGTCAGTAAAGCACGAGGTATCTAAATTCAACTAGCAATGGCCGAGAAACTCAAGGTGAAAAAATTTAATCGCATTTTCACGTCGTAGTCGTAGTGAAGCAAGGAGGTTACAATATAATGTCACTGATACAGCGCTTCAGTATGTTCAACAGCAAATACTGGATGACTGCTGATTGAAAAACAAACCAATGTAAAATCGTAGACTGTATTATCTTCTGATTTCGATCATATTGAGGGCATATCAATGACAATAAAGTACTTCATAATTGCTTCATTAAGAGTTCTTTTTGTTGGGGATAATATATTTTCAAAGTAGTTCATTAAAAATTAATTTTGTTTTAATTAAGGTTAAGAAACACATACTTCTTTTAATTAACCTATACGCCTGCTATATTGCCTCCGAAAGCATGTCTGGTTGATGATCCTGCCACTTAAATGTATTGCGAGCGGGGGAACCGAAACTTGTCTGCGGCCTGAAGCTGGAAGAAAGTACGACCAATAACGATATAAACACTGTTACCACGGGTACCAGTAGCCCCTGTGAATTCAGTCCGAGAATGGTTGTTGATAAGGCACGTGGTGGTTGCGGTTTTTACTGACATCGCTAGATCTTGCTTGAGTATCAACGTGATGTTGCATTGCAACACAGGTTGTCAATAGAATATCTATTGACAGTACGAGAATGGGTAGTTCCAATCCCCTCAGCAAGAGGTGAATTCCGGGTTCAGCTAGTCATGGTCTTTTATTGCTACTTATACAAGAATGTATAAGGGCGTGGGGGTCGCATATTAATACAAGTAGTGCTAAGAGCACCATCGAATTCTGTCGTAAGGCTGGTGCCGTAGTAAATCATGTCACATCTCGTCTGCAATATATTTCCCCGGAACATGTGTTCTCGGGATCCCGTCATCTTGATGTATTACTACCAGGGGGACATCGGGAATGCAGCCCCAGGAGGCTTGTCGGCGGCCTCAACAGGGATATAATAACCTTCTCGGTTCGACCAAGCGACTGATAGCAGGGAAAGTTCCTTGAAGGGTCCTACAAGAAAATGCGTAATTTTTCGTTGACAATTAAATTCAGCTAATTGTCACCTGGAGTACTCGTGAAAATTGCCGTAACTTGGGATATAATTGTCGAAAAACAAATACATCCACGTGTCCTGGATTTCTGCCGGTTTCGAACTGCTGATGTTATTGGACCATATGACTTTATTCTTTAACTGTTGCTATTGCTTGATATCGTAGCGTGCTAACCCAGTACAGTTGGGCAAAATGAATACAATATAAACAAATTAAACTCTCAATAATATTGTGTGGTGTAACGGGTAGCTGTAATGCACTGCCAATGGTTATATCAACCTCTATGACTACGTCGTTATGGCTTTATTATGTTAAGCGAAATCGAACTCAATCAATCATGTAACAAGTAATACTTGTTAACATTCTGCTCTGAAGCCATGATCAGCACATTCATTATCTGTATCAACAACCCCATTATTATAATTCCCATCTGAACAAAGATCAGTTGGTGAAAATTGCTACGTTACGTAGTCTATTTAGGCATGTGTCTAAATTGCTGGCGCAAATCGTTTCATTTATTGTTGAGCAATGAGGAGAAAAAAAAAACAATTCGAGCCACAATTTTCACATACTTTATGACACATAAATGTACAACGAATAATCTCGTATCTGCATACAACATACATTCTTAGTGGCACTTGCTGCAACGCAATTTAGTCGTAAAGATAGACATAAAAAACACGTTAAAAGAAAAGCAACAAGAGAATTGATGATAATAATGTGATAATTAAACATGAATAGTGCATGTGTTGCATTTAATTCTTTTCTTAACTCGCATTCATGCTGCGGTCATATCTCTTTGCCACATTTCTTCTTTTTTTCATTTATGCGCCACATTGGACAGCTAGATTAAGATCGGGTGGTTGTTTTCTAAAGCTGTGTGTTGCTGTTTTACTTGGAGTAGATCCTTAACAATTTACTATGCAAACTTCATAAGCGAATGTAAATTAAAAGGCAGAAGCACCACAGAGAAGGCCGGCAGTTGGCTGGCGATCAAGCCCCATGAGCTCTAAGAGTACATTAATGCCATCTCGTTGGCCAGGAGTAGTAGTACCATATTTATTTCAATAAAGGAGTGTTGAAATTAAACCTGATTGCCATATTAAAAATGAAAAACAATGAAAATAACACACGCATTAAGCAAATAATATTTTTTAATGCCGGATACTGCCATTTAGTGGGACAGCTATTTTATCTTGTGGCTGGTTGTGCCCCTACTTTGTTAGTCTGTGTTGTTTTCAGTTCTTGGGTACAACAAAATGTTTTTCATTGACCAGATTATCTGGCTTCCGATTTGTTATGCTGTTTAACATTTTAAATTGTGGAAAACACACACAAACACACACACACACATCCATACACATACACATTTCGATGATCTGATTATAACAATGCATGTGTGTGTGAGAGCCAAAGATGAGAGAGATATTTGATTGTTGGCCTTCTTTCTTTTCTTTTTGTATTAAGTTGTATTTTGAGATTAATCTAAGAAAAAGTATAAATTTAACTTGTTATAATAAATGGCATGAATTAGCCGAGATACAATTTAATAGTGACTTAAACGTGTTAAATGAAAAAAACTTCCTCCTGACACACGCAAATTCTCTGCTGTCATCTCTAATTGCAACGCTAAATAGTTCTTGTATTCTTAAGCCGGCTGCTAAGCAAATTCAGAAAGAATTGTCCCAAAAGGACCATGAAGTCGTACAAAGGCAACACTATTGAATAGAATTCCTTAATTCCTCCAACTGGTTCCAGGTGTGATGAATCGAAAAATATTGTTCGACTATTAAAAAAAAAATACAAAAATAATTTCGATATTCCTAATAATAACAAATTACGGGGGAGAGTGTGAAAAAATATGACGTTGGGATTCAACGAAAAATTGTGCAGAGCTGGAGAAGCATAAGAAAATATGACCGAAAATTCTTTCGGAATAAAGAAATTGAAATTTTCTTCTATGAACGTGGTTTTTGCGTACGACATGAAATGTGGGGGTCATTTGCCGTGGTAGAGAAATCACGTATCTCTACTAGTCACATGCCCTTAGCTCAGCACATGCCTAAAGGGCTGGTACACGCGTGATAGTCAAAACAGAAATTATTGTAGTAACTCGCACATGACAGTTACTTTTGTCATGCAGTGACACGGTACCAGTAGCTGTACTGCAGTACCTGAATCGGTCAGATCGGATGTTAGCGAGCAAAGGGTAACCAGGCCTTAACGCTCTGTATCACGCCGAGCAAGACACCAATACCGCCTGTTAATGCCCACATATCAATGAGACGATTTTCGGTATTTTCCGATGTCTTTAATGATCACAGAAGTGAATGACCAACAATTTGTAAAATTTATGCCGAACTCTCTGCAAAACTAAATGGGCTTAAATTAATGTAGGATGTATCAATTGTTACATTTCAGAAGGTATTGAAGTCATACCAGCTGTCAAGGTAATCCGTAAGCGTTGCCATTTTATCAAACGTCGTTTTACACATTCCGAACTTGTGGAAACTAGTAAAATTATCGAAATTCCAGCTCATTTGTTAATGCAATATGAATTTCGTCGTGGAGACGGTCGTCATCATGACTTCAGTGCGCAGGTAATTCGTTACACCGTTGAAAGCATACTCTTCACGACCTATAGCCTCCAACTAGATAGAAATTAGTCCCAGGTTTGTGTATAGCCAGAGAAGTCAGAAATGTTAATTCAGACCCGATCAGATGAATTGGTCATCGCCAGAGCGTCAACCTGGTTTATTTTGAAGTTGAATTTGAGCTTACAACCGTATAAAATTGTACTGATACAAGGATTGAAGCCGGACCAACATAGAACATGCAGTGAGTTTGTTAATTGCGCGCTAGAAATGTTGGGCGGAAATCCGGATTTTGATGTACTGCTAGCAAAGCAGAGGTGACCATTTGAATGATGTGATGTTCCATATAAAAGGCCATAAATGTTGTTTATAAATTTGATATCGCACATCCCTTGTTGTTTTATTTAGATTTCTTTTCCTATCGTTCTTATCTTTTCTTCCTATACCTCAAGCGTGAACTATTTTACCTCTAAACGTCAAGCAGCTTTGCTAAGAAGAAACATTGACTGGGTCCTATTTCTCATCGCCTTTGAAAGTAACCAACTGAAATAAAAACAAATAATATTTTTATAAATATATTTTCCAATATTTCGGTTAACTTCGCTAACAATTTTCAATTAAGTTGGGACCGCACTAGACGACGCGACACGATATTATTTGCAACTATTTTCATGCCCATTTCGCAAAGAGAAATCGAATGTCGGTCGTTGTGATTGTAAAAAAAATCAAAAGTAAAATAATCTCATTAAATTATTTGGCCTGTGACCCTAATAAAATAAAAAGTCAAAGATTTTAAAACATTGTCAAAAAATCGTGGACTGTCAAAATCCCCTTCCGTAGTCTTATATATTGTTTTCACGCTATAAACGGCAACTGAACTACGCGACGCGACACTTCATGACGAAGTTGACCAACTAGGCTAAAATGTCTCGTCCCTTCGCTGCTGTACAATTGTTCCTTGATGCGAAATAACCAGTTAAGCAACGCGACATTTTAAAATGCATTTGTAAAATAAAAATATTGGTGTCGCGTCCTTGCAGTTCCAGTGCGATTTACTAAAAATGTCACGTACTTTCGCAGCAGTGTCGCGTCGCCCAGTGCGGTTTTACTTTTAGTTTAATTTTTGAAATATACATTTAAATGTTTTTTAATTTAAATAAAATTCCCTTTTTCGCTGTCTTTGCAGGTAAATAAATTCATCTTTTAACCCTCCAACGCTCTAAAATATTTCATGTCAATGAAACAACAACTTCCTAGTAAGTAGTTCGTAAGCACTTTTTAGGCAGTAAAAGTATTTATAAATGTAAACTGGAGAATGAAAACACAGTTTAGTCCATTAATTGATGGCGTAAAATTTTCGCTAATTGCGGTAAATTTCAATTGCGCTTTGACATTTGTGAAGTAACTCAAGCGCAGGTCCAGCTTAAGTCTTTAGGTGAGAAGGAAGTATTAATGAAGACAAACAATTTTTCTAAACTTTTTGTATAGAAAAATACTAATTTTTAATGTTTTTGGAGAGGGAAATTTCTCTTCTTCACAACCCATTGACCCGTGCCAGAGTAACCAGATACAAAATACTCCTCAGCAAAACATTTTTGGCTATACTCCTCAAGAACGCAGAATAATTGTTTTGATTTTGTTAGAAAATAATTAGTTGGTGTGAATTTCGGCGCAAATTTCTCGCTCGTCCGCCACCAACCGGATGGAAAATTTAAGGAGTTAAAATTGCATGTGTGAAACTTCATTAAGTCGCATAAAATGTTAAATATCCCGTGTTTCAAAGAAAGCCATAAGTTTGTTCGCACCTTGAGAGAGCGTCTGCATAATAAGGGGAGAAAATGTGTTCGTGGTCTTCTGTGTGGAGAATACATGTTTCTGTTCAGTATGAGTATACTTTTTTTTTGTCTCCCATCGAGATTGTATTGATGCTGTCAGCATAGTTTGTTTTTGTTGGAATGTTTACAGACGAGCGCACACACAAACATATTTTTGATTTTGCCTGTGTGTATTTTGTTTGTGTAATGGCAAAATAGCGTTGTGCAAACAACTGTTCTGACAACTGTGTTTAAAAACGAATAGACCGTCAATAGCGACGCTCTTCACTAGCCATATTCCTGTGCAGACATCAGACTATATGATGGCTGAACAGATATATGGCCAATACATTAAGGAAATTGAATGATAGACATTTTTTAATTCTATTTTGAACTTGCCCATACCTTAACGTATGAGACAGACATCCTTATGAAGCAACAACATGACAATTGAGAATAGTAGAGAGAGAGAGAGAGAGAGAGAAACAAAGTATGTCCAGTACAGGTTATCGTGTAATACACACTCTACCTCTTCGGCGCGCTCCCTCTCCGACAAACTTCATCTGTCTGTCATTGAATTTCCATAGTGTAAAAGGGGACTTAGTTTGATTTGATAATTCATCATGAAACAACGCCTGCAAATTGTGCTGATTTTGTTACGAAAAACATGGCTCAGTTGGAAAAACTCATCGCGTTTTTTAGTAGAAATTTTGTTCAGCGAAGAAGTTCATTTTTGGTTGAATACGTCACTAAACGAAACTCCCGCATTTGGAGTGAAGATAATCCACATGCACTTAACGCAAAGTGATTGCATCCAGAGAAAGTCACTGGTGGTAGGGGTCGATGGAATCATTGGTTAACATTTCTTTAAAAACGTTGAACGTTACAGTTAATAGTGACCGCTACAGTTCCACGATCACAAATTTTTTTTGTACCGCTGGAGTTTTTTTTGGTCGATAAACTACATACGATTGAGCCTTGGAAGACAATATTCACTATGTTATCACTAATAGACGGCCTTCACTGCTTTAAAAAAAGTGCTTAAAAATTACACTTCCCGATTGAGCTGCCTCCGAGCCAGTCGGCAAACTCAGGTGCCGGCAATCCTATTAAAATACACATGGCAGAAAACTAAATTCATGGAAAATGAACTCTATTCATCTGTGTTTTATTTCAATTTAAAGTTCTATACTACTAAGAAAACACCCTGTAGTTAACACATCTTCAAACGGTTCATCTATTTTTCTGTTACCAGACATCAATTTAGCCAAAATTGCTGCAGTTGTCAAGTTGTGTTTTATACTTCACTTTACAACCGATTGAGAATTAATTATTCTGTTTGATTGTTGGTTAATTATTTATTATTGCAATATCTTTACAGTTAAGTACAGTGATATACAATAAATGAACGAACAAAAAAAAACAACTTCCGTTTAAGGCTTTCAGCTTTAATAAAAAAAATAAATAAAATAGCAAACACAAACTATCAATGAAACTTTTTTTTTAAATAATAAAATAAAATATCAACACTGCGTGGTTGTATTTAAAACCACTTCAAAAAAATCTAAATGGATTTTGTTTCTTAATGCAAAAAAAAAGACAAATAAACACACACACACACACACATTCACAACTTCGTATGTTTGAACAAGTATCTCGCTCTACCCGTGCACACATTCATCAATCTACAAGTAATTGACAAAAAAAAAAAAAAAATTAGAAAAATCGGTAGGAAGTTGAAGTAACGATGAATCACTTCTGAATTAAAACATGTTTTTTTGTTGGCTTTTTTTTTACAACAAAATTAAATTCTAAGCGCACGCTGCCAAGTAAATTAGCCAAGTGGGGAAAACAACAACAACAACAACAAAATCAAAATTAACAAAAGATTAATTAAATGCGTACAGCTGTTTACTTGAAGTAATAAAATAAATTAATAATTAAAATTTTATTTTAAAAAAACCAAACGGAAATACTGATGTATGGCTTGCGGTCCAGACGCGACATTTCTTGCGCTCTGTAGGGAAAACAGTATTGGGCGCCGTTTGTTTTGATTGTTGGCCTTAAGAATTTCAACTTGAATTAGACTTTTAAGCGGCTTAGACAAGGATGAGAAATTTCAGTGTATTAAAACTTTTTGCAAGGCGAAAATATCACAGAAGCCCAGTGTCCTAGGAGGGGGTTTTCATAATCATAACGAGCTTATTCATTTGTCTCCATGTTGAGCATGACTTGCACAATTCTTTAGCAGCGGCTTTTGCAATTTTTAATAGAGAATAAGAAGTACAATCGGTGTTCTCGGGAAAATTTAGTTCCTCCATAAGCTGGTGTGGATTCTGTTTAAGCTATTGGGAAGGGACGTATTACTGAAAAAAAAGGATTTTAATTTTTATTTTTAATTTTATTGTAGAGGAAAATATAAATTTTTTAAAGTTTTTGTTGGGGACTTTTCCTTTTTTTCACGCTTTCCGGATCCGCGCCTGTTCATAAGTGAAAATTGGCATCATGAATTCCGCATCAAGTTTGCTTCCCTAAGATATTTTATAATAAAATATTTAGAATCAGTTTTTTGCCGAATCTAAAAAAGTGAAATATTAAAAAACTCGGACATTTCAGCGAAGATTTTGAGTTGTCTGACCCATTGTATGCCACCTGGCTAAAGAATATATTGTTGTTAAATTAATTTTTGTGTCAGACTTGTCAAAGCCCTTCTCAGATACCAGCACATAGTCGCCATTCTGTCAAACGAACTTGGGTGCTTTTAAAGGGCCTGGAAGAATGTATAAAGTCGGTCATAAACATCATGTCTCGATGCAGCTTAAGCTTTTCAGGGGTAACGTTCAATGAATCTAAAAATTTTCTTTCGGTAAAACGTTTTAGTTGGAGCACTTTCCCTTACCGTTTGGCTTAGACCGCCTTAGAACCCACAAGTCATGGGTTCTGTTACTTTGCATCCTACTCCTAATACGAATGATACTATTTTGAAATTCAAAGTGAACAAATAAAATTAAAAAAGTGAAAAAAAAAATTTCACCTATGACGAGGGAAATCACGTGAAGCGCCAGTGACGGGGAAATTCAGAGAGACAAGATATTTTCGTCCTCGATGGTAAAATAAGCAAAATTAATTCAATTCGTTTTTTTTCGAATCTAAATATTTGCCCATCTCCCGAATATTTGCCCATTTTGAAATAATGTTTGAGTTATTTAGAGAGTCGAGCTAAGGGGAACATTTTTAAAATCCAATTCAAGCCAGGAGATTTGTTGTAGAACAATCCGTTTTTGCTTTCGAAACCGGTCTCAGTTTCAGCAATAACTTCTTTATTTGTGACAAGTTTCTTTTCATAGAGCAGCTTTTTTAGATTCACTGGTTGCTGTTGGCTTCATTAACGATATCTTTGAATCAAGTGCGTAGTAATGCATTCTTCTTTTAAACACTGTCATCGACATGGCCAAGATTACGTTACCTGAACAAGCCCACTGTTGTTTTCGAAATTTACGTCACAACAATTTAATGGCCTTAAAATCAAGCTCAAATTCAATTGTAACTTTTTTTGTTAATTCGAACTCATTGGAGAATTCTCGAATTTTTTTATAAAAACTCAAAACTGTTTCTAATTTTTTAAGCAAGCCTAAATCCAATTGAACCTTAAAAAAATCCAATTATTAAATATAGAACTTCTGGCTAATATTGCCTCGCTAATTGTCTGCAATTTGACGTATTGAGATGCCTGCGACATGTTTAAGACATGTAAAATATTTGCATGTTCGAATTCGAACTTCGAAATTTCAAGAAATAATTTACTAAGCAAAATTTTTTAAATATTTAAATATGAACTCTTAGACTATGTTCGAATTTTCGAACTTAATTTTGGAATTTTGAATTTTTAAAGATTTTAAATTAATTTTTTAAAATATTAGTTTTAATTAAAAAAAAATACAATATTTTAAGTTTTAATTTATATTTTTACTGATTTAAATTTTTTCGAAATTCGTCAAAGTCAATTTATTGATTGAAATATCACGAACTATGTACAGTGTTTAACAAAATAAATCCAAGTCATGAAGTTTTGATTTCGCCCTACTTTTCTAATTGCGGCTTTCGTTTGTTACCAAAAGATCCACTTTAAGAAAATATATTCCAAAATTTGACAATTTATTTTTATTTTAAGAAAAAAAATTATTTGCTGCTAATTTAACAGCCAAAGTGTTTAAAAAACAATATATTTATTTAAATAATCCAAAAGTAAATAAAATAAAACAAATAATTTTGTTGTCTTCCCCAGTTACCCAAGTAACTTTTCGAAATCTCTACAGGAATCTATTTTATGTTAATTTTTTTTTTCGTTGCAATTGTCAAATAAATTGATTCAATAAAACTGTCACGATATCGACACTTCTACCGTTGTAAAATTGTTGTTATTCTGTTTTTTTTTAAATAAATCTTTACGTAGATTTATTTGTTTGTTGCTATTGCACGAGTTTATGGGGTTTTTGTGTTTGTTTTTGTAATTTTAATTTAGCCAACAGTCGTCAAACTTGATGACCATGAATTTATCAAAAACACGTCAATGATGGAGAGCAAAGAGTAAAATAGAAGAAGAAAAAAAACGAAACGGATTAAACATGTGGCTGTGTGTTTTAAATGAAACGGCGCGGCGTCTCAACACTTTAGTGGAAACATAAAAACGCAGTCAGTAGAGGAGTCAGTCATTTAATTTTAAAATTGACAGACAGTTAAGCAAACACACACACAAATAGACAGAGGCAGTTTCACAGGTATCTATTGGTTTAAAAACACACACAAATAAATAGATAAACTAATTGACAACAAATCTTTAATTAAAAGAAAAAAAAAATAAATAAATAAATTTTAAAGAAGTGTGTTTGGTTCTTTCTAATTTAATTAAGAGCATGAATAATTTCAATGAATATTTAAAATTCTGAAAAGGGATTGTTTCAAAGCCCAGAGCAGCCAAATCAGGCCTAATGCACACAGTGTGTATATTACACCAAACCATTCACGCTGTTTTTACCCCCTGATAACTTGGCTTCCTTTAATCATAAAATAATGAAACTTAAAACATAAGGACTCTACGTATAGGTAACCTCATAGGCCAGGTTTTACCATAAAAGCTTCCCGTGATATGAAGATGTAAAAAGTGCATATTTTGATACATATTCACTGACTCACTGACTTACTTATCAATATTATGGGGCACTTCCACTGTAGCTAGAAAGCTGAAATTTGGTAAAGAGGTAGGCCTTAGAGCACAAGTAAACAGAAAAATTTGAAAACGGTCTCTTTTTATCTGGGCGGCTAGGTTTCCCCCTTCATTGTAAGGGACACTTCCACTATAGCTTGAGAGCTGAAATTTGATATAACCCAATCGCCTGTAAGCTTGGAAAAAAAGACTCAGGTCAGCACAAAAACATAAGTGTGAAAATAAGGCCAAATTCCTATCCAAAAATTTCGGTCATAAAAAGTACTGATTTCAAAATGAGGACCAAGTTCTTTATGTGTACAATACGATGATATTTCTAGGCAGCCCCATTCTCATTCATCTTTGGTTCGAGCTCTGTCTAAACTGGGCCAGATTTGTGTAGTGTTCCCACATGTGGGTTCCTCCCACCATCTGGCCTGAGCCATATTATATAGAGCTTTATTAGGTTGCTTTGTACAGACCGAATCAGAAATGCCGCAAAATTCAATATGCCTTGCTTGTCTCTCTGCCAGCTTAACGGCCATGCAATTGCCCATATTGGTCCCATGTTCACGCACCTATTTAAATGTGATCGAAAAGGCTGTATGTGATGCTTTGGATATTTCAGTCGTATATTCTATAATATCAAGGCCAATTCGCCACCTTTAATATCGCTGATAGATCATATTCACCCATAATTTCCGTATGTAGACACCTCCGTTATTATATTTGGACCCATCTGTGTATGATCCGAACGGAATTTCATGCCTTCTGATAACCCCGGGTTATTTGAGGTTAATAATTAATAGCCCCTCAAGAAGCAAGCTCGTTGACTTTCGATAATTTTAGATGCGTTCATTTGAATCTCTCGATGACTTGAACTATTTTCCAGCCCTTTGAGAAACACTCAAAAAATTGGAACAAAAAATTATATAATTTGGTCCCCTAAGTAATTTAAAATATTTGGAATGCCATTTTGATGGCGCGGGCGTTCTATAATTTGAAACTTAGCTGTTCTACACTCTATAAATTGAGCTGGTAACATGATTGTGTTCGTGTTTTTGAAACAATTACAAAATCTAATCGTTTACTCTAATTTCTATGCAATAATTTTTTAGAACAATTTCTCTGCATTGTTTTTTTATCTTCCTCCTTGAGTTACGCTAGTGCTTTTCCGAAACCAAGCAAAATTATTGAAGTCATTGAATGGAAAGTAAATTGTTACGCCTATATTATTTTCTGAATTCAAATTATCGAGAGCGGACTGTATCAGGTTGCACGGCGACCATTTCTACGACAGTAATATCGCTATGTGAAATATCGGCTTGAACTTTATTCGGCCGAATTTCGAAAATGAATTACAGTTTTACTCTAAGGCATTGGAACACATTGACTACAGCAGACTGCACGGCTACATGACTACAAATGCCGCTGGCTACTAATGTTCCACTGTAGTCAGTTACTTAATTATTTTCAAAACGACAGCTGCATACAGAACAATAATAAAATGTGTATTCAGAGGTGCCACTAGAGTTTTTATTTTTTTAAAGGTGGGTTTTTTTCATGGAACCAGTCCAGCGCGGGTCTGCAAAGTAAAACATAAATTCGGATATATCTCCTGAACGAGAGAACACTGACGAACTGTACATTAAATTAAAAGCTAATAAAAAGAGCTTTCGAACAATGCATCAACCTCTTCAAAATGTAAACCCAAAATAGGTTAATTAGGGCAACAAATAATTGTATGTACAACTTTTTCCAATTCATCTGAAATGTCGAGATACGGGTATCTAATTAATATAAGTACTTATATTCTAAAAGCAAAGACAATAAGCTTTAACTCGAAATATAGGGTTGAACAGTTTTCAAATGTTTTGCTCCGCCCGCTTGAATGTAGCCGCGGCCGACACACAATACTATCAATTTTTTTAATCACAATGAAAGGGAATTTGTCGATACCGAAACTTTGAGTATGATCGGGGAGGTGCACACAAAGAAACACAAACACGATTCTAGACACTAATTTTCTTTACATATTTTGTTCTATTGTCAACATTGTTTTTACGTTGTAGCCAACAAAACTAGGAAATAATTAAACTTGACTACAACGCCAGAAACAGCATGGACAACAACCTGTAGCCGGTGTTAACTTGTTATCGTTCGTTTTCATAAAAACGTGTGTATTTTAATTTTCACAGATTTGTAGTTGATAGTCTGCAGTCTTCTATGTGTTTAATGCATGAAATAACCAAAATATTAGATAGGAATTAGAAATAAAATTAGATTGACGTAAGGTCATTGATCGTTCTATACGTTGTGGTTTTGAATATAATTTTTTTTTCTAAATTTTATTAAAACAAAAGCCCAACAAAGGCTTTTTAAAAACCACCAAATATAGAATTGTTGTTGACTGGTTTTGAAAAATTGAATGCAAAAATTAAATAGACGCCCTCACACTTCATCACATAGTCACTCAATCAAATTCTTGCTCACACGCGTGTACGATTTTCGAGTGTACTCGTATGTTGCTACTTTGTTTAGACCAACAATTTTCCCATTAATGTTTCGGTTTTAATTTGATACACATTTTATTATTGTTTCTACTACTTTGTTGTTGGGTTTAATAAAACTGTATCTACAAACGAGAATAGTAGTTGTAGACATGTTTCGAGTTTGGTGCATAAAAAGATTAAAAGGCAAATGTAATTTATTCGCCAAGTCGTCGTTGTGGTGATATTTGAAAACGTTTGATTTCAAACGAAATATTCAAACAACAAGAGCAGCAACAACAAGAGCTAATGCAAGTAATACAGTAATATGTTGTTGCTTTGAAACAAACTTTGACAACTCAAAAACTTACTTAGACGTCGTAGCAACAAGTCAAGCAGAGAGACTTGCCGAAAAGCTTGATTTCTGTTTTCCGTTTAAACAAAAACCACTTAAATAAAAATGTTGTGTAGTTTTGGTTTTAGCGGCTTAAATCAAAAAGAGTTTTTGTTTTAGTTGCCAGTTTATAAAACATATTAATGCTAAAGGAAAAATAAATACAAAATGACTAAATGTGTCTGTCTACCTTTTGTTGAAAACAAACAACAACAACAACAAACACAATATTAAAGTAACTTGAACACGCACTCATTCATACATACGAATCATGCTCAAACACACTCTTCTAAGCTCAACCCCAGAGTTATTCAAAGTTGTTGCAAAAAGTCGTTAAATGAAAATGTTAAATTGCGCGCTCGCGCCTGCGCACTTAAACCTTAATTCTATTTATTTCCACCGCCACCGCCATCGCCACCACCACTTCAACTAGTACCACAAACAACAACAACAACAACCATGCTCATTATCATGATATTAGACAATAATTATCTTTACAACGCTTTTGCTTTTAAAGAATTTGTTTTTATTCGAACTAAATATTGTCGCAAAAAATTCTTGAAAAGCATATTAAACACAAGCAAAGCTTTACAAACCATTTAAGGTCACCCACTATTGGTGTTAACGGGTATGGAATTTGTGTGATAAGTCGAAGTGACTTTGGTCTCAATCACCCAGATGTCTTTTTTTAAAATTATTTTGTAAATTTAATCAACGTATTTAAACGGAATGTGTGGAACAGAAACACAAAATCGTTGAATCCCCGACCACACATGCAATTTTTGTTTCAGCAATTCTTTTAAAATTATTTCCGTGTCCAAACTTTTCAATTCTGTTTTCTGTATTTTTAGTTGCTTCCTTTAATCTTCTGACTTCAAGTTGAAAAGTGCGAGAATTGCAGCAACTAAAATTGCATGCGTGAACAGGGGCTAATTTGTACTCTTCCACTGTCATACCCTGTTATGCACTGGGCAAAATTTGTTGCTGCAAACAAAAAAGAATCCAAAGAGTTGCAGGCTAACTTATACTCGCAATTTGTTGAAGTTTCTCACAGTGATGCCAACTATGCCAACTTTGTGGTAGATCTAGTTCTCTTTGTTATCTCACTCAACTCTACTGCTTTTCGCAAAAAATCTAACACTTTTGTAATTTTCCAAAAATAATGCTAAAGTATTGTTAGCCGATTTTTTAAACTAACTTCTTTTAAAATAAACTTGTTACAATGAGTGTCAATAGCGTTTAAAATGTTGCATTTCAAATTCGTAACTTTTAACAACAACAAATTCCAAGTCAGCAAGATGTTCCTCGCCTGAAAGTGCACTCTAAAACAAGAAACAACACTAGAACCAATACTTGCATTAAAATAATTTTCAATTCGATATCTGACGAGAATCTTCTTGGATAATAAGCAGAGTTAATAAAGAACTAAATTGTTAGGTCCACCTCTGGAACCATATGCCAGAAAATGTACTTAAATAAAAATGGCGGCAAGTTATCCTAAATTTCTAAACAGCGAACAAATCTATTTTTATTTTATTTTAGTTATGGGTCTAAAAAAACACAAAATTATTTTGTTTTTAATTTAAATCTTTAAAGATCCTGCAAAAAAGTTATAACGATAAGTGCCTCCCAGCGCTGTCCGACAATCTTTTAGAAATGCTATCAGATACATATTCTTACCCGGTATTATTATTTATTAGATAACTAGTAAATAATATTTTAGAAATAAGATTTGAATACTTATTTTTAATTTCTCTTAGTAGAAAGATTTATTAAATTAAATTAAAAAAATATTTGTGAACTCATAACGTAAAAGTGCTCCTTTCTTCCTGCTCGTAGTAGCAACTGAATCATTTTACTCAATATTTTTAGTTTATTTTTCCCTTCATCCAGTTGATATTGTTGAACTTTTAAGGCGGCTTTAAGTTTAAAAAAAGGAGCAAATTAAGTTTCTAGCGTCATTTTTGGTTTGTTGTTGAGTAATTCATTGTTGTTTTTGTAATTGTCGTCGTTGTTTTTGTAGTGGCCATTTACTGCAAATTAATTTATTTATTCTTTTTAATTTACATATAAATAATTAATGTACACACGGCGTACAACAAACAAATATTTACTCAGTAATTACTGAATAAATAAATAAATAAATTAATTTTTTTTTGGGAATTTGAAATGATGCATTAAGGCATATCACAGTTTGTTTTGTGACGGTGTAGGAGCAAGAGGGAGGAAAGTTTTGCACTAATAATTTACTTTTTTTAAATTTATTATTATATTTTTTTAAAACAAATTAAAATTAGGCTAGACATGCAACATTTGCTTTTAAAAGGTGAAATTATTTTTAAGTTTAATTGTAATACTTCACGAATTTCTCTTCCTCCTTGTTTTGTATTACAAATATCCAGAAAAATTGTGGCCAGCCAGTACTCTGTCAGAGAGGTGCCTATTGCACCTATTGTATATAACAATCAACACTCAAACAATATAATGGAGATAACCATGATCTCAGAGCAACATATTTTGATGAAATTATATGGTTGTGGTTGTAAACAATTCATATTAATGTATGTTGCTGACCAGAAGCGGCTGAGGTCGGAACACAGGCGACTACAGCCATTGAATATTTAATAGGCAACTCGCTAACCACCCTCATATTTTGATTAAACACCCAACGAGTTTCACTTATTTTGTATAATAAGAACATTTTATGGTTGGAATTATCATATTATTGTGGTTAGAATTTTATTGGATGCAAATCAATCATGTTTTCAAATAACCATTTCATGTTTGCTCTTATAATATATTGTTGTAAAGAACATAATATTGTTGTAATGACCGTGTCACAACCATGCTTTTTCTTTGTGTGAAAAACAAAAATTAAAATATTGCAGTTCTGGCAATGAAAATATTGACAAAAGAAATGTACAGCTTCCCTCAGCGTTCGCACAAGCCTCGTCCTTTCCCTAATTCCCTACTTTAATTAATTATGAATTTTAACTAACTTAATTATTACTGCAGGGTGACAAGATAAGAACGATAGGAAAATTAATCGCAATAAAACAACAAGGGGTGTGTAACTTTGGTTTTATTTCGAAGCTAGATTTATGCTATTATGTATGGAATTTCACATCATTCAAATGGCCGCCTACAGTTCGAGGGCAGTAGAGCTTCAAGGTGATATTTTGGCCAAAACCTCGATTGCCGGTCAACATTTCCAGTGCGCAATTAGAAAACTCATGGCGTTGTCTATTGTGTGCCGGCACAATTTTTTCGGATTTAAGGCCAAATCTAATCGCGGTGCTCTATTCAACTGATCGGCGCTAAATCAACATTTCTGGGAATTATTCGATAATAGCCTCTCTGTTTACTTGAATACGCACCAATATTTTTCTACTCATGTCCAAGCCTGTCTACGGTGGTGCGACCTCACGACTAAATCCACATTGCGTATTTATAACATAGCCGGAACTTCAGTTGATTTCCACACATCATGAAATAGCAACCTTTCCGGTATATTTTGGCTATTTCGTCGCCCTATATTTATGTAGTAGCATTGAGAAAAAGAAAAGCTTGAGAATAATTTTAAAATGATTTTTTGACATGCAAGAATGCCATTTTGTCTATATGTACGAGTATATTGTGTTACTTTTGTTTTGCCCAGCACTGTACTCGTATTTCTATAACTTGCTTGTGTTTTTTCATTCCTCATGTTGTTTAATTTAATTTTAATATTCTTGACAACAATAAATGAAGCATGTGACGCTGCTCATGCGCAAATTCTATGATGAGGTTTTTTATTTAATTAAATTTTGTGATAAATTGTTTTGTTGGTTTTTTTTAATTTTTTCTTAAAAGCAAAAATGTTTAAAAAATTCTTTTTATTCAAAGATTTTATTAACGATCCAATAAAAAAGAAAGCAGAAGCAGAAGTAAAGCAGAACCTTTATTTATTCTTGATTTTTTTTTTCAAATATATTTTGTTTGTTTTTTTTTCATTAATTAAATAAAGAAATTGATTTTATTAAATTTTGTATCCAAAATTGCTACTAGACAAATAAGAAATGATTTCAAAGAAATATAAAAATAACGATTCTATGGATTAAAGGAGCCCAAAAGACAGACACTCTTTCATGGAAATTTCTTTCCATTCTGCCACACAGTGGGGCCGATCGCAGATATGCATGTTCTGACCTACTGATGCGATTCCAAAACCGCAGAGGTCTACGAGTTGAATTCCTGCATATCCTGTTAAAATAAAAGGGGAATTACAAGGTGTCAAATCCGGATCCGGAACGTGGATAGGGACACCCTTTTTGAGCCCATCCATAACTTCTACGTTGATTGAGTTAATCATGTTTTTTTTTGCGAAGTGATCAAGTAGATGAAGTTTGGAAACGTTTTGCTGGGATTTTAGCCGTTTCTCTTCAATTCGATACTTCTAAACCAAACGTTACTTAAACTAAATATTTATTAGATTTCATAATAAAGAAAAATTCTCATAAGTCTTGAAACAAACAAAAGCAAAAAAAAAAAACGAAACAAAATATTCAAATGTTGCCCATGATTTGAATGAACAAATAAACAATGTCAAATTGTCAGCAATAATAGAAATAATACAAAAACAATTTTTTAACTCGTCGCCTGGTCTGGTCTCTCAAAAAAAAAAAAAAAAAACACAACTTCCTTTTCAACAATTATAAAGACCAAAAATAACCAAGAACAAGAAACACAAGCAGCCCAACAACAACAATTGATTTAAAGTTATCGCTGAAAATGTCAAATTACTCATCACGATCAAGCAGCAGACTCGACTCGATTGTTGCATAACAAAATCGACAAAAAAATAATATAATAAAAACCACTTAATAAATTGAAAAAAATTTAAAAATAAATCCGATCCTTATAATTTCCCCCTCCTCCCAAACAGTGTTGCCGGGGCGACAAAAATTTATTTGTTCAGAAAATTTCAAAGAAATTACCAAATGAGACAAATATAGGAGAATGTATGTATGTAATACAAATTTTATTACATCCCCAGTAACTAGAACTGCACATAGGATGGTTGTGTGTCATTAACTATTATTACAATTCTGGGCGGCGGTATCGTGTAGTCTCCTACTTCTTATGCCAAAAGACGGTAGGAACTTTGAACTAAGGTTTTGTTAGAGGTTCAATGTCCTGATCCTGGAGAGGGCCACTTGGAAGGAGGTAGTTATTTGTGTTCACCGAACACCAGAGTATCAGATGTCCATTGGTAAATGCCCCACGATATTCCAAGCGGAAATTGTGGCAGTATTTACGTGTGTTCTCGTCAACTTATGGCGTTTTCGTTTCTTAAATAAAATGTTGCCTTGGTAAAGGGTACATGCCTGACACATCCTTATTATTTGCGATTTTATGCGAATTATAAAGGGCAAGGATAATTATTAAGGGGAAAAACTAAAAAAAAAACACCCACTCTTGTGAACGGAAATATGTTTCAAGTATACCGAAAGGGCAAACAAGTTCACATTTCGCCATTAGCTAAGGGTCTAAAGGGGGCGCATATTGTTAAAATCCCTTCTATTATGGGAATGTCGAATCAAGCCACTGATAATGAGGTATTGAATACTCGGTACGAGTGAAAAGGTAACAAGTTGGCGGATTAGCCCGACGAAACTCTGATACCTCGCCCTTTGCTCCAGTGCCATTTAGTGGCGTTAATTGGTCAACCATTACGCCACTGATCACAACTGAGAATCTATTGATCACAAAAGAAGCTGGGAATGCTGCTCCTGCTAAGAGACAGCCAACAAAATTCTGGACTTAAATCGGAATCACCTTCTTTTTTGAATGGTTTTCTGTACAGTCAGTTTCGACTGAAAACAATGATTCTATTTTATTATTTTATTTTGAAATAAAAGACGAGTTTTTACCCCTGAGCTCTTGTGTTCGGATGATATCCGAGATTCATTAGGAGCGTTATGCAGTGATTGGTTTACTAAATGATTTGCGACTCAAAACATTCATCCGGTGTCGCACTGCCGGTCGGTGGTCCAAATTGGACCCTCTTTATTATTATTTAATACACATCTTTTATAAGAAAATAATTAATAAAATGTGCACTAGTTTACCCTGTGTATTTTGGCTGGAATTAAAAAAAAAGTATTTATAATTTTCGTTTTCAAAAAAATTGCCAAATTAAAAAAAGTGTCACCTTTTCACATTGAAAATCAATATAGCCAAAATGGCAACACTGTCACCAAAACAAACACGATTTCGAAAACTTTATTTTCAGCAGCATGAAGTTGTAATAAATTTAAAACTTAACAAAAATATCCAACGATTTATAAACAAAATTATGTGAAGTTGTTTTTTTTTCGGTTTGTATTTTTTTCCGATTTTATGAGAAAAATTATTTATGCTTGTCGCATATTCGATCTGCATTCAGTTCGACAACATAAAATATTCTTAAAGCTTTAAGATGTTTTATTTTGATTTACTCGCAAAAGCCGGAAATCTTAAGATTTGAGTTGAGTGCAAGAATCATTTAATTTATTTTGGCAGTTTTATTAAATATCAACTTCAATTTATACACTTAAAGCGGTAGAGAGTAAGTTTAACTAGGGAATTCAATAATTTACGAGGGTTGTGCGAGGAGAGAATTAACCAAATTTACACGAAGTCTTTCAGAAATAATTTTAATTTAGTTTTCAAACCACGTTCATTATGCTTCATACACTTGTTTTAGCCTAAATTGTACATTTAATTTAAGAACTGTTTATTATTTATTATTATAAGAACTGTTTAGGTGCTTAAAGTACCCACAACTGCAGGTTTTATCAATGTGTTTTTAAAAAATCCTTAAATTAATTTTCCATAATGCATATGCATGTCTGAACATGCATCTTAGTTGGGGAATTAGGAAATATGTGCAATTAAGGCATTAATTGAGCTTAATTTATCATACACCAACTGAAATAATAAATGGAGCAAATAGTACTTAATTGCACCATTAATTAAGTCAAATTCCCAATGCAACTGTGGTGAAGTCTGTTTAGTGAGAAGACAAATTTCTGGCAAAGTCAAGGCACATTAAACAAAGTGACTGCGTTACCAATACAACTACATTTTATTCGGCATGTCAATTGTCAATTCTATAAAAAAAAAAAAAATTAAATCAAAAATAAAAAGAAATGGCAGGTGAAATTAACGGCTAGTAAATTTCATGCAACTTTTAACGAAAATGCGTTTTAATGAATTTATTTTTTTTTTAATAATAAATTTCTTAATGAATGAAAACATTTTCAGCTGTCAAATGCTAATTGAGTAAGCTACATTGTTTTTGTGTGAACACCAAAGTCTGTAACTCAATTTAAAATGTAATTGCCTCAATTGAGGTGCATGTGTGAACCTAATTATTGCGCCTTAACTGTGCATCCTTTTTGAGGAAAATACAAAGTAAAGACGCCATGAACTTGCCAGCTGATGAAACTGCCTTGTCCTTCTTTGAACACGACTCTAGCTTTTAATTTTAATGTTTTATTGTTCCTTTGTCTTTATTGTGAATTGTTGGCACATATTTTCCCCAAAAGGGATACAATTTGTTTAGCATTTTTAACTTAATATAGTCAAATATTTCACCTGTCTGTCAGTAATTTATTTAGATCATTTATCTAGTCTATAAGGCTTCTTATGTATCCAAAAACTGAAATATATAAATAATGAAGGCTTTAATAAATTCATTAAAAAAAACGATTTTAATTTTATATTTTCGTGCCCGCGAATGCCCCTACTATTATTTAGTACATATTATGAATGAATTTATAATCAGCAGCCAATAAAACCGAATACAGCGAACAAGTGTATGTGTGTGTGTGTCTGCATTTATTTTGACAGGGTTAAAACTTTTATCAAATCAAACAGATTGAAAATGCGATAACAAAAGAACTCAAGTAGAACACGTGGGTTTCTTTAAATCTCCAACATGCAAAATGTTTGGATAAGTTCGAAATAAAATAAATTTATCATAAATTAAAAAAGAAACTACTTAACGAAACACAACCACGTCATTTATCTGCTATAAACTTTTAAATATTCGTAATAATTTTAAATAGAAATTATTATTTTAATAAAAAAAACCCAGCCTACTTATTCTCTTTTTCAAAGCTTTCAGTTATCAACTGTTTGCCAGTACTGATATTTCAAAATACTCTTATGTGGCAAATGGCCATCTGGGAAATCGAACACACGGATACTAAAGCCCACTGTGCGAAAAATATATATAAAAGATTAAAGTCCAGTGGGTAAAAAAGTCTTCCTCTAGAGGCCGTTATAAATACGAAAACAAAAAAACGCTATTGATCTTTGCGTCCGCATGCTACAAGAATCCTGCTCCGTATGGTATTTCCACTTTTGCCGTAGTGTTGGTTATTCCGGTAATGCAGTTGTATAAAAAAGTTCTTAACTTTAAGCTGCTTCTGAACCGGTGAAAATATATAATTTATTATTCAACCTTTTAAATCCGTCAGCAATGCGGAGGTAACTTTAGATTTCTTATTTTTTTAAAGTTCCTCTTTACATTATTCTACGAGTGGTTGGATTTTCGCTGAATTTTTGCAGACTGTCAAAGAAATCAAGAGTAAAATAATCTTATTACATTTCTCTACTATCGCACTTCTGTGAAAATGCAACCCTGATGAAATGAAAAGTTCGGCTATAGATATTAGGAACGAATTTCCGTCATGCTTCGTCAAGTTTGGTTTGGAGGCAAAACGGTTTCGACTATGTGTCATCTTCAGTGTCAGTTTTTGTTCGGAAAATCAAGTCCAGAATGAAAAGTGTCAACCCTTAGATTTTATCTAAAATAATCAGAGCCATACCGACTGTAAAATTTTCCGTCGGTATTTTTTGACTTCTTCTTCTTCTTATTTTCACGCTACTTTCTCATTTCTTCGGAATTTTCGAAGAGTCGCTTTACTCAGTCCAGTAGTGTGAAAGGGTCATAAATGATGATTTCCCAAGGTAAACGACTTTTTCTACGTATTCGCCATCTTCTCGCGAATACCTTATTAATGACACCAAAGTAAACTAAATTTTTATTTTAAATGGATTATCAACTGGATTGGCCCCTAGTCTTGAATATATGCAGAGTGCCGATACTGGGGAAAAAAGTTATCGGAAGTAAAAACTCAATATAATTTTTTCTACAGTGAAAGTTACCGAAAAACTTTTGCATACAGAATTTATTTCAATGTTGAATTTTCTCTGTAGTGTGTTGTACAATGCACTGGCCAATTACCAGGAATTAAATGAAGAATGTGTTCTATGCGAAAATTTTTAGACGTCGAAAAATCAATGCCTTAATTTCATTAGATTGCATTTCATTGTAGTAACGATAAAACATAGAATATACAGTAAAGCAAGCTTTTGATTTTCTAGTGCTCGAGGTTATTTTGCTGTACAAGGCGTTGCTCAGTCGGAAATCAGATAAATTTGAAATTATCCAATTTACTGTGATTCAATTTATTTTGAACCGTTGCATTATCTGCTATGCCACTCATGTTTACTTGCCGACGTTCAACCACAATATGATATGTTCGAGGTGTATGGAGAAATGCTACTATGCGAGCAAATCACACGAACAAATCACTTGTGTATGGCCGGCTGCAGGCATATGCGATAAATAATAAATAGTAAGGAAATCGGAGGGTATCAAACAACCAACCCAATTGAACGCTATTTTGATGCAAAAAAAAAATTTATTTAGTTCAAATGTCGCTCTGAATTTTCATGGCGTGATCAGCAAGAGCTTTCTTAAGACGCAAGAAAGCTACAATTACAGATGCAGCAGTATGATTTGTCACGCATTTGGTTTGTAGGCATAGAACTAGGGTTGTGCCGCTCACGAACTAGTTTCTTCAATTGAGAGATTATTTTAGAAAGATGGTAGCAGTTTTACAACAATTACAAAAACAACACAACATTAATTTTAGTGTGTGATACAAAACAATTGAAAATTGCTACCACCTTTCTGAAATAATCTCTCAATTGAGCGAACTAGTTCGTGAGGGGCCAACTCTACATAGAACATTAGGTCCTATTCGCCCCAACTCATTCAGTTATTGTTTCAGGATCGTCATATTTTGCCCCATGGCTGCAATCTTCGAAAGTCTTGTTCCAAGTTATTCAGAAATCAATTCCAAAAAATTCAAAATTAAAAAAAGTTACTCTTCAAAAATTCAAAAAACATTTCATTATCGGGAGAGAATTATAGGGATATAAATCACTGTTACCGCTCTATGAAGAGGGTAAAATTAACAAAGCCCATTAAAAAGAATCTGATCATGTTAGAATAAAATGTGTATCATATTTTTATTAAGCATGTCAAACCCTTCATAGTCATCTCCTTTTTAATCAGAGGAGGGAAAGTTTTTCTTCCAGACCAGTGTTATCAGCACCAAAAGGTTTTATCTGAATAATTTTATATTAAATTGATCTCTATGTAGCAAAAACTTTCTCCGCGATATTAAGAAGATCAGTGAATTGCGATCCTTAACACAACATCTATTAAATAAAAATGGAAGCAATGAAAAAAAACAAGTCCTGATGTTTTACCTTCGTAAATACGATGGAATCTTGAGTGATCTAGCCCCCAAAGGCAATTGTTTAGTACAGATACGATTCGCAAAATAATATATTCGTTGTACAGTATTTCTTTTTTTTTCCTGAAACTAATCCTTAGTAAAACTCGTTTTGAACCTACTCCTAAGAAAATATGCATCATTATGCCCCACAGGCAACAAGTACTGATCAATTTCGAAAAATATTAAGCCCGAGCTGAATTCTCTGCTAGCGCTGAGGAGTCTAAACAAGTTCTGAAGTAAATGAATAATTAAATAAACTCGCCCCAACTAAATAAATTCCGAAGAATTAAAATTAAAATAAAATTTAATTAAGTAAAACGAAAAACACACGATACAAATAAAATCAACGTGTAAAACACACATTTTTTGTTTCTTAATTTTTGGGAGAATTGTCACATAAAAATTGAATTCTATTGATTTTTTTTCGATATCGTGTGTTTCCTTTTGAGTGTCTGCCGCTTCATGTAAAATTTAAATATTTTTTAAGACACTTTTTTTTTTGGTTTAATGTTTAACTTATTGCTTTAATACGTTTTACCAAAAAAGAACAATGTCGTTATTAACGAACGTAAATAGTTTTTTTTTTCTTAAGTTACAAATCGACATTTGGGTCGGCTGTTTGTTTCATTAGTATGTTTATACTGCAAATTGATCGATAAAGTCGAATAATCAATAAAAAAAAACTTCAATAAAAACTTCCAAAAGCCGACGGAGTGAATAAATTGAGTTCCAAGGAATTAAATCTTGAAATTCGTGAAAAGTTGGATTTTTAAATAAAATTATTAAACCTTTGAAATTGTAAAGGGTGTCGACAGAATGTTGAGTGATATTAAAAATACAGAGTATTTTTTCTTATTGCAACATAAAGAATGTGGGAAATAACACATCAAGGAAGTCAGATCTACCGGTTTTTTATACGAAATTTCCCGAAACATATCACATAAACGTGGCTGAATTAGGCAGCATTACATCTCTTTATTCATGTGCATGTGAAATGATTGTCAGAGACCTTTATCTCGAATAACCCCATGAAAATGAATCTAGGCGCCGAATCGGATCACCGAAAAGAAAGAAGCCTCCCATGTGGGAAATTGAAATGTTTCATGCCTTACAAATTTCCTACCGAACTTTGTGAACCAAATGTCGTAGGCATAAGTAAATCTTATTTGATTTGACAAAAAGAACTCGGTTGTCAATTCAATATTACGGAAATAAAAAACAATCCCTGCGGAACTCGCATCATTTTCAAAGCCTAATGACAAGAAATAGTGACAAATTTTGAATGAATTTATTCACACGCCTAGTCAAGCCATCACGATAAAAATGAGCTTTATCACTTTGACACTATTAGATTCAGTATAACGAGTTGTCGAAAATTCCAAACCATTAGAAATCAGACTGTCAAAAAATACTAATGGAATACTTGACGCTCAGAGTTTTGATTTTATCAGCATTGCAGAAGTGCGATAGTGTAAACAATAATTTACTTGCATAATAGTGTGAAAGGAGCCTTAGGACTAGTTTAGGGAATAGATAAGAGAAGACTTGTGGTGAAAACCAGAGAGAGAGAGGGAGAGATATGATTAGATTTGCGTGAGCACCTGCCAACGTTGGCTTAATCTCACGGTGGTCCAACCACGGGTGTGACATTAAGCGGCCAAACCAGCGCCCCATATGCGATCGCATAAGCACCACCGGAATAGCACCTATGCACATCCCATAGGTTGCAAATTTGGACAGAGGTTTGCCAGGCCCCCGGCCCCCGGCCCCACCCCTTGCTGAGTGGTTCGGAGCTACCTAATCTCCTGCTGTCAACGAATGACATTGAGAGCTTGCGTTGCAATGCAACGCTACTTCGGTCCTGCAGTGAACCTCCCCGCTTTGGGTATAAACCACAGCCATCACGTACACCCCCGAAGGAGCCTCACCAACTGCCAGTCTGGAACCGAAGTTCCAGGGGCTACTGGTTCCCGTGGTACCAGTTTACACTCTCTCTACTGGTCGAACATAGAAGTCATACCTTCTTCCAGTTTCAAGCTCCTCACCAGCCCCAGGAACTGGTGCCCCTCTTTTCCCCTGGTGGCAATCCATCAAGGTGGCAGGGTTCACCAAGATGATATATGCCCCCGGAGAGGAGAGAGTGAATATCTTAATGACATGCATATTGTTATACCGACTTCGGGAACATTAAACGATCTAGATTTATGGAACGAATTTCCGTTATCCCTTGCAAAGTTTAGTTTGGAGACTAACCGGTTTCGGCCATGTGTCATCTTCCAAATTTTTTTTTATCAAATTTTTTTTAAATTTTATAAATAGAATTTTCGTCTGTATCGATCTTTACTGTTTTTGATGGCTTGGTACTTTGAGAGCAGTGGTGCTGTGATAATTATTTTCGCAGATTACTAACACCAGTTGCTTTTCTCTCGCGTACATTTATTTAATAGTGTGTGTAATATTTGCACACAACTGGTGTTTCGTTTATGGTTTCCTCTGTGGTTGCCCCGTCTGTATCAAAAAATAAAACGAGGTTTTTAAAATAAGTTTCCTTTAATGTTCTCTCGTGAGTAGTCGGTAGTATGACCCTGTTGTAGCGCCTGCAGTATTATTTTAAAGCCATTATTACTAATTATTCCGTTGTACGCAAATCCTAGTGAAACTTACTGACAGTGGTAGAATAAAGAAAGTACAACATTTTAAACGTCTGCTTTTAACTAAACATTAAAAAGATTGTTAAAACTTATTTTACATAGATGAGGCTAATGCAAATGTGTGTTGACTTCTTCTGTGTCTAGAATTGCTGTTATTGTTTGTGTTTACGCCAAGCACGTGACCTGTAGACCTAATAAAGCATTGTGTCAAACAACAACGCCAACAACAACAATAGCTAACACTTACAAAATAAATACGAATGCATAATTCGTGCACATAAAATGTACTCGCCGGACAAAAGTGTTATAAAACGTAAAAGAATAAGAATTTTTTTTGTTGTTTAAAATTAAGCTTGAAAACAAATAAAAAACTAAAGAAACAACTTTATATGCATTGTGATCATCTGACAACAACAACACTCGTTTACTTAATTTAAACGATTGCTAGTTAAACTGAATGACTAAAATTTAAGCCAGAGGTTCTCACATGTGTTTGTTTCATGGCCCCTTGAACGATTTTTGTGGGAAGCACGATACATTATAACGAGGGGGACCATTGATATAAATTTTAATACACAGGTTTTAGGGCTGGAGCAGCTGAGGTGCTAAATACAAATCTGCACTCCATTTTTTTTATTTGATTCTGGTTTCCGAGATGTATCGTTATCCCCATAATGAAGGCAGTGGCAGGACATAACTTGAGAACGCTTTGGTATTATTTGATTTGATTTGGAAAATCGTAACATTTTGGAAAAGACAAAAATATCACTTACTTTTCATTAGGCCTATAGCTTGGCAAGTTTCAAACAAAACGATTGTTTTTTCATTAAAATCGATGCAATACTTTTTATTTTATTCGCAATTAAGTTCGAGGATTTGATTTTGAATAAAGTTGTCTAGGTCACAACACGACAGTTACGAATTCGGTTAGAAAGCATTTTACTGTTGTGTGCAAACGATAACTTTTTTCGAAACGAATTACCTTCACTTAGTTGTGAATAAAAAGCATGCATGCCTCATTACAAGGCATACTTGCCAACTCAGTTGAATATTTTTCAATAATGGAATTGCAACTGCCGCCTTAAGAAGAGCGAAAATCTTTTTTAAACACTGAAGACTTATCGAATACTTTGATGCGAATATCACATCTTATATATTTCATTTAGAACTATTCTGGGTACTCCCCCGATTATTTATACATATATTTTGCGTTCATTATACGAATTTTCTACATTATTTAAATTATAATCTCCTCATCGTATTTCAGAAGTACAGAATTAATAGGGAGTCGCGAACTAGTTCGTTCAATAGATAGATTATTTCTGAAATCTGTCAGCAACTTTACAACAAGTACAAAAACAACAAGCAATATTAAATTCTTGTGTATGACGAAAATAACTTGAGTGTTGTTTTTGTAATTGTTTTATAGCTGCTGCCACCTTTCAGAAATAATCTCTTAATTGAACGAACTAGTTCGTAACCAACACAACTCTACAGGTTACATATGAGAAAGTTGCTTCCATTTTGTTTCCATGTTGGAGTGAAACTCTGTCTGAGGTACTTTGAAATAAAATAAAATTATATATTATAGAAAAACTTAACTGTCATACTCCGCTCAATTTTTGACATTTATTATCAGTTAACTCTAGGAAATCATCATGAATAGTTTGACGCTTGAACAGATTTACTTTAATGGTAAACCATCAACATCGCGAAGTTGTGTTCAGGGATGAGGCCCATTTTTTGTTTAACGGGTTCATTAATACAGGGACGTGCCGCATTTGGAGTGAAACCAATCCACTGCAGTGAAATTCACCGTCTCTCATGGCACTTTCTGTCTTCAAAAATGAAGAAAATTTGCCGTCCAGCATGCGCTTCGTCAAGAACTTCCGCCGTGGCCATATGCCCGACATCACATTCAAGTGTTTAATTTTTTGTGTTGTTTGTTACAATTTAAAGTTCTAACGGGCTTAAAGTAAAACCCTTTATTTCGTTTATGTGATTTATACCAAACCTATGAGACCGCAGATCCCCGTTAAGAACCGTGGATACAAGCGATTTAAATTCACACTAGTATATTATTGAATAAATAAATAAAAAGCAACTTATTACAATTGCCTTTACAACAAACAAAGTGCCTGGATGTTTTTTTCTTAAAAATGGGAAATAGGCAAAATGTGTTTTATGCTTTTTTTTATTTATTTAAGACTCGTTTTATACTGCGAGTAAAATAATAAAAAGAAATAAAAAACGCATTATAAGTGATTACGATTATTGAATGATTACGTCCACTCAAAAAACAAATCACAAAAAAAACCACAAAACAACAACAAACTTTAAAAGCAAATTATGAATGAAATAGAATTGTATGCATGAGAGAGAGCACAAAGGAGGTAGAGAGAGAGGTGATATGTATGTGTGCCTTTGTATTTTAAAAAAGAGCGTGAGTGTTTGCTTTGCCTTCCTTTACCCTACTCTTTATGATGATATAGTTTAATCGGTGATAAATTCTTTTCAAAACAGCGGAAGTTGTGAAGGAAATTTAAAGAAGAGGTGGTGAGTAAACGCCTAAGTCTATTTTCATAGATTTTAAGGCATAGAATAGGGCTCTGACATGTTATTTCCGCATAAAACCACTCATTAGGACATACGTTGTTATTTCTGAGAACGTGAAGAATTATTTATATTTATTTGTATGCTTCACGTAAAATGGTTGAATAATGCAATAGCATCATTTTTATAGCCGCTGTGTCGACATAAGTGATTTCTGCTCTGCGCACACTTTTGGTGCCCAAAAACTTTGTTTTCATATTCATCTTTCTGTGACGAATATCCTCGTGCATGTTGTAGAGATAATAGGAGGGAAAAACTTCAAACAAAGCCTGTGTTTGATGATTTAAGATTGATTTTAAGACATACGCGGTTATTCACGAGAGCCATATACATTTGTTTATTACGCATTATCAAAGTTTGAAATTTTAAATATAAATAAATATTTCTCGTCTACCGATAATGAGTCCGTAATTTGCTAAATACTCCATCATTTTTGATATATAAAACAAAGTCGGGTTAGTTTCACCATTTATAACTCAAGAACGGCTGGAGCGAAAAATTCGCGAAAAATTTATAGAAAAAATGATGAAAAATTTTTAAATCAATTAGGTTTAGAACTCTGTTAAACCATAATTAAGTTTAGCTAAAAGTTAAAACGACATTTATTCACCGTTAGGCGGCGCGTGGTTAGCTAGTTTATTATAAACTGATCTCTTAAATTCCAACAGAGAAATTGCATAAATGATATCTGCTAGACTGATTATAGACGTAGGCCCACAAGTGCTCTGGGTAACCGGGATAAGCCATAACATACATCTACGTTTAGAAAAACCTTAATATGATCAACATATTATGATTAATAATAATAATAATATGAAACGACAGAAAAGTAAAAAATTCGGTTGCTGACTTAGTTACGAGCACAGGCGACTAAACCCATCGAAAGCTTAATAGTCTACGCGTTAACCATTCAAACCACAGCGTTGGTAAACACCAAAAGCATTCTACATAGTATGTCTATTAAAAACATTTTATGGTTGCAGTTATTACAATATTTTTGTATAATTTTTGGTCAGAATTTTACTAACAGTTATTATTTTTCAAATTAACCATGTTAAGTGAGTTAAGTGAGAATGATGTGAACACTTTTTGGGCTGCATGAAACAATTTCAAAAATATATGTTAATAATTTTTAATTTAGGGCGTTTTCTTTTCTAGAAAAAATGTAAAATTTTTTGCATTTTTTTTATGCTCGTAATATGTTTACGCCCACAAAAGGTGGCGGCGCTTTTTTTTAGATTTTACCCTTAATACGATTGAAAATTACAGAGTAGCACTCTCGAAGTAAGACATTTTGAATTATATATATATAAGCTAGATGCTTATGGCATCTAGTAAATATAGCTACAGCAACATTAAATTTCTTTAAATGCGCTTTATGCAGTCGCATATGCATAAATGACAAGTATTTATAAAGCAGGGTTTAAGAAGAACACACGCTACTGATCTTTAAAATGATCCTTACTGTAATCCAGTTTTTTCTCATCGCCTTTTCTTTTCTTTTTTTTTTAATCTATCGTACATATGAATTCAATACACTTTGAAGCACTTCTATCTAAGAATTTATATCCAACTAATACAGTTGTATTAATGCACACACACACACACACAAAGATATGTAAAATAAATATACAACATTCAATAGCATTAACACGTATCACGATTTCCGGTGTGAGTAGGTTTCATTCAGGGGGGTTTCATTCTACGACAAGAAAATATAAATAACAATAAATTCAGTAAAGCTTTATTAGAATTGGACGTTTGTGGTCAGGACAATAGGGTTCCTTAATGATGATGACTGCACGCAGATTGAGCCAAGTCAGACTCGTTCAAATAAAATAAAATAAATGAAGTAAAAACAATACAAAATTGGAAAAAAATATTTAACGTTTGGCCGTGCGAAGCCCCTTCGGACTCTTGATCAATGTCGTTAATCCCTCTCACTTAGCTGGTTTTATTCCATAAAGGGGCTTTAGATAAAGGGGCTTTCCCTTTATCTAAAACATCAAAGAACCTCGCCTATAAAATTTTTTTATTCGATCTCTCTCTCACTCCCGCAGATGCAATTAATTTATCCAACCACATGACACATTGATGTGAGCATTGATCACTTTTGTATAAGAGTTGTCTAACATTCAATTGAAAAGATTGCATTGGAAAGCTATTAATGTTGGTAACCCTTGATAAAAAAAACGCCCTTAGCGGGGTGGCAGGGTACCCGTCTGCAAATTATATATTGTTGATCAAAAATTGCATAAAATCATACAATAAATATGGAAGAAACATATTATGAAACAATTTCACAGATATCTATTGTATATTGAGAATATACTTTCATGTTGCAGCAGTTAAGCTAAAGGTACAAGTTACGCGTTTACGCTCTTTAAATGCTCGATGCTTTAAGGGCGCTGAGTAACACTCCTTGCGAGAAAAACTTTTTTCTTTTAAAAGTTTGTTTATGAAAATCAACAACAATTAATTTTCAATTTATTCTTCGCCACTTAAAGACTGTCGTGCATAAACACCAGCACATAATAACCCAATTGGCCATGCCGCAAGACATTCTCGAAAATGAGTGCAAGACACATAGGTAATCCTAGATGACGTATTCTAGACAGTTCAAGCCGATTTTTAACATCAATCTTCAATCAAATATGAGCGGCAGTACCGTGCACACTGTCGTTGATGATTGTATCGACGACGATGTCGTTACAAGTGTCATGGACATTTGCCGTTAATGATCTTGTCTAAAGTTGGCCATAATTGCACGGATCTGCTTTTCAATAGCAATAGTCCGTCTATCAAGTTGAACCAAGTAGATAGAAAATGCATTCCATTCAGCTAGATGTATAATAAAATTAAAACTTTTACTGTTTTCAAAGGTTGTCCATATTAAAATAAATAACTCTCTTTCTGAATAGAAAGAAAAAAAGAACTCATGCCTAAAAATTAAAATTACTTAATAATTAATTTTACTTCACTTCGTAATGGAGGTATTCAGTGTTTGGTGCAAATACAAAACAGATTTTTTTTAAACTTATATTTAACACAAATTGCTTGTATATTTTGTTGTTGGATTTTATAAAAAAGCTACGATGATTTGCACTTTTGCTAGATCATTTGCGTCAAATACTGAATACAGCTAATATAACTTGACGCATTAATTATAAAACATAAACTGAAACTAAGATTTTGTTGCTTTTTTTTTGTAATATAAATAATTAAAAAAAAACTGCAGAAAACAACTTGAAATTTTTCATGTTTTCAGCCGAACGATCAAAATGATGAAATTGTCCCTTATGTTGTCGTAAAAGCGTGTGGAAGTTGTCCACCGCTTTGTCATCACAATGGCTGTGTTCAAAACATTTTAATAATGTTGTCGACATTTACTTTATTAAAATTGTCCAAGCTTGAAGGTAATTTTTAAAAATTATATTTTTTGTCGACATTTATGTCTTGAAACGCGAGACACTGTTCTGTTCTGTAAATGATCTTTAACAATATTTTATAGATGAAAAACTATAAATAGTCCTGAAGTCATCATCGATGAAAATGTCGTCTATGACTACCTGGCCAACTGGGTACATAAGTGTGTGTGTTATGTAATTGAAAAAATCAAAAATAGTTTACTTTGTTATTATTTTTGAAAGAAATGTGTAGTAATAAATTGAAGTAATTAGTAAGGGCACCCGGCTACCCTGTCACCCTGTTAAGGGTGTAAAAATTTATCCGCTCTTTCACGCACTCCCAAACTGATCAATTGACATCACGCTTATAAAAATTATAATTCAAACATAACTCAAAGTTGGCTGAGCTCGCTAGTGTTTTCAGCCTTTTTGCCAATCGGCAATCATAAAAAAAATTCAGTTTAAAATGAAAAAGTTACCCGGGTACCCTGTCACACATCTAAGCGGTAATAAATTTATAACATAAATTAAATAAAAATATACCTTGAAGGTGCAACGAGCATTTTTTATTGTATGTGAATTTAATTTGTGTTAAGTAAGTAAAATTTTTCTCTTACAAATTAAAATATGAATTATGAATGAAAGGAAAAATTGAATGAAAATGAAATTGTGAAGGAAGTAGTCATCACGTGCTACTTTAATACAACACGGTGTGAATTATTTGGTTTTTTTTTCTAAAATAAACAGGAAATTTTGGCTAGAGATGTGTAATATTATCATTTTTAAGTAATAAAAATTAATTAAATAAAGAAATAATAAATATTATTTAAAACTTAATTTTAATATTTCGTTTTTTTTTGCTTTTATTTCAGGTAAATATTTGAAGTTTTATTATCGATAACAGACAGGAAAGGTGTAAAAAAAACGCAAGTAAGTTTATAGTTCATTTTAAGGGACATCCCGTGTTAAGTTTGCTTTAGAGACAAACCGGTTTCGGCTATGTGCCGTGGGTTCTCTTTTTCCAGAACGAAAAATGACACTGAAAACGATACACAGCCGAAAACGGTTTGTCTCCAAACCAAACCTAACAAGGGATGTTAGAAATTCGTGTCAAAAAATCTATATCAAATCATCCTTTCGGAATTAGATGATATTTTACATGCTTGCAGCTAATATGTTGTTAAAATCGAGTAGGTCAGGGACATTATACTTTAAATTTGATTACGTCGGATGCGTAGGCCTAAATAACCTTGCAATATGTTTTTGAATGCGGTAAAAAAGTTTTACATTTCACTTTTTAATAACCGTCAAATCAAGATTTTATAGGAAGAGCTTAGTGGCCATTCAGATGGATAGTTGAGAAATGGCGAAAAAAGACTTCAAAAACGTATTAAGTAAAGTTGTGTCGCTATTGAGCTAAATAGTTCAATAGCGAGAGTGAGGGAGATTCTGTCAGAAAGGTGGTAAATATTTTACAATAATTACTAAACTAAATCAGAAACCTAAAAATCAGTGTTCTTTTTCTAAATGTTGCAGAACTGTTACTAAGTTTCCGACAGAATCTCTCAATTGAACTATCTAGTTCATGAGCGTGATGTGTCGCTTTACATATTTAATGAAAATGGGAGTGAAAAGTCGATGCGTAAGCTGTGTTGCATGTGGTTGCTCAAAGTGGTACAGAAAGAAGGTTCGCAGCAATGAAGCCAAGTTATAATGGAGAATAGGACGAAGGATCAATTAAAACTTGTGACTTAAAATATTTCCTTTCTTTAGTTCAAACTGCAGACAAGATAATGACATCAGTGTCTTGGGGTAATGTTTGTTTCAATTCAGCACCTCCGAATACCTCCGGTGGTAACGCACATTATCGTAGCTACGGCCTACTATAAATTTTATATATAATTTACGATATTTCAAGTATTTCGAAATGGAATGTGAAAAAACGGTTAGCATGCGAAAGCTTGTCATAATTTCTGCAGGTTAGTGTATATTTGCATAAAAACATGTAACCCATTGCGAACCTTTTTTTAATTTATTATTTAAACAAAAATATTTTGTGTTTTATCTAAATTTACACATATATCAAGAGGAAAAAGAAATATATAAATTTATTAAATTATTGTGAAGGTCTTTCTTATAAAAAACAATTATATTCGCTATTTCGCTACTCCATTTTGTAGTATCAGCAGGAAATAAAATATTTGTTATAATAATGAAAAAATATAATGTATTTCCTGATGATGCAATGGCGTAGCGAAGTATCGAATAAAATAGTTTTTAAATAAAAAGTTTTCACATGGAACCTATTTTGTCGCATACCATTTCTAAATACTCGAAATGAATTTTTATTTTCGTTTTAAAGTGCAGATTAGTTAATAAATACTTAGAGCTTAAGGAACCTTTTTTAAGACAACATATGCAGAAAAGTACTTTAAACCAATTCTAAAATAGAGCCAATGATACACAAAGACGTCCCAAGTTATTCGAGTAGTCGAACCTAGAAATAGGTTTTTATTGTTTTAAAATAAAGTAGCTTTTGTTTAAATTCGCATAAATTGATGCAGGAAGTAAAATTAAATTACTAAAAGCGATAAATAACAATTCCCACACTTACTTTGTAAGGGATGCAATTTGTATTCGAATAACGTGCCTTTCTTATTCGTTTTGCATCACTAACATAATTCCAATTTTTATTTAATGAATTTATTTAACAAACCAATTAAAAATAAATAAAAAGATGAATAAAAAGAAAGGCTCTGATATAAAAAGATGTAAAATTTTGAATGGAGGAATTATTTGTACTGCGTAGTCTTGTCAGTTTCGGGAAAAGTATTGCTTCTAAAACAACTTTTTTCCGAAAAAAATTGAAATGCCATTTAAAAGTAGGCTGGTAGGTTTTGTTCGATAATTATTGTTTTTGAATACAGTTTTGCTTAAGATCTTGTAGAGCTTTATTATTTTTTCTATACGGCCCAAAAACTTTGGGAGTCCGTAACTCTGAAAATATGAGTAACCGCCGGTTTTTTAAAATTGCACTTTCTATCCCGTAAACGACGACAAATTTAAGCCACAATAATTTTCTGTAAAACTGAAGGACTCTGAGTTGTAGAATTAAAATAATTCCAGTCCGCCCAGATTAAATTCTCATTTTTAAATAAAAAAAATATCTCGGAAGATACTCCTGTAATGAATTTGTGAGTTTTTTTGAAGCTATTTAACGGTTATTACTATAAAGCAGCCGTGGATCTGGGCAGGTGGTGTGGTGAAATGAACAATTTTTTGTTTATGAGAATGAGTATTGCGCATTTGCCTTCCTCTTGGTTTCGCGTCTCTTGATCGCATTTAAAATCTCTTGAAGAAACATTTAACACACAAATTAGGAGATTTGAATTTAATTGTTTTGTGTTGGTTTTTTATGTGACCGCTGACGTAAATTCATATGTCTGGTGACTTGCTTTGGAACAGCAAATTATCAGTTCAGTCAATTTCAATTTTCGTTAAAAATATCTCGTTTTATTTCATTGGAAAGAAGGGGGAGTACAGACTTGGAAAATAATTTATAATCATTTCTAAAGCGGAGTAGCGGCTTGCCAAGAGTACCAATACTTAGGCATAGAACTGGGTTTATGTGAATGCAAAATTATTGTGATTGAACAACAAACAAAAAAAGACTTCTGTCCAGCTAATACTTTCTAGACTCCTCTACACATTTGCAAAACTAAAGCAAATTCACTTTCTTTTGCACCCACCCCTAAAGCATTAAATTTTTTTCTTTTAATTTTGCTAAATTATTTCTATTAAAGCAACTTCTGGTATTTTTAAAGTTTAAAAGACAACAACGAAACAACGAAAAGAACGCAAACACTTAGTTAAACGTGCGTATTACATTTCAAAATCATTCAACAACAAATAACTGCAACATAAAGAATGCAACAGTAATAACAAAGCCAACAACACAGTGACAATAGATACAAGTGAGGCAGAAGAAACATACATATGTATCGTCAAGTACAGACAGATGTTTGTGTTTGTGTGTGTGTTTGTGTATTACATTTGAGATGTAGATAGATGACGGCGGCCTCAGTGGCTGCGTCACATTCCACTTGTGAAGTGAGTAAGTAGCAAGCAGAGTTTTATAAATGTAGTACAAATATGGGTGTCACTTATAAAAAAAACCATATAATTGGCACATCAAATCACAACAAGAGAGATGCAACACGAAAACAACAACAGCAACAACAAAAGCATAAGCTACAGCAACATCTACATCAAGTAAAACAAACTCTAAGCAACTAATTGTACGAGTACTAAAGTAAAGTCAGTCACTGAGTCAGTCAGTCAGCTAGAGGGATCTGTCTCCCTGTTCAGAGTGATATGAGTAGTGTTTACATTTTATGCAGACAGACAGCATCAGGACAGACAGGCAGGCGTTTTTGTAGAGTAGAAAAGTAGTAATAAAGAAAAAAGAAGGAAAAGACCTTATTTTTATTTTCAAGTACCCATCTCGTTTTTCTTTCTAAGATGTTGTAACAAAAACACAAACGGAATTATTCTTTAGGGTTTTATTTTGAATGGCGTTGTGTCTTTGCGGGTCTCCTTTCATTTGTTTTTTTTTTAATAAAACAGTTGGGCGTCTACTGTGTTGTTTCATGTGTTGGCAACACTTCTTTTTAAAGCCCCACTGTAGCAGTAACAATGTTAAAGTAATGCAACACCGTTACTTCTAACAGGAACAACAACAAAATTCCAGGGCAAACGTTTATAATAATTTCAAAGGATAACTACAGGTAGACCTCTATAATACGGCATTAAACGAAATCGAGTTTAAAAATAAATTAAGAAATTATTGCACATTTTTGTTCGCTTTGGATATTTTTAGATCTCTTCAGTATTATATTTGAAGTTCAACAATAATAAAAACGTATACGCGTTTTTAGGTGTTTCACTGCAACCCTTCTCGATTTCACTACAGTCATAACTAGCTCTCTTTTACAAGAACTATGTTAGGGCAGAGTGTGCAGTCTATAACCGAGAACCTATTACTTCTGTCAATTTTAGGAATAACGGAGTAAGCCTTAAAATAAAATTGATCAAAAAGTCATAAGAGTAAGATCCTAGTCGACTACAAAAATGTGTGCAGATGCCACTTATGTCAAAGCAGTTGGGGATTTCATTGTATAAAAATGATTCTAATGCAGCCATCTAAACAAATTTTGTCAAACATTCATGATTATAACTTTCTATAAACTAATAGTTAAGCAAACAATAATTTTCAAATGTTCTCAGAAATAACAACGTATGTCCTGAGAGATGGGTTCGTTCGGAGAAAGAATTTGTCAGCAGGCAAACGCCGGTCGACATATTTCGTTACCGCTGAAACAGTTTGCAAAAATGTAGCAGTATGCATTGAAATCACAGATCTCGGTTTTATATGAAATTGAATAGCGAACTGAATTAAAATATTGAATACTATTTTCAAACTTCATATAAATAAGGATCAAATATCTGTCTGCTCTCTGATGCTTTGATCATTATATTCAGTTGTGCTTACTGTTAAGTCCATTTTATCTGGAATTACTATACGCTTTTAGTGCTAGAACTCTCTCTAGTATCTCCCTACCTTCGGTCGTAAAACTTCTTAACAAATTTGATTTGGCCAGTTAGATCAGCACTAAATCATGCGCATATCTTTGCATGCACATGCATGCATATGCTCTTTAAAGTGGCTCTCGGCCAACCTAGAAAAATACAAAATGTGAATTTTAAAACGCAACGAATAACGGGTTTGTGACATGGTCACGACAAACATGTCTCGTTCCCTTCAACAATATATTGGTGTGGCAAAAATAAAAAGTTTATTTGAAGATAATATAAGCATTATTTGAGTTGCGAGATAAATAAGTTATTATTAACATTTAAACATTAAATGATTTCCATCTATAAAAATTTCATCATGGTTTAAGCTCTCCACTGCAATGATTACTAAAATTCTGTCCCCAAATAAAGTATCTTAACCATACAAAAATAATATATTAAATCGTAACCATAAAATGTTTTTATAACAAAATACATAAAGTTCTTGTGGTGGTGGCGTAAGTGGGTAGCGCGTTGACAATTAAGCATTCAATTGCTCTAGTCGTACTTCAGCCGCTGCCAAACAGTAATATAATTTTTTTTCTTTTCTGCCTTTTTAAGACCACCATATTATTATTATCCACAATAATAATATTTAAAACCATATAATTCAGTTATAATATGCAGCTCTTTGATTATGGGTACCCCAACCATGGTGTTTCTTTGCCCGTAGCTTCACCTTACCGCGCACCAATAACCAATATTTCATGACCACTAATAAAGGTTCAGACTCGCCGAGCAAAATAATCATGACATTGCAAACAAAATTATGCCATCGAAATGAAAAAGTTAATTTTTTAAACAAATTATATTTACCCGCAATCATATTATGACTATGTGTGACCATTTTATGATTATAAGGAAGAATATTATGACCATGTTATAATAGTTTTTAAACTGAACAATCACGATAATCTGACTGTTTTTAACCATGGTATGGTTGGGCAGAAATTATGTTACAAGCGAACCAACAATAATTGATTAGTAATAGACTGAGATGCCTTTCATATAAAAGTTCTGCATCACATAAATTGAAATAATCACCTCCAAGTAATTACTCAAGAACGTGATGCTCTTATACGTTTCAAAATTGTTTTTATTTAATGCCATTATCTTGTCATCGAATAGAGTTGTTGTAGAACCACCCACTATGCAGACCAAATGGCACTTAAATTAACTTGTTTCAAAATTTCTAACTTTTTGATAAAAAGACGTTTGCAAAACTACACCAGGCAACAAGTGAACGATGATGGTGCTGGTGCAGGGTATCTACATTTCACTTAAGCTGAATGTATTCGAATCCTACCTTGTTGAATCACCTTGTTGTTGTTACAATTAAGCGTGACACTTTTTCATTTCATACTTGCAGTTTTTCTTTTGTTGTAGAAAAATATTCTTAAGTTTTTTTTTCTTTGCATTTCTGTAACTTTAATATGGCTTTTGTACTAAAAAAAAAGAAATAAAATCTCAAATTTTGTAGGTGAATCTAGAAAATTAGAGGCCATAACACATGAGCAGAAGGGCGGCGGACGCAGTACATTTTTTTCTTTCTTTCTTTCTTTCTTTGAAACTGGAAATGTTGCTGTCAAGTACATTAAAGTATCAAAGCATTCATGGAGGAATACAATAACAAATCGACACAGATACAGAGAGAGAATAAAAAAAAATATAGATTAAGTACTAGAATAAAATTAAAGAATGCACTCGTAGCATGTTTAGAAATAGAAGTGTGTTGCAGTTTTGAGAAGAAGTCACGGAGGCGTGACACAATTGCGAGATATTAAATGTCCTAACAATTGCAGCTATCAAATGCCCGCTACTACGTAGTGCTCGTATGAATAAAAAAATAAATCATTTAAATGTTTTTGGGTCAGATGTTTAAAGTACTGCATTGATGGATGATTAAATTGAAAACGACCAAAAGTTCTCTACTCCTTCAAAGCGCTGAAAATATAAAACTGTATGATATTTTTTTTGTAAATTTTACCAACAATTTTGCCCTTTTACATTGCACAGTGGTTCAGTAGGCTTTTATTTTGCAGGTGGCTATTTTAATATTATGACCATAGCAGAAGTATTTTCCAACTTACTTGGAGGTAGCATCTTTTGAAGGCGAGTTTCGTATATAAAATTTCCTTTTAAGTTTTCTTTATGATAAATACGTATTAAAATGATCTCGAGCCTTTATTAATATCTTAAAAATAGATTGTCATTTTTTACTTAAATAAAATATTTGACATAAAAATTTTTTTAATAAAAATTTCATTTTTTAAAACAGCCGGCTACAAAGAGTCTCAATTTTAATAAAGAATTAATTGAGATAAGGTAGCCTACGCCTCACGTAAAAATGTTGTAAAAATCGCATCATAGTTAAACTTTCAGACAGCACACGAAATGAGCAGTTTTGAAAATCTCTGTAGGACTAGGGACTCTTATGATTTACAGTGACACAGAACCTGGCTTGGAATTTGAAGTATATTTATGTCAGTCTACAGTATAACTTGAAACAAAGAAGATTTTTTATTTATTCTAATTCCCGCCCACCGAGCTGCGTGTATTCTATCAACCACGTCTATATATCGAGGAATCTGCAAGTATCAATTTACAAGTATGTCCCGGGAACCGAAGCTAAACCAGTGCTAAGAGATCTAGTTGTACCCGAGATGTTAAACTCTTTTCTAAGACCTTCTGTGTGAATGATGTGGTGGCATTTCAATACAAGCAATCTTATTCTTTATCAAAGAGCTGCATATATTGCTGCCATCTATTGCCATACCAACCAGGGCTTTATAGGAGGATGGATGAGGTTAGCGATCATTCGACATGTTCCAAACAACCGATTCTTAAAAGTTCGAATATTTTGAAATTTTAAAACACCCGGTTTCGGTTTTTAAAATCACAAACAGAGAACCGGTTAACCAGTTTTAAAAGCAGCACTAATGTTTATTTATCCATATGTTTTTGCTGTGTATAAAAAAATCTAAAAACTACAACTTTGAAAATCCAGTTTATCATCCTTCTTTAAATCAGGATGGTATTGGTGGCACAAGGACATAAAATTCACTAAAACACTAGCAAATATTAAAATTTGTACTATAGGTTTCAAGCAAGAAAAAATTAAACGAAAAAAAAAATAAAAACCGGTTTTTTCAAAGCAAAATAAAACCGGGTTCTTCAATATTCGAAAAATTGCCGTTTCAAAAAATTCGACCGCTGTAAGCTTGAAAACCCCGGTTGAAAAGCTTCGTTGAGCATCCTAGTAGGACCACAAGGCAAGTACAGGCGTAAATCGTTTAAAGCAACTGAATCTTCTATATCCTCCGGCTGTACTTTTTATTGTTGACACCTGCCAATTGGATGTATTTGAAACGAGGATAAGGGCTTGTCATAATACCCCTTCTCTAAGGCCTGAAAGTGGATGAAGATTAAAAAAATACTTAACCAAATGTCATAATGTTATCTCGTGATTAGCTTAAACCCGGTCAATATTATGCAAAGCTGGCACTACGAAAATATTAGCTCTGAGGAAATTGCTTAGGGAACTTTGAAATTGTAAGCATTTGTCAGGTTTTATGTGTCGTATTTTATTATCTAAATTAATAATCAAGTTTTTATGAAAAAGTCTTCTAAAGGAACTATTGAATTGACTCCTTTTCATATCTGCAACTTCTTCATGTAAAATGTACTTCAAGCCGAATGATATTTAACATTGAGCCACTTAACGCAAGTATGTAATTTAAAACTAAAGCAAATAAACTTGGTCTTATTTACTTGTTCTATTTTTCATTATAAAGGTCCATACAAGGAAATTTATTTGTGTAAAAGCTGTTTGGATTTAAAGAAAAGCTTTAGCCGAAACTTTAAGCGCGAACAAATTTCAACAAAGTTTCAAATAACAAATGCGAATTTTTGTTATCAAGGATGCCTCTGCTTCACAACACTTGGACATTAGTTTAGATTTTAGTCATTGTCTATTTTTACATACTTTATGACATTGTGGCAAAATGTAACAAAACTTTAATTGCCCAACCCCACCAGCAGTTTCTGCCACTAAGATTTTGATGCAAGAATTTTAATAAAAAAAAAAAGATAATGATCATTATTTTGGAGATACTGTGAGGTGAAATAGCCATAATAATGAATATGCGATACCTAAATTAACCATAAATGGCTAAAAGTTATTTACAAATGCTCCCACGTATCTGGCAATAAGATCTTTCCACTCAACCACACATCCTAAGACACCGAGCTAGACTCAAATACAGACACATGTACTACTCGTCTTGTCAACGTTTTCAAAATAAAGACTGGAAAACTCAGTTAGATAAATCCAACGCCATAACAGCCGTGAGTGAACAAGAACAAAGTGTAGCAGCCACAACTTTCAATGATCTACTGCAAGAATTCTTTAATAGAATAAGTGTCAGCATTTCTACTCGTATTGCAACATTCATTGCATTGTCAACATAATTAGATTTGTACAAAAGTCGTCAACTTGACCATAATTCCATTACCAGTCTCTTCTTTATTTAAGCGATCATAATCTTGGTTGGCATGACGATCTAACACGATGCCAAAGAAAGTTGCTAAACAGTCGACTGACATCAAGAATATAAATGGTACGAGTAGCATCTGCAACCAGAGACCACTTTTAAATGGACCGCATATAATGGCCAGCTAGGCGGGCAGGCGTCTTTATTCAGACCACATAAACGCGAAAAAAACAACTAAAAGTGTATCATGATCGAGATTATCAAAATCTCTAAATGGTCTTGCGCTCTCTCTCTCTCACTATTTTTGTCATTTGTTAAACTTCATGTTTATGGCTGGCAAAAAGTAGTTGCCCTCTCAGGGGTATTAATTAAATATTTATTAATTTTAGTTATTAACAAGTTGCGTTTTTGTTTTGATTTATTCAAGTTTTTATTAGTACCCGCATTTCTTTGTTGCAAAATCTCTGTAAGTATGACAAGTGCTGTAAAATTACTAACGAAGATCAAAGGAAAAGTTTTTGTGCTCTAAGCAGAATGTCAAAGCGGCAGTGTTTGATTTGATGCCGTAAGAATTCTTGTATGATTTTGAGTTATTGCGAACAATAATTCGTTTTGGTTTAATCAAGATTTAGCAAGGCAATACTGATAACAGCGAATTTTCAAGACCTATAAAAAACTAGCGATTAAGTACTAATTGTTTTTTTTTGCAAAAGTACACTTTTGGAAGTATTTTGTCAGAAATTAGTTTTTGTAAAGGTTACTTTTTTAAATGTCTTTTTTTTAATGTTTCCTTTGCTGAAAGTACTTTTTTTAATGGTACTGTCCGAAGTACTTTTATTTGGAAATTTGTACTTTATATAAAATTATCTTTCTAAAATGGAAATTTTTTAAGTTACATTGCTAAAAAAGTACTTTTCAGTTTTATATGGACTTATTTTAAGTACTTTTTGCAACAGGGACTTTTGAAAAGGTTTTAAATCAGCTTTTGAAGGTACTCTGTTTCGTTTTAAATGAGTTTTGCAATTAAGTACTTAAACTCAACTGTACCATTTTGAAAGGGTTGCTTCCTTACAAGTACTTTTGTTAATTGATTTTAAGACCCCTATTGAAAGGGAATTTTGAAGAACTTTTTGTAAAAGCTACCTTTTTAAAAGATTCTTCTTTAAAAAACAAAAAGGTACTAAACTGTATTGACAAGTCTTTATTCCATCTAAAAAATTCACTTTATTTCAAATCTACTTTTTCTAAATGGAAATTTTAAGTCAGTTTTTAAAGGTACTTTTTCGGGAGAATATTTCTTATGACAATTTAATGAAGCTGTACTTTTTTAAGTACTTTTTTTAAAGTAACCGCTTGTAAAGTTTTGTTTTGATTGTGATGATTTTTGTAATTTGGAATGACCTTTTTTTACGAGGCTCTTCTTTACATCTACTTTTATTAAAAGGTACTTTGTCAAAATTTATTTTTTTTAATATATTTTAAACCCCATTTTTGAAAGGAATTTTGAAGAACTTTTTTAATTTACTTTTCGGAATGGCGTTTTTACGTGATACTCTAGAAGTACTCTTTCCGAAGAATCATTTCCCATGACACTTTTAAGCAAAGGTACATTTTAAAGTACTTTTTTTTTAAAGTAACCGCTTTTAAAGTTTTGTTTTGTTTGTGATGGTTTTTAGACCAACATACTTTATAGCACTATATTTTTGAAGAGTTGCTTTTTTACATGCTAAAAGGTACTTTGTCAAAATTTAATTTTTCTTATTGATTTTAAAGTCTGCTTTTAAAAGGAGTTTTTAATACTTTTTGCAAGATATATGTACTTTTTTAAAATGTAATTGTTTTAAAAGGTACATTTTGAAAGAGGCACTTGTGTTTTTTAAAGTTATTTCGCCTTTTAAAACACTTTCTGGAAATGAAACTATTGTGAAAAATGACTTATTTTAAGTACTTTTTTGAAGCTACCGCATTAAACATTTTGTTTAAAATGTTTGTGTTATCAAGTACTTTACAGAAGAAATGCTTCTTTCCATGTACCTTTATTAAAAAGTAATTTGTTTTAAAATTTAACTCTTTTTGTCAATTTAAAATCTGTTTTGAGAATGTACCTTTAAATACTTTTTTAAAGATACTTTTTAAAATATTTTTTATTCACATTTTCTTTTTGAAACTAATTTTTTCAAGTAACCGCTTTCAAAGATTTTTTAATAGTTTTTTTGGAAAGGATTTTATTGCACTCCTTTAAGAGGTATTTCTTTTCTGTACGTTTCTTAAAAGGTACTTTGTTAAAATGTCCTCTTCTATGAATTTTAAGACCCTTTTTAAAATTGGTGTTTCTTATTTTGTTTATAAAAATATATTTTCTGAAAAGGCTTCTTAAAGAGACATTCGTCCAAAAAATATATTTTTTAAATATGCATTTTTTTAAAAGTACTTTTTTCACAAAGGTACTTTTTTAAAATGCAGTTTTCTTCTACAATACTTCTATCGAAGGTTCTTATTTTCATTTATTAAAATGAATTGGTAACTTTCTGCCTTAAAAAATAAAAATTAACAAGGTCAGGCATATTATTTTTTGCAACAAAACCAAACATGATTTTTATGCTCAATTGTTTTTTTTTTTTTTTGCTAAATTTTAATAATAAATGTTAAATCGGCAGCAAAAAATATTTCCATCAAATTAATCGAAAGTTTTCTTTTTAATTTCATAAATAATTTTGACCAACTTTTATTGTCTCTTTTGTTATAATAAAATTTATTTTTCTTATCTTTAAACAAGTGTCAGAGAGACACTGAAAGAATGCCACCCATGAAGATCCTTTTGTGATTCGATTTTTCCTTTTATTTCTTAAAAGACTTAATTAAATTTGTGGCTTATGGAGCGTAAGTATGACTAACTGGACAACGGAATGGTTTATTGCAGACGATCATTATCTAGATTTTTATGTTGACTCTTCTGTTTTATGTTTGCTTTTTGCTCTTTTGTAGTTGTACAACATTCTCTTGTTGCACTGTGTTGCAGGGCATTTTTGTTCTGAACTAAATGAAGTGTTTCTTTCTTTTTTTTGTACCAAATGTCAGTTGAATTGTGTGTAAAATTAATGTTGTTTTTATTTCAATAAATAATTCATTGCACATTCGTGTAAACAGCAACGAACTATATTCTGTTTTCTAAAGTCGTGGCTTTTTATTAATTTATGGCCACCAAGTGTGTGAGTGAGTGGTTGTGTGTGCCTGTGTGTGTGTGTGTTTATAGCTGCCAGTAGTCAGCGTCTTGGCTTCGTAGCAATTTTAACACGTGTGATATTTGCTTAACTTATCTGATTATATATGAATTTATTGAATATTAAAGTCTGGTAAATTTGAATTCCTTATGCTGTGTCGTTTCACAAATAAATTGACATATGAGAATTTTTACTAAGAATTTTAATTGAAGTATTTTGCATTCAGAGCTTAATAAAATTTTTTCATGTAAATGGGCAGATACATATTTCAGCTATGTGTGTTTGTACATACATTTATTAAAATGATTAAATATCAACGAATACAATTCAAGTTAAACCACTGTTTGCAAGAATGGGACATATGCCAAAGTTAATTTTTGTTCTGCTTAAATTTTCAAAAGTATTTTAAGCATGTAAAAGCCAATAGCCCCGCCCTGACGTTACCTAATATTTCGAATTTAATTAATAAATTTATGTGCCGCATAGAAAACGAAGAATTAAATAAATTTGTAGAATTTTAAAACGTTTTTCCGTCATCCCTTGTCAAGTTGGGTTTGGAGACAAATCGGTTTCGGCTATGTGCCATCTTCAGTGTCATTTTTCGATCTGAGGATAATAAATAAATTTATTGAAGAAATGTAATTTTTCTCCCCTTTTGAGCGCATCAAACAAAATGTTCTAGCTAATTCCATCCCAACACATGTTATTAAAATTCAATTTATTTGTTAGGGGGAAGGTAAGCTGGTCTCTATGCGAATTTCGCTGGTTGCTTAAGCCATCTCATTAGGATACGTTTGCCAAACTTTTTAGAAAAATTGCATTGTCCTATTCTCGAAATGCCTCCAACCGAATAACCGTTTCTAGGAAGAAATTCGTTTCTAGGAAGAAATTCTTTTTAAAATCTTTGTGAAAAATTTACCAAACAAAGTTTTTTTAAGAATAAAAAAAATTTTTTTTGCGGCTGTTTCTCCTAGAAATTTTTGTCAAAAAAATCGTGATATTTAAAAAAAATATTCTTCATGATATCGTTTTTTTTTAAATTCGTGATTATTTTTTTTAAATTATGATGAGTTTTTGAAAAAATTATAAATATTTTTGAAAAAATTTCTGATGGAAAAAATTTTGGTTCTAATTTTTTTTCAAAATATTTCTGTTGGAAAAATTGTTAGAAAAAAAGTGTTGCTGGTAATTAAAAAAGGGAAATTTGAGAATCATTTTTAATGGCAAAATAGTTGTAAAATAAACGTATGTAGTTTAAAGAAAATACAGAAGATAATCGTAGGTAGTGCTGGCTTTCTTTGTGCAGCAATTAGTCGAACCGGTCTGTACACGGGCACGAAATTAATTAATAATAAAAGGGGTAGTTTAGTTTGTAGTGTACTAGTCCATCAGTCTGGTGGTCGTGGGTGCAATTGCAACCAACGACTCTGGTCTGTTTCACTACAACGAGTGAATGTCCATATTACCGTGCTCAGTAATTTAAGTTTGACGTCGCCAGATTGGCTCTAAGGCCAGCCCTGATTTTTAACAAGCAAAGTTTTTTTTGTTGGTGAATTTTGTTTATGGAAAAATTTAAATATTTGTCCTTTCTTAAATTAATTTGACCAAACTGCCTTTAACCGTGTTCATTCATCTTTCATTTAGAGATCATTATCACTTTTAACATGATCATGTCTTTTTGGAGACACAGTTTCGTACCTGCACTTGTTGTTGTGGAGCCGTTTTCGTAAAAGTATTTTTTTTTGTAATTTTTTTTTCTTTTGCTGGGTGCCTGTTAAACAAAGTCCCATCACAATCCATCCGGGTTTGTTTCTTCTTAAGTTTTTGTTATGAATCGGTTTCTTTTATATGCTTTGAATTTATATATGTATGTGTGTGTGTGTGTGTTTGTGTGTGCCACATTTATGATCGCCTTAAGCGATTTCGTTTGTGTTTTGCCTTTTAACTCTAGTGTTTGAGTCAAACTCGGCAAAAAGCTTAACTTAAGCTCATAATAATAATAAAGTTTAGCACATTTTTTGGTTGGCCGAATGACCGGCCGGCCGGGCGAGTAAAGCAAACATCTTTCAGTCGCAGTTAAATGTTTGTTATAAACCAAAATGTTTGCAAACAACAATAAGCGGTACACGAGAATGTGTGTTTGTGTGTGCGTGTGTGTGTAGTCGAGTATACAAATGATACAAAGTTACCATTTGTATTTTGCAGCAGACTTAGCCTGGCTGAGATGCAAACCGATACAAATACTAATGTGGCGAGTTTACTCTTATAACACATTAACCTTGAACTTGTACACTTGAAGTCTGCTGTGTGTGCTGCTGTGCTGTTGTTGTTGTTGTACCTGGTTAATATGAAATTTAAAGTTTTTTTTGAAGGCTTTTGTTCATTTTTTGTTCTTCTTGTTGGAGAAGATAATGTGTGTGAACTTGTTTCATATTTAAATATACTGGGTGCTTAAAAAAATTATAAAGTAGTTGCTTTTTATTGTTTTCATTGATTATTTTTAATTTAATTTTACAAGGTTTGACTATAAAGGACAATTGTTAGTGTTGCAAAGGACAATTAGAATATCCATTCGGTGGAACAAATTTCGGTTCTAGAAGAAAACTCGTCGTGAAATGAGTTTTAGTTGGTAAAATTTTGTTAACAATTTTTGTTGGTAAACTTGAAGTTGAAAAAAAATATTTTTGATAAAATTTTACAAAATATTTTACTTTTGTTTATAAAATGTTACATAACAATTATAAATTATAGTCTAGCCGCCTTAATTGATGAGCATAGTAACATAGACTTTTGCTCGTTGTAGTGAAACAGACCAGAGTCTTTTAGTGAAAATCGAAGCCACGACCACCATATTGATAGACCAGTACCTAGACTAACCGGGCAGCTTTAAATAATATAAAATATAATTTTTTCCCCCAAATGAAAAAAGAAATTCTAGCTGAGATATCTTTTAAGAAAAGTTGTTTTTTATAAAAAAATAAATGATGATAATTTTTTCATATTTTTTTAATTCTGGCAAAATATTTGAAAATATTTAAAAATATATTTTTATAAAAGATTTTCTTAAATAATATTGAATATGATAATAAAGAGTGCAATACCAAAAAGTTAAAGTGATGTAAACTTCGTTGTGACCCAAGAAAAAGGCAAAACATGAAATTTAAAAATATTCTCTCATATTCCATTTGTCTTGATTACTGAGATAAACAAATGAAGTTTACAGCGGACACAAAATTAGTAGAAAGCCAAGCCAAGTATCAAACAAAATTTTCTCTCTTATCAGAAAGAGTAATAGAAAAACAAACTTAAGCCCAACAATTTAAAATTAAATTAATTTTAATAATAAACAACCTAAAAGCACCAAGTGTTTTTATCAATAGTATTTCAATATTAAAAAAAGGAAACGAACAAATCAATTTAGGATTTATTACAACTTTTATTCCAAAATTTTTTTATATAAAATATAATATTGATAGTATTTGAAATATATTTTTATTAAAAAAAACAGTTTTTTATTAATTATGAAACAGTTAAAAAAGTACTTTTTTTAAATGCATATTCCAAAATGTTCATAAAAAAAAAACTTTTATAAATTTACTATTTAAATAAACTACTTATTCTGAAAACATAATGTCTGCTCTAAAGGTACTTGTTTAAGAAGGTACTTTTTAAAACGCACTTTATTAAAAAGGTTTCTTTAAACAAAAACCTAGGTACTTGCATTTTTTTAGGAATATACATACATTTTAGAAAGGTACATTTTAGAAAGGTACGTACGTTAGTACTTTTTTTAAAGGGACTTTTTGAAAAAATATTTATTATATTCCTCTTTTCTTTTATTAAATAAACTTGATCTAGAACAATTATATATTTATTAATTAAACGTAACTTTTTCGGAAAAGTACTTTTATGCAATACTTTTTCGAACAAGGTACTGGAACAAATTATGTTCTCCACAAACGTGATTTTACAAAAAATTTCAAAATCTCTTGAAATAGACACCTTTCAAGCAGGTAGACTTTTAACATAATTCACTGTTTCAGCGTTCAAGCACAAACAGCAAGTTGTATCAGTTCAAACGCCTTCTTGATACATGGACTAAAATACCCCTGGTACTCGTGTTTCAAATTGAGGGCAATAATATTTTTCTGAAAATATGTATAAAATTCCCCAGCTGCCAACATGCCCATAAATCATAAGAAATCAACTATTAATTATCATGCAACATTGTTGCACTTTTAATGAAAATTCAAGTTTATTTTATTTCAATTAAAAACAAACAACAAAATTCAAACACCTACAACTCCAAATGACAAACAAGTAACAAATAATTTCCAATTCTTAATGTGCCTCTTACACCACAGGGAAGGCACGTATGGTATGTTGCATTTGAAATATTTTGCTGCATTAATTTGTCATTGTTCAAAAAAAAATTTATTAAAATTGAGAACAACAAAATAAAATTGTTTTTTCCAATAGACAAGATTTAAAACTGGCAGAAGTTTTGCGCAGAACTTGAAAAAAAGACACTTGAGAATTTATTACACGAAATCAATGAATATTTTTACATATTTTACGCCAATCATTTCTTTAAATTTGCAGACCTTGTGTCTTGTTTGTGTTTGATTTTGTTGATGTTTCCAATATTTTTAATTAAAATTATAGATTAATTTTAATTATTTTCTTATGTAAAATTTAAAGCATTTATTTTATCATCCTAAATGTCATTTGCTTTGGGGCCGATGGGAAACTTTGAGAGAAACTGAATTTCTTTCATGAACCCAAACAGCCAACTTTCTTAATTCATTCATTTCTTCCAGGTGTTGAAAAATATTTGTTAATGAATTCTGTTGTTTTTTCCAATCAGGATTTCTGCTTGAAAAGCTCTAACTGTTTTCGGAAATTCTTCTTTAATATCAAGTTCAATTACTTTATAATTTATTTATGTAACTTTGAAGACAACAAAGACTTTAATTTCGTCCCTCGCTTAGTTAGTCCCTTAATGAATTTTAACACTTGAGTACACTTTAGTTTTTACGATTATTTATTCTTAGTCAATGAACGACGCAACAAAAATACACACTGGGGTTTGGTAACAAAATGCACAAAAAATGAATAAATTCCCTCGATTTCGAACGCATTTGAGTATGAAAGAAATGCCACTCCTTTCTTTAAAATTATAAAATTAAAAAAGAACGTAGACGAAAATTTTACACATTTTGATTAACAATGTTTTCCTTAATTGACCAATTTATACTGGCTATAAATTGTCTAATAAATGAATGCAATGGACAGTGAAATTCGTAATAATAATTTATTTATTCTTTTAATGTAACAACACAACTTGATAATATTTCTTCTTCTTTAGTTTATCGAGGCGTAGCAACATAAATCTTCATCAGTAGTAGGGTAAGATAGACCAGAATGTTGAGATGTTGTCCGTAATGTAATAGGCACTTTTTCTAAAAGTACTCTTTAAAACAAAACTAAAATTTTTTACAACAGAACTTACTTATTTACTTACTTAGGCCGCCATACGACCTGATTTCCAAGCACTTCGGCCTTGTGTGTGCTGTCTCCAGTTTGTAATGCCAAGGGTTTTCATATCATCTTCCACTTGGTTCTTTCACCAGAGTGTCGGCCTTCCCTGTCTGCGCTTTCTTTCGTAGTTGTTATACAACGACTTTATGGCTGGAGCACTCGTTTCTATTCGACCATCATGCAGTAGCCCGTACAGTCTACTTATTTTAAAGCGCTTAACTATATTCATGTCGGGATACAGCTCGTATAGCTCACGATTTTTTTAAGCCAATACTCTACGTGCGCGCAGATGGACTCATAAGTTTTAAGAAGGATCTTTTTCTCGAACACACCTAACACTATTTTGTCCATGTGTAAGCATCATATAAAAGCACAGGTAGAACAAAAGTGTTGTAAAGTGTAATATTTGTCTTTCGGGAGAGGACTCTGTTCTTAAGCTGTTTACCGAGTGCTGATATCTTTCTTCTAGCTTATGGCGGATCCCAAGCATACAAATTTCTCTACTACCTCGACGTTGCTACGGCTTTCTTACAAAAGTATTTAGCTTTTAAAGTAAATTTTCATAAAAAATACTAATTTGGAAAAAAGTACTAATTTGGAAAAAGTACCAATTTAAAAAAGTACCAATTTAAAAAAGTACCAATTTAAAAAAGTACCAATTTGGAAAATGTACTTTTTAGGACAAAATAACCAGTTTCGAGTAAGTACTTTTTTGTAAAATGTACATTGTTAGGAAAGGTATCTAGAATTTAAAGTGAATTTTTATAAAAGTACCCATTAAAAATGACTTTTCTGCAAAAAAGTACTTTTCGGAAAAAACACCTTTTGCATAAAAAGTATATTTTTAAGTAAAATAACACCCTTGTCGGACTACATAACAAAAAAAAAATTACTTGCTTTCAAAAGCAATATTCTTAAAAAGAACGTTTTTCTAACAAAAAATGTTTAGTTTTTATAAAAAAACTTTTTTACGAAAGGTACTTCTATGTACTTTTGTCTATGTAATTTTTTGATATAATTTACTTCCTCATAAAAAGCATTACTTTGATAGTAGGTACTTTTTTTGCAAAAGTACTTTGCTGTGAAAAACATCTTTTTGAAGAAAATTAATTTCCCCTTTTTTTTAAATTTACTTTGTAAAAATACCTTTCTTTAGAAAAGAATTCTTAATAATAAAACAAATTTTTTTGGGAAAAAGTGCTTTTTTATCAAACGGTAAAATTAGTTTTCAAAGATTCATTCATCAGTAAACCAAACGTACAATAACTTTTAGAGAAGAGATGTTTTATAAAAAATGAAAAAATTCAAAATTACGAAAAAAAATTAATTACACTAAATATCGGTACCTGTAATCATACCTGTATTTCTAGTATTTCTAAATATTTGTGTGAAGGTTCCCTGATGAGTTGGCTGCAGGCAGCATTACTAAAATCAAAAGAGGACTTAATATATTATTTTGTTTTTAATTTTGTCATAAATTAGTTTTCATATTACAACATTTTCATATACAACAATTTTGATTCTCATAAAAATGTTGCTGCTAAATTATGTGTGCGATAAAAATCCAATGAAAATATTACAAGTACATGAAATCTATTAGATATTACAAAACAGACAGACAGACACGATTGCAAATCACAAAGTTATAAATGTGTGAATAATTGTATGATGAATAAAAAGGAATGACAAAAACGAATACACACATGTGGGATTTATTTATGCAAATGTTTGCCAATGGTGTGTGTTGTTGTTGTTGTATCTATTATATTATTTCTAATTTTTTTTTTTGTCATTTCGAAATTCATATTCATAAAGAGAAATATCAAGTTTAATGACGTCAAAGAATAACAGCAGCAGCAATGCGTAATTAATATGAATGCATTTTGCTGGCTGGCTGGCTGTCTCTCTGTCTGTTTGTTTATTTGGAGTTGTGTAAAAAGTCAGCACACATTTTCATGTTAGTGTCTGTCCCTAAGTCCGTCTATCCACCTGTCTATCATTTATGCAGTCACTCTTAGCCAGCCAAAGCAACTGATCGTTTTAATTGCAGATTAATTTACTTGAAAGCGATTGTGAAAACAGAAGTTTTATAGAACTGAAACGAGCTTTAGTGCTGCGTTTTTATTTCTATTTTAATAAAATTTTAATAAATTTGGACAAGCAATTTATTTATTATAAAAATAGAGTGCAAATAAAAATTGTACGACAGATGCAACCCAGCGAACAAAACTTTTAATTTATTTTTTATTAATATGTATTTTGAGATCAGTTTGAAATTAATATTTGTTGTATTAGGGAGAGGCATATTAATAGGTTGTCTTGTTTTTACATTCGTTGTCACTTATTCTACACAGAGGGCATCCCTAAGAACGGAACTTTTAAAACATTGCTTTCCAAAATAGTACTTTTATAATTTTTACTTAAACGGCAGCAATTCAAATATGACAGCAAACACTGCAACCATTCTTTAACAGCAGTCTAAAAGCGAATTAAAATATTTCTAAACAGCAGCAGCAACAGACAGGCTGTCATCTTTCTAGCTCTTACTATAATGCTTGTGCATCCTTAGTAAGGGCTAATTTTTGTACCTACTTAAGTGCATGCCTTTAAACAATGATGCCGGTGTGGTTGCTATCATATTTGTGCTGTGCTGTTTTAGTTGCTGTCTTATTTAGGATCAGTACACGTATAATATTTATGATCAATTGCTATTTAGCATTTAGCAGTTTATAGCCGTTTTACACCTGCGCACATCGACCAGGAATGCAGGGAAGATGTTAAAAATGTGAAACTCTTACTTACATGTGGTAAAACAAATAAACAAATGAAATTAAAATTATACAACAATTAGTATCGGTAAAGCAATAATTTATTACTACAATATGCAGAATAAGTTGAAGTTATGCTGGAGGACGAAGTTGGTAAAAAATCCACAAACCCCTTGGTCATTTGTAAATATATAGTACAGCATTTTTTTCTAATTTATATAGATTAAGTCAATATAATATAACTCTACAATCGGTATGGAACTTCTTGTATGATCTTGTTAGAAGGATATATTAAATATAAGCCTAGAAGTCGTGAACAACAGCTTCATAAATGAAAGTTGGAAATCGATCAGACCGGGCCCCGTCCGCTACCAGACGACAGTAATACATCTGTTGATCTTTCGCAACCTTTTATAGTTTCATTCATTACCATCTATATGTCAAATATATCCACTGTGCACATTTTGTTTTCATTTCAAAATTTATTTAAAAAAAAGAATAATAATTTACAACAAAAACCACCGTCTTGAAGCTTCGCTGCTACTTCATAGAAAAGATGTGAATATTCTTCGCCCCTACATTTCTCGATATTTTCGCCAAAGGTGTAGCAGCATGTTTTTTCAGCTGAAAATAAAATTACGCATAAAATGTTTTTATTTTAAAATTATTTAAATTAAAATTGTTTAAATTAAAATGTACTTACATTGTTCTGTCCAGCTTATTATGATATTTTAATCATTTCGATTTTTTTTAAATTTAATATCGTTTTTCTAGTGACGGCACTAAAATTATCGAAAGATATTGAGTGAAATAAAATGAGATAAAACATCTTACAAAGATGTTGAACACTCAGCTCTGTACCATTCTTATGGGAAGATGTTATCATCTCGGCGTCTTGAAGAAAGATGTGAGCAAGTGTAAAAAGCCTATTAAAGACTGGAAAGAAGGAAAAAATCCCCTTTAAAGACAATTCTTCTAAAAGTAGTACCTTTTAAACCAGAACTTTTGATTTTCATTAGTACTTTATAAAAAAGTATTATTCTCTTAGAAAATTATCTTTTAAAAAAGTACTTTTACAAAAAGTACCTTTTAAAATAAGTACCTTTTAAAAAAAGTACCTTAAAAAAAGTAACGCTTCTCAAAATAGTTCATCCTTAACAAATTACCTATTACATAAAAATTTGTTCCAAAAAAAATTCGCTTTTAAAAAAGTACCTTCTGAGCGCTGCCTTACTAAAGCATACGATCGTATTTTATTACAAAATTCTCAAGTGTTTTGCCGCAACTATTTATTACAATGTTATTGCAAATGTTAGTTTTATTTTTTTAATAAAGATTTAAGTTAAAGCCAGAACAAAAAAAAAAACAAATAAAAATAAAATACCAGACTACAAAACAAACGACAGCCGGCCGTATTTAATAAACAATTTAAATACTAAAGGAATTTTAATGGACGAAATATTCAATACTGCTATGGAAAAGCGAAAATATCACAGAGCACTTTACTTTAAAATAAATTAGAACTGTGTTTGTTCTACTCGTATACGTTGCATTTATCGTTACTAGTGATGGGTTAATTATTTGTGACAATATTGGAAAAATTTATTTCTATAAATGCCTGCACAAGGGAGTGGTGTTGTCTCAATTATCGTAACTCTTTGCAAGTATTAAGTAAATAATTTAGTTTTTATTCTTATTTTGCAAACATACGAGTATTCTTTAGAAGAGATAAGAGATATTAATATTTATTTAAAAAGCCCGCAGGTTGACATACATACGTCGAAGAATGTTATATCGTGTAGGGCTGTTTGTGATTGTTTGGAGTTGTGTTTTACGATTACGGTGAAATATGGAATCGCCCGAAACTCAAGCATAAAAATTATTGTATGCTTTTATTAGTATTATAAGTTATAGGGTGTAATTTTTTATACATCGAGTAATCATTGTGGGCTTTCTTTTAACTAGGTGGCCCATAACTAATATCTTACCGCTTAGGAAATTACGTTTGCTTCTTATCACCGCTGATCAATCGCATAGAACATGATCTGACAGCGTCTGCAACAATATATATCTACCACACCTATATTATTCATGTGATTCTTAATGCTGTAGTGTCCTGGCAACAGTTCAATATTTAGAACTTAATATAATTTTTGCTGAGATTTTAAAAGACTGTACTTTCGGGGTGAATGAGTTTTTTCGACTGCCGCATGCCTGTGGGGGCGTATTAGGTTACTAATGAAGCTATTGTTTAACCCACAAAACAGTTCTGCACCTTTACAAGGACTATTTCCGCAATTTCTAGCCAGATATTCTGGCATGTCATTGTCAAGGCCGCTCATGTCCTGATACCCACATTGAAAAAAACAGTTTGGTAATGATTTTAAAGCTGCTTGGCTGTCCGCGAGAATGCATATTTTGGTACCGCGAGTGCCCCCAAGTAGACATTCTCTAGCACAGAGCTCTACGACGTTGATCTCCGCCTGAAAAATGGAAGCTGTTTTTCCCATTTCAATTGCATTTCACAAATGTGGCCCTACATTTTGCGCCCCAGCACTGCCATCTTTCATCTTTAATCCATTATTGTATGATAACTGTAAGTCCTGTTCTACTATTATCAAGCTGAGCGTTCACTGAGGAAGTGCTTCGAAAAGTCTACTGTTCTATTCATCTTCTCGGAGACAGCGGGATGTGGAGAACTTTACATGCCCAGTAAGATTCTCTTTCTTAAAATGAGCTAGATTAGGAAGCTTAAAGGCTTTAATGCTGCTGTCCTTTTAACTGCTGGTGTGGGCTCATTCTTTTTTCTTCCGTTACAATCAAGCAGTCTATCTGATGTACCTTATTGAGGAATATCTAGAGAGGCATAGGTGATCCTTGCTACTATTATGGTTTTATACGACCACACTATTCATCATTTTCGCTTTTAGCCAACATGTTTTACCAGACAGTCTTTGACACGCTTTAAAAGGCTTTAAAAGTTTTATCTAGAACAGCTAGCAGATATTTCATATCCTCACATAGTGTTAAGTCTGCATCCCCCATTCTAAGTGTCCACAGACATAGCATCCACCTTTTGGTGAAGGGTACTATATTAGTCTTGCCCGGATATATAGAAAGTTCGTTTTATTGACACAAGTCTTGCGTTATATCAAGGCCTAGTTGCATTCGCTCGGTTATGGCAGAGTCAAACTTGCCTTTGACTATAGTAACCAAATCGGCCGCAAGGCCCTGACACCTGAAGTTTGTATGAAATTTTTAGTTTCAGGGTTTCATATTTATTACCGCCAATGTATATTTCAGTATATGTGACAAAGTCGCGGCACCTTATAGCCCTTATTGCGAATCAGAATAAATTAATATTAACCCGGAGTTTGTTATGAAAATAATCGTAACGCTAAATGCAGTTCCGTCGAACATGTACTGACTGCTATCAACACGTAGCAGCAGAAACATCATATTTTCAAAACAAATCATGATGTAGTGAATTATTTTGTTAATCATTTTATACAAATCAAAGTTTATCTTCAATAACATGCACTAAAATACCTGCATGCACATCGCATGGATTTCTTGAGAAAAATACAACAACAAAATAAAATAAAAAACACTGTTTGCTAAAATAAAACGACACCCTGAACTGCACTTTAATCAAGTACGAGTAATAAACCTTTCAAGTACTTGACCCACATGTAGGTCGATCGCATAATCAAAGTTCTCGCACACAATTTTAGCTGATTCTACTGGTATGCATATCTTAAGACATTCTATGAAACACCCAATACGTGTTCAAAAGGTTTTATTTTAATATTTCGTTACGAAAATATTTGCTGCCAGTAACCATTTGAAAATCATGCGATACACATTTTTTCCAATAAGTTTTTTTTCCATTTGATTACGAACAGTGAGTGAGTGAGCGAATTTATTATTAATGATTTTTTTCAGTTGCGTTGTTTCAATATAATTTCTTACCTTCATGTGACGAGTGGCTTTTGTGGTTAAAACGGTTAATAAACCCGGTTACAATTAGACTATTTCATAATATTTTTTTTTTAATTTTATTTATTATGCTGTTTCTTTCTCTCCCCGCATTTATTTGTGGTTGTACATTTAAGTCTGGCTTGCAGAAAAATATTTTTTTTTGCTAATAAATGTAAGACAAACACGGAAACCATAACGCCAGTAGTTTATATGGTGGAAGACAACGAGACATAATGAAGCAAAATGTCTTAAATAACACCCACCTAAAGTATCTGTTGTAGAGGGATTTAAAAACTTAAAAAAGCGTGTTACAATAAGAAATGTTTTATTAACTCAAATAAGTCAACTTCTGGAAAATATATTTCTTAATTGAGTATCTTTTAAAAAAGTACCTCCAACCGAATCGGCTTTAAAGAAAGTTTTTTCCTAAAAGTCAGATATTTAAAAAATCTCCTTTTAAAAATGTACTTACTAAAAAGTACTTATTAGAAGAGTACCTTTCAGAAAAGTACTAGTCTTAAAAGTACCTTTTATGAAAGTGCTTCTAAAAGTGTGGCTTCATAAGTAGCGAAGAATGTTTTTTTTTCCAACAAAGAGATTTTTACAATACCTTTCTTTAAAAAATTTCTTTCTTAAAAGTACATTTTAGAAAAGTGCCTCGAGAGCGATTTTAGAAATATTGCCTTCTCAATAGCAGCTTTAGCATACTTTTTCATAAAGTTCTTTCAAGAAATGTCACTTAACATAAAGAACATATTATAAAAAATTTTTACTAAGTCTACTTCTAAAAAAAAATATACATACTTCTTAATTGAGTACCTTTTAAAAAAGTACTTCCAATTAAATCGACTTTTAAAAAAGTTGATTCGAAAAAAGGGGATTCTTGAAATATCTTCCTAAAATGTAGTTTCTGAAAAGTACATTTTTGAAAAGTACTTAACAAAAAAATGGCTTTAATGAAAATTATTCTAAATATCTGGAATTATATACATATAGTATATAGCGGCTTCTAAGAAAGTTTTCTCCAAAATATATTAAAATATATTTTTAGTTCTAAAAATTTATTTAAAAAAAAAAAAATTTTTTTGAGTTAAGGAACCTTTTCAAATAGTCCTTTTAAAATATCATTTGAAAAGTATAACAATACTTTTGTAGCTTAAAAATTTCTTTTTATAATTAAAATTCAGAAAGTACTTTTTCAATATTATCTGTTAAAAATTTACCTTTTGAAAAAGTATCTTTTAAAACAGATTCTGTGAAAATATTATTTGTTCTGACACAGCCTCTTTAAAAGTATTTTATTCATAGTGCCTTTTAAAAGCGTATATAAAAAGTACGTGTAAATTGTTTTCTGAAAGGGTCTTTTTAGAAAACCACAGTCGAAAAAAGCGCCTTTCGAAAAAGAACTTAAAAGGTGAAGTTTAAAATAGTACCTTTACATTAAAAAATATATGTAGGTGATTAATCAGGTACTTTTAAAAATGTAGTCTCCTAGAGAAGCCACTTAAAACAGTATTTCTAAAGAAAGTACCTTTTCAAAATGTAACTCATAGGGAAATAGGGTTTAAAAAACTATCTTTAAAAAATGCCTCTTACAAAAGTAATTCTTAAGAGAGTACCTTTTTAAAAAGTGCGCTTTATTATAAAACACTTAGAACTTGGAGAAAGTACTTTTGTATAAAGATACATTAAAAAGTACTTTTAAAAAAAAGTACCTTTATAAAAAAATTTACCTTTTTGCAAAATCCTAATTACCTTTCAAACATTAATATATTAGTACCTAAGCCAAAAAAAAGTAAGCCCCAATTTATTTGCTCTGACTGTGTGTTAAGGATCTAATCGTTTTTATTTAAAAAATCAATTTATAAAACTCGAAACACCTGGATAACTCTGCTCAAAATCGCCTTGTTCTAAATGTTAAAAAAATATCGCACTTTTATTGCTGTTCTAAAAAGCTGATACCTACTTCTTTTGATTAATGATTGTTCAAGTTTAATAACAATAAAGAGTTTTTATAAAATTTTCAAGAATTTGAAGAAAAAAATAAATAAAACTTAAAATAACAACATGTCAGCTTTAGCTCACCGACAAGCTTCTTTATTTGACAGTTTATGGTGGTTTTTAGCAAGAACTACAAAAGAACACAAAAAACGAAACAATATAAATGGCCCCAAGACACCGACATTAACATTAGAGCTTTAGTATTTATGACTTTTAGTTTTAACACACATAATTTTTTTATAGAAAATACTTAAAGCAGGGATTAAAATTCTTCGCAGAACAAAGAAAATTTCCAAAAATATTTGATAAATCGCCAACTAATTGCAGAGAATTATGTTCTTAAGCACTATGGACCAAAACATAAATATGCAACAACCGGATTTCTATAAATTCATGAAGAAAAAAAGGTTTAAGCTGCAAATAAAAGTGTTGCAGAGCTAACGTTTCGAATTGATTAAAAGACCACCACCACCACCAACACCGAACACAGTTTTAATCCAATAATAAATTACAGAGTTGTTAAGCGAATCATTTCAAAGAAATAATAAAATTTATAGGTTTTTTTCATGAGAAAACTTATCGATATAAAAGTTGGGGAAATTAAATTTGGGTTTAGTCTTTCAAGCTGTCCATGAGGTGAATTTTTGGTAGTTTGGGTTTCTAGTGACTTCACGGTGCTTCAGAGAGATAGATCAATGCAGCAACTCGTATACTTAAAATGCGTTTCGAGGAATAGGTTGACATAGCCGTCAGTGTGGATATACTTAAATACTTGCGAAATACAGTTCAGAAACTGAAGCGTGGTAATTCATCATAAGGGCAACTCAGGATCCGATTTTAAACTTTACAATGAGGGGCTCGTTTTAGGGCGCAATAATTGCCATGCTAGAGCACAATTTTGCCGACTTGTAATGAGAGGGCTCCATGCGTCCTACAGTGGTTAACCAGTGGCCCTCTTAAACGCTAAGTTCGACGTGCAGTTTATCGAACAGTCAAGACTAATAAGTTGTACGTCAAGCACTTGTGATTTGATGCTGCCAGATAATTACTTTCAGTTTTCATAACTTAATTCATCAACAACGTTATCGCATGGCGTAAACGAGGAACATTAAAGGAAATATGGTTTAGAAACCCAGTTTAATTTTCTGATACAGACGATACAACCACACAGGAAACCATGAACAAAAAAAGCAAATGCGGTGAGTAATCTGTGCAAATGATAATGACTGCTTTCAACGAACTAAGCCATAAAAAATAAGAAACGTCGATATTTAGAACCGAAAATAAAACATGGAAACAAGGAAACATAGCCACAGACGAAGCAACAGTAATCCAACATGCCAATGTTTCCTCTAATGTTCCTTCGTGTGTGGCCAGTAATAGGATATAATATAACACGTCATCCAGGTAATAATCTAATTAAATATGAAATCCTTTCAAGAATGTAAATGAGGAGTGTAAATAAATCGATACGCGAACCGAAAGCGAATATTTTCTAATGCAATAAGCGCACCACTATTTTTGTTTTTTGCAAATATTACGATATTTAGCAAAACGTTGCTTCTTATGTAATTAGAGAGCATTGGTCTGTAGTCTGCACACGGAAACTTTTAACGAGATATATTCACTCAATTGTGAATAAAATCAAAAACTCTTCACCTTTGCCTTTTTTACTTCAAATCGGACATTTAAAAAATTACCCTGTCTTAAATTTTTAGTTAATTGATTTATATTTCATTATTTGTTACTGATTCTAGACAACGATTACTCGTATTATTGGCTCAAAAAAATATTTTATTAAAAGTTTTTACACTTAATTAACTTTGATAATCACAGTGATCAACGATCGTGACACTTGTTTGCTTAATACGTTTTAGTATTTTTAAATTGTTCAAAATTGGCGATTACAATCGTTTGTTTAAATGGGTGTGACTTCTCTTTCAAGTATTTAACAATATTATTTCAACATTTATGTTAATGTTTCAATAATCACAAACTATAAATTTCATAATGAAGTTTTTAAAAAGTCATAAACATTTTTATGGCGACTTTGAAATAAACAACGACTAAATAAAAACGTAAATAAAAAAATTTATTGTGTCACAGCAAGCGATAAGATATGAAACGTACAAATGGCTGTTACAAAGTCTCAAGTTGTAGCTATAATTAGGACAAAATTGGAAATGGACGAGTTAAAAAAAGTTAACCGACCTCTGTTCTTCTGTTCCTAAATGCATACTTTGAAGGTAAAAATATTTACGCCTGTTAAAGGTTTTGTTTGGTTACAATTTTAACTTTAATTAAGTTTTTAATTGATTCCATTATTTATTTAATTCAAAAAATATGTCAAATCAAATTAATTAAAATTTGAAAAGGGTACAACGTTTTGGACTGGAGCTACGTGAAGTTGTTTCTAATGTGATTTTCAATTAAATTGGTTCTGATTGTCTGGATATATCCTGATTTCCAGTCTTGTTGATCGACTTTAATTTTTATGGAAATATAAAAACAAATAGTTTTATAAAGAAATTTTGTTTGACACAAGTTCTACGATATCGAAAGTAGTTAACAGAATTTCGGATTTCATATTTAACTGAATAGGTCAAACCGTTTGACATAACGCTATATCTCGAATACTAGAACCAATTTGTGCACACCAATTGCAAATTAAAATTTAGCACCCCCAATAACATGACAAACAACTTTCCGTTTTGCTCCAGTCTAAAAGTGGACCTGAATTTGTAAACTTTTGTAATCAAACTTTTGTAAACTTTTGTAATCGAAAATAATTTTTAAAATTTAATGAAAAATATTGTAGCTGTATTAATGTAGAAGAGCCCCTTTAAATTCACTACGTACATATGGTTTCTATACTTAATTAGCGGCAAATCAGAGACTCTGGATTATTTTAACTCATTTGCATTATCGGAGAACCGATGTCCTACTATCACGTTTTAGGATACCTGAAAAACGACTCTTTTTTTGTTGCTGATTGGCTCATTTTCGTTATCAATTATTCCTGATAGATCTTTTAACTCTAGTGTTTCCATTTTTTCAGTGTATTGTGAAAGATTCACGTTTGCAATAATATAAATTAAAAATAATGTTGCCTGAAGAAATTCCTTTTTTTTACCTCGATGTATTAGAGTAACCTCAAGTGTCGTCTATTTTTAAAGCTAGAAAAAATTTAAATCAAATCGCAGCAGGCTATTTCCTGATTTCCTATCATAAGAGTTCAAATGGAGTTTGTGGCTAAACTCTGGCAAACGCAGTGTGGGAAATCACAATTAGCTTCACAACCACTGTCGATATTTTCTATTCAAAGTAGAATATCGCTACACACTGGGTTTTATCATCTTCAAAATGCCGTTTAACTCAGGGAATAACGTTAGAACTTTTTCCTTTTTTTTAAGGTTTTTTCCTTGATTAAAAAAAATAACAATTGTCTTAATTTTACAATAAACCTTTTTATTACAGATAAGGGTGACTTTATATCATACACGCGTCCATCTCTCATGCAACTTTACAAAATAATAATAATAAAAAAAATTTATTCGAAGAGATTTTTTCAAATTAAACCTTAATTTAAAAAAAAAACGGCACAAAATACGCGAGTTCTTTTTAAGTGAAAGATAACATATTTCACCGTGTTATCGCTAAAAAAAAACAAAACAAACAACCTTTAACGTTTTTAGTTAACTTCAATCAAATGTTAAAAAATACTTTGAATTTGAAATATTTTAAAACAACAACAATAATAATTTTACAACAAAAATATCAATTTAATAATTTTCCAACCGCGAACTAAATCACCTGATGTTGACCGTTCCATTATAAAATTTTCGCTTTTAAACATTTGAGGAGAAATGCATCCGACTTCAATTAAAAAAAATGTCTGTTTTTTTTAACTTTTTGCAAGAATGTGAAAATTTACCAAATTTGAACATAAACTGCAAAAAACTTGCGACCTAGAACGAGGAGTGCAAGTGATAGTGCTATTTAATTTTACAAACTCTTACCCGATACCCAGCTTTATTAAAAAGAACTTAATTCTAAAAATCAATTTATCACCACTTTGGCAGCAATCGAACCCAGTGTGCAGAGTGATCAGGATTTATTCAATTTTATTTTTCTCGCTTTCTCTGACGTTCTTCTCACTTTGGACACATTTCCAAAAAGTAGCTATTAAATTTGGTTAAATAGTTGCAAAATATCATCGTCAGTTGCTTAATGGTTGTTCAACGAGATGTGGGTGCCGTCAGTGGTTGCAATTGTAAATAAGCTGAAATGTTAATTAATGTAAAGATGTGGAAATAAGTCAAAATTGGTAACCTTTTTGTACCCATTCAGTGAAGGGACGGACTGCTTCTAAGTTTTATAAATTTCACGGCTAATTAATCATGGCCCTCCATTATTACATGCAACGGAAAAATATGGTTGAGATAACCATAATATGAGAGCAACATATTATGGTTGAATTATATGGTTGTGAACAAAGCATATTATTATTGTATAATAATATGGCCCACATGAAGCGATAGAAAAGCAACAAAATCTATGTATGGTACGGATTGGCAGCGACTGACACACGAACACAGACGATAAGTCAAAGTGCGAACCGACCCTCATATTTTCATTAAAAATATATTATATTATGTTTTGAATTTCAGTAAACATTTGCTTCGTCAACTCAACCACATGTTGCAATTTTTATGGATGGAAATCATTCAATTGTTGTAAACAATAACTTGTTTATCGCAAACTACAGTAATGTTTAAAATGTGTTGAAATAATTTTAATATGTTTGCCACAGCAATATATTGTCGTAGAGAACCTACTATGATTGTCGTGCCTAACTACAGTCTTCAGATTTCATCAAACGTTCTGGGTGATAATGCAACAGTTTTCCAAGTTTTTTTGTTTGTATTTCGCTACTCAGTGCGAAATAACTTTTCTGATCTTTCGGTTTTCTCTTTAACAGCAAAGATTTAAGGCGAACCTATCGGATGGGTCGGTTATCAATGTTTCGAGCTGGTATTTAAGCATAACGTAATTGTTTGACAGTTGACCTTTTAAAATTTTCCCTAAATGAATGGAATATATTTAAGTGTTATTTAGAAGACAAATTCACCAGCTTCAAATCTGCACAAATCCAAATTCTGTTCTGTTTGCGTTGGCGCTACTGTGTTCCTAATGCGAATACAAGTTATGGACAACTAGTGCGTCTTTTTGAATATGGACATACTGAAATCTATTGCTGAATGCCAAATGTTCATTTTAATTAGTTGTATTTCCCATGAACATTTGTTGCAATTTATCTAATTGCAACAACGCACACACACACATACACTCACAAAATGTGTAGTAATTAATTTTGTCTTGTTGACGAATTTCGAAGACTAATAAGAATTCTGTTTAACATGGAATTTAACCAATGATAACATTTATGTATTAAATTAATTTTCCAGCAGCTGGGTGATTTTTTAAGCGTCCTTATTTTTAATTCCATAAAATTCAACCGAAAAGTAAAAATTTTGTTATAAATATTTATTAAAAGGTTTTCTAATTCGGTAATTAACTTTGGCTTAGCGGCAGACACAAACTAAGTGACCAATCAACTCCCGCCCCTCAAGGCATTACTCAACAGGTCTACTGCGTCAAGCGCAGAATGATATGCAGTTTCATCTTGCTGCAAACAACATCATTAAAATTGGGCCCAGCCTCATCGAGGTATTATGTATGCTGGATACATTGGGAAGACTTCTATAGCATATCTTTGCTCTTAAGACCACAGCTGATGCTTTAACTTCTACAGGAAATGGGTTTCGTCTCCGAGCGTAATTTGCATCTTAAAAATGATCATTCACTTGTTCGTTGTCTTCTACGTTGTCGAGCAACACAAGCATAATTTAAGCGAATGACGATGGTTGGCTAAATTGCAAACGTCTTCTATACCCTACGGCATCTCTGTTTTCCCTCGAACGCTTTCTAATCATATGAACATGCGGATTTTAAGGACGAAGTTTTATTTTTAGTTATAATTTTTTTTAAACGACGGGAAGTGTAAAATACGGGTTAAAACCGCTGGACTCTTTGCAGTAGAGACGAGTTCTTCACTAGTCTATGCTGATAAGCCTCAGCAGATTATTAATGATATAAAAGCCAGCTTCTTTATAACCGAAACGCAGTTTAAAATTATGAAAAAGTAGTGGAAAATTAGACCTTTTAGCCACCGCACACTGGGTTCGATCGCCTCAAAAATTACGCTAAATTGATTTTTTTTGTAAAACTATGTATCAACTTCAGGTAATTTTGACCACGTTTGGAAAATACTTAATTTGATCTTTTTGTTTTAAAATATTCTAAATTCAGAGTATTTTTAATATTTAATGGAAAATAACTAAAAACGTTTGTTGCGTAACTTCGCGATAACACAGGGAAATGTGTTAGCTTTTGTGTAAAAAAACTTGGGCATTTAATTTGAAAAATCTTCCCCGAATAAAATTAATATCACAATCAACGTTTTATTTCTCATTTTATTTGCTTTGTTTGTGATTTTTGTTATTATTATTGTAAAAATTGTTATTAGAGATGGACACGTGAGAGATAAGTCACATTGCTTGTATACAATTTTTTTTCAAGTAATTAAAGTATGTAAACGGCAAAAAGAGCTTCTAATATTATTTCCCAAGTTAACCGCCGTTTTAAAGGCGTTTCAGCCCATTGTGCAGCGTTTGAAGTTTAAATTTATTCATAAAATTCTCTACATTTCAAAGCATCCAAAAAATAATAATGAATATTAAGATTTTTCATTAAATAGCTGCAAATGCGTGAGCGAGTTTCTATTCACAATCACGTAACTTGGCTGTATAAAAAGTACTTAATTCAGTAAGACAATGTTTTTAAGCATTAATTTATCTACTCACGTGCAGTCACTCGTAATTTAAAATACTATTTACAAAACCGGTGCTGTAAGAAAATGTTGTCACTAGCATGAGCCTTGTGTGAGCGTGTTAAAGGCAACAGGTTGATTGTAGTTTTTATTTCATTAAGAGAAAGAGAATTTGCAAGCACATGTTGGATCAGAGCCGAGTCACGCGCCCTTCTCTGTTTTATTTTCGCGCTGTTATCAGATAAAAATCGCATGAGCTTAAGAATTAAATTAAAAATTTGTTTTTTAAAATATTCTTTCAGGATAATTTTTTTTAGTCATGAAGTTCTCGACAGCACCTGATCAATTTTAAAATTCATACTCGTGAGCGCTGTAATCGATAGAATTTAATTTATTTTTCATGTCATCGGCGATGTGTTATTGTCATAATTATTTGTACATGTATTATCCCTATTTTGTCTTTGTTAGAGACTTTCGAAAACTCAAATGTTTATGAAGAGATTCTGGATGTACTTTCAGGTCTATAGAGTGATTCAATAGCATTGCAGATTTTTTTGCTATCGAAATACACCAACACTTTTCGTATGCATATACGTTCAATGCCCACTATAACTCCCCTGCCAACACAGGATGCAAATTGTCCATGACTTTGGCATAGTTCAGGCTGTATATCATTTATAGCACTTATGGTTGTTTCTTCAGCTCTGGAACCGTCTCGGGCGTATTGGCATGGATCACTTATCCACAGAGGAAAAGTACCAATGGTTTCAGATCGTAAGATTTTAGCGGCCATTTGACCTTGTTGTTTTGTAAAACAATGCTTCCTGTGAACTTTGTTCGCAATAGGACCAGTGTAACCCAAATGGGGAAGTTTTCTTGTTACCGTATCGGTTTAGGTGAAAATGTGCCTCCTCGCTCATAACTCAACATCAACTTCTTGCTGTTCAAGCATCCAATTGATATATAAGCAGCGCTGTAAAGTGTCTCTAAACTTAAGTTCCTGTTTCTGTGGAAGTAGAAGGCTCTCTAAGGGAGTGAAGAAAACGGATTCTTTTAAATTCTATATCGATATATTTGCTTGCATGAAAGCTGTTGTTGCCTGCACCTGCACCAGATCGATCTTTCTTAAAATAATAGCTACCTGGAAGGAGCTGAAGGCTGTATATTTTTTATTACATGGATTGGGCTTGGCACTTCCCATGAAAAGAATTTTTTTAAATAATAAAGAATTTTTTTAATATGTCAAAACGGAATACTAAAGCAGGATTAGAATAGACGGCAACGTTTAATTTAACTTAAAAGTTGATATTGTCGGATTTACTTACGACACAACAAAAAAAATCAAAGCCTTTTATTTTTCGAAAATTCTACCCCAATGTGCGTCGGCATGTTTAGTATAGGGTGACCAGATAGTCATAATAGTTCTTTCAATTGTTATATTTCAGAAGCTCTCAAAGTTACCACACTCACCCAGCTGTCAAAATATTCAGTTACGTTGGCCATTTCATCACGCATCGCTTTACGCTTGCCAGACGTGTGGAAGTTATTAAAAAAATATTATCGAAATTCCGCCTTAGTTGTAAATACGCAACGTGAACGTGAATTTCGTCCTGAGGTTTATGGTCATCATGGCTTAAGTGCTCAGACAATTCATTGCACCGGGAAGTACATGTGAGTACACTCTTTTAGACCTTAAATCACCAACCAGGCAGAGTTTGGTGCGAAGCCGCGCCCAGTATCGAAGAAACCCTACAAATTTCGATTCGGCGCCAATCACATGAATAGGACCTTGGAAATGAATCGATTTGGCTGAATTTTCGTTAGGATTTGGTACTACATCAGCATAAGATGTTTCCAACGTGAGAATTGAACACGAATGACCATAGAAATGTTGTCTGTAGACCCAGATTTTGACCAAAAAATCGTCTTGAAGCATAAATTCAATTTTAAAATAAAACCTAAATCAATTTGATATCTCACACCTCCTGCGGAATAATTTAAATTTCTTTTCCCATTGTGCTTATTTGTTCACCCTCCACTTGACGGATTATGACGACTACAAATTGTGCGAAGAGTGTTGTAGGTCATGACAAAATCACTATTCAATTTAACCTTGACACAGGCCTCGAATCACACAAACTCCTACAACAAAAAGCTGCATAGTAAAAAAATAACTCTGTAGACGATTTCGATTATGATTTTTTTTGTTTCACTTTCGCAAATGTGTGTGTAAATAAATAAACATTGACGCTAAATGAATGAATACGTTTCGTTTGTCTCGTTTATTTGAGATTTAGACACAAATGGAATTACTTTGTGAATTGGCAAAACTTGGCGTTTTAATTAAGATCACGTTTGTTGCAACGATCAATGATGGCGGGTGGGTTGGTTGGTTGGTTGGTTGGTTGGTTGGTTGGTTGGTTGGTTGGTTCATTATTCATTTTGCCAAAACAAATTTTAAATGTGTTTGTGGTTTTATAATTTAAGTTTTAGCCATGATTGAAACTTTTATGCGGATTCGTTTGATGACTGGCGAAAAGAGTGTCTTTCTTCTTTGGGGGTTTTATCTGCGAAAACGGTTACAATTTAGTTAAACAATTTTAAATGTACGTTTGAGTAATTTGTACTTAAAACGAAATGTAAATGTTTATTTTTGTTTTTTTTTTTGTTGCTATTTTGTGGTTGTAAATGTGAGAAAATTTCTGTAAATGTTTTCGTCTAAACAACAGACACAAATAGTTGTTAATTTATTTTCTACGTGTGTGTGTGGAGCCAATTGAACGTACGCCGTACGCGTTTATCTGAGATGTTTCGTTTTCATTCAAAGTCTTAGAGAAATAGGTTAACAACTGGGATGTTTTATGGGTGTGTTAAAATTGCTTTATTTATGGTCACACTCACATATACGAGTACTTTGAAATAAAGCCAGTGCTTAAGTTTTTATAAACGACTTGTATTGATTTACATATTTTCTACTTTCAAATCTAATTAACAGGGAACATAAACACAAAACAATTTCTGTTGAAATTTGCGACCCGCCTTTTTACGTAAATGTTGTTTGTATGTTTTTCATACATATTATGTAACGTTACATCAACAAAGCGTTCACAGCTTTAATCAATTTAATGAAAAATTTGTTGTTTTCAGCTAAAATGAAAATATACAATTTTTCAATTATCGCTGTCAACCGGGTTTCTTGGGCTTGCAGCATTCAAATTGTTTAAAATGGAGATTTTCAGAATTTTGCATAACCCGGGTTTTCGCTTTGAAAAATAACCGGTTTTCGACATTTTGCTTTTAATATTTTGTTTGTTTGACTACAACTTGTGTTACAAGTTCTCTTCTCCCAGTGTAAAGGCTTTTCATATTATTTTTTTATTATTTTTGAGATTTTTATTAGCCAGTCACTAAAAAGTTCACTCTGCCACCAACACCAGCTTGTACAGTAAGGTACTATCGATTTAAATAGGGAAGAGAAAATGGACCTTGCACTTTTGTTACAACATGCTCATAGGAAAGAAAGGTCATTGTCCCTTTGCTTACTCAACCTTTGAAGAACTGCTTCCCATAACTATAAATTGGCCAACACCAAATATCTTTATAATGCTGCCAATTCCTTGTACAGTAGGTCGATTATGGCGACCAAAATCACACCGTATTGCTCGAAAAGTGGCCACCACTTGTGTAGTAAATTTTACCTATTTCTACGCGTTCTTTGGTTGTTAAACGATTCATATTCCTAAATCGCAAACCTTTCACTAAATAAAGGACCCTTCAGATGACATGTATTTAACAGCTGAGAGCCTTAACAGGCCGGCGGGTTTGAAACCACTAAATGTTTAACCCGCTAAAATTTTAAATGTTTTTTATTCACTACTGTAACTGACAAAAACTTTAGTCCAGATGAAACACGAATAATTTGTATTTTTTTAAATTTATTTTTAACACGTTGAGTGCCACGTCATCACTGGTGACTGACACTAACCTTTCCGTCAGTCACCAGTGGCTGACAGCAGAAAATATGATAATTTGGTAAAAATTGAACCTGTTTGGTCAAATTCCGTGCTATTTTTCTGCCACTTTGTGCCGCATTTTGTTCATAGCACGATTTGCAATATTTTCGCACTGCTGAAACCCGCGCGGCCTGACGGGGAAGTCGCTATAAAATCGTGTGGCACTTAACGTGTTAAGCAAGTTATTAATTTTTAACAATTCTTATAGTTTGTGATTGGCCAAATTTGTGGCAGCCCTTCAAACGCTGAAGAATCAAAATGACGATGACTTTTGTCCATGTGTGTTCTTTAACAAGCTAATAAATAAAAATAAACAAGTGTCGAAGCTTTTTTTGAACCCAGTTAGCCGGGTTTTCATGCATAAAACAACCAAAACCGGGTTTGTCGAAATTTCAAATATTCGAACTATTTGGAAACCGGGTTTCAAAAAATGTCGAATAATCGATAATAATCGATTACTACCAATTAAAATTAAAAGAATTTTTTAATAAAAATCCTGTAATTTACCCACTACTTTCCTTTAAAAAATGTTTCAAGGATGTTCATCATATTTCTGCTCCTTTGTTCTTTTAATCCTTTAAGCTGCTCAACGCTACTCAACTGTCAATGACATTTGATGCATTAATTGAACAACCATTTAACTTGCTACTTCCGAACAATAAAACAAAAAGTACTTTTTGCTTTTTTCACTCCACAATTGGGATATTCTTCTACTTGTAGGTAGACACACACAAACGCACATCACGAGAGCACAAAAAAAACTAATCCCTGCTATTGACATTGACATACGTTCCCCCTTCCTCCCATTCGTCGCTTTTTAATGTAAAAACAAAAACCAATATCTTTTACTAACGAATTATTAAAGTTCTAAGACAATTTAAATTAAAGAAAACAAAAACAAAACAAAAAAAGAACGTCTAGAAATAAAAAAGAAGAAAAAAAAGAAGAGAATACTTTCAGAAGACAAGGATAACTTTAAAAGGGCGCCATGTCTGGGGGGAACATCAACAAGGATATGAGAAAATCAATTTAAAAGCAAGTCTAGTTTTTCAACTGATTTTCTCTTCAGACGTCAACTTGGTTCTTTAAGTTTGTAAAACAGTGAAACTTAGAAGCAGCAGAAAAGTTGTTAGTCTTTTGTTTTGAAAATTCTAGCAACTTGTTTGTAGAACATTCACCGTTTTTATTATAATTTGCATTTGTGCTGTTAGAAATTCTGACGTATGCACTCTTCGTTAAAGAAATGCCAGCTGTCTAATAGTTTTCTTTACTTTTATTTTTTTTATGCAGACGATTTTCCCGGTATTTTATTATTTTCAATGGCAAGAAAGGGTGTCGTTTTTATTTGCTCTCAAGTGAAATTTCATTAACATTGACAAAGAAATCTGAACAAAGGAGTTGCAATTAAATACTTAAAGTCCGTTTTTTATTTTACGATATTAAATACAGTTTATTGACAGTTAAAAAGAAGTTGAAGGTGATAGTAGCAGTGCCAACTTTTAAGAGTGAAAATCTCTTGTTCATCTTCATCCTTTCATTTCCTTCAATTGAAAATTCTTCAAAACGTTGTTACTTTTGATTTGAGAAAAGAACACTAAATTGCCTTTTTTATTAAGACGTGGCAATTGTCAAATAAAACACCATAAATAAATTTGTTTCTTGAAGAGAAATTATTGCCTTATAATAAATTCTCTTGGTTTCCTTGGATACTGTAAAAGAAAGAAATAGAAAAGCTTTAGGCCACAACACATAGTGCTTTGTTCCATAGACAAAATTGAGTATCTTTACAATTAAATGTTTTTGCTTGTTTTAAAATGCCAAATTTCGCAGCAATCACGATAAATTTTGTAGGGGTTACAGTGTTTTGTTAAAAAAAAATATATGACAGGACCTGGAGTCCTTGCTGCGATTACGTTTAAAATTGATTTTCATAACTTTGTTTTCACACATTTAGTTAAAATACCAATTTGAATTTTAAGGACTAAGGGATGTAGGCGTGTCCTTTGGTAAGATTTTTTCATAAAACATTACGTTCGTGAATTGAAGTACTCGTATTTTGTGCTAGTGAACTAAAATTTTAAACCCCTATGAAAACTCCTTTCATTTTTGTCGCATCGCTATAAGAGATCAAAACACTATCCAACAGCCTTAAATTACGACTTTTGTAAAGTTAGGTTGAGAGGAGGGTACATTCATCCCCTGCCTTTGGCATACTCCTAGGCCAGAACTTCGGCCCATTGTGCGCTCAACATTTTGAAATAGTTTCCAACCTCATATGAACTCTGTTCCCTGAACAAACCTCCTTGCTGAATAGTTGCCACTCAATGCGTTTTAAATGAGACACATCCGATAAAAATATCGGGTCCTTAGTTGTGCGAAAGCCGATCAGTGGCATAGGAAGTGTTCTGTCGTCTCGAAGTTCTCCCTGCATGTCCTGCACTCATCACTATACCCGTCAGCCCGAGTGGCCCATGAGTACACTCACCATCTTACTGATCTCACAGCAACCTCCTTGTTTTATCTCCATTTCGGTCTCCTCATTAGGATATTTGTTGTTCGCACCACCGTTTTTTCATTCCACAGTGCTGTATTGGCGGCTTCGCACTACTTAAGCCTATCACCTGGAGCTGTCCGGTTTTAATTGCCAGCAGTTGGCTCATTTATGTCCGACTCGGCACCCAAATGATGCTCAATCTATCATGCTTTCAGTAGGAATGTCCTAAATCTAACCATATGGGATTCTAAAACCTTTATTGTTGTTTTACTTTCCGTAAAAGTGTTACCCTTGACAGGCCTGTCAATAGCGCTTAGCCTGTTCAGACACGCTTGTGGGGCCGTGTTATGTCCCAAAAGTCGGAAGTATATTTCGGTCACTGGTTCCTCAATAAAGATCCCCAAACCTTTCCCATCTCCTAACTTGGGGCCGTCTATGAAACAGCTAGTTCCCTAGGGTCCCGTTTGACCATGCGCATTTGTCTGATATCACTGTCTCACAATTTTCTAATAACCTTTGTTTCGGGTATTTGACCCGCTTAATGCGCGTCCTGCCTTTAACCGGCCATTACCTCCCATATTTTTTGTTGTCATGACTTGTAATCTCGGTTGATCCATTTAAAAAATCATAACTTGCAACATGCGACCCAAAAAAATTATTTTCATTTGCAGTGAAGTAAATTTTGGAGGACTGTATCTTGTCTATACTGCAGCCCTCGTAAAACTTTACTCTAATTAGCTGGTTTAAAAGTTTATATTTTTATATTTATTTTAAGCGTTGACCGCAGAAGCAATTTGTTTGTATTAATTTTTTTCTTCATTAACATTTGCTTCTTTTTTTTGTATCTTTGCAGTGACTTAAGCGGGCTCCATCCCTTCTTCTTCCTGTGAAGTATTTAATACTGCTGTAGCGTGATGGCTTTAAATTCCAGCCAAAGAATGACTTTCTTAAACAAAAATATTTGTTGTTTTATTAACTAAAAATAATCGTTTTTAATTAAAGCCGAAACAAATTTGTTAAACAAAAATCTTTTCCACCCAAAAAACAAGAAAACAAAAAAAAAACAAGTTTTAAAAGAATTTTAATATTAAACATTTTTAACTTTAAATATACAAACAAGGATAAGAAAAATCAAAACAAAATGGCGTTGCTGGAGGCACGACCATATCGACCCTTCAAGTCGAGCGAAGAATATTTGGAAGCAATGAGGGAAGATTTAGCCGAATGGATGAACACACTGTATCCGGAATTAACAATAAATGCAGACAATTTTATGGATCGCTTAGATACGGGCGTGGCACTGTGCAAGGTGAGTCTAAACAAATATTTTTGTGTGTGTGGGTGTGTGTGGGTGTGCAATGTCAGTGTAAACAAAGAATTATTTGCTAACACTTGCAAGTAATAAAATAAAGTCCTTCCAAAAAGACTGAAATCAAAATTTCGTGCAATTTAATAGACACTGCAGTTGTAATGCGGCATAATAAAAAATTATACAAACTACGATGAAATAATAATAAACAGTTTTCATACAAATATCTAGGATACCAACTGCTAGAGTTCATTTAACTCTGCTCTAGGAGCAATGACTGTATGTAGGACATGTCTTGCATGTTTGGTTGCCTTTTGGCTTCCGGTTGCCGCAAATATTTTTATTGCTTGAACAGAAACTAATTTTTAATGCGACTATTTTGATCTGTAACTTGAACACACGTAAACGGAACTTTCGACTTCTGTTTAGCTTAAAGAAGTTACTTTACGTTTGATTTTGTTTATTGGAAATTTCTTTATACACACAAATGAAGCAACATTTAGTTGCAGCTACAAGGTGTGTGTTGCTTGCCTTGGCGGTGTTCATTAAATTAAATTAACTTCTTGGTTTCGAAATTCTCGCGCTCGTGTGTTTCTATTTTGTTGCATTTACATTTACTTTTACAACATGATTGTTTATATTTTTTAAAAATAATTTCTAGTTTTATTTTGTTTACAACCAACATCAAATTTTGGGGTGGTGAAAAAATCTCTTCTTTAGTCAATCAAAGAAATACATTATTAATATGGGAGTACTTTTGTCATTGCATCACTAATGGACTGACACCTGAACAACGCCTGCAAATTGTGTAGATTTTTAATGAAAAACGTGGTGCAGTACCAGAAACTTTTGTTCAGCGATGAAGATAATTTTTGGTTGAAAGGATACATCAGCAAGCACAACTGCCGCATTCGGAGTGAAGGTAATGCACAAGCCATTACCGAAAAACCACTAGATCCACAGAAAGTCACTGTTTGCCGGTACAATCATTGGTTCGCATTTCTTCAAAAATGATGCCGGCCTGAATATAACAAATCTAATCTGAAGTCCAAATTTTCAATATCATTGGGGTCAAACAACAATTTACATGTCTAAGCAAGAACAAAAAAAAGGTCAAAGTAGAGACGGGCACCGGTCACGTAATATGCGTGTGCACGTTTGGTCGGGAGTAGTTTTTCGCTTCGAAAATACGCCATCATGCACGTACAAAATCCGCATACGTGCACGTGCAGAATATTTGCGTGGATATTTCTTGATTCGCATGTTTTGGTTTTTGGGATATCCAGCTAACTTTATGGGTTTCTTTTCGACCCCCTTCTTTCATCCATCCGATTTTGAATTCCCTCATTACTGAGTCTCCTGCAATTGCTAGCATTTATTAACAAGTGTCTGGCCGTGGTCTTAAGCTTTATGCTATCCAGTTCTGGACATTCATACACAATGTGGATTTATCTCTCAGCTTCTTCCCCAAGAGTATTTTTGGGGAATTACCAGTCCATTGCTTGGGAGGTGTCCATCTCCTCAGAATTCCTTCATTGGCCAATAAACACCGGAGTTCTTACAGAGTTGAACTTCTCCACCTCTTCCGAGGCTTCAATACCCATCCTTCTCGGAATATTATGGTGGAACGCCTTAGAAGTGCCTTTAAAGATTGACCCGTCCACCCCAAGCGAGGCATTCTTGTCCACCTCTTTGATTCCCCCTTGGCCAATTAAGACCAGAGTTCCTTCAGACATCAACCTCTACGCCACTTGTGAAGCTGCCTGATTCATACATGTAAGGAAGAAAAAGATCTCCATCCACACAAAGCTCTATATGGTATCCAGAGTTCAAATACTAAATACCAAGCAACCTCTTGGCCACACATCACTGGCGTATGTCGCGGATTAAAATTTTCTACACTTGATGATTAGCTTCTCTCCGCTCGATTTATTTACCCAGACTCCTTGCAGTGAAAGGAACCTGTTCCTGGCTGCCATCACGAGGAGGTATAAGTCAGAACTTCTCACACTGCCCTCTGTTACTTTGTGCCTGCCAGCTGACGCCCCTGAATAAAAATAAGATATTAATGACATACAAATAGAAAAGCTAGTTGATAATCAATATCCAGCAAGTTTGCATAGTTTGAACAGTGTGAACATGTCCGTCCATTAGTAATATTTTTATTGTGTGTGAAAAGTTATTCACGGTTCCAACTCTAGTTCAAAATAACTCATTGAAAACTTTAACATACGGAAATACTGATTGCCCTTAATTCGGCAACTCTCACATTCTTGTATTCTTCTGGTCGCACAAACTGATAATTGTCGTTTAAGTTAAAATTCAAAAAAGTATATATCTGTTGCTTACCAGACGACATGCTGGAGGCTGTAGAACAATTCTGTTTTGTCGCGTTTAGGGCTCCTCGATATATTAAAAAGCTATTAATTTACGAGGCCTATCAAATTAAAGTCCAATATTTTAACTCAAGCTCTGAAGAAAGTGTTTTCCTTATCTATTTTATTATCAACTCCACCATATCAAATTGGCTTGAACTTGTGATTTTTAACCTGCAGAACCATCAAGAGGTTAAAATCCACAACCATTCCATGATTAGAGGAAAACAAACTTTTGTATTGTTCATTCAGTTCATGAAATTTTTTTGTTGTAAATTTATTTCCCATACGCCGGTCACGTTTGTGCATGCACATTATGATGAATGTTTAAATATGTGCGTCCGTCTATTTGTAAGCTTCTGTGTATGAATAACGAATTGCCCCTTGTCAGTCGGAGGAGATCATTAGTCGAGTGTGAATACTAAAATTTACTTGGAAAAATCATGAAACTACACAAATTTATTTATTGCTTAAGTAAATAAATGTTTAAATCTGTGTAGTGCTATTGATGCTGCTGATTATGCTGTTGGTTGGTAGCATTTTCATGTACAAAAGTATGCGAGTTGTTGCACATGAAAACAATAATAAAAAACATTCGTCAAACATCTGTTAGTCAGTCAGTCAGTCAGTGGGCCCCCCTCAACACATCACATTACAACATTTATGCATGGCTTAACATTTTATAAAATTATATTGGCTTTTCTTCGGTTTGCATGTGTGACTGTGGGTTATCAGCATAATTCCAGTAGTTCGCTAGCTGGATTGTTGTTTTAAGTTCTTTTTAGTTTCGTTTCCAGTAGTTAACAAATAAATTCAACAAAACCATAAGCAGCCTACCAAAGTTTATTTGATGTTACGCTAAATGTTCATGTTATTCCAATGATGCTGCTACTTGCTGTTCGTTGCATCTTTTAGTGCTCATGTGGTGATAAGATTTTTTTTTATTTTAATTTCTTCAAAATGTGAAACATTTGCATTGCTTGGGCTAGAATAGTTGACTGAACACTTTTGTATGGTCTGTGTAAACATTGATTTTCTTTTCCATTATTTGTTAATATTTTGTTGTTTTAGTGTTTAGTGGCACTAATTTATTGTTGTACGTGTGCAGTCTGAAATGATCATACAGCCGAAGAGTTCTTGATGTTGCCATTAACATTAACAAAAGGTATGTCTTATGGCTCGCATTTAAAAAAAAAATTGGTCTTACTTTGTAATGAATAATTTAATCCTTACCTTACCCATCTCTACTATTATATCTTGAAATTTGACAATTGCCAAGATTAATCGAAACGCGATTTAATTTTGTTGCAATTGTATTGAAATAGATCTTTCGATAAATCGAGAATTAATTATTCAATCAATTATTATTATTAAAATAATCCAAACAAATACATTTCTGCTTGCAATTTAATTAAAAATAACCATTTTGAGCCAGCGTGAGCGAACGTTTAAGAATATGGAGCAATCATTTTTACGGGCAGCATAACTCTACTACATTCCAAAATTAAAAAAAGCCCATTCAGTGATCAGTGATCATGATTTAAAAAGTGCAATGGTTAAAAATTAAAAATGCTCATTCACACGTTAGTATTGGAAGTGGAACCTACAAGTCGTCTTTTGATGTAGAATTCGATTTATGGTCTCTGGATCACAAGCGAAAATGAATGGACTGAATGAAATAAAGAATTTTAATCCACTTATTTGTGCTTTCTACAATACTGTAAATAATTTGTTGTTATGTATGATAATTTTTATTACAAGCGAAAATAATCGATTAATGGTTTATTTTTTCCCGATTAATTCAGTTAATAATTTGTCGGTTCGATTAGTATTTTTTTTTTTGCCATCACTCCTCCTGACTTGTTTTTAACAATCTAAATTATAGCAGATCTCAATTAAATTTCAATTACCATTACAATGGCCAATGCAATTACAACTACACTTCATATTTAATTGTAATTTGATACAACAATCACAAGTAATTCTAGTTGAAATTAAAGACTGAATTCAATTGCAAATGCGCATATATCAAATACACATTACAAGTAATTGTAAATGAATGGGTAAAATAACAAAGTCCAGAGAATTGTAATTTAAATTATGCCACACATAATTGGGTTTAACTAAATGACATATTATAACGTTTTTGAAACAATTAAGTTTACTTTACTCTTATTATTTTAAATTTTCAATTATACGGATGTAATTGATAATTAATTTTTCATACATTTGTAATGAAGGTCATTTTTCGAGTTACATGTAATTGGAACTACAATTAATTTTTATTATTTGTAGACATACAATTACGTATTGCTCTATTTTTCAATTACTTCATTTTGTTCTAGCTAAGTCTATTCCAAATCTTTATATTATAAATATGGAATTTTTTTCTGGGTGGGATAAGCTCGTCCTCTATGCGCATTTCGCATAACATGAAATGTAATTGAATTGAATTAACTACAAATGACTTGCACAGGAAAAACTCAAATTTAACACAACTTTTCAAATTTATCAAAAACTGAAACTTATATCGATGATTTCTTTAATTGAATCAGTTACTGTTTTGTTCAAAAACAAAATTATCGTCCAATAATACTGAGTTTTTAATATTTTCTTTTGTAATTGAATGACTAATTGGGTTATTAATTATGACTGCATTTCTAGATGGGTGAAAGACTATAGAGACGGAGTATTATTTGCATTTCAAAAACATGTTAATGTGTCTGTCTCTATGATAATTTTAAAATTTTTCTACCAGTTTTATTGATTTTTTTGCTGGGAAACTTTAATGGTTGCTTGTTTGCTGTTATTAACAAGATTTTATTTGAACAACTAAAAGGCGTAAAAGAGGTTTCAATAAGTTCTTTTATGATCTTGTAAATTTTATTGTTTATGATGAATAAATGGAAAAAATAAAAGCTTAAGGAAACAACAACACATGCGATTGGTTAATAAACGATTCAATTAGAACTGAAATTGTTTCTTGAAAATTTAATCAGTTAGGTTGTTAAAAGGTTTTAACAATTTCGTTATTTCTTAACTTGTTCTAAATGGAATGAAAAGATTTTTAGATAATAGTTTTTATTTTATTCTTTTTTCTAAGTATTAGTCTTAAGAGATACACATATGTATATCATTAAAAGTTGCTTACTGTTAAACCGGTTTTTTTTAAACAAAATCTATAGAATTTTCAAATTTATTTTAATAATTTTTTGTTAAAGCTTTTTCACAATCAAGGATTTTGTAGCTTTCGCTGTCTTTTGAAAGTATAAAAAATTAGGGACATACATATGGTCATGGTGAAAGAATCTTTTATTCTATCTATAATAAGCCATATCTTCTTATATAAATCCCCGCAATATACTCTAACCGATTCCTGTCGCGATATATTGAAATTAAACCACGAACCTTGTAATATTTTTACTCATTTGTTTACTCTAAAACCAGCCATTATTATTTTAAATTATCTACTTAAATACATACATACATACATATGTAATTGAATTGGGCCAAAAAATGCTTTTTTACTGTTCATTACCTTTATTTAAAATCATTCCCATATTTTTATTATTTTATTATTAAAAAAATATTTTTCTTATTTTACTTAAAAAAAAACTAACCCAGCTGCGCTGCTTTCATTCAAACGCCTTTTTTGCACAATTATTTGCCGCTCTTTGTAACATGTTATTTTACATGCTTTAGGTGCAAATCAAATAATAACAATAACAACAAGTTCTTAAATAATGCATTTTATTTACTTTCTCACAGCCAAGGCTGAGCAAGAACAAATCAGAGAGTATCAGAAAACAGTTACAAATGAAATTCTGTTACTAAAGCCAGCAGCGCAGTTGCTTTATGCTTGTTTTGTCTGCTTTTAATTTGTGTGATTTTAAGAAAACAATATGGTGGATTAAAGGTTTTAATGAATTTATAAACAGAATTTGCACACTAACATACATACGAGTATTAAATGGTATATATGCATGTATATGTAATAAGAAATTCAGAAAGAACTCTCTATAATTTTATGAAAAAAGAATAAAGGCATGTAAAATAGTAGAACTTTATTTGAACCAAACCACCATTTTTTGGTATAAAATATATTTAACTTCAACTTTTTTTACGTATCTATACGTAACTATTAAAAATTATTTTTAACACTTTCACTTTTAATCACTTTGTTCTTTACTTCACCCCTTCAAGATTACAAAAAAATTCGGTGTAATATTTAAGGCTACCGTGTAAACTAAAATGCATATGTGTGTATGTATGTATGTATTTATATGAAAGCATTAAACATTCCTTTTAAATGATTATGACGTCACTAGCGCTTAAAAAGAGTAAGGGGCAGGATTGGAAAATTGAAATTTTAAAATAGTGTCCTCAAAAATACTGATTTATCTATGTACATAATTACATACATGTATTATATATAAATTATTTTATTTGATGAGTTTATAGTAGGTCTAAAATTGAAACTGAAGTTAATTTCTGCCGACTAACCGGTTAACGGAAATGTGCTATTTTCTATTATTTTCCAAATTATTAAAAGCAGAAAGTAATACCGCGTATGCGGTGATGATGTTTTAAAAGAACTCAGTAAGGATTGTGCTACACTATTTTAGTTGGAACGTATTATTAAATTTTTGTACAGACATGATAGTAGAAGAAACTTCTGCCGCTATTGAATATATTATTTTATCACAAGCCTACTGAAACAAATTTGGATTCGGATTTTTGTCTTTTTCTATTTTTAATGATTTTTTAAAACTCAAACATCTTAAAATTTTGCATAGAATGTATTGTTTTCGCCAAAACCCCCACGATATCTTTGAAACTATTTAGCAGATTAACAATGTTCCAGTTGTTTCAGTTCAAAATCTATTGTATATTCAATAAGATGTTTATTTGTTGAAGTAAATTGTATTTTAATGGAGAACATATATGGCCATTGGCATACAGCCTCTGAGGGAACCATTTTTTTTTTTTTTTTTTTTGCTTAAAAAGTTGTATAAAAGACAGAAAATAAAAAAAAAATAAATTTTAAATCGAAATTATTAACTAAGAAAGAATTCGTACATGATCGGAGTTTCTTGAAATATATTGTATGACGACAAACAATACTCAAATTTCCAAAACAGATATTGCAAAGTCATAATACAACTTGTTAGGTTGATAACACAATAACATCCTTCAGCTCATATCACAGCAAATGGGCTTTAAATGACAAAAACACACACAACCATCAGTTAATAAAATGACATGTTAAATCTTTAAATCAAAAATAACAACAACCCACCAAGAGGAAATTGAGACTTATGCTGGTTGTTGTCTCATCAACCCCACTTAATTAGGCAAGCTGGTGAGCATGTAGAGATTACAAGGCTTTTCAAATATTGTTTAGGGAATTGTGATAAACCTTATATACAACAATTCTCAAGGATCTCTAAAGAAAATTGCTATAAAATATAATTGAAAATATGAGAATAAATATTTTTTTATTATTTTGCAATTCTTGTGTGTTTATTCTGAAATATTGGCTTTTTGTTACAAAAAAAAAATAGTTTCTTCTCTTCTTAGTTGGCTTTAAGCCAAGTTGTATTTTAGTTTTAAAGAAAAGTATTTATTTCGTATTTCACTTTAAGTCCATTAAAATAAAAACAAAGACCTCAAATACGTGATAGTTGCAGCAAGTTTCCTGTATTTTTTCCTTTACAACAAAAGTAAAAAGGATAGAGAAAGGAAGTTTGTGACTGAAACTAAAAATAAATATTAAAGAACACGGAACCGGTACAATAAACTTAAGGTAAAAGTTTTTTATCTTGTTGTTGTTGTTTCGTTGTTGTATTTGATGGCAGGAAACAAGTATTTGTATCTATTTTTGTTGTGCTTTGTTATTTCTAGGTTCTAAAAATAGTTAAGAAAACTTATAAAGTTTCTTCCTTGTTTTCTTTTTCACAAACTATTTTCAGAATTCTTGTAATTTTGTTCCTGTTGTTTATAACATGCACTAATAAACATCATGGTCTAAACCTAGGAAGTGCCTTCACTTCATGTCCTTTAAGCAAAATGTTGTTGTACCTGAAGAAATTTGATGTTAATAATAATGTCAGAAAGGTTTTCATCTAAGATCATGGAATATTGTTGTTGAATAAGTTGCCCACTATAAAAATTATAAATGTTTAAAATTAAATAAAACGCAGATAATTTATTAATATTAACACAAGTGGCATTATTAGAATAACACTTGGCTGTATTTTTTATTTGGAAAGAACTTCCGGCATATGGTCCCTGCTATACGCAAAGAAACAACAATGTTGAGGTAACCATAATATAAAAGCAATATATTTATCAAATTTTTATAATTTGAGTATTAAACTTTCATGACCTGATAACAAAATAATTAAATGTTCTTTTGGTTGCCTTGTGCTATAGTTCTTGAAATGTAGGTGAGGAAGTCTTTAAAAATCTTTCCTCTGTTGCCAGAATTTTCATAAAAAAGAAAAAATCTTTAATCTCATTTATTTTCTAATAGAAAATATATAAATTAATGTTCGTTAGCAATCATTCACATACATTTAAACATGCCGCAACATGATGTATTTTATGCCATAAAAATACAACGTGTCCTTGTTGTTATTTCCATTCTAATTTTTGCTGTTTTTTTTTGCCATCGTTTTTTTAAGCACTAATAGATTCAGTAAAGGTACTTTCCACTCGGCCTTACTTTCCCCCACTCTGTTCCGTAAAAGAGAACCGTATGTAAGCGTCTATGTATTTGTTTTGTTGTTTCGGTAGCAAAAGTTCCATTCGCAAGTGCAGAGAGCAGAGTAGGCAACAAAAAGTCCTCTTTTTTTTATACTAAACAACACCAAGCAACAACAAACATGCATACATTTACACATACATATGTACATACAGATAGTGGTAAATATACATAATGTATTTATGTATAATAAATGTAACTAAGTACGTTGTAAAAAAAAGCAGCAGTGGGAGGCGTATTTTATGGAGCAAAAAAAAAAACCCACAGCTAAGTGAACGTGAGAGTGTAAATTTATTTCAATGATACTTCAAGAGAAATGAATTTAATTTTTTCCTATTCTCGTTCGAAACGACCTGGTATTTAATATTTATTATATGCACATTTATAACGGAATGTAACATGTGCAATTTTACATACCTGCATACATACAGACATACATATGTATGTATGAATATTGCCAAGGCCTTTTTCCTTTAAATGCTTTTTAATACTCTTTTTATTTCAGTCCATAAAAGAGAATCTATTAAAACACTAAAATGCAATAACCTGCAGTGTAGTTATTTAAGTGAAAATTTAATTTATCATTATGGCCGGGGTAAAGAATCACAGTTTAGCTGGCTGCCAAGCTGGCAAGCAGTCACAAAGTCAGCCTGTTGTAGCAGGCGGCATGTGTATCACCGCAGCAACTGTAATAAACAACACATTGGTAACAAGATTTATATCATTTTTGCTTTTTTTACACAATAATAATTGCAACCCAGCACAGCCCAGTCAGTCAGTCAGTCCGTCAGCCAGTGGCAGTGTCATTAAAATTCTATTTTGTTGAAGGAGAAAGACAATGGCATTCAAAATTGCATTGGGTAGTAACAAATTTATTTACTTGCTTTACACTCAAAAAAAAAAAAATAAATAAAATAAGCAGGATAAAAAACTTTCTTTGGAAAAAAAGGCTCTGAAACTGTAAAATCCCAAACGGTTGTACTAGTTTCTTTACTCATTCAGCTAGGAATTAAACAATTCAGCAAAGGTTATTTCAACAATTTGAGATTTGAAAGTAAAATAAAATTATATTTTATTGATATCCAGCTAAGAGATGAGGAATTCAGCGAAGAGTTTTTAACAAAATTTTACACCAGGATAGCAAATGAGAAACCTTCTCTTTTATTCAGCTTAAAGTACCTACATTCCTGAATCAGCTTTGTTTGTGTTATCTGAGCTGAAATAAGACTTTGTAATAAATTTTAGCACAAAACTCAGTTAAAATGGAAATACACAAAAGTTGTGCCTTATTCAGCTAAGAGAAATTTAGCCTCAGCAGGTATTTATTGCTGAAGTTTTACTACAAATTATATAGATCTGGAAAATTCAATTAAAGCCTTCGATTCAGTTTAGAATACTTCAAACTAGTTAAGGGATACTTGCTACATTTTAGCCTAAAGCTGAAGTGAGATTTAAAACTCCCACGTATTATTCTTATTCAGCTAAGAATTAAGCAAGTCGGCGCAGAATAAAGTTGTTTCCCCCACTAAAGGTTTTCTTGAAATATTCACTCATAACGTAGCAGGAACTAAGAAAAACTTTAATATTTTATATTAAGCAAAGAATATTAAAATATTCGTATTCAGTAAAAAACTTCCCAGTTAAAGAGAGAACTAGCTATCTCGCTTAGAGTCATAGAGTCTTTTGCAAAATATCCAATCGAAAGCGAAGTAAAATGTAATGAAACGTTTAGCTTTCCTCACAAATTTGTTACTACAAAAAAAATTTAATTGTCTCTAATTAAAAATTATTTTAAGAATTATATTAAAAAAAAAAACACTGAAGAGGCACAAAGCATCTTTTTTAAATCGAAATTGGAATCTGTCATAAAATTCCTCATCAAATAATTTTTAAACTTTTTGGGTTGAAAAGAGTTTCTATTTTTAACTCAAACAAATGTCGGCCATTTTCTTTTACCTATAAATATTTCTTTCCAAGTATTTCACATGTATTTTTATCACCATCATAATTTGTTGTCGAAACTTCACTAATTTTATCGCCCTGTGTAAATGTTCAATATTATATGACTCTGTTTAGAAAAATTGTCCCTGGGTGCAATACCGTTACTATGGGATGGATGCTCTTTTTATCTGCATTCACTTACTCCCCTTTTTTCACGGGCATACATCGTGTGTGTGACTTAAGTGGATTTATATATTCATCATTATCCATAAGAATTTCAATTGTTGACAGTTTCATAAAATACTCGAGCAGGCAAACTAACGCATGTACACACAGCTACTCACTCACACATGCACACATAATAAAAATGAAAAACTATACCCAAGGGTAAAATTCAAACAGCCTTCCCTCTTCGGGCCTTCTTAGATCATTTAATTGATTCGATTTTTATCTCTTTCTGTCTTTTCAAAGAAGGTTTTCTAAAGATCTTTTCCAATGTCCCTCCTTTTAGAGTAGAATTACAATATGTGTTTTTTAAGTTGGCAACAACTAAAGAATGCAGAATTAGTTGTACTGTGTTCAGACATACAGCTTAATTGCGAAATTAGGAAATTTACGCATTCAAGGCAGTAGTTAAACAATTACTACTTTATTGCACAATTAATGGAGTAAAATTCCAGATGCAACTCTCGCGAAGTGTGTTTAGAGACCACAAATTACTGCAAAATGACAAAATCATGGCACACTTCCCTGCGAAATAATTCCCATTTCTTTTGTTATGAACCACTATTTCCTTAGGATTTTTCCATCTTTTCTCTATCCTTGTATTCTAAACATTGTTTGAAATTGGGAAAAATTTCCCTGTATATTCCCTGTACTGTTGTAATTTACAATTTTTTTCGGGGGGGAATAAATGAGGGGAAATGAAAAGATCTCCGGATAAATTTACAATTGGGCTGCATATATAGGTTATTTCCTCTAAGCCCAATAGAACTCACGAAAGGGTTAACTATTAGTTGATCAGTCTAATTCCAACAAACCATCATGAACGTTTGCTCAGCGCTACCAAATTATGCAGATTTACTTTGAAAATCAGTCATCGTCAACTGATCCGATGTTTTATCGCGAACTTCTGTTGAGCGATGAGGCTCATATTTATCGTAACGGGTTTGTTTATAGACGAAATTTCCGCATATGGAGTGAAAACAATCCACAACAGATCCTATAGAATCCATTATATTCGCAAAAAATTCACCGCTTGGTGCGGTTTACCACGCTGGTGGCATCGTTAGGCCTCATTTCTTCTATAATGAAGAAAATTGACAATTAAGTTGCATATCTGAAAAAAAATAAGAACAAATTAGAAACAAACAAAAGTAACAAGGATGCATTTAGTTGTGTTAAAATATTTAAGACGATGGTAAGGGAAGGCTTGGCAGTAAAAAATATTCAAATGTCATACGATTCTATTCCATCGTTGGGGATTTTAAAATTAAAATATTTACCATTATTCCAACCCCACATATTATGCTCTGAACCAAAAGTCTTTTCGCAGCTTCCCTTTGTAGAGCCTTCAGACATGTTGTTTATTATTTAGAATCCCTGTAAGAGGAAGTGAATGACTTGTTTCGCAATAACACTGCGTGGAAAAGTCTAGCGCCTGCTTAATAAGGCCTTCTAGCCGGCCCCCTTACAAATTCTCTCCGCCAGTGTGAGTATGAGCATGCAATAAATAATATGTAGTTGCCATATTTTAAGATATTGTTCCAAAGTCGTCAAGAAAATAAACTTTTTCAAATCGTCAATATAGTATCAAACATTTTTTATAATTTTCCGTGGCATATAATTAAAATATTATTTTACTTAAAAATAAAGTTCAAAAAAGAATTCTTGATTTGATATTTGATGATTTGATGTATATTTTTGGAACGAATTTCCAAAACAATCCGGATTCGGCTATGTGCCATCTCTAGTGTCATTTTTCGTTTTGAACGAAGCCAAACCAAACTTGACAAGGGATGACGGAAATACGTAAATCTACAAGTTCAGAGAACCTTATTTAAGTTTCTTCAATTTTACTATTCTAGATTGACTTGTGACTGGCTTCAGAAATAATAGTGTATGTCCATACTTATGTGGTCATACTTTGTTAATTCTGAAAACAATTTTCATAATGTAAAAGGTACGTTGTATTAAAAAAAAAGACGGAATGTAAGGCAAGTTTAAAATAAAGCTATTTGGCGCCAATAACTAAAAATCCTCAAGAATAGGCATAGGTTATTTTTCACAAAGATGTCAGATATGTACATTTGTTCCCTAGTGTAAGGGGTGTCCAAACCACTGGTAGTATTTAATATACCCTTAAATAATTCCACAAATTTAAAGAACAAAAACGTCAAATTGTTAACAGCACTTTTATTTTATTTACACGAATCTGGCAACAATGCACCATGCAATCCTTGTTATTTACATTTCTCTGCTTCTTTCGCTGCGTTTATTATTTTTTGTCTGCATGTCAAAGATAGCGATGGCGGTGGTGTTGGGGGTATTAAGGTGGATATCTGTATGCTGCCGTTTCATACATGTCATTTACTTTAGTTTACTTTTTACAGTTAGTATCGCCTGTTACTCCTCCTTCTCTTTTGATCCTTTTTAACACTAAATAATTGAGTGTGTGTGCATGTGTGTGTGCCCGTGTATGTTGGGAACTTGTAAATATGTATGTAATTTGTTGTAGTTCATTGATTCATCTGTTGCATTAAATGTTGCCAGTTTATTTGTTTGTTTTCTTTTCGCTTTTGATTGTTTTGTTGTCTCGTTACAATGTGTTCGGCTACAAGTTTCGCAATTTCTATCATCGAGACACACTCAGAATGTTGTCTGAAAGAATTGTTGCTTTTATTTGCCTTTTTAATTATTTCCTGTGAACAATGATGGGAGGTTTTTATGACTAATTTTATTTTGTATTTAAATACAATTACAAATGCATTATTACTGGTACTTGTAGCATGTACTTTGTCACAAAGAACAAATAATTAAATATTAGTACGAATTTAAAGAAAAAAAAACATTTAAAGAAGAAACTTAATTACAGGCCCTTAAAAAATGTTAAGAGAAAATAAAAATTGGCAGGCTTTAAAAATAAAACACTTGAGCTTTAATTATATATTTTTGTGAAAGGAAACCAACACTGAGGCATCTAATGACAATCGCGTAAACGGTGCCCGCTCTTTCTCTTGCATTTTCAATTTTTAAAAATTTTCAATAATCCCTCAATATTTTATTTTAATTGCCGGCAGTTTTAAATTGCATAGAATCGTTACTATCGCTGTTAGATCGACATTTCCCAGCCATTTGATAAGGTCTGGCATGATGGGCTACTCACTAAAATGAGACAAATTATTCCATAATATTCTCACAAGCTTCTTTAGCAGATATAACTTTGAAGTAGAGTTGGGTCGATCACGAACTAGTTCGTTCAAAGCAGAAAACATTTCAAAAAGTTCGTAGCAGTTTTAAAAAAACAACGCACGATGTACTTATGGTAAGTCATACACAGGGATTGAACATTGCTTATTGTTTCTGTAATTGTTATAAGCTTTCTACCACTTTTCTGAAATTATCTCTTTATTGAATGAACTAGTTCGTGACTGTAGTTTAAAGTAGTGACAATTGCAGTTTAAGGGAAGGAGTCAAAGGATTAATTTTCCAAAAATGAGAAATTCTCTGCAGGAGTCTCCCAATGTAGTATGCTACAGTCGGTATTATCATCTATAGAGCCAACAACTCAGACGGCACTGAATTTATAAGTGTTCATCAAGAAAAACGTAGCATCCCATCAACTTCAATCTCACAGAATAAAGGGGAATCCATCGAAAGTGCTCATGGAAAGCATTTTCTCAGGAGTCAAAATTGACTAGCAATAACAAATCCCCTGTTCCTGCGAAAACCCCCGGTAAATGTCTGGGTCTTCACCCAGAACGACGTCTAGCATGGTCCCGCCATATTGACGATAATCTAACGACCATAAAACTTAGCACAAATCGACCACACTGGCTAATAGTTTCCAACTCAACCCTGACTTTAAAATATATTTCAAATCCATTTTACAACCAATATGATCTTAAGGCATTTAGCTGTGGGGATAAGTCAAAAAATACTCAATATCCCTTTAACATGATTTATTGCAATTTGATGGACACCAGAGATATTGAGCCTGGCGAAACGGTTCTCCCAGTTCATCCGTAGATAGTATATTTAACTTTTAATACAATAAATTATCGTGCTTTCGTTTCTTAAATAAAATGTTGCCTTGTACCCGTTAACATGGTTAACATAGCTTTATTATTTGGGAGTTTATAACGATCATAACGAGCAATGTCTATCGGCTTTATTAAGGAAGTAAAATAAAAAAACACCACCTTTTGTTTTTGGGCATAGACATATAAACAAAGGGCAAACAATTTTACATTTTTTCTAGAAACGAAAACACTATAGAGATATTTGAATACTTGTTACAAATTTAATTTATAAAGATTCAGTAGACAAATAAAATTTGGTGACCTGAATTCTTTTGGCATGTCAATACGCCATATGTTCCAGGCGGCATGTTAAATCTAATGGCTGACTAATATCGTTTTTCTAAAATCACTTTTGTAACCATTTTACACATCGTTAAGATAGCGTAAACAAAGGCCTGAGTGATTAAAAAAGCTGCAAAAAATATTTAATTTCAGTACAGTAGTGAAGAATATCAATAAAATGATTAGAAAATTGGCATTAATATTGTCTATGATAAAATGCCGACAATGATCAATTTATAATTTCATTGATACGAGCCCCTTCTTAAAACGTTCCTTAAACAAAAATTTTAATTTATTATTAAAAAGGTCTCTTTGAAGCGAATCACAAGAACATTAAAGGCAACCTATGTTGCAAGCAACTCAATGTGAGGTCTATTATCATCAAGGCCTCACATAAATAAAACAAGCCGTGAAAAAACTCTAGATTCTCAACAAACAAAGGTACAACATGAAGATGATCTTTGAACAAGATCTTTATGCACTTGAAAAAACACGCTCAGCTGGAGATTTTTAGAGAGGACCAGACAGAAAGAGTAAAAAAAATGACAAACAGAATAATTAACTGAGAATTAAGAAACTGGCGGAAAGTCGAAGGAAATCTTTAGAAGTTGACAGTTGTAGTCACACTTGAAAAATAGCGGCTGAAATTGATCGTATTTATAGGCCAGAATTAATTTCTACAAATTGACAAGCAATTAATGAAACACATACACACATGTAAATAAATAATTTTTGTACTACAAATTTTGTAAGTAAATGAACATTTCGGTTAAGAGCAGAAAATTCGATTGAAACAAAAATTAATAAGAAAAAATAAATTGTTGAAAATGTTTTTATTTTATTCGATATTGCCGTCTTGCCATTGGCCTCCAACAAGCATAACTGTGACGTTAATGGCGCCAATGGGCCAGTTTGCTCATACACACACACACATGCGCACACACGCACATAATCAGTCTTTTCCATTTAAAAGGAAAATGATCATTGGAATCTGTTGAGAGTCTTTTCCTCATTTAAATTCAAACATCTTGTTATGAAAACACATAAAAAGTTTTGTTCTTTTGCTGTCGTTGGCTGCCTGGTTGTTTATGATGCGTCTCCTACATATGGCGACTGACTCTGTGTTGCTTGTTATTGTTGTTTCCGCAAAACTTATGATTCATTTTGGCGCATGGAGCGTAAAATGTTAATTAAAACAAATTAAATAAGAAGAGTAACGAGTAGAATGCACAAAGACATAATTAAATGATGAAAATGAAAACAAGGCAACGTTCAGGCATTTTTTTTCGTTTTGTTGCCATTAGAAGTGCAGTGCTGCAAATGGCAATTTACTATGAAAAGTTACAGCATGTTAACTTTTCTATTTTATGTTTTCCATAGAATTTGTTGCTTTAACTCAAAGTTGGAAAAAGGACAAGTTATAGAGAAATGTTTGCATAAAATGGGTGATTCAATGACAAAAGCGATACTTGGCAAATTTTTACTTGAAGAATCTGTTTCAAAAAAAAAACTTGTTAAATCCACCTTGTACAATTCTGAGAAATCGTAGTCCTAGCAACATTTTATTATTCATTTAAAAAAAAATTAAAGTCAAGCACTATTTAAAACAATGTTACGACAAGATGTTGCTAGCTATTTTGCAAATTTAAAACAATATGTTGCTAGTGATTGAATTATTTTCTTATGCAGGCAGACGTTTGAGATATTTTTTTGATAAAAAGCATTTTGTCGCATGTTATAAAATATGTAATCGAAAGTATGTATTGAGCACTAAGCCTAGTACTCTGTTTAAATTTGTAAAATATGTTGAGCAACATTGTTGACATCATTTATGTTATGAAAGTTAGCAAGGAACATATGTGAACAAACGGTAATAAAGAGAACATAAGACTGTAAGATAATATCCTGAAACATTAAGTGAAACAAGCTACTAGCTTACAGTAATTCCCTACGAAAAAAAAATGTTGCGACACATATTTCATTTGTTGTTCATAAATTGAACAGAGTACAACTGCAGCACCATATGTTGATGGTAAACATTTTTAAATGAAATATGGAATGAATTAAAATAAAAAAAGTTCAGCAATATATTTCTAAAGTAAGTTTTTGATTTGTTTTCGAAATATATAAAATGTTTCTATTAAAATCTATGCCGAAACATGGTAATTTAAATATTAGCAACATGTTGCTAAAATAATTTATTAAAATACATGTACAAAATTAAGTTTTTTTTTAATATCGTATTTGTACAGAAGAGATTGCAGTAAAATGTCTGAAAATTGAAATTTTTGTAATGATCCGGTGAAAACATAAACATTTTTTTTTAATTTCTTTTGAAAAAAGTTTTGTTTTTATTAGCAACATGCTGCTGAAGTATAGTGTGTGAATACCTTTAACATGTTTATCTCCATTGCAAATAGCAACAGAAATAATTTCATTCCTTTTTTTTAACGACTGGCCAGGTTTCGTGCAATTGAAATGAAATGCATAAAATAATATGTTTGTAACTTGTTTAAAATTGGACAGCGGTAGCTTGTTTAACACATCATTTAATGGAATTCGTTACATGACATTAACAACAGGCCATCAACATCAACATCAGTCTAACCATCAAATCATAATCAATCACAGAAAACACATTTTTTTCTATTTGTTTTGGTTTTTTGCACGCTACCGAGTAGATTTGAACGTGCAGCAGGCAGGCATAATGTTTCGCATGCAACAGTTGAGCGAAAAAACTTTGTCATCATCATTTAAAATTTAAAATTCATTAAATGAGAAGATGACAGAAATGGCAAACTCAACTAAAATGTCCTGCATTTCAACAATTTCCGCCCAGTTTCTCTTTCCGGTGTGCCAGTGTTTCAGTTTTAAAAAAGTCTGATTGATTTTTCCCAAAAATGTTTTTTTATTTTAATTCTTCATTTTTTCTCATGGTTGCAGGAATATTTTGTAATTTTTTTTTTTTGCCAAGTTTTTTATCAATAGTAAATGTTAATTTTTAATTTAACTAAATAGTTTGTTGGCTGCTAGTTGGTGTTGCAAAACAACTTCTTTGCTCTTTTTAGTTAAATTGTTAAAATGTCAATGTGGTGCAAGCAGCAACTCCAGCACCACAGTAACCGCTGCCACCACTGCCTTGTGTTTTATTTTCCTTTCGTTGCTCTCTCTCATACGTTTCAAACTTATCGCTCTGGTCATTCGTTGTCGTTTATTATCAATCAATTTTCTAAATTAATTTAATGCACTAGAGAAAATTGCATTTGATAAACTACTTTTTTTTAAGTTTTCCTTAACAAAATACGACTTTGCAAAAAGCCAGCCAGACTGGCAAAACACTTGAGGGGTCGGAATTTTCACAAGTGTTTTTATTTCTCTTGGTCCGGCGTTTTTTTCTTACCTGTGGAAAATTTTGTTAGTGACAGTTTAGCTGATAATGGAGACGTGTTGCATGCAATTAACAAATTTTTGTTTTGTCGAATTTTTGTTGCTTGCTCTTTTCTTTCTGCTGATTTTTGGCCATACAAAATAAGTTTTGATATTTTACAAAATTATACCAGAAGTTTTTATAAAGTTAGTTAATGCTGGTTAGAAAAAGTGAAAACATTTTCAAATAAAGATGGAAAAATGTGTAGCAACATCCATTACTTTTCATAAAAGAACAGTCTAAAATTACGTTTCGAAAATAAGTTTCGACAAATTTAGTTCTAAAATCTACAGAAACTTACAAAATATAAAATAATAAAAAATATAATATTTTTTTGCTAATAGAAATTAAAGAATGTTGCAACATATTGCTAATATTAAAATTGGTAGCATTTTAATGTGTTGCAGAGCATTAAAAATGTGTTGCAGAACATGTTGCTTCAGTACTTTTTTAAATGTTTCCGTGGCAATTAACAATAGTGCTTAGGAAGAAACGGCTTAAAAATTAATTTGTAGACAGAAAGTATTAAAATTATTGGGAATATTACAAACAACAACAAAATTCATAAGATGACAAAATTTCGCAGCATTAATAAGATAAAAATCTTAATAATTTTATATTAAAATTGATTAAACAATCTTTACAATATTTCAACAAACATTGTCAGAAAATTGTTCATATAAAATTACTTCCAAAATACTACAGATTGTTATGCAGAGTTGTAATGGGCGAAAAATAAACTGCCCACTTCTCACAACATGTTGCGCTCGTTTGATTTTAAATATTCTTGTCTAAAATGAAAAAAATGACAACATAAAAACTTTACTTAATTATTGCGAAATACGGAATTTTTTACAAAAATTGTTTTTAATAATTTAAAATTTTATGTTGCAAAACAAAATTTATTGTAATAATAATTTCTCACAAATAAATACAATATGTTCATTTTAAAACAAAAATATTGAGATATGTTTGACTTTATTCGATGATCAAATTAAAATGTTGCTAGATTAATTTTTTTATATAACAGCAACATGTTGCTTATTCCACTTTTAAAACTAGAAATTAATTAATATTTTGTTTTATGGAATTTACTGACATTCTTTGTAATCGAAAAAACAAGCTGCAATTCAGTAAATGCATTACCAATGTTAAGAAGTCCTTAATAAAGTTGCTTGAATTTAAATTTTGTAAATTTAAATTTTGTAAATTTTCCAAGAAAAGAAAAAATAACACATATTTTGTGTAAGTCCCAAAACCTTCATTCTAGCAGAAGTTGTTTTATATCTAAACCAAATTGTCCTATCTAGCTTCTCTCTTAGCAACATGTTGCTGATAAATATTTTTGACATGAGAAATTAATTTAGTTTTTGGCGTTGTGGACTTACTTTAATTCATTTGTGATAACAAACACATGTTGCAATAAACTAAATGCATAAGTAATGTAAAGAAGAAGAAAGAAATTAATATAAGCTGCTAAAAATTCGGGTTTTCATATTTATAAGCCTTGCGCAAATGTGTAAAAGATTTAAACTAACTTTGTTTGTTTGAAGAGAGTAAGTTTAAAATATGAACTTGTAACATTTTTGTATTCAATATTTAAGTCCAAGAACTCAGCAACATGTTTTGTTACTATTTGAAAAACAACAAGTTTAGCAACATTTTGTATAAATATTCAAACCAAAATACTACATAATATGTATTACCTCATGTGGCTAAAGAGGCCGCAAACTATTTTGGTTATTTTTCCAGCAATTTTGTTGCTTCTATAAAAACCTAATTACAGATTTGACTTTATTAACTGCTTTTTTCAATAAAATGTTCAAAAATTCAATACATCTGTTCAATTACTGCCCAATCTTTTACACGATTTATCCTTTTTTAGTTTATTACAAATATGTTCATGTTCAAATTGATACCATCCACACCTGTTAGTAGTTGCTTGATTATGATGACAATTGTTAAAAACAGCACGACTGCAATTGCAGCAAACGACTACAAATATTGTGAGGCAATTTTTGTTAAAATTTAAATAAACAAACAGAGAAAAAATTGGTAATAAAAAGATTTGTAATTATTGTGTCAAGTTACAAATTACCATAACTTGTCGTCCAACCATTCAACCATTTTTTTTTTTTTATTAACAAACTGCAATAACAACAAAAACAACTACAACAGAAAAAAAACCAAAACATGCTACAATATTTGTTATTGACGCTGGTTTTTTTTTTTGTCGATTTAATAAACAGCGATTGCGGAGGAGCTGCCACAACTAAGCCAATGCAATACAAGGCTAAAAAATACAAAACAAAATAAAAAAATCACTTAAAGCAAGTGCAACCTGAAGTTTCTGGTAACACCGAAAGCAGCAACAACAATTTCAACTATATAAAATTAACTAAAACATGATTATTTTTTAGCCAACAAACACAATCAAATGAACAAAAAAATATATTGGTTATTGGGTCTTCTTAGTCGTAAATGCAACATGGCTTGTTAAATTGCTGCAACAGCAACCAAAAAATATGTATGCACTCGTAATAGCTGTGTTGGCTGCCTACCTGCCTGCCTGCCTGCCTGCTTCATTGGATACAAGGTGTATGTTGTAGTCAATGTTGTTGAACGTTTTTTTTTTGTTTGTACGAATTCAAGTCATTGTTTTTAAATACAAACACAATTTTTATAATATTTTTTCTACTTCTTTTATATTCGTTATTTTGTTAACAAAATATAACATCATTTTTAACACCATTTGCTGTGGGTAATAATGATTTTAAAGATGATGATAGTAGTGGCATGCACCATCATGTTTTGCCACTTTATAGTAATAAAGATGATGTTAATTGGCCCCTTCGTCTTCGTGTCTGTCTTTATGCTTGCCTGCTGGTGCCACCACCAGTTGCACACTCTTTTATTACTCCTACATAAATCCCAAACAATTTGTTATGTTTCGATTTAAAACTTTAAGTATTGTCGAATGTAAATATGTATTAAACTGGCATAATTATCGTGAAATGTTTAGCAACATGTTGCTGAGAAAACTTCTATCCAAAATACTCCCGTCTTGCTTCTAGAAGTAGGGTATTATACATTTCAAATTGACTCTATTTAAAAAAAATATTTTCCTTCCACCCCCGCCAGGCATTTTGTTTAAATATCTCGAGAAATTATTTTGTAATGACATGTGTTGCTTTTGTTATTAATTGACAATTTTGGCTACAACAAAACACACAAAGCAAATTAATTAAAAATTACACAAAACAAAAAATCATTTAATTAATTATGACAACAATTTGAGTTTTGGTCCGTCCAGCCATCTGTCTGCCAGCCCGCTTCTATGTAATATCTCAACAAGTATTCGCTTTGTTAATAAAGTAGCTTTACTTAAGTTGATTTGGAAGTGAGATCATCAGTGTCTTGTGAAGTTTCTCAAAAACAAATATTTTTTAAAGACTTTTAACACGTTTTAGCTGTAAAGTTTGGCAGTAAAATTAATTCATCAAATTTAGTTACAAATCATAAGTTTATGACAAACAAATTAAAATGTTTTTTAATAATAAAATTAAATATATTTTATTCAATTCAAGAAAGAAGCAGTAATGCTTAGATCGTGCTGCAGTAATGCTTATAGATCGTGCTTATGTTCCTACAAACGTTGTATTCACACTGTCGTCTTATATATATTTTTTCTTATACTTCAATATCTTTGGCACACCTGGCTTGCCACTGACCAGTGCTTAAAATGCTAGCTGCAAAATAGCAATAGCCCAAAACTAATCTACTATGCTGAAAATTCGATTAGTTTATTAACAATGACTTTGCTGCTACTGTTCTGTTGAAGGTAAATACAGTCCAGGAAGAGCAAAATCAAACAGCAGTTCTTTCTTAAAAATTTATTTATGCTATTGCTATACGCGGACTTCTGAAAAAAACGACTGCAACGAAAACAGCACCTGCATAAATATTACACCAATGCAACCGTGCTTTGCATTGATAGTAATGTCGTAAATATTTTGCCTTTGCTGCTGCTGTTTAGAAGCAAATTTGTATTTTTTTCTAATTTGTTTTTAAGGTGCTTTTAAAAAATGGGTGCAGCATAGAACAGCGCAGTGCTTGCTATGACATTTGCACTGTTGCTACTGCAGTTGTAATTTTAACACAAGCTTCACAGCAGCAGTCATAACAATTTTAATCTACCATTTTTTAACCTGCCACAGATCTTCTATTCAGACAAATTAACTCTCTTATACTACAAAAACCAAGTTATGCTCAGTCAGAAGTCGTATACTCAAATAGCATTACTATATAATCAATGTTACCTTATACACAGTCTTATTATTGGAAGCCACGCCGTTTGAAACAAAATAGATTTTATAAGGCCGTTTTTGAATCTGCCTGCATTATTGTGCGTGTAATTAGAAATTAGCAAAATAATATAAATAAAGTCAATTAACGCAAAAACTTCAATGGAAAAATCATTTCAAAGGTCTTCCCATGATTGACTGTTTCGCAGGTAAATGCAGTGGTTACAGCGTACGGACGGCTGCCGCTCTTTGCCTGCTGATGCATACAACACGATTTTTTATGAGCTGCTTTTAATCAGCAAGCTATGCTCTACGGTACTAATTCTACCAGACGCCTTATACTCATATTAATTGCTTATACTAAAATTATAGTCTTATACGTTTTGGCTTATTATTCCTCAGCCATCCTATCGTTAACTCCTAATAAAACGCAAACAATTCCTACGGGGGTCTGTCTATTTTCTATTCAGAGACCATCTTATACAACACTGAGAACCGTCTTATACTCGTACTAACATCTTATACTCAGATCTTTACCTTGTAAATAGGGTGACCATGTAAGAACGTGATTAAAGGAACTTTAAATAAAATAAAAACTGTGTAAAAAACGAATTGATTTTGGAGGTTACTGCGTTATTCGATTCGAAAAGAAAATTATTCGAATTTATATGCCTTATACATTGTGTTTCGAAAATGTTTCTTTCGAATCGAAATACAGAGTAGCCCTCTTTGTCTCTGCTTCGCATGCAGTGCTTTAAGATGGTTTTTGGCCACAATCCGGAGCTCCATCTAACATTTCCAGCGTCCAATTAGCGAACTTACATCACACTCTGGGTTAAATTGTTTTCAAGATGGCGTTTTTGTTTTTGATTTATATTTTATTCGAAGAATTTTTTTTAATAAAATCTTATTTCTCGAACGACACTTTACCGAACGTGTCTCAGTTGAGAGGCACTGACTAGCAACTGATCAAGAAGTTTATTCAGGGAACAGAGTTCATATGAGGGTGGATACTTTTTAAAAATTAAGATCGCACAACGGGCCGAAGTACTGGGCACCTAATTTAAAAAAAAATTGTTTGTTTCTTTAACTTTTTGCAAGAGTATGGAAAATTTACCAACTTGAACGTAGACTGCAAAGGAATATGCGAAAAGGAGTGTAATTGATAGAGATGTTTAATTTCATTTACCTTTACCCGATACCGTTTTACTAAAAAACATCGTTTTAAAAAATCCTTTTAGCGCCACTTTTGAGGCACTCGAACCCAGTGTGCAACATGTTGGAGGCTGTCGAAGAATTCTGACCCAAAAAAACATTTTTGAAGAATATGTCAGTTACGTTATTTTCCCGGTTGGTTCTGGATATTTTGAAAATGAAAGGACCGCTAAAGAGGGAGCAAGAAAAATTCTCCTCTAGGGACATTGTACACAAAATGAATGCAAACTCTTTGTCAACAGTGGCTGGGGGGTGTCCATTGTAAGTGAAGTTAAAGACTTTCGTTCAAGTATAAGAAAGTAACCTTATTTTGGCGCAAGACCGACAATTTCGATTATAAGAAGGTAGAGCCTATAACAGCTGGTAGCCTGAGTATAAGACAGTATAAGACAAAAGCCTTAAAATACGTTTTTACTATCGAATAAACGATTGCTTGGCGTCATTGCAATCATCATGATATTTTTAAAAAATCGTTTTTCTTCTATTTTCTTTTTTCCCCCAGCAAATTAACTAATTTATACTCTTTTCATTTTATCCAACCATTAAACGCCAATTGATTTATGGTCTTTGATTGTGCTTGTACAGCTTTTAAATAGAGAAACTGTCATAATAAAGTTTGAAATTAATAAATCTATTGTTTCTTAATTTTTTATTCTAATTTCTCTGGTTTATAAATGGATACTTGCAGTCGTTTTGCTCCCTGCTTTTCTAGTTATTAAATCTTAAATTGTCGCTATTATTCTGGTAAAGACCCAGATTAATTGTCATTAGCGTGACAAGTATGGCGGTCGTAATTGTCGAACTTGACACTCAAGTGATTCATCAGCACTTTGATTGTCAATTTGATGTCTTTAATTGGCAATTTATTCAATTCTAATCATAAACTCTATTAAAATAATAGAAATATATTTTCAACTACAACAACAAAGCAAAAACTAATAACAATAATGACTGACTAAAATATGCAGTTAATAATAGATACAACAACAACAGCAACAACAACAACTATTAAGAAAATCTCTATATAATTTAGTTTCCTTTTATAGTTTAAGCGCTTTTTGCTGTTGCTTTTATCGCAAAATTCAAAACAAAAACAACGAAAACAACAAAACAAACAACTGACTGACTGACTGGTTTCAGCTTTTGACTAAACAAAAGCTGCGAAAGATCAAATGAAACGATTAAACTTTAACGTTTTTTTTCTTTCTGTTGTTGTTGTCGATGATGTTGTTCCAGCTTGAAGTTCATGTGTCATGTGGAGTTTTGATTAGTGGCGGTGGCGGTGGCGTTGGTGCCGTCAAACAAGTTTAATTTCACGACTAAATTCCTCTAAATATGACTAAATACGAAATGGAGAGTGCACACGAGTGACTGAGCGTGTAGCTCACAAAACATTTATTATTAACTAACTGACGGTCACATCGTCATCATGATTTTAAACGGCTCAAATCAATAACATTATGCGTTCTTAGTGCTTTTATTGTTGTCTATTTAAGACCTTTTATTATTTCCTATTAATTTTATTAATAGAAAAATCATGCTTTTGCAAATTGTGGATTTATAAAATATTCAATTCAACATTTAAAGTCTTGAAAATTTTTGCTATAAATGGTTTGCTAAAAAAATATTTAAAAAAAAATTAAGGTTATGAGAACTTTTGAGCTGTTGCCCATTTGGTTTTGGAAACAATTAAATTTTAATTAATTTAATTAAAAACTCATGTCACTGTGGATTTGTTGCATTTGGGCCTACTTTTAGCACAAATAAATAAAGGTCGTATTTTTAATTGATAAAACGCTGCATGTTTTATCGCAATATGTTGTAGTGTTTCAAGTTTGAAATGGTGCGTTAGGAGACTCACTTTACACCTGTGTACGTAGATGACATCCCAAGGATAAAAGTCTAAGACAGTTGTGTGTGAAATTAAATTTGAATTTAACTAGCAGAGACACAAACCCACAATTTTAACATATCTGATTTTGCATTAAACGGAGCACTGTTATGACATGAAGCAGGAATCAGGTCCACAAAAAAACCCAACCGTAAAAATTGCTCCAAGTGGTCAATAATTGACCCATAACTCTATGAAATCTAAAATATTTTCGGACCATAAATAAATCGAATTTTAAAACAGCCCTTTTGCTGACACTGTTATTCATTAACTTAATTCCAGTGGGCATTATGGAAAAGTGGGGATGGTTACCAATATCCCACTACATGGAAATGATGCTCCAGAGGGTACTTAATGCAACTGTAATAGTGGGATATCTGATATAATTTTGGAAGAAAAATAAATCGAATTTGAAGAAAAGGATTTGTGAGGAACATTTTTGATATGATCTAATAATATTTTCGTATCTAAACAAATTTACATTGTTTCCCTTTTGTTATACTTGAAATATGTTTACGCCTGTAGATTTTCGGAACGAATTTCCGTTATCCCTTGTCAAGTTTGGTTTGGAGACAAACCGGTTTCGGCCATGTATCATTTTCAGTATAATTTTTCGCCCTTTTTAGATTAAACCTTTATAATGCCCGTTATGAGCTGTATTAAATCCCATATGAATAGGGCAACATTTTGTTTAGGAAACGAAAATGCCATAAGTTAAAGCACGTATTCTATATAAGGCTGAGTATAACATAATTATCCAGTATAAAATGATAATGTGAGCTTAAGGGCGTTTTACTTTCTGACGAAAAAGTTAAATAAATGTTGCCATTTCCGCGTGCTTCCATTGCTTTCTGAAAAACGATGCCACATTTACAAAAAACAGCACAGCACGTTTGTTTATAAACACGTTGCACAAAAAACTCGCCATTATGGTACATTTTTTGCCCTCTACTTAAAGTTAAGGTTGACATACTACTCTTTTTTGCAACTGTATTTCCAACATTGTTGATACAAACAAGAGTTTTAATTCATGTGTTTAATTTGTGTTTTGTAATTTGATTTAATTGTAAAGATGAAATTACTTTGCGAGTGTTTGGACAATCTAAAAAAAAGTGCTACCTAATTGCAAAGCAAAATTTTTTCCAGAAAGGAAAACGATACAAAAAACTCTTGCCTAAAAGAACATGATTATAAAGACTTATTACTCGCAATCAAATCTTATACTCAGACTAAAATCACACTCATACCGCTTCTTATTGCAACTCGCATACTAACCCTAACACTCTAAAATTCCTTTCACACTCAGCTTAGTCGTATACTCGGAATCAAGGCTTATATACCAAACCGTCCATTGGTACTCACTCCGACTGCCGCCTTACACCCAGCCATCTTATACTTAAACAATCAGAATGTCTCATACTAAATATCAAAATTCTATTGTCGGCATTTAATGATAAAAACAAATTAAAATTGAGTTAAGACCCCAGAAAGGAAAAAAATATCACTCGGTTTGCTACACGAGTACCGCCATAAAAACATTTCTCTTACAAAAACACATGTTTCTTTCTGTTGCTTGTCTAATTATAATCACCCTTTACAAGCAAGTAGCAGCCTGAAAATATAAAAGATTGTTTTTATTAAATTTTATTTATGCGTAACATTTTAAAAACTGTTCTATTTTTATGCTGCTTGAGAATTGTGCGTGAAATGAAAGCAAGAAAGAATTTCAAGTTCATTGACACTTTCTATGGAAAGGATCACAAAAGCAACACAGCAGACGAGAAGAAGAAACATTCAACAAAATTATAAACGAACACGTCCGGCGAAGTGTGCCCCCCTCTCTTAAGGCCTTCGAAAAAGTGTGTGTTTTGTCAACACACTCAGATCGTCATCATCGTCTTTATAAAATTTACATTTCAAAAGAGACTTTTGTTGTTCTAACATGTAAAAGAAGCTACATGTGTGTGTGTGTGTGTGTGTGTGTGTGAATTCTCATGGAGTTGCAATGTTGCAGGAATCACGCATGAGGACAAGTTCATTAAAAAACGAAAAGAAAGAAATTCAAATCACAAGTGCCATCACACGAGCACTGGCAAGTGAAAAATCTTCTTAGATTTTTGAAGGCGTTACGTTCGCTTTAAGAAAACGTTGAATTCCTGAGTTTAGTTTTCTTGAAATCAGTAGCTGGACCAACTGTCGGACTGACTACAGTTTTTTTTTTTGCAAAACTTTTCATTCATGTTTTTGCTTTTAAATGTAACAATTTAATTTACACTGCAATCCGAAGACAACTAATGATTGATTTATTTGTTAAGTAAAACATTTTGATAGACAATCGCCTCCGGTGGTAAATAAATGTTCTGCTTTTTGCAAAAACTTCATACAAATTTTCTTATCTTAATTTAACAATAAAAATATAAATCAAAACTCAAGTAAGGGACTGCAGGGGAATCGTTAGAAAATTGAACAGTTTCAAAATCACGACGATATTAGTTGGAAACTATTGAAAAATGTTTAAGGAAACCTCGGACTGGAGATGAGTTCAGAAGTATCACGTAAACAGCTTGAGGCAAAACAACCGCTCCAGGGGATCGGATGAACCAGATTACTTGGAATGCTCGTAAGACCCAGTATTGTTGGCTTACACCCTGCCGCTTTGAGTATTAAAGAATCGGAAGCTCTTGAATTTTTAAGATTACAAATTTAGCGTTTTGTCAAATCGACTAAAGAAGCGAGCAAATGGCTGGATTTTTTAAACCGTTCTGAAGGGTCTCAACGGTAGCAATAGGTTATCCAACTCAAATTGTTTACCAGAAACATCGGCGCTATTTACTCTGTTGCTTAACAGTGAACCGATATTTTCCCTTATAATAGATATTAGGGAACTCAACCCCACCCGAGAACGGACTGCACAAAAAGCAACACGAAAAAATCGATCTTTTTGCGTAAAATTCGTATGTGAAATAATTAGCGCTATTTTCCTTTTTATTATTGTTTTACAAAAATGCATCCGTAAAGGTTGATTCAGAGAAAAACATAAATTAGGAAGAATATAGAGGCGTTACTGTGTTAAACGAGGCTCGAATGCAGGGCGAACGTTGCGTGCGCTGCTTCGACCTTACAGCAGGCGCAGTTGGTCTTAACATTTTAATTTTTCCGCCGCTTACGACCAAATTCAAGACGTCCGGTACGTCAATAGGGAGCCGAAACGGCGAAGAATATGGCCGCTGTCCCTGAAAGTGTGCAGAAGATCCCGGGGGGTGTAAATTTTGATCCTGTGAATTTCCCCTTGATATTATGGGAATTTACACTTTTATATTAAGCCAGATACGATAGAAGACTAAAAAGTATTACTGGTGTTAAGGACAACGGTAGGGTTTGCAAAAAATGCTAGATTAAAATTGATATTACAGTTGCTACGGAGGTTGTAGTCAAAATACAACAGCAACAAACACTTCTATGCTGTAGTCATTTTTTAACAGCACGCTAAAATCAAATTAAATTAAAATTTATTTCTAAATATCAGTAGCAATAGCAATGAGTTTGTGATAGTGCATTTACTGTTTTTGTGCTGATGAGAAGAGAAAACAGCACAGCAATATTAAAATGTTTGCTGTCAGCTTTCCTTAATGAAAAATCCTAAACAAATCAAATATAGCTGCAGGTGCATTTTGTCTTGTCATAAATTCTTATAAGGATAACTTTGATTTCTTTACCTACTTGAATAGTCAGAACAGAAAACCCAAAAAATTACACTGAAATTCCAGTTAATTAAAAATTAATAGATCAAATTATGTGTATTTAAAAATTCCCTATTGCTGCAAAGTAGGGTTGCTGTGTTACTGTGCTTACTGTCGTATTTTCAGCGGTAGATACGAGAATAGGAATACCATAAATAACTTCACAAGCAACAGCTACTGTTATGTGACTGCAAATATTTATGATTTTTATTTTTTGCTACTGCTGGACTGCATATATTTTCAACAGCATAGCAACAACAAAAGCATTGTTCATAAAACTCGTCGAATTTTAACAATATGGCAGTAGTTTTTCTGTGCTATTTCTATTTCCCAACTAGAATTTTAAACACTGGCTAACACAAGTACACAGTGTTTTGGACTGGAGCAACTGCTGGCTGTTTCATATGTAATTTGGGAGGCAGAATTAAAATCTGCACTCCATTTTTTTGAATTGATTCTGGTTTCCGCGATATACCGTAACATCCGAAATGAACGAAGTGGCACGACATTTTTTAGTATAACTTGGGAATAGGTTGTTCTATATAAATCTTCTCAGCCGTTTTAGAGCTATTGAGGAAGTTGTTTCAAAAATCAAAATTTAAAAATTTGTTATTTTTTTGAGAAATCATAAAGAAATAGAAAGAGAAGAAACTTTCTCTGTTATTGTAGGCACATAATTTTATAAGTTTCAAACAAAATGAGCCACCTTTTAATAAAATCCATGTAGAGCTTTAGATGATTACTGCGAATTTAGTTAAGGTATCTCATTCTGAATGAAGTTGCCATTTGCATAAAAACACTAAAACACTTGCAAATTTTGCTGGGGAGCATTTTACTGTTGTGTGCATAGGGCAACTTTTGTCGAAATGACATACCTTCACTTACATAAAGAAGTTAATATTATTGTCGAATTTCGCATTTTGTATCCAACCGTTCTCCAGCTATGTTAATATTTGTCTTGCAACTGCTACCTATTTGACATAACGTCATATCTCGAATACTAGAATCATTTTGGAGAAACCAACTGCAAATTCAGCACTTCAAATAACAAACACCTTTTCGTTGCTCCAGTCTAAAAGTTGACCTGATTTTGTAAACTTGCACTGGACTTAAACCAAGGCCGTCGCGGGTTTAAAAAATTTAAAACTCGAGTTATATTCAATTACAAATTAAAGCAATAAAACCACTTTCATGGCAATTAATTGATCAATTTAGGGCTTTGTGTCATTTCCCATTAAAAATTCCCATAAAATGTATTTGAAAATTTAAGAAAAAAAGAAAGAAACCATTAGAGATGAGATCTCCATGAATAGATACTCGAGAGGAACATTTAAAAATATATTCAGATTTTTCATTGGTTAAAAAAAAGTTTTTATTTGTTTTTCTTGTTCGTGATAATTTGTGGTCGACTTCTATGGCATCTAATTGTCTGTTAAATGCAGTTGGAAATTAACAACAAATTTTTGTTTCATGTTCACTTGCGTTCAAGTGCAACTCTATACTTGAAGTATCGTTACAGCCCCAGCACTTGTTGTGTTTTGTAATTCTTTTCCATGCAAGTACTCGCTTACTATTGAACAGCTCTTCAATTGCTAATGACATTGTATAAATGAGGGGTGAGAAAGCGAGTCAATTGGTGCACTTTTCATTCAAATTAGGAAAAGTGTTTTTACTTGTTATGAAACTAAAATTATACAGGGTGTCCGCTGAGAAGGTATACTACTTTGTTTTGCCGCCATTTTTGTAAACATTAGTCCTGACAGTTCATGTTTGGCAGTCGTGAAGTAGAGACGTGACAAATTCATTCGGTAAACCACCGTGTTTTAATCGTTAAAACATTTGATCAAAATCAATCATCGATTACTGTGACGATGAGAAAGTTACGTGAAATTTTTGGGAGAAACAACGTGCCAAGAAGACGCACTATTTATCGTGTAGTGAATGATTTAGAAGAAAGAGAGACTGTAGCTGATAGGCCCTAGCATGGACCACAACGTACTGCAAGATCGGCTGAAAATATTACTGCTGTTCAAGAAAGTATTCAAAACAATCTGTCAACCTCAATTCGACACCGTGCTCAGGAGCTTGGTCTTCAAAGAACAACTTTGGCCACAATTTTGCACATAGATTTGCATTTGTTTCTATTTAAGATTCAGTTCATACAAGAGCTTCTTACAGAAGGCCATTTACGCTGCCATACACATGCCAATAGGATGCTACAGCTTGCCCATGACAACCCCGATTTTCATGAAGAAATCATAATGAGTGACGAGCTACATTTTAATTTGAATGGATATGTGAATAAACAGAATAGTCGGTTCTGGGCAATGGAAAAAACCCTAAAATTATTTATCAGTCACCTTTGCATCCATTAAAAGTGACAGTCTGGTGTGCAATTTGGTCAGGAGGAATCATTGGACCTTACTTCTTTGAAACTGAATACGGCGTAATGGTAACTGTCAATGGGGAGCGATATCGTGATGTGATTGAAAACTTTTTAACGCCACAACTGCATGCTTTGGGCTTGACTAACATGTGGTTTCAACAAGACGGTGCCACATCGCATACAGCCAGGATTACAATGGAATTACTGCGAGACAGACCTCTTTCCACAGCAAGTTGTTACAAGGAATGGTGATGTTGAATGGCCTCCACGATCGCCGGATTTGACTGCTCCGGACTTCTTTTTGTGGGGATATCGGAAAAACAAGGTTTATGCAAACAAACCAGAAACGCTGGAGGAACTCAAATAAAATATTCGTGATTAAATTAATGATATACCCCGTGAAATGTGTGAGAATGTAATGAAAAATGTATTCAAAAGGGCTCGCGTTTGTGAGGCTAACAGAGGCGGACATTTAAACAGACATTAAATAAAACATTAGCAATGTACGATCCATTCGTTTTCATTTAATCAAAAATTATAAATCTTCCCGGCGGAGACCCTGTATTTTACTTTTGGTTTCAAATATAAAAATATCCTAAGATTTTAGTTGCATATTAATTGTTTTAAATTTAATTAAAACTGTCACTTGTTCGTTACTGCCACAACCATAAATGACAACAAATAAACTCGCGTCTATAAAAAATTTAAATACAACTAAAATTAAACAATAAAAGTCTTCTTTTCTCTACTTAAAAATTAATTTGAATTTTATTAATCATTAAATTATCTCTCTCTCTCTCTCTCTCTCTCTCTCTTTATTTCCAGGTATGTTCGTAGCAAATCATTTAAAACGTGCAAAAGGCAGGTGAATTCAAAATTTATCTTTAACACCAAATAAGTTCAAAAGAAATTTTAACAACAAACAAAAAAAAATACAATTAACGTAATAAATGGACAATAGTTTGAGAAAAATAATATTTAATTGAAAAATGAGATTAATTGTTAATTTATTTGAATAAATACTCACGCTTAGTAGGACGCTTCAACTGACAGACTGTGAAGTGGCCGTTTTTCTATTTGTTGAATACAAAGAAACAAAATTTAAATAAAAATTATTAAAAGAGAGAGACAGAGAGAGAGAGAGAGAGAGACAGATTTCTTTCCCACACTTTGAAATTAAATCGCTGTAGTTATTTTTCATCAGCTTTATTAGATGCCTCCTCTCAAGTTTATTATTTGCATATTAATTTATTTGCACAAGCCAAGAAAACACAAGATCAACATAATACGAGGTCGATCCCTGAATTATTTGGAAAATAAATAGGGGGTTTCAAATGAAAGCGGACTGACGTTGACATCCATTTGTTGCTGTCATTTGTTGCCCAAATCATAAAATTTCACAGTCAATATATTTGACTGAAAATTATCTTTAAATGAAACAAGAAACAGGAAATTATTGCCTAATAATTAATTAATTGAATTAATTATGTTACTTTCTTTGGAAAGGGATCGACTAGAGGAGACAGGTGGTGAAGTGGAGAGATACAAAACTTCAGTGTTTAACAAATCTGCGATTGCGCGTTGTGTTCATTTTTATATCAGTATTGCAGCGCCTCTGGTGTTATGTAGGTGCATTACTTGAAGCGAGTTAATGCTATAGAGCGGCACCGACAAAGGAGCTGCTGTTACTGATTGGCTGCGGCTCAGATACGAACCCAGGCAAACCCCACAACAAACTTAAAGCCCCTCTTAAGCTACCAGGCGCATTTTCGGATAAACAAACCAAATTGTCGTATATACGACGATTCCAACCCCCACGGGACTCACAGGTAGCACTGCAATAACAGAAGTTGCTGGTTTTTTTGAAAATTTTGTGAAAGCGACAGCGTTGCTTCCTGATTCTCCGAAGGCAACATTGGTAACACCTTTACCGTCAACGGCGAACGATACAGTTCAATTACAGAACACCAAAGCGTTGTATTCCCTGACGGTTAGACTGGGAAAAGTATGTTGGTTTCTACGTTTGTAAGCGTATTATGCGGCATGCGAACAAGTCAGCTGATTTTTATAGCCAGAGATGTCAAATTATATTTTATTTTCAGTGCGTCAAAAGCGTCGATGTAACTTGAAACGTGTCATGTGGACTTTCAGCTTATGCTGGTATTTTTTTTTTTATTAAAAGGATTGCGGCAGTAGTTCTAGTAAAGCGTTGGCAAGTCGGGACATACTGATGCGATCTGTTAGGTCGTTGTGTGTGGTTGGCCATCAAATGGGTCAGAATGGGTGGTCAAAGTCCTTATAGATTATATATTTCGGAGATTAGTTTTCAGGCCGTAGAAAGTCGGTGTTCTCATAAACCAAGTATAGTTTTGCCGGCATGGGAAGTACGGAAGCTATGATAAGTTTGAATGAATGAATAGGGCATGTGGAAAGGCATTACTCGATTCAAGTCATTGCAATATCAGCTGCACAAAACAACACTTTTGTTCATTATTAAAACGTTGATATAAAGTCTCATTGACATCAGGGACTTTGGCTTTGAACGGAAAGATCACGGTTCGCTCTTTGATTATCCAATCTGAAATTTTTAAAATAAAAACTATTCGTATGTCTGCTAACTCGAAGGTAATGCATTACATGTTTCTTCACCGTTTTCGAGATGGCCGACCTTCCAGTTTGATGGATACATCGTAAGTGGCCTCTTTATTAATTCTGTCAAAAAAATATCTCTATTTCTAGAGTAGAAGAGGGATGTATCACATGATGGTTTCTAAGTTTTTCTGTATTAAAAAGAGCAAATACAAGAAACAAGATGGTAGTAAGAAGCTCTAAACTCTAACTAACTCTTCTTACATCTCCAATTAATTTTAATACTTGACGCGACTATAAATCACGTCAAGTAGTTCTAGGACCGCCCTCGTAAAAACAAGTCGCCTTCTAATGATGGCTAAGTACTTGCATTCATTTAGAGAAAGAGAGAGAGAGAGAGGGAGGGAAAGAGAAATTTTGTGCAAAAAAATTTCCATGAAGAGAAAATAAAGAAATCGTTTTTTCTGTTGATTTTATGGATTTTTTTTTATTTTATTTAGAGTCACGTCTGTTGACATTTTGTTGTTTGACAAATGTCATTTTTGCCGTCAAAGCTTTAACAAAATGTGTCTGTCGGATTGTTAGTTTTGGCAATTTTTTCCTTGTCGTTCGTCTAAATGTTTGTAGTTTGTGGAGGATCTTGTAAGACATTTATGTGAAATGAATAGATAATGTTTAATGCGAAGAAAGAAATAAGAAAAAAATTATTCAAGTTATTTTCTTTGGAAAAAAATGTTGAAAAAACTGTTTTATTAACAGGTGTGGAAAAACCTTTAAAAACCGCAATAATGAGGAAGTTTGAGAAGTGAGCACTTGAGAGCAATTTTGAATTTTTTCCACAAATTGTGAAAGTAATCAGGGATTAAGTAATAATGTTTCCTCGTTTAATTAAAGTAAAGAGGACAATACCGTCAATTGATTAACATTTTTCATAATTTAACTTTGAGTTTGACTAAACCCAGTTTAAGTTCTAAAATTAACTAAATATGTGTTTTAATATATTCAACTTTCTAGTTTGATAAAACCTGGCTTTTGAGTTCTTAAGTATAATTAAACCCAGGTTAAACCAAGTTTAATAAATATATACATAATAAAGTTTCTTAAACTATTGAACTTTAAGGGAAAATAATTAAAATTTAGCTTCCATAATTCGAAAGATTAACTAAACTTTTGTTAAAGACAGTTTAAACTATGTTTTTCCTTGCCATAAATCAAAAATTTCACTTGATGATTCAGGTGTTGTATTTCTACTGATTCAAGTTGCTTTTATTTTAATTAATCACAGTTAACTAAACTACAGTTAAACCAAGTTTACAGTGCAAATTTATTATGTCGTTAATTTATAGTTTACAAGTTTATTGTTTGAATTATTTCTTCAAAACTTCAAAAACCTAAAATATTTATTTTATCTTTTAACTGACTAATATCTACTCGCAAGTTTAACTTAAGTTTGGATCCATAACGCTTCTGTGGGACTAACAATAGCATCATAAACAACCTAATACACGCAAAGGAAAAGCGAGCTCTACTCGATTACTGGAGAACCGAAACAGGCAAGCGGTAGTCGATTAAGGTACCGGCTGTTCTAAGTCCCAGCAGTAATAATATTAAGCTTTCCACTGAACTATTAACGGGACACTGTAGACTGAATTATCATATGACAAAAATAGGTGATTCCTGCCAATTCTGCCAAGAGGGACAGGAAACCTCAGAACATGTTTCATGTGATAACCCAGCAGTAGTAAGACTATCTCGGCAGTAGGGTACTGGTTCCAGAAAACCTCGATAAAATAACGCCCACAATGATTGCGAGATTTATAAAAAGTCTAGAATTGTTTTAGCTGAGCTCGAGGTAGCAGAATGGAACCAAGAGGTCGCTGTGCTATTTCACCTCATAATAATAATGCTTAAAGATGTGGGGAAAGATAGAAAAAAAAGAGAAATATAGTTTAGTAAGGAAACAGGATAGCAAGTCAAAGTGTGGAAATTAAGGGACAGGATAGACCAACATATGTATTTACTAAGCTCCTGAAATATTCTTAGTCGTCCTTTAAGCGGGTGTGCACCGTCATCTGATTTAAGTCAGATTTTGATTTTTAGTTTGCTAATTTCAGCTCAAGAGGGATGCTACCCGCCCTATGAATGTTTTAATCTTGTAGCTGACTTCTTTCCAACTAATCGACTATACGTAAACTTGCTTGCATTGACCCCCTGATCAAATATAAATTCCCTTCCTGCACTATGACAAAGCAGAGCAGCAGCTTACTAAGTTCAATACCAGAAGGAATTTAATTAGCATAGACTGTTTCGTATTCCTCAACTTCTACAGTACTTCGTTATACTTGGATTATTTTTTACCGCTTAAACCCCCTACATAACAGTACCTGCGCAAATAATTGCAGCTGACTTCTTTAATATTTAAATAACTACTAGGCATTCCCTACCAATTGAACGAAGCAGCAATTTTTATTGAGCGAGCAAGAAAGAGATTATTGAATCGCTTCGACAACTATCTTCCCTGGCAATAGTATGTTCAACACAACTACTAGCGCAATATCACTCTCGAATAATTGCTATTACTGTTGCTATGAAGCTTGCATTAAAAATACAACAGCAATAGCAACAGTTAAACACTGCGCTGTTCTAAGCTGCAATAATTCTTTGAAATCATGGTAAAAACATATTGAAGAATATAAAAATGTATTTAGTAGCAGTACCAGCAAAAGCTTAATTACCGAAAATGTTTTTTCTGTTTTTGTGCTGTTGATAAAAGAAAAGACTACAGCAATAACAAATATTTGTTGTCAAATGAAACTAAAAGATAAACAAAATTTACACTGGAATTTCCGGTACTTAAAAATTAATAAATCAAATTACTTGTATAAAGAAATCCCTGTTAGAGCAAAGCACGGTCGCTGTGGCATTTCACAATGCTGTCATATTTGTGCAGGTGCTATTTTCGTTGCTGCCGTATTTTTAACAGCACGAGGATAGCAACGTCATAAGTAATAAAAGTACTGCTTTGTGCTTTTAAATTTGCTGGACTAGACTTTTTTCAACAACAAAATCATTATTAATAAAACTTACAGAATTATTAGCACAGCACAGTATTTTTACAATAGCTATTGCTATTTCACAACTAGCATTTTAAACACTGCAATTTTTCCCTTTTATAAGTACTCGTAATTCTTTGGAGTTCCTAATTTTTACAAAGGAAAATTAAATATTCACCAAAAAACGGTCTTGCTTTTCACAGGGTGACTTTTAAGATGAACAAACATCAAAATAAATTAAAACACAAATAAATTGATTAAAATCGCTTCTCTTGACTTTAAAGGCATCGGCCGATTGCGGATTATTGACATAAACCTGTGTCTGCGTTCTTATCTTTGGGGCCAAAGTTGCAATAAAAATATTCACGCCTGTTTTTGTTCCACTTGTACACCTTTACAAAGAACACCCTTTATTTATTTTAAAATCTTAATGAGTTTAGAGCATTAGGCAACAATAGAAATAATTTACTTTGCAAGAGCTCCATTAGTAGCTGTAGAGCCATTTGAATTAGAAATGTTTAGATAAAATTTACAGAATCATTTGGAAGTCAACAGATTTATTAGACAAAAAGGTAAACAAATTTGAAAAAAAAGGCAAAAATTTCGTAAACAAAAGAACACAAGATAAATTAAGATTTTTTCAGAAGAATTTCTTTTTTAAATCGTATTTGCAATAAATATCTTCTTAACGCGTTTGTTTAATTGTAAAAGTGTTGAATTGAAAATTGATATTTTTCGCTTTGACTCTCGTTGTAGCGTTTTTTTTTCCTAAACGATGTCGTGAAATTCAAACGAAATTTATAATATTTTCTTCGAGAACCTTTGGAGCTTTGAAGCTGTTTGGAAATTTTATATTCAATTTAGTTTTGCTTTTCTTCGTTGTTGTCTTTGAGATACATGAGGCTGGAGAGATTGTCATCTACCATTAAAGCGAAACATTGGCAGACAGAAGAACATAAGTTTCTGTAGGTTAGTTTTGTTATAATTTCTTCAAATACTCGTAGTGTTGATTTCCAATTCTGCCGTGTGTCTGTCCGACTGTCTGTCTGTCCGTCTGTGGAATATTTTGTTTTTGCATTTTATCAATTCTGTTTGAACCTTGTTGTGTCTTTTTTAAGTTTAAATATTGATGCAATTTATTTTCGTTTCGGCTTAAGCACTATGGGCTCAAAAAGGCTGCAAAAATATACATATATATTATAAAAAAAGAAGCTCAACATGTTAAAAAGATGTCTAAAAAAATTAAATAAAAATTTGTCGTCCCAATCACGCTATCGTGTGCGTGAACGTGAATGTGTAAAATCAGCAGACGTCAGCATTCATGATAGTTTGCGTAATTCCGTCGTGACTGAAGTGATTAAATGATCTTTTCGTGTAACAGAATATTTTGAAATACAAATAAAAGTGATGCTTTATTTATTTATTGCCTAAGGGAGAAATATTGAAGAGATGGACAGAAAAACTTTGTCAGTCTTCAAAATACTTCTGTGGAAGAGGTTGGGACGGTAGCGTACATTGTGTGTGAATGTCCAGCACTGGCTAGCATAAAGCTTAGAACCACAAGCAGACACTTGTTAAATGCGAATGCCAAGGTGGATCTAAGTCTTAGAAATGTTAGCAATTACCAAGAGACGTGATGAGGAGGAAGGTCGGCAGTCTGAAATCACTACAGTCAAGAATAAAGGATAGTGGTAGCAGGGGGCTCGAATGAAAGTAAGATAGTCAAATTAGATTACAAATAGGTTACTTGAAAGAAATTCGAAAAACGGACGGGGTCGGAAAGAGAGCGATAAAGTAAGTGGCCTGCTTCGATATGCCCTCAACATTAATATACAGACATATATCTCGATATCAGGAGTTTTTGTGATCTCTATTAGTTTTTTATTATATTCGTGAGCCTGCATGATCGTGAGTGAAAAGGTATTCCCGGATCCAGCACTAGATCAAAATAACTGATTGACAACTGTTACATGTGTAAACATTGATTGCCCTTATTTCGCTAACGCCCTGACGACTCTCACATGTTTTTATGTCAGTTACGCTATTTTTTCGGTCACACAAAAAGGCTTGAATTTCTGGAACTATAAGTATTTCCCGATTTAATATTTTAACAGATGAGGTATTACAGACTGTAGACAAATTTTGCATCAACCAAGCAAATTCGCAAAATACGTCAGTTACGTTATTTTTCTAAGAAAATATATTTAAAACGAGAAGATCGCCAGAGTAAGCGAGACTAATGAAATCTATTGTATTCCAACAGCATTGTCGTCAGCAAGCTGACAACAGTTTGTATTGTCGACAGTGGTTGTGGTGTCAACTTTAATTCAATCTTTATATTTTTTGTTTAGTGAAAATTAGCATAAAGAAGATCAGTTCTTTTCCTCAATTACTTTATTCTTGATTTCGTTCCCATGCCTTTTCATATAAACGAGCAACTCGAGCCATTGTGCTGTTGTTGGTTGTCCTTAAACGTTGTCGCTTTTTTCGTTGTTGTGCTGTGAACATTACTTTTTTATTTATGAACTACACGCTGTTTTAGGGTTTTAGCACATATTTTTTGTGCAGCTTTTTTTTTGCACTGATATTTTTTGTGGGGGGAATTGTAAAAATGTTGCCGTTCGGTCATGGCAGCGCAGCGGTGGCGGAGGAGTTTGTCAATTTTGGTCAATAGTTGCGGCTTAAAATTTTATTTCAATTTCTTGAAGTTGGCGATTGGATTTTATTTTATTTTTGGTTTTTTTCTTCTATAATTGTGTTTGTTTTAAGAACCAGGTTTCGAAGACAAATATTGACTGGAGAAACAAACGCACTGTAGCAATAAAAGTTAAAAGCAAGCCAAGAACAACAACAATGAAATTTATATTGTTGTTACTTAAAGACAACATGCTCTATTTTATTTATCGTTTACTTGAAATCAAAACTGTGTAGTGAAAAAAAATTAAATAAAAAAAATGAAATGATCAACTAAAAGTTTTAGTTTTTCGTACTTTCTTGCTTGTATTCGCCGGACTTTTTTTTTTAAAGTTGTTATTGTCATATTTGCAGTTTTTATTAAATTTGTATTATTTTCTAGATAAAAGAAAAAATAAAATGTATAAATATAATAACAAAAAAACATATTAAAATAAACGTGTAGAGTACATTCAACGGATATGGCCTCGATCGGTTTAACAAGTTCACCCACATTCTCAGAGGCACTCGCTCAGTCGGCCACCAGCCAACAGCTAACAGCAAGTTTGCCGTACAACTCGAACAGTTGGTTTGTATTAGTTTCGTTCGCTTTTTCAATACATTTGATTAAATTTTAATAAAAACCACAACAACAACAACAAAAACAACAGCAACTACTTAAACTTTAACTGCTTGAACAATTGAAAATTCGTTTGTAGCAGTGAGAAGCTCAGTTTCAGTTGAATTGTTAAACAACAAATTTGTTGTTATTGAATTTGAATTTATTATTTTATTTTTTGTATTTTTTTTTTTTTGTTTTCAATGAAATTGGCAAATGGAAAAAAATCGATTGTTGATAAGAATCTTATTAATTGTTAAATAAATAAACCAAAAAAAAATTTAAAACTTTATTTCTTTGTTAAATTGCCATGACTAACGAAGAGCATAAATGTGTTTGTGGTTTAGGTTGTAGTTGTAGCCAACTTAACGGGTTAAGAAGTGCAAAAAAAAATGCTAAAATAGTTTACGATCGATTAAATCGCTCTATGAAATGACCTTAAATTTTAATTCTTTGGCAACAACTGCTAAACTATAAAACATAATTTAAAATTAAAAATTAAATTAGTTGGGATCAGGGTCGGTATCCGTTTCAGGCAAGTGTTTTAATAACAGAAATATACTGAGAAACTGCTATTCTGTATCACTCTAGCCATCTCTAGCTCTCTCTCTCTCTGCCTCTCTCCTCTCTTAATTAAACAGAACAAAAAGTAAAAAACTTTCGATTTTAATTTTGAAGCAACAAATTTTTTTTAACTTCGCTTTACGATTTGTTTAATGAAAGATTAACTAAACTTTAATCGCAGTTTAAGCAGAGAATCAAACTAAATTACGTCTTTTTAATAATATTTAATTACTAAACTCAGTCTAAAATAACCCACCTTAAATCTCTCTTTAAACTCAGTTTATCAAATCCTTTCTTTACAAACTAAAGTCCAGCTAAATTTCTTGCATAAACGAAAAATTAATTTAATTTGGAAAGCAATTTTTAGTACAAGTTTAAACTTCCACGACAGCTTTAATAAAGAGTCTGCGAATTTATTTTCTTTCCCGAACGAAATTTGGCTGAAACAATTTTAATTTTCATATTGTAAAAAATATTTCTTTTTCGCCGCTTTTACATGCGTCTTTTGACGATCGTAAAATATAAAAATAGTGGGAATTTTGCTTTTCTAATAAAATTCTTTTCTCAAGTATTATCTTTAAAATTTTCCGAAAACCAATTTTAAAACCAAAAAAAAAACTTAAATTTGAATTTGTGAGCATAATTTTGTCTCACCTTGATGAAAAGAACAGTCGTCTGGCAAAGCTTTGTGGAACAAAACCAATTTTTTTGCGATTTCATCACTTTCATTATCATCGACGACTTTTTTTGAATAATATTTTTCTTTGTAATTTAAAATTTTCTTCTTGGCCAATTTTACTTTTCTTCTGACCTCGTAAGAGCCACATGCTTATTATATTTTTCTGCGAAGCAACGAGGACAACATCAAAACAAGTGTTAAAAACAAAAGAACAAAAACATAAAAACTAATTAACTTTTCTTTTCTAAAACAACAATTGTAATTTATGCGCTTGAACCAATTTTTATTTTCACGCATCAAACGTTAATAAATGCGTTCGTTTTTTGTTTGCTTTGAAAAGTGTTAGAAAGAAGAAATATATCAATAAAATACACAGCAACATCTAACAGTGGGACAAGAGAAGGAAAAAGCAAAAGTCAATAATATTTTCCAATAAGCATTGAGTTCTTAAAATATAACGATTTAAGCTGCTGCAAATGGGTGTCTAAAGCAGTTAAGCCGTAGTTTTTCAGCATCCAAGTCGAATAAATAGAAGACGAGAAAGAAAATAATTGCTGTTGCTTTCATTCATAACATGTTATTGGGAAGGGCAAATAAATGTCCTATTTTAAACTAAGGGCTGGGTATAGAAAATGTCTAAATATTTTTGAAACAGTCACGTCACAATCTTCATTGTAAAAATCCCATAAGAATGGACTCCTAGCGAAAATTTGAATTAAAACAACATGTTATAGTGTGTTCCCACATGCGCCTTAATTACGCAATTAAGCCATTTTTCCCTCGGATTGTTTTAATGCAACCGATTTGTATTTTACGACCACTTTACTTTAATTGAGCCTCGTGCTAAGCATTTACTCTTGATTGTAGTGATTTCAGACTGACGACTGGTAATTGCCGGCCTTTTTCCTCATTTGTCCATGTTTTAGGTCCCCCTGGCAGTCACATTTAACAATTGTCTGCCCTTAGTCTTTGGTTTTATGCTAACCAATGCCTAACTTCATACACAATGTGAATTACTGTCTCAACCTATTCTTCAGGAGTATGTTGGAGACTTACATGGTTTTCTCGTCCATCTTTTCAGAATTCCTCCGTTGGCCTATAAACACCCGAGTTCCTACAGAGATTAACATCTCGATTAACCGAGATATTACTGTTCATTCCAGTGCCTTAGCAGTACCATTCGAGATCTACCCATCCACTCCTCGCGATATATTCTTATCCATCTCTTCCATATGCACGGGTAGGTCTGTATTAAAACTCGAAATCGACTGGAAGCCCGAGTCATCTAAGGCCCTAATTAGGCTCAATTTACCATACATGCATTCAATTAATAAATTGAGCAATTAGTACTTGATTACACCATAAATTGCATCAAATTCACAATAGAACTCTGATGAAGTCAGCAGGAAATTCTGTAAAATAGACACATTAAATACAATAGACCACTAATTAGACCCAAAAACTTACAGCAACATTACCCGGATTATATAAAAGCGACAACAAATCTTATTGCTGCCCATTTAGCTCTATCTTTCTTCTTATGGTGGTAATTCTAAACTTTGTACGTAAACACGCATAAGACGTGATTACACGCGTTTCCAAACATCATTGTCATCATCGTAAAAACATTTTCAGCTAACAAATGCTAATTGAGTAAGCTAAGTTGCATATGTGTGAACACCAAATTTGATGACTCAATTTAAAATTTAATTACCTCAATTACGACGTATCTGTGCACATACCATTACGGGTACTAAAACTATGTGCAAATAAAATAACGTATGTGGCATTTGACGTAATGATATTTATTTGTTGCGTCATGGAGCGCTAAGAGGTGGCCGTTTATGAATTTTAATATTGTATTGAACTAGAAAAAATTAAGATGAGTAATTCTTATAGAAATTTCTTTAAAAAAATTAAATATGAGAAAAAAGAGTTTTTTTAATGATTTTTAAACCCAAATCAAGCCGGGGTGTCCTCATTGTGCTGTGGAAGTTTGGAAGTGGGAAATGGATTCCTTTAAAAGTTGAGTAAATAATTGTGCATGCATGTCGCACTGTGTATGGTGTTAGAAGCTTGTTAATATAGGGTGGATATTACACTGCTCTACGGCGAAAGTGTTTAAAGCTTGCATCGCATTTTCTTTACAGTGGATCGAAATTAAATTTGCATAAAGTTTTTAAGGGTTTTCACCAATTATTCCTTGAACTCAACTAATAGGAAACATTTAATAAGAAACAAGATTCTTACATTTATTGCACTTGCATTTCACTGTTCTCAACGCTGGAAAATATTTATATGTAAAAAAAACGTTAAAAAATTAACATTTTTTAATTAAAATATGAAAAATAATATTTGTTTTACATTGTTAACGTATAAATTTTAAGACAGCCTTTTATTGCGTGGGTAGTTACAGAAGTTACTTTAATTAATGAAAATACTTGTAGCCAGGAAAGTTTTTAAAAACTATTCAATACTCAATTTTAATCGAACGTAAATAAATAAGTTGTGTCGGTGGGTTAGGAACCTAGTTCCCCTGTGGTGGGTGGCCACACACTATTAAACAAATAGACGCGGGAAAAAAACCAATTATGTTTGTAATCTGTACAAATGATCATCGCAGCACGACTGCTTCCAACGAACTTAGCAACCAAAAATAGTAAAAATCGATATAGATGAATCCCAATAGAACATACGAAAAGGTTAACTGTCAAATAAACTGTCATACTGCGCACACTTTTTGATATTTATCAGAATACTCTGGCATATTATCCAGATTTAATTTGATCAAGGGATCCGATTTGTCTATATAAAAATTTGATATTTTGAAAAACGAAAAAGAAACATAAATTTCAACAAGAAATATCACTACACACGACGGAACATCAATGTTTCCTGAATGTTCTCTCGTATCATATTTGAGCAGCTGTCAAAGGTAACAACACAATGCAGCTATCCAAATATTTAGTGTTTCGTCATGCATCGTTTCAAGCCTGCGCAATGTGGGAAAATATTGAAAAAAAATTATTATCGATATTTCGGTTCAGTTATAAATACCCAACGCGAATTTCGTCGTGAGGTTGATCGTAATCGTGGCGTCAGTGCACAAATAATTAATCGTACCGTAGTAAAGTTGGAATATGAGTGTGCATGTGATTTGTGCGAAGTCTTCATATCCACAAATATCGATTCAGCACCGATCATCCGAATTGGGCATCGCCAGAGATTCAACCCTGCTATTGTTCACCCCAGAATTGAAGCCGGACGGCCATAAACCACGCAGTAAGTTCGCTCAAAACGTTTGCCGCAGATTGGTATTGTCGCTAAAAATCATACTGAAGCCCTGCCACCGGCAAGGGGGACATTTAAATGCTACTACGCCATTTATTATTGGCATAAATTTAATAAAGTCAGCATCAAATTGAGTTCTGACACTGTATTGTTGTTTTATTCAAATTTCTTTTTCTAACGGTCTTATCTGGCCCCTGGTTACTGGTTGTTCACTAGTTCTAAACTAAGGACCTTATTTTATAAACCCAAAAGCAACGTTAGAATTTATACAAAAAGCGAAAAAAAATTCAAACATGTGTAACATTTTTTATTGTTTTTCATAAAAATTTTTGGGCTTTCGGGGAAGTCAACGCATCATATTTTATGGCGTTCAGAGGCATTAAGGTGCATGTGCTTTGCACTCACTGAAGCTTTTATTGTTTAGAGTTTCCTTAAGTTTTGTACACTTTTCAAACGGCCCCTTGTAAGAGCGTTACATATTTGTTGAATGCGGAAAAAGTTATCATTATTTTTCGCATGAATTTTAATGTTTATTAAAGTGAAAAAAGTAATTAAAATGAATAAAAACACAACGCAACTCTAAACTAATGGCCTAAAAATTAAAGGAAAAAAAAACTAAAGAAAATGTAACGTAATACGTCCCAAATTTTATACGAAAACGAAACAACAATTAAACTGTTTAAATGGGTAATAAAGTCACAGGTATTTTGGAAAATTTTATGTTTTAACTCAGGAAACGAATTTTTTACATGTCATTCGCAAGGCAACATAAAAAGAAGTTTTTCATAAGTAGCTTAAAAATGGGCAAATGGGAAAAATCATTTTTTTTAAACAAATATTTCATTTAAAGTTTCCCCATACGTATGAAAAAAATAGCCTTTCCTTAACAATTGCTTGTGCTATAACGGAAGTGTTGCCAACTATTTTAATTGTGGCATTTAATTGTGTTTTGTTTGAAACACATTTGAGTATTTCAATTTAAAATCACGACTTTTGTGTTTATTTTTCAAATCGTCTAATTGTGTGAAAAAATGTGGGACCCTGAAATACTCGTAACTGCCAAGGGAAAGAATCCTAAAAGATAAGATCCTTTGCAACGCTGCAAAGCTATAATAATCAAAATCGGTTTCAGGTATAACCAGAGGACAGAAGCCAGTTGAAAAAAGTACCTGAGCATTTCATATTTTAAATTGTGACTTACTTCAACTTTGTTGGGAGTTATTTCGTAGTACCAAAAAATTATCATTACAAGTACCTCATTCTCAAAGTCGCGTTTTTACACTCAACGGTCACACACAACTACCTGATTGAGATATATTTATTCAGCACCAGTTAAAGTTTTCGTTAGAAATGATAGAGGGGTTTTTAAGGAGCTCTACTAGTTAACCGATGAAAAACGGAGTTTAACTTGAATGAGTGCACCACCCTATTGAAAGCAGTAATCGTTCAATCAGTTTTTGGTGGTCATACAATTGTATTTCCTGGATCTCGTGTGGATTCTCCGTTCGCCAAATGCAGCATTTTTTCTTGTTAACTTTGCCACTCTGCGTTAAAGAGGCCTCGGATTCATCAAAATTTGCCTCCAAAAATTAGTTTCAATCTCAACCATTCGAGCTACTGTTTGGCCCTGTCTGGTAGCAAAATTCTTTAACTCAGTTGCAATTTATGCGGAAACAAAGGCATATCATCCTTCACAAATTGCCACGAAGTGTGACCACTAACGCCAAAATATTAAGCGGGATGAACATAAGACTCATTTGGGTTCTTGACAAAACTCTCTCTTACCGCTTCAACCAGCTCATTGGCTGTTGATGTTTTGCCACTGTCTTGTGTTTCACAAAATTTTAAATTAAATAAAGAACAGTGTTATCAGACAGTGAGAGCTTCTAGGTCACCATATTTTCGATGAAATGTTTTGGTGTAAAGCGCTACATGGTAGAAAATTGTACTGAATTGACGTTTTATTACTCAATCGGTTCACATTTGTCGCAGTTATTAAACGTTACCATACCGACATAAAAGAGGGCGCACGATATAAATTTTAAAAAAGGATCTTTTAAGTTCATTTAACAAAAAGTACTTCTTAAAAAAATATATTTTTATTAAAAAAGGACCTTCGATTAATTTTTCCAAAAAAAGTCACCTTAAGAAAGAGGGGTTTTTTAGTACCTTTTTATGAAGTTGTTTTGAAAGTCTTTTTTTTTTGTTATAGAACCGAAATTTATCATTAAGGTCGTGAACCTGTAGTAAGGAGTAGTTTTAAGTTTCTGACATACTCGCATTGCCTACAGGATGGTGTTTAAATTCTTCTTATATTGGCAACCGTGTCATTTACATAAAAACGTCAGCGCCGATGACAATAATTGGAAAAAAAACATTTCTTGTTTTGTGAAGTTGATAGTTTCTTTAGTCGCTTGGCTGTCTCTACCAAAAATGCCTTTTGTACCCTTGAACCTACAATTTGTTTGCCAAATTAACACAAGTTTGTTTATTTGTTCAATTAATTTAAAACCCAAACTTCATGCCACTATTTTTGAATACAAGTATTTTTATTTAAAACATTTTTTATTAAATTTGTGACTGGATTTCTAAGCACGATATTGAATCTATTAATATTGTTGTTGTTGTTCTTGTTGTTATTTCAATCATCAGTGCATTTGTGTTCAAATATTTGTTCGTAACTAGATTTTTGTTATTAAGTTGCGTTTGTTTTTTGTTATTTATTTTTGCAGTTAACACCTGTCAAAACTAAACAGTTATCTCTCAAAAACGATTTCGAAATGGCAAAATAAAAAAAGATTTGAAAAATACAATTAAAAGTGAAAATGTTATTGAAAAGCCGTCGAACAAAAATGTGAAAGTAAAATTAAAAAAAACGTTAAACTTATTTTTTGAGAAGTTGAATGTATTTCCCACACTTGGCAGGCCTCAATTATAGTTTGTAAGTAATTACACATGTAATTACAAAATATTATGTAATTGAAATTTCAAAGTTACAATTACCTGCTATTGTAATTAAAACTTAAGTACAAATTGCAAAAAATACCGTAACAATTACATGTAATTGAAAAAATAATGTCCTCTTAAGTAATTATAAAAATAATGTAATTATTAAATGTTTGTCATTTAATTATCGAAATTATCAATTAAATATAATAAAAATTTTTAAACTGTTAAAAGCCATTGTATTTATCACAAGTGGATCTCTATTAGGTTTCCATTACAATTGCATGTAATGTGTAATTGTAATTTGAAATACCAATTACATGTAATTTGTGATTACAATAAAGCACCGCTCTTATTTAAATTCACTTGCACTTGTAATACGGAATATTTCAAGTGCACACAACAAATAATGAATTGTAATTGAAAATAGACAACAAATAATTTCAATTAAAATTACGTAAAAAGTGAAATTCAAATTATCCTAAATACATTCACATGTAACAGTAAATGGATTTTACTACGGTTCGTGTAATTGTAACTTAAATATTCCAATTACAGTTGCATGTATAATTGACTCTGTAATTGTTTAAAATCTGTTGTTAGACCCGCTAGTGTGTGACAATTATACATGAATATATGTAAAAGCCGTCTTATTTTAATATTAAAAATAAAAACTAATGGGTTTTTTTCAATTACAAGTACTTGTTTGCTACCTAATTATAATTACAATTACTTTAGATGACTATATTCCCATCTCGATTATGCCTGCAGAGAACAGCTTGTTTGTTACGTGATCATATTAATACTTCGAAATCATAATTTAATGGCTTCGGTCACTGAGCACTATCAGTAGGCTACTAAGATTCTACCTTTGCTACTCTTGCTTTTCCATGTACATGGACTTGCCTCCTCTACACCTCACTTCGCCCCCTCTACCCCTTTTTAAAGTCGCACAAACTAAAACTTAACCAACTCTAAATAAGCTGGAAGATTATTTTGTATTGAAACATTAACACAAGTTGTTTACTTTAGTTCCTTAAAATTTTCGAATCCCCCAGATGTTTGCTTTGCTTTGAAATTTAAATGACTTTATTATTTTACATTTTTGTATGTTTCCAAAATATTTTTATATTTAACCTCCTAATCAGCCACTTGTCGAGAACTTCAGTTAATACAAGAGCACTCCTTCCTTCCTCTCCGTACAATTTTGTTTATTATTGTAAATTTCATCTTAAATTGTGCAAACACTTCAATTGTTGAGTAGAATTGTTGTTGTATGTTCTTCATCTTGTGGTAAAAGATGCAACAAAAATTTACAAAAAAAAAAGAAAAAGAAACTGCAAGCAGCCCCCCTAAAGGCATTCAAGTATTCTTTTGTAAGAAGTTTTTTTCTGTAACTTTTTTTGAATATATGATTTTTATTAAGCTTTTGTTTACAACAAAATAGTCTTAATGATAATAAAATGTAAATGTACACGGAGAGAAAAGTATAATGATTTGACAGAGCAACATTTCAGCGGAGAATTGAGTTTTTTTTAAAATGAAGGGATGAATACCGAAGCAGACCGCTTAATTTTGGGGGTCCCTACTCGAACCCCGCTTTATTTCTCGAATTGATTTTAGGTAACCGATTTGTATCTATATAAATATTCGAATATTATATTGTTAATTTTTGAGAACAAAGTTTTATTAAAACTTTTACAAATAAATTATGCAAACATGTGGTTTGTTGATACATCTTCTTCAGAGTTGCCACGTTTTCAAACATTTGTTGTGAATTTCAAATTTTTTTTTCATAAAATATTTAAGACAGCATCAAATTAATTAATAAAAATGGAAATTAAATTAATTTTATTGTAGAAATTTTTTTCAAAGTTGCCACTTAATCTAAATGGATTTTGAAACTCTTATATTTTTTTAATTACACTAAAATTCATATATGGTGTAACTATCTAAATTAAACTATTAACTTTACAATGCATTATTAATATCGGCATTTCAGTAATAAAATTTTAGTTTTCATATTAAAAGTCGTGTTGCAGGGTTGCCACTTTTTTATAATAACTTATTAAATTAATTAAACATTTTGCAACATTATTACGGAAAAAATTAAATATATATTTTGTAATAAACAAAATTTCATTTTATAATATCATTGGTAACAAAGATGCCACATTTTTGCAACTTTCTTGTAAATTTTCATATAGTAAAAGAAAACTAACATAAGATTTATTTCTAAATCTTAATCGGTAACCAAATATCAATTAATTGAATTTACGGGGACGGTATCAAAAAATCGGTAACTTATTTTTAGAAAAAAATTTATTTTAAAAAAATATTATAACTTGAAATAATCAGTTAGTTTTTCAAGTTTTTTATATTACACTAATAAATAAAAATTTAATAAATATTGCAAAATTCCTTGCCACATTTTAATATATATAAAATTTTGGTGGGTAACTGCTATAAAAAGCTATACAAGTACTTACTCGCCCATTGGACCATAGATTTTAATGATTTTCAGAAAAGAGCTGCCACTTTTTCTTATTTGGTTTTTTTTTTTTGAAATATTCACCAAAAAAAATTTTTTTTTTTTAATTTTCTGCGAAAAAATGCGTTTTTCCGTCGAGAGCTGCCATTTTTATTTGTGGTCAATTTTTATATTTCGTTGTGTTTTCCTTTAATTTCTGTTTACTCAGAACCTAAAAATATTATAAATAGTTCCTAAAATTGGTTATAATTTACTAATGGAGTTTTCGTTTCTAAAAAAAAAACATCTACCCTTTTGTTACACTCGAAATACATATGATTACGCCCACAAAAGGTGTTGCTTTTTAGATGTTCCCCTTAATAATAAATTCGAAAAGCATTATCCTTTATAGTGTATCTAAAATCACAAATAATAATGAGGGTGTGTTAAGCAAGTACTCTTTAACAGGGCAACATTTTATTTACGAAACGAAAACGGCATAAGATTTAATGTTTCAAGGCATTGTTTTCTCTACGTGTACGCCAACTACTGCTGCAACAATTCACTTCCAAATGTGTGGTTGTTTACAAAAACATCACTAAATAAATACAACCACACACCAAAACGCTAAAAAAAAGTTTTTATGTAAAACGAAAAAGTTATGTCGTGGACAACATTCACAACAACAAAGGCTTACGTGCAACTCGCAACAAAAACAACAACAATAAGCAAAATTAACCGACATCAGTACCTACATCAACTACAATTAAGAAAGTGGACGGTTGAAGATTGTTTTTGGATTATTATTACAACAATCAGCCAACATTGGTGGTGGCCTTAACGCCTCAAGCGCCTGCCATGCGATACGATTTAAAATAAAAAATTAAAGCCAAAAAAAAAACAAAAATAGCAAACTGCCAGCAACAATATGTAAATACTGCCGGCTATAGCTGTTGACTTTTTATTTGTTCATTTAAATTTTGTGCAAAAGAAAAACAACGCTCAGCTCCGACTACGAGCAAAGCGAAATGAAACAAAGAAAATGAATTTGAAATGTTCGCACTACTCTTTGTTTAATGGTCAACCTTCATGCCACCAAACACCTTCAGTGGCCTCGTCCACTTCTACCACCATCATGGTCATCATCCACATCCTCCTACTCCTCCTCTACACAATAATGATCTTATAGTTGAAAGTGTTAAAAACGCCAAATACAACTGACAGCAGCAGCAACAACAGCAACAACAACAACCAAAACGATAAAATGCAAAAGTTACACAAACAAAACATGACAGTAGTTAAATTTACATTTCGTTTGTGAAAGACGAAAGGACGCATGAAGAAGGTATAAGAGAAATTAGTAGACGAGTGAACATGTGAACAATTTTCATATCGATTCAATAACAAAACGGTGAAGACCAGCCAGCGACACAAAAAGAATGTTGAATTTGTATCTTTGTCCGCATGTCAGTACGTCCGTCTGTCTTGTTTGCTTTGTAGCTTTTTTATTGCAATCGCATTTTAATATTGCCACATAAATGTCAGGACATTTGTCTTTGTTTTAATGTTCTCTCCTACAGGTATTGCGAACGCATGTGAGTTCATTCGATTATTTGTTATATCTAGCATCACTAATTTGGATATTAAATAACCTGCTCCGAGACATTTCGACTGTTCATACAAATTTCAACCTTTCACCACAATGATTAAGACAATTTGATATTCGAAATTCACTAAAGTACTTCCATATTCTCTGGCTTTATTTATTGATATTTCCAGGCGTTAAATAAAGTCTATTCACTCTAAAATAATTCTAGCTCTACCTGAGAAACTACGGGTTTAATTGGCCAAGGGAGGAATCGTCTCGAGTTGCCGCGTGAGAGGAGGACGGGTCAAACTTAAAAGGTACTTCAAAGGTGTTGGACAGTGTGATTCCGTTAGGGATCAACAATGTTTATTGTGTTTATTGACCAGTGGAGGAATTCTGCAGAAATGGACAAGAGAACCTCGCAAGAGGTGAACCGATCAGTGTCCAAAGTTACTTGGAGGTTTAGACGGTAGCTCACATTGTGTGTGAATGTCCAGCACTGGCTAGCATAAAGCTTAGGACCACAGCCAGACACTTGTTAAATGTGAATGCCATGGTGTATCTAAGTCTTAGAAATGTTAGCAATTACCTAGAGAGGAAGGTCGACAGTCAGAAATCACTACAGAGAATAAAGTATAGTGGTAGCACGAGACTTGATTGAAAGTAAGGCAGTCGTAAATTACAAATCGGTTGCTTAAAATCAATTCTAGGACAAAAGGGAGTCGAAAATGGGCGTGTAAGGTTAGCGGTCTGCTTCGATATCCCCTCTACATTATAAAAAAAAATGTTTTCCCTCACAAGGCAAATTTGTTCACAATTATAAATAACACTACTCTCACTTTTATTTTCTCAAATGTTCGTCTCTGTTGCGGTCATTGATCTTGCCATTCTGCTCACAAGCATTAGTTCCATTCAATGATAATTGACTTTGGCATGTTGATCTCACCAAATCCTGGGCAGGAAATTGAAACTCCATGTTCATTTGGTTCTGTTGCTAATATGTGGTGCTGATTCCCCTTTTTTCTTTCAAGAGACTCTTTCAAAGTAAACAAATGTTGTTCGCCAACAGGATTCCCTTCGTCCCTAAGGACAACTGTTTATGATTTTGTTTTCAGTTGTCGGCCAGTAATCTCTGCTAGTCATCAATTCGAAAACGTTTCCTTTTGTAGTGTAAAGGTTGATCGAAAGCGCTTTTATCGATGAAAATGCGAAACTAAAAATAATTTTTAAAAAAAATTTACAAATAAATAAAACAACAACAAATTTTTTAAATAAGCTTAATATTTTTTCTTCGAAAGTAAAGAATAATCGCTTAGACATTTTCTTATACACCTCTAGGGTTTCCCGGCAAATAATGAATCTCAGGAAACGACAATAATTCAAAGATATTCCCGGGATCACGGGGAAAACCCGGTTTTAATATTTACAAGCAGCCTACTTCGATATCTCCCTAAATTAATATGGATACAGTGGTATAGATTTCGTTGTAACCCTACAGAAAAATGATCAAACTATATGAAATATTGGGAAGACTTCTCGAATTCAATTTGCATTGTTAGCTGGTTTAAATAGAATTTGTTTAAAATGGACGTTAACTCAGTAGAAAGACACGAACATTCTATAAATTATCGTATGAAAGAGTAAAAAAACGATCTTAAGCCTGAATAAATTATTCGCTTAATTCTTAAATATTTCAGTTTATTTAAATCGTTTAAATGTTTAATTAATTTTTTATATTGGTATTTTTAAATAGAAAGCGAGTAGGTCTATTTTACTTTGGGAGCATGTTATAGTGATTTTCTAAACGGGCTCATAAGATTCGTCTTAGCGGTTGCTTAAACAAGCCCTCCGAATTGTTTAGGGTTTAGGTTACTCTCATGGCCATCAGCATCTTAGAGTTTACACCATTAAGCACTTTACTTGCTACTGCTTTGACAACAATCACATATTTTCTATTTTCAAATACCCGCTGCTAAACTTGGTGCTCTTTGTGGCGCAAACTTGCAACAGAAAATAGTAAACAAAAAGGAGGTTTTAGGCTGCCCTTGCCATTTCTTTATTCATGCGTTTTTTTTTTTTTGCATTGCGTTGGTCTTTGACGTTGTTCTCTTTTTGGACGATTTATTTGTTAATGGCTTTTAACAACACTTCATTGAACAATTGACATACAAACATATTTCCAATAGCAACAACAAAAACAAATAATGTTGGTAACAACGTAAAGCCAGTTGAAGTGAAAAATTCAGTTCAGCAAACAACAACAAAACTCTCCAAGACAAGAGTCAGAGTCAATATTTATTGAGACTATTTCGAAACTGCACACAAATTTTCAATAAATTATTAAACTTGTCATTAAATTGATTACATTAAAGGACAGTCGTTGATGTAAATTAGAGGAATTTGTAATTGAGTGTTTTCTAAATCGAATAAATTTTGACACTGTCCCCCATGTGGATCTTCCAAAAATCGTGAAGACAATATTTGTTCTTTTTTATTTAAAATTAAAAACGAGTCATCGGAAAACGTGTTATTCCACATATGAAAAATCGCCATTTCAAAAAATTCTACCACTGTAACACAAAAAAAAACCGGATAAATAACCGGTTAAATAGCTTCGTTTACTGCCCGGGATCACAGGCAATATGCTTCGATTTGTGTTTGTAGCTTTTAGTTTTTCGTGATTTAAAATATTAGTTTAAGTGAATGCGAAATTGGGACCACCGGCAAGGTTGTTTGGTTATTTGAATATTTTAAATAAAAACCCGGTTTTTAAAAACCGGTTAACCGGTTAATCATAAGTTTTTTATTTATATTTATTGCTATTCATAGCTATGTGGTGACATTTATATCAAAAAGTACAACTAAGAATATTCAATTTATCATCCTTCTTCAAATCCCTACACCTTGGCCAAGGTAGCAATGTGAGTTGTTACTGTCTCTGACATAACCTTCACCCAACAAGAAAAAATTGCTTTTTTAATGTTATGTATTTTAAGGTGACAGCTGTTAATTGTCAGAGTTGCCACTTGCATAAAAAAGCGGCCACAAAATTTAAATAATAAAAAATCCTAAACTAAAAGTTATTTTTATTCCAATAAAAAAAATTAAAAGAAAAACTCTAAAACCGGTTTTGTTCAAAGCAAAAATCCGGATTATTCGAAACTCAAAAAACTAACATGGCTTCGACGATCACCCGACTACGAAGCCAGCCGCAGAAGTAAAACAAAGTAGGAATTATGAAAAAAAATTCCCAAAGACCGGAATTCTAAAAATTTTAATTTTTTTTTTTAATTCAAAAGTTTTCAAATTTTTCCTCAAAATATTTTCTCTTACATTCGTTCACCTTTTCATTTTCTATGCGTCTTGAAATACCTTCAAATACTTTTGTCCATTAAATTTATATTTTTGTTTGTTTTAGTTTCATTTTATATCTGAGACGTGATAAATTTTTCCACTAATTTGATAACCAAACTCTGCTAGTGATAATTCAACAGGGCAACGAAAGCACAATAATTTATGTGCGTTTGCAAAGCTATTCGAAACATTTGCCAAGGGATCTTAATTCTGAGAGGCATTTTTCGTTCGTTCGATCTTTCTTTGTAACAAACAAACTCATGCCTGATCATGTTGTATATTTAGAATATCGTGAATGTTGAAAAATAAATTACTAACGCCTGTAGTTTTTTCTTTAATTCTTTTCTCAATTTCATTAAGACAGAAAAGAACAAGAAATTCTTTTTTCTGTTCTATTGCCATGAATCATTTAGACCACATCAGCTGAACAAGCAAATTATGTGTTTTAAGTATTTGAGTGCGTATCTTTATGGTAAGTGGCAGCAAGTATCTTTAATGTGGCGCCACCATTTATGATAAATGTTCGTGAGCGAAGCTTTTTAAGTGAAAAAAGCGCATAAAAATAATTCATTTTCAATATTTCTCAAATATGCTCCCTGCATGCTAATTTCGAAGTTGTTTCATTTTCAAATATGAAAGCAGCATAATTAAAAGGCAAAACGAGATCATAAATAATTTTGCTGTGATTAAAGAGCAAAAGGAGATTTGAAACATTTGAATGTAATTCTTAAAAGTCTTTCTAATTTATGGCCAAATAAAATACGAAATCTTTAAACTTTTTTCTTCAGGTTTGAAAATATTTGTAGAAAATGCTCTTGTGCGCGAAACTGTTTTGGGGGTTTGAGAGAGAATTTGTAATAAAATGGCTGAAGTTGTGAATGATGCGCCTAACAGGCGGTGACCCCAACACAGGGTGAATACAATGCATTCCAGGTTTAACTCTACTGGCGGCTTGCCACAATGAACTTTTCGTAATTTCGCCTGAAGCCACCGCCACAATTTTCACACCCTCGAAGGGGCTTCCTTAACACTCACTACGTGACTTATGCCACATGGTACCTGCCAGTTTAGTTACTTGTCAAACCTGGCAAAGGCTTGTGTTCAAGTTTCGAACCCCAGACAAGCCTCAGGCGCTAGTGCCTCTCTTCACTTCTCCCCAACAGCAAGGTGCCAAGATTCACCCGGCTGATATGCACCTGGAGGGAAACTAAGAATTTATACACACACATACACGTTTGATTGTATCTTACAGAAAGTCAAACGGCTGAACCGATCGTGTCAAAATCGTTTACATTTGATCCCGAAATCAAAGTAGGCTAAGCTTTTTTTCTTTTTTAATCCGGAGCAAATAGTTCCTCCCATACAGAATAAATATTATTTTCCATATATCTAAAGAACTACAGCCGTGAGAGTCACCAAATTTGATATGAGTTATTTTGAACATCAAGCGAATACTCGGAAAAAATTCTGAAGATATAGAAGCGGGCAGAGGGCTACCCTCAGTACAGAGCAAATATTAATTTTTCAATGTGTGAGGAACTGCAAAAGGGATGGTCTTCAAAAACTATAGCCATAGAAAACTCCTAAGGAATAAAAGGGTGGCGGAGGTTATCTGTCATGCAAAGTAAATATAAATTTTCCCATATCTGAAGAACTGAAGGAATAGGAGCTGGCAGATTGACGCCCCCATACAAATTAGTTTACACACTTTCCCTTTATCCCAAGAACCACAATAGTGAAAGTCTTCGAATTTAATATGGGGTATTTGGAAGACCTAGTCCGTACTCAGGAAAAGCGCTGAAGACATAGAAAGGAGTAACAAGAAGATTACCATCCATACCAAGTAAATAAAAATTTCCTTCCATCTGAAAAACTGAAAATATGGCTGTCGTGTACTGAGGCAAAGTACTGGCCGAATATGAGCTGGCAGACGAGTACCCGTCCCCATACAAAGTAACTAATGTTGAATTAAACATGACACTGAAGATGGCACATAGCCGAAACCGGTTTGTCGCCAAACCAAATTTGACAAGGGATGACGGAAATTCGTTCCAAAAATCACTCTCCAATATTAAAAGAACTACGATATTTCGAGGCGGATTTGAACATTGTCTTAGATTCCTAATAGTTTTTCTGCGCAGCAGGTCTTTGGCACGATTTTCTCTTCTACTAAAGATTTTGTGAATTTTTTTGCATTCGGTCGTAAAGATTTTCTACTGTATCACTTTTTAAATACTGGCATTGTCTGTTTACAATTAATTCTTTGAATTGTTAATGGTTTTTCCTTAACTCATGATAAGGGTTGCGAGGCACACTGTGGGAAGCTAGTATTTCATGTTAAAAAATTCTTCAACTAAATGAGAATTGCACGGCGTAATTAGAAACATGAAATCTTAGAGAAAACCCAAAAACACAGTCGTCTTTTTATATTCCCCAGTTCTCTTTTCTACAAATTATTCTCTCCAGGCTCTCTTATGCAACCCTAAATTTAGTTGAGGTCTTTCTAAAAAATAAGAAGTACTTATATTTTATTTTAGATCCTTTATGAAAGACCAGCCAGCTCTTGCCGTTTTAGAAATTCATTCAGACTTTTGCAATTACGATCTCGACTTTCGGATACTGCCAACTATTTTTTGATCTAGGAAAATGTGTGATATGCCAAACGTTAGAACTTAAAATATACAGGAACCCTTTACTAAAGAGCTGCAAATATGTTATACGTAAAACTGCATAAACAAAATGAGAATTGCGATTTACCAGAGAGCTTTTTAGTATTATTTCTCGTTATATTTTAATTCTTTTTTATCGCTTAATGGTTTAGTTTTGTTTAGTTAGCGGCGACTTTTATCGCCACTAAAGTTTTCAATTTTGTATTCGAAGGCATTTAAAAATTGATAAACCGATTTTACTAGCGTTCTTCCTGAATAGAGTTTCATGGCGTTTCCTTTCTGCAAAAATGTTGTCTCAAAAAGTGATGCACTTTTTACGATTACAATAGAGAACAAATATAAATATTAAGTCAAATTGCAACACAAAAACAAACACATGAAATAAAACTCTTGTTTTCACATATAATGTAGTTAACACAGTTGTAAAAAAACGTAGTAGTTCACTTTGATCTTTAAGTGGAGTGCAAAAAATGTTCCATATTCGCTAGTTTTTTGTGCAACATATTTAAAAAAGGAACAAACTGTTATTCATAGATGTTGCATATTTTTTTAGTAAGAAACGGAATCATGCAGAACTGGGAACAGGCATACGAGTATGTGTAACATTTTGGCCAGAAAGAAAAACGCCATTTCGATATTCAGTTTTTTTATAATTAGCGACTTTTTTGCTAATGGAGATTTTTACCACTTTCGATTTAACTTATTTTTATGCATTATCACTGCATTTAGATTCGGCTGTTTAGACGTTTTTAATTTATAAATATGAAGTTTTCTCAATCCATGTGTTTCTTTTTGTCTGTTATTATTTGTTTTTTTTTCGGATCTTAACGATAGAGCTTTTTTTGTATCGGGTGTTTTTTAAGATAAATTGTATAACACAAAAAATGAAATGTTAATCGAAAACGACGAAGAGCATTCTGGACGTCCAATTATCTTCATTTTTGAGGAAATAAGATCCAGTGATGCCACCAGCATACAAACCGCATCAAACTGCGAATTTTTCTGCAGGTAATGTTGTGTGTAGGGTGTGTTTACATCCCTAAGTGGTAATTTATCTTCATTAACAAACCTTTAAACCAAACATGATCCATGAATCAATTATTGACTGATTTTCGAAGTAAATCTGGATAATTTGGCAGCGTCGTGCAAGCGTCAATCTATTCGTGACGACTTGTTAAAGTCTACTGATTCGGCAACATTTTTCCCATAATCCTTTCCCATTTTAGAAAGTTCAAAAAAACTTTGTCAAGCTAGCAAGTTGCCTAGAAATGGGAAGGTATGGTACATATGTATAACTTGGTCCTCATTTTGATTTTAGTACTTTTTATGTCCGAATTTTTTGGATACGAACTTGGCCTTATTTTCACATTTATGTTTTTGTGCGGGTCTGAGTCCTGTCTTCCAAGTTTTTTTTGTTTGTTAATGTATGTATAAAACCTATTTTAACTTAAAACTTACAGACGGTTGGGTTATATCAAATTTCAGCTTTCTACCTGTAGTGGGAGTGTCCCTTACAAATAAGTAGGAACCCTAGTCCCCTCATATAAAAAGAGCCCGTTTAAAGATTTTCTTTTTTTGTTTACTTGTGCCCTAAGAGGTACCTGTATACGAAATTTCCGGTCTCTAGCTACAGTGAAAGTGTCCATAAAATGAATGAGTAAGTGAGTTAATAAGTCAGTGAACGGGTACTACCATATGCACCTTTTCATATTTTGGGAAGCTTTATGGTAAAGCTTTCAAACTTCGAGGTTACGTGTACGTTGAGTTCTTATGTTGCAAGTTTCATTATTTTATGATTAAAGGAAACAAACTTATGAGGGGGTAAAAGAGCGCGAATGGTTTCGTGTGATAAACACACTGTGTGCATTAGGCCTGAACTTGGCCTGATGCACTACCGAGCGCCTTAATCTGGCTTTTAAAAATACCCTCTAGCATATCGGTTTTTTAGCATTAAAGGCTATTGACCTATATTTTAATGATAGGTAGAAAGCAAAAAGCAGCAAGAGTTGCCAATGTTTCCACAACCTATTGCATATTTATTATAAAAAGATTAGAAACATTGGCAACACTTGCTGTTTTTCCCCCTTTCTGCCTACAGCAAATCACAGCCTGGTGTTGTTTTTAATTTTTTAGGGGCTTACAGCTACCTTTAGAATTGGCAAATTTAATAAAGAACCAAACGTACGAGTAGTAAGCCAAGTAAGAAGAATGTAGCAACAAATTTTGTTGAGGGGATTTTTTTTTAATAATATTTTTTATATTTTTGTTTTGATTTATTTTGGATTTCTCATTTGGCCTAAAGAAATTAGAAGACGTTTAAGTTTTTCCAAAAAGATGGGTAAAGGTTTCCTGATGAGCTGGCCTAAGCAACCAGTGAACTGGGCATAGGGACTAGTTTATGCCCCTTTTCAATAATTAAATTGCATTTTTATAAAAGAATAAAATCCCAAAAACTCTTCTTATAAAAAAAAATTTTATTTAATTAATATTTTGTTGTTGTTTTAAAAGACCGACAAGACAAGTATGTTTTTTTTATGAAAGAACTCTACGAATTTCAATTTATTTGAAATGCCACTTTGAGCTAAACATTTCATAAATTATTACACCAAATTTCTTGCCTGAAAACGTTCTTTTCTGCAATTAATCTTTTTTCCATTCAGATTAGGCAACATTTGCATTTGAATTTGAAAGACCTTTTTTCCAACTTGCCAAACAAATGGTCGTGTGTGAATAAGTTAGCAATTATTTCTTTGTTTATAAAAAATTCATCATTTGTTTGTTTGTTTTTTTGGAACCATTTCATTCAGTATAAAAGGAGGTGCTCTGACTTGGTCATGCAAATTTACACACATTTGCGTTCAGTGCGTTACAGAAAAGTCTATTTTTTTTAGCTTGAAAGTGACATGATATTTAATTGGCCCCATTGCATACGTTACAGTAAATGAGAGCAGTTTTTGGACAGAACCAACAAATACTTAGTGAACGGAAAACCCAAAATCTATAAAGAACACTTTAATAAAGCGCAGCAGAAATGTGCAATTAATAATTGTTCTTTATCGCAAAACTAAATTATGCAATACGTGCAGAGCACTCACACAACGAGCAGACTACAGAGCTAGAGAAGGTTGCTAGGAGGCCAGTGATTCTTAAATCTGTACAAGATATTAAAAGTTGTTAACAATATTTGGACTATAAAATAAATTAACTAAGAAATACATATGATGTTTACGAGGCTCGACGGACCATTTGTAAAAATTTAAATTCTTTTTACTATAAATCGATTTTCGGATATTAAAGCTTTTCTTGAAATTTATTTTTTTTTTAATTTTTCTTGTCTTTTTGGCCAAAATAAACCAAATTTGCTGAAAAGTTCGTAGGACCATTTGTCAAAAATTTTGATGTTATAACATTCTACTCAATGGATTCCTAATACCAAAAATATTGTTTAAATTTATTTTTAACACGTTGAGTGCCACGTCAGTCACCGGTGACTAACACCGACCTTTTCGTTTAGGCTGCGTCAATCACCGGTGACTGACAGCAGAAGATATGATTATTTGGTACAAATTGAACATTTTTTCAGAAAACTTTAATGGATTTTATTGAAACAGGGTAAACATAAAAATGTTTGTCCCGCGCAAGTGTCGCAAAATGTTGTAACCTGTTTGGTCAAATTTCGTGCTATTTTTCTGTCACTCTGTGCCGCATTTTCTTCATAGCTCGATTTGCAATATTTTCGCACTGCTGAAACCCGCGCGGCCTGACGGGGAAGTCACTATAAAACCGCGTGGCACTCAACGTGTTAAAAGAAATGTAATAAATGTAATTAATTTAGAATTTCTAGTTTTGTTGAAACTTTAAGATTCTCTGCTCGCATTTTTATTACTTATATCCTTGGTGTAGATACTTATTCATTATCTTCCACTATTATTTTTAATTGTTTGTGTCACTATTATGCAAACGATAACAATGAATTGTTCACTAATATTTTTTAATACTGAATAAAGCAAAATGTTTGCCTCGTATAACATGACAAATCGTTACTCTGGTGTTTGTTTAAAAATAAAAAGAAATATATTTAATGAAAAACGTGACACTAGATAAGTTATCATTTATCAAGAGATTTTTAATTGAAACTTAAGCCAAGCCGCTCATAATGGTTCAGGTGAGGATGTGGCGGTAATTTTCAGGTTAGAGAAAATTTTTTTTTTAAATTCATTTTCGATTATGCTTAGCAAAGTTTTCGAGATTGCAAGATATAATAATACCCACCTTTGGAACCCTATTCGAACACTTTTTTAATAGCAACCTTGCTATCGAAGAAAACAGATCAATAAACTTGGTCACCAAAGCAACGGGTGTTTTAAAAATGGGACCTAGGAGCTAAATCGATACCAGGTACGAGTTTCTGCTTTCATAGAGAGTAGTTTGACGCTAAGGATCAACTAAAGCCTTGCAATTTGCATGATCTTAGTGGTTCAACTGGCAGATTTAAAACGCTTTAGAAACAAGGGAATCCGGTAAAAGGTACAAAAGAATAAATTTCTAGAATACACTGACACTTGAAATTAAAACACACAATAACTGCAAACATAAGTGGCATAATAACAATGAAACGAGTATGCCAGTACTACGCCTCTCGGGTTATTCAGCAGCCATTTCTCTCGTTCTCTTTCTCTCACACATATTTTTTTCAATAAATATCACTACACTATAATTTCAATCGTAACTAGTGATGGAACTATTAATCGAGAAGCGATCAGTAATCGATTTTTTTTTTTGCGATTCGCCATCTATTTGTATCAAAGATGTCCTTATATTTCGCTTACAAGCGAAAAAGAAGGGAAAATGGCTGTACTAATCCTCAGGGTAAGCAACACTCCAATTATCGAATTAAAACGAGATGTGTTTAAGGCATGGGGTGAAATCAAAACAGTGTTACCCCAACCTTTACATATTTGCACATAAATATTGTTTCCTGATTGGAACTTCTCTACCATTATCTACGGTAGAAATGAATAGATTGAACACAAAGCGTATTTCTGATTTTTAAATTCCATGTTATACAAATCCATTAAGGTAAACAAACCTCTTAAGCTCTGGGCCAAACAAAGAATAAATTTATTTATGTTTTTTGCAATACTGTAAATAATTTTTTATGGTATTTATTCAACCTTTGCTAAATTAATCGATTATTTTTTTCGCTTACAAGCAAGTGATATTTTTTCGATTCGATTAATCACACGAATAAGTAATCGATTAATAACTTTTTTGTCAACACTTATCATAATCTTAATTTTATCATAAAACTTTTCATGTCAGCAAGGGCATGACGGAAGAAAATAATTTCTATTAGTTCTTCTATGCACATATCGAGTCCCAACCGTGAAAATCAATTAACTGACGTATTTTTCGGAATTTACTTTTTGATGCAGAATTATTCTACAACCTGTAACACGTCGGCTGGTAAAATATTAAGTCGAGATATAATAATAGTTACAGAAATACAAATCTTTCAATTTCAATGTAAACTACAGACACCCCCAACCTTTTAGTGTGACTTTGGCAGCCATTGACAAAAGAAAAAAAGTGAGAGCCGCCGAATAATTAGCGAACTAAGCAAATGCACGAATTATAAAGGGCAATCAATATTGACATATGTAACAGCTGTCAACCATTTATTTTGATATAGAGAAGGATCCGTGAATAACTTTTCACTCACGATCATGCGCACTCACGATATAAATATTACTAATGGACGGCCTTATTTTTTTTCTCATACGTATGTAGGCTCACGTGAATATAATGAAAAATTATGGCGGCCACAATAACTCATGGTCACGAAATCCTCACGGGAAAAACGTCAAATTAACGAAATAATTTCTATATTTTTACTGCTGCCAATAATGCACTACTTTTTGGGTTTCATACTTTTCAAATATGCGGAATTCAATGTTTGCTGTAAATGATTCAGCAAAAGTGCAAATATAAAATATTGTAACTTTTTTATGAAATTTGACAGAAATTTTGTGTATTTTTTTGTTGGATTTTATTAAAAAGCTACAACATTTTGCATTTGCACTTTTGCAAGATCATTTGCACCAAACACTGAATACGGCTCTTGTTTGTCAGAAATTTTGAAAGAAAAATCCGAACACTTCAATCACCAACAATGACGCGAAAATTCTACGTCATGCGCACTTTTAATACTCACGTACATGCGGATTTGAGCGAAAAATTACTTACAATCAAACGTGATCACGCGTGGTCATGCATGATCCACGCAGATCACGTAAACAGTTCCCATCTAGACATTAATCTTCCTCATGGACTTTTTCCTCAGTTTGATATATTTTAACTTATAGTTAAGAATTTAAAAATGAAAAACTCTCTATCACCTCAATAAATAACGACTTCTGCAAAGATGTCAGTGAAAAAAAAGTTGAATACATAAAAAAAGTTGCCCTGTAAAATTTCTTTTTGGCTGGTTACGTTATTCTCGCGGTAACATTTTAATCCACCCTGTTAGAAATATAGACGTCAGAATGAAAGGAGAATTAAAGGAAAACTTATTTATAACTTGCATAAGATCATGAGGAGGCAATATTAACTTTTCATTAAAATATTCTGAATAAATTTGTTTTTTGCTGGTTACGTTATTTTCGCGGTTAGTGCTCAATATGTTTGTGTAACGTAACATAAATTCCTCGTTACGAGTTGTTATATGTCTCTTCAACAATTTAGAAATTTAGAAAATATTTTTATTTCAAATCGTCATCATCATCATAGAAGCAACTAAATATGTGGATCAAAATTTCCTTTTAATTAGACACAATCATTCGTTCTCATTGAAATAAACACACACACACACATATTTGCTTTTGTTTTTCATCAAATTATAATTTCGCTTTCTATCTCAATCTCCCTAAGCCCCGCGCTCATCATTTGACACCTTCGTATTTTATGCTGCCCCAAAATGTCGCCTATGCAGTTGTTACTAAACTGCATTACTTCATGCAACATATTTCTATGTCTCATTCCAATCGAAAGAAGGCTGCAATAAAAATAGGTCTTCTTTTTTTTGGCTTCTGAGATTCTTAAGATTTTTCTTGAATTTATTTTATTTCTTTAAATTTTAAAATTAATTACTTGATTTTGTATGTGTGTTTTTCTCTCTTTTCTTCTTGATTGCAGCACGCTAACTATGTAAGACAAGCAGCTGAGGATTATTTAGCCAGACGTCAGGCCCGCAACAAATCAATGACACGTTCAATAACGTCCGGCTCGGCTGGTCCTATTTTGGCCATGGGCAATGTTCACTATTTGCCAGCGGCAAAAAGCGGTACATTCTTTGCACGCGACAATGTATCAAATTTTATAACCTGGTGCAGGTGAGTGAAAACTTGTATTAAATGTTGTTGTAATGACCCTAATGAAGATTAAGGAGAAGCTGAAATTTTTATTAGAAATTTAAATTGTTTAATTTTGAAGGAAGTAAATATTTATCTGTAGGGTTATGCATAAAATTAAGAACAAAAGAGCTCGGCGGCGATTTTTTTTCAATAGTAATTTACATCGTATACAGGCGTTTTTTGCCAATTACGCGTTTTAAAATTATAATAAATTATACGAGGGCGGATCAATAAGTCCATGACTTTTCGAACTTCCCTCGTAGTTATATGAAATGCAACACTGTTCCCATCAAGTATCACCTGTTAATAGACGACTACTGTCAAATTTTTAACAAGTGTCGTCATTTACTTTGCGTTTAATAGCTGTTCTAAACATACAACCTCGTGTATTTGTCTAAAAATGGAAAAAAGTGAATTTCGATTGCTCCGTAACTATTAATTCTTGCGAAATAAATCCGTCAGTCGAGCCAAGAAAAACTTCGATAAATACTATGGGGATTCTACACCATCGATTTCAATGGTAAAAAAGTGATTTACTGACATTCGTTCTGGTCGCACTAGTACAAATGACGCTGAACGTTCTGGACGGCCAATTGAGGTCAGTACTCTCGAAAATATCGAAAAAAATCCACGATATGGTGTTGGCCGATTGAAGGCATTTCATATGGCAGTGTGGTTTCGATTTTGAATGATCAGCTGGCTTTAAGCAAGTTGTCTGCAAGATGGGTGCCGCGTTTGCTCTCAATTGACCATAAACGTAAACGTGTGACAACTGCAAAGGATTGTTGGGAGTTGTTTAACCGCAATCCGAATAAGTTTTTGCGGCGTTTTGTTACTGTGGATGAAACATGGCTCCATTACTGTACTCCGGAAACCAAACAGCAGTCTAAACATGGGGTGAACCTGCTCCGAAGAACGCCAAGGTAAGTTTGTCGGCCAATAAGGTGATGACAACAGTTTTTTGGGATGCACGCGGGATAATCCATATCGATTACCTTCAAAAGGGAAAAACAATAAACGGCGAATATTATGCCAACTTATTAGACCGATTTAATGAGGATTTAAAAGGAAAATGACCCCATATGGCCAAGCAAAAAATTTATTTTTTATCAAGATACGAGTAATGCACGGGTGCACACGTGTGCAGTCTCCATGGCAAAATTCTATGAATTGGGGTACGAATTGGCAACTCATTCGCCATATTCTCGGGATTTAGCCCCTAGTAACTACTTCTTATTTCCAAACCTAAAGAAATTGCTCGGTGGAAAGAGATTTAGCTCCAACGGTAAAATTATTGACCACACAAATGCCTATTTGAAGGACCTCGAAAAATCCTATTTTTTGGAAGGGATACAAAAACTGGAGAAACGTTGAACTAAGTGTATTGAGTTAAAAGGAGAATATTTAAAAAAATAAATTTTTGTTTTGCAAAAAAAACTGTGTTTCATTCAAAAAGTCACGCCCTCGTAATCTAAACAGGCTACTACTTTTTTGATGTCTAGAAAATTATTTATATTAATTTTTTTCGGTTTTAAACCTTTAAATTTAAAATAAGCGATTTTTTGTCGATTTCAGCGTTTTTGTATCAAATGTTGCTGAAGCGATTTTTGTATTATTTATTATTTAAAGCGATTTGTTTATAATCTAAGCGATTTTTATAAATTTATTTTGAAATTTTTCTCAAAATTTAAATCGATATTTAAGACTTAACACATTTAAGCTGTTCGTCAAACGAGCGACTCATCTGTAGTACCCTGACTGTTTATTTAAAAATCCGTTATTTTGTGCCAAACTGTGAGTAGCTTTACATTCACCGGTACACATTTCTAATTCTTGGTACTTTTTTGTAAAATAAAAATTTTTTTGTTTGTTTTGGCGTTTTTGCCCCGTCTTCTTTAATTTTTTCTTATGCGTAATATTTAATAATTTTTGTATAAAATGTTGACTAGGTATTTTACTCTATAGCGAATCATTCGTGTTATCAGGATTTTAAGATTAGAGGGATTATTTTACCATTGAGCGATTTTTTAGCATTTGACGAGATTTTAACATTTGGCGATTTTTTTCAACTAAACGATTTTTATAGGAGGCCATTTCTATTAAAGAAGTTTTTCTTTCAATTTCATAAAATTATATACTTTGGCTTATTAACGTACTTCATTCCAATTTAGATGTTTTTCGAATGCGAGTGAATTTTAATTTAAAATTTTTTTAATTGCATCTTTCAGAAGTTCACTCACTTTGTTTCGTGAACTTTTAAATTTATTTTTGGATTCTTTCAATTTAGTTTAGCTGCTTCAGCCAATGCAAAATAAATGTAATTTTCAAGTGTCAATAACTTGCAGTTGATGAATCTATTCTATTTTATAAATTAATCCACTTTTTTTATCACACTCTCTAATTTGGCCAAAAGAAAACATTCCCGACGATCATTGCACTCTCAACTAGAATCTAAGCAAAAATTCATAAAAAGAACGAAAGAAAAATGCAAATTCTTGGCAGTAAGCAAATCACATCAGCATACGGTGATGATGAGAAGAGTAAACACGATGATGATGTTGGAGATGTTGGAGTTGATGTTGATCTGCGTGAAAATTAAATAAAATTTCAATTTAATTTAGATCAACGAAATTAAACCGTATCCGCGTAAAATTCATTCACAGCAAATTAAGACAAAAAAAAAAAAATAAACAAACGCTTGCATTCACTCACTCATCCAACGAAAACAAAAATACTGCCCAAAACGAATTGTATTCCTAAACGAAAGTGAGCGCTTTAGCTGAAAAAAAAACCACTTTGATGTGTTCCGTTTATAATGAGGCAATGAATGCATGAATGCCTCAAAATAAGTATTAAGTGGCAGTTTCGGGAAGAAAAAACAAGGAATAGTAAAAATAAAATTTTTGTTAAAAAAACCTTTGATAAAATCTTAAACCAAATCATTTTTCACAAAAGCAAAAATTCAAAGTGAAGAAGCTGAATAAATTAATTTGATTTGTTGAAGGAATATTAATTAAAGCAAAAATATCTTTAAAAATATATCTTTTTTCTTTTGGACTTGCATCATTGTGACCACAGCAGCAAATGAGAATATAAAGTTCTCTTAAATCGTTAAAATCTCTTTTCTCTTTTCTCTTATTGTTACTTATTATCCCTCGAACTTGTTTGTCTGTTGTTTCACAACACTGGTGGGCCCATTGTGCAATTTTTGAGCGAAATAATTGATGTTTTTCTAACAATGTTATAGATTTCTAGGATGTTAAAGTATTTTTATGTGAAATAACAGATTCTGCGATTTTTTATAAAATGTACGTTTTTTTTCGTTTCGTGCAAGATTTTAGAAAGATTGGAAAGATTTTTCTGCTCTTGATAAACATGAAACTTTTTTTCAAATTTATTTTTTTATAATTTGTTACTCTTTTTAGCAATATTCGCAGTTTTGTATGAAACTAATATTTTTTTCGCGAAATAAATCTTGAAATTTTTTTAAAAAATTTCGTTCGTTTTAAAACTTTCTGTTTTTGGCGAAAATGATTTTACGTTTTTAGAAATTTTTCAATTTAAACAATTTTTTTTGGAAAATTATTTTAGTATTTTTAGCGGAAATTAGGAGGGAAGGTTTTTGTACCGTGGTATAAATTGTGTTTTTTTTTTATAAAAAACAGCTGTTCTTAAAGAGGATTAGCGTTTCAAAGTTTTATCATTTTGAAAATTTCATTTATTAAAATGACCTTTAGATTTAAATTTGCTGATTGATTTGCTAATATTTTCTTTATTGTTTTTGTGCTATTTTTTTTTTTTTGCAGAAAAAGCCTTAAAATTATAGAGTGCCTATTATTCGAAACAGACGACCTCATTATGAGAAAAAACGAAAAACATGTTATTTTATGCCTTCTAGAAGTGGCCAGAAGAGGAGCAAAGTTTGGTGAGTATTCGAGTAGAAAATTAAATGATTTCATTAATTCAGGTACAAAAAAATAAAAACGAATCAATTTTTATCCGCTTCTCCCGTAAGAGTGTTTTATCACTTCAAAGTGTTTCGCTGGCAGTGCTTGAAAATTATTTTTTTGTCGAAATCCAAATCTGCTACATTATCAGCGCCCAATTAGCGAACTCACGGCGTTGTCTTTGGTCGTCCGGATGCAATTCCTGCGTCATATTTCAACCGCAAAACAAGCCTGTTTGACCCTTTGGCGATACCCAGTTCAACTAATGGGCATCGAATTTTATCTTATGGATCTTCTTCGATACTCGCCGCATTGTAGCAATCTCCCTCTGGTCGGTGGCCTAAGGTGAATAAAAGTACTTACGCTCAAACTTTTTTATGGTGCAACGAATTGCCTGCGCACTGAAGCCATGGTGACGACCATGTTTATATCATGTTTACAACTGAGCCGGAATTTCAACAATATTTTTTAACAATTTTCAGACATTCGCCAGGCGTGAAACGTTGCATATTGAAATGGCAAACCTTATTCAATACTGTGCCAGGTGGATAGGTACAGTAACTTTTACAGCTTCTGAAATATTTCGATTAGATAAACTATTAATACTATCTCGTCAGTCTATATTTCATAAATTACCCCCCTCTATGTTTCAATAAAATATAATCGAATTCTTGAAACATCCTTAGAGACGGATAGTTCTTATATACTTACATATGTATGTGTGTGAGAAAATCTTATTTTTCTCCACTCTCTTAAAGTAACATTTGAAAAGTGAAACTCCTTTGTCTGCACGAAAAAAGATATCGTCCACTTTAAGGTTTCAACATCAGTCTGCTGGCAAGTCCGTTTCATGTAGTTTCTTTTTACAAACAATGCATTTCGGCCACAAAATGGTCGCCAAGAAAAGCACGACACTCACTTTGCGTATAAATTTTCTATATTCTTCATCCTCAGTTGAGCGAACTCGAAGCTTGTATAAGAGAAAAAATTTCATTATGGGTTTTAGTTGTAAATTTAAAATCCTTTTCTTTATGTTTTTCTATTTTAATTTTCTTCAGGTATGTTGGCTCCGATGTTGGTACAAATGGAACGACAAATTGATCGTGAAATTGCCGCCGACAATAAAGCCAACGGCATCGGCTGTGGCACACAAACCGAAAGCGATGACATCACACAACACACAGACATCGGAGTGGGCACCGAAACATTGGGTACTCAGGCCGACATATTCGATGACAGTGACACAGAAAACGACGATGACGATGAGGATGGACCGATGTTAATGTATGGTCCCCAGCCACAAATTATTACCAACGATTTGAAGAGTTTAGATGAAATGGTGAGTTATTTTTTTTTAAATTCCTGATCATTAAAAAATCAAAAATATTAAATTAAATTCTGGGGTATTTAAAGTTAATAAGCAGCATTATTATTTAATTAATTTATTCACACTGAGGTCGAAGAACTATAATAATTTTATCATCATTATTATTATAATCGCCTTGATAATTATGATGAATTTGAACTGAATATTATTAACAAAGATGAGGCGGGCATATTTCGTATATTTTTAACCCTGTTGTGATGTTTAATTTAGATTAATTGTGTATTTTATTGTTTAAAAACCAATAATTAAATGCTATTAATCATTGCCATTTAATATTTAAGTAAAAGCAGAATTAAGAAAAGGTATTTATTTATTTAAATGAGGAAATGTTGTAGATAAGGCAATCAGGAATCAGTTTAATTTAAAAAGGTCACTATTGTATTATCTTCACATGTTTAATACTCATAGAACCGAAGACCATTTTTGAAGTCAAAGAATTAAAGTGTCCCTCTCTCTTTACTTTCAAACGTCGCACAGTGGGATGGGTCGTCTTCAAAAGGGCGATAAACTCAGAGAAAATTTTAAAGCTATTTTTCGTTTTTTCAAGTTTTTGCCTTCATTAATTAAAATAAAATAACTTATTTTTTAAAATAAAATCTTAAGTTTAAAAAACGATATGAAATGCTCAACTTTTCTTTAGTGAAAGCTCTCGTATTGCACTTTATTATCACAAAGTTACCTCTTACATTTTTATTTACATTCCTTTTAATATTGAAAATACTCTGAGTTTGGAATATTTTAAAACAACAACAATATTAATTTTACAAAAACTATTTCAACTTAAACACTTCAGTCTTGTATAAAATTGCTTGAAGTTCTAACGTTTTGAAAAAAATATATTTGTCTTTAATTGTAAAAAATTTCTGTTTTTGCACTTTTTGTGCGAATTTGAAAAATCTACCAATTTTGATCGTATACTACAGAAAAAATGTGCGACCTACAACAACTAGTGTAAGTGATAGCGATGTTGGATTTCATCTACTTTTACTCGACGCCTAGTTTTACTATCAAAAACTTGATTTAAAAAAAAAAATCATTTAGCGCGACTTTTGAGGCGATCGTACCCAGTGTGCGTAGTTGTTAGATCTTCAATAGCATTTTAAATTAAAAAACACTTTACTCTGAACTCAACAATTTTTAAATAAGATTTTTTAACATACAAATTTATATAGGATTCGATAAAGAATGCAGGACAGAGTAAAAGCCAAAAAATATAGGATAATATTATCTCTCTCTCTCTCTTGTACTATATTTCTATGAGTTGGTGCATGAAAATTTCAAATGTTTCTTAATTTTGTACATCCCCTGACGTTCGGTTGGATATTTAATTTCCTTTTTCTCACATTCTACAATATCCTTAATCCGATCTTTTTATAGCATTACTCAAACAATACTAACGAAAATCAATTCATTAACTCTTCGCTTAATTTTTCTTATTCTATAAAATTTTTTCTTTTAAAGAAAAATATCGAGGCATCATTATTTTGCAAACCCTTCTCTTTTTTGTTATAAATTAAAATTTTTAAAATATAACTTTTCGAAATGCCATTTTATTTCATACATAAATAAGTCGGTTATGAAAATTATATTATATCATACTGGAAGAGTCTGCATTGGCATGAACTGACTTGAACACTTGTTGTTTCCAAATCTCTGCAAAAATACAGTTTCACGAAAAAGTATTTAAACTTTTTTATTTATTTATACATAAAATTATCTACTAATGTCCTGGTACTCTCTCTGATCGAACTGGTAAAATAAGTTGCGCAACATTAATCATTGCTTTGGAAACATTTGTCAATCAACATATTCAAAAAAAATTAAATATTAAAATGTAATGAAACATTTTTTTTTTGTCCCTATCCAGGAAAGAAGCACGAAATTTTACTGTGCTGCAGGTATAAATGTAACTTCGGTTTAAATGTAGGATTTATACAAAATATGTTCTCTTTATTTTGTCTTAAGGCTGACATTAGTTGCCGCATTTCCGACTCAATTAATTTAAAATTTTCTTTATAATTTTGCATAAAATTAAACCTTTTTTTCTTTCATCGATTAACTATTCAAACTTTAAGGTTTTCAATAAAAATATTTAAATTTTATTCAATAGATTTTTCGCTACGTCTTTTTGAAAATATTTAAATAAAAAGTTGTTACTTAAGATATTATAGCTTGAATAATTAATTGATAAATTTAAAAAAAGCTAACAAAAATCTATAATACAAATTTTTTAAATTTTGTATAACTATTGTAAAACACAGATAGAAACCAACGCACTATGAAAAATACACTCTTGAAAAATACACACTGTAGTGAGAATTTTCACGTGAAACAAATTCCCTTCATATTGTTTCGCTTGAAAAAAAATGTTGCTTAGATGTTGCCAGATACATTTCATATGTTTTCCCTAATATAAATAGAATTTTTTATATGGACTTTCAAAGCAGTTCGCAACAAATGTTGCATGTACGAAGGCAATTTGACAACCTCGGGCGTTTTTGAATAAAATCAAACTTCTTTCGTTAAAAAGGCGTTTTGGCTCGATATATTCAGATCATAGTTTTTCCCGTTTTTTATTGCTTTGCAATTAATATATGCGTTCCTGATTACTTCAACCGTCCAGTCCAAACTCAACGACGCAGCCTGCCTAAGATTCTACAGTCTATTAACAAAATGGTGGTTGAAAGCGGCATTAAGTTTAATTAACTACGAGGAAAGCCCAACATTTTCAAATTATTCACAAATGTGTCGGCATACAGATTTGATTAATGGAGATTTAAAGCAGCCAAAAAACAGAAATATCAGAGTGACAAGAAAATTAATATTTGTGGTTTCAATAATCCTTAAAATTGGAATAATCGAGCGAGATATTTTCTAAATTGTTTACAAAAAGAAAAACAACACTAAAATATTTTATTAACTCTGAAACTAGTTTAATTTAAGCAGGTCAGAATACTTACCTGAGAGACTGTATTTATTTAATTTGCTTAAATTCCAAAAAAATAAAACGTTGGAATTTAAAACTGATTCAATTTTACAACAATTATGTCATTAAATCATCTTGTGGACTGTCGGCAGATATATAAATTGTTTTCCATATCTGTAGGTTTGTCAGTCCGTTGTCCATCGTATCATGTCATAATCTTGCAACTAACAATTTTTATTTAAACAAACACATATTGTTACACACGTCTCTCCCTCTCTCTCTCTCTCTCTCCCTGTGTATACTACAACATAATTACCATCCAAGCATTAGATTCTTTCTATGGGTGTGTGTTTGATTGTTAAAATGTGTGTTAAAATGTTTATAAACATTTAACTATCGATCAGATTGTAGGTTGGTTGCTGATCAATCTGTCGCTGGCCACCATCAATGTTGGAGTGTTGACTATGTTTCCAAAAACAATTATAAAACGTTTTTTTTTTTTTGTTAAATATGGCTTGAAGCAATTGTTTGTATTTGATATTTTTTTCTACTTTTCTTTAATAAATAAATATTTAGCTGAAATGAAATGGCCCCAAAGTGGGCCATCGTGTTTTTGTGTTTTTTTGTTGTTGTTGTTCACGTTATCAAACAACAAGAGTTTTCGTCGCTGTTTGTTTATGTTACTCATACTTTTATCGATTATGTTATTTTATTATTATTATTTTGGAGTAATAATAGACCTTATAGGCACGCGCGCCCTAAACATAAAACGTGACTTAAATTCGATTATGTTGAAGCAACCGCCAGAAACATGTTTAAATTTAGTTCATTCACTACTATACGGTAGTTCAGTTTTGTGTTGTGTCTGGATTTGTTTTCTTTTTCTTTCACATTTTTCCGCAGAAAAAAAATTCAACTTAATATTGGTATCACAACAACTTCCCTTACAAAATCAAATTGTTAATTTTGTAATATTTGTAGTAAGAAATAAGACAACTGCTGTTCTGGACTTTACAAATTTCACTTTTTTCTAAAAAAAATAATGACAAAAAGACGTGAATTAATAAAGAAATATGAATTAACACGTTTTCTAATTTCGTAAAAGATGGAATGAATAAACTTGAGCTCTACTCAATTAAAATTATTCACCAGATTATAAAACATACACATACATACATACATACACATGCGTATATGCATTTACCAGGCGTGATTTTTAAACATTGTCAAATGTGGAAGATTATTTAAAAAAAATAAAATTCTCGAATTTCTTATAATCGGATATTTTGTTGTTAAAATTATCTGCCAGTCCGGAAGGGGAATATAAATCTTTATAAGCGATTTATTCAGTGTTTCTTAAAAAGCGTGTGAGATTATTGGAATAGAATTTTTAACATAGATGTTGTGTAACATAAAATTTTTTCCTGATATTTGTCCAGTTCACTAAATGAGGTCTCCCATTACAATCCCGAAACAACTTTTTAAAAATTCAAAATGATAAATTTAATATGGCGAATAAGAATAACAAAAAAATTTTGAATGAAAAGGAGGAGGAGAAGCAAGTTCCAACAAAGAGTAAAAATCCAAATCAGACAAATTTGTCTGATAATTTAAAATGGCGAAAGTTTTTTAAGAGCGTTTTGTACTGTGCGACCTCTTATTACAAGGTTGAACAAATTTTTTTAAATGTAAAATGTTACACGCAAAGAAGACGACATGGTCAAGGTAACCATTATCTAAGAGCAATATATGAGCCGTTTATTTTGAAAGTGGCATAAGTAACATTGTTTTTAAATTGGGATATTCAAAGGTTTGCGTTTTAACCTGTCTTAAAAATAATAAATAATAACTAGTTCGAGTGGTTCCAACTTTGTCCTAACCCAAGGAAATAGGCAAGAACAGGAAATTTAAAAAATATATATCCTCATAGTCTATTTGTTGTTAGTATTGGGTTACAGCGGACACAAAATTAGTAGAAAGACACAAAGAATATAAAAGAGGCTTCTTCATGTTTTTATATAATAATAATAATGCAACTTGAAAGCCACTTAATTCGCTAACTAAGAGGAATATGTTTTATCTAATCCACTGGCTGGTAACATTATTTAAAAATAATTTTAATCAAATAATGCCAATTAAGTGTAATATATTCATTACCGCTGTAATATAATACTTTCTCGACCAGTTGATTAGAACTACTTAAATTTCTGTTTTTAGTAGCCCATATTTTTTTTAACTTTTTTCCGTCGACAGGCTAAACAAATTTTACTACCCTCAGAAGGAGCATTTTCTTGAGATTACAAAAATATCAACAACAAAAAACAAAGTTTGTTGCAACAAAGTTTTTTATGTCCGAGAGAACTTACGAAATGATTGACTGTCAAACGAACTGTGCTGGCTTTTTGACATTTATGAACCGTATACTCTGACAAATCATCATGAATATAAATTGATGCTTGAACAACGCTAACAAATTAGCCAGATGTATTTTAAAAATCAATGATTAACTCATCCGAAATTGTGTTCAGCGATGAGGCTCATGTTTTGCATAATAAACTAAATTGCTGAATATGGAGTGAAAGTAATCCACAAAATGCACTGTTTGATGCGGTTGACATGTTAGTGACATCACTGTACAATATTTCTTCAAGAAAGAACGAGCTCCGTTTCTTCAGAAAAGAACGAGCTCCGTTACGATCAATAGAGATCGTTTGAAATTAAAATTTAGCAATAAGTTGATTTCGAGAAATGTACCTTTCAATTGCCCTTCAAGATCCTGCGATTTGACACCTCTCGATTATTTCCTTTAGAGATACGTGATAAAGCAGCAACAAATGACGGCCAGCAGGGCTTGAAAATGTGGCTCAAAATTGGACGTCCAGAATATGCTTCGTCAAGAACAGTCGCGGTGGCCATATGCCCGAAATCATTTTCAAACGTTAATGCCATGCATTTATCTTTCAAAAAAAAAAGTTTGTATTTAAATTACATTTTTTATTTTATATTTCACAATTTAAAGTTCTTTTGGGCTTAAGAAAACACCCTACATAATAACAATCTTGAGTTGAGTTAATCAAATTCTAGCCAAATCTTTTTTAATGTTTCTTTAAACAGAGAAAATTGTCAAATATATTCACAAACATCTCATGCCTGAAATGACTCCTAAAGAAATTCCTTCCTCGTTGATCAACGTAATGAAACTGTAATGCCCCATTGAAATGCATTTTAATATAAAACAAATGTCAGAAACATAAAAACATGACTTTTCTCACCTTCTTTTTTTGGAATTTCCCTCACTACCAGTTGCACTTTCCTTGATCCATCGCATAATCTTTGATAAATAATCCTCTTCTGGCACTCACATACACACATACATACACACTCTTTGTGTTAATATCCCAAGTTGAACTCTCATTTGAAATAATGACCCCAATTCATAAGAGATTATCAAAACTACAAATACCAACAAATTTTAAAGTGCATACATGTGATACATATGTGTGTATGTATGAATGTGTTCTACACACTTCTCAGGCATTTTCGCAATGAAAAAACCAAAAAAAAAAGCAGAATAAATAGTAACAATAATAAAGAAAAATACGCATAAATGCATAAGAAGGTGAAAATGTCAAACTAAAACAACAAAAACATGAATAAATATTCCCAACAAGCACAAACAACCATCGAAAAAAAATTATGGACACCAGAGTTACCGATGGTTATCTTAAAAAAGATCCCACAAAAAAAGAAGTAGCACAATCATATTTTTATATGAAATTCGCCTGATTACCAGGCATCTTTCTTAGCAATTCGAGTACTTTTTTGAATTTCTAATATGGGAATGAATTATGGGAAAAATGTTACCAAACTAGCAAGTGGCCTGGAAATTAAATGGCATTGTAGATATCAAGAACACGGTTCAGTACCTTTAACGGCCGCAATTTTTGGATGGGGACTTGGCCTTATTTTCACATTTATGTGTTTTGAGTGGATTATATCTTTACACGATATGCTGTTAATTAAAGTTGATAAAAGCGGCGCCAGTTCTTTAGTCGTACAAACACTTTCATAGTTGTAAACAATTCACAATAAATATGCACAGAAAAATCAATTTATGACTAGTAAAAGATATCTTATGCATCCGATTATTAATGACTCGATAGGATCATGAAATTCTAGGCGTCTTTCTCTTCTATTGATCATACCTGTAGGTAAACATAAGATTATGTCTGAGATGTTTATGGCTTTAAAGTCCTCTTAAACATGAAAATTAAGAATATTGATATATTTTCCATTGAGGCCATTTATTTATTAATTTTTTTTTTTAAGAAAAAAATTTTAATAAAAAATTATAATAAAAAACAACACAAAACTAAAAATAGCATACGTCTGTTCGCAGTATCCGTTCAAACTGGCTTTAATTTTTCTAGTTTTTATTTAATTTTATGCTATTTGTTTTAGCAAAATCGACACTCACTCAAGCATCAAGATCAAATATTGGTGAAACGTAACCAAGACTTATTGTATAGTCATATAGTTCTAAGCCGTCTTAAAACTTAAAAGCTGTTATTGAAAAGTTAATTGCGGATGCATTTAAAAATTTGCGACGGACAGTCTTCTTTTTAACCTATTTTTCCAACTTTTAAAAATAGATCAGAAAAAAACCTTGTACGGATTACTGTTCTACTTCTACTTTCACTAAAGATGCACATGATGAGAAAAGTTGGAAAATTTAAATAAAAAGTCGCAGGCAACACAATGGCAACACTGCTTAGGCATAAAGTATAGAAAAATATTTGTTATTCTTGAAGAAATAAAAATGAGTGGCATGAGTGGCATGATAGTCATCTGGCGAACTCACAGGGACTTCAAATGTGCGATAACTTTTAACTTTCTAAAGGCACAGAAGGTATTCATTCCCCTTTAATAGTCGCACTTAAATGCACAACACGTATCATACGATACTTAAGTGCTTTGAAAACATAGAAAATTATGGGAATTTAAAAGAAAAATATTACGAAAATATTGTTAACAATAACAACCGTTTGCTGAGAGAAAAGTTCACGGCGGCGGGGGAGAGTTATAGGAAAAGCGCATTACACCAAAGCCTCGATTTACACATTTGAAGAATTTGTTGTTTACTGGTCATTACTTCAATTCATTTCATAATTTATTCTTTTACATTAATGTAGGGGGATATCAAAGCAGATCCCTTATTTTATGGGACACTCTTCTACCCCCTTCTATTCATGAATTGGTTTCAGGCAATCGATATGTAATTTCTGACTACTTTACTTTCATGAAGTCTCGTGCTAACAATAGCTCGTAGTCTTGACTGAAGTGATTTCAGACTGTCGACCTTCTTCCTCATTAGGGAGTCAGCCTGTTTAACATTTATCTAAAGCTTAGGTCTCACATGGCCTTCATACTTAACAAATGTCTTGTGCGTTACCGTTTTACACTCGTCCTCAGGAGTACCTTTGAAGGATTGACTCGTCCTCCCCTCCCGTGACACTCTTTTCCTTCTCTCTTGGATTCCGAAGAGTAATGTACACACACATATACCTCCATAAGTCTGTTTTAAAACTGGACTTATTTAGCCAGACTCCTAGCAGAGACCTGTTACCGGCGGCCAGAACGAAAAGGTATAAGTCAGAACTTCTCACACTGCACTCAGTTACAGAAAGCCATATCTTTGTGCCTGCCAGCTGACGGCTATTGTATTCCCTTCGTTACATTTATGTTAAGCAGATTTGTCTATTAGCATGTAAGAAATTATTATCATAGAATAAGAAGAGACCAGAGAAAAGCCATTAGTTACAAACAAACATTTATATAATTATAACTTAAGGGAAAGCAATGAGAAAAAGTAATTCGATTTCTCCGGTCCCTAGTAACAATGCATGTCGGGGCCTCAGTGTAGTGCAGGAATAAACCTGATTTGACGTGAGTGCATAAATTATAATTATTACAACTTTTGCTAGAGATTTAATGTTTCTGCCTTGTTTTTGGTTTTGTCTCTGACCTTCTGTCACGATTTTTCTAAACTGATTTTTCGCCAACAACAACACAACTTCTTCGGTTTTAAAGACGTAAGCAAGAAAAAAACCCTACAAATACAAAACGCTACTGTTTCGACGTTATCTAAAAGTATGACAGGAAATTACAATTGAAGCGTTTAGCTACAATTTATTAAAATGAAAAATTGTTAGAAGAAATATTATATTTTCTCACAAAAACTTCATATACAAATAGACTAGACATATTGATCTGAAATATTGAATCGAAAATAACAAAAGTGCTGAAATACAAGACATTAAATTTTAACGTAAACGATACCCTTTTTTTTGTGTTACAGATAAAATAACGTAACTGACATAAATGAAGAAAGGGGCGCCAAAGTATTGCTGAAATAAGCAGATTAATTCATTACAAATAACATGTCATGCAAAGATAAAATTGGTTGTAGCATTCGCACGACCACAATATTATGTTCTCTGCAACAATATATTGTTGTGGCAAACATACAATCTGTTTTTGAACATTTTAACCATTACTTTAGTTGCGATAAACAAGGTGTTGTTTACATTTTTAACTGACTCTCTTCCATAAAAATTGCATTATGGTTGAGTTGAACAATTTAATCGCTTTAACCTCAGCCTACATCGATTGATGCTCTTACATTATGATTACCTGAACCATGTTCTTTTGCGTATAATGGTAGATACAGAGGAAGATACATGATTTGAAAACCTTGTTTCAATTGTTGTACAGATATATATATATATATATATATATATATATATATATATACATCGCACACACACACACACTATTAAACAAATATACGCGGCAGAGAAGTTAATGATGAAGTAATCTGTGCAAATGAGATGATTACGACACAAATAATCCAAAATTTTTAATAGTTTAGGAGCCAAAAAGAAATTAATTTCACCCAGAAATATCGCTACAAATTTAGGAACATCAAATGTTTCCTCTAATGTTGCCTCGTATGAACAGTTGGCTATCAGTTATTTTGATAAAACCATGAATAGCTTTTCACTCGCGATCATGCGTACGATATAAATATTACTAGTGTTACAGCCTTGTTTCTTTATGGTTGGGAATTCAAAAATGCATAATTCAACATAACCTTAAAAAGAACGATCTCTGCACAGAAGTGTACTGAATGCAGGTGAACAAATTTAATCAGTATTTTTTGGAGACTGTCTATATGTGGTATTCTCCCCCATCTTTTCAAGTGTAATGAGTCTATTCATTGTAGGACGTTTGTTCGAATTAGGCCAAACTCCAGTGCAAGTCCGGCTTATAGGCCACAAAAATTAAAAGCAGATAAATTTTTTGCTCGTCTGCTGCTTCTTTCCCAGCTGCACAACAACGATTCCTATCCGTTTAGTGTTATAACACATTCCAGCACTAGTTTGGAGTACACGTTCCCTTGTCTCATGCGTTTTATAACCGACTGATTGTCAAGTGTAATTAGCACCTTCCTTGCCGACTTTCCAGCAGACCCAGAGCACAGCACAAGTTCAGCTCAGCTGAGTATACACCTTCTCCTGCCCTGCCGCCTATAAAAGGGCCATCAGTCAAAATGCTGATGTCTCATGTGTATGACTCATTGTGTATAACGTCTTTCGCAATGAGTGTCCACCAAACTACGGATGCCTAAGTTATTACGAGTCGGACCATCATTGCGTAAATTCATAATACCACATTTATACTGATGCGATCGTACATTTTGATGGTTGCTAGAGAACTACGAGTTTTATGTTTCTTTTATCTGACTTTAACGCCATTTTTCAAACATAAATATGTTTTCATATTTATCTCAATATTTATATCTCATGACATATTCACATCACTTTAATTCTATTTAATTGCTCTCGTATTCTGCTGCCACTTTGACTACATTTAATTGATTAAACAAAAGAACAATTTAAGACAATAAAACGATAAAACGATCAAATGAATGGAAACAAACACCGCAACACAGTCACACATTAATGACAATTAATTATAGTGTTTTAGCACAAATTCATTTTCGATGATTTTTATTATGACTGTTGTGGTCATGGTTTGTCAAACTCATAAGTGAAGCATTAAAATGGAAGTGGGTTATGGCTGGCAATGAATGAATCGATGAATGATTGATTTAAGGTGCTGGCTGCATCAAAACCGTGCGCAGTGCCTCATCCATCCACATCCACCTTAATAAAATAAAAGTAAAAAAAAAAAAACAAAAAGATCTTTGAATAATAATCAACTGATGTTGTAAAACCGATAATTGTGATTTATTGTTAAAGTCACATCATTGCGGTTTTATAGAAAATAAATTTATTGTAAATTTAAAGTTCAGACACTTGCGGTGATAAAAAAAAATCATTTGTTTAACTCCGCGCAATAAAAATGCACATTATCAAATATTTCTTTGTATAAAAAGATAAACCAAACCATAAAATGGGAGACAGGAGTAAGTGAAGTGAAAATTTGTTTATGGCATTTAAATGATCATTATTAAAAGACCATTCACTGATCGATTCGATAACGTTAAATCATCGTGTTTACGCGTTTTGTTCAATTCTTTTTTTTCGTCTACTGTGGACTTAATGTTGTGTGTTTTGAGGCGTATTTCGTTTGCCACAGCATTAAGTAGTAGTAGACGTGGAAGTAGTACTTGTAGACGCGATTTAAAGCCCCTGCGAAAAATTTATTGGTATTTAAATATGATTTTTCACTATTACGTCTTTTTTTCTTTTTTCTTTTTTTTGTTGTGTTTAACATTGATAAGTGTTACAAAATATTTCGTTAACCCCTTGTGGAGCTCACTGGTTAAATGGGGCATTAATACTATAGCTTGTCATTCATTTAAAAATCATATAAAAATATTAAAAATTTATGAAAATTTGATTAAGAGTTTTCGTGCTACGCGACTAACGAAATTATGACAACGTGACACTAAAGATGAAATTTGTAGCACTATTACACAAGGTGACAGGAACAACTGAAGATTGTTTCTTATGTTATTTGATGTGCTGAATTCGAATCTGTACTTGGTTTTCGAGATATACCGTTACGTTAAAAAGTAAGCACTTGCACTAGAACGGTTTGCGCTGTTCAGTTAAGTAAAAAAAATCCAAAATTCGACAAAAATATTACCTTGATTTTTAAGCTGCTAAGTAGTTTCAGATATATCGTGGAATTTGTGCCACAATAAATAGGTGACATATGTTCGAATCAAACCGAGCCCTATTTCATTAAAATCGATGCACAACCAGTGATTTTATTCACCTTATTTCACCCTTAAGTGAAAGTCTTATTTTGAATAAAGTTGCTATTCATGCGACACTTGCAAGTTTTGTTTTGTTTTTTTGCTCACACTGATCGTGTTTTTTTCCTGGAAAAGTTTTACGGACTTTATTGTTGACGCCCTTTATAGTTACTTCACCCTTTCAAGGAATTGATGTTTGAGAACGGCCATTAAAGTCACTCATAATTCATAATAATAATCAGCTGTTATGTATGACAAGCACTAGCACAAATTCTGGTCCATACTCATATATAAAAGGCTATTATACTTCCCCTTAAAAAAGTGGGGGTAAAATATGCACTTATTTTACACATCTTCCTTCGACTTTTTTTTTTTTTTGTTGTTACATATACTATATTATTATCATTATTTTTGTATCGTTTTTAAAGAAAGTTATAATAAGTTTTCAAATGTACCAAAATCTTACTCTACTTTACAATGAGTTAAGAGAGCCATCTTCGAAGACATCTTAGTATCGGGTGTGCAGCAAATTCCGGGCATATGAGACCAAATAATTTGCTGACGTTTTATATATATAAGGTTATAGAATATAAGGTTGTAGATGCTCCGCAGTAATCTTTGGGGCTTTACATTTACAAGTGCAGTGAAGGTTGCCGTATATGTGTTCCAGTTTGTTGACATATCTGCTGTTTAAACTATATACAGTAGCGAATTGACGAAAATTGATACTTTGATCTTACTTTAAATTTTCAATCTGTCAGGTAGCTTTTAAGCGAATTTGTTGCATGGCGTTAAATGTAAACAGTATAACTCTGAGAGCGGAAGTAAGTAACATAGGCCCAGTTAGCATCGATCCAGTAATACGATCAGGTTCGGGCAATTTTTAATTGTCAGTTTGAATGCAGGTAACCAAAATTTTATTGGGGCATTAATGGTATTGCTGATAATTTGTAGGCTATTGTTGCGTCATTTGGTGTGAAGACATATTTAGAAAAGAAGGCAATATAGACATTTAAAAAGTGCAACAATATATGCAATTTGTTTAGCAGAAAAGAAAACGTCAAGTTCAGCGGTGCATTGCATTTTAATTGCCGCAATAAAATGTTACAATTTAAGAATTGTGCAAAAGGAACTAAAGAAATAAAAATTACGTTTCGCATTACAAAAATAAACAATGTGGCTTAGTCAAACAAAAAAGGTTTAAAATTACGGATAAATTAAAAATATATAGAACAAAAATGTGTCAAGTGACAAAATCATGACAACAACCAGCATTGACATTTATTCTAAACTGCTGCCAGATTTGACGTTTTATTGCCATTTGGACGATGTTTGCACTCAAAAAATTCCTTATGGCGACTTGGCGTAATTTACTTCAATTCAACGATTTTTCGAAAGGTAAATTCAAATCTTATTTTCACATACTTTTCGTTATCAATTGATCTATGGGAAGTTTAGAAAGCTAACCTATTTTTACAATTTTCTTTTTAATACAACGTGTGAACACAAATAAACAATTCATTAAAACTTTTAGAATATTAATGATTAGCTTGCAAATAGTTCTTTTGATCTAATGAATTGGTCGATCACCAGGGATCAACTAATTAACTCCATTACCAAGGAATACGAACAGACATTAAAATCTCTAGTATTCTGTTAGTGTCCCATAGAAATTGCCAAATTGGGTGTAAAGAGCAGCCACAGACAGTTCAAGAACTCCAAATGCACTCTAAAAGATGCACTGTTTGGTTCAGTTTGTGAGCCGACAGCACCATTAGGCGACCGTTCTTCTTCAAGAACAATGAAAATCGTAACGTTATAGTCAATGGAGCAAAGATGTAGCAATGTGCGATTATTATTATTAAAATGCAAGAATTGCACTTAGATGACATGTGGTTTCAACAAGACAAAAAGAGAGACCATGAACCTATTGAGAGGCGAGTTTGGCAAGCAGTTAATCGCATGTTTTGAAACAGTCCATTGGGCGTCACGACCGTGCGATTTGACCACACTAGACTAGTTACAAGCCAGTTACAATTTTAGCCCTCGGAGGCATTTATTTATCGACCCAAATAAATATTTCATTCACTTTTGCAACTTTGCTGTGTTTTTTTCAATTTTCAAATCATAAACGATTAAAAAATCACCCCTTTATGAGCGTTGTAAATCGCATTGATACATTGTCTAATAATCTCTCAAAAAATACTATCATCTTACACTGGCAGTTTTTAATCTATTTTTTTCCTAGAAATTTGACGATTTTCGACCAATTTCATCTGGCAGCTATGAGCCTGAATGATGTCTCCATTGCACGCAGTATTCAAATATAAACAAACATTTTAGCAGCGAATAATTAAAGCAAATTTGTCAAATAGTCATTGAGTGTGACTGTTTATTTTATGTGATCAAAAATAACGACGGGTGACAAAAAATTGCATGTTTCTTCTTCAAATGGGTTAATAATATCTTTTGTTTGATTTGTAAAACAAGGAAATGTTTTCAAGCCACAAACGCCATCTTTCTCTTCTCTCCAGCCCATAAGCAAATTATGCAAAATATTGAGCAGTGTGTGTGTGTAGCAGTATGTGTGTGTGTTGTTTTTGTTTGTGTTTTGATTAATAAATTTCCATTTTGTTAAAGATTTGTTTCTCTTTTTTCGTTTAAATATTGTTTGGGTAATTCGTGTTGAAAGTCGATAGCAATTTGCCCAATGGCAAATTTAGGCAAATCAAAATAAAACAAAACAAGAAAGCAGCAACAAAGTATTTTCCAAATATCTAGAAAAACAAAAATATTACAAATCTAAACTAACTGTCGGTTTATTTGACTCAATCAAAAGACTAAATAAAATATTCAACGACGAAGATGGATGGATGGACGACGATTTTAATTTTTTTTTTTTTGTTTTTTTGGAAATAAATAAACGTTATTTTAAAACAAGCAAAAAAAAAATACCGATATTAAAGGCGGTGTAGTTACTCATCGAAACACTGCCGCAAAAAGAAAACTTAAATTCACACAATCTTAAGAAACATTTACAGCCACACATCAACTCCTTAAGCCTGTTCCACTGACTCTAGCAGCCAATTGTTAGAGCAACATCTTTAAATGCAACAACAACAATCTGAAATTCAAAAATTATTTGTAATCGTTAATCCGCTTCGAAAATCCTTTTTGTTGTTGTTGTTGTTGTTGTCTTTTTATTTATTTGCTGTTTTTCTTACATGAAACCTCCGACCCAGCTTATGTTCGCACTTGGATTAAAGGTTTTCTTTTCAACTTTGTGTTACCCCCTCCCTAACTAACGACGAACAGTTACAAGGAGTATGTGTTTAGTCTGTATGGAATTGTAAAGTTTTATATTTTCTTCTTTTTTTGGTATCAAGTACTCGGTTCCAATGCCAGAAGCCAATGTAAAATTGGTGTTTAACTTTTTTTTTTTTTGTATCTAGTTGACTTTACATGGTAGTGATCATATATACGAGTACGAGCAGCAACAACAATAGCAACGACAACATCCACAATAAAATAGTGAACAAAGAGTTTACAATTGTTGTTGCTGCTGCTCCTGCCCAAATCTAAATTCAAATTCAACACATAGATCAACAACATGAATAAAAAAAGTATAAATAAAAAACAGTAGCGTTACAGTAGTGTAGTTTTGAAGGGCGCAGGGGGGAGTGGGGGTAATAAATATCAGTTATTTGTGATTGATGATTTTTTAAAGAAATTTTTTTTTTCAAAATTACAAGTGATATTTAATTCAAGGCATTGAAAGGTTTTTGCCACCTTTTGGGACTTTTTTGAAACTATTAAATGCGTCCGAGGCTACTCAAAACGAGAAACTCCCTTTTCGAAGCCAATATTTTTTTTTAAATTTCTCCGACTTTTTAGTCATCGTATCTTATTTCGGGCTAAATTCATATCGTAATTCAATGTTTTCTTTGTACCATTTTCTATATTTTCTGGTATAGTAGAGAACTCGATACAAATAAGGCCTATTAGCTTGTTCAGTGCGGCCCCATATGCACCTCTTGCAGTTAGAAAAACGTGCCAAATAATTTTATTCTACGAGAATCCACAGCTGGACAGTCGCGGAGCACATGCTCTGATAAGCTCATTCTTATCTGTAGGGAACTGTGTAATTAATAGGATTCAAGCATTAGCTATATTTGCTAATTAGCTTTCACTACAGAGCTTTTGTTTCAATTTTGAAGTGAATTAAGGCTTTTCCTCTCGAAGTGACGATGTTCGTCGGCATCACTCTTTAGCACCAAATCTTCATCGACGAAGTAAAATAACTATTATTGTCGCTATACTAGCTTACTTATCAACAAAGGCGCTACAACACTGTTCTAACACGAATTGAAGAGTTGTTAAACTCTCTCCCCTTTACTACACTACCCGTCTTCCGTAGTTCTATCTCTTTTCAAGGAGAGTAGCACAATTATTCTAAATAATTATCAGTCATAAACTATTGAGTGTTTTAAAAAAATGTATTTGTATCCCGAATTCTGAGGCGTTCCTAAATTTCCCTATTAACACGCCATTCGAGTATTCATGAATATCTAAGAATATGAACTCCTTAAATCCCACGCCTCTGTGTCATATGTTAAATTTATTGGCAAAGTTAGCGGTTTTATTTTTCGTTTTTTCACTTGCTTTTCATCGTTAGTTTGATTGTGTGTTTAGGTGTCTGTCCATTGGGTCATAGAAATACCATTTTTGGTAGAAATCCATCACCATCACCAAGACATCTCGCATATCATCCCATCACAAACACCAACAATCATTCCCAAAAAAAACACTCTTTTCAATATATCGGTTTATATCCGTAGAAAAGTGAGAGATGGTGGCTGAGAAATAGCGTGAGAGGGAGAGGGAGAGGAGGAGTGAGAGATTGCCAATTACTGATGAATAGTTTTGAAGTCAAGTAGTGTTGTAGTGGAATGGTTGGTGGCGTTGCCAGTGTATGGCGCTCGTTAGTAAGTTGGTATCTCGATATTTAGATAGATGGCGGATGGTTGGCTGGATGAATGGCTGCACGGATTGTTTGGATGATAGATATTCGGTTTTGGTGTATAAGTGGCGCTTTAAAATTGTTCGCTTAATCGTTTGGCATTTCTTTCTTCGCCATTATGCAGCAGCAACACCGCCAATGATCACAATAAATGCCACATGATCATGAAACACATGCGCAGTAAGATTTACACCATCATAAACGATGAATTTTATGTTGGGTAAGTGAGTGCAACAGCAATGTGTGCAGCAGAGTTTAAGATGATACCATCATCGAAAATTATCATGATGACGATGATGACGATGATGACTATGATGATGTTGTTGGTGGTTGGTGGGGTGATGACTATTATTATGAGGAGGACGTTGATGATGACGTTGCTTGATGGCTAGACAGCAATCAGTAAAACAGACATTGTTATGTTTATGTTGCAGCTACATATTTTAGTTTTAGTTGTTGTTGCCAGCAACAACTATCGTTTTCATTATAAAGATCAATAATATTACTTGCACTCGCACAGCGAACGAACGAAATGTAACGAAATGAAATGAAATGCCATAAAATAGTTTCTTTGCTTTTTTTTCTCTGTCTGTTTTTCTTGACTTAAGTCAACTTAAGTTATTCCATGAACGCGTTTAACCATAACTTTCGTTTTCGTTTTCCAAAGTGTCTGAGTGTGTGAGAAGTTTAAGACCCATCAACACACGCTCGCTGCACACCTAAACAAAAAGCCTATAGGAAAGAAGCAAAAAGGAAAGAAAAACAACTGAAATTCGATTACAGTTTTGAATGGTTTAGAGGAAAAACTGTCGCTTATGGCGTGAGGAAATGTTAAAAATGTTTTGATTGTTTCGAAGGCAAAAGGCGATGGATCATGTTGATGACGATGATGTTGGTGATGGCAGTGATTACGATATAATACAAGTATTATTGTGTTGCATGATTGGTTTGGTTGTGGTGCATATTATACATTTGTGCCTGGTGGTTTTTGATTACATACATACTCCAACCATAGACAGACAGAGCGACAGACATACCGAAGTGGTGGTAAGAGTGTTACACACACTCCTTTTTATCTAGTTTAACTTTTTATTTTTTTCTAGGGCTTATGCTGCTTTATACGTCTGTGTTTCTTATCTTCCCCTTTTGGAATCTGTGCATCGTGTGTGATTTGATTTCATATGATTCATGTTTATTTAAGCTCTCAACTACTCCCCTACAATCCACAGCTGACGAAATAGTTTTGAGTTCCCTTTTTGGTTCTTGAAAGTTTTTTAAGAAGATAAAACTTTACGAATCTGTGTTTCCCGTTGACAAGCTTGCCACTTTGTCGTGTTGAAAAGGAGGGAGCTGTGGCTTAAGTAGTTAGCGCGTTGACTATTAAGTTGCCAATGACTTTAGCCAGCTGGTTTTGTATATCAGCCTGCTACCAAACAATAACATAATTTTTTCTAATATGTACTGGCTTCTATTCATTCCAAAATATATCACAGTGCCACTCTCCGTCGGTGTCACTCTATTAGCACTAAATCGTCGTCGAAGTAAAGTAATTAATAAAATGGATGCACTACGATTGCAACACTGTTCTAAAGGCATAAGAGTATTCTGGACCTAGTCAGAAAAGAAGTTAGGAAAAGTAGTCGAAAGGCTGCTCCGGACACTTATTGCGGAAGGAGTTATACACAATACCACGGTGTATGGAGAACGACATCAGCAATTTTACTGATAGTTCTCTTATAAACGGCAGGGCAGGTGCAGGTGTATACTCAGCTAATCTGAGCTTGTCCTGTGCTCTGCGTCTGGGTTTACCAGGCAGAATTGCTTGGGTTGCTGCATGCCTGTCGGGTGCCTGCTGGAAAGTCGGGAAGGAAGGTTCTCATGGCACTTGGCAATCAGTCGGTTATAAAATGCATGACGCAAGTGAACATGTGCTTTAAACTAATGCCGGAATGTGTTATGAAACTAAACAGATTTGCATCTGTGAATGAGTGGGTTGATGTGGGTTGGAGGACGTATAGGCACAACAGGGAATGAAGCAGTAGACGAACTAACAAAAATGGGATCTGCTTTGAATTTCTGTGAACTAGAACCCAGAATTGTACTGGGGAATGGCCTAGTGCGAGCGAAGGTCCTACAATGTGGAGGACTTATTAAAACTGGAAAGGTGAATGGATGCATTACAGCGTAAGTGACAGATCATGGAAACTTCAAGTATCATCTGGCCAAGATGAAAGTCGAAAGAGATGATACTTGCACACTGTGCCTGGAAGATGCTGAGATATTGTGTGTGATATGTGATGCCATTAGAAAAATGCTGGCAATTACAAAAGCCTCCGTAATAAGGAAGAATGCCGACAGTTACCAGTCGACCGTCAAAGTACGGTAGTCGTAAATTACAAATCGGTTGCTTGAAATCACCAATTTGAGGCACAAGTGGGGTCGAAAAATGATCCCTAAAGTAAGCGGTCTGCTTCGATATTAATAATAATAAATGTTACTACTTCACCACCTGTCTTCTCCAGTCAAATCCTTTCGAACAAAGTAAGCACTACTCTAACGTGTCGCTTTTCTTGAGAACAACATACATAGCAAATGAGAAATTACTGTAGTGAGTCTCTATTTCGTTGCGTGATTCTGACTTAATTTATTTTTTGTCATTTCAAGTGTTGGCGATCGCCACCTTTTGATTTTGGTGGTGTTGCTCTTGCAAACATTCAAGCTGCATTGTTTTCCACTGCTGGGGCAGTACAGTGTTTGTTGTTCACTCTTGTCTTGACAACATGTTGTCGCCAATGGGCATTTTTTCGCTGAATGATGAATAGTTTTCCTTTGACTTAAAACTTAAATTTAATTTAAAACCAAAAAGATACACTCCAAAATGGTTTTCTCTTGTGTGCTTTCCTAGCAACACTTACAGTTTTCACTATTGATAGCAAAAAAAGCGAAAAAGACGGCAAAAACAATAGTTACATTTTCCATAACCACCAATTATGAGGTAATGAGCTCCAAAGATATACAATAACCAATCAGTCATTTATTCGCTTTAGCAGCTTTGACTCAAGACAACAAGACAGCAGATGGTGAAATCGTGGGATCACTTTTATATACTAGAAACATTGATGCACCAACGTACACACATATTGAAACAATGCACATTAGCGGCAGAGTAAAATTGTATGAAATAATACTTAATAATATTAACCAGCATTAGCTTTTCTTGTTGCTTTTATTAAATGAATTACAACTTATTATCAGTTGGGGAAAAATGAATATCAACGCACGCAGATGATGAGATGTTTTTCGTAAACATCATTACGACTTGATGTAACTAATTTGAACTGAGGCATTTAAGAAGAAAATTTAATTTACTGGAGAATTTGTTAGGCAAGCTGCAATTAAAATTATGTTTTGCAATGCTCAGCAGAAGGGATGTTGATGTATAGAAAAGTAACTTTTCGTGACACTTTTCAATTTAGCCTTTTGGCAATATTTATTTCCACAATCCCAAGTACTTCAAACTTGCAAGTTCAAACCGGAAAGTCGCATGTAATTATTAGGACCCTTTAGGTGGGTGGGGACTGTGGGAGTCTTAAACAAACTTAATTTAGGACACAAGATACAGGTTGGATTAACAAGACGCCAGCAAAACAGGCGCACGGTGGTCCTCGGATCCGGTGCCTTTGTGTTAGCTGAGTAATAGAAAATTAAAGACGAAGAAAATGAACGTAAAGAAAAGTAAGGTGAAGGCGAGAAACTGAAGAGGAGAGGTCAGTTGATTTGTAAATTAGTGTAGAGAGGAAGGTTTGAGTGATCACTATAGCGGAGCCGATGTGGAGTCAGTCTGAAATCAGGTCCTTTGATAGTTCGGAGAGACTTACGAAGGACCTCTGTCCGAGATGGAACTGGCGATGGTCTTCTAGAGCAGGACAAAGGAGCAGGAGATGAACAACTGTCCCCTCTTACTCTTGATTGTGGCAACTGTTACCCAAGTCATTTACAGGCAACCCCATTCCCTTCGCTTGATTGCCAAATGTTCAATTTCCGCTAGTCGTTGCCCTTAATTACATCTTCTTAAATCCTATCAGACCCCTGGTTTGAACACTATATAAACTTGGCACGATTAGCCGAGATAACAATTTGCGGAAATTGACTGATTTTTATAAAGTTAATTGAAACAAATACATAAAATATGATAAATAACGTGGACAATCACATGCCCCTCATGTTGCGGTACCCACATAGTTGGCTGATGGTTTTAAAGCTTCCTGGCTGACCGATATTTTGGTACCTCGATCGCCCCTACGTAGACATGCTCTAGCACAGAGCTCCAAAGCGTGGCCATCCCCCTCAAAGATGGAGGCTGTTTATAGTAAGAACTATCTAGCTCCACCTCTTCATAGTTCGCAAATCTTTTACCAGTGAGCCATTTTTCAAGTTTAAACATTTAAAATAATCCGAAGGAAATTAATCTGGTGAAGCCATTCTAATCTTAATTCATTCATTTTGGCCATCGCAATACTGGGTGTGTAAACTCTTTCCTCAATTTCGTCACTTTAACATTCAAATAAGTTAGCAGAATACTCGCCGTTGATTATTTTTCTTTTTTGAAGACAATCAATAAAAGCTATTGCACACGCATCCAAAAAAAGGTAGCCGATACTTTGCGTGTCTTCTTTGGACACGATCCTCCCATTCCAGTCCACTGCTTTGACTGTTATTATGTCTCGGGTGGGAAGCGGTGGGCCATGGTTATGAATCGATACAAAAACTCGGCTTTATTGCGATGAAACATCGCCAAACATTATATTGAAATATATTCACGTTGCTGTTTTTGCTCTATTGTGAACAAACGCGGCCCTCATCTTGCACACAGCTTTCCAATTCTGAAATATTCGGCCAGTATGCGATGTATAATCTCAGCTAGCTTACACAAATTCAGCAGCCGATGATCCATTACCATTTTGCTGATGCTCTTAACCGTCGACCACTATGGTGTTCGTCTTGCCAGCTCGTACCGCCGCGTTTAAACTCGGCTTCCAAATATCTTATAGTCGTAAACGAAGGAGCAGAGAAAAATCCAGCTCTGCTTTTTAATATTGGTAAAGAATACTAAACAACGTGGCGCGTTGAAACTTAAAACGTATGTTTCACAAGGTTGCCACTTTACAAGTAATTTTAGTCACACCGCTGCCACCATTTATGCGTCAGATTGGCTACTTTTAGGATCGCCTACGCTTTTAGCGTTTAAATAACTAAATAAACAGGGGGTTTCCCCTTGTTAAATTTACTTATCAAGGGGTCATTAATTCAATCCCAAAAGCTAGAAATAATAGTTTTATTACAAAACCAAAACCAAACGTTGTCCTCTCAATTGCATTGCGTGAGTTTTGAAAATTTCAATTTCCAAAAAAAAACAAATCGAAGCGAAGCGAAACTTTTAACCTACAACAACAACAACAACAACAAAAAGAATATCGCTCAGAAAATTATGCATCAACACGATTTAACATTAAAATGAAATTGTTTTTCCTATAAAACTTTGAATATCGGTTCCTGTAAAAATAAACGAGCAAATTTGTTGCTTTTTTTTCTTTTTGGAGAAAAAGATTTTTAAATGCTACACGAACAAATGCTATTCGCAGTGGAACTGTGAACATGAAATAATTTAGAAATAGTCGTACAATAAAATCCTTATGATAGTTTAGAAAATCGCCTACTCCTACATGAGGGATCATGGAAAACATTTCGAACATGAACTAGAAGAAGGCATTGATGTCATTAGTTTACAATTTACAATACGAGTTCATATGGGCACATGAGTTCGTAGTTAAACATGATTATTGTTTGTTAATGCATACGAGTGTTGTTCAACCGGGGCCACATTCATTTAAAAGAGTGACATTATTGAAGTTTTGGTTTTTCGTTTTTTAACTTTTGAAAATATTTTGATTGCACTGCACTTTATTGGAAACACCTTTGTGCTTTGGCTAACGTAAACATTATCGATGGTTTTTAGGCGCCTGTGTTTGTAGCTCAGCCGCAGGTACTGTATTAGCTTCTATTCATACCAGTATATATCGCAGCGCCCTCCTTCGTCGGTATGACTCTATCGGCGAAGTAAAATAACTAATCTCTCTTTGTCTATACAAGAAATGCGCCTACATACCACCAGAGGCGCTGCAACACTGTTCTAAAGGGGAAAGTTGTAATTTTAAATGGTTTTAGAGGAGGCAATATCCATTTTTCAACCCCTCTCCGTCCCTTGGATCCACGCTAGTTGTAGAGAGTAAGAATTTAGTGGTCACTATATTTGAGCCGTTGTCGAATAGCTACCTAGCTAGTTTGTGTTCCCAACTCGGATATCTCGTAGAGGTTAACAAAGGTCCTGCGGCCGAGTTTGGCGCAAGCCCTCTAGTGCAGGATAGAGGCATAGCAGATGAACTACTGTCTCCATTCCCTTCTCACTGCTACTACAGTAATTTACAGGAAACCCCATTTTCTGGGCGCGGTTACCAAGTCTGCAATATCCGGTGATCGCTGCCACGATATCTCTCAATTGCGTGTTCTGAAATCGTAACAACTCTCTGGTTCTAACCCTGTCTATACTGGGCCAAATATGTTTAGTGTTCCCACATGTGGGTTGCTCCCAGCATCAGTCCTGAGCGACATCATATAAAGCTTTATTAATTTGATTCTTACAGGCCGAGAGATAAATGCCACAGAATTTATCATTATGGGAGTCCCTGCACTGTTGCTCCTTTCTTTGCCAGCTTATCGGCCATAGAATGGCCCATATCGATTCCATGTCCACGCTCGCATTTTAAGATGGTTCTTGAATTTGTCGTCATCCGATTTAAGGATGTGTGATATTCCTGGACCAGTTTTAGGGTCGAAAAGACACCTGTCAAGTATCTAAATGCGACGGGGCTATGGGTAAAGATCTAAATATTGAATTCGATAATATTCCCGATAACTTTAAGTAGTTGTCTGGATGTTTGACTGAACACTAGCAAGAAGCATAATCTTTGTTAAGGAAGTTCCAATCAAACCTGTAATCCTTAAAAATAACTAGAAGCGTAACTCTGGATAAATTAAATATCAAAATTACTTTATTCCTTAACACTCCTGTCTCGCCCAACTAAAATCGATTATTTGTTAAAGTATGAAAAAAAAACAAAAAACAACAATAAAACTGTGATTTAAAGACCCCAAACAGCCAACAACTTAAACAACAACAACAACAACAGACAAAAATCCCAACAGAT